>JARFIY010000370.1:16652500-17902500 GCA_036346155.1 Sinelater perroti | reverse complement strand
CGTTACCTGGGCCTTTTTTGCCTTACGGGCTAGAGCGGAGTCTTGTTGGAACATGTACTCCCATCTAGTGGCCACCTTCTCTAACCAGAGTTTGACAACTGTCTCCAGCACATTAATACAGCTGTTAACGGTCACCTGTAAGCCTTTCTCAAAGAGGTGGGACTCCGTGATATTCTCTATTATCTGTTTACAAGCCTTAGCACTATTACAGAGGCGGGAAAATGTGTATGCATGCGACAGGCACGTTTGGGGCATCTTGGCAGATCAAACAGTTTGGTTATTCATCTTCCTGTCCTGAATGAAGTTTTTTTTCACTTAGGAAGCTAGTACTGTCATACTTGATGTCGTTCAGCAATGCTTGGGCCTTTAACTTCCTGTCATCTTCTTTTTCTCAGTCAACACTTGACGATTGTTATGTCTCTTATTGACCTTCGCCTCAACCAGGTCCCACACATGCTGAATTGTGGTCACAAGTAAAGAAACTAGTAGTAATACAAATTATTGTGGAGCCATACCTAGAACTTTCTTGCCTTGCTGAAATACATACTTTTACTCAGTGGCCAGCTCATCTATCAACTGTCTCCATCACGTTGATATAACTGTCGGCGGCTTTCTTCAAAAGGCTGCTCACAATCCCAGCACCATCATGGAAGCAGGAAACTTTGTATTATGACAGTAGGCACGTGAAAAGTATTTTAGTAAATCCAACGGTCATTTTGGCAATTCACATTTCTGTCCTTGATTAAGTTCTTTTCGTTCAAATAAAATCTCAGAAAACCAACGCTGTTGTGCTTGATGTCGTTCAGCAGTGCTAGGTCAGTAACTTTTTGTCCAGGATCCTGATTGATCTTCTCTTTCAACTCTTGGACTTTTCTTGCGATCAGATCACTTCATGTGAGTTGCTCTGTCAGAACTTACCTCTTCATAGTAGTCAGATTCTTTATAGTTGGTTATGTCGTAAACTTAGATATCTATTTGTAGCCAAACTACGCAATAATTTCTAGCGGCTATTTTCTGGTGCAAGGGAAGTATAGCAGCTTTGCGTTAATATTCTTGGTTCATTTTGTTGACAATCATAGGTTATTACTTTAATTAGGTGAAGCTAACTTGTTGTATTACCTAAAAAGGGATGTTGTATGCGCGAAATGCGTTTTTTCAGCATTCCCGCAATGTATTCTAAAAATTCCTAATTTATTTCTACGACCCTGTAAATTAAAGGTTATAATTTGGTCAAGAAGGCATCCCGGTATTGATCTCTTAAAGCTACCCCTAACGGCTACAGTAAACAACTTTCCGGATGTGATGTGTGTCGCTAGAGACGATTGACCCTAACATCTGAAAGCTTGTGCAGAAGCTAAATGTGCTGGTTTTGAATACATTCTTTGTGTTTATAATTACCAATAGTCGTTTGATATATTCTGAAAATGTTATGGAAAAATACTCAAACCTTTTCGTCTTGGCGTCGTAATTAATTTGTAACAGATACAAGATTAGTGATTAAATCCCATATAATCTACGCAAAATAGAGGACCTACGAGTTAGTATTTTTAAAGGACTTTCTTTTGTAGAGATAATTAACTTAAAAGTAACCATTTAAAGAAGATTGTTGTGATATGGTTTATTAACAAGAATACACAGCGGGCCCGACGAATTTATTTCCCTGATCATTTTCAGAATATAAAACAATATTTTCGGTATGCTGCGCGAGGCCGCCTTAATAGCGCCGAAATATATTCGAATGCGTATCCATTTATCCGAAATAAGTGGCAGTTAAGGAGATTTCAAACTCTGCAGACATTAATTTTCAGAGGGCACTTATTTTTCTAAACAGCCTTGAAAAATGCCGTGCCATGTGAAGAAAGGGGGAAATGAAACTCTGGCATTTCGCTTCGCGCTGAAAGTGAACAATATTTCATGATTCAGATAAAAACGGAAGGAAATTGCTTTCCCTTTAATCTTAGAAATGCTTCCCCCAAATAATTCCGCGCTTTCCTTTTTAACTAGTCTCCTTTAATAGTTAGAGTAACTAAGGACTGAAGGTCCGAGGCAGTGGCCTAAAAACATCATTAGTTGTCAACTAGGATAAACAAACCAGTTGGATTACGCTCTCTAATTATTGCTAAGTTGCAATTTCCGCTGGCTGACAAAAAAGGGCTGAAATAGTAACGTAATGCGGAACTGGTTATTTGCAGCAGCGTGTTCATTGTAAACAAGTTAATGATGATGTATTGCTTCGGAACTTTATTCGCATTGCCTAAACACCACTTCGCTTTTTCATGAGTATATATACACTCCACGTAACATGAATACTAGTAACACCTTCCTAAACTTTCAACAAATGCTAATACAATTAATTTATTAAAATTGCACTGTAGATTTTCAGTAGTATTGTGAAGCAAATTATGCATATACATCCAATTAAAAGTTCGAATGATTGAGAATGTGCCTGCATATACATATTTAAGAAAATTAATAAAACCCAACAAAGAAAACCAGACTGCTGAAATTATAAGAACAAGACTCGCGTAGGCAAGCTTCAGAAAACTAAAGTACATCCTGAAAAGTAATAAATTACCACAATATTCGAAAACTCATGTTTTTGACCAGAAGTAGAGGACGACCTTAAACGAGATGGATGATGCGATGATTTGAAGAAAGTCGTTGGCTTCAAATGAATGAATCAGAAACATTGGCATAAATTGGAAGGGGACTACCGTATGTCCATAGATGGACGATGGAAGGCTAAAAAAAGAAGAAGTGCAACAGATGTACCCGAAAAGCAAACCAAATTAAAAACATCGAATTGAGTGTTATGTGCTAAAATAAGAAGGCTTGTTTAACAGCCAAGTAAATGGGGAAAATGAGGCTTTTCATAAAGAAGGATGAAAAAGTGGGTCATGTGCATTAGCTGGTCAAGTTTTTTCATCAAATACTATATTTTAAGAATTATGGGAAAATTTTGTTCCAACTGAAAGAGAACGTTTTTTAGTAGCCGAATTTGAAAAATACCCGAACGAAACCTTCAATGTCTTTATTTGAACATTTGGACACATAAAACCCGTTAGGTTTTTGGGATCGCTGAATCTGAATTTGGCATTATTTAAGTGGGACCCCATGAAAGAGGTTTTTTAAAAACTGGGTTTTGAATAATTTTAACAGAATCTCCAGGTGTCAAGGCAGCGTTGTCGGTATTGTGCTAGGAGCCCATATCCACGTAGACATATTTAGTTGCTAAGTATTAAAGTATTACAAACTTTCTTAAAATATTTTCTTTTTATTGGACTCTATCCGTAAGATACTAATATAGTATTTGATTACAACATTTTAAAAATTACTAAATTTAAATCAGGAAATGTTTTTTATACAGAACCTATTTTCCAAATAAAGACTTTTTTAAAAACTGATCGAAAATCCAATGTGGTGTTCGATTTCGACATTTTTTAGATTGAAAAATTCTAATTTTACAATGTCTTTCATGGGGCCATTTGGAGTTCTGAATCTTTCTTACAGAAACTGTAAGTTATATTTAAGTCGGAAATAACTTATATAACCCTTCTTCGGTGCCATCTCAAACGAGTTCAGCAACTATCATGGCAAAATCGTATTTACCTTGGGTGATAGTATGAAACAACGTTTGATTGTTTATTGTGTATACCTCATAATATAGCGGAAATATCGTGTTTTGCGTTTCTTTATGATATTTACTAAATATAGTTGTTCCATGTTAATTATGTGTAATATTTCTTAATGATTAGTAAATACTTCACTTCTTTGTCTAACTCTGCTTAACTACGAGAAAAACTCAAGCACGTATTTGATAAATTGGATTTTGGATATAAAATGGGGCGTAACAAAGTCACGTCCATTTAGGCCTCAATTGGGCCCATCGTAGTATCTCACATACCACTTTTCCCTGCCCATCAATCAAGTCAATTCTTTGGATGAACTTGAGGATGTTTGTCAGAGAGGTGGCGCTGGTGCTGGCCATGCTAGGCCAGAAGCTTCCCGACATAAATCCTCCAATTGGAGCAAGCGCAGGACATTCTCAAAGAACGTGCTGTGTCGTCTCGTCCTTTTTTTGAAGTTACCTCTGCTATGATGGTAGAAGTTACTTTCTTTATGGAAGACATCTCTTGCGGGACTGTCATAACCATGTCCTTGCAAATGCTGCTTTTCTTGTATTTGAGAGGTATCGAATGACGTACCCTCCTTCTTTGGCTGTTATTTCTCTTTCTTGATTTTAATATTTAAAGCCAAGAACTTATAAAACAGTTTCTCTCCTTTGTTATTAATGGCAGTCACTGTCTTCCCGCTTATACCAAACACTAGAAAGTTTTCTCCTTTTCGAAATTGTGGAAGATACATCACTGTCGGATCTTTGTCCAGGGGTTTTGTACTGCTAGGCTACGGATGACGGTTTATGTGAGAAGTGCCTTGCTGAACCTAGGCAGCCGATCCACCCGCGCGACGTACGGGCGAGCTTCATCCCACGGAGAGGGAAGATTTACAGTTGTCTGTTTTAACCACTGTAAAGCACAGTCTTCACAGATGTTTCTAAAAGTCTCCTCGGAATACCGCTATCCCCTAAAAGTGAGTACGGGTTCGTTTTCTGCTAGGGTGAACATATAAGTGTTCAAAACCTCCAGTATCGTTGCATGTACTATTTCAGCTTGACCACTGGTTATTTTCTTGTATAGGTTGGCTAAGTCTGCAACAGCTACCCAAAGGTGGCTTTTGAGAGCCTCTCTAACCTCGTGTATAAGGTGTATAATTTCTGCCTTGGCTTTTAGTCAGAGTTGGAGGTAGCTGGTGAGCATTCCTCCAAGCGACCCTTTATATCTGAAGAGAAAACTTTCCTAGAACTAACCGCCCTTAGGTCAGTTGAAACACCCGGCTTTTGGGTAGCAGTAGTGGTGCCGCCAGTTCTCTTCTTCCATAAAGGTCTCGTGTTTGCTTACTGCTCTCTTTCACATGGTTAGCTGTAGAAGCCAATACCTGTTTAGAGCTGGTAGGAGTTCCTACGCCTCTTCTGTTTAGCCCCAGAAATCCTTTTTCTTTTTTCGGACTGAATGCCCTAGTGTTGTTGTGCTGAATTGTAGGGATATCTGCAGACGCTTCACGTAGGGTGGTTTTCTGTAATGAACTCATATTAGGTAAGCAAACTTCATCTCTCTAGCTCTCGATCCACCACGAAGCCCAACAAGGGTATGTCAAAATATAGCTTCCGAGACTGGTGGCAGTGGTCTGGCCAAATGGCGCAACCGATTGATCAAGGTAGGTTGGTCTCGACCTTCTGTTTAGGTGAAATCCAGGCCGAAATGATGTGTTACCGAACTCCAGGAAACTCAGTCGTCCTAGAGGTGGTTTCTTTCATCAACCGGGTCGCCTCGCACGGCATAAACACAATGGTGATCTATTGGTCTATTACAAAACAGCAGAGAGGGGGATGGTCCGCGGTAAAAGCTTTCAGTTCACTACACAGGTTCTTATGCATGGGGTTTCATTACTAACTTGATCACTAGCTTTGGCAGCAAAGTCTCAGCCATTCTTCTATCTGCCACCTGGAGCCGCGCTTGGTAGGTATTCTAACCCCCGAGATATTTGATAAATAAGAATCGCTAGATGATATAACGCAATGAAACAAATCTTTCTTCATTTTATTTTCTCTTATTTTCCTAGTAATATGTAAGTTTCTGGTATTTTTTAGCTCCTTATTCTTCGTTTCATATCAGTAGCTCCTAAATTCCGATACTCTGATGCCTTCAAGATAACCAAAATCTTCCAAGTATAATCTAATTATGATTAAAATTACTGACGATAGAGTTATTAAAAACTTTGAAATAGTCGTATGATTCAGCATAAATTAAATAAAAAATTTAACGGTAGTACGAATTATAATTATTTCCATTTATATAGCATTCTTTATGTTTCATAGTTCCTATTGATTCTAAAACTTATCAATGATCTCATCAGACAGTTCTGGATCTAAAAAGACCCCCTGGTCGTATTTCCATCATTCGATGTACTAAAGCCTGACTTCGGCACTTCCTTAATTAAACCAGTCCGCTCTAGAAAGTTTCTTGAATTTGCCTTTCTATTGCTTTTGTCTCTGTTTTGCAATGACCACTAATCTGAAATTCGATTAAATGATTGAAGAAAAAAATACCAAAAGACCATAATAAAAGCTGTGCTTACCTTACAAGATTGCACAGTTAACCTAAAAGAAATATGAAGAAGGTTAAAACTGTCTTCATTTTCAGGTTTGTTCATTAATTGAAGATCGTTTATTTGAAAAATTGTAGTTGAAAACGTAAGATCTCAAAGACGATTTTTCACTAAGGGTATTTAATGAGCAGACTTTGACATTAAAATTACACTTTTATATTTCAAATTTACCTTCCCGTCTACCATTGTTAAAAGTAGTCCAAATTGTAATTGTTTAGATTTGCGGTTTGATTTGTTGTATACTACTCTTCTGGTTTAATAATTTCTTTGATTTCACGAACCCACTGCACTCTTATTGGTCGGTTAAAGTATTAGATTTGATCAAAGTATATTTTCTTGGTTTATAAGTCCTAATAGACTTAATGATGTCACAAAAACGGTTTCAGATGATCTATCTGTGCTTATGGATCAGACAGAACTTCCATCAAATCCCCGCTTACATATCAACTCGTTACATTTGTCTAAAGTAGCTACAATTTTAGAATGTATTGTCTTAATGATACTTTTATATGATACACATTATATTTAGTAAACTTTACAATAGTGTTCGCAATTTCTTTCTGTTATGGTTTCTACAAAATTTGCAAACTTAATAATAATAATAGAAGATGAATAAAAAATAAATCTTGTACCTTTACCAAGACTTTAACCGTAGATAAAAACCAAACTCTTTTAAACTCTGCATTGTGTATAACGACGTGTTGTGCCTACTAACAATCTAAGAGTTCTACTACGTCACATAGATTCATGAGTCTTCAGCGAAGCTCTAACTCTTCTGCAAGTAGAAGCATTCATTTATGACCAGTTGACCACAGCGGCAGCCCAAGATGTCCGTTTTCCTATATTTCACAGAGCAGACAAAATCAAATATGTAGGAGTATAAAATGTAAAGATACCGAAAAGTTAAAAAATCGATCCCCGTGATGGGACTATACTGGACGAAGCATTAAATTCATAATGAATATGGGAACAAGTAGTTCAATAGGAACTGTTGAAAAGCTACTTAAAAGCTGTCCATTTTTGAAGCGACGACCTGCTTTAAAGGCATTTTGAAAGAGTTCAACAGGAGAGTAGCAAAATATTATTTTTAGTTGTAAACAAAATTTATTTTCTATTATTGGTATGATGTATGAAAAAAGGAAGTGATTTTGTCACGACGGTGAGTTGAAGATGATTCAATTATATTTTAGAATGGGCTTGCTGATTTGATAATACTAACAGACAGGCAGAACTTGGAAGAGATCTTCTACAACAGCAAATGTAAGACAAATTTTCAAATTCTGTGGCAGCTAAAGTTTTCATTTTGTACACAACACTCGACGCTAATTTGAAGAGCAATATATGGAGGTTTTCGACTGACCCATCGCTCTTCCTCAACTTTAACTTCATAAAAAGATTTTTTTTTATTCAAATGTCAAAGTTTAGTTGCTCTTGGAAACTACAACAGGTACTTAAGCAAAGTTGGTCTGAACTTTGCATGGACTATTTGAGGAAGTTGTATCATTCTATTTTATCCAGAACATTTGGGGTTATAAGAAACCATGAGAAAAAGTATTTAAAACCGATCAATACATTAATATTATTAATGCATACTAGCCTTATATTTTATAGGGTAGTCCCAGTGTACATCTATTTATATACTATCTTTAGTTTTTTTGTGGCTACTAATGTATTTTATAGCTACAAATTCCAAATATGCACTTGCCCTATTCATGTGCGCGGGGTGTTAAGTCGGGCTTCGAAAACTGCATCAAATGCTCGGACACAAATTTAAAACGCCGCCATTGCCCCAAGGTATTCAGCTTGTTAGTGCCGCTAAAGTTTAAACCCACGAAGAGGCTAAAACTCTGCTAATTAACTTGGCCCGGCCAGGCAGGCACTTACGGGCGGTTATTTAAGTAAACTTACGGGTAGGGGCGCCGGCATGATGCGCGAACTTTGAATAAAATTCTTGGGGATAACCGTTGCGAACTGACCCGCAAGACACCGTACGATTTAAACGCCCGCAAGCAATTACGAAATGACTCCAGGGGCTTCGGGCAAATTAGTCGTTTTGTGTACTTGTCCTTTAAGAATTGCCTTCATAAAATGGTTCCTGGAAAGAATTATTTTTTGTCAAATAATAGCTAGAATTGAATTTCTTTAATGATGGCAATTATTTGAGAGAAGTTAAGTATTTAGCATGTCTTTATTGGAAATTTTTTATTAAAGTTCAACAGTTAATTGAGCTTATGAAGTTTCCCAATTAATCTTAAGCGATTTATGATTTATGATACATAGAGTTGTTTCAAAAGTTTCTTTGTTGTATTAGCAATAAATGCAATCTATTCTCGATTATCTTTCCCCCAAAATCGCACAATGCTAGCAAAACACCAGTCCAAGTACATTTTAGACGGATTTTTTAACGGAGTAAAGAGGTAATAATCACACTGGGTGATGTGCAGAAAGTACAGAAGATACGGTAGAACAGTTGAATGTTAACGAGATCTTCGTTAATTCCAGGTATGTTATGTTAATTGCGTTTTTCAAATTGCTGTAAAAGAGGTTAATAAACGACAGCTTTTCCTATCCCACCAAATAGATATCAACATTTCTGAGGTCAAAATTAGGTCCTGCTGGGATAAAGACCGTTTGCGATTAATAATTTTTATATAATTTAAATCTTATTCCCAGTAACTAATCTCTTTAAGAAAGTTCTTTTTTGTTTCGCCGAGGGAGCAAATCAAATGTGGAAACATGATTAAGAGGGTTGCTTCCTAGCACTTGAAGTGGTCGAGCTTTGTACCATTACTCAACAAATATTTAAACCATTTCCCAATGGAAGAACAGTAAATCACTAGTTTTTTGTCAACTATGATATTGATACGGTGTGTATCTGTAGTGGATGAGGAGCCGCTGCGTTTTTTATCTACCATGTCCAAAGCTTCTATACCTACTGTAAACTGTCTGATTACTTGTAGCGCGACTCCTATAGCTGATGCAAATATCTATTGCGGTATTGCTAGTGCTGTCTTTTAAGGCATTACTATAGTACGTGTCGCAAATGCTTCCTTTAGTTTTTCATTAAATGCTTATAAAATGGTGTGTGCAACACTTCACTGCAAATGAAACTATTTCTAAGATAACTAAAAAAGAACTGAAGATGATGACGTCTGCACTGAAAAAAAAAAGAGATTATGATTATACACAGCGTTAAAAAAAAGATTTAAAATGTTTATATTTAAAAATAATGCAACATAGACATTTAAGATTAATTTTGTATTACAGGGCTAGTTTTTAAGTTCTTTTACATACTAAATCGTAGCTTCTCAATATGCCCCTTGGGATGCACAGCATATATCTATCTGGTAGCCAAATTCGTCCCAAACTGCTGCCAAGGCTGCTGTTATACGGTTCTGCAGTTCGACCATTGTAGTTGGAAGAGAAAATCACACATAGTAAATCCGGCGACCTTGCAGGCCTGTGATGTAAAGCTGAATCATCAAGCCTCATCCGGTCCATCGTTGTGGAATTTAATTATTCAAATATATTGTTTTGTAATAGGGTTGTGATAATAATTTTCAGTTCTTTCTGTTTTTTATTTCTTTAGTCTTCAATGTAAATTTGATGTTGATGTGGATTTAATTTAGGTAAGGAAAAAGTATCTTGTCCATGAGGCATCTACATGTAGTATCGACCAGTTAGGTTTCAGATGAAAGGAAGTGAGGTCTTTTGTTTTAAATCGACTCTGAAAAGCTATGCTATAATTGGTCAAAGTGGGGAACCGTTGGTTTGGCAGTAAAATTTACTTTAAAAGGTAAAGTGTATATTGGATACCCTTTCCTTAATTAACTTTAAGAGAAAATATTGTTTTTTATATTGAAGATTATTTTAATAAGTGGAAATTTTTAATAATTGGTATATTAGCAAACAAGGAAACGATAGCAAAATCCATATCATCTTTGCGTATAGAGAAAACTTTTAGTGTTTTTAAGAAGAAATAAGAGTTTTAGACGTAGGATAAGGTTTGCTCTATAAGAGATTAATTTTGGCATGATTGTTGGTAGAAGGAGCGAATGCACTAATTGTACGACTTAAAGAAGCGTTTTCTTTAACGGTTATTTAGAGACCATATCATTTTAAAATTCTATAGTATTTTTCTCCATGTATAAGGAGTTTCTTAGTATCTAACGGTTTCTTTTGAATTAGTAATTAGGATTTTGGTTGTATTTTTAAGGTTATACGGATAACTATAGTCAGATTATTTTATTTTCTTTCTTATCAGTGTGGTCTGGTATGTTTAAGATTAGAGGAAATGAGACAAATACGGAATACCAACTCATTTTTTCATATTTATATTAAACACCTTTATAAAAAAAATAAAGAAAGGCAGTTATATATTATTTGACAATATTGTTAACCAAAATTGTATCAAAACAGAAGTACAAAAATGTAAGGCAGTTATGCAAATAATGATTCTTTGAAATGTGGTGGAATGTACCAGCTGTTAATAAAGGTGACAAATATGGAATAGACGAAACTCTATTTACAATAGTTACAAACAAATGAGCTATTTTGACATTCTGTGCATTCTGCATGACACTATACGTTATATTTAAAACATCGTACCAAAAGTTCGTCTTTGTTATGTTTGCAAAATTTCCTTTCTCAAAAATTGCACTCTGTGTCCTCCGAATCTGGCTGGCACTTAATTATTTTTGATCCCAAATTCTGTGTCGCTGGAGTAGTCATAGGTGGACATAGTTTCATCTTCGATTATTCTGTTTCCCTTTATTCGACCTTTTCTTATATTTTGGAAGCATTTTCCTTCCTGCTTATGTTTAAGACATGACAGCTTATATGCAGATCACGTCGAGATGCTTGTTTTTTTAAACTTGACAGAAGAGATATGTTGGCTGGTGTAACGATCTATGATGAAGTGATTGACTTTTAGGTGATTTTTTCTAGAGGGGCTGTTTCACTCTCATAAAAGGGGGTTAGAGGGGTATTTTATTAACTTTGTTGGTCCTAGGAATTTTCTCGTCGATTATTTCAGTGGCTGTAGCAAGGCATTCATGTTCACTGAAGATGTTTTGATTTTGGGGTAAATACCTGAAACCTTGAAACCATTGACAGCAATCTCACCGAACTGCACTTTAAGAAAGGCCCGTCCGAAATTCTCAGCTACATCAAAATTCGTAAGTGGCCTGCTGAAATATTTAAGTCAGACCCTTATCTTCTCGCTGTAATATGTTTTCAGAGCCCTAATGAGGGTTCTATCTCCAGGAAATTCTTAAACCAGAGATTCAATGGATGAGCTTGGATCTATCCAGATAGATGTCATGCTGCTATAGCACCTGGTGGTGCCTCTTTCGTAAGTAGTGGACTCGTGAGTTTAAAGAGGTAAATCATGAGCGGAGGAATGAATGGCCACCAGCTCTCTTGCAAAGGACCCCAGTAATTAATAATTTCCAATTTTCATCTCCGATTGTTTAATCACTGAAAAAAGGATTCAAGATGCGTTGGAATGCTTATTTATTTGTCCTTCTTTCAAATTATTGTTTTTTTTTTCAATTTCCTACAAGTGAAGTTTTAATTTTGGAGTTTTATTATAGGCCTCTAGTAAAGTAAGCAGTTGGGAATTAGAAACATTTTATTTTTTAATAGCCATTTTTCATCTTAATGGCAGTGAGAAGATTTGCATTTTTAACACTCAATTGTGATGCTTCAAATACGCCAAGAGGTTGTTTATGGTGCTCTAATATCGTTTCAGTAACACCATTAACTAATTAAAAATTAGGAAACATACATTGTTCTATTATCTTCTGTGGGGCTTTTAGTTGTAGGCAATACTGTGGAAAGTCTATTTAACCTCAACTTTAAAAAAATGGATGAGAATGCCCTTTATGTAGATTTATATTAAAGTCGCTTACAACAATTATTTTGTTTTGTGAGCTTGAACAGCTAATATGCTCTTTTACTACTTGTGATATTAAATGGGACTTGTGACCTGCACAAATTTCATTGTAATGTCATTTAAAAATGAGTCGTTTCTTAAGAAAACAAATAATAATTTCCTATGACGTAACATAATTGGATCGAATCTTTCTTGAACCATCTAA
Organism: Sinelater perroti; assembly: GCA_036346155.1. Classification (NCBI taxonomy): domain Eukaryota; kingdom Metazoa; phylum Arthropoda; class Insecta; order Coleoptera; family Elateridae; genus Sinelater; species Sinelater perroti. The sequence continues at coordinate 17,890,174 of JARFIY010000370.1, read as the reverse complement.
ATATTATGTTTAATTTATGGCGATAACTCCATAATAGACTATGAGCCCAAAGACATGTTTCTTATGTACAGCTCGTCGAAGTAAATCCGGAAAATCACTAACAACGAAAATAACATTAATATACAAGAAAAACTAAATTTATTTACAAAAAGCTTAGAACAATTAAAGCACTTTTTGTTATTTAATGTAACTCTCAACAGCGATTACGATCTTTTCGAGCCTACCTAAACATGTTTGCAAGCCAACACATTACCTCCATGGTGGAGAGTCTTAAGCTGTTCTTGATGTTATAATGTTTTTATTGCCCTTCGCCTCGACCAAGCCCCACACGAAGCAGTCAAGGGAATTGCAGTCGGGGCTGGAGGGTGGCCACAAGTTAGGAGACTAGTTGTAATACAAATTATTGTATAACCATGGGTGGGTGTTTCTGGACCTGTAGATTGAAGCAGAATTTTGCTGAAACACAACTCCTTCAAGACTTGACAATTGTCTCCAGAAGATTTGTTATAGCTGTCGGCGATCATCTTCAGGTCTCTCTTAAAAAAACGGAGCGTCATAACATCCCCTTCGTTGCTTCGCCCACCACAGAGGTGAAGAACTTTGTATGCATGACGGTAGGCACTTCAGAGGCAACTTGGCAGATATTAATATAAAGGCAATGAGATTTTCCTTTGAAGCTTTGGGCATTTTGAAAAATTATATTACTCTTATTTAGAAAATATTGCGAAAAATTTTGGTTTCCATCGTATGGTGTAAGTGTACCTACTGTAGCGTTCGCCAATTTATCCTTTACGTTAATATTATCCGTACACCAAGATTGAGTTGATAAAACAACCCTAGGGTGTCTTTTGTTGTAGATGTTTTAGACCACAAGTAATCATTGTTATGTCGTCCACTTGCTTCTTCCATTATTTTTGCATCGGCTTCTGCAACTTGCTACTGATAATCCTTTTTAATAATTGTTTTATCAAATTTGTCAATCTGAATTTTAAAATAAGGGTTCTTTTAGTAACAGCCGTAAAAACGTACTTGATCCGACGTCTAAATTTCCACCAGCTAAATTATTTAGCATGTCAATGTATTATCTTGGTGAGCTGATACCTAGTAAATAGTTGCTAAAGTAGATTATTTATAATAACTTTTTAAGGATTCAAATAGGTCACAGTCGCCTATAGATTGAGTGAGTTGAAGTTTCCGAATATTATAACAAATATAAGAGCTTTTGAAGTTGGAACATTTGCTTCAAGAGGTAATTTACTTGTTGAATTATTCTGGAGCCAATTATACTAATTTCGTTTTATCTTACAAATAGCAAATAAAGTATTTCTTGAACTTTTACTTAGTGGTACCAGATCAACGGAACATTAATTAAGAGATCGATGGAGTTTATATTGGTAAAGAATAACGACGTTTGGTGGATAGCTTCTGAGTCTCTTATTTTTCTCTAATCTATCAATGTTAAGGATTAAACACCTGTTTTAAAACGGAGTTGTTTGATTTAGCATACATATAAGATCTACATAATCTTTATCCGAATTATTTTTGGAATAGGAAAATAAATATCTTGAATTTTAGCTACTATATCAGCTTTTATTTCCTATATCTATAGCAGTATTCTCATTCTTAAGTTTCCAGGATATTCATTACTACTATTGTAGTCTTATAGTTAAACTACAGTACCTTTCCTTCAAGTTCTTCATTGAAGACAAGTGCAGATGTATTTTTTCTGGTTAGATTTATTACATTTTCATATTACTGAGGTACAAAAAACATGAAATTTTCCTATAAATAATTGTTATAGACTACACATTTATTATAATTAATAAAACAGAAGGTTCTTTAATTTTTTCTTTGGTGCAAATCACCATTTGACTGAATAATTCACAGTACGATCATCAATACTACATTTTCCTGATGCGTTTTGTTTCCTTTGTTGTATTATGGGCCTTTCCAAGTTCATGAAGATTATTAATAATCCATGTTCCCATCCGAAATTTTGGTTTAGATTTTATGTAGATTTTCCGAAAGATTCTTAGCACTCCTACTCCATTCAAAGAGCGCCCGTATTCGGAGCCATTCATTAGGTTTGAAGCTCTGGAAGGGTTACGATTCTCTGCTATATTGGGGGCATAGGTGGGGCCGATTTTTCCCTTCAACAGGAGGAACGTACAAATTCAAACAATATTTGTCGTGTAGGTTGTGTTCTATGGTTTCAGCAGACACTGAAAGTAAAACATTCAATGAACTTTCAATATTAGTTTTGAACATTAATATCACGACCCTTTACTAAGTATTGTTGATCACCGACAACGGTCTGATCATCACAAGGAGAATTCGAGTGCATGGAAAGCGCTCCTGCAATTTTTTATTTCTTTCGGTATTATTGGAAATAATAATCTCTTTGTTGATTCCACATGCTGCACGAAATTTGTTGTTTTTTATAACTCATAAATATCCAACTGTGAGTGCATTTCAGATCTTCGACCTTAAAAAAATTATTGACGTTCTAAAGCAAATTCGGCAACTTAAAGTACTTTCAAATGTAAAACCTTTTTAAAGGCTTAAACTTTTCAAAAGGAATGTTGCGGTGTTTATTTCCTTTATTATCCTCTTATTACTTGATTTTTTATGCATTTAACGCTGAGCAAGTAAATTTTATCTTTTATTTGTCCTAATGCGACTTATCCATTAAATTTTGTTTACTGCAATTTCAGTATGCACTCTGGCACCTGATTTAATCGAACATATCAATACATTTAGGAACATGCAAATCCGAGCTTTTTACTACACTTAATAAATAATTTTGGGTATTGTATAACTGTAGGCTAAATAAAATCTATAAAACAAAATTGTAATCAAGTTAGATTCTGAAGAAAATGCTGTTTATCCTAATTTACATTTTCCAAGAAATCAGAATTTGTAAGTTTATTTTCGGCACGAAGGTTGTTTCCCTGAAATCCGGTCTGTTTTTGTTTGGATCGGGCGCGGTATTTTCGTACGTAGCGGGTCGATTTGAGATTGAAGAACTTGTTCCAGTTTCATTCTCCATAACCCTCTGGTTAAGTTATGGCATATTTCCGACTCCTTATAAATAATTCAGCCCTCTCTCCTTATGTGTGTGCATTTTGCAAACGAAAGTAAACTTGGGACTTATAAATGGCAATAAATCCCGGCGAAAATATAAAAACCACCTCCGCTTTAACAAAGGTGAAACATGAGCCAGTTAAAACCTGCTTCTTTCGGGCCGTTTTTGCTTACCAAATTTAATTTACAGCCCCGCAGTAAAGCCCGCGAATAAAAGCGCGCCGCGCGATGAAAAAGAAACGCGCTGCTCGCACTCCACACATTCGTTCCTCTGAATTAAAAAGCCTGTTATTTTTATGCGGCGGGGTGACAGGCGCAGCTTTAATCAGCGCTAACCACTCTGTTGCTTTTGCCGTGTAAAAAATATTGCATACCTGTTTGTTGTCGAATTTATTATCAAGATAAACGTCTTCGGTTTGTCCATTTTTTGCGGACGGCTTTTCTTGCAATTAACAGGATGCTTGGTTTGTTTTGTAATATTTGTGTGGTTCTCACCATACATTTGTTTTTATTATTATTTTTATATTGGTAATTCTCTTTCGGCCTTCTTCTTCTATTGTTGGTATATTGAGGTTTGTATGTAAGGTATGATTTGAAACATACCATGAAGCATTCGAAGCGTTTTGGATTGAAAACGTTAATAATGTTAATATTTGAGGTACTAGGGCACCCCAAAGTTCAACGCCATAGGTCCATATTGGATTTATAATTGCTTTATAGAACAGTAGTTTGTTTTCAGGCTGGGGGCTTGAGCGTTTACCTGGAACCCGCTACATTTTCCTGATCTTGAGATCCATTCCTTTTCTCTTTTTGATGGTGTGTACTTTCCATGTCAGTCTGCTATTCATATGTAGTCTAAGGTATTTTGCTGCCTGAGTTCGGGGAATTTGTATGTCATTTAAGGTAGCAGGAGGACATTGAAAAAGTATATATGTTACGTAGAAACTTTTTGCTTCGTTGACTTTTGTTCTCCATTTGTGCAGCCATATTTAATTGAGGTTCAGATGTTTTTAGGTACGTGGTGGTTGTCCTTCTTTAGACCATCGTTTCTATTATATTTATTGCTTTATTGTTCTCATTTTTCTGCTTATTTTTTTACTATGTGCCCTATAACGTCCCATTTTGATTGTCTTACTCTTTTGATTACGTTTGTTGTTCTTGATTTTTATCGAACTTATTAATCCCGTTTTCTGTCTCGTATTATGACACTCAACATCGATTTTCCCAAAGTAACATAACTTGTAACTTTGTTGTTATTAGTTTTATGATGATCCATGTTTGTCAAGACAAAAACTTAGCTTGTAAGTTGCGGTTTTAAATACGTAAGATAATTTTGCAAAGGTTGTCTTCTGAGTTCTGTTTCTAATTCTTTGTTTCTTTTGCGTAATTTATTTTTAATATAATTTTATTGGTATATACTAACGTTCTCCATTAGTATTGTTCTTATTATTATTTATGTTTCTTCTGGGCATATTGTCGTTGTCTTATTTAAATTAAACTTATTAACATCAATTTTAAGATTACTTTCTTGTCTGCAAATACAACTATATACAACTTTGTCTGACCAATCTATTTCTTTAAATACTTCTTTCATAATTAGTTCAAATAACTTTGGTGGTATTGTATTTCCCCGTTCTATACCTCTGCCAATAGAAAAGTTTTGTGTACTTTTACAGTTGATGTCTATTTTATTTTTTATTAGAATTATGTCTATTTGTGAGTAAAGGTCTAATTTGTTTATTATTCTATTTGGCTTTTGAAATAGTTTATAAAGATATGATAAACTAATTGGACAATAATTCTGTATTATTATATCATTTGTCTCTTTCAGCATCCGTACTACTATATCATTATATCATTTTCGTCCGGAGTATCGTTATTCTTTATAGACTACAGGGCGTATCTTATTTTTTCGTTACTATCTTAGATGTCCTTTCCCAACTGACATTCATTGTTTGCTAATTTTTCTGGACTAGATAAAGTTTATCTATTTGCAAATTGTAAGATGGTTTAATAGTTTTTTTACATTGCTAGAAACACTTGTCTTTATCTCCAATTTATTTGTTATTATAATAAGAAACTGAGATTTCAAATCCTCCATTGTGTTTCCATAGACAATTCAAGTTTTTGTAGTTTTTAGTGACCCCTTTATATTAGTTTTTCTTAGTTTATCTTAAGGGCTTTTTGCATCATCTTGGGCGTCCTCTTCTTATCTTATCTGACCTTTTTTGTATAGCATTCTTCTTTTTTCTATTTTCTGTTTGGTATCTTTTTGCGAATTTAAAAGGCAGTTTCATTATGGTTTTAGCTGTTGAAATTCTTATTTGCATCTCCTTTAATATTGTCAATGTTTTTATTTGTTTATTTAGATCTTCTATTCATTTTTTTGTTCTCTTTAAGTTTATTAGTATGAATTAATTTTTACTTTTCCCTTTATTCTCATTTTTCACAGACTGATTATATCTCAGTTGATGTTTTATATTTTATTTTTAAGACGAAGAATTGCTAATCTCGTGGTAATTATTTGTGGTTATACTTTACTATTATGATTATTTTTTTTAGATTTTGTCAGTTGTCAAGATATTAATTGTTTTGGAAGCTAACATTTTAAGGGGTATATTAAAATTAAAACGCCACACTCATCATGCGGTTTGGAAAGTGTTTTGGTATTTGGGGAAGATGTAGCTGGATTAAATTGGATTAATGATTGGAGCACGATTTTCGCTAGAGAATAGGAGGTGAAAATCACTATCAGCTGGCAAGGCAATGCCTCTACTTCTTGAGCAGGCTTGAAATTTAATAGTATAGGATAAACTGAATAAAAACAGGAGTATTACACGATACCATATACTTTTAGATGACTAAGTTGTGGCGACAGTAGTTGACAATCAGAACGGCATGCGCATTGGTAATGAATACGATATGCCAGCAACTTTAACAAATTATCGGAGGTGCGATACTGTAGAGACACCGTACTGTAATGTAGCTAATATACCAAGAGTAGGAAAATCAATGCCAAGTATGGAAATATCAAAATTCTTTGAGCACTCGTAGTTAGAAAACAATATCGAGTGATTGGTAGTTCAAATTAGAAAGTTTTTTTTAAACTTCACCTTCACTTAATTAGCTAAGGATACTAAGCTCTCCACCACTAGCGTCATCTAAGCAACCAATGTGGAATATATCTGTATCATTACAGATAGTGTCCTGCACTGAATATACCATTCCCGTAACTATGAGCAACGGCAATGTTGGATTGAGGTTTCCTGGTTATCCATTAAACGAAGTGTAGTTTATGATATATGCGTTTTTCTTTTAATTGTTTTTCTCTTGCACTACTAAAAGCTAAAGACGTGATAGCTTAAGACTAAAATCCAAAACATTTATTTAATCTTTTGCTCTTTTTATTTCAAAATTATTCCAATTCTGTCCATCCAAAGACTGCTCTCAATAATAAAAATTTCTCCTAAAAGTGTCCACAATCCAATGTAGAATATAAAATTTACAAAAAAATTTAGAAATAATTTGTGTTAACCTTAATTTTCTACCAGCATTTGAACTAACAGACATTTAAGTTTAATAAACACATCAATCCACACAATTGCGTTTATTTGGTCAGAAAAAATTTATCTTATCTTATCTCGAACAGGATGTTAACCTGTCAGGAGGAACTGTATGAATTGTCATATTCAATCACGATTTAGCAATCCTGTACCTTGTGCCTTACAGTAAATCGTTAGCAAGGTTTTTTGTTTCAAATAGATTGTATCCTACACCATTAAGGAGTAGAAGAGATTCTACCAGATATTAGTCACTCGTTGAGTAAACTGTTGTGGATGCATCAAATATCCATATCGATTTCTGAACTTTATTTTCTTAGGCTTTATCCCTTGCGGATGCAAGTTACTGCGAAATATGAATTAACATTATTTAAACTAAATATAAAGCATTTTTTTATTTTTATATTAATAAGCTCACTTCAAATATTTCTCATTTTTTTATCAGCTCGTATGTTATGTTATATTAAATGTTATATTAAATTTACAGAACACGCCAATTACTAAAATCTCTCCTAGAAATTATACAAATTTATGGAAATTTGCTATTAGTTTAAATGTATAAGTGTGAAATTAAAAACATTTGGATTTTTAGAGAGTAAACTGGTTGCTCAAAGTTGATTTATTTTGTTCGAAAGCATTTGCTTCTAAATACAAATAACTGGACAGCGAGGCGCTTTTCAAGCTTGATTTGCAATACGAAAAGGAGATCAGAAAAATGTGCATTGCCGCGTAACAATTTTCTCGCAAATAAGGAAACAGGGAAACGACAAAGAGGAGGTTTCCGCTAGAATTATTCAATATCTATTTCAAATTTCCTTTCAAATCTGATATTTGCAACAATCGATATTGAACTGTAAGGTATCCATCATGTAGATTTTTAAATTAATTTTGCTAAAAAAGATATTTTGTTATTTTCCACGGTTTCTTGTACTTCTAATTATTTTGCCTTATTTGGCATTCAACTGAGCTTATTTTCATACTGAAATATTTTGTATCAAAATTGAGTTAAATTATATTTTGACTTCTGTCACTAAATGACGCAATAACATTTATTTTGTTATGTCATGTATGTACACTCTCTAAACCAAGGATTATTTTTGCGATGAGTCATTATAATTTCCTGATAGAAATGACATCCTGGATTTATTAACCGAGATGTATCGATGATGTATTGATGTCATTAGAAATGATCAATGCAACATATATTAATGCGTAGATGACCAATGAAAGAACGTACAGCACTCACAGCACAAAACAGAACAAAATTAAGTCGTTTTGACATAAACCACTACGAGGTAGCTTCAAGTTCTAATGTCTCTCGTAGCTGTGAGAGGAAGTAGAAAGATGCAGTTAATTTTAAAACACGCCGGAAATATTTTTAAACTTGTAATATAGATGGCAGCATCATGCAATGTACACAGATCGAATTACCAACACTGCGGTGAGTGTTGTTTTGTATTTAAGTTTGTTCAAGAACAACGTATAATCATCCGTTTTCTCCTCTTGCGTGGTAAAACGCCCATCGAAATTTATCGGAAATTGAGAAAGACATGCGGTAAAGGCGTTATAATGTTAAAAATATGCGTTCGTGGGTGCGAAAGTTTAAAGAAGTTCGAGAGTTGTGCGACAATAAAACGAAGCAACCACGAACCAGCCGGACTGAAACAATGATTGCGAAAGTGGAGCAAGATTAGGTATGGGTGATATCGCCTCTAACCTATCCAGCATAGTTATAATAATTGGAATGTTGAAGTACAACATTAAAATTTGGAGTATGTGTTGTGGAAATAGTTGCAAAACGAACGAACCATAATAATGGAAATAGATACAACGATTTTTAAAAGAAAAGTAGAATTTCCCAATTTTTCAGCCATATTTGAATATTTGAATAATTTAAATCAAAATAAAAATCATTAAGAAAACTCGACGTACTATTTTAAATTTTAATGATACATTGTAAAGGGGTTGTGCTTTGCTGACCTATGAATCATTTTTTTTTATAAAAGTTTAATTTAAACGTAAATTAAAAGTGGAAGACCCGACTACGTAAACAAAACGTTACCGAATTACACATCGACTGACTGGGAACTTTGCCAATTGCCGCTTTCGCGAAACATTTTTGAACGAGGCGCCGACTAGTTTTAACAGTCTGAACTTCTGAAATAGCCGCCTTAATTGTGTTATTTTCCGGGGCGACGCAGTCCTTAGCACCTTCTAAAGCGAGCATAACTTGCGAGTTTGTTTTTGGCGGAGAGTGCCAGCGAAACACTCCATTCTGGTCTATCAGTTTTTGCCAATAAATGCATTTGAATGAGTTCCACAGAAATACACGCACCAGCTAGCTCGCGCTGCGATATTGCACTTTCATTGTTTTGCAGCGACGGCAAATGAGGATTTCAATTTATGTCAGAATCACAATAGGAGCTCTCATTGCTGGGCTTCGTTGTAGCGACCGATTTTAATCGCAACTACGTGCGCTAATACCGAGCGCTCCCATTCATTTGTAGGGAAGTAGTTTGACGCCATTTTAGCGGGACTCGAACGGGGAATTGTTGATCATACTAGAAAAGCGAACGCGCTTGCAGTGTCAGTCGCAAAATCATTCTGGTTGATTTAAAAAAAGTCATTATTTAAGAAAGCCAAGAATGGGCTGCAACATTTATGTGATCAACTTATCTATATTGTAAAGATGAAGTCGAATAAGAAGAATCTTTTCCTATTTATTATTTTTAAGTACAGATCTGTTGCCCACGTGCGGCAAATTATCGTCAGAACCGAAGGCCCAGCCCATAAGTCTGTTTAAATTATTTTCATCCTTCAAATGAGCAGCTCATAGCTGAAAGCAACCAAATGTGTCTTCCAAATGTTTCCCGTTTAAACAACCATTAAAAATGCTTAAAATATGGTACACGCCAAGCAGTAAGAGCAATTGATGTGCTTATTTTGTCAGATCAAAATGACAGCAGATAGTTTAGTTTATTTTATATATATTTGCCCATTAGTATTAGTAGTGAAATATTTAAACAATAATGGGTAATCATGATTCCAATCCAGTTTCTTACCCAGCATTCAAAATCCAATACGCTTTGAACGAGCAATCTTAACGTCAAATCAAGTGAATTCAGCACAAATTTAAATGTAGACACACCAAGCGCAGACATCAACATCTAGAACTGATAACATCTTACTCGAAGAAGACAACAATAAAAAACGTAAAGAAGTTACAGTTAATAAGTTAATGATCCATCTTTATGTTACCTGAAACAAACGTTCACATGAAAACCGTAATGTAAACGTAATGAAATAAAAATATCAACAGTCTACAATTGATAGTTTAGTTACAATAACGGTAGATAGACCATACCATGCCAAAGCTTTAAGCAATGGAAACGGTTGAATTCAATGTTTACAGCATCAACACCTACAAAAAACTAACAAAACACCTGAAAAGAACATATGGTCCATCACATACACCAAGTGAAAGATGGTGCTTACAGGATAGCGATCAGAAACCTATATCACTGTATACTAGCTAAAGAAATCTAAGTGAGCTTTAAAAAACAAACCATAAGGTGCGCAACATAATGAACAAAAAAAAAACATTTTGTGTTCTTGAGTCACAAGAAAAATGTACACATTTACACTTGATAGCACTTTACTTTTCCATGACTGCCTCGCTGCATGATATTTGTGCCTATTTTATGTCTACTAGAAGGGCGTGGAAATGTCTGGAATGCTCGCATTTTTAAGTTTTTCACGTGCACAACCAGAGCAGCTAGAAAGCATTATATCCACCACCCGACCTTGACGGTTAAGTTCAATAAAACTGCGAACGCAGACATGATGTTCCTACAAGAAGTATTCGTAAATTCGTTACAATACTCTACGACCATATCAAAGTACTACTAAGTTGTAAGTTGTAATAAAACAACGACAATAATATCCCTGTTAAACTTAAATGAATAATTTCTAAATTTCTCAGAATTGCAACGTGAAATGCTAATAACTTCCATAATCATAAACACGGAATATTCTTAAATCCTAACAAAATAGACATTACTTTACCTACAGTTGTATCCACCGAAGTTACGACACACGATAAATCAGCAACCGTCATTAAAAAATTTTTCATCACAAATTACGAAAATGACAAACTAACTATACCCAAGCTACAAACATATTGAGTGTCAAGACTCACTGCAACTAAAAGACACAATATCCCACGGGCCTTAACTGACATTAACTACGCTCATCTAACTATTAGAAACTTTTCTTCTTGTTCTAGCCTCCTTAAATACGTCATTTGAACTTGTTATGAATTACTTTAAGGTCATTGAGTCTCTTTGTTGCACTCCTCTTTTCGCTAATACGGATTGTGTGTTGTCATGTAACTGTACTATAATTTCCGTTTTTAAATACATGTTATGAATTATTTGAGGATACCTGTAATCTACTTGACTCTTCTGCAATGTCGATAATTCTATCCTATACTATCGCTACTTTCTAGTAGTCTAAAGGATAAGTAAAGTGGTAACCCGCATTTATTTGATTTTTCTATTGGCATCTTTATAGTTAGTAGGTCGATGGGTTTACATTCTAATTGCTTGTTAAATATATTAATTATTAGTATAACAATTAATTAGTATAATTGTGATAACAGAGATATTGAATGATAATTTTCTAGTCAACTATTAAGCCTTTTTTATAACAATAGTGAGGTGCTTCACTCTTCTGATATGTTGCCTTTTTCTAGACATGCACTTAATAGTATTTTTAGTTTCCTCTCCTCCTGGTAATACTTCGGTTATGAATCTGTCTTCTTCTGGTGCCTTATTTTTCTTCATATTTTTTAAGGCTGCCAATATCTCTTCTTTATCTATTTCTTGTATATCCTATAAATTATTATTTTTTTCCTTTTAATTTTAATTTTTCTTCAATTTCCTGTGTTATTTTTGTTTTAAATTATTTTACTATCTTTAAGATCTTCTTTCCTTTACTGATTTTGGTGTTGTAGTTATTTTTAATTGCATTTCCTTGTTCTCTTCCTATAACCTTCTTACACTTTTTGCTTTCTTTTATTACTATTTCTATTTATACTTATTCTTGTTTTTGTTTATTTTCTTTAATAGATTTCTTTGAAATTTTACCTTCGTTCTTGCCACCTTATGGCCTACTGTTAATATTGATCATTTTAGTACTTTGTTAACTTCATCTACATTTTGTGGTTTAGTTGCATTTATTATTAATACTATTATCTGTTGTTTTTATTTCTTTCTAATCTCATATTAATTACTAGTCTTGTACATACCACTTTGTGATCGCTATCGGTGTCAAATGTCTTTAATATTAGTACGTTGTTAATCATCTCTTTATCAGGTTTAAAGCACATTGTCTATTTCGTTCTTAGCACGTCCGTTTGAACTTATCTAAATCTATTTTCTATCGTATTTATTGCATATAAAGTCTGTTGCTCTAGATAGTCTCCGCCGTTTCTTTCATCCAATTCAAATGAGTTTATTTCGTCTTGCATTTATTTTTTGCTAATTTTAGCATTTGCATCTCCTATAATTAGGGTATATTCTGTAACCTGTGGTGATCTGCCATTGCCGTTGTTATTTTGTCATAAAATATTTCTCTTTTTATCACTGATTGTTGATGTTAGGGCTTATACTTGAATGATTTTCAGGTATATTTACACTTTGATATAAACTACTCTATTGGATGATCCTCTACATGACGTTATATATGACTCTATTGCTTTATTTTGTATGCGTCCGGACCCTCCTTTATTGCATCTTTATGGTATAGTATGTTTCCTGATTTCGTTTTAAATTGTTACGGGCATAATAACGAAGTTCATTGCCAAAACGAAACAACTCTAAAAATCTACCGAAAACAAGGCTCAAAATTTTCATTTGATTCATCAAAAGCGAGGTTTAAGAAGAAGAATAAACGTCCTCTCTCTTTCTAGATCGCTGGAAGAGACTGGAGTTGAGAAGAAAGAGCAAAAGAAAAATTTATGTTTGGAAACAAGGAAGAACAAAAACATCTTCACAACTTCAAGATTATTCAGTGAATAACTTGAAATTTAACATAAGCCCAAATCATATGTGTATGTCTACAGAATTACCTGTGCTTTACGTGCTTCAAGCCAGATCATTAAAAAAAAGAGCACAGAAGTTTTTCAAATGATTTTTGCAGAACAGTGTTGTGCTCAAAACTACATAAATCAGGTAAACTATAAAAGAAAGTTGTGAAACTAGAAATAGATAATCAAAAACCAAACGTGTAATGACACTAATATTAAAAATTGTGTTGCTGAAGATAAAACCGTGACGTACTACACCCTAAGACAGTAAGATTGTTATTCGAGATTAGGAGCTAACGAAGTTTCATTTACCGTTCCATTGCAGGAAAAATTAAATATAAAATAAAAATAAAAAAGATGTCGCCTGTCCTGATAAAATTGTGCTTTTAGATCTGAGTAATTTTCTTCGAATCAGAGCTGCGCTAGTATTTAAAATATAATGTCCACGTTTTTTGAAATAAAAAAGGCACTAAGCTTTGAAATGTTAAATTAATAGTAATTTCCGACTACAATACATCACATTCAGCTTGCAGTTATTACTCTCTTCAATAAAACTGTACAAAAAAAAACTGTACCCTGAGCTTAGAAACATCTACAAATCTTCCATCTAATTTTTCCATGGCAAAATAGAAACTCATGTCCTCTAACTAAACAAGAGATATGTTTGAGACGTAGATAGGAATTTCTAAAAACCAACTTGCTGAAGATATTGTGAAAAGTAGAAAAGGAAGCTAATAATGGTCTATTTTTTACTCCGTACCTAGTCGTTATAGGTACATCTACCGGTTTTTTGGCACTTCTGGAGTAAAATTATAGTTTATTCAAAGGGCTAGGCTTTATACAACTTCTTTCTTGAATTTTGTTGCGCTTTGATAAACATACAGCTTGGATGACTGTACATATTCAAAAGGTTTCTCAGATGACTAATTTTTGTTATTAATTGAAGACCTTTTATTCTTACCGCAGTAATTAATCAATGCTTGCAGAACGTTATTAAGAATGACAAGGGCTTTACAGACGCAATGTACGTAATATAGTACTTTTCATAAAATCATATGAAGAACTGTGCAAGTTTAAGGTAAAAACATTGTCAGTCTTTTGAAGAATGTTATGGGATATGATAAATAACAAATGACTCTGAATATCAATCATGTATTAGTTGATAGCTCGTTATATAAACTGAACTTCAACATGTCTTTGATTCAATTTATTTTAGCTGTCCAGCTATTGTGAAAATATAGGGAAGGTTGGAAATTGGAATTCATATATTAAACAGTTTAGTCTAAAGCTACTTCATATAACACAGTCTAGACATTCTGTGTAAATGATGCAAAATAAAAAAAAGTAGTGTTTCAAAAGATGCTTCTACTGCACCAGTCTTTGAAAAAATCGCCTTAAAAGACGGATAAGTCATCATTCAATTATTAGTCGCAAAATTTGGAATTACATCGGTACAAAAACTACAAGGCCAAAAATGGAACTGTTAGCGTGTACGGGAGAGGCAAAACTGACCATCTCTTCAAAAACCCTCTCAACTAAATGAAGCACTACACATTTATTAAACAAGCTTCAGTACCTGCAGCTCCCAAATTAAGAAAAATGGCGTATGTCTGTGAGCAATCTTTCAACTACTATGACATGTTTTACTTAATTTTGCAATATTCTCTCTTGATAGCCTTTCAAAGCATTTAGTTTTGTCCGGACAGCAAGACGGAATAACATGTTAAAGAAATGAAACACAAGTCCAAGAAATCCCGTAGAAATTGACATAGATGAAGTAGACTTGTGCAGTTGGTAGCCTGAAAAGACATCTTTTTATAGTAAGAATGTAAGAGTTGTGGACAGATCTTTCCTTTTACCAAAGATTGCATCTTCACCCATTTCACATCAACCCCGTCTTTTGATAAAAACTCAAAATTTAAACTTCCGGTGCATAAATGTGAGAACAGACTTGCTGTTCAAGAGAAAAATAATAATTCGGGAAGATTTAAATGTCTCGTACACTTATCCAAGAATCACTTGTTAGTACTTCACTCAATGGAGAATTAATCAACTGCGCAAGTAATACTAGATAGTACAAACTCAACATAGCGTATTAAATGTAATAAGTGCTTGGTGCCAGAGGTATTCTTCAAAGACAATGGAAGTTGAAAAGAATCTCCACAGGCGCATCGTGTTATGGGCGGGCCTGTTTTTCATACCACAGGACTTTGTAAGAAGTATGTACTCAAACTTTATTCAAACGATCGATGTCAAAACATTTATTTCTTTGTTAGAAAAAATGACGAATTTGTTTAATGGTTCTATTACCATTTGATTCTATAACGGGGCTAACCTTATTGACGGCAACAATCTATTCAAACTTATTGATTGGAAATGAATGAAAGAAAGGTTTAACGTACAAATATTTACCAGTTGTTACTATTGGAGGCAACAGCATGGTGAGGTAGATGTTGGACATGCCTTTTATGGAATGTGAATCATATATTGCGGATGATGCTCAAAAAAGATTTGAGAAAAACCTATTTAACACCAACAACTCGAGTAATGAACTATAAGCCTCTAACTATAGTGACTGAAGATCTAAACAACTTATGTTTTAGAAAGGCACTTTAGGAAGGAAAATAGCATCCCAATTTATCCTCTTTAGTTTCTCCTATAATTCTTGCAATATTTTATCTGTTCTTTCTGTACGTATATTATTATATACATATATATTATTATAATCACATTTAACTTGGTTTTCACTTTGTCGTTTCTTATTTGTTTCGTATTGGGGAGTTTTTATCTCTCCATACTTTTATCCCTCCCCACAGAATTTTATTTTAAAATTACTGATTTTCTTCATCTTCTTTGGTGGCTGTTTACTACACTCAATAGCTGCCCCAGTCGCCTATTGCTACCTGTTGGTTAGTGGAAGGTATTTTATTTCCCTCCTGCTCAATATTTCTATTCGACATTCTTCTATTCGCTACCTGAGGAGGTGCTATGTAAAAGTTGCAGGCTCCCCCGAGGAGTGAAATACATACTTGGTTAAAAAAATACAGAAACTCCAAAACAGAACACTCAGTTGCCTGCATATCATGATACTGCGGCAAGACTTACTAATTTTATACAACATAGATAATTAAGGGGTTTCAAAATATAGTTAACAAAGCTATTGTTATAGCAAAATGCCGAAAACCACATTATTGAAAGTACAGGAGTACAATATAATACTTTGGCGAATCGCCCAGTACCTCAGCGCAATCGATTTGCTTACACGAATACATACAACAAATGCACAACCGCGCATAATACACATTGTAAGATAAAAATCTCTTAATCGGGGCTGTATTTAAGCTGCGTCCAAATTTACGTTTCGCCTAAACGAGCCCGAAATGGTTTGCAATCACGAACGAGCTTCCCATCCTGCTGTTTGCGTGCGCGAAATCCGTAAATTTCATCTATTTTTAACTTTGTTTGATGAATTTATGTGCCGCAGTAATAACTTTATCTAAAATAACAACTTTTCTGAGGTTTATTATGACGATAAATTTCGGAGCGTTGTTACATTAAAAAAGTAGAAATTTGATCTGTTTCTCTCCCGTTTTATTATTTGTTTGAATTAGTGGTTTATGTGCGCCTTCACTTTTATTATCTCATTGGTCTAAATTTATTTTTCCTTTATGGTTCCTAACTCTCTCTTTCTTTTAAATATTAATTGAAGATCTGTAGCCCTTATACTACATTTTTGACTTTTTATTACTTTTTTCTAGGTTACGTGGAGAAATATATTATGCATTCTTTTTTTAATTTTTTTTTTCTAAGCAGACTCTCAGCATTTGTTTACTTCTTGTTCTTAAGTATTATATGCCTGTTTAGTTGTCTTTGTTCATCATCATACTAGCAAGTGAAGGGTTCTTTTTCAGCTCTTTTAAACAAATTTATCTTTCACTTCTTTTCGGTCCATTGCATTATACAACTAAGAATGTTTCTTTCTACCTAATCCATGGCGTCACTTTATTCTTTCTTGGAAGATTAGTGTCATTTTTTGGAATGTATTCAAAAGTTATCTCTCTATCTAGACTCTTATTAAAAATATCATGCCTACAGCAGCTGAAATAAAACAATATAATTAATAGCAATTAAAACACAATGGGGCATAGGACAAAATGAAGAAATAATGGACTCTTTGAAACAAGAACCCATATTACATGAAGTAAACAAGAGAATTTAAGCATAACAGACTTGCAAAAAGACAACGGAAGCAAAACGAGGACACAAAAGGATGAAAGGAAGGCCCAGAAAGACGTGCTTGGCAGAAGAGATAGAAAAAGCGAAAGGAAGGACGATGAAGGAAATGAAGAAAATGACAAAGGACCAGAAGGCATGGAATAAGAAGATGTGTTCGATACATGTGGTGTCTATGGGATGTGCAGAATTCTTCGTAAGATTTATATCTTGAAGCTTTTAATGCAATCTATCAGATACCTGTACCACAACAAGATAGGCTACATGTAAAATACTCGCATACCTAGATCGATTAATAAGCTTTCTTGACATGGAAATTGTTCATCAACTTTAAGATGGATGTCAGTTGCCGTCTTATTATCATCAATTTGATTTCAGGTAGATTAATTTTAGTTTATTTTCTTTATTTACTTAAGACGATCTATCCTATACTGGATATCCTCCAATAGCAGATAGCGGATGTTGTTAATCGTGAATTTGTTTACTTTGAATTCTCCATGTCGTTTACTAATTTTAGTCGGAAACTTTTTATGAAAAACATTGAACAGGTTAGGGGCTCAAATACATCTTTGATGCACACTTTTAGTTATTTCGAATGGTATTTTTCAATTGGATTTTTATTGTTTTTATTGTCGAAGTCTCTTTGATAGCCAATGAAGCATATGAAGACTGGCTTTTGTTGATCAGTGGATTAATAAACCAATAGCTTCATGGAGTATAATCGGTCATGAAACCAAGTTGTATTTGTCCGCTCATTTCTATTATATATTCTGGAATAGATTATATAATACATAGGAATATTTTTAGTATGTTGCTTATCAAACTGATAAATTAATTTTTACGTTATATATTTTCGGCATTGCCACAAAAGTTCTTCTCAGTCGATTGTTAGAAATTTTTCAAAGTATAAATTGTTATATAAAGGCTGTTTTGTCTTCATAAGTTTAAGAACTTCAAAATGAACGTTACAATAATTAGAACTCTTTTTAATTTCTTGCTGAATAAATAGTTTTTCCTATTTAACATTTTAACTTTTTTAACATTTTTAGATTTAGATTTTTCAGTTTATGTTGGCCCCTAAATAGCTTTTCCATGTTTCGACATGTTGCAACGGTCTGTGACGATTTGTCGTTTCTCATTCTTCAGTGCTCTTATCAACTTTGTTTTAAAGAAACTTTTTATTTTTAATTTCCTCGCATTCCTCAATAGCCTATTTTTGTTTTACCTCTTTTGTCTTTCTTTTAATGTTGTTGTTTTTCGCTTCTCTACATATATCGTTTACTATTCCAGTATGTTCTCGGTGGCCTTTCGGATGTTTGTTTTTATACCATTGATGTCTTATTATCCCTAAACGATAATATCTCCCAATTGCCTTTTTGGTTCACATTTCTTTTCTCTTTTATTTATGGTTGTGTCAATTGATGCTATTTGGAGATGTTTAAATTGCAACTAAAGGGTTGCAATTACTGGGTTATGGTCAGAGGCTATATCTGTACTTGAATATACACCTGTAATATTATTTTGAAAACTATTATTTATGAGCAAAAGAACCAAAAAATGACTGCCCACTATGTTAAATGTTTCGGATTAACCTCTCACAGAAAGTATTTTTAATATCAAATTTTTCTTCTTTGCAGAGTTTTATAAACAGTTTTTTCCTAAAGTTTATAAAAGCTTTCAACTTTTTTTTGCTCTTTCTTAACCACCATTGCATTAAAGTCACCCATTATTGTACCTACTTCGTGAGATTTAAATGATTTTGGAATTTATTTTAGAAGTCTGTAGAACTGCCCACTTTTCTTTATCTGTATTATGCGAATTATATTCATGTTAATAAACTGAACATTTAGTTGTCGGTCAAATAATCGATCATAGTATCGTATTATAGGGGGTTATTGAGGTAAATCCGGAAAAAGAAATAAACAATAAAAGTAACATCTATCTATACATTTGAACAGAAATTAAACAAAGAACTGTGGTGTGGTCCTTGACTCTTGATGTACACGAGGAGATCCGTACGTAGTAAACAAAGACAGCCTATACATTTGAACGGAAGGTAAATAAAGATGACTGATATGAAATTTGATGTGTCGCGCCCTGAGCGCGTAATTCACGAGGAGGTCTGTGCATTCGTGCTGAATGGCCAGGCAGCCGCAGCTTTCAGGCCGCTGTATTTCCGAACAAAAAAAGCACGTCTGCCACGGCTGTTTGGTTTGCTTCCGCCGAGCTTAGATTGTAACTAAAATTGTTCTATGTTCCCAATTCAAACAAAAAGCCGATCCAATTCAAAATTTATACGTTCCCACTTGAAGGAAGGCGGATGAAAAATTGTCAGTCTAGGACGCCAAAAATACCTTTTTTCGGGCAACCTCTAGTTAAAATACATGAGAAATTACATTTATTTACATGAAATTTAGGACAATTAGTGTAATACCCATCAGTGGTCACGACCTTTACCAATCGGAACCTAAACTTTTGCGGGCCAATACAACTTTCTTCTTGATCATATATGCCCTGTCCTAAGTGTTATGATTCTTCTCATTGATCTTTGCCTCGACCATATCGTACACATAGTAGTCAAGGGGATTGCAGTCGAGGTTGCAGGGTGGCCATAAGTTGAAGGATCGGTGGTAATACAAATTGTTGTATAACTATGCTGGAATGCGTAATCCTGCGCAGTGACCACCTCCTGTATCCAAAGCTTGACAATTGTCTCCAGTACGTTGATATATCTGTTGGTGATCACCTTCAAGCCTCCCTCAAAGAATTGAAGCTCTATGGCGTTTTCTGCGCCACTCACAATCCCCAACGCTATCACTGAGGCTAGAAACTTCATAGTAAGCACTTCATAGGTATCTTGGCACAGCCAAAACATTTTAACCATTTATCTTTTTGTCCCGGATGAAGTTGTTTTCAACCGAAAAGAATCTCAGGAAGCCAGGTCTGTCTTGATTGATGTCATATAGAAGTGCCTGGGCCTTTAACAGTCAATAGTTGGCGATATCTCAGAACAAGAGGCTTACAGTGTTCGGCAATACTTCATATATCAATGTCCAGTCTTTTAATATCGTTTATTGTGTTTTCAAGTTTATCAGGTACAAAAAGATTTAAAATTCCAGTAGCCCTTGCGTTTTAGTTCTCCTTAGTATTAAGTGCCAATATTTTTCAATTTCCGATTCCATAATTACGGAAATTTTCTTCCAAGATTTCTTTGACCTTTTTAGACCTCTCAATTGCAACTTATATATCTTTTTCGTTAATTTTTCATTTAGTAGCTTTGCTATATGACCCAATTATCGTAATCTATTTTGTTGAACTACCGTTTTTATTCCTGTATCTTTGTAAGCTTCTGCCAATTTTGCGTTGGTTCTTGTTCTCTATTCCTCTCTCTTCTTTGCCCCCTTAATTGTAATTTACAGTATTCTCCTTCCCCGTACTTCCAGTTTGTTTGCCAACTCTTGTGTTAAGACTCAAACTTTGCTAGCATAAGTCACTAACGGTCTTATGATGAATTTATAAATTTTCACCTTTGCCGCGCATGTTTTCCCATACTTCTAGATCCTCCTGCACTATTATTATTGCCATCACTATTAATTTTGACACCTAAATACACCATACCATTTTATATTTCTATGGTAGTAGATCTTTTTGTTTTTGGTTTCCTAATATTTGGATTTTTCTACACTAATTAACAGTTCTACTGCGTTTAATTGTCTTTTAGGTCCTCCTTGGACTTTGATATTAAAATCAAAACATTTACATTGGCTAAACACTAGTACAAATGTTGTAATATATTATTTTCTAACTTTATTCCACTTTCTCTTAGAAGCATCTCAAGCACAAGGTTAAATAGCAACATAGATACATTACTGCTAAATTAATTTGATAAACTACAACTGAGTCGTACTTGTTAACGCCATTCTTACTAAAATTATTGATTCTTCAGATAATCCAGGCATTTCATCACTTCAAATATTTCTGTCCACTCAAGTCCAGGAAAATGCAATGTGCCTGGACTATTCTTCTATTACATTTTTCTTGTATTTGTTTTATAGGGAATATGTGATCAACCACTGATTTTTCTCGTTTAAATCCAGCTTAATATTGGTTCACAATCTTCTTGTAATTTCATTTTAATTAAATTATATCGATCTATAATTTTCTATTACCTTATCAGGACTCTTGTCATTTCTTATATTCACTAAAAATTCTTGTATTTTTTGGGCCGTTAGCTCTCTTAGTTACTTATCATCCCTTTCGCGCTATTTCTGTACGACTTGATTGACATTCTGACTTATAAGTGTTCTTTTCACATTTCCAGCACCGCAGTATGTACAAATACCATCTTACTATGTACATTCCAAAAATATAATTGTGGTTGTCGGTACCCTTGTTTTTCCTGTTCCAAAACTGTATATAACTCTTGTTTCTTTCTTGTTATAGGTTTTTTTGCAATTATTTCACCTTCCGTTTCAACATTTCTTTTTTCTGCTTTCTACAAATTATATTTGCTTATTCAACATTACCTATCTAGTCTTCTGTATCTGCACTATCATCATTTTACGTCAATAAATAAAATATTTGTTTTAGTTTGTACTATATTTCTTAATTTATTTGCTTCTTATTTGAGTGATCTTCTGATTACTTCCCATTTTGCATCTATACATGCAGTGTCATTTATATTTTTTAAACAATTCTTTTTACCTGTAAGGTAATTTTTCCTTATGTTTTCATCTTTTAAGACCTCTATATTTTACTTTCTTTGTAGTTGTTTTCTGTATATATTTTGGTTTGAAATTTCCTGTTTGACTTTTGCTAGTATTAACAGGTGATCAGAGTCTATGCCCGCTCCTCTATATGGTCTAACATTTTGGACAAAGTTAGAATGGATCCCTCTGGTTACACTTTGGTTTTATTCACGCTACTTTGTAAATATCTTCTCGTTTCAAGATATTCCCTGTTTCTTCACTTGGGAGCATGAATATTAACCACAAAAACCTTTCTGTAAGCTCTTTTCTATTTTACATAACTTAATCTCTTCTATATAACTTTGCAATCTATTAGAGTGCTTTTTTATTAATTATTTTATTGAGAAACTAGTTCCTAGTCTACTTTTAAGCTACCTCTATTAAAAAATATGTAATTATCTACTTTACTGGATTTAATTTCATTCGTGTTAGTTTCTTGGGTAGCCATCAAATTCATTGGCTGATTCTACCACTATTTTATTATTGTGTTTTTTAATTTGTTTTGCGTTATTATTTTCCAAACCCGTGTTCGTTATCATAATTCTCACTTTTCTGTTCCCTCTAGTTTTTGCACCCGTATTCCGTGAGTTTGACTTTCTTCTAATTTTTGTTGTTTACTATTCCAAGTCCATTCCTTACCACTTATTTCTAGTTTTCAATATCTTCCCTGACTCTTTTTATTATGTATTTTCGAATTACTCTCTCTTCCTTTGTTAATTTATTATTAATATTAATTAAATATCTTTGTATATTTAATACGTACATCAACTATTTCTATTGTGCCTTTTTTCATTCCTGTCTATTGTCAATAACTTTTTCCTTTTTTATATATATTTCTTCAACAAGTTCGTTTAATTTTATATTTCTTTCTTGTAAATCTGCATTTAGAGTATTCGCTTTATTACAGGTTTTATCACTTGTAACATAGTGATTTTCAGGGTTGTATAAACATGTCTCGAAAATCAGCAAATTGCCGTTTGAATTAGTCTTATACAGTATGCATGCGAAGCATGGACAGTTAACAGTGAACAATCGCTGGCCAAATAATACAATAAAATAGAACGTTTTAAATCTACACCGGGAACCGCGCACAAATCGCTCTATTTTAATCGGCCCGGTGCCGAACAACCGAACCAAATCAATACCGATCAAAGCGTTATATTTTTGTAGTGTACCTAAATGTTTATTTTAATGTCCGATCGAAGCCATGCATTTATTCGAAAACCATTACGTGATGCTGCAAACTGCATAATACAAAGGGCGTTTGCGCGCCGATAAAACTGAAATTCATTAATAACATTAATATTCGTAAAAACATGAAACGGGCCGCTGCGCTTCCGTCGGTGCACTAATTTCCTGATTAAATTATAAAACAATTACACTATCATAAATTACTATTATTTCGTGCCCTGGTGTCCCAACAGCGAAGCGTTTGTTCCGCGGGCTGACACTGAGCCCTTATAATGTATGCAAAAAGTTGGACTACAAGGCATTTATCATGTTTTTATTGCTGTTTGTCGTAAAACATTCGGAGGTTTCATTATTTATGTATTCAGTGCTCCGCGTAATTGTTTTCATACAATGCAACATACTTTTAAGGCTACGGCAAAAATCCGCGCGGTTTATGAACGATTAATTTCTTTCGCGGCCGCTGAGCCCGCCTGACAGGAGCCCAGTCGTTTCTCATCATGCACCCTATCGCTCCTTTCATCCACTGCAGCTTTGAATCGGGGCGCGCGATCGCAGCCCTGCATCCGGTTAAAATATGCGAAGATGTCCGCATGATACATGGTCGGTGTACCTTTGGCGAAACTTTTCCGGTTAGCAATCTAAGTTTTAAAGGACGTCCTTAAATATTAATGCCAGGGCTCTTATATAAATTTCAAATTTGGAGTGCAAACTTCCGAAACGAGCTCGAGCAAACTCGTTTAAAGATGCACATAACAATTTGCGCCTGATGATGCGTTCCAGGGCGTTCTAGCGGGCGATATTGTTTTGGTATCGCATGAAAAATGTAATAGGAAACAGTCTATTGTCCTAGAACGAGCACTTAGAACGTTGGCCATCCCTAAAACATGGAATTGTCCCTACATCCATTCCTTTATACCTGAATTGTTTTTCGTTTGTTGTGGAAGTAGCAGATAAACAAACAAAATTTAATAACATGCTATAAACGTAAGGATAAAAAGATAAACAAGTGTTAAATATGTATTACTAATGTTATTGGCAGTACAAGACAACAAAGATTCCGAAAATGTGGTTTGTAGTATTAAATTTTTACTGTAGAAACCACGAAACAGAAACACAGCTGCAACAACAACAAAAATAACTGTAGACGTGTATGAAAAAGGGGCATTAAGCGCACTCCAGTACAAATGATGGTTTGGCAAATTTAAATCTGGAAACATTAGGTTACAAGACCAAACCTGACCTGGACGGCCAAACGAATTCAACCGTAGAGCAACATACTTGTGCAACCGTAAGAGAATTGGCAAATCAACTAAATTTTATAGACCTTTGTCTAAATTGTTTTTATAAATTTTCAAGTGAGCAGTGTGACTCGGTAAACAACACATATGTATATATTTTTAACCATCCTAGTAAATGGAAATCTTTTACAAGAATATTCAACAATGTCGTCAGTGAGTGAGCGGAAGAAGACACTTTCACCTACACCAAGTCAAAGTTTTTATCTCCAACAAGTGTACTATATAAAGGTGTAATTCATTTTGAAACCTAAAATGCTAATCAAATCGTTAGTCACTCTATCTATATATCAATATACCGATAGGACTCAAAAAGAGAAAACTATACTATTAAAAATTATAAAAATAACAAAATAAGGATAAAAAAGGGAAAATAGGGCATCTGCTTGGAAGGTTTGTGACGAAAAAAGGGTGGTGAAGCAAAAAAAGCTAATAATCCAAGAAATCCACTTTAATAAGAATGCGAAACTAGAAAAAGGTGCGGATGACAATAAAGTAAAAGGGAAAGAATATCAAGTAGGAAACGGAGAGACAAACATACTAAAGAAAAAGATAAAATAAGGAAAAGAAGAAAAGCACCCGTAAATAAATTAAATTTGGCATAAGGAGCTAACAGGGAAGGATGGAGGTGGAGGTTACCCTACACAGCTGACATCTTTTGCCGTGGTTGGTCACGCCAAGTGTCTTGACAGGAGGTGAATCACGGTAACTGGTACTCACCCCTTACTTATGGATCCTTGTGCCACACCCTGGAAAACTGCATTGACCTTCAGGCTAAACTAAGTGAGGGTAGTTAATTATGGTGAACGATAGTGGGGACCAACAGTCCTTATTGGCGATTATTAGCATAAATCAAATCGGCTATAATGAGACACACTCATAGTTGTGGCACTGCAGTGTAGAAAGGAAGGGGAAACTGCTACACTATTTTCTAAAAACAATAACCATGCAAGTGTAAACCAGTAGAAAATCCCCTAGTTCGCGACAGACCTTAAATGGGGGGTGGGTGCTGTGAATCGCCGCGGGGAAGTGGACAAGAACTTAAAAAACAATCTTTATCAAAAATAGAATGTTACTAGTATCTTTGATTCTGGTAAAATCTATATCATCCAAAAGATGGAAAGATTAGAGCTGAAATTCTGGGCATAAGTAAAGTACGTTGGCCACAATCAGGAAAAAAACACGTTTGAAAACATACAGATCATTTTTTTTGGAAATAATGGTGCGATTCGCTGGAACGGAGTAGACGTAATAGTTTTTAAACACGCAATCAGTTATGAATTTTATTTCGTCGTCAGATCGTGCGTTATTACTGTAACTACAAGGTCAGACATTTGGAACGCACATTCTGTTGGTTACAGCTGATAGCTCCTCGTTCAAGTAATGAAAATGGTCTAGATGGCTTAATGGTCGAATAGAGTCATATTAGTCTTCGGCCCCTCGGCAGTTATTCGCCCGTAGATGACGGACCGTATGGGGTTAGGAGTAGTTTTAATTGCGTTGTTCAGAACAGATGGTACTATTAGCTCTAATACCAAAGCGTTTACATGGGCTGAGAACCTGTCCGCTTAAACGTAGTTGCTAAATAATAAAACCCAATCTCCTTCTCAATGTTCTTTTTTATTCAATTCCACTTTTACAAAATAAAACAAATAAAAAAAAGCAATAAAATCCAACGCTTTTACATTGTACTAATATTTTTCCATCCAAAAATGCCCACTACTCGGTTACCTGGCCAAATCAGAAGTGGTCACATTGTAGTATCCACTGTACATTTCCATTTATATTAGGAAGATCCACATTCAAAGAAGTTTTTGAAAAATCCTTACTGTTTGTTTGGTTTGCCATATCGCCCCGCATCAGAGATGATATATGATGTCTGTCAGGATGTAGTTTAAAGGGAATTTTGTCATATAGAAGCATGTTTGGTCGGTTAGCTTTGTATTTGTTCTAATTTTCCTGCCCCAGTATAAGTTAAACTATTCGTTTTCAATCATTTTCTTCTTTCTATGTTATAATAAGTTGCTGGAGCTTTGGTGAGGTTGTAAAGCTGGTGCATGATAGTGTTTTGCTTTGATTATATATTTTTTGTAGTTGTTGGCATGAATTACTCTGCTTTGTATGGCAAACATGAACCCAACTGTCTCTTCATACAGAGTTCCGTGTTTAAGCCATATATTTAATGGTTTTTTGAGTACGTATCCTTGGTCAAGATAATGGGAATGGCTTCCATGTAGTTCTTTGTGTCTCCAACCATTAATAAGATTTTAAAGTATATATTGCTCTGTCATCTTCTCTGCATATGGCTTTATATACTGTTTTATCTGTGTGTTGTTTAAAAAGTAGTTTCACAATTTTCTAATTTGGCTGTTGCACATTTGGATTAATGTCAACTACTCCTAATCCTACTGCTCGTGTAATATTGTGATTCTTTAGGTAATAGATTTTGGATGTTAGTAGTTACCTTATATCGTCTTTACTTTGATAATTTTTTTAAGATTTTCGGTATCCGTATCGGACTATTTGACTATGCACACTTAAATATGTGAGATAAAATTCTGTTGATTGACTGTATCATATTATTTGTTTAGTTGAGTCTTTAAAGTTGTATTAAGGCGTTTTTTAAAGTTTTTTTCTTAGTTTCTGAAATGTCTGTAGGCTTAATTCCTTTCAGTTGTAGGAATTCCAGATATCGGTATAAGTCCATTTCTGTAAAGTCATCAATATATATTTTTTTTCTAATATGAATGCATCTATTGATGTTATGCGCCCTTTCTGTAGAAGTATTGAGTTAGATTTGTCGATTCGAAAGTTCATATGGATGTATGTACCGAATCGTTTCGTTATTGTTAGTAGATTTAGAAGCTGGTTTTCAAATAGAACGTGTAAAATTTTAGATCATCCATATACAGAAGATGATTTTACAGAGCTTTTGAAGATATTTGTTTTTCTCTATTAATTGCGGTTTTCAGCTTTTATATCAATCTTATTGTGGTGCATTTCGTTCTCTTGTTGTGTGGGTATGTTTACTTCTATTGGCTGTATTTTGTCATCTTCATCTTGCTAAAATTTTTGTTTTTAGTGGCATTTCCGAGGTATTTGTTGCAATTTTCTTGTTTTTATTTCTTATTTCCGAGTATACTTTATTTATTTTACCTCTTAGCCCTTTTATTGTGTTCCAAAATTTTCTGTTGTTGTATCCTTTATTTCATTTATTTCCGAAATCTTTCTGTTTTTTGTTTGGCTTTCTTCACTAATGTTTTTACTTCTCTTTGTGTTTATCATAGGTTTCTTTGTCTCTTAGCTTTTTCGTGTGTATATATTTTTTCCAGAGTTGTTTTTTGTCTTGTACTGCGTCTTTAAATTTCTTTGTTTACTATCTTATTCTTTTCCTTCTATTACTTATCCTCTTGTATCGACATCTTCTATACTTTTCCAACTTCTATTATCTTTATATACTTGTTTTTGTTTTTATCCTTTGTTAACTTATTTATATTGACCATAGTATAATTTTTTTCTTAAATCGCCTTTCTTTTACTTTATTTACTTAATTTGTATTCCTCAAACTTTCGACTATTACCACAACATAAATATTTTTATCTGGAAAAGATTTTAGTGAAATAAAAAAGTAATTAAATCACTTCTGAATGGAATCGAGAAGCTGGGGTATATTAGAGTGAATTAGTTGTGGTTCGAGGAGATTGTGTTAAAAAATAAAATACAACTTTAATCACATTATTTTGTTTAATTTTAGCATTTGGGAATCCTCTTGATTTTATCTTTATATATCTGTAGATAAATTACTCTTATGCGAAATAGCAAAATAAATAGCTCACTGGTTTTTAGTTACTCTAATATAAAATGCAACGTCCGTAGTTCTTTTATGGTTGCAAAATGAATTACAACATTGTATAATATCGCTTGTTCGTTCAACTAAGGCACTAATAACAATAACATTATTATGATTAGTACTGTTAATAAAAAAGAGAATTTAAATGTCTCATATTACTTATAAAACGGTGTAGTTACATAAGGTAGCAGCGTGCTTTCATTATAATCCTGTGCTTCTCCATTCCTTTACCAGGTTGCTCTATCTACATATTTAATATTCCTCGCAGCTTTATTTAGTAAATTTGCATATCGCGACAGAACACGTATAGTAGTAAACAAACACGTCTCGATTACAGAATATGATTTTGAAAAGACAAACTTACGCTCAATCGCAAATAACTTTGGGAAAATCAGTAAATAAAGCTGCGTGCCTGCAATTTACCAAAAAACATTCATAGAAACACATTTTCTATTTATATTTAGAGTAATTTATTTAAAGCGACATTTTCTGGCAAGGTATTTGCATATTTGCAATTTAATCCTTAGTAAATCAGATTTAGTATTTTGATAAATATAGTAATACAAATAATTTAACACATCAATCCCAATTATTGAAGTTAAAAGTTGCATTTAATTAATAATGCATCATGCGGAACCCAAATCCAAGCTTCATTTGTAATTAGAACTACCCAATAAGCCAATTTATAATATTTCAACAGCACCATCAAAATTACTGCCAGCTCACTGTAGCACAAAACCAAAATTGTATAAACCAAATTATTCAGTATGTGGTCAAAATAATTTATTGTCCTAGTCTATGCAAATAATCGCAAACTATAATATATAATTACAAAAAAGCTCAAATTCATCAGATATTATTCACGAAAATATATTGAAGACACGGATGATACAATTGACCAGGAGACAACTAACGAAAGTATTAATATACACAAAGAGCTGAACAAAGTAGAAGAAATAAGTTCTTTAAAACTAGTGATGTACCCTTAGAATTAAAATGTCTTCCTAACAGTCAGAAAATAAAAGTGATTAATGGCGACGAAATAACAAACTGTTTACTGAAAATAATAGAAAAAGAGAGCACTCCAGGTAAATTTGTTTAACCCAGACACTTATCGTAGTTAGCAGCTAATCTTAGGAGATGATAACGCTACCCGCCACTCTTATTAACTAAAGGAAGACAGCGCATATAAGATTTTGAATAGACGCCTTTATCAGTACCAAGCAATGAAATAAAGAAAAACTAACTATTGTAGAACATTAACATACGCCATCGTACAACAATAGGCCATATTCTCTTTTTGTGATAAATCTTGAATCGCAAGAAAGCAACAAGTACAATAAATTCTCAATCCAACCACCTAGAATGAAAAATATCATCTCCTCTGCTTGGTTTGTTAGATAGTCCTTACAAAGCTTAGAAGTATGTTTGGGACCTTCGATCATCACAAATTCCTTCGCGATTAACGGCGTTTTTAAAACTTTTTGAAACTGTTTTTTCCTCATAATGGTATCGACTTTTACTAAGTCCCCCACCACACTTTCTAAAAATAGATATATTATTAAAATTGCTAACGCACATACTACTGATTCGTTATCAAGATATACAATATTTTAAGATGGCAAAGGTCACGGTGGAGCACCAGTTATAAGAAACTCTTTAAATGTCTTTTAGAGTCTTGTCAAACTAATAAAAATTGAAACTTAATAATGCAATAGGATAAGCAGTCTTTCAAGGCATTCCGTTAATACTGATAAATATACAAAATGTTTTTAACTAGTTAATAAATTTATTATCTACGTTGATTGAAAGGCGAAACATGCAACTTGGGGATCAGAACTCATAACCCCTAAAAACGCAATATCTTATGTGACATTTAAAAATTATAAATCATTTATGCTTTAACAAATAAGCCTAAAACTTATGACTATAACTAAATTAAAACTAACGATAACTAAATTTTATCAATACTGAATCAAAACAACAATCATATATCTATTCATCCTTTATCTTCACAGTAAGTTCCAATATGATAACTAAAAATATTCTCCCATACTTTGTAATAAACACACTAATTAGAAGCTGTTTTACTAAGACCTCTCAGGAATCCCCAGAAACTTGAACAATTAACACAATGTTTAACCCAACTCCTACAAAACATCTTCTATAATATATAATCAGTCTACAGTAATAAATATTCTCTACTACATAAAAGATACATGCAACACTTAATTGATACGAAGTCCTTTTTATAAAGAAAATACTACGTTTCTGGGAAACTTTGATGTTTTGCGACCTAGGACGAGATATTTGCTACCAAATATTTTAAGGGACAAAAATAAAAATGATTGTTAACTCGGTGCGCAAACAAGGGCTACAGAAACACTTTGAAGTCTGTCACAATATTGACTGTTATTTATTTTTGTGAATAGGGAAAAGGGGGTGTTTTAGAAAATACGGCAAAACATCTTAATCAAGAACTTTTCCGAAGTCAGCATTGGACCTTCTAATAATATTCTGTACTTAGATCATCTGAAAAATAGGTAATCCAGGACTTAATTGTTTGATTTATAAATTATGATTAATTTTAGAGCTTATGGTTTACTCAAGAATACGCTTTGTTATTGATACTTTAAAGCAAACCCTAACGGCTACACTCAACAACTTTCCTATTGATCTAGTACGTGCTGCAATAAATGATTGGCCTAAACATCTCAAAACTTATGTAGAAGTTAAATATCACCATTTTAATTACGTTATTTTAATTATACGAGGGTGAATCAAATATAAACGAGACTTATTTTTTTTTAATATTTTATTAGAACTTGAAACAAAAGAATAGCAGATTATTTTGCTACATAATCTCCTGATTTAGAAACACATTTTTCCCAACGTGTAGCTAATTTTGAAATGCTTTCCTCGTAGAATAAAATTAGTCGTGTTTCCAGCCAATTGCGCACATAAACCTCAACTTTCTCATCGCTGTCGAATCTATGCCCTCCCATGGCTTCCGAAAAGGTAATAGTCGCATGGACGATAGGTCAGGGCTGTAGAGAGGGTGTTCAACTGTCTCCCAGACCAATTTCTCCAATTTTTCTCTTGTCAGGGCTGCTGCATGAGGACGAGCATTGTCATGGAGAAGTTTCACCTCTCTAATCGATAGGTCACGTCGTTTGCGGCGATATGCAAGTCTAACCTCGCTTAAAATATCGCAGTAGTACACCGCATTAATGGTCCTGCTATCATGTAAAAAATCGAGGTGCAACAAGCCTCAATAAATTGTTGAACGCGGACGATGTTTTCGTTGGTGCTGGTGCGAGGTCGGCGACCATGGCTCTCATTTTCAACATTCTCACGGCCCTCCACGAACTTTTTGTGCCATGCAAACATTGTAGCTCGTGACAGTGTCTCTTCCTTGAACTGTGCAGTCAATCTCCTCAGGATTTCAGCCGGTTTTACACCTTCCATGGCGAATAATTTAATGATAATACGCTGCGCAATTGACGACGGCACCTCCTGCTCAGACATTATCACGACGGGTACTGACAGGAACGAACGAAATCGCCCGCCTGCTTCCCCCACTTCTGACATCCCTACCCAACACCTGACGAAGCGAGAACTCTCGCGCATTAATATTACGCGTCCGAGATCAAAAGTCTGGTTTATATTTGTTGCACCCTCGTATTATTCATAATTATTTAATGAATCCTAAAAATGTACTTTATTGTAACCTTCCAATGAGTTTGTTACAGAAGGTATGGGAGTACTAGGTATACCCATATATTTGACACCATGTAGTACTTAGTCTTGATTTGGTTATAGCATCAGATCTTATTGCCATTATTTGTTTAATTTTCTCATCTCTAATTTACTTATCGACAGAAAAAGTTTTACTAACAAATTTAGATGGACAACTATATAATTGTTGCATTTAATTACTTTGGTTGCCCCTTAACAACTGCCGGTCGGTTATAAGCCGTAGACTCTATTCCAAATTCTCAAACGGATTGCTTCCTTCCAGGGCAAGATAATTAGACTGCAACTGCGAGGACTTATTATACTTATTACACTACTTATAAACTAAAAAATCTAAAAGTGAGACCCGAACTCGCCCAGTAAAACAGACACTTTTGATCACTACGCTACAGTAGCGGCCCTAGTTAGACTTATTCTTGGTCTTCTGCCTTACTCATTTTTTTTTTCATTTTACTTTTTTTACCTCCCGCTTTTTGATGTTGTTTTCTATATTATCTAACAAAATTTTTCGTGGTTCGCCTATTGGTCTCTAACCTTCAACATTCTCTTTGAAAATTATTTTATAACCTCTAGATGCCTCTATTTTGCCTCTAAATGTCCTAACCTCCCAATTCTGTTACTTTTAATCGCGTTTACTGTTTATCTGTAAAACTGTTTTAGTTCGACACTTTATTTTGTTTGCAACTCATTATTTTCCGTCTTTAGACCGTATATTCTTCTTCAAATTTTCTTTGGCCAAGTTTTCAATCCACTTTCATTAAGAATCAGTACATCTGCCCCGTACTGCGACCGGCCTCGCAACTGTTTTATAATTTGTGATTTTTGAATTTTTTTTAACTATTTGTTGGTCGAAAATTTGGTTAAAATACTCAATCTTTGTTCTTCTCTTTCTTGCCTTGTTGTGATTTATATTAAGACCTATTTTATTCTTCTAAAGTCACAATGGTAGTTTCCTTGCATGTCTTCATTATTGGTATGATTCTTCTGATTATTGTTGTACTCAGAATATTATCTATAATTTTTCAAAACCATTTTGCACAGTGGACAAATTATTACTGACTCCAGACATCAGATTTTTTTCTCCCATTTTTTCTTAATTAATTAATGCTCCTTTCCATTTCTTCGGTGGCAATTTTTTTCACCTCCTATTCTTTTGGGATCTTGGAGTTCAGTTCTTCTGCTTTCGTTGCTACTAACTTTAGTCTATTCACTTTCTAACCATATTCTCTTATATTTATCAACTGTTTAAAGTAGTTCCTTCATCTCGTTATTTTGTTATAAACTTCTTAATTTCATTGTACTGCATAGGATTCTTAAAGTGTAGTTTAAGAACCTAATTATGTCGTACCTCAAAGCACAAAACTGCAAAACTAAAGCTTTTTGAATGTTTTACTACTCAATTAGGACAGTCATCTCGTTTTGGTTTTAAAAATTCAAATTTCTGATTAGGGAATATAGCCATGTTGACTAGACCAGTTGATTAGTTGAAAGGGGTATGGGCAAGAATTTTATATTAGTAGAAGCGAAAGTCAAGGCGTAATTTCCTCCGCAATAATGAGAAACGTGAAAGAACAAAAACAATAGTTTCTATGAAATAAATATTTCTCTACATCATAGAGGAGCCTACTCTTTACCAATTAAACTCAGTCTAAAACACTTTAAATGGTAACAGTAACCGGTCATTGAACTTGATATTTAAAATTGTTAATTCTCAGTAGGTGGCTCAAGAAATGGAACCTATCCATCAATTATGATAAATGCACCACAAAAATCTTCACATTAAGACGATTTAATAACCACCAATCACTATTAACGGACGCTCCATTCAGTGGAACGCCACCGACAAACCCATTAAATACTTAGGTATATATATATCTTGACACCAAGCTCACCTGGAAATACCATGTCCTCAAAAAATTAAACGAAGGGCACAAGAGACTAATCCAACTCTACCCACTGCTAAACCGAAAGTCACCATCTTACTAATGTACCACTATCCTGCACAAATCACTGTTACGACCATTAATCCTCTATGGGGCAACACATCCAAATTGAATCTTCACAAAATCCAAGTATTCCAAAACAAAATCCTGAGAATCACTGTCAACGCTCCCTGGTTCATCACAAATCAACAACTACTTACACTACGAACTGGGTTTTCCCACAATTGAACAGCATATAGCGAAAGTTACTAAAAAATTTCATGCCAATCTCACCAACTGCAGTGGTGTAGCTTACTACTCACTGGGAAAACTACCCCAAGACATATTTCTCAGTGACTATAGTGATGATAATTAACACAAGTGACCGATTCTAAACCTAGTGCTCTCATAGTGAAACATAAACAATAATAAAACTTTCTTGCGGTCATAGCTTATGCTATTCAATATATATTATGTATTACATACTTTGTTATCAGTGTCTTGTATAACAGTGTAAATTGTTGAACAGGCAAATTCATAATAAAAAAAAATTGTTAATCTTCACATAGAGTTTATGTTGTTTTTTGTCGGAAGTTATAAAAAATAAATATTTTATAATATATTTTAGTATACATTTAATGACTTTCAGGCGAGTCATATATGCAACAATTATACAAATAATTATTTAAAACCAAAGTTTCTAAATAGGTTAGGCTTTGTGTTTGGATCTACTTCTGTGACAAATATTTAATAGATATTTTTAAAAAAATGTTTGAGTGTTATAAGAACGCAACGGGACGGCTAACACCCTAAAGGGGGAGGTTAAAAGGTCTATATTTAATACTGCAAAAGAGGAGGTAAATTGCTTTATCGGTCTCGCTATCATTGATAGAGATAACTAACTTTTAGTTACAAAGTTGGATTAGTGAAACTTTAATTAAATCATCAATCAATATTGTATTATTAGAAAGAACTGAACTGAAAATTTATACTTCGAATCCGCTTACTTAAAATTTAAAAATTTGCTAACAAGGATTTCGGCAATTCTTTCCAAAAACTTATAAACTTGTTGCTTTTTAAATTTAGTTAACTAATTACAAATATAAGCAGAAAGTATTTTTGATTGCCTTAACTTGTAGTTAACAGCAAACCTGCCGTAAAAATTCGTGTAGTATTCTTGAGTTTTTCCTAGGACTCGGGTGATTACAAATTTGTCTTGATATTTAAGATTAATTTTACAGGGAAGTAAACAAATACAAAGAGCGAAAATAAATATATTATTTATATAAGATTATAATCAACAATTTTACATTAAAGTTAAACAGATGATTGAGCATTAAAACAATGAAATATTTCACGCTCAAATTGTGAAATTGAATGGATATGGTGGAATTTTTCATTTGAATGTTAAAATTCACACGCATGACGGCAGTTCCGTGCGTGCTAGCGGAATTTGAAGTGATACCAGCAGATGTCCAACGTGCGTACACAGAAAAGAGTAATTTATCCACAACCTTTTCTAACATATAAATGACATCTGCTATAAATTATTAGTTTTTTTGACAGGATTCCTCAACAAAATGTGCATTGGGTTGTACGAGGTGCGTTTAAGTTCTAAGCTCCTCAACTTTTTTTCTCAGCAGTAGGAATAAGTAGAAGTATGTGGTTAATTTTAAAAGACGTGGAAAATATTTCTGGATTTGTAATATAGATGGCAGCACTATGAAATGTACACATGTCGAGTTACCGCCATTGTAGTGAGTGTTGTTTTGTATACTTCAAATAGCGACGTTTAATGTTCAAGAACAACGTGTAATGATCCGTTTTCTCCTCTTTTGTGGTGAAATGCCCATCGAATTTTAGCGTCAATTAAATGATACATGCGGTGAAGGCGTTATGGATGTTAAAAATGTGAGCTCGTAAGTGCGAAAGTTTAAAGAAGGTCGTGAGTTGTGTGATAATAAACCGAAGAAGCCTCGGCCACGAACCAGTCAGACCGAAATTATGATTGCGCGAGTGGA
Source organism: Sinelater perroti (assembly GCA_036346155.1). Classification (NCBI taxonomy): domain Eukaryota; kingdom Metazoa; phylum Arthropoda; class Insecta; order Coleoptera; family Elateridae; genus Sinelater; species Sinelater perroti. The sequence continues at coordinate 17,854,426 of JARFIY010000370.1, read as the reverse complement.
GCAAGTTGTTGTGGAAGACCGTCGATTAGGTGTCCGTGATATTGCCTCTCAACTTGACATGTCCGTAGGATCTGTGATCATTTTGCATGATGACCTAAGAATGCGAAAGCTTCTTTAAAGTGGGCTGCGCGGGTGACAACGTCTCAGGAAATGTTGACACGTGATGCTGTCATAAATTTCCGACCATGAAAGACACTTTTCGTAGCCACTTATGTTTTAATCGATCCGCTGTTGCATCGGCGATATGCCATTGTACAAAACATGCCCCTAAGAAAATGTTCTCAGCAGCCATGGAATCATAGCGACGACGTTGTGAAAAATATGCACTTGAACTTACCTCATCCATATAATCAGTTTTAGAAAATGGATTTGCAACAGCTGTTATAAACCTGGATTCTTAAAATATTCCGAGTCATTAATCAGCGATCTAAAAAAATTATAGGGAGTACAAATAAGTCTCCACCGTTTCACAAGATGGCTCCACCATGAAGTTATGGTTGAAGTTGTCAGATGTAAAACATCATACCATAAGGTTGGACATTTGGCAACACTAAAACCTTAAAATATTAGTGATTTTATATCAGCATCACATAATTTTTTTCGTGGGAAAATGTAAAATTTTGAGCCGAATAAGCGTCACTTGCGGGAACTTTTGATTTACTTCTTTAATTTGAAGAAATCTGCAGCTGAGGAGCATCGATTGCTTGGAGAAGCATATGGTGAGGCTGCTTTAAGTGAGAGAAGTTGTCGTGAGTGGTTTCATAAGTTTAACAATGGTGAGTTTCACGTCGAAGACAAAGAACGTAGCAGAAGGCCGAAAGTGTACGAAGACGCGGAATTGGAAGCATTATTGAAGGAAGGATTCCTGCAAAACGCAAGGAGATTTTGCACTTACATTAGAGTAACTCAACAAGCAATTTTACATCGTTTAAAGTCGTTGGGAATGATTCAAAAGGAAGGAAATGGGTTCCATATGAACTAAATCCGAGAAACGTTGAACGCCGATTTTGCACATGTGAAATGCTGCTTGCCAAACATAAACGAAAGGGTTTTTTGTATCGTATAGTCTGGTGATGAAAAATGGATCCACTACGACAACTCAAAGAAGAGAAAATCACGGGGACCACGTGGCATGCTTCAGCATCGACAGCAAAGCCAAATATTTATGGAAAAAAAACTCATGTTGTGTATTTGGTGGTATCAGCTTAGTGTCGTGTATTATGAGTTGCTCAAACCGAACGAAACCATTACTGCGGCTTTCTACCGAATACAATAAACGCGTTCACTACTACTCCAGACACGACAAAATTATTTTCCTGCATGATAATGCTCGTCCACTTGTTGCAGCAACGGTGAATACCTACTTGGAAACACTCAATTGGAAAGTCCTACCCCACCCGTCGTATTCAACAGACATTGCCCCTTCCGATTATCATTTGTTCCGATCGATGGAACATGGCTGTCCGAACAGCACTTCACATCATATGAAGATACCAAAAATTAGGTCGATTCGTGGATAGCCTCAAAATATAAAGCGTTCTTCCGACGCGGTATTCGTATGCTGCCAGAAAGATGGGAAAAAGTAGTGGCTAGCGATAGATAATACTTTGAATAAAACATATGTTCCGTTCTTTCACAATAAGTCTCCAATAAAAAGGGCGGAGACTTATTTTTACTCCCTTTAAGTTTTCCAATAATGGCATTTGAATAGCTGATTTTTTCCGATTGAGAACGTGGAAAGCAAAACATTGTATATATGCAAATCTAGGCCTATAATTAATTTTAAATTCTTCAAGTAACATAAGTATAGCTCAATAGAAAGTTTCATATCCTCACATGAATATCCTCACATTGAATAGTACCTAATACATTTGAGATACCACATCCACAGAAAATATACCCCAAGGTAAAAACGTTTTGTTTGATGCCAGAGTAATTTTTTTGTTCTGAGAAAAGCTTCTATGATAGACAGAGTTGTGGAACATACTGGTATAAAACACTAAATTTGTACAATAATAAAATCAATTGGGAGATTTTCCGAGATGTTGCAAAATTTAGCGATACAACGCATATCAAGCTTGGGTTGAGCTTGCTGTCAACGGTGGCGCAATCACACAATGACAAAACTAAAGAGAAAATTACACACAGTCTATTATAAACCACCAATTTAAGTGTCGAATTTGTAATTGATATATTAATTATCGTTTGTCTAAGTTAACCGTTTCCTTAATTTTTCATGAAATTTTTTGAGTAACTTAAAGCTTACAGGTTTAGAACATTGTGACCCAAAGTACTTCCACGAAGTAAAAGAATTAGCCTAATATTTTTAGGAGGATCCACTCCCACGCACAATCCCTGGGGGATAAAAGCGTGCCCCACGCCAGTCCAATACAGTTCGCTGCCGCTACTCGAAAGCCTTAAAACTGGCTTTGCCGCTGTCTAAAAGCCTTGGCCTTCATCAAACCGTATTTGCCGCTAGGCATAGGATCTTGCCGAATCGTGAACGCCTCAGATCTGCAGAGGCAACAGCATTCCCCATAGACGACGCGATCTGCACCCTCGTTAACAAAATTGCACAACTCAGGGTTCGCTTCCAGACAGTTGTAAAACGAACGAGGATCTAGACAACGATTCCGATCAAGATCACGGCCCCGTTAGCAGACACTACTGCGCAGTACGGGTCAAGGACGAGACCAACGCACGTTCAACACCTGCTGGTATCACTTCAAATTCGGCTAGCACGCACGGAACTGCCGACTACCGTGCAAAGAAGCAGCAGAAACGACCAATAGCAGTCGGTAAGCGCGGAGACCGACGCGTGGGGGAACACATGCCATCTTTTGTGACAGATAAGAAAACCCCAATTCCTCATAGTGATACCCGATCGATGGACGACAATCAACGACAGTATAAGCACCGTCCATGTTGTACCTATGTTCCCGAAACACAGCACCATGCACCATATCCTGACTACAGAAGGTCCGCCACAAGCTGCCGCCCCCGATGTCTCTCGCCAAAAAAGTCGAAAATCGCGAAGGAAGAGTTTCAGACTATGGTCGTCAGACAACGATCTCACGATAAATTCGACAAAGTGCACGTTCGGGGGAGATGAAACACATTTCCTAGAGTATCTCATCACTGGAAGTAGAACCAAACCACTTCTCGAAAGAGTGAAGGTTATCCAGGAAATCAGCAAACCAAAAACAGCGAAAGATCTGCGCAGACTGTTGGGGATGATAAACTACTCCTTTATCTTATTATATATCTGATTTCATTTCCGTTATTACTTCGTGGACTTATTTTATGGTAATCTAGTAAATACATAAAGATGGATTATATTACTATAAATGAAATAATACTACGTATACGTCACGCAAATCTGTTGACATTTATTTTGTTTGTAATTTGTCGTCAAATAGTGCTTTACAGCCGCCCTATAATTTGAAATCGATAGTAAGGGCGGAACCTTGGGTCATGTCATTTTATGATATATCTATGATATTGCACTTTTATCTAAAAAGTATAAGAGCTATCTATAAACCATCTGTTAATTTAGACTGCTTATAGTAACTTGGACATTGTATCAGCTTGCTTTCAACAATAAGAAAGTCGTGTGCACATAGTTTGAGAAACAGAAGGGCTTATTATGTTAAAACGTTCTATTTTTTAAACGACGAACTCCATCAAACAGGAATATTTTGTGCTAAACTAGAAAAAGCAGCAAAAATATACTGGTGATAAGTTATAATTTCGAATACCAAAAAGTTCAAGTAGCTAATAGCAAACTTTTTATATTTTGTCAAAGTTTTAAAACAAAATACATTACAAAAGTTTTTTGCATGCGGTGCATATTTAAATCAAAATTTATGAGAAAAAGAGGGATAAGGCAGGAAAAGTTGGGGCATTTTGATTATAATAAGGCATCTAAATTTTCTACATCGAATTTTTGTATTTGAATATTTTTTATTCTAAATAACTTTTTGCTACTTTGCTAAGCTAATGTGATATAATAAACACATTTTTTAAGATGAATTTGATTTTTATGTGGAAGAATAACTCATAAAATTATCGGAATTGTCTGTAGAAAACATATACTACGAAATGGTAACTCAATACTCCATTTGGCAGCCACCAAGTTCAAATCTACAAATTCGCTGCAACGCTTAACAAAGTGCAATGCAGTATACTATCTGCCAAGCCTACGCATCCAACATCCCCTGTGTATTTGGATGGGAACATACATTACGCATAATCATGTTTTACCGTTTCATTCCATGTACTCGCATTATTTATATATTCATTATATCAGCTCCCGGAAAGCTCTGTTTATCCAATGGATGATAGATACAGATATTTATCTTAGAATTTAGATTTAATTTTCCAGTTCTAATTATACCTGTAATTAATATACACATTGTTAGTTATTGCAATGATAGGCGCAATAATATATTTGTTCTTATTTAAATTAAGTTATATTGGGACATTAGCAAAATACAAATTTATACCTGAATTACGTAAATAATATAAAAGCTTTTTATTCAATGTGTAGGTAAAAAGTAAAACAACATTCTGTTTTCGAAGTGTAGGGGTTTGAAGTTGTCATTTACCCTACAGTTTTTATTAGGTAAGTTTCAGTTGTAATATTCAGGGGATCGGAACCAACATTTGTCATTTTCTTTTATATTTTCAAACTCATCGAATTGCTGCTACTTTTTTAAGAATTCTTGATGATACTGTCCAGTTGCTTGTTGGTACTCTACCTCCTTTTAGGCCTCAACAAAGAAGTCTTTCTTTGTGAAAATCATTGTAAAGATAGATTTTTGTCGTTTTGAATCCTCTCACTTCATTGGATACTTTCCGCCTTCAAATAGGTTCACTCATTTGTAACTGTGTAATCACTCTGATGTTACATGATGAAAGCTACCACTCCATCTTTTAGACGTCAAACGTAGTTTTCTAAAGACCACATCCAATACTATAATGTGAAACACAGACAACTGGAATGCTTTCCTCTTGAGTATGGATTGGATCCTAGTTTCGAGTATGAGATTAGTATCTGTCTACTAAACGCATCACAATATTTTTGATTGTAGGTTTGACATATCAGTCTAAATCCAACTAGATTCATAGATCTCACGATTGTACCTGAATGACCTCTTCCCGTCAGATTTGAATTTTGACAATTCTATGGGAAAACAAGGGGCTGACATGCAAGTCACAATGGTATATAACTTTCGCTGCTCTTTAACCAAATAAACAGCTATTCTGCCGCGCGCGAGCCCAGTCTATTAATATTGAAGGTTGTGTTGGGGAATTGTGTTTTCCCCTGTTTAATTTCGATTTTAGAATATGGAGAAACTCTTTAATGCTTCCGACCTTAGAGATTAGAGACTGAAGAGTTCTCTTAGTGATGCTGCAGGAGCAGCTTTAACCACTTTCCTCCAGCTGCCTTAATTCCCGTTGAAAACAGATGAAATAGGGTATTTCGAAATGCGAGTTAGAAAGCTTCACCCTTTATACATTCTTCAGTGAGCCGAACAACTTTTTCTTCATTTCCAAACAATAAAAATTAATTCTTGCAAATATAACTATATGACGTTTGTTTTTTTTTTCTATCGTCTTGCACTATATATTTTTGAGGCCTTTTCTCTGTTCTGTGGAGCCTGGACTGCTCAGTGTATTATATTATTTCTTTTTTTTCTTGTCCGACGTTCTGTGCAAAGAAAAGGTAATGAGGTTAGACAACAAAAAAATATCGACTTAAAACTTTACACGCTTGATTTGTAAAGAAAATATTACTACAAGCTTCGAACTATAGACGGCTTGAAAGCATGTGTCATCGAAAAATTTAGGTCAGTACCAGCGGATATACTGAGAAGGCCTGTCTATAATGTAGTGCACCACGTTCAATCTAGTCTGGGTGCAAATGATGGTCAATTCCAAAATATGTTGTGATGCTTTCACATTTTTTATAAGATTCGGTAAGTTTCCTTCACATTCTGTATAATACCATCAACTGTTAAAATTATTAAAAAATACCAGGTTTGGTATTAAGTGGATCACTCTGTACTTTTTTAATACAAAATATTAGAAAGTTAATGTATAACTACTTTAGAAGAAGAATATTACATCAAAATCATGACTAATATAAAGTTTTTTGCAATATCTTCTGCCACTTTTCTCCATTCTCTAACTTTCACTGCTTTCAAATACTTCTCAACTTGCCGCTTCCAGCTAACCCGAGCCCCCTGTTATTTATAGCTTACGTATTTAAACTTTTTTAATCATTCTTCCTTTTCTTGCCCGTGAAATATGTTTCATCCATCGAATTCTTTGGACTTTGACCACTTTTGATAATTTTGGTTCACTATAAAGCTCATAGAACTCCTAATTGTTTTTTCTATTCTACGCTTCTTGCATTTTCTTTCCCCTAGATATCCTCCTCAACATCCTTCTTTTCCATATATCTATTTATTCTAATGCCCTCTTAGTGTTTGGACACGTTTTATATGCAAATGTCACTATTGACCGTATAACTGTCTTATAAATTTTGAGTTTTGTGTTTACTAATACCGTTTTTGACGTGGTAGAGCTCACGGTAGCTCTAGTACTTGTTGAATCTTTTCTTAATCTGTGTTTTATTTCTTCTTCATTTCCTACATGTTCTAGATGAATAAAACTTTCTACTCTTTTTGTTTCAGTCTGCTTCAACCCCTGTACTTCTTCTAGAATCAGGTTTTCTCTTCTTTCCTTTTTATTCTGTATTTCTAAATCCATACATTTCGTTTTATTGTAATTTATTTGCAGCCTCAAACTTTTCGCTTCTATTTTAAATTTTCTTATCATACCTTTCAAATTTATTTCCTCTAGCCAGGATCACCACGTCATCCACAAACGCCATACATTAATGTCTTTTGGAGTCTATGCTTTTCTTTGTCCGCAGCTTGTTTTTTCTTATAACGACTTCCAATACTAAATTAAATAAAACTGTCGAAAGTGGGTTTCTTTGTCTTAATCCTTTCGTAATTTTGAAACCCTCTGTTAATGAGCCTTTGTGAGTCTACACAACGACTTATCTATTCCAATATATTCCAAATTCTTCCAGAATTGTGTGTCTCTTTAAAGAGTCGTATGCTTTCTGAAAATATGACAGCCATCATTGTCATTCTGTGCTCTTTGCTGATCTCCTGGATTTTATTTACGATATGTATTTGATCCATCTCTGACCTGTACTTTCTAAACCCCAACTATATTTTCCATACTTCCTTCCCACCTTTTCTTAATTAATGTAGCTATTATCTTATGAATGACATCTAACCAGCTAATTTCTCTGTAATTGTAATATGCTTGACTATTTCCTTTTTTAAACGGTGGTTGCTTCTGTTCTTCGATCCGGCATTTTCTCTTCTTTTCATACTTCTTTTATTATTTGAACAATACATTTATGCATCCTTTTTTCTCGTGTTTTAACATTTCCGTAGACATTTCATTCATTATATGGCTAATAACGTTAATAAATTAATTTTAATAATCCAGATATGTATAAAAAGCTGATTGAAAATTACTTATCATATTTATCAGATTAAACAAGAATGCGCATATAGACTAGTTATAAGACATCTCTATCCCAGAGCTCCAACAGAAAAAACAATAATAAAGTTAGCCCATTGGATCACATAGTTCGAAACAATTAATATTAAAGACATACAAAACAAGGAATTTCTTTGGTTCTTTATAGACTTAAACTGATCTAGTAACAATAAGATAATTTATAAATTGCAATATCTACAAAACTTAAGATTCTCTGTACAACCACCAAGGATGTCTCTATAATATACAAACATGTAACAAATCAAAAAAAATAATGTATCTTAACCCCCCCCCCCAAAAATGCAACCGTAAGATTGGAAAACCTTGGAGATCAATCGAACGATATCAAATCCTTTCTGACAATGTATAGATAAGGGAGTTCTTTATTTAGATAGTCGCGTACTTCACCATACTGAGACGGAGCCTCATCTTGTTAGAAAATGAAATTGTTGAAATTTTGTAGCAGTTGCAGAAAGGACCATAATTGCCACTTATCTAGGTATGTTGTACCCATATTGGAAAAAAAGGTTCTGTTCAACTTTTTTTAGACAACGCACAAAAAAACAAATTTTGACAAATTCCTTTCATACTCCAGAATGGTATAATCCGTGCTGCCACCAGAAAATTAAAAACTAATGTGTTTTCCCTTCCTCTTCATATACTATTTAATATTATATTTGTAATATTTTGTAAATATAACTTTCAAAACTTTAGGATTCGTTTGTAGTAATCCTGTAGTATAAAATAATTTAATAAAATTTAGAACCGTACAAACACGTAAGAAATAATTTTTCTTAAGTAAACAGTTGACTAGACGAACCTTTTATATTTTACAATCATAAATCTTACAAAATAATATTACGTTATACGCCGTTATCGATATAACAAACATTTTTTAAGCGAAAGCGATTTTTTAAGCAACCTGATCGATCATCCTGTCATGATTTATTAACTTATATATAGTCGATGTTTATGTGTAGTAAGCTTATAATATTGCTTTTAGTAATAGCAATAAATTTTGTGTATTTTAGTTGTATGAGAAAATTTAAATTTGCGATAGGAAAAAACAATTTAAACAAACAAAGGGCTGTGTACTTTACTAAACGAATGCTGAACTTTAAATTACCACTATTTTTTAAGTGATAGGCATCGATTGCATCGGCTGAATGCTGGCTTGTGATGGTATTTTGATCAGAAAGCTAATCCTGCAGAAATGGTGTTTGGAAAAGTTGTCTTTATGAGAACTCGCAAAAATCACAAAGTGTTCAAAGTCGGCAGTTTACCAAATCACCGAAAAGTTTGGGAAACATCACAAGCTTGACGATTTTCCTAAATTGCAACTTCGAAGTGGCCCGATGAATGTAAGAACTGGGAAGATTGTTTTGAAGCTCCTAAAGTCTGTGCGTGGAATAGTCAAAAGGGGTGATCTCAGCGTAGGAACTGTCAAAAGTATCAAAAAAGAAACAACATACGTACTTACAAAAAGTAAAAAATGCGGAAGAGGAACGAGGAGCAACAACTTCTGTCAAAGAAACGTTGTGGAAAATGGTACGGCGTTTTCATTCAAAACCAAACTTGCTGTGTTCTTATGGATAACGAAACATACGACAAAATGGATCGCAGTACGTTACCAGGGCCTCAATTTTGCAATACCGTTGTGGGAGAACCTGTACCTGATAATGTAAAAAGAATTAAAATAGATAAATTCGGTAAGAAAAATCTTGTATGGCAAGCCATGTATTCTTGTGGTCTCAGAATTTCCACATTTTTAGAACTGATACACTTGGAGGCGAAGTGTACAGAAAAGAATGCATACAAAAATGGTTAGTACTTCTATATCGTAAGCACAGCATTCTCCCACTATTTTGGCCAGACTTAGCATCTCCCCACTACTATGGTTAAAGGTTTCAGCTTTTGGATTCGAATAATATTTATTTTGTAAAAAAAGAGGACAATCTGTCCTGAGCGTTGTGCTATTCAAAATTACTAGACAATTATAAAAGGGCTAAAAAAAGGCTAAAACAATTCGGAAATTCAAACAAATATGAAGTGGAGCTAGCCGAAAAATATTAGTTTAGTTAGAAAATTAGAAGTTTCTATAGTTCTTGATTGTATTTAGCTTTTATGTCATTGATAGATTTAGATTGTGTTGTTTTATAATACTAAAATAAAATGAGCGCAATTTGAAATGTTGAAAAGTTTTGAGTTACTGATATCGCTGGAACTGGAAGAAAGGCATATCACTGAGTGTCTCGAATGGACGTTACCCGCCCCATACTCGTAAAGCGGCGATCTTTAGCCGTAAACTTAAGGACGCAACAGTCCAACAAAGGCCGAAATAAAAATCTAAGGATGCTGAGAACAGGGCGACGGGCACAAAAATCAGGAAATCGCGTTAAAATTTACTTCAATAGCGCCGACGTTGGCGCGGCGCGCATAAAGGAAGACACTCGGTTGTCCTTTGTTCGGGCTATAAACGGAGTTTATCCCCGAAATAGCAGAACTTGCACGCAGTACGTGCCAATGCTAGGGCAGCTGACTTGAATATTGAAATCTCCAAATTAGGCTCAGATAGACGAGTATGCATGAGCAAGTTGAACATGTGCAGCCTTCTAGTTACAGCCGCGTTGCACACTTTCGTAACGCGTACATGAAGGGTGAAACAGTAAAGGCGCATCAATTTCTATCGGAAAGATGGGTTGTTTCCGTATTTCATTTTAGTATGGAAATATCCCACTAAAGCTCGCAAAATGTACGCACATTCATTTTCTTTTTGCGTGAGGTGAGGCTCCCCAGTCTCCATCTGCATTAACAAATAAAAAATAAGAAATCAAGGAATTATTTTCCTTACAAACATGAATGTATTAAATAGTTACTCTTCAATACCAATAAATTTAAATGGACGTGTTGGAAATAAAATGTTAAAGGGTCCGAAGAAGCCTGCGAAAAATTCGCTAAAGGTTCCATTAACTCCAATGGCAAAAGAGTGATCAATTTCTGCATTAATAAAGAGGAGTTGGAACAAATTTTACCAAATTAGAAGAGGGGAAAGGAATAGAAGATCTTTGGAGGGTATTTGAAAAAATATACTGGATTCTGCCTCCAAGATGTGTAGTACTTTAAACGAGCCAATAAAAAGAAACAAATATCATGGTGAAAATCTAGCATTAAGAATGTAATTAAAAAGAAGATAATGTCTTGAGAAAAGTATTTGAATATAAGGAAATAAGAAAACTGTAGAACATACAAAGAAGCTAAACAGAGATCTTGGTAAAGTTTTGGACAAAAAATTTGAAACTAATGTAAATCAACGCAAAATTACTACTTAGTACACTCAAAAAGCTAAGAAAAGAAAATAACAGTAACTTTAGAGCAATTCAAGCAAGTGAAGAGAAACTATTATTAGATGAAGAAGAGATGGAAATAATACTTAACTTTGGGATGGGAAAGACACCCTAAGCACTAGTGTATTCAACAAGATGTATACGATGGAAACATCCAAGGAATCTCAATGAAGAAATAAAAGAGGCCCTTAAAAAGCAAAAATAGATAACACGACACGAACCCACAATTAGTAAGATATTTAGGAAATTCAGGGGTTAAATGGCTACATCAATTATTTAGCAAGATATGGAACACCAAAAGTAGGAGTTATTACACTATTTTACAAGAACAGTGAGTTTGCAAATTGTAATAATTATAGAGATATCTCTTTACATTATGTCGTATACAGTAACCTCATTTAAACAAAAACCAAACCGGATTCTGTTCTGGAAGAAGTGTGCAAGAATGGATATTTGCAGATTGCAGAAAAAACACTTGAATTCAACAAGAAGTTTTAAATAGAGGGAATCAATCTGGAAAATCCTTTTGATACCTGACTACGAAGGAGCTTCTATAGCTAACCTTGTGAAAGAGAGCTACTGAAGCTGACCCTGTACAAGAGAGTAGGAGATGTTAAACTTCTACTCAAATATCGGCTACTTTAGCACACCTGACATATAAAAAGTAAGAGAGGTGGTTTGGAAGGAAGCTTGTCAGCTACCCCAACCCCAAAAAGAAGCCAAAACAGCGATTAAAGTCAAAAACAACCCCATACAGGAGGCTATAGAGAGGGTCTCAAAAGTCACGTTCGGGTAGCTATTGTAGAAGTAGCCAACCCATACAGAAAAATAACCAGTGGTCGAGTCACTACAGGCAGTGATGCTGGAGATTTTGGACACTCATATGTACCTTAGCAGAAAACTAACCCGTACTCACTTTTAGGTGATGACCTGTGGAGACGACCATGCTTTACAGCGGCCAAAAGAAGGCAGTTGCCAAACCTTTCCTCTCCGTGGGGTGAAGTCCATCTGGACGACGTGTGGGTGGATCAGCTGCCTAAATTCAGGAGGGCAGCTCTGTGTATTACAAGAAAATTGTTATTCGTATGCTAGCAATGCAGAACACTTGAGCGAAGGTCCCAGAGTGGTGCATTTTTTACAATGCCGAAAAGGAGAAATCTATGGGTAGACTCCTAATGCTTGGCATAAGTGGGGAGGCAGTGACTCCCATTAATAACAAAGGGGAAACTGTTTACCAGTTCTCGAGCTTAAATATTAAAATCAAGAAAGGGAAACAACAGCCAAAGAAAGAGGGTGTCGAGGTTGTAATTTAGAGGACATGTTCTTTGTGAATGTCCTGCGCTTGCTTAGAAGATCTATGTTGGTCAAATTCTAGCCTAGCATGGCCAGCATCAGCGCTACTCCTCTGACGTACATCGTCATGTTCATCCAAAGCATTGGTTGGCTTGACTGATAGGCGCACGGGGAGGCGGAGCAGGTAGTACAAGGGCCCAATTGAGGCTAAGTGCGCATGATTTTAAGTTACCTTCCACTTTACATTTAAAATCCAAGGAAAGGAGGGATCTTAAGTGTGTTTTTGTTTATTATAGTAACAGATCTACATTTAGGAAAAGCGCATGAGGATGTGGAACATATGGTAATTACTACAAAATACTTCAGCCAATCAAGATAAGAGATTTTCTATATCTGGCTATCTTATAAATGTTGCAAGCAAACAAATTTAGAGGAATTAAGCATATGGAACGCAATACTAACAATAATGGAAATTAAAGTAGATATGTTTAAGTCAAAAGTTATGCTCATGTCTCGAGACAACAAAAATACAACCATAACAAGAAAAAATGAAAACCTAAACCAAGGGTAGAATTGAATACCTGAGACCTATTATAACTGAAAAGGTGGATATTGAAAAGGAAGTGAACAGCAGTAAGTAATAACAGTTTCGTCTCTAAAGAAGCAAGTCCTAAGTACTAAATAAAAAACTTACAAGCAAACTACAAGTTCGCAAATGGAAATTTTGAAGACTATTACAAATGTGAGTAAAATGGATAGAATAATGAATATTGAAATGAAACAAAAGTTGCAAGTAAATACACTCCAGAATTATATTAAAAAAGACAATGGTTTGGACATGTTATAATAAATGAAAATGGCATCTTTAAACAGATCTGCAGGCCTTGCAAGCTAGAAAGGAGATAAGTAATATTGAAATCAGCAGATTGAGAAAGTTCTAGGGAAAGGAGTACTATCTGGAGCAAAGCAAGAACATGAGCCACTGATTTTTTTTATCTTCAACGTTAGAAACTTTCCTTCGTCATAAAAATAAAGCCAAGTTATACCACCTATTATAATGTCTTAAAGAAATATAAAAAAAAACGCTTAAATTGTATTGGCTGGTGCTCCTCGTTCTCAAGCTATAACTGTTGTAATCTATCGTGGCCGCAATTTTCCTGCCTCGGTATTTGTCTTAGATAAAAAAACTACGAAAACGCGAGTCGGAGACTCAAAACCACAGATGGATCGAAATCCTCTTAATGTTTGACAATTCTATCCAAAGAAACAGACTTATCTACCTTAACTAACCCCACAGTCTTTGCCTGTTTTGTATTTTCTCGAGCTTACACGTTGCACTAGCACTAATTTGCCCAGTTCCAAGGCACACATTACAAATTTACTTCTCCATATAATCTCACGCGCAATTCCGCGAATCGCGCTCCATCTATTCGTGCAGAGAGCTCTCTCCATTATGAGCCTCGTCTCCTCTACTATGTTGCAGATTAACAGGGCGTGTATAGTATTTTCAACTTTTTTGGTTCTCCATCAACTTCCGAATTCTTACAAGGTAAGAACAAAAGTTACTATGTCCAGCGATAAGCTGGACAGCGTGTCAGTTAAGATATTTTATAGTCTGTCACGACATGTCGACCGTGTAGATCAATATTAGCGCCGCTTGCCGCCTCTGGTTCTATCTTAATTTTGTGCCAGCTTACAACCGGTTTTTTACAAGTCCCATTGGCATAGTTTTGAAAATCGGCGATCTTGATTCTATCACTACCTCTTTATGGATTTTTGCGTATGCTTGGGTATCGATGTGCGCTTTGTACCAACAGAATCCAATCTTAATTATAGTCGACAGTATCTTCGAGATTCCAAGCCTCTATTTGCAAATCTGCCGATGTTCTAATGCTTCTGAGAGCAAGTAACGCTAACTTGTTGCCAAATATTATAGTCGTCTCCAGCAACATAAAATTTAAAGACGGTAATTGGCTCAACATCAACACTGTTTTGGTGCCTACGATGCTGTAAATACCTGTCGCCTCAATAGCAAATATTTTCTGAACGTAAAGCAAGTCCCCACTCTCTCTAACTTTGCACGCTTTAGCCCATATTTCGGCCGCGTGCAAAATTACCAACTATACTGCTTTCCCGAATACATGCCCCGCTGCTATGTCGCAAAAATCTAACGTCAATTGTGCCGCGGTCCTGATCCGGTAGGACATTTGTTTTACTTGTCGTAAACCGCCTGTACAAAAACCGATGGTCCAAGGTACCGCATGTGATCCTTGCAGTAGAAATGCTTTCCGTTGAACAAGAAAGTCGGCCTTTTTTGTCCGGTCGCATCCCGAAAAACACCGCTACGAGCTATCCGCCCACGTTTTGGTTGTTCCACACGACTTTAACGTGTTAAATTGTGCTGCTCAAACTATCAGCAAGGTGCCGTCATCATTCTACACCCTTGCGGTAACTGAACTCTGAATATACTTGTGTAAACTAGCTTCTAGTATACCGGTCCAGAGCACGAGCCCTAAGGGCACCTCATCACATATCTCGTCGAAATCTCGTTTTCAGTTTGATGTTGATAACGCAGCGAGATATTTTATTTTGCGACTCTATTATAAAATGCATAGCGTCATGTTCTCATCTGTTATGATATAGAATACTCAAAGGACACGAGCTTTTCTCACTTGTAGCATCTTCCTGACAGCAGCGACAGCCGAAGGAAAGAATTTTAATTTCAAAACGTCTTCTGAACTATAATTTTCTCTTTAGAACTCTTTAGATACTCCCTAAATATAGTCGTGTAGTGAGAAAACCATCTCCCAACATTGAAATCAAGTGAAAAGTTGCAGCGCAAAATTTTCTTGTACCTTGTTTTAAAGAGTCTTTAATGTCATAGTTCAGAGATAACTAATAACTGGCACACAAAAGTGGTCTTGTTGGCTGCAGTACAGATTTGAATTTATCTCAACACACTTGTACTTGCCACCAGTTTCCTGGTATAGCAAAATTGTTTGTTTAAAATTTTTCTCAATTATGTACGTTATAGTATTCCTTTTTGAATTTAAAATTAAGTTTAGTAACTCAACATTTTACATATAAAATACAAATTTTTTCACTCCTGTTTTAGAAATTTTCTTTTTGCAATATGCAATTTTTGAATGAGCATTTTAAAAAGTAAAATAAAATTTTTTAACATGTGCTAGTTTTGATCGCACAAGAAAGCAGAAAATTAGCACTAACATTGAAAATTTTCTTAAAAATCTCAAAATTTCGTTCACAATAAAATCTGTAATTTGTTCTGTATATTTAATTTTTTGTAACTTTAAACCAATCGCAAGTTGAAGAAAAATATGTTTCACACCTTTTAAAGAGAAATAAAAACATTTTAGTAAAATATGTGTCACATTTCATTTTTATAAAGCGTATAAAGTTGCTGCAACAATTCAAAATCAATTTATTGTAATCATCTCTAGGTTCGAGCTCTGGGCTACAGCTTTTTACAGAATTGTTATTATAAAAACGTAATAAATTAGTTCGTTAGAAATACAATGGAAAAAATTTCAAAGTAAAAATACACCAACAGGCCAACTATATACAATTTCATTGCGCAATGTTTGCGAGAAGGCTTTATTTTTAATTATTTTCGCTCTGGTAAGCCGCGTTCTATTTTTACAAACGCAAAAATTCGACTTATATGAATATTAAAAAAATTAAAAATTCGATCTGAAAGCAATCCCTTTCCAACAGTTCTCAGTAGAAGCAAATATCGCTGAATTATAAGCGACAAAACCAATTCCATTTGAATGGTTCGATCAATAAATAAAGATACAGATTTTGGAACACCAGCAATTGAAGGGTTGTACATGCCATTAAATATGCAGCTTTGATCTGAACAACAATAGATTTAAAGCCGTGGATCCCTTTTTATTTAATAACGAAAAGTGACAGTTACTGGCAACCAAAACCGAATATTCAAAAGTTTTTACGTCTCGCAGTTCAAAATAGGTCACGACTGTAGTTTCAACAAGATGGACCTACCATTTACTCAGCGAAGTCAACAATGATACTGTTAATGTAGTTTGGGTTGGGAGGAGCAGAGAGATTTTTTGTTTTTGTTTGTTGAGAACCTTTGATTTATATCTTCGGTAACACATTTTCTTTTTCCTTGTTTCTTGTACCAGTCTGTATAAGTCTCTTACTGAATAGTTGCTGAATTTTTTTGCATCCATTATTGGTTTTCCATAAATAGCTCACATAAAGCTTCATAAAGCCTCGCTACAATATGTGGATGATTGTCTCTGGTTTCCTGCCACATTGCCTGCAGTTCAGGTCTCCATTGTACAACCCTATTATGTTTATTTAACTTGTTGTGGTCTGCCAGACCACTGAGTCTTTCGCGGCATTCTCATACCAGGCTGGATATTACTTTTGGGTTCTTTAACCCAATTACCTGATTGTCTGTGAATATGTTGATGCACCTATTTCTATAATCTCTGAAATTATTTTTCCTGGCTATTTTGCTGGTGAAAAGTTTAACTACAATTTTTCTTTTCACATTATATCCTTACTCCCGTTCCAGAAGCGGTCCATAATATTAACCTTTAAATTTATGTTGAATACGGATTTTGGCGTCATATGATCTATTGTTATGCCCAGTATACCTCTATTCATACTGCTAATACTGCTAATGGATGCGTTGCGCAATCTACAAATTGTCTCTCCTATCTCTTCCATAAATAAAAAATAAAAAAGAAAGTCTAGCAGTGCCTTCATTGTCGCTATTGGTGTTGTTCTTATGGTAGCCGTTATTCTTAGGCAAGCAAGTCTTTGCATCACACTTAATAGAGTTATAGCGGTTCTTTGCATCATCTTTGTCCACCATACCAAAGCTTCAATACATAATTTTTACTTTTAGACCCCATGTTTTTCCATGGGCTCGTCTGGCTAATACGAGTGTAGTCTCCATCTTTCTTTTGATTTTTTGAATGTATTGCTTCTAGGTGAGTTTAGAGTCTAAAATAACTCCAAGATACTTTCTCTCACCTGATAAATTTATTTCTACATTTTGGAGCCTAAGTAATCCCAGTCTCTCCAGGGTTCTCCTGCTTATGAATGTGGCTATGATAGATTTTGAGCGACTTATATAGTCCCTCTCGTTTGTATAGTTAAATCTTTCCTAGGATGGTATAACTAAGTTATCTGTATATCGCAGTGCTCTATATTTTCTTTGAGTGTCTCTAACAGTTTGTCCATTACAAGGTTTTACAATACAGAAGACAGAGCTGCTCCTTGCGAACATCCCCTTGTAACCAGAACCATGATTATTTTACCGATCCCAAAGAGATGTACTAATCTTTCTTTAAGTATACGTCGAGTTTCGTCGAGTCATTTACTCCTTAACGCTTTATGATTGAATCTAGGGATGTATAATCATACGCTCCCTCAATATTTAAAAAGGTAGCTAAAAGTACATGCTTGCTTTCTAAAGCATTTGCCACCCTGGTAACAAGTCTATGCAATGCTGTTTTTGTAGATATTTCTGCATACTGGTCGCGATGTATGGGTCGAATGACTAATACACTATCCTTGATATGGCTGTCAAGCAGTTTCTCTAGTTTTTAGTGCAAAGCATTAATCTAATTTTTTGTTGGTTTTAGAGCCTTAGCCTTATATCTTGTCTTATTTTTCCAGGTTTTAGTATAAAAGTAGTTCTAATTAGTCTACATGATTTCGACAAGACTTGTCCTAAGTATATGGCACATTCAGTAATATACAAGTTCCTTTTTGCATCAGAATAAATGTCGTCAGGCCTGGTAATTTGTAAGGTTGCAATGAGATGTAGAGATGACTAATTTCGATGGCAACTGAAATTATAGAAACATTTACCCGAGATATATTTATATTAACTAAAACCAAACCTCGTATTCGAATAATTCCACTATTCGAATTTAAAACATTTTAATATTAAAATAAGTACAGTATTTGAACAGCTTGAATATTCTAGTAATTTGAATAACCAAATATAGAAATATAAAATTTGTAATTTATATCAGATGAACAGTAACAGGAAAGTTCTAATTCTGTGAATTGCATGCGGATGTATAAGACCTCCGTTCTCTAGCAAAAAATAGCTGCAGATTAAACATACATTAATTCTAATAGCTATTCCCCCCCCATTATATTTTGACATCTGTCAGGTTTGCATTTGTAACGATAACACAATTTTAAGTCTCACCTACGAGAAATGTTGTTTCGTCAATTCAATATAAAGAAAACTGCCCTGAAACGCATCTAATGCTGGTTGAAGGTTATGGTAAAAGTACTTAGACAGAAACAACATGCAAGAGGTGGTTTGGGCAATTTAATTATGGACAAACGCTCAAAAAAATTTGAAAACTAAGATTTTTACGAACTATTGTCAGATGAAGTTGCTAGACACAAAAAGAACTTGCAAAAGCATTAAATGTTACTCACTCTAAAATTTCCAAACGCTTGGCAGGCATTGGAAAGATTTACAAGGAAGGAGCATGGGAAAAAGGAAAAAAACATCAACATGCAAATCTTGCTTGATGAGTAAAGAAGAAGGATGTTTTCCGCGGTATTGTTAGTAGGGATAAAAAGTGGATATGTTTAACAACAATTTAATTTAAGACCTATCCTAACTATCAATTTCGTGGGATCAGAAGCGTGTAATATTTTGAGCTGTTACAACGGAATAAAATTATGACTAACAACCTTCGCTAACAACAATTAATCCAATTTGGATCAAGCATTGAAGACCAAACTTTCACAACACTCAAAATATATGACATAGTGTCTTTCCATAAGGCAACATGTTGCAAAACACGCTGAAAAGGCTTGGTTGAGATCTTTTACCTCACCTGTCGTATTTATTGCTTATTATAATTAGCACTTGTTTGTGTTGTCACACACGCTTGCAGAACAGTACTTTAGCTCATATGAAAATGTCCAAAATTGGATCCTGAATGGATTGCCTCAAAAGACGAGTCGCTCTTTTGTAGCGGAATCCAACAATTGCCAAAGATATGGAAGAGAAACATAGCTAATGATGACTAATGTCATGATTGGTGTTGTTTTTCATTTTACTTTTACTTGTTAGCGAAAACTTTTGAATACTAATGATATATAAGAACTTTTTTTAAAACTTTGACAGCATTTCAATTTTTCGAATATTCAATAATTCAAATAATAAAACCAAAAACGCTCCATTTCTAATGAAAACTCCATACATCTTAGCAGTTGCAAAATAATATCAGAACTAAAATCTAAGCCTCTCAAATCACATCTACGAATCTCAGTTTTTGAACTTATTAAAAGAACTATACTACCAGACACAATTATGCGACTTAAAATCCTAAAGGATTTAAATAACATTTATTTCCACTGGCTCGACCATATTTGCAAATTATCTCTGCTTGTTCATGATATAAATAATAGATCATAACACGCACAACAAACTACTTAAGAGAAGGTTTTCAGTGAAGAGAAACGTAAAATGCACCGTAACTGAAGTTAGTGTCTTTACGGGGGGCAAAGGTAATAAACTGCAGGTTTGCCATCTATCATAAAACACACGTCTTTTCGGACATATAATCATATGAACTTTATGTTCTTTTGCTTATCGGAGATCATCTCCCTGATGTTAATATTCATTCTGTATAAACGTTGCTGATTTAAAATGCAGGGTGTTTCAATTTTATTTTGTATTTTCTAATTTATTTTTAGTTTTTATTGCAACAACTTGAAATTTTCTTGTATGACATATAAGAATTTAAATATTTCTCATAAAATGCGTTAATTATAATATTATTTGACAAATCGGTGCTTATTTTCTTGCCTGTAGAATTATAGACGAAAAGAATTAAGAATTTGAAAAGCATCCTTTTTAATTAAAAAGTTACTAATATTTAGCATTGATAGCCCTGCTTTTCGACCTATTTCCTCCCAAAAATTTCAAGGCAAATCCTTTTTAATTCTTAAAATGCAAGGTAAGGTATGTTGGGTAATGAATAACTACTAATAAAAATAATGCAGGCATACTAAATCATAACTTTAATGATTTCTCACAAGTTTACTTTAAAATACTAATCAATTATAACAATTGGCGTTTTAGAATTTTGCAAAAGGAAAAAATATTCATTATCGTATTTGTGAATTGACGTCTTAATTATCTAATTCGCTGCACCTTTCTGTGATTTTTTTCAGAAACCTTCTGGGATTAAATAATATTTGTAGATTATTTTTAATTAAAGCCAAGATGCAAGTTTTTCCAATGACAACCAATTTGCATAATTACAATATTAAGTTGCGGCCATCTATTGCCTTTCCAAATATATGTTCAAAGAAGATTATCTCAACCTCCGAAGACAACTTAGAAAGAGATTTATACTTGGAGGAGAAGAGGTCAACGCAAAACATACTATTGAACATCAGGACTAATTACTTCAAAAGATAGTGACTTCTAGTCCACTGAAGCATCGATTTACTAACCTACAAATACTAAAAAGATCCAGGACCTATTCTATTTCTTTGAAGAAGAAGTTTTCTCATAACCACGTTAAGGTTGAAGGATTAGAATTAGCAACAGATGAATTGGTCGAGATTAGTCTTCAAACATGATATAAATGTTATATTGATAATGAAGACCGATTGTAACAGGCAGTTGAAAAACTTACTGATTAGTAAGTGACAAATAATCATGAGGAATGTATATGTGATATAGCTGAGCCACTAGACATGATAATAAGTAGTTCTAAAATTAACAACCATAAAGTATCTTAATGACTTCTGAAGTTTGTTATTACTGTCAGATAAATCATATTTTGATCTTTAAAAATGGCCATTATCTGTAATTGATAACAGTTCTAGTCAAAGGGTAAATTGTAACTTCAGGGGGCAGAAAACAAAGTATAAGCTTAGACATACATAAAGTTAATAAGTTTAGTTCTTTAAAAAAATCGATTACAGTTTTACAAGTCTTGATCAATTTCATCGATAACATCTTGCTGGTCACGTGACCAAGAAATTGTCGGTGCGGTAAATTCATAAAGATTGCTTGATCTGTGTGCGGGTGGCGCCGTCCTGGTAGAACCACATTTTTGCAGGTGCATACTGTCTAGTTGGTGATGAAAAAAGCTATGTAAGGGTAACGATCACCATTCACAGCTACAAAATTACCAATACCATCTTCCAAGAAGTATGTGCCTATCACGTCACCTGCCCAAAATTCACACCAAATAGTGACTCGTTGGAGGTGCATTTACTTCATTTAAATTAGGTGAAGATTTTCCGAATCCAAAATGTGCCACATCGCTAAAGATTTTTTGTAGTGGAATTTTGACTAACTATGACAATATTCTTAGTGAGCCTTACTCCATTCTAATGACAATGACATATTACATATATTATCATCAAATTTCGACCAAAACTTCCACGAAATTTTTGTAGCATCTCTGAAATATTTTCACCGTATTTTTAACGCATTTTAAAATAAAATGTATTATTTTCTCATATAGTGATCCATATTTAGTAACAATCATAGACGACTTTTGTCATAGTAATAAAAAAGGGCGTAAAGCTTGACTTTAGAGTGCAATATCAGCCACTCTTTGTGCATGAAATAAATTCCAATACTTGTGCCATAAAAATTTTCTGAAACTAAACCTCTATCGGCGATTTCAATAAATAAGGGCAGAATAATATTCCACCATCATAAAATACTTAAGTATTTATCCTTGGAAAATTGTGAACATATTTTTGTACTAAGGAAGATGAAGATTTTCGTGTGAAGTACAATATTTTTTAAAAGAACTATAAACCTGGTCCTAGGTCCTGTAAAAGCAGTTCTTTGGCTATCTATTCACAGCTCCCAACGTTTATGGAGGTCATGGAAACAAGCAGAAGGAGCTTTATCCGGGGTGCTCCAGCATTCATGTTTTAAGACATTTCCCCTTTCAGCGACATTTTCTACTCAGAGAAACAAACAATTCACAAGGCGACTGGTCGAATGAATATAAGAAATATGGTTATTCGTCTGGTTTGTTTCTGTTCCTCTGTAGGTATGTGGAGAACTAATTTTTTAGTTTTCCTAAATCTTTTGTAAAATTGACACAAGTCTATCCAATTTCAGCTCTTCTGACACACACGGTCTTTTTTATTGAATTGCCTCGCACGTTTTATTTTGCGGCGGTATGCGATGTTGACGGTGGTTTACTCTGGGATTGTCTCTGCCCTTTCAAAAGCTCATATGTCATTCAAAAATACAGCTCCTCGTTACTATTATTTTTTACTAGTGATTTTTGCTAGCTTAACGCAGAACTTAATATTAACTCTTTGCTCTTTGCCACGTCCACCACGTCATTCAAGTAACTTCTAACTAAATGTACTAAGTCAAACAGTAGATTGCTACGCACAGCTCTACCACCTAGTAAGTTTACATAGAATATTTTGAAGCTCATGTCTATTCAGAACACATATGGGGTATCTGAATGACATCCACTTTTTGTGTGCAGGTAACAATTAAAAAATCAATTCTAAAACTTCTCTGATAAAAGTTGTGGTAAAAAATGCGAAAAAATAGAGAGAAGCGCAGAAAGTTACATAAGATAATACATAGATGCACTCCCGATTACAGTTGCTTTGATTGCAACGGCTTTTTCATTTCATTTTCGCGGATCTTCAATCTCGTCCGCTTGCTCGCCGAGCGTTCGAGTAATCCTTTAAGCATAATTGCGGCGGCTAAAACTAGTCGAAAGCGGAAAAATTAAAAACGATTTGTTCTGAAGACCACGCCGCTCGCGAGCGTTTTCCATTCAAAGCTGTTCGTTAGGTTCAAGTAGAGCCGCAACTTTTAATCCAATTTAAGTTTCTTGCGGCTAATGAGGAAAAAGTGGCCGGCCTCTTCATTCGGAAGCGGCGCTTTTATAGCGCGATGAATTACGAGCTCCTGTAGAAGTACCCGGCGAGGTAGGCTTTTAAAGCGCCGATTATTAAGGAATCAATTTAAGCAGAAAGTTGGCTTGCATTTATGAAGGCAACTATGACACGCTATAGTGATGGAAAATGGAAAATGTAAGAAAACGATACATACAAATAGAAAAAAGTAGCAAAAGAAGATCTCAAGTGTAAAAATTAGTCCACTACAGCAATTTCCTGCATTTAGGGTAGATTTATGATGTAACTTGAAAATATAAAATTAATTTCCCACAATGAAATGAAAACCAATCAATTAACCGACAAAAGCACTTAATGCAGAGTACAATTTAAAAATACTTTACAGCAAGCCGCCGTATAATGCTTTCGTTTTAATGTATTATGAAAGAAGCCGTAAACGCTGGCAATTCTTCTCAAAGCTCTCTCGAGCTTAATAATTCAGCAGAAAACAAAGCAATTATTTTTTACATTTTTGTCTTCATAAACGTCGTTTCAGAAACGTTTGCTCGAAATTACAATTACACTGACCAACAGAAGAAAGTTAATGTCTTAATTGCATCTAAGTGCTGTAATAAGCAAAACAAATTTTAACTGTTTAAAAACTAATTGTAATCAGATTGGTATTTGATTGGTGGTTATGAATATATACAAGGAGCGTTCAAGTTCTAAGTTTTTCAAATTAATTTCTAAAAAAGTACTTATCTAAGAAAGTTGAAACTTTTGTTACTTCTCAACGTAATCTTCATTTAGACGTACACATCTTTCATAACTTCTTTAGAGGTGTGTTTTGCCCACTGGAAAATCGCTGATGCAACAGTGGCTCAATTGGAAAATGAGCGGCCACGGAAAGTGTCAGAAATTCATGACGGCATTACGTGTCAACATGTCCTGAGACATTGCCACCCGTGCAGCTTTGTGTTCGTCGGCCAGCATTCGCGGCACCTCACCTTAAAGAAACTTCCACATTTTCAGGTCACCATACAAGATGGACTCTACAGATCCTACAAAAATTCCAAAGATATCACGCACACCTAATCGAAGGTTTTCCATAACAACTTTTTCCACTCGTACAATCATGATTTTGGTCCGGCTGGTTCGTGGCCTTTCCCCCATTAAATATAAAATTTCTTCTATCATTCAAGCTTTTTTCTTAACTTTAGCTGGAATTAGGATCTCTTTACCAACTTCTAATAAAGTAGCATCTATATTTTTGCATTTTCATTTAAGTTGTCAGTGTTTTGTTGTTCAGCATTTTTAAGATTATAATTACCTTTTTTGCGTTATTGTATGTACTTTCCTCCTTAAGTGCCTTTACGTTTATTATTTGCCTGTTACAACTGAATTATAACTTTTTCAATTTAATATTTAATGTTGTTACCACAAAATTGTGATCTGCCCCGATGTCAACTCCGGGATATGTATATTTTGGTGATGTTGTTGATTACTATATAATCTATTTGATTTTGACAGTTTTCTCTTTGTTGTCTCTAGGCAACCTCCATGTAGACAATCTTCTATTTGGTAACTTAAATATCGAATTAATTATTGCTAATTCTTCCCTTTGACAAAATTTTATCAGTCGTTCTTCTCGATCGTTTCTTTTTTCCAACCCATGTTCTCCGGTATATCCTTCGGTTTTTATTTTGCCCACTTTAGCATTGAAATAGCCCATTATTATGGTTACGTCATGTTTTAGTAGATCTTAAGACATATTGCAATTGTTCATAGAAGATTTCAATCTCTTCATCTTCTTTGTCAGCCGTTGGTGCATATACTTGGATTATGTTGATTATTCTTCTATTAGAGTTCAGTTGTATCATTACTATATGTTCTTGGCCACTGTAGATCACTAATTCCAAGAATATTCAGTTTAAGTTATTTATTTCTGCTGTAGAATTTGCCAATTTTCTGTTGCATACGAGCTTTTACATTCCAAGTTGCAATTTTAATTGGTTTTATAAAATATTTTCCCACAACATTGTTTACAACCGTCTCTCCCGGAGATCCGAATGGAAAACTTAAAGCTCCCGAATATTTTGTTCTGAACTTTGCCTTGATGTTTATAATAGAGATATCGGTGCCTTCTGCATTCTCATGTCGTTAACCTCTATAGAGGTTCATTCGGCTTTAGGACAATCCTAGAACAAGGGAGCATCCTTTCACTTGTTAGCTCCTCCACCGAAAGCTGTCGACTTTCAACTGTTGACTGCTTATACTGGCAATCTTCCGGTGAGGTACAGTTACTATAGAAGACATTAAATTTGTTAATTGAAGGTTGTCTGCTATAGTTTCTCATTTAGTTTACAGGGATGTGGCTTCTAGGAGTCATAAATGAGTGGAAGTTGGTCTGGAGAAAAATATCTTAGAATGACCCGTAGCTCCGGCAATCCTGAATATATGGGTACTTCTAGACATTACCCCCAAACATCCCTTTGCATTATCAAATTAATAAAAACTCTAGAAACTTTAATCTAAAAACTGGCACTTATTTTTAAATAATCCTTTAAAAATATTTTACATAACAAGATACATTTTATTGCCAATGTATGGAGTAAACCTAGAAGTGAAAAAATAGTTTTATGTACTATGAGTACAGCGATATAAAATTTTCAATGAATTTTATACTTTATATGACACTTATTTTGCGCTAATTCAATGGAGACAATAATGAAACAAACTATTGATGATGTTTTACAGTGGACAAGTAAATGCAAAATACTAAAATAACAATAAAAATAAATAGTCACTGTTATTAGGACTGCTTCTCAACCTGCAAAGCGGATCCACCCAAAAAAGCGAGCTCACTCAACGATGATGTTAAGGGAAGCGAAAAAATGTCAACTGGAAGTGGCAATGACGTAAATAAGGGCACAGGAGCAAATTTCATTCTCAATGGCAAGAAACCGAATTAAAATTACATGCAAATGGTGCTTTTAGTTTATTCGGATATTATTTTGAAAACTTGAAGGTTGCACTGAATGAATA
Organism: Sinelater perroti; assembly: GCA_036346155.1. Lineage (NCBI taxonomy): Eukaryota > Metazoa > Arthropoda > Insecta > Coleoptera > Elateridae > Sinelater > Sinelater perroti. The sequence continues at coordinate 17,828,273 of JARFIY010000370.1, read as the reverse complement.
AAATTACAGAACACAAATTGCGTCGCGCGCGGTGTTTGAACGCCAGAAAGTAACTCAACAAATCACACGCGATCCGTTATGCACGTCTGAAAGCACTCCACCAGAAACGGAAACGCGCGATATTAATGCAGCATTTCGGTGCAATGGGTTGCAGCTCAAACGGCGGTGTTAATAATCTCGGTTCACTAGCAAATCAGATCAGTAGGTCGTAACGTCAAACATCCCCCGTTAATAATTGCCACATGTACCTTATGTAAGCCAGAATTCGAATTTAGTATTGGGTGATAAACCAAAATCTTCAGTCGAACACAATAAATTTTATTGTTTTATACGATTTCCACGAGGCTTTAAAAACATATTATTAAGCTATTCTTGAAAAAGGTGAGATATTATTTTGACGATATAAAAGTCTTTAGCTTTCAGAATTTCAAATTTCAAAATATTTTTAAAGCCATAGAAAATCCTTATTGTACAAGATGTTTTATTAAACGTCTACGTCAACAAATTTTTGGAAAAATAAGGAAAACGTATAAGGTTAAAAAACATTCATCAGTTTAGAGTGAATTTCTTGCCAATTACAATTATTTATACACACAAGATGAATTAGTAAAAAATAAAAACATTGCCAAAGTCAATTGGGGAAAAAGAAGTAAATTATAATAATACGGAAAGAATGAATACTAAAAAAATTAAAAATGTGACTTAATTCAAATTAGACATAAATGGATTATTTTTCCAAAAACAAAATCAAATATCTCATAAATAAAGAAAAATAAATTTGCTTTATTTTTGTACTCAAAATGTATATAAAAAATAGAATTAATGAAACTACAATCATTATCTATAATTTCTAACTCCAGTGTCATTAAACCGTCGAGGCGCTTGGTTGCGGTGCACATAGACTCGGGTTCGATCCTAGGCTCAGATGCTTGGTGTCACTACAAATAATTGAGTATATGCATTCACTTTTAACAAAGGGAGTCTTTACAGTAGCCAATTTATTGGATCGTCTAAGACACGGGTGGACGACGACAATCCTTCTTCTTTATAATTGGCTCGAAGAAGCCAAAATATTGGACCCTGGTTTAAGATATTATAACACTAATATGCTCGATCGTTGTGCTACTCCACGTATATTCTCTTTTTTGGCGTATCAACTTCACTTAAGACAAATTCTTCATTACCAAGAGTGATGATAGTGCCTACGCCATCGAAACATGTCTACTTTAAGGACAGGGTAAGAAGAATTTTCCCAACTGTTGATTTTACGAAAGATGTCCTACAATCTTTATCCTTAGTGTTAATTTTTGTACTCTTATTAATAGTCTGTCACTGAGATGTGAGAGCTCCAAGCTAATTATTCCGGTGTTGTCCGGACATATAATGTTTTGAACTGAAAGCTACAACACAGTCGGTACCATGTAGTAGTTTGATTAGAGGAAACCACAACTGATCATGTCTCCGTCTGCTGTATTTCAAATATATTCATATAATTCGTCCTTGGTAGGACACAATGGAGTGAGAAAACGTGCCAAAAAATTATAGGTAGGTACTATTGGTTTACAAGGAAAGACGTGTGCATCAGAATATTAAACCTACCAATCTAAAACCAATTGATTTCTTTAAAACTCCAGCACTGTCACAGCGTTTTAAACCTTGGCTATGAGTTTGATTGATTTGTTTCTTCTATCTATTATAGATCAACATTGTGTGTTTACTAATGAGTAAAACTAACCGTTTAATATATGGCCTATTATCTTATCTTCACATGGCATTTGAAACTTCTATATTGCCCAGCTGCTATTCCAGAAGAAAAACGCGATAGAGACATCAAGTTAATAAAAAAAGCACTACCATTGGTCCGGATTGTTCTAAAATCTAATGTCAACTTCGTGACTGGGCACAGCACTGTATTATTAACGTTAGAAAAAAATTTATCATTCTAGAGAGACTCTAGAAACTTTAGAAATGTTGTGAAAAATAAGAATTTGGTTATTAGAATTACACTTTACCTACAAACCAAAATTCTGCTATTTTTGTGAAAATGCTCCTGAAAAAAATGGTCATACTCATGCATTGAGTCGAGCTGGTAAGCAGTTCAAAAATACTTTTGCACATTAAACAGCCAGCCTTGAACGTAATTTTGGCTTTACAACAGTTTATCCTATCTGAGCAACCAAATGATGTTACTTCTATTTGCTCACTTTGTAAACGAGGTCCAAGACGAATTTAACTACTCACACAAAAACTATTTCAATGGACTATCAGGACGTACCATTAATCCAAAACGAGAATATATAATTAATATTTTAAGTCACTTTGTCATTTCTCTTGTCCCATAGCATTCATCACACTGATGCAAGTTCACACGTGTGCTTTTGATTTAAAGTTGCACATTTTTTCCTATAATTTTACAGAAAGTACTATATTATCCACGTACATTATGCCCAGCTACTGTAGTCTCCTTTAGCGTGTCGTTCTTTAGGTGTCGATTAATGATTGCGGTAAAAAACAAGAATTTAACAACAAAGGCTTTTTCTTTGTGGAGAAACAATCTCTTTGTTTTACTACCAAAGACTGTTCAAGTATTTTCGATCACGTTTCTGAACTTCTATCATTTGGAGGATCTTTCGAATACCTGCTACCACACTAACTTTATGTTTACGGAAATGATTAAAGGAGAGATTTTAAAATACTCAATTCTTTAAATAAATTGTCATTTAAAAAAAAGGATTGAAGAAACTTTGAACAGGATACTTTACAGATAAGATGGCAAGCAAGAAAGTGTTAGCTCCCTTGCTACTTTTATTAATATTTTAGGATGTAATACGTCGCTGTTACATACCTTTACCTCTACAGTCTTTAACATTATTGGCACTATACGTTTGGAATTTGATTGATTTGCTAGTTTTAGCTGTTTTTTTCAGCTGCTTGTGGAGGTTTACAACTTTGCTTTCAGTTTTTTCTTATTTGTCTAATTTGGAACACACTGTTGTATGGCGTTTGGAGTAAGAAAAGCATTGGACAAATCTTTTGTACTCTTTTTATTGAATGACTTGGTTTTAAGCATTCTACGTATCTTTTATAGAAGATTAATTTTTTCGTTATTTTAAGAGTAATTTTTGGGAATATACACATTATTTAGTCTTATATCTTAAATTATCTATTGAATAATTCTGCATCTATAGAAGCGTTCGGCTTTGCCTGATTTTGATGGAACAATTTTTCTTTTGTTCTTTATTCTCAATTTTAGCTTCTATTAGGGATCCAGAATGAGCAAGAACATTTGCTCTTCTCCATTACAATAAACATCTATGCTAGGTCTGTAGCGCTGCATTTAAAAGGCTTGATTTTACTAATAAAATTAAGCATGTTACCAGATCGGTGTTGGTTAGGTTGACAAAAGCAAACATTAAAAAGTAAAATCTAATTGAATGCGTAGTTCAGATAATCGAATAGTTTTCTGGACAAAATTAAATTTTAATTATTAAAAAGGAGTAAGATGTAAGAAAAGGTTATCTCCTTCAAATATTTTTTGAGGACTCTCACTGTCAGTTTGTAGTTTCCTTCGACCATCAGAAATTTGTTGTTGTCTTGTGGTATCCCTCTCGATTTGTTACTGGATCTACTTTACTGAGTTCTCAAACATGTAAGAGGCAATTTCTTCCAAATCTTTCTTTTGGAATTCTGACTGCCAGATTCTAATTTTCTTCAGTCATCAGATATTCATTCACAATCTTCTTTCGATCAGTGTTTGGCTCGATTGATTGTACAAGAATACTACAGGATACAAATAAGAACTCAATATTTAGTAATTGTTTTCCTAGATTTATTGTTGTTGTTTTGTAATATTTCTCTAGAGTTGGCACTGGATCTATTTTGTTGGAGTAGACAGGTCACCTTGGTTTCCATTAAATTGAGTTTTTCCAAATATGAGCTTTACACCTTCTTCAGGAATAATGTCAATTTCTAACATTGCATCCATAATCCATAATGTTACTGGTTTTTTATTTTTAAAACGAGAAGTTTCATTTCGTCTTCAAAACATTATGCTTTGACTTATTTTCCTGGAAGAATTTTATCCATGTATTTTGTAACGGCAGCACGGACATCAGCTCTTTTCTCTAAATTGGTAATCAGGCGAAAGGTAGGAATATGTTGGATTTGAAACTTTAATTCCGTAAATTGCATGCAAAATTTGGTAACGGCTATTTTTAAGCCGCAGAACAGCACAAACACATAAATTTTATTAGCTCATAATATTAGGAGTTATGTAAAAACCGTTATCCAAAATCCATTTTAAATTATTTTTCTCTAACTAACCGATAAAGCAACTCGATGAAGCCTCACGGCAAGTTCCAATTTGACTAAACCAAGCTCAGTTCCGAATATCCAATCTTTTCTCAAAATTAAATTTAAAACAAATTAGAGGTTGTTTACCTATTTTTTGCAATCTTCTAAAGTTTCACTTAGACCTTTTAGAGTTAGGTGGAAGTAGCTTACTATATATTCCACAAAAGTTGATAAAACTTGTATCGTTTGGTATAAACTTTGGTATTACGTGCCTTTAATTCTTTAGTAATAATCATATCTAGAATTATTTTTCCTAAAGAAAAAAGGTTGGAGTTGCCCAATGATGACGGTCACATCTTTAACAGTAAAAGGCTTAAAAGTAGATACAAGTAGTTCTATTCTACACGCCCACGCTATTTTTAGATTCTACTTGTACAGAAGAAGCTTATTATATATTGACAAGATCTAGTTCTTTTCCAGGAGGCAGCACATTTGTTATATCTGATACTTAATTTTTCTTTTTTTTTCTTTACGTAGATTTTCCAGCGTAGATTTTCTAAAGTAAGAAAATACTTGAGCATATTGGCATATAGGAGCATTTGTCTATTTATATTTATTTGGACATGTTTAATCTTTTATTCGTGAAATCAATATAACCTGATTTTTTCTTCATTTAATTTAATTTTTCTTTTCTTGGTCCAATTTTTGAATTTATTAATGGCATTTTGAATCTTGTCAGCTGTCTCTATATTATTTCCACAATGTTGACAAACGTAACTATAGTATTTTCTGGCTCTGAAAGATCATATATATAAAAAAGGTAGAATACCAAGCCCAAAACACCACCTTGTAGTACTACACCTTTGAAACTTTTTTAAGGCCAGAATAGACACCCTGCTTGATTCTAAAACATCTGGTTGATAGATAGTTTTTAAAAAATTTGTGTATTGCTTGGGCGGGATAGATCCTAACTTTCTATGTAGTCATTTGTGCTAAATTTTGTTGAACTTTTGTGCAATGTTTCAAAAGACTACAGAGCACAACTGTATTTCTTCTAATTTTTCAATCAAAAATCAGTATCTTCTCTCTATGGTCGGCTGAATTCTCTTAAAATGTTTGAATATAATCTGTAATAATGATATTGGTCTATAACAAAAGCATATTTGAAGCGGTTTTTCAATTTATATTGTATCTCATTTCTTTTCTGTGGTATGTTCTTCATTCTTCCCGATAGTTTCTTCTAGTACCTCTTTTCTTGTAGGTTATGGCGTTGAAAAGCATTCTGCAGATGAGCAGCAAAATATTCCTTTTTTTGTTTATTGCTTTTAGTCAAATTACAATTTTTTTTAATAAGTAGTATTTCCATATTAGGCTTTTTAATCTTTTTGTTAATATCCATAGCGAATAATCTGTACTACTATCGTTAGACAAATTTATCTAATCCACAGTAATAGATTCCTCTTCCAGTTCTTTAATTTCTTTATTTAATTGTTGCGTTAGTTTTGCCTTGACGAGTTTGGAACTACCTTTGTCTTGTTTTCCTTTTTTCTATTGCAAAATACCTTTTAGGCAACTATCTGGCGTGCATTTCTAAGCAGGATATTTTTAATATATTTTCTATATTGACTCCCAAATCTTCTTCTTTTCCAAAGAGTACGTATAGTTGTACTTTATGATCAAGTTTGAAGTTTGTCCAAACTATATACTTGCTAACTAGTGCAAGATTATTTTCTTTTTAGATTATATTTATATTTTAGGTTAGCGCTATTGCCAAATGGGTAGAAAATAATTAGTCACATTTATCTATGGGTGTGGTTAGGCGATTTTTGACTAAAAGAAAGTCAATCTAAACAGGTATCTTGTTTGTTAGAGTATGCTAGCTAATGTGTGTGTTTTCTAGTAGATATAGTTCTACCTCCACATTCATCGGTGGGTTTTAAAAGTTTTGAATCTTAAAGTTGATATTTTTGGCGTTAAAAATTTCTCCAATAACAGGATCTACTGCCTAGATGGTTAAATGGGTCGTAGTATTCATTTTTGCGTGGTATGACTAAATGGACAACAGAATTCTAGAACTGTTAATGAATATCAGTTCGTTTTTATTTTAATTGCTGTCAATTGTTTGTTCTGTGTAGCGTATAAGTTATTTTTATTCCCTTGTTTGCAATTTTGGGTTACTTTTTTCGGCTCTGATGGGGATATTAATCGATTTTGTATCTTATGTAACAGGAAGCAACTTATTCTTGGAAAATAGCTTTGTTTTTGTAATTTGTGAACTCGGCAGATGCTACGCAAAGTGGATTTGTGTAGGCCTATCCATTAGAGTTTACTTAGGTCTTGTTTGACTACTTTAAAATTCCAAGTGCGCTGTTTCAATGTTAGAATTAAGATTTGGTAATTAAAATAAATAGTTTTAACCTTAGCCAACTTATTGCTTTTACCATTTAATTGAAGTTTAAAATTTAATTACTAAGGCAAGAAATTGTTTACTAGCAACTGGAGGAGCGTCTGAACGGATCTACATTGCTTTGATTAAACTGCCTTGTGTTCGGAGGAGTTTAGTCAAATTACAGTCCCCGAAAATGGATACGAAGTTGCCCTTTCTACATTACTTCGACCGCAAGAGCGTGGCGGAGCTGTGCGCAGTTAAGAAATGAGGCGACGGCGCGAATGCCATAACAAAGGGCAAGTTGGCTACCGAAGATCGAATCTACGCAAAAGACCGCTCGTGGGCATTTAAAGGGGCATCACTCATCCAGTTAACATGTCAACAAATCACTTTGCTGATATTAGGATGTGGACACGCCGCGTCCGCTGGGATTGCCCATCCATTTCGTCCTTCACGGCCCTCTGGAGCCCGCAGCAAACAGACGCGGGCAAAACAATTCGATTTTGGAGGCTGATAAATCGGATACGCTTTAAGGTTGTTATACCCGAGCTGAATATTCTTATACTTCTAGCGTAGAACCAAGCAGTTCTAAAAAATTAGGTCAAACAACCTTCCCACGACGAAGAACTTGGAAAATAAAGACATTAATTATGCAAATACAAAATTGTTTATCGTATGAATACTGAGATACGCATGAAGCATTTCACTTTAAAAAGAAACTTTAATTAAAAGTAAAAATTGTGTTTGTTGTTCCCGAAAATGTGTGGTAGTTATGCAAATACCCTCAGAGCATCTTTTTTAATGCCCAAACTGTCCTGCCGCTTAATTTGTAAAATATTCAGGTTCGGGGTTGTTTACGACTTTAAAAAATAATCGTAAAGCATTTAAGTGACATCAAAGGATAATTAGTTAGGGGCGCTATCTAGCATGGGCTTAGGGCCGGCGATTTTGTTAATGAGATAGAAGGGTCGCGCTCAAAAAATTTGTTCGTATGGGGCGTTGCTTTCTGCGTAATTAAATTCGCTTCGCTGTAGCGTTTGCGCGATTTTTAATGTTAATTATTATTCGGCGAATAATAAAGGCGATAATCAAGCAAATAAATTGCAGGCATGGGATTTAGCGACGTATAGCTAAAGTGACGCTCGCTTAACGGGGTGAATCTAGCAGAATAAACAGTGGATGCGGTCGCCGTAATTTACTCACCTTAAATGGCTCCCGCTTGATTCACGGCGAGACTCTGCTCTCATTACAGTTTGCAAACAGTGAAACTGTTTCACTTTTTATGCCATTTGTCTCTAATTCATTACTTAACCTTCTGGATAATTTCGGTTAGGCCGACGATTATTTAAACATTAGGAACTAATGAAACCACAAACCCGGGTCCATTTACAGGAAATGAAATTAAAGAAACTAATTTTCGAAGAGGTAAAACACCCCAAAATTGTTTTCGTTACCATACTCTGAAGTATATTACATCGTTTGAAATATTGGAACAAGATCAATGCGAGTTTATACGAAGTGATATTTTTGCAACTGTCAGTAGTAACACAGAATTGGTACTATTAGAGCTGTATCACATTTTGCTATCTTTTTAAGGTTTTTTTATGTAAATTGAAGATTTAAGCTAAGTGAAAACTTTCAGATGCAGAAAATAACGTCATCAATTTATTCCTTGTCGTCATTAACATTATATTGATTTTTTAAGCCTTAGTATTTGTTGTTTTTACTAAATTGGCAAGTTATCTATTCTTCTTCTTATAGTGCATCTCCTAACGAAGATTTGCAACCATTAAGGCTATCTCAACTTTCGATAATCGTGCTTGGAATGGGGATCTTGTGCTTTCCCCAAACCATACTTGTCGATTTTTGAGCCAGGATGTTCTTCTTCTTCCAGCGCTTCTTTTGCCCTGTACCTTCCCTAAATAATTAGTTGTAATAGTTGGTATTTTTCGTTACACATCACATGTCCTAAGTATTCTGTTTTTCTTCTTTTGATCATATTAATTATTTTCTTTCTTTTGTCCATTCTTTGTAGAACAGTCTTCTTTCTAATTCTTTCGACCCAAGGTATTTTCCGTATTCTCCTGTAAATCCACATTTCATATGCTTATATCCTTTTAGCTGTTGCTTGGATGAGCGTTCATGCTTCTACCCGTACAAGAGTACGGGCGTAGTTATAAGTTTAGGTCTCGGCAGCAGATAATTTTTTTCATTTTTACTTCTAATTTCAATGCTGTTATTTCATTTTTTGTTTAAATTGCAGTCCAGATATTTGTATTTCTCAACTTGTTCTAACCGACTTCAATTGTCAATTTCTACTTATGCTGATTACCGTTATTTTAGTTTTCTTTTTGTTTATTTTTAGGTCATATTTGTTACTGGAGTCATTAACGCGATCAATCAATTTGTTTATTTTCTACCAATAGAACGGTATCGTTTGCGTAGCGCAAGTTGTTTACTCTTAAATCGTTGACATTAATTTCTTCTTGTTTATCTTGTAAATCATCTTTGAATATCACTTCAGAATAGATGTTATATAAAATTGGCGATAAAATGCAACCCTGTCATACCCCTCTTAATATTTTTTTTTTGATCGGTTATTTATCCGTCGATCCTGACGGCCGCTGTTTTTCCCAGTAAAAGTTCACTGTTATGCGAATATATTTATTATCCAGACCAATATCGTTTAGAACTTTCAACAGTTTGCACTCTATCGAAAGCCTTTTTGTAGTCCATGAAACATGCAAAAGTATTTGTAGGCTAAAAAAAACTTCCGTGGTGCCAAATCCACCTAAACTCCAAACTGATATTCACTTAGTATTGCTTCATACTTTTTATAGATGAATCTTTAAGCTTATGATTTATTGTTCATTGCATCTATTAGCGTAATTTGTTTTAGGTACGGCTACAAAAGTTGATTTGAATAATTCGTCTAGTACTCTCCCTGTGTAATAAACTATATTAAATAGTTCAGTTAAGACGTATGTGTCTGTACACCATCATTAAAATTTTTGAGAATACTTCACCTGGACCTGGGCCTTTGCCGTTTTTTGCATTTTTGATTGCGAATATGACTTCTTCTTTACATATATAAGGTTCGGTGTCTGTGTCTATATAATTATGATGCGTTTATCTGTGGAATAATTCTTTTAGATATTGCTTCCATGTTTATAGTTTTTTTTCTAGGTTAATCTGGATTTTATTTTCATTATTCAACAGTATGTTTGTATTATGTGTTCTATAAGATGCTGTAGCTCTCTAATTTTTATGCGGGTTAAAGATGTCATATTTATTGTTTAGTTTTTTGATTTCCTCCCACCTGTCGTTTAACCACTTGTCTTTTACTTCTTGTATCTTTTTGTTTCTTTATTTCCTCAGTTTTTCCATAAGTTGAAGTATTTTATTAATCATTCATCCTTTATTTTTCTTAACACCTTCTGACTTTACTTTCTCTGTGAGTTTAGCCATTGGCTATTTGATTGACTTCCATATTTTGTTTACATTAGTACTGTTTTTCTTTATTTCTTGCTTTACCCTACGCCTTTCTCTCTCGACAAACTTCGTTCTATTTCCATTTATATGTTTTGGTCTTGTTGCTTTTTCTGATAGTTTTTAGTTTTGTGTGAAGTTTTGTAATAACTGGGTTATGATCAGATGAGGTATGTTTTAACAACTAGAATACCATTTCTAAACCTTTTTTGATTAAGATGTAGTCTGTCTAATTTCTAATTATGTTATCAGGTGTATGAGCTGGTGCCGTCCATATAGAGTCTTCTGAGTAGTAATTTGAAAAAAGTATTGGTTACTAGCAACTTTTCTTCTTGGCAAAACTGTAGAAAACGGCCTTTGTGCTCATTATTTGTACCTATTTTCTATCTTCGCGTTTAAATCACCCATTACTTTTTATATTTTATATTTCATGTTTCTTCACTAATTGGAGCGTTGTCTTTAATTGTTCGTAGAACTCTTCTACCATATTCTTATCCTTATCTGCTGTATAGGCGTATACCTGTATTATATTCACATATATCGGATGTGCTGCAATCCGGAGCATCTTGGCTTTGTCTGACATTGGGACAAAATTTATAATATATTTATGTACTCTCTTATTGACCGACATTGCAACTATGTAATATATTTTGCTATTATTATTATTTTCAAGAATGTCTATCTTTAGTTTTTTCATTTCGTTTTTGCGTTTTCAAGTTTTTCCACTTCGTATAACATTCCAAGTTCCAATCTTTAGCGGTAATCCGAGGACTCTTCGCACGCTCTAACCGTTTAAGATCTGATGGGGACTGAGGGTTTTTCATCATTGTTTTCAATCATTGATGTTTTTTACCGGGAATATGAAATAGTGCTATGGTTTTCCGTTGCCTTCCGTACCGCTGTTATGTTGCCGTACAAATATCTCTTATCCCTGCCAACATATGTAGCTAATACTACCACTGCAGGAATGCTTATTTACTGGCGCCATTACTCACCATGTCATATCACCGTCGCAGGACTTATGAAGTATTTCCTTGGCTAATCTTTCCCAAAGACTAATCACTTCATCCTGTTGGTGATGTCGCTATTTGGTCGGGGATTGTTGATTCAATATTCGCAGCTAATCTCCATATCTGGAAGTCGTTCACTATCCGCCACCTGTGACCCCGTTGGTAGCCTGTAGTTCAGCCCCAGCCAGTTATCTACTAATGTATGCAAAACTTGACTAAGACGTTACAATATAAAAATGCCTTATAGAGCTTCAAATGCTGTATAGGAGCATTTAGTTAGATTATTCTTGGTAAAAGATATTATAAAAGACCAAAATGATTTGTCCCATACTGAGTATGAAGCCCAAAAGTAGATACATATGGGTCAAGATCGTTTTCAGATCTTACGGCTAATCCAAAAAAATATGGGTTGGTGCTATTAATAATTTAAATAGAAGCTGCCACATAGCAACATGAAAGACCAATTATCCGTTAAATATTCTCGATAGTGCCTATGTAAAATAAAATAAAATCACTATTATAGATCAAGTTTACTCTAACCTCTTATGTTAACTCCGTTACTGCATATAATTTTGCGTTTCAAACATTCAGAAGCCTCTCAAAGCATTTAGAGCATCATTTGGTTACACTATACTTGTGAACCACCACCAAAACATTGGAGAATGATCGAGAAGTTCACAAAAATACTTAAAACCGAAACAAGCGACGTGTCTATAAACGTCGCCGAGACGTTTATTATAAGATCTACGATCTTAGTACTCATCCATTGAGCTATCAAACAGTTCAAATCCAAATAAATATCAAATAGCCAGTCTTTAACTGTGGATCTTATCTGGGAAAAATTATGTTTTTTCTGTCTGCTCACTTCGTAAATAAGGTGTTTAGTTACTTTTAGGTCGTATTAATAATTTAATAGGGAAGAATGTCACAAATTAACTAAGTACCGCTGCAGCCAAGGTTATTTGGTATTAGCTTAGTAATAATGAATTGCGAAGATTCGCCTGTTTTACTCGGTAAGATCAATACCACTTATCTTATTAATGATACCTGTATTGATAGTGTAATATCATTCTTCTTCTTCGAATGCCTCGACCGTTATCGATCGTTGGCGATCATGTTGGCTATCATATTTGCGATTCTAACCTTGTCAACTGCAGCTCTAAAAAACTGTACTGTGGATTACCCGTACCACTGTCTCAAAATTTTAACTATGAAACTCTTCTGCTATTTATCTTCTCTTGTGTTATAAGATGTAATATGTCATATTTTCCTTGATGTCTCGTAATGTGACCGAAATATTCTAACTACGTTCTCTTCACAGTTTTAACGATTTTCATTTCTAAATTTGTTCTTCTTACTGATTTTTCATTTGTTATTCTATCTGTCTAAGCAAATCTGAACAGTCTCCAGTAAATCCACATTTCGAAAGCTTTCAGCCACTTTAGTAATACTTCTGTTAATGTCCAGTTCTCTACTCTATAATATAGCACTAAGAAAATGTACATTCTAATCATTCGGATTCTAAGATACAAAATTTATATTATGACTACATAAGGTTTTCTTCATAAATATAGCTCGAGCATATTTCATGCGTCTTTTTATCTCTATGGAGGAGTCCCAATCTTCGCTCATGTTGCATCCCAGATATGTTGCTTTTTCTACGCATTCCAGCTGTTCACCATTTATTTGGATGCCATTATTCTGCAGTAATTTGTTCTTACTTATTATCATATGTTTAATTTTTGATGTATTAAGTTTTAGGCCGTATTTTTTGCACATTCTAACAATTCTTTCTATACGCGTTTAGAGATCTTCATTGATATTCTCGAAAATCAGCGTGTCGTCGGCATATCTGATATTGTTTATTATCTATTATTTACTATGATTCTCTCCTTTACGTCGTGCAAAGCTTCCGTATGTAGTTCTTCGGAGTACAATTTGCAGAGTAGAGGCAATATACATCCCTGACGGACACCACTTTTTATTTCTACGTTATTTGTCAAGTCCATGCGTACTAAAAATCCAACCCCGTTAGTTTTTGTTTTAGCTTGTTACTGTATGGCATGTGTTTTGAATTTAAATTTATAAGATGTTCTCTAGAATGTCCGACTTTATCTAAACTTATGTCCCATTTTATATTTTGTATTTTGTTTTGTAACTCTTCTAGTTTCTCTTCTGTGGATAATGTTCTCGTGTCATATATCGCTATATACATGGTCCGTTTCTTTGCATTTTTCGTTTGTTCATGACGACCAGGTCTAACGCAGATATTCTTAGCACCCTTTTCCTCTTTCCTTGTCCGACCATCGCCGTAATCGGGGATGTGAGGCTGCTGCGAACTAAGGGCCATTGCTTTCTGACTTCTTTCATCTTTTTAGCGGTAATGCACCACACTCGCCATGTGGCTTGATGTATAGGTTTAGAAAACGGAAAGGATGGGGTAAGTGGGATAGGACCATTTAGGTTAGGATACGGCTCTTCCTCAGTGTGGGTGAGAGAGAGCCATAGCTCGCGTAGGCAGGGTCGCTTCCCTGAAGTAGACCTATCTCTGCCGGGATCACAAGAGAGTGTCTACCCGCTACCATTTATCAAACATTAAAAAAATAAGCCATAAAATTAACTTCTATCGTGCACGGGGTGCCACCCAACGAACCTTCCTTAAACCGGTGCATCTCCCGCCAAACAACATGGTGCAGATGGTTTCTTTTACCCAAAACATTCGTAAGATTGCTCTTTCATCAATTTTAGGTTAACTCTTATTTTTTGATAAAAACGCCAAGTTTAAGCTAAGTAAATGCGAAAACAGACTCTTACTACTTAAGAAGAAGATAATAACCGCTAAGATATAAAAGAATTTTTCATATACTTATTCAAAAATTGCTTAGTATTTTACTCATTGGTGAATTGATCAACTGCGCAAGTAATACTGGACAGTACAACTCTACGTATCGTAGTAAACCTAATAAGCCATGTATTTGGTGCTAGAATTACTTTTCAAAGATAATGGAAGTTGAAAAAGAATCTGCACAGACGCATCGTCTCATTTTTCAAACTACAAAAATTGCCTCTGTTTGAAAAATATGAAACATTGTATACACTTACATATACGCTATTTATTCCGATTTTATTCAAGCAATAGATGCCGGAATATTTATTATTTTAATAGAAATATTGATGCATTCGTTTAAATGTCCTATCACAATTTAATTTAACAATAGGACCAATATTATTGACGACAGTAATGTATTGAAAACCAATGATTGGAAATGAGTGAAGAAAAGTTCGAACGTATGAATATTAACCAGTTAATACCAGTGGAGGCAACAGTACGGTGAGGTGGTTTTTGGAAATGTCTTTTACGGGTGTGAAGCAAATTTTGCGGATGATACTTGAGAAAGACTTGAGAGAGGATCAATTTAACACTGACAACTCCAGTAATGAGCTATAAGCCTCTAATTATAGCAACTGAAGACCTAAGGTAGAAATGGTTGTTGGGCCATGTTTCTAAGCATATGATAGAAATTTGATTGAAAGTGAAGACAGTTAGACAATTAGGTACTGAAGGTATGACGGAAATTATATTTTAGGCGTTTAAAATTGATTAGTACTCTTCTTCTCAAAAATCCCGTTGTGTTGTAAATTGATATGCGCTTCTAGTATCTATGTAAAAATAAACTATAGTGCTACATGATGCTGCTAGAACGCGTTACTGGAACTCATTAAAAACATTTTTTTCCTACTATCGTGCGCAAAGTTAGAGTTTGCGCACGTATTTGCGTCAAAACCTGCATCTAATTTTGTCTTCTCACTCGCTGTTTTTTTTTAGTACAGCAGAGAACGTCAGGTCTCGCTTCATATATTTTTTTGAACGTGTACAGTGAAAAGTATGGAGCAGGTACTTAAATTATTTTTAGTGACTGAGTAGGCCATTCGCCAGGCATCAAAGACTTCCGTGAATGAACCCGAGTTCATCCGCATCGCAGTATACGCCTCAACCGCTTAGACCACTCTGGTGTCATTGAAAAAATAGAGAGAGTTATTTGTATAGTGATGCAAATGCAGTGCTGCAAATCCAGTCGTTGATTCAAACAATCATGACAGCGATAAACGGCATGTTTTTTTAGAGAAAGAATGTTTGCTTTGAATATCCATATGAGGTTTGAAGCGTGTGTGAAAACGCAACACCCATTCACTAGATATTGGAGTTTAAATGCGATAGAGATTGTGCTGAAGCTATTTGTTACTTTTACTATCAGGAATTCTCTTCCGAAGTTTGTCCTTGTATTTAACATTCGTTCTGTATATTTCAACGGTAGTTTTTTTTTACAGTAACAAAATTTATTATCTTTATAATTTAATCAATAGTATTTACCAGTTGAATAGGCAACTCGACAGATTAAAGCGTGAGAGTACTTATATGTTAAAGTGGAAGTATTTATGTCCATTTGCTTGTTACGTCCTCTATCGGTCATATAGCGTAACTGACTTAATAGAAGAAAACGCCATTTTATTGCTCCAGTAATTGAGACTCCATAAAAACGCATTCCAACATCGTTCGCCACCTTGCAACAAAATAGAAATCACTCAATTAATTTTCGAGTTTTTCAAAATTGAAAAACAGCTTTTTATACTTCTTTTTTGTTGGGGCACACTTATTGGCGCTACAGCTTAATACTACGACGTCACATACGTCCATGGGTTGCAACTCGAACTTTGCGGACAGAGGACCAATGCTCTTGACAACTGAGCTATAGCGGCGGCCCATGTTATATCTTTACTAAAGCGCATTTCGCAGAGGTTTTTCGACCTTGCTACCTTTAAAAATAGCAATTAATCTTTTTATATAATTTGTAACTTTCTTTATTACCCAAACCACATATCAAATTTAAAAATAAATTCCATTGTGTTTCATAGAGAAATTTCTAGACTTCGGTCGCCATCTTAAAACAAAATGGTGACTATGCAAACTTTAAAATAAATGTAACTTTTTTCTAGATCCTCAAAAAGCAGAACGACAAATTTAAACCGGCATATTATAATTTGGCGAAGGCCCATTTCAAAGATATTTTTTCAATACAATTTACCATAAAAAGCAAAATAGTGACTGATATCTTGTATCTATATGTGATTCCCCGTACTTAAAAACGAAGAATATCGTTTTGTGGATGATTTTCTTTGTGTATTTGTCACTTTTTATACAAAAAAGCTTGAGTGATTTTTTATTAATAAATACTTTGTAAACTGTTCTAAATTTAACCACCACTTTAAAATAAAATAGGAGACACAGACACAATAGAAGTAATTCTTTCCGATCTCTCAAAAGTTTTAGCATTCTTAAAATTGAATGGAAGTTATTTATAGGGAGGGGCGATGAACAACTCTACTGATCAAGGCGCATGATTTATCGTATTAAACGCTCTTAATAAGTTTAATATACTTTCTCATAAAACTAACAAGTATTAGAATAAAATCGGTTCATTTTCCATGCCTACGATTCGCAAACACAATTTTCGTAAACAGGCGATGACAAGAGCTCTTGGCGAGGAAACTTACCGCTACATAAAAAGGACGGGACAATGGTTATTGACATTCTAGGTTCCGCATATTCTGATAAAAGCAGCAGCAAGCAAATTTACTATCAATATTTGCACACACTCGCCTTTCAAAATGCTTTGCTAAAATTTTACTTTGGTATCGCTCTGCAAATTGTTTTTGTTGAAGCATAGCCGTCTTATCTTTCAGCGAAAATGACGTATGTTTTTAGGGCCAATTTTACTATGTAAAGGTGAATTTTCTGTCCTGCTAACAGCTCATTTGTTTAACTTACAATACTCATTTGATTTTGGAGAGCAAAGACGTGCAGTGGTTTGTTTCTCCTAGATTTCAAATTATCTGAACGTGCGCTGATACCGGCGGTTAAGTACAAGCGATAGCAGCCTTGCGTTTATTTAAACATTTTATTATAATCTGAGCTAAGCCATTCAACGGAACATTATCTTCCTTATTTAAACAGCCAACATAGATGTCACTTACGGGTATGTAACCAACATACCCGAGTTTTAACTACCAACTCAATATCAACAATATCAATTTTCTCGAGGTAATTATCAAGCCATTTTTTATCTTATTTTTCATATCAAAACCATCCTCATAGTCACCCCTCTAGCATTTTATTTTCTAGTAATGAACAAAATATAACAACACCATATGAGGAAAGCAAAATCTACGAAACATCGGTCAATATCCACGCATGGCAAGTACTTAAAAGAAGAAAAATTATCAGATCTATTAAATGTATTGTACTAAATCAATCTTATCCCACTACCAAACGTAGATATAAACCTATAGCACAATTTTCTAATCAAAACTTAAGCCCATTACAAACAGATAACAATGACAACACTCAAAAATCCCTAAACCATCTCCAATAGACATATATGGTATTACAAATCACAATAAAACTTTAAACCATGTTTCCAATGTTGTTGATGTTCAACAGTACTACACTATAACACTAGGACGTAACATAATAAAAGTTAATGCGCTCACATTAGATCCATATGGACGACTTTTCACGTACATCAGGCATTTCATCATTCAATATCTACCGAGAATATTAAGAAAAAATCAGAATAAGTAGAATACAAAATACGGTACATAATTAACATAAAACACATCAAGAAGATGTCTTCAAAAAATCTATAGAGTTTTTGACAACTATATAACCGCATATTAAGCCTGTCATACTAAAAGAAAATCTGATTCAGTAATTTCTGATAGACCATTCCTCTTAGGAAAAAGCTATTCCTTAAACGTCTTTTGGATAACACAGATATATTATCACATCTGCCGCTGCGCTAGTTCGGATTCCGTGATGGACATTCTACAAGTCAATAAGTGCATAGAATCACATCTCAAGGAGCCTAGAAAAAAAAATGCTTTAACCCTTAGTCTACCGCAAAAAAAAACTTTCAATAACTACCGCTCGGGTCCATTGGACCCATGTGTCTTCAAAGGTGTTTTTCTATATTTTAAAATTTTTATTTTGTATATTTTAGATATATTTATTTAAAACAGTTTTTACATAATGTAACAGAATGTTCTCCGCATACATTTTGATTACATTTGTAGCATGTTGTTTTAGTTTTTCGATCTTTTTTAGCTATGCATATAGCGCATCGTCTCTTCTTTTTCGGAGGTTCATATGCTGTGCAGATACTTGGTACAGGTTCTTCAAAATTTTCAATATAATGCGCTAGTTGTTTTCCCAATTCAATAATAGAATTTCTTCTTTTACGTAACTTTTTATCACAATTTCCATTGACAGATGACCACACAATGTATGCATTCATGACGCTTATATCGATCATATTGTAAAAAACGGTCAATGACCATCTAGCCATCCTTTTCACGCTGTATGTCCTTGTCATTTGATCCATGGTGTCGACCCTAGCTTTAGTTTTGTTATACTCCAGAATTATTTCAGGTTTCTTTTTGCGTCCGTTATCGATTTTCTTCTCATTATGTAATGTACTAAGTAATGTCACAATTTTTCCTTTTTGGTCAGTATGAAATTATCATTTTATCGCTTTGAGAACCAAATAATGTGGAAAGGACTTTACGATTCTTGGGATTCGTAAAACAACTGGGCAAGTCCGGTTTATTTTTTCAGATTGTTCCTATAATGCTTAGTTTTTTCGATAGTAAATAATTTGCAAGTGAATATGAAGTAAAAAAATTGTCGCAAGTTATATTTTTATAAAAATACGAAAACTAGGCACCCTACAGAAGTCCAAATTGTACTGAATACTATATTTATTCGTTGCTGTTACTCAAACAGCGGGTAAGTTTCCAAAATGCGGGGAAGTCGCTAATTCGTGTGATTGTACCGGGGAATCGCTACATTCGCATATAACTGATTTTGTCTATAAAATAACACTATGGGTCTAATGGACCCAGATGGTAGTTCCCGATGGAAAAAAATAATTATTGCAATAAATTAACATCATAAAAAAATTACAAAAGGCATATAAATAAACAAAGTCAAGCAGCTACAGGCTCCACAAGCATACAATCTTGAAATGAGAACACAATAAAATCACATTCGGGTCCATTGGACCCGCTCGGTGGACAAAGGGTTAAAGCTATTTTGTTAAACATTTCCCGGGCATTTGATAAAATCTAACACATCTTTACAAATTAAAGAGGCTTCTCCTAAGCTATTCTTACATTTTTTCAAATTGTATCTTTATGAGAGACATTTTACAATTAAGTATAACAAATATCTCTCCAGCCATTATTTTGTAAAATCTGGTGTCCCTCTAGGTAACGCCCTTAGACTCCTCCTTCGCCTAATTTATGCTAGTGATTAACTAGAAGAAGAAACAACCGTTATCATCACTTTTGCTGATGATCCTGCCGTTCTATCTACACTCAAAATTTTGTTTGTTGTCTATTCCATCATTTTAAATAACTGACTTACTAAGTGATGCATCGATGTCAATCCCACTAAATCGATGCAAGTGACGTTTACCATTCAGTTTATCATGTGTTTGCCAGTACTTTAAATAATACTTCAGTTTTTGTTAAAACAGAAACCAAGTACTTAGGTTTACATTTCAACGTTTTACGTGGAAAAAGATCTCAAATTAAACGGCAACAATTCAATCTAAAGTTCCTCCAAATTGGTTTTGGAAAGAAAATTAAAATTATTAGTATCTAATGAACTCCTGCTTTATATGCACCATGGTGTGTAATAAATTAAACTTTGCGAGAAGATCTATTTTTTTCGCTGAAAAAATTCTCCAATTTACCTAGACTTACCACGATATTCTTCATGGTCGTCCCATGTAGTACATCAATTAGCTACTGATTTCCCTCCGTGAGAAGATTAAATCGAACCTACACCCCAAAATCTCCCTAAAGTAAAAAGTAATACTATAGGAGTATCATTACTTAATGACGTATATTCATAATAAAATAAAATTAAAAAATACTATCAAATGTTACAATTAAACTATAGGTGTCAAAGATTGAAAAAGTCACGTTCAGTTCATATTTCTCAGACATTAAAACCCGTAAGTGATCGAATTAAACGAAATCCTTTTCGCAAGGAAAACCAGATTTGCAAAAATTTTATCTTAATACAGGATCTGGGATTATCTGCTTGTAAAAGACATTTTTTGATGGATGCTTTGAAGAAAATTAATAGTGATAAATCAAAAAAAAACTGTTGACTGAGTACGCACATGAAGGCTACAGAAACATGTTGTATGCTAATAAATATAGTTACGATATAGGAGCCATTTTAACAAATCAAGCAAGGCTACAACAACGTTTCATTTAGTGCCAACCCTTCATACGAGCAGAAGTCTCGGCAAATAAAACTGGAAAATTCACAGAAAGCCCCCGGATATGATCTCATAGTTGATGAAATTGCGCAACCATTATATTTATCACTACAATATTAAACACCTCTACTACTTTTCAATTTTATGGAAACAAGCTCATATTGTAATTATTGCTGAACCTGAAAAGCAGTCCACATAGCTACAATACTACAAGTCTCTGATCCTTGCTTTCAAGAATGTTCGAAGACTCTTACTTAAAGGCATTAAAGACGCTGTAGCCCTAGACCAACTTATCCCTTCACATTAATTAGGATTTTGCCTAAACATAAAACTCAAAAAAAATGACATGGTTTCCTACTCTACAAAATTAGTCTGAAACCAATTTGGTTGTATAGGATTCAACTGAGAGGCTGCGCCAAGGTGTGGCTTACTAAGATCCTCTAGAAATTCTAAAGATTCTCTGAATGCTGCCCAACGCTTCTTAGTATATAACCAACGACATCCTCTACTACGATCTAGGAGTTTCCTAAGTAGCCATTGAAATCAGAAATGATTATCAGGGAGACTGACACTGACTAGAGCTCCTCACACGTTATTTAATTAATACTCGATTTTTGTTAAGAGTGGGTCGTAAATCTTCAACTTAAATGCTAAAGGTTCGAAAAACCATCATGCAACATTTGTAATGATTTGAAGAATCCTAGATGGCATGATTGATATTTATTTTTGTAGAAAGAGGACTAAAACATCGAACTTCATGTACATGGAGCTTTTTTTTAAATTAAATTATATTTATTAGCAATCAGAATAACAATACATATTTTATAGACTAATGTGTTAGGTTAAAGGTTATAGCATCTTATCGTGACGTCATGAAGCCTCCTCCAGTGACAAGTCCTTAAGATCCTTTTGTAAAGTTAGTTGCCCATTTTCGTTTTAACCTTTTATGGACTGGTGGTTTTAGTTGTGGATGCAATAGAGAGTTAGGGTGGCTTTCTATCTTATTATGATACTTTATGATGTTTTCCTTACTCTCGGGCCAATCTGTTTTCTTTCCAATTTAGTATGGAATCCATGTGTGTGCTAGTGGATGTGGAATTTATTATATTGTTTAAGTGTAGGTTCAAACGTGATTTTCCTGAGGGTGAAGTTAATTCATACGGATTTTTTCATCGATTCTGATCTTCCACTTTCTTGTCCAGGTTTTGACTTGGTTTAGTTTGAAGCTTTGATTGGATTCTTGCTTAATGCGAGGATTATCGTATTATCAGCGAATATACCAATTGCAGTGTCTGTTGTTGTTAGGAAGGTCTGCAGTACAAAGTAAGGGGACGAAGACAATGCCTTGAGGAACTCCAAATATGATGGCGCAGTTTTCTGATATGCTATGATTTATCCTAGTTTTCTCTCACTCATGATTTAAGAAAACGATAATAAGTTCTAGGGAGGAACTGTTTGCTTTTGTATAGCAAGCCAGGGTGCACACCTTGTCAAAGGTTTGTCTGACGTCTAAAAATACTGATGTGCAATTCTTCTTGTTGTTTATTGCTTTAATTGATTTTATGACTTATTTGATAAGTTTGTTGGACAATTGAGTGATGTCCTCGAAATCCAATTGATACTGGGGTATCCACTCTTCAGTCAGATGACCAGTATTTACTCTGTTCAATAGCAATCGTTCAAAAAGTTTAGAAACTATAAACAATAAGATCGGAATGATAATGTTTTTGTCAGATCTTTTCCAGGTTGATGTATTACTTTATAAATATAAATATAAATAAAACATTATTTTGGCATTTCCATTTATTTAGGCTAATAGTTCAATACGGTATTAAATAGATAAGTAAGTAGAACGATTGCCTCATTATTTAAAGGTAGATGATTGGTCTTTTAGCAGTCCAAACTTCAATCCTATGGATTATTAATTATAAGCAGTTTTAGGGAACACAAAGTTACTTGCGTAGAAGCTGAAGGTGTCCATTTAAAATGAATTGTTTGTTCTGCACAAATAAAATATGTAGTAGTATTTTTCATTAAACAGAAAATTAGTAACCTGTACAAATATATAGTTTTGTACTCATAGTTTATTACATATTACAACGTAGCCACACAGATTTTTCTCCTCTTGTTCGTATACAAGCCCGCAGTCTCTTAGGCCGTTTCTCTACGTGAGCTATTGCGAAAAACTAAAAAAATAATTGTTTAATTTTGAAAACCTTTTTGTTATTCTCCCTGGCGGCCAATACATTGCTGCTTGCGCTGAAACTAATTTTTATGGCATTTTCCAAAGAAAATTAGGTATCTCCAAAGCATAGGTTTCGAAAATCGTTGTCCACACAATTTGTTCTTTACGTGTGGCAAACAAATAATTGTTTACTATTTAGAATTAGCCATTTTACAATACTCTAGAACTACAGTTGCAACATATCCAGTTTTCCCAAAAAACCAGCGACCATTTGCTCCGAAGTGCTTCGAGCGCGAACTACTTTTGTTGGGTTTGGCTTATCTTGGAAGACCCATACAGTAGATTGTTGTTTACTTTCGGACTCGAAGGTATGATAGTCATACTAATGCCTAAGGATGTCTGAATTTTACGATAAGCCACATGATGATCTTACTTTATTATTTTGCGCACAGCATCGATGTTTGCTGGCACCATAGCCGATTTTGGACGGCCTTCTTTAAATTCATCTGCCAACGAACTACAATCACAATAAAATTCATTGAAGCAACAATATACAATCAGTTAAGTAAGAGCGCGTTCGAGTTAATGTGGAGAAAAAATTATTTAAAAACATTGTCAAATACATGGGTATATCAATAATTGCCTAGCATCCTTGAGGCATGCTTTCGACCAAACTGAAGGCGTATTTCTTCTGCAAGGAGCTCTAAATGCAACGTATTAACTGCTTCAAAATTAACACTGTTCTTCCACGAAGCTTGTTCTTGATGTATACCCACACATTCTCAATCGGATTTGCATCGGGCGATTGCGACGCCCAATCAAGTGTAACGATGCCAGACTGCTCTTTCCACTCGATACAAAGCTTGCTGCGGTGTTTGAGGTCTTTGTTCTCCTGCAGGATCCAGTCCGTATTTTTCTTGATAAACCAACGTTCATGAGTCGGTAATAAATGTTCTTATAGATCTCTAACATTTTTGGAACATTTAGATTCTACGTAAACATATGCATTTCGAAATTCAAATGCACTTTTACTGGGTGTTTAACTGTCCGCTGTACCAATCTGTTAGTTGAAGTTGATCAGGCTCGTGAGAAGACACCTCAAACAGAAGCTTAGTCCGTAAAAATTGCATTGCTACAATCTCGGTTGAT
Source organism: Sinelater perroti (assembly GCA_036346155.1). Lineage (NCBI taxonomy): Eukaryota > Metazoa > Arthropoda > Insecta > Coleoptera > Elateridae > Sinelater > Sinelater perroti. Next base: position 17,804,408 of record JARFIY010000370.1, on the reverse strand, counting down.
ATTGTCCTTTGCCCAAGTAAGTCCCTTCGTCACGTGATTTTTACCCTTCACTGAACTACGGAATTTGATATTATGCGCACGGAGATGAGTAGCTACCTACGTACGATATATCTACAGTTTTCTGTATTAATTTTGCTGCTTGCTGGCACAATGTTATGCTCGGGTTCCGCAAAAGCAAGTTCACGATGTGTTTTTCCACTTTAAGGGACACTTTTCCTATCGAGCCACGTTCCGGCAAGTTCTCGACCGTTTTGTCTCTTGATATCACAGCACCGATTTGCTAAAGAATGTTTTCGACTTGTTCATGTACTTAGCAGCCGTTGCATGAGACAAATTGGATTTTTCGGTGTACAGAGGAACACAACCTCGCAGCGCGACGCGCACGCGGCACTCATAATGTCTTACACGTTTCTTTAGCTAGAATTCAATGCCAACTGAAACTTTTGTGACAAAGCATCGAGGTCAAAGATTTCCTCTATAAATTCACGAAAGAATTAGAGCTATCTCTTTTACCGCCTGCTAATTAAGTCAAACACACTCTTATTTAACTGACTGTACAGTAGTTCTGTATGGGGCTTCATCAGCAAAAGTCGAAGTGAGTTTATCGACATACTATTCTCAAAACTCGTAAAAAATCATTGCACGAAAATGTTCACGAGTTTTTTGGCCCAGAAGAAATTTTCGACTTAATAAAAACAAAACAGTGCCCTTATAACAAAACGTTCTGAATACGTATGCCGTCAAAAATATCAAAGTATATAATACAAACGTCAGATCGCACCTAGCACACGCAGGTTTGCCAATTCACAGTAGATATCGAACAGCCCGTGTATCGTCATGCGAATGGTCTCTATTGGTAAAATGCTCTATGCATTTTTAAAGAACTTTTTCAAACCATCAGATTTGCATGAAGAATTGCATACTCTTTTATCTCAAGTTGCCATGTGGCATAATCTAAAACTTTCAGGTCTGGCGAAGCAGACGGCCATTTTTCGGTTGAAATGAAACAGGACGCGTTGTCCTTTAACCACTGTTGCATGACTTTTGCTTTGTGTAATGATGCAGAGTCCTGCTGAAAAGCCTAATCCTGATATAAAAGAGCAGCTTGGAAGAGACAACAATTGTTAGAATCGTTTAGATTAAAACATCCGCAGCTGCTTGTTCAAACAATTTAGTCTCTTTCTTTTAATCAATCATTCATAAAGTCAAAAAATTGAAACCCATTTGCAGACCCTAGTATAAAGTAATTGTGTGGATCCACGAATATCCCGTGGAAGTAAAATGAAGACTGTTGCCTTGCGCTGAAGTTGATTAAGAACTGGCCTAAATCAGTTTTCCGGAGACAACTTGTGCTCCGCGCAGCCCGTGCAATTACGAAACGCCGTGCGAGGCCGAAAAGGTCCTGCCATACAATAGCATCGGCCCGGGCTTAAGGCGGCGGCGGCCGCAAAATCCGCATCTGCTCACAAAAGGTACGGTGAAAGCTATTTCATAGTACAAACAAGCGTAACAGTAACTTTATAAATAATTCAGCCCACAATTTATCTGCGTGTGCAAATTTTCAGGCGGCTAATAATAACATAGTGGCAGTTCCAGGCGGTGACTTATTTCCGCGGAGTGAAGACTGCCACGAGCCGGGATTGCTCCAGAGAACTATTAATTACCGGCGAAGTGAAATACTTTCATCTCACACTTTATCGCTGATTGGATCTTGATGATAAATAGGTGCAGTCAGGCTCCTGGACGGCTGTAAAGGGCCTCGAAGAACACATTAATTAGAAGTATACCGATAATATCTGTTTTGGTTTGGTTTTATTGAGCTAAATTGATTGACTTTAAAACGCATTATCCATAGTAAGATATAAAAGATACCAACATTTTCAATAAACTTTGGAAAAAATACTTATTTTATTCCATAAAAATCTAACCAACATAAACCAACTTAACATACAACATACTGATTATTGTCTGTAACCTATAAAAATGTTTGAAACTTTATAGTATCTCTATTTGAAAAACATATGCTTACCATTACCAATTGTTGAAGTTAGGAGTTGCATTTTGTTTCTGTCATAATTTTTTTGTTGTTTAACAATACAATGGGGTGATTACAGAACTGCATTGCTGTCCTGACTTGTGGTATCGAAAAAAGTGTCAACTATAAGGATCTACAACATCAGTATTACACTATACAGGGTTTTCAAGTTAGATTCGGAATTTTATAGGTTTTATTGCAAAAAAACTGTTTTATGTGTATGCAGACAACAAGCTAGCTTCACAATCTACAATAATAGACAAAATGAGCTGAGAATGCAATCTCAGATCTGCTATAACAGGACCAAAATTTACGACATTGCTAAAAATGACTATCAAGAGTAAATAACTTACAACAAGAGATTTGATTGCAAGAAAAATGATAGAGAAATGCAAAGGAAGATCGATCAGGATCATGGCAAGACCCAGGCCTAGCTATACAATTATTTGTATTACTACAGATCTCCCAACATGTAGTCATCCTCTAGTACCAACTGCAATCCTCTTGACTACTAAGTTTGGGGCATGGTCAAGGTGCAGGTCAATAAGAGGCATTATTGGGGAGGAATTTTATGTATTATCAAGTGTGCCTAGTATTTAAAATTAGTTACTAAGAAAAAATACTTGTTTATAAAAACATAAAGCATTCGCTGGCTATCAAAGGGTGTATTTGTTTCAAAATCGTTACGGCATTAAGTAAAAATACAGCATAACACCTAGCTAAGCATCGAACAAAAATAGTTCTTCCAGTTTAAAGTAGAACTAGCACTGTGGAAAAAATTCAAAAGAGAATTTAATGCTAGTAACGAGCAGAAGGGATGAAAAAATGAACAGAGAGCCGCAATCCAAAATTGCGTAGATTTGATCAAGCACTTGGAAGTTAATCAGCCTGAAATCGTGGTTCTGAGGTCAAATCATCCTTCAGCAAAGGAAAGTGTAAGTCACTATACTAGGAGGATAAGATCTAGCGACTTATCTCAAATACTAAAGCAGCTAGAATTTAAAAGCTACTCTTAAGCATGGAAATGGAATGGCTAAACGACAAGAAGCGGCTAATTGAAGTCAAGTCTCGGGTTCAAGATGAATAGAATAAGAGATCAAATGTCCTCAGCAAACTATCAGATAGTTCAGACTTGGGCAAACATGTAACAAACCAAGCTAACAAGGTTCAGCAAATAAAGCATATTTACTCAGGGCCCAATTCGTAAGTGATTCAGTGCATAACGTTACCATACCAACAGCTCATGCCCATCCTGATAAAGAAATCAAAATAAATTCAGAGCTGTTCCAAATGATGGCTGATTCCATAGCCACAGCAATGAAAAATGCAATCCAATCTAGTCAATCCAGCAACAACATAAAGATTTTTGTGGCGCGGCAGACTGGAGTCTTGAATACTGACTGACTTTTGAATCACGATTCGAAAAGTAGACTGAGCTCTATGGAATTTCCGATGATAAAAATGTCATCAAGTTGCAGCGATGCTTGGCGGGAAAAACAAAGAAATCAGTTGAGTCAATGCCCATTTCAGGTAGTAATTTTACCGTGATTATGGGCGTCCTGAAAATGCGTTTTAGGCATCCAGAAATGATCATCAAAAGGATGGTAGAGAAAACAAAAAATGTGATACCGCCAACGAAGGGGGACTTCTTATTTATTGTAGATTTTTCCGTTGCGGTGAAAAATCTCTGTGCAACAGTAGTCACTCGGACTTCCGCTGTATGTGAACACGTCACACCTTAGTGGGCGAATTTAGGAAGAAACTACCATCTAACCTGCAGCCGGAATGCGGAAGACATGTTGTGAAGTTGAAAAAGCTTGCGCATCTTAACAACCTTCTTCAGCTGCTGTTGTTGTGTGTGGCAGTCGCATGGGGCAGAAAAAAGAACCGTGAGGAAGACCTTGTATTGTCTGAAAAGCAAAATTACAGTGATTAAGACATTTGGAAATGAAAACAAACAAAAACGAAGAACTAGCTACCATGTACTGCGCGAAGATTGAGACGTATACGAAGAAGAAGTTCCGTCAGAAGCTGACTGAAGAAAAACATGGTGGTAAAAGTGATTGAGGGTAGTTTATTCGTTATTTTGGAAGAAAAAGCCCCAATAAAGCTGGAAAACTGCAGATCAGTCTTCAAATATGCAGCAAAAACCAATGAAATGAGCCTGAGTAACGCGTTGATTTAAAGAGCGGACTTGATGTGCCCTGAAGAAATTCCATCGGCGGAAAGTGGTTTTTTTATGGAGACATTAGGGATATGTTCCGTATGATAAAGATCAGACAGGAAGACGTATCTGCGCTACATTTACGGTGGGAGAAATACCGGAATCGACCTCCGGATGTGTATTAGATGAAAGTTATAGGATTTGGAGCGGTCAATTTGTCGTTTCAGGCACAATGGATAAAATATAGAAATGCTACGGAATTTGAAGCAAAATTTCTCTGAAGCCGTGGATACAATTGTTAACTGTTATGTTGACGACTATTTGGACAGCCGTTCAACGCTAGAAGAAGCCATTAAAAGGATTATGAGAGTCCGTGAAATTCATAGAAGACAAGTATTTGAGACCAGAGGTTGGCTGAGTAAAGTCGAAGAAAATAAGTTAGAACGAATTCTTAGACTTTATTGGGATCCGAAAAGTGATGTGTTTAAGTTTAAACTAAGTTTTGTTGCAAAGGAGAACGCATCATGAGCTTGTTCGACCTCCCCTGGGATTTATAGCCAACTTGATAGTACGTAGAAGAATCCTCTTTCGGGAAGTATAGAGAGCTGCGACTGGTTGGGATGAAAACATGAAGGCAGAGCATAAAATGGCATCGGTTCTTAGAACAGGGACGATCATCCCGAGATGTACAGCACTTGCTGTTAGATTGTCATAAACTGCAACTGCAAGTCATATGTGACGCCAGTCAAGAAGCATTCTGGGCGATCACGTTTCTTCGTGCCACTGGGAGGGAAGGTGACATTAACATCAACATTATGATGACAAAGACTAGGGTTACTCTTATCAAATTGTATGAATTCCACGACTGGAGATGGAAACAGCATTAATTGGAGCTAGAATCCTCAAGTTTGTTCGTAAAGGACTGGATATTCTAATTTAGAAGACTATTTTATGGGATGAATTCCAGGAATACGCTGTTTCTAATTCACGCGGAAGACACACAGCAACTTAAAATATATATATTTCACCGTATTGAAAAAATTTAGAACCTCACAGAAGAGTCATATTAGCGATGGGTGCCAACGAAGAAGAATCTGTCATATGACGGTACACGAGACTCAATGGCAGCTTAGTGAGTCCAAATTCGACGTGGTTCAAAAGTTCTCAATTTTGTGGGACTCTAAAGGCAATGGCCAGCTGAAGTGGGCCACTTACTCAGTGGAATAAATCCGGAGAACCTGAAATTAAAAAAAGTTTGGTGTATGATGATTGTGAAAGCTAGAGAATTGATTATCTCAGCGGTCAGATGAGTCTTATCGAGGTGACAGCGTGGGTTTTTGGAGGAGTGTAATTCTTCAAGCTGTTTATGAATGTGTGTTGTCAGATCATGAAATACGTAGTGCTGCCACTTTTTCGATTAAATATTTACACAAAGTCTGCTACGAGAAGAAATTTAAAGATCTGCGGAAGGACCAAAAAGTGAACAAATCAACCAGAATGTCTTGTGACCAATACTAGTAAATATGAATAATCGACTAATTAACTATTCTAAACCTTTTACATTTCATCTCTAGTATATATTCTTTGATACAAGCCCTTTTCGATGAATATAATACGTGCCGATTGACTCAAACCTGAACACTTGTTTAAAAGTTAAATATAACCATAATAAGTTCTGCCACAAACAAAATTCATAGTAATATTTTTTATTTTACCAAAAGTTAGTAAACCGTACAAATACGTTTATTTACGACATAATCACAACATAATATTTTCTCCTTTTTCTCATTTATAGCCCCGCAAGTCTATTAATCCGCTTCTCTATTGCGACACGAATGGTCTCCATTAGGAAATTACGCAGTTCTTTCTCAAGCGACTTTTTCAAGGGAATCCACCTTTGTATGAGAAGTTGCATACAGCATCGTTTCAATTTTATACCATATGGCATAATCCAAAGAGTTTAAGTACGACGACGCAAACGACCACTCCTCAGTTGAAATGAAATGAAACACGTCATTCTTAACCACTACCGAACGACTTTCGCTTTATGCGACAGCACGAAGTCCTGTTGAATAGTCCAATCTTAGTGTAAGAACAGGATCTTGAAAAGAACGACCTAAAATATCATTGACGTAGTTTCTGTTCTAACTTTGATTCCTTGACAAACGAAAACGAGTTTGGCTTTACCAGAACACCAGACTATAGTACAGATTTCTGCACTTTACAATTTTGTGGGCGTTTCTTTACGTAATATTGTATACATTCTGTTATACTACCGATTAAGTTTCTTTTCTATCGTGAAGATTTTGTCGTCAAATTGTAAGTTATTCTTCGAGTTCTATTCTGTGTGCCTTCTCAAGAGGTCTCACTATTGGATTCCCCTCTTGCTGTAGGCTTAGATGCCAAGTGCTTTTTTAATGGTACCATGAGACATTTTCTCCTTTTGAGTGTTTGTGGAACCCACTTACTTTTGATTACATCATATTTCTCCTTCCAACGTCTGTATTCTTAAGACGCCGAAAGATTTCAGAGAGTTTCTGTCCAGTCATATATAGAACTGATTGGCGGTTATAAAACTTTACAAATATTTCAGGTAAAATAAAGCAAAAGAACTTTTCACACGTCTGAGAATTCTTGGAAACAAAACTATATTTATTTCGCAGATCATTAGGGTAACCGCAGTTGTTTAAACTTTATTTAGAAACTTATTAGCGCACTAGGTATTTATGATTATTAACAATACTTAAGCCAACCTCAAAAGTATTTTAAAATACCTAATTATTTTATTATTCCTTTTTAATTGGACTGTAACAACATTTATGGGAATACTATGTAATCATTTTCTTTTGAACTGTGTCACTTTAAAAGTGATTTTTGCAATGCTTTTCTTAGAATATGAAAAAATTCTACGGACTGTTTGTCAGGAGGCAGATGTCAAGATGTGACATTTATTATATCTTAAATTTTCTGAACTCGTTATATGTATAAAACGGAAAATTTTATACAGATCTGATTCACAATTTGTTTTACTGTTTAAAAAACATTTATAATTTTAAATACAAAATTTTATCCCTAATATTAATAGAACGCTTCTAGTTGTTTGTTGCTTAATCTCATTGACTGCCGGCGTGCTCGTAGAATTTTAAATTTGGAAACTTAAGCAACACAAGCTGGTCGGAGAAGAATTTAGTTTCCACTCACATACTCTGAAAGCTAACCACTAATAAAATAACAAACAACATTCCGAGGATCTCATTTCCAATCCAATAAATTACACAGTATCGCGGGACCTACAAGAAAGCCCATCTGATTGAATTTAGAGGCAAAGCCACCTCTACTCGCCTCCCCTTTGTATTGCTTTTACAGCGCTTTTGCCAAAAAGCCGTGAAAATATTACTTATTTTTCGAGTGAAATATATTCGGCGCACTAGTTTTGAAATTAAAATATTTCCAATCAAAAGGGCTTACCTTTTAAATTGCTTTTAGAAAAAGTACAATACGCGAAAGTAACCGACGATTAAACTTGTAAAATGTTAAACTTTTTTAATCTAGCCAAACCATAACTAAAAAAACTTTATTTATTTTTCCACACTTTAACTTTATTTTGGGGCAAATATTTATTTAAAGTAAGAGTCTTATTTACATTGACTAACATCAATTCTATTTCTGTTTATGCAAATTTTGCTAGTTCTTTGTTTATTAAAAACGGTCAACTTATCTACAGCTGATAAGTTAAGGTTATAAATATCTATATTAAATGTCAAATGTTATTATTTCAGAAACGATTTAAAACCATTTATTTGTAAAGTAAAATTTTTCCAGAACTAAAAAAATCTTTAAAATTTAACAGCCTTTGGATAAAGTACATCTTTCTATATTTAGTTTTTTTTTTCAGTTTCGTTTCTTCTTCCATTATGGAAATCGTTCAGGAACCTGATAGAGAAGAAGCCAAACAAGCTATCCGTTATTTAAAAAACAATTAAAGCACAGGTCAGGATAATGCGGGTGCAGAAATGCTAAAGCAACTTACTCAAAGAGTGTTGGCCTATTTGTAAAAGGTTGGAGATTTCAGAAGAACATGCTGGATTCATAAGCGGGAAGATCATGAACGTACGGCGAATCATCGAGAAGGCAAGAGAGTTCGGAAAACCTGCGTATCTATGTTTTCCCGACTATAGTAAGGCCTTTGACTGCGTGAATTGGATACAATTCTGAAAAATGCTATTGAACGTGGGAAACCTCAACATTTCGTCATACTACTAAGACGATTATATAACAGCACAATAATAATAAAAATTGATAACAAGATCTCTAAACCCTTTAATATACAACGCGGTGTCAGCTGATGAACATTCAACTCCTTGAATACTCTGTATGTCTAAAATTTCTATGGGTCATTTTTGTTGCATTACAATATAGTCTATAGTCTTCTTGTTGGCTAAATCCATGTATAATCGCGGATCTTTTACGTTTCTAGGAACTATTCATTATTTGTAATTGCTATTCCTGGCCAAATATGTTTCTTTATGTGTTGTTCTAACGAATAACAAATAAAAATACAAATGAAGTAGATTTTAGGACAACATGCAATGCATATGTCTACAGGAACAAATTGTATTAATGAATAAAAAATACATTTAATTAAAAAAAGTTGTTGTTGGCCAAAATGGTTGCGTTTTTTGTGTATGAGAGAAAAGCAAATTTCTATGAGAAACAACAATCTTATTAAACAATATGTTGTCCATTTTTTTCCTAGTTTTTACTTTCCAATTCCAATTTTAAAAGTTTTTATCTTTTTGTTCAAACTGCTTCAAAAACAATTTAATTTGAAAAATTATATCCTTATATAGTAACTGCCAAAAATGGAAGAAAATGCTTGTTACAAAATTTACGCCTAAAATATACAAAAATATCAACAATTACTGATTAAAATAAAAAAAAACATTTTGACAGTATTACTGAGGACATAATTCTTAAGAAATGGTGTAATTCAATTGAACTCTCTGATTTTTCCAAACTTTCTCCTATCATGAATCTACTTTAATTTTGTTTTTTTTAATTCTCCCGCATTTTTTCGCTTAAACTTAAGAATCTAATTAATTCTATTTTGTCTCCCGCGAGGACATTTTTCGTTGCTTTAAAAATTCTTTCAACTGCGAAACAATGTAATTTTCCAGTAACATCATCAAATTTAGAGAAAAATATCGAAACAAATCGAAAATCGCCAAACAGAAAGATAAATACCGTTACCGTCTCACTGTAGCTACTCTAAGTGTTAAAACTGCGAAATATCCTTTGGATATCACTCAAAACTAAGTCAACGAAAAACGTAATCAAAGCGTAAATCAAAATTTACGTTGTGTAAAATGTACTGTCCGAGTTCTAATGCCACTTTTAAATTTGTAAGTATGGAGTCATATAAAAAGATGCTTTTTACTTAATAACTAGGTTTACGCAAACGTGAGCTTCCAGTCGAAGCGAACGCTATCGCGTCTAATTTGAGAGTACCCCTATTCCGAACAATCCTGACTTGATGCTTCGGGAAACCGTTAGAACTACTTTCAAGCGTAAACTGTTCGTCGTCCACGTGCGGTCCGCCAATAGGGACACAAGAAAGTAAACGTCAATTTGACAAAGATGGCATGTATTTTCCCTTACAACACAGCGTCACTTTTTTAATTTAAGCTTTGCCATTTTTTGCTATAGAGTTATATTCGATTGAAGACCGCGTCTTTCCGAATCTTAAACCTTCTAGGATATTTCGAACCATTCAACAGAGGAAAATCGAATCAGAATTTACTGAACAACAATGCGCCATCTGATAGCCAGCTCTTAATCTTTTGTACTATAATTTATAGACAATTTTAGAGGACATGGTTCTCAGAAAAACAGTGCAATTGAGAGGCAACCTATTTTCGATAGTTCGTGGTGCCTAATCAAAGCTTCTATAGAAATTAGTACAAATTCCTTGCATTTATAATTATTAACGATTGTTTATAACAAAGTAGATATTGCAAAACAAACGCTTTATTAATCATACTGCTAAAGCCTCTTCATGAAGGTTAAATATTTTTTCATAATTGCGGATGTATAAAAAGTCAAATGTTTATTATAGGTCAGATGTAAATACTCGAAACAATGGTGATAATATATATATATATATATATATATATATATATATATATATATATATATATATATATATATATATATATATATACACCTTGTGCAGATGCACTGATGTTTGACATCGCATGCACTCAGAACGTTTTGTCATACGGATGCTGTTCGTTTTGTTGTTATTAAGCTGAAATTTTCTCTGGGTCGAAAAATGGAATTAACTCGTGAACATTTTCGTACGATGATTTTTTACAATTTTTGACGTAGATTCCATCAACAACAGTGCGGCAATCAACTCACTTCGACTTTTCGTAATGAAGCCTTACATAGAGCCACTGTATATCGTTGGTTCAATGAATTTCATCGTGGTCGTAGTTCGCTGGCGGATTAATTTAAAAAAGGCCGTCTTAAATCGGCTGTGGTGCCAGATAACATCAATGCCGCGCGCGAACTAATAAAGCAAGATCGTCTTGTGACTTATCGTAAAATTCTTAGACATTAGTGTGACTAACATACATTTGATATTGCATAAACATTTTAACCGTGAAAAAGCTATAAACCCATTGGATACTGCATAAGTTAAAGATCGCTCAAAAACAGGCTCGTGTCGATTGGTCGAAAGAAATACTCAAGAAATACGATTGCGGTGCTTCAAATACCATTTACAACATCGTCACAGGTGATAAATATTAAATTTATGCGTATTAGCCCGAAAGTAAACAGCAGTCGACTATATGGGTATTCCAAGATCAGCCAAACCCAATAAAAACTGTTCACGCTCGAAGCACTTCGAAGCAAATGGTCGCCTTTTTTGGGAAAACCGGACATTTCACAACTGTGATTTTAGAGGATTGTAAAACGGTTAATTCTATATGGTACACAACTATTTGATTGCCAGAAGTCTTTGGAGAAATAATTCCACCATGACACTGCGAACTCACACATAGACGCAAGCGACTGGCCTTTTTAGCACTGAAAATATCGTTCAATTCTGATTTGGTCCCTAATGTTTTTTTTTTTTGTTCCACACGTAAAAGATAAACTGCGTGAACAACGATTTTTGACGGAGATACCTGATCCGATATGAAAAAATGCTATGCAAATTTATTCGAGCGCATGCAACAATGTATTGACAACCAGGAAGAACATTTTGAAAAACAGTAAGGAAGTTTCCAACATCCAAACATTGGTTTTTGTTAATTTTTCGCAATGGATATTGCACAATCCACGAACTAGCATTAAGTTTAATTTTAAGATAGTCTTTAACACTTAAATTTTTAATCTTCTTGACTTTTATCCATAGAAAGCTCATAATACCGTCTGCCTAGTATAGAAAACTCAGCAATTTTAAAAAAATTTACAACTATTTAGTTGTAAATATAATTGTGCTTGAATTATTTTTAAATAATTTGTTTAGTTAAGTTCAAGTTTGCATGTTACTCTAATAATTATATCATTATAATTAGGTAAATATAACGCTATTTTTTGTCTGTCAATCGCTGCAGCACTGACAGCTGAATGTAATTTCATCAAGCGCTTTAATTAACAACCAGCAAAATCAAAAACCTCTAATAGTATTATGCAGACAATAAAAACGATGCAGTCGTTGCACCATAATTAATGAAAACATCAGCGCTCGAGTTAACAGCGTTTGCCACTGTTCTCGCTCAATTTGGCAGTCTCGCACGATTAGCACAAAGGTTATTACCTTTTTATGAATAATTTATAAGTTTTCCGTATTTCCTCTGCTTTTTCAGCTTCCAATCGCTCGGTGCTCGGTTAATTAGCGCAATGGCTGATTTTATTGAATGCGGAAAGGATTTAGACGCAAAGGAAATATTGCTGGTTTTATAGCAAATCAAACAGGCACTGTAACGTGTGGCTTGCTTAAAACAACAATAAATGTTTTATTTACATTCTCGGACTCATTTTTATTACACAATAAATTATAGAAATAAGCACAAGGTTTTTTATTTTGCGATTAATTTCAAGGCAACTGTAGATACCATGATACACTGGATTTGTACGGAATCCGCCAAAATAACCTCCCCTTTTTGTAACAGCAATGAAAACAACTATTGAAAACAAATATTTTGTTCAATGCTTTATTGTACCATTACAAAGAACTATACTTGCCATTTAATCAGCAACCACTTTGGAAGATGATATCGTCCAAATGTTTGCCCACGCAAATACACTTTTGTAGTTTCACCCTAAAGTTTCACATTGTCTGCCGAGTCATTTCCATTAGTACTGCTGCGACTAAACTACGAATACCATCCTTTAATTCCTCAATAGTCCTCAGTTCGCGTTGAAAGACTTTAGCCTCCAGGTGTCTCCGTGGATAGAAATAGCAAGAGGACAGGCCTGGTGACTTAACCGGCTATGGGATGTTACCATGTGATGAAACAGAAAACGTTTGTCCCACAACTTCTTGAGAAATTCTTGCCGTGTGTGCCGTAGCGCCATCTTGCTGGATCTATAGTGTAGCATTTCCATGTTTGATGAATCTGAGATCCAAAAAAGCAGCACACCAGTTATACGATGACTATAGAGAAACCGCTCATGAAATTATCGAGGAATTGGTGGGGTCCAACACCGTAAAGTGACGCATCCAGATAAACAGTATCAGCTGGAACATTTGCCAACATGTCGCAAGCAGCCTGTTAAACGTATTGATCACATTCTTTAAATTCCTAGATCATCAGTTTCTATGGATGCAACATGAAATCGTAGTGTAGAATTCCCCCCATACTCCAGTCAGATAGTTCCAAGGTAAGAGTATGTTTAACGGCGTAACTTCATTGCTGTCATATTCTCAGGTGTCCGAACACTACAAAGTCTACCGGGTGATTTTTGTTTTGATGTTGAAATAGTGTACTCATAACATAATGGTTTTCTTGATAGGAATTCTTCCGTACAACCTACTTACCATTTTTAAAATAGCTCCCCAACACTACTCCACCTCATGATGTTAACTATCAGGGTAATCATCCTGCAAATGACAAGGGTTATCTAGTTTGCAAACAACAACGCAAGATTTTCTTACCACTGAGAAGTAGTTAGCTACAAGCATAACTAGTACAAGCACTACATGGACAAAAGTATCTGGACACTACTTTGGAAAAAGTGGATCTGGTTAATATGAGTACTGAAATCTCATAAAACAAGATAAAAGTGCAGGTAGTGACATATATGCGTCATACGCGTGCGTTAAAATATATACTATAATATATAATATAAGTCGACAGAGTTGACTGATTTTTAACGTGACATGACCATTGGATTCTATCATTGCAAGAAGTCGATTCGTAAAATATCAGATATCCAACTTAATTGTAAATTATGCCATAAAATGGAAACGCCTTGAATGTGAAACAGCCGCGAAACGAAACGGTAAGCCACATAAACTTAATGATCGTAGCCGTTCAACTCTGAAAAGGTTAATGATAAAGTATCGGTTGTTCTTGAAGCCAAAGATCAGTCGTGATTTTCAAAATACTTCTGCCGTTATCTCTAGCACCAATATATTCAATGCCAAACATCACTTACTATTCTGCAAATCTCACCGCTATTGGACTGTGAAACAACGGAAACATTTTTTTAAATTATGAATCTCTCTACACGATCTGGTAATTCTATGGGCGTGTTGAGATTCGAAATATTCTGGAAGAAAATTTTTTATCCGAATGTGGTGGCTCAGATATCATGGTTTGGTGCTATTTTTCGTAAACGGCCTGGGACTCTTAGTTTTTATATCCGAAATGATAAATGTTGAGATGTATCTTGATATTCTTGACAGCTCTGCACTCCCAACTCTCTGGTAATATTTAGAGAACACTTCTGTACCAGCAGGATAAACGCTCTGTCCACTCAGCGATGTTCATTTTGCTGTGCTTTAAAGAGTTGAATGTTAAAAAACTGGATTGAGTTACGATATCAACCTTATAAACACCTCTTGGGAACAATTGGAACGCATCAGGCTAACTCGCTCATCTTCAGTGTCTGGACTTACTACAGCACCCAAGAAGAAATTAAAGGCACTACCTACGAATAAATATTAAAGCTGGTTAAAGGTCTTCTCAGATGAGTCCAGGTTGTAATTGATGTTAGATATAGACTGACATCGTATTAAAACATGCCAAAAGAATCTATGATTTTATAACAGCGGGTGTCTGGATACTTTTGGCCATATAGTAAGGTTACCCATGCCCAAATAGTCAGAATGTGTAGAAACAAACATAACAATTCACACCAGCAAATAAAACCAACTATAGAAATAAAGTGAACAAGTTGCTAAGAGCCTAATGAAAGAAAATGGGAGCTATATTAAGATTATTAAGTGCCATATTTCTTAAAAATGACAATAGCTCAGTACTTTATGCTAACTATTTGGAAAGCTAATGGATTGACAACTCATAAAAACTAAATAATCTTTTTTATTAATATAATACTAATATCTGAATCACAATTTATAAATAGAAGCTACCCAAAAGTGTCAGGCGTACTTGATTTTTGCATAATTTAAAACAACAACAAAAACAACTTTAAAGCAGAATTCTATTTAAATCTTACTAGTGAGCACTGTCTAATTATAGTAACAGTGTACACAGAAGTGGTGCCCAAAACAAATATTCTTACTTTTCGTACTACGTATAAGAGATGGGAATTATTTTAGTAATTAATAAGAAATTTCTTACACTGAAAGTACCTTAGAAATCAAACAAGGACTTGTTCTAACGGATAAAAATTTTACCAGAGCTAGCTGCATGACAATAATGTAAATTTTACCTATATTATTATGTTTAAAACGAAGATTTCAGAAAGCCCAACTACGTAAAAAATGGAAAACTGTGTTACCTAACGAGAAAAGAGCTCAGATTAAAATACTTTTCCAAACACTGCAAAAATGACTATGATTATTCTAATATACAAACCAATTAGCTTGCTACCAATTTTCTCAAAGATTTTTTAAATATCATTTCTTACATAACTTAACACTGATACTTATAACCAGTAGACTCATACCAAACTATCAGTTGGGTTTTGAAGTTATCACTCGACAATAGAATAAGTGCACATTATAGCAGATGCAGTTCCTAAAAATTCTGAATGCAAATAACACTGCTTAGCAGTTGTTGAAGATGTTAAGCTTTTCACAAAGTATGCCACTAAGTCTCGTCTAAAAATTCAAAAGTTTTATACTTCCTGACTAGCACCATGAATTCAGGTGTTTTTCGAGGCAATATATTGGACTCAATCCTGTATCTACCCTTTACTACTTTTACCAATGATACTGTTTAATAATCATTATATCCTGACTTCAAAACAGCATATTTAAAACCATTTTCATTAAATGGAGGGTTGATTGTAAGAAATAACGCATCGAAGTGGACGAAGTAATGTCGGCTCGTGTGGTCTTGACTACCAAAAGGGCAACTATCCTATCGGTCTAGTTAAATAATCAACATATACCTCAAACTGACTCGGTTGAGTATTTAAGAATGCATCTAAATAACCGGCTAACCTGGACAAAAGGAAAACAACTGGGTCATTGATCGTGTATCACTTGTCACTTACCAATAAAATATTTTTTTATAAAACCACAGTCGAACCGATTTGATGATATGGAATACTGTAGTCAAATATGTTCCGCTCTAAACTTTTTTGATTTACGGTGCACCGTTGTGTATCATATGATTCGTGACATTTCTACCAACGAGACGACGTTCCATCTCTGCTCAGAGGTCTTTGACGATATTCAGGTCGGTGGATTGGCTGGGCCAGTCAAGAAGGGCACACGACGGTGAGCGAATCACTCCTGAACATGCTTTAAACGATACTTGGGATCATCCTGTCAGAAAATGAATTCTTTACTTATGGTATACGGAGGCTTCGTGTTCTCAAAGATATCCTCATACATACAGCAATCCATAATGCCTTAGATTCTCCTAAGGGGATCCGTACCAAGACCGTAGACCCCAGACTATGACACATCCGCCTCCGTGCTTCGTCGTAGGAATCTGGTGGTTGGGATCGAAATGAGCGCCTTGGGGACGACTGATCTCATCCGTACTTGCTTTCAGAGAACATTTTCTTACTCTTTTTTCGTCCCGTTATAGGGCGGTTGCGCCCATTCCACGTGCGCCTTCCCATTCTTTTCCTAAATCATCAGCTTCTTGACCAGACGACGTCCATTAAGTCCACCTGCTGCAGACGACGTCTGATAGTACGAACAGATGATTTAGGGTCTGGGAAGATCACACAATTGGCTGCCCTGAGACGGGGGTTGTCGCGGGATATGCAGATGACATTCCCGTCGAAGAGTCTCGAAGTAGTCTTGAAGTGTAAATGTCGAAACATTGCCCAAAAATTTGAAAAATATATGAGCACCTCAAACATTTATCGGATGAAATACCAAAAGCTGATAAAATTTTTGACTGATGCTATGCTTAGGAAACATCTTACTATCAATAATAAATTTTATGAAAAAACAACAAGAAAATTTGTGTGTTTTAGGTAGAAGAACGAGAAGGAAACGATAAATATGCAGCGAGAGCGCCCTCACTTTATAGAAATTAAAGTTAAATATGAAAATAATTAAAAAAACTCATGCCTTAACCACGTAGATGGAGCTCTTTATTATTAGAAACCATTTACCTTATTAATTTGTTGCGTTTGCTTCTACCTCGAACTACATTTTTTATATCTCCAGACCAATAAAATGGTCTAATACTTGTACTAAATTTATTGCCGACAGAAACGAATTTTCTTTCTACAGCAATAAATCAAGGGAGATGATTAAATGAAAACGCTGTATTTTTATCCGATCACAGATATTACGTAAAGGGCTGTATATAACGCCATAAATCAAGTAACAAACAAAACAAAAAACTTAGTTTGTATCATAATGTGTACGTTAAAACAACTAAGCTCTAATGTTCGGTTCTTATCAAAATCAGTCGCATGCCGTACCACATTTACTCACAGTAAATTTATAATTTTTATATTGCAATTCTAAGTAATTTTAGTGACCATATTTAAAGTGCATTAGGCTTTAGTTCACAACTGTAACCTTTACCGGTGTAAATATAGCAGCTCCAGGGTGCTGTAAATTTTTTTAATTAAAAGAAAGGAAAAGTGGCGCGGCTAATGTATTCTGCAATATCTACCTAGTATACACTTAACATATTTTAGCATAATAACAGGCTCGATTAAAATAGAATGGAAGCATCGCTGCAAAGCTCGCAGGAGCCCGCCTAATCCACGTGCTCACTCGAAACAGGATCGAGCTTGAATTTAATCGACAAAAACGCCGTGTCTAAGCTCATAGCGCTGGAGATATGGGAGCAAATGCGTGATAGAATTACAGCGTAAGAAGCCGGTAAATGGCGTTGCATTCGGCGCGGCCCGTGATATGCAAATTTCCAAGTAACAGCATTAAAATAGCATCAGACTGGTGTTTGCACTTATTAATTACTGTATTACACCTCCACGATGCAATTTGCATTTAGTTACAAGCGTTTCACAACGTTAACTGGAAGGATTCCCTTGGTCTTAATGACTTTTAGTACTTTGTAATAAATGCTAATGATTTGTTTTTTGCAAAACGTAATTTGATTTACAAAGCTGCGCACTTTTGGTTACTACATACAGCGTCGTCTATGTAAATACGGAAGGATGTAACTGCTGACAAAACAACTCACTGTAAGCGATCTGATCAAAAAGGTTATGAATTTGTCAAGAAATTAAAAAAAAGATAAATCAGGATCCTGGGCGGAGCATGACTGGATTAGCAAAGCAAATGGGCGTGGCGAAGTCTAGCAGTGCAACAAGACCTGAATTATTAGTTTTTGTCCTAAGTGTTAACTAAGAAGAACAAGTTAGACAGGAAATTAAAGGCTCAAGTATATCAATAATATGAATCTTAATACTACTTTCTTTAAATGTGCCAAGTTTCAAGTACATAAATTTAATTTTTACTTTTTAATTAAAAAGCTCACTATATGAATAAAAATCTAAAGTCATACTATGCCAAGCAAATAGAAGAACAAATATACTGTACCTGTATAAGTGAATAATTCCTGTATGAAGAGTAGTTGAGGTTAAGAATTTATAAACAAGATGAGAATTGCATGCAACAAATAGATAAAAGATAAGAAAATGCAAATAATCAAGCTAAATATGTGATGGTACGGCTCTAACGCCCCGCGTCAGAACGTTCTGAGAAATGAGAGGTTAAGGCTCTCTCTCTGTCCGATCGTCGCGCACCATCCCTGTTGCAGGGCGATGTGGTAAGCAACGTGCCTTAGACGACCGCCATTATTACCCCTTGCTCGACGTGAACGCAAATACTCAATTCTTTTTAGTCCCTGAGTAGGCCACTCGTCAGGGATCAGAGAACTCTGGGAATGGAACTCGGGTTCATCCGTACCCTGCGCCCCATCCGCGTAGACTACTCTGGCGATAATCAAGCTAAGTATGCCCAAATTTTCAGGATAGGCAACACATTATACAAGAAACAATTACAATAACATACAGCGAAATTATCCAAAAGATTTATATAGAACAACGGTAAATTGACTGATATAGGCACTTACAAAGGATGGGCAGCAGAGCCCAAGTCAAGAAGATTTGGGAGTAAAAAAAACAGGTAAAAAAGGGGAAGACGAAAACAAACATTAGGAAAGCCCTAAAGAATAAAGAAAAAACTTGAACAGAAGCAAAAGGCTAACAGAAAATAGAAAGGGTTAGGAAAAGTTGATAGTGAACTGACTTTTAGTTAAAAGTGGTGAAGTGATAAATATTAATAAATATAAAGAGATAAATGCAAACGTAATAAAATGTAATATACCCCTTACACCTTAATGGATAACAAGGAATTTATTATAAATAAATAAGTTTTTATTTTTTATTTATTTTCCGGGCTTACCTCGACCTTCCTGTATTGTTAAATATTTAAATAATTTTATTCTGCACAAAACGTCTTCGTTAGATCTAAGTAACGCGGCAGGGTGCTTTACCAAAAGAATACATTTAATGTGAACAGTTTCGCATGACTTATTTTCGGTAATTTAGTTTAAGGAAATGCGTTTTTCAGGAAACCGCGGCCTGGAAGCCCCGTATGCGGTGCTCGTATTCACGCACGGAGAGAGCTTCGAGTGGGGCTCCGGCAATCCCTACGACGGAAGTGTCCTCGCCTCCTACGGGCACGTTATTGTGGTTACTCTCAACTTCCGGCTTGGAATACTAGGTGAGTAATCGTGCCATTTTCCCTAAACTTAGAAAATTCCTCGTAATTACGTCTGAAGAGAAACAATTCTATAAATGATTAAAGGATAGGCGCGTAATCAAAATTAACAATGAAAGTTTTATTACATTAATTACTAAGAAGAATTTTTTATATAGTTAATGCAAAAAACAAATATAAAATAAACATTGCTAACTTTTGTGCATATATAAGAGTTAGGGCATAAGTCACGACAACTATTATTTTCAAAGCTAAGGAATGATACATTACATCATCACATCACACAGCTACTGCAGTCCACTGCAGGACATAGGCCTCCTTAAATTCAAGGGGGATTTGGCAATTAAACGCCACGCTTGCCAGACGGATTGGCGAGTGGATAGCGTGTGTGGAGGATAAGAGTATGTAGATTGTGGGTAGGATTAAGGTTGGGACACGAGTTTTCCGCAGTGTTAGGAGACGGAAAAAGTCGAGGCTTGCGTCGGCAAAATCGCCTCCCTGAAATAGATCTATCCTCTATCAGAATCATAGAGGAGTATCTACCCGCTACCCAAAAGAATGCTACAAGATGGTTCAAACAGGACCGGGGCTGAGCCACAACCTCCACCCTCCCTCCTGCTCGGGTTAGAACCTGTTCAGTCCTGTTGGTAAGTTGCTAGAATAACGATCGAACAGAAAGTACCGCGGAATAACGCATTTTGATTAAATTCCTCGTTGCAAAGACAGTATGGGGAAGAGTGTCTTTCACGGATCTATGTGTTTGAGTGGTGTAAGTGCTTCCTTCATAGAGTGGAAAATGAACCGCACGACCGTCGGCCACGAACTTCCGTCACCGAGCCAAACATTGATCGTGCAGACGCGCTTATTCGTAAGAATAGCTGCAGCGCTATCAAGGAACTTGAAGCAGCACTGTCCATCAGTGTTGATAATGTAGAAGACATTGTTCTTCAAGTGAAGGCAGCGTACTTCTGCAACTACCAGGGGACAATATAGAGGTCATTAAAATGGTAGGAAATGAACCAGAAGTCCTGCTAATCATCAAAAAGAAAAAACTTGAGTATTTGAGGCAAGTAATGAGAGGACAGAAGTATGCATTGCGACAATTAACAACACAAGGTAGAATTCGAGGAAAGCAAAATGTGGGTAGGCCTAAACTATTCTGACTTAGAAATCTAAGAGAGTGGTTTGGATGCAGCAAGGCAGAATTGTTTAGTGCGAAGGTCAATAAAATCCAAATAGCCACAGTGGCTATTTCCAACCTTCGATAGGAGAGAAACCAAAAATAGAAGTGGTGCTTATAAAAAGTTTGGGTTGTTGCTGACGCTGTGTAGGGGCGAGCATTGTCATGAAGCAAACAGACACTACGGGCTGAATATATTCCGCCTTTTTAGGCGAAAAGCTGACTTGACTTTGTTTTTTAAAAAATTGCTGTAATATTCGACATTGACAGTTCTACTGTCCTCAAGAAGATAGGAGATCATTTCTCTTGAATAGTCCCAGAATGGTTCTAAGAACAATTCTAACAGATGTCCAAGCTTTGAATTTCCTGGACAGAGGCGATGACGAATGCCGCTATTCTATTGAGATCAATTTTTTTCATTATATGGGCTATACTCTTAAGAAATTCATTTCTCTTCTTAAAAACCTTGGAATAGAGCGGTGCAGAATTAAACGATCGGTTTTCTATTCAAGAGATACTTGATCGAGAACGCACCAAGCACTTACCTTGTTAAGTATAATTTATGTTGAACAATTTGTATATAAATATATTTTTCTAAATCGCGTAAAGTTGTACTAAAATCAAATAAAAACTTTATAATGATTCATTTTGCATTTTTATTAAATAATTAAACACTGATAATGCGATTTCAACAATATAACTAAGAAGAGTGGCATATTAAGAAAAATGCCGGTAATTTTGTAGCAACTAGAATTATTATTTCACTTATGAAGTGAATATCCCTCGTACAAACGATTTTTCAAGCTAATAAAAAAATCCTTGATTTTGTCTGCTCAATTAACACCTTGTCATGACTATGGGAAAATCTACTTAAGTTAAATCAACAGGCAAATATCAAACTGCATCTACAAACATTTTTTTGGACGTACGGAAGAGTTAGATAGTTTCCAAATGCAAAAAAAATCGACCATGTAATTAATTTTTTCAAATCAATAACATTCTTTCCCATATCTTATTCCGCCAATATAATAATTTGTGAGGCAGTTGAAACAAAAAAAACTCAATGCCTCAATACTCCAGACGATAGTCAACATTTTGCCATTATTCAGATACGGTTAATTATCCCAGATCATTCGTTACATAATCCGTCCAAACATTCATTTTTGATCTAGCAAATAGTGAAGTAGAGCACAGAAATAACCAATCTTTTTCTTTTCTGTGATTGATAATTCTCCTTGGAGAACAGAAAACCCAAACCCTCCTTAAATTGCTTAAATAACTCTCAAATTCTTCATATTGGTCATTCTTAATTTGATTATCTGATGTATTTGTTTAGAATACACTCCTAAGATAATTAATTCCACTTCATATATTTTCATTATGAGAGCCGTGTTGGTTTAGTGGATAGATCGCTAGACTACGAAACCAAGGGTTGCGGGTTCGAATTCCGCTCTCGCCAATTCAAACGCTGGCATTTTTACGGCCCAGCTCGACTCAGGCTGTAATAAATGAGTACCTGGAGGTCGTCAAACTCTGGGGTAATAATAGGCGGTCGGTACGTAGCTTGTGTACCTTAGACTGTAGATTGTAGTAGATCTATCCTGTTACGACCCCAAAGGGCCTACAAGGCCTGTTACTGGGAACTATTATTATTATATTTTCATTATAAATAGTGTTGTAGTATTCTATTTTATATGTATCTATATTCTTGTATTTTCTTTTTTCTTACTAATATTGATACACGGGATTATGCTCTTTGCAACTTCGAATTCTTAATTTTCTATAGTATTGTTTTATCAAAATCATATTTACTTGGTTCTTGTTCCGTGTACTAATTTAACAGTCCTAATTTGTTTTGTCCAAATTTTTATGCTAGCTATTGGTAGCAAACCACTGAACTACAGAGTCTGGGAGAATGATCTACCCTTTTCAAATTAGCAATAAAATGAGCAGCATTGATTCTGTTCAATATTTTATTGCATCATCATACAGAACGACGCTTACCATTTAGTATCCAAGTGTTTGTCCGTACGAGCGATACACTCCGGCAGCTTCACCTTAAAATTCTGCATTGCCTGCTGAGGCATTTTACCGGTACTGCTGCGATCACGCAGCAATTAGCAACCTTTAATTTCTCTATAGTCAGCGGCTTGCATTGAAAAATTATAGCCTTCAGGTATTTCCATAGAAATATCGCTGGTGATCATAGGATGTCACCATGTAATGAGAGGAGGCGGCTTGGAAATATTTGTCCCAGAAGTTTTCGAAGAGAGTGCGGTAGCGCCGTCTTGTTGGAACCACAATGATGCATTTTCATGTTCGTTGAGTCTGGATTCCAGTAAATTGCCTAATAGGGCCACACAGCGGATACATATGTCAAAAACTAACACGTAACAGTTACACGCTGACTGTTGGGAGGTTGCTCATAGAATTGTTGAGAATTTTGTGGGGCCCAACCCCGAAAATTCTGCTTATTTACGTAGCCCGATAAATGAAAATCAGCTTTGCCACTACTGAATGCAAAAGCATCAGTTGGGACATTTTAACATGTCCTTGGAAGTAGCCTGCCAAGCATACCAATCACATTTTTTAAATTTCTGGACCACCATCAGTTTATATAGATGTCGCAGTGTAGAATTCTCTACCCGCTCCATTCAGGTATTCTCAAAGCGAAAGCATGTTTAACGGCCGAACGTTGCGGCGATCTAACAGAAGCCTACATCACTGCTACGATATTCTCAGGTGTCCAAACGCCACAAGGTCTACCGAGTGGTTTTCGTTTTAATGTTGAACCAGTCTGTCAGAAATTGTTTGCTTACAACATTATGGTTTTCTTGATCGGAACTTTTCCGTAACGATCCACCCCAAAATAGCCGCTACACCACAATCACGGAATCATTATTTTTAAAATAAGTGTTCAATACAAACGCACGGTGTTCCCCACACCCCTCCTACATTACCCTCTTACTAGGAAAACCAGACTTTTTTATGAGGCTATTGTCCCTTAGCTAAAATATTCTGGTTTTAAACCGGAAACTCTCTCACTGGTTTGTTACAGTTTTTACGATTACAGATCGGGAACGTAATTTTTTGAGATTTCTAGTGTATCACCCCCCATTTAACAATAATAGTAATAATTTTTCTTGTCCTAAATTTTTCTCTTAACAATTCATCCTTTGTTTATTTTATATTGTAATTAGAGCAAGTAATTTTAGTGTTTCTTTGTAAATCAACACCCGGGCAATACCATAATTTTCACTGACGAGATATTCATAGATTTGCAATTTTCTCGGGGGTTTACCAAAACAAGAAATTTAAAACGATTTTCCTAACGATATTCCTAATTGCTATTTCTGTATATAAATTGCGCCTGACAGCAACAAGCAAACTTTCTCAATTATCCCGGAAAATTATAAAAACTTCGTTGCAACAAAACAGTTAGCAACGCTCGGCTCGGCGGGCCGATTCGGGATGGCCTCCAATTTTAATTAAAGTGGAAAAGAAGCGGCCCCAACTATGAGAGGCGCTCCAGGTCCGGAGCAGCGAGGCTTCCGGCTGCAAATTAAAACAAATTTAAGCGCGATCTCTCCCCGGGTAAACAAGCGATGAGTTTCTGATATCTCGGGGATCGGGGATTTGCGCGGCGCCTGCATGCCGTGTGTGCTTAAAACATTAGCGTAGCTCGCGAATTAAGTCCCCTAATGTGATTTATGCCCTGTTTAATTGGATGAGCGAGAAAGACTACTCCGTCGGAGGAACACCAAGAAGCGCTCGGTTTCAATTTCCTTCCAGTTTAACAAGCTAACTTTCTATCTGCGCGGGCTCGACAGATTTACGGTTTTTCTGGAAGTCGGCGCCTCCTTTGGCGCGCGTTTTTCCGTCTCTAATTCCGACGAATTTGCATTCTTCGTTGGTGAAGGGGGCGCCTGTTTTTGTTTGTCCGTAATGAGTAACTCTTAACGAGTACTTAGCCGGAAGGAAAAGTTGAATGGAATCGCTTTATTCTTTTTTAACGCTTTTTAAAACTTTCCTGCAATTAACTCGCCTGCACAAGTTCCAAACTTCGCGTGCTATATAGGAAACAACATCATTAGGCAATACTTCTCAACGTATCATCACTATAATCAATATAGTACTAAGTTTCTATCGGTGTAAAGCACAGACTTAGCAGTTGCGTATGAAATACGATGTCGGCCAAACTCCCTCCACGACTCCATTGACATGTGACCATTTTAAAGCGAAGTTTGACATGTTTTCCCATAAACATGGCTCTATTTCAGTAATTACCCATGCGATGTTTTCTTTTAAGCTTGGAATCGTAGCAAGTTTGTTAATATACACCCTTTCCTTGTAATAGCCCTTGAAAAATAAGTTTAGGGTTATATTGCAAGATCATGGTGGCTAATTAATGTTACCTCTCTGTGAGATAACAAGTAAAGTGAATCTTCCATGTGCTGTGCGACATGTGGCTCCATCCTATTAAACCCACGTCATTCGACTTGAAATTGACAATATAGTGATAGTAGAAAATCTCACCGAGAGCATGGAGCAAAGGCGTAAAGTCATACGAACAGTAAACAACTCTTAGGCAAGAACGGATAAAAAAAGCAAACGCGTTCACTCAACATTTCGAAAACATCTTTAAACTTTTGCCGGCGGTCATAACTCCCGAAGAAAAGTCTGACATACAAAAATTTTTAGAAGCCCCGTACCAAATGTCTCCATTTCTTGTAGCCACTTACCGCAAAGGAAGTCAAAGAGGCGATTAAAACTGATATCAACCCAAAAAGTCTCCAGGCTTCGACTTAATAACAGGACTATTACTTTAAAAAATGCCTTGAAAGGATATGGTAATGCTTACCATGATATACAATGCAGTTCTGAGGTTTGCTTGTTATCCCATCTAGTAAAAGATGGGTCAACTTATAGTAATACCAAAACCAGGCAAACCGCCTAACGAAGTAACTTCTTATCGACCAATTCGTTTGGTGTTTGTACTAGGTAAACTTCTTGAAAAACTTATCGCTAAACGACTTATGTCAATTGTTGAAAATACCAGTTTAATACCTGAGCATCAGTTTGGTTTTAGAAAAGGACATTTATCAATACAGCAAGTTAACAGAGTAGTCGATTATTTCAATCAATATTTTGAAGAAAAATCTTATTCCACAGCGGCCTTCCTCGACGACACACAGGCACTTGACAAGGCGTGGACTCCTCTTTAAATTAAAAAGTGCTCTCTCACAATCTTATTGTGTTATATTGAAAGCATATCTAGAAGAAAGATTCTTCCAAGTAAAGTATCAGGGGAGTGTACTGGGACCTTTTCTATATAGCCTTTATATTGCTGATATGCCTAACGTACTTACAGCTACCTTTGCAGGTGATAAGGCAATCATGTGCAGACATAAAGATCTAAAAATAGTTGTTGCAATGCTGCAAACTCATTGACAAATGGAGTGCAAAATTGAGAATCAAGATAACCAAAATTTCTTCACATCGCCTCTACACACCACTACCACAGATTACAGATGTCAAATATCTGGACATGCATTTAGATAAAGGTCTTACTTGGAAAAAATACATAATAAGTAAGAGGAAACAGCGTGGTGCTGAATTCATTAAACACTACTGGCTGCTCGGCAGAAAGTCGAAACTAACCCTACAAAATAAACTATTGGTGTACAATGTACAGTTGTGGGGTACAGCAGCAAACTCTATTATCGCAATTATAGAACGATTTCAGGCAAAACTCCTGCGAGCTATGTGTGACGCTTCTTCTTTTATTAGGAACAATGACACTTTTTAGTGATTCGAAAGTTGACTCAGTGCAACTGACAATTAAAAAGTGTAGTGAAAAATACCTAACCAAGTTGGAACATCACAGTAATACATTAGCCATTAACCTCCTTGATAACAGTATGAACATTCAACACTTAAATAGATATAAATCTCTGGAATTACCCTATAGATTATTAGTAGTTATAACATAAATTATTTAGGAAATAGTTAAGACGTGCATAGCTTTTAAGAAAACTTAGGGCTAAGGTTTTTGTACCTTGCTCTCCTGTAAATTTGTGTCAATTCTATATACACATCACATTTGCTTATTGTACTAATAGTATAGATTGCAAATAGTAAACATTAAATAAAAAAGGTGTAGAGCTATAATCAGATATTAAGTAATTTTGCAAAAGTTTATAATGTAAAAAAAATAAATACGGAGGCTTTCACGGCTAGTGTTATGATGCATTGTGTAACTGGTTCTCGGGTTGTTAGGCCGTGGTCAGAGTTTGGAAACTCTTGACGATTCAGAAGAGAATCTTCTAAATTAAGTGAGTGTCCCGTGCGTTTTAGCTTTTATGCTCGTGTAAGTGTGGTAAGGATGGTGTTGGGGGGGGGATAGATTACCGGCTTAGTACGTAATCGGGCTAACTGCTGACGTCAATGAGGTCGTTCCAAGTAACATCTCAGTATTTGCTGACGTCATTTGCTCGTTCGCCGTATTGCGGTCTGTTTTTTGATTCTTAAGAGCGATAAACCAAGAGTTAGGTAGATTGAATCCGTCGTCCCTATTAAAATTATTTTTATATTTATAAATCTCGAGTAGTAGTTCTTACAATTACATAAAACTTGTGTTTGCCCGATCTTTTATCTCGTATAGCGTCAACAATGCCCCTCCCCTCGTATCACCATCTTTGTCGCACTCGCATGAATATAAAAGCGAAAACGTACGGGACGGTAATTTGATTTTTAGAAGATTTTCTTTTGAATATATCTGCTTCAGTTGTGGGCGAAACGTCAAGAGTTTCTAAACTCCTAAAACAAGAGAAAAAATATTTTTTTAAGATTACAGTAGTTACTTTAATATTGAACAGACTGCACATTCAAATTTTAAACTTGAAACCCCGTTTCTCACGAAAAACATTGTTAACTCAAGTTACACCTCATTCAGCTGTGATTCTACAGGCGAGCTACTACAAAAAATTCGTACATAGATTACGAGACATGCTCAATGCTCCTTGTGTGCAAATACGGAGAGATATTTGCAAATTTAATTACAGTAACATAATGGGATGTAAAATCTAGTCGCAATTACAGATCGCATTACGATATTCCCTCGCCTCAAATAATAATGGATTTGTGGTTAGGGAGATGTAAGTACATGCCGATTGCAGTATCGAAGTTGCGGGCACTCGAGAGCGCCTCTGGCTTCCATTATGATTGTTTGAGGGAACTGTTCGACCTCGCGATTGCACTGCAGTGCAGTGTTTCACATTGTTAAAAGAACAAGTTCTTAATTGAATTTACATTTTGAAATTCAATAGAACAATTTAATTGCTTCCGAACATTAGTTATCTATAATTTAATATTTAATAATGTTGGAGCGTATTTGTAATCATATGTAGAGAATTTTTGTCAATCAAGAATTTGTTATTTAATTTTATAAATTTATTTTTGTAAGATGGCTATATATTATATAAACAGCTAAAGTTCTCAAGTCAATGCGTCGTTGTGTAGGTGGAGAAAGGCCTCCAACTGTAGGCGTAGACAGAGTTTCATATTTTGATATAACTTTATTTAGCAGTATTATACAAATAATCCTACTTATTTTGCAACATATTTTTAACCGCATCTTGTTCAGTATATATTTGATCAAAGAGTAATTAGAATAATTCATGCTGAAAATAAAATACAGGATGGCCTAATGGGTACGCTAGATGAAATTTTCATTTTAAATTGTCGACCCTAACCCTGTAACGACAAAATAAAAATTCTTGTAAAATCAAAGGCAGAAGAAGTTTATAATTAACTATGCTCCCTTAAAAGTTAATGCGTTTACCGTTAGTGTAGTTCAGTTGGATTTCAAAAGAGTTACTCTCTTTTTATTAAATTTTATGTACAACAGAAAAATACACCATATAACACAGAACCGCCATCGTTCTGGCGTACCATGCCAACTAATAGGGCTAAAACGGTTTGGTAATTTAATTTACTTAAATAAGTACTTAAATAACTTTTTCTTTTTATTGGTAGATTTGTAGGCAACTAGATAGGGCTAACGATGTAAAATAAAAATCTGTTCTAGCGTACCCATTGGGCCACCCTCTACAAAATACAATCCTTTAGCAATTAAACAGATAAAACTTTGGCTCTTTTGTTAATTATAATTTAAGTTTAAACAAAGAGGATTGATCCAATCTGATCTTTAAGACCAAGTTAATTTTTGCAGATACAGATTTCAAACCCGACGAAAATGTAGATCTGACAGAGGTTTAGAAAGTGGAGGGGTAACCACAGGTTACTGCCGCGGTTTACTGTTGAACACATGACTCTCCTGCTCTTCTTCGTGTACTTCTGGCCTGTGCGAGTTGAAATCTTTGCTTCCCTATATACTTCTTTACATCGTCCAACCATCGCCGTTGTATCCTGCCCACACTTTTTTTGTTTTCCTAGGCCTCCAGTGAACTAGTTTTAGTATCCATTTCTGAGGATCCTATCTGGAAACATGTCTCACACATTTCCACTTTAACTACGCTACTCTTTCAATAATGTCTGTTATCTTGGTTCTTTTTCAGATATTTCTATTCCCTATCTTATCTCAGACTCATTCCTAATATTCTATGTTCCATCGTTGTTGTTTTTTGTTAATATAAACCGAGACTATTCATCGTTGAAGCCACCGTCTTTCTACCATATGTAGCAATCGGTAAAACGCATGAGTGATATACATTTTTCTTTGAACATAGCGGTATACTGAAATTTTGGAGGATATGATTTAATCTGTTAAAATCAGCAGAAGTTTAACCAATTCTCCCTGTAATCTCCGGAGTTTGGTTTTCTTTTCGGAATTTTTGGTCGTGTGCATGATAGACGTAGTGGTTTACAATTTTTATTTCTTCGTTATTTATTTCTAAGTTGCTTTCAGTTAGGCTCATAACTTTGGTCTAGTCAATGTTCGTTTTTAATCCAATCTTATTGGAAACACGTTGCAGTTATATGATAGGTGTTTTTAGTTCTTTAATACTATTGCTAAGGGACACAATACTATCTGAATAATGTAGAGGACTCAGATAGCAACCTTAGATCTTAATATCTTTATTTTCTTATCTGATAAGGTGTCATCTTATCGCACTCTTCTACTCATTGAAATTTTATCACTATTCAAATCTTTATTAATTTCAATTTGGATTTTTGTTTTTTCGTATATGAACATAGGAATTGATTGTATAATTATCTAGTGCTTTGAGGAATGGCCATATTTCAACTTAATGGAAGGCGGTTTGAAAATCAATAAAGAACGGGTGAACGTTATATTCGTTAATGTTGGTTGGTTGCATATTATGAAGTGCGTTCAAGTTCTAAGGTCTACAATTCTTTTTTTCTGAAAAAGTACTTACCCAAGAAAGTTACTTTTTAACGTAATCTCCGTCTAGACATATACATTTTTCACGACATCTTCGTCATTGCTGTTGAGAACACTTCTTTAGGAGTGTGTTTTGTCCACTAAAAAATCGATGATACAACAGCGGCTTACTTAAAAAATGAGTAGCCACGGAGAGTGTCCTTCGTGGTCGGAAATTCATGGTGGCATCGCGTGTCAACATGCCTTGAGGCATGCCTTGTGTACATCGATTAGCATTCTTGGTACCCACCTTAAAGATCATCATACAGAATGGATTCCACAGATCTACAGAAATGCCAAGTATAGAGGCGACATCACTCACACATAATCGACGGTCTTCCTTAACAACTTGCTTCACTCGCGCAATTATGGTTTGGGCTGGCTAGTTCATGCCCGAGGCTGCTTCTTTAAACTTTCACACCCACGAACGCTCACTTTTAATATCCATAACGCTTTTACGGCATGTCTCACTCAATGGCGATGAATTTTGATGGGCGTTTCACTAAGCAAGAGGATGATTGCACGTTGTTGTTCAACACTAAATGTCATCATTTGAAGTATACTCACTGCAATGGCGATAATTCGACCTATGTACATTGTATGATGTTGTCATATATATTACAAATTAAAAAATATTTTTGTCTTCTAAAATTAACTGCATCTTTATACTTACGCTCACTACTAAAGAACAACTTGAACCCACCTCGTATTTTTGTTCATAATTCGTAAGCATGAGATAGCAGGTTTATTGGGCGATAATTATTAATGTTCATATTGTCCCATTTTTAAGTAATAATCTTTTCACTAGCTTACAAGTATTATGTATACAAGTGCTACACTCAGGTTTAGACCCATAGCTTGGTAATTTCTCCTCATGTCTTCCGATCATTTGCTTATGTCTTTCAGTCCTGTGCCTCTTTTTCTTCTAGGTTTTTCTTAATTTTTCTTTTCTTTTCGTTTTCCCTAGGTTTGTATCTATTAACTTATTGAGAATCTCGTTTTCTGTTTGTCTTTTTAGATGTCCTAGCCACCTCAGCCTTGCTGTTTTAACTTCGTTGCTGAGCTTTAGTTTTTTGTATAAGTTTTTTATTTCGTCTCCTTACTTCTTTCCTCCAAAAATCCAGCTCAATATTTTTCTCTTCCATATATCTATTCTCTCTGTTTCTTTTCTATTGAGGATTCATACTTTGCTCCCATATAGTACAGTGAACCTTATGATAGTTTTATATAGATGTATTTTAATTTTTGTAAATATGCTTTTAAACTTCAAATAACAACACTAATAGTGTAGATACACTAATTACTCAAAACTATCGATAACTCTACTTGAATATGAAGGCCAACAACTTGAAGCGCATCTACACTAGCGGACCAACTTATTGGCCAATTGGCAGGAACAAAATCTCTGAACAATTAAAAGCTTGTATAATGGCACGGCCAACCTAATAAGGACCGAAAATAAAACCTCACATATAAAAACTCAAATGGCGTAAAACAGAGCTGAGGAGGGATTTTACTCACTGCTCTTTATATATGCAATAGATGGAGTAATAAAAGAGATGTGGAGCAAAACAAAAAGCTACCTAGTGAGATATAAGAAATTGATAGCAGTGGAAATTTTTGCAAACGATTATACTTGTACGGACTTGGAAAATAATTTAAGTGTTTGGAAGAACAGTGAAAATAGAAAAATAAAAAGTAATGGCAATCTCAAACAAAACGTTAACTGCAAGGTAGAAACTAAAAGAAAAACTATACAAAAATCTGGTCGCAATAGAAAACAGTAAAGGAGCACAATAGGATGAAATAGAGAAACATAAGCATACTACGCTGCCGAAATGGAATACTTAGGAACAGTTGTAGGAGCCAATATAATGGCAAAAAGAGGAAATAAAAACATCAGGAAGGAACTAATGATGGAACACTAAAAGAAAGAAGTTGAAATAGTCAGGGCACATGATAAGGGTGGACGATAGAAGGCTAATAAAGATGGTCTGGGAGGCAAGCAAAGGAAGGAAAACCCGCAGAGGGGGACAGGAAATTTTGAAACACAAGCATAGCTGAAATACTCGAGAACAAAGAGAAAACACAGCAGGATGCAAAAGCAATGGTTGCAAACATAAAAAAATGGTTTAAATTTGTAGAAGCAAAAGAATCGACATAAACAGGTACCAAGGTTATTGATAATGATGGTAATGATATACAAGGTTATTTTAGCTTATTCGAAGACTGTGTACATAAACTGAATGCTTTGATTATCTTTCAGTCTATTAAAACTGTCCTAATATATTAGACCATTACATGACACAATATCACCAGTGTGGTCCCGTGGTTGAGGGGCGGTTTGCAATGCTGACGGACCTGGGTTCAATTCCCGATGCTCTCTGATGCCTGGCGGGTGGCCTACTCAATCACTCAAAATAATTGAAACCTCCGTTAGTTTCGAACAAAGTGTAATAATGGCGGTCGCCTAAGGTGCGGTGCTTGGCACATCGCTTCACATCAGAGATGGTGCGCAAAGACCGGGCATAGTAGCGAACATATCATAGCCTCAAACTTCCAATTTGCAGGCTGTGCTATCACACGGGGCGTTGAAGCCTTACACCATATGCCATGATAATAAGTAGCAGAACTTTACACATCTGTTACCACAATTTTCAAGTAAGTTAAAAATTTATAACACTAGATATTTCACTTTTAATACGGAAAAATTCTACAAGAAATGTAATTCAGTAAGTAAAACTTTTTATAGAGAATCATTTAAAAACGTTGCTTCGGCTAATTTACTTTTACTAATCGCTTTCCCCCTTCCTTTAATGAATGTCTTTCTGCAGCGCAGGTGTAAGCCTTAGACAGACATTTCCTCCCAGAAAATCGTCTTCTTTCTCATTTACTTTTCTTCTAATCTCCGGATATTGCACCGAAACACGGAAATTGAAATCGCGAAACTGTTATCGGCAAGAAACTTTTTTTCATAAATTACCTGTGGCAACAGCTCCGCAATTAGATTCGATGCGACGGCGCACCTTTCCATCGCACCAGCACTTAATTCGACCCTAATGTTTTCGCCACAATATCGGCCCCACCGCCAGATGTTTGAGGTATTCATTAGGTACGAGCGGCGCAGTTTTACGCCGGGCTCGATCGTTTAAAAATAATGAACCATAAAGAAAATCTTTACTTAATAATGGTTCGTCAATAAACTCACATTAGTTGGTTTCAAATGGCCCGGCACTCGCTTTTCCGCAGTGATTCTCCATTAGGCGCTCCTGCTAATGCGTGTTCGCAATGTTTATGTTTAAGCGGCTATCTTGCTGAATTTATTGCAATGGCCGTTTGAACTGTAATTAAGCATTGCTGTTAGTTTTTGGATAAATTTTAATTAGCAATGGCTTTACTTTTAATTGTATTGCCAAATTTTCTTGTTCATTAACTTGGCACTGTCACCGGTTTCCAGTTTAATATTGCATTTGATCAATTTTCATTAATTGTACCTGAATTGCTATCATAAATTTATAGCTATGGTTTGATAAAAAAAAGGCATATAAAAAGTAAATAGCAACATTTTACATATTTATCTCGTAATCAAGTACAAGACGATTCAAATATGACCGGGGTTGATTTCTTACAAAAGAAAATTGCCAAACACTTGCACATGTCAGTCTTCAACGTGCTCTCCCCCACCCCGGGGTCAAAACATTTTTACAACGTTCTGGAAGCATCCTGATGCTCTTTTCAAAAAAGGCTTTTGGTTGGCGGCGTATCCACTCCCGAACAGTCTGAATGGCGGCGTCTTTGTCCA
The DNA here is from genome assembly GCA_036346155.1 of Sinelater perroti. Taxonomy (NCBI): domain Eukaryota; kingdom Metazoa; phylum Arthropoda; class Insecta; order Coleoptera; family Elateridae; genus Sinelater; species Sinelater perroti. Next base: position 17,770,451 of record JARFIY010000370.1, on the reverse strand, counting down.
CAAATCACTTGCTTTGCAAATCTGATTTGAAATTTCCGAACGGCCACAAATAACTTAGTGTCAAATCAAGACTGTACGACGGATGTGACAGAAGGTTCCATTTTAATTTCCGGAGAGTCTTCATTGTTGTTTTGGCCATATGTGGGCGTGCATTGTCTTGAAGGAAGGCTATCTGCTTTTCACATGTCTACCACTTGGATCGGATCTTTTCCTTTACGTTTGTTTGCCAGGAAGTCTGAGTAATAAGCTGTATTAACTGTTCTGTCATCCGTTAAAAAGTTTGATAATATAATATATATAATAGACTTTAAAAATTCATCACCTTGCTCTTCAAACTGCTGTAGGAGAGAACTGGCAGCTTGCATGCGCACAATTTTGTTCGCGTCCGTCAAAGTGCGTGGTACCCACCATGCATTCACCTTGCGATTGTGCAGGTGGTTTTTTACGACATCTTCTACACTACCAACACTCATGGACAGCTGTGCTTATTTTCATGAATAAGCTTGTCTACAAGATCAAAGTTTGACTCGGTGGCGGATGTTCGCGGTCACCGATTATGGGGTTCATTGTTCGCGCGTCTCTGCACTTACACTACTCAAACACACGTTACATATTTTTTAACGTGGATATGGACACGTCCAAACACGACGTCTCTAAAAAAACGGTTAAATACAAGCTCCAGCTTATGGTACACTGGGTATTTTGTAGCAGGTTCTTATGGAAGAGCCCCAACTAAGAAAAGCATACCGTTGTGGATTTATAATTTTCGATAGACTATTTCAGCCTTAAGACATAAATTACACGATAGATTTCGTAGCGTTTAAACATCCGAGAATATCGCAGCAGTGGGGCAGGTTATTGTTAGATTCCCACAAAATTCCGCCGTTAAGTATACCCTCGTCTTGAGATTATCTGATCGGAGCGTGCGGAGAATTCCATACTACGATCTCATATTTCATTCGCACAACCTGATGGTGATCCAAGAACTTATAGTATGATCAATAGGCTCGGCAGGCTCTTTGCGAAGACATATAAGCAAATTTTCCAACTGATTCTGTTGCGGTTAGTAGTAACGAAGCTTATTTTCATTTATCGGGCTACGTCAATAAACAGGCTCCACAAAATCATTGACAACTTCATTAGCAACCTCGCCATAGTCAGCGTGTAACTCTTACGTGTGCCGTTGCGAAATCTAATATCATAGGGCCGTACTTTTTGAGAAAACAGGACACACAGTGTCACATTATCGGCTACTTGGCAGAACTTCTAACTTATCCCTCTCCAATAAACTTCTCGTCTACAGCCTTCAGTTTGGTTGTGTGGTCCCAACTGGCATGGGGCACAGCGGCAAACTTCAACATACAGATAATTAAAAGATTTTAGTCTAAAGTCCTAAGTGTAATATGTAATGCTATCTATTTTGTGTGGAACGCGGACATACTTAGTGACCTAAAAATGGAATGGGTGAAATATGTAATTACTAAATGCAGTACAAAATATTTAAGTAAACTAGAATGCGTTGGTCTTAAATTTATTAGACGATAGTGCTATATACAAAGATGAAATAGATCTATATAGATTTTAAATGTTCTTATTTACAGTTTTTATGCTTGTTGTCAAGCAAATATAATATTTTAAGTTGCCTCTATGCTGTTCATCATTGAATGCAACATCATGTCATTGTTCTCACGCCATCTCTTATATAGTGTCTATTATAAGTTTTGTTTATTGTAAATATTACAGATTGCAAATAGAAATATTCTATACCAAGAAAAAACTTGCTTTATAAAATTATTCTTTGGAAACTTGCAAAATTATCGTAATAACAAAAGCGCCACTTTCCAGACAGACATTAAAAAGGTTTTTGAATCTAAACCAAAGAAAAATTAAAAAAGGATGAATCGAGAAACTGCTTGTAAGGTGGCTTAATATCTAATGAAGAAAAATATATCTTGTATTAAAAACAAACTTTGTTGATTTTTTTATTCCACAATCTTCTACTTCCGTTTATATGAGAGGTGGAGTTAAAAACAATTTTTTATCAATTAGCAATAGATTTTTGTAAGACCTTGGTTTTCTTTTTTCCTGTAGCTCTGTAGTATTTTGTGAGCGATTTGATCTGGCTCTCATCTAGCGCTTTGACTTTTTCCAAAGGTTGTTTTGTCATAGTTGAGGTAAATATTTTGAGCCAAATTATTTAGTTTACTCCCAGGCCACAAGATGACGGAAGAAGGTTACGTAAAAGTAAATAAAAGTATATAGAATTTGTAAAAGCACAAGATAAATGAACAATTCCTTCAAGAAGATTATAATGGTTGAACAATATAAAAGGCATGGGAAGCGAAAGAATAATGAAGGTAATGGTATGGAAGAAATCCGCTTACAAATAAGAAAGTGGAGGAAGAAAGCAAAAACAGGAAAATATGGAAATAAGTAACCAAGCTATAGTCCTAAAAATGCCTGTAAAAAAACACGTTTATATGTGTGTATACACTCTGAAAAAATTATTCCAGATATTACTTATTATACTTCTCTCATTTTATTTACCGCACTTTTTCTAATAACCTCGTAACAATCTGTACAAGTCTTACACTCACACAAGATATGAATGGCTGTCTCTAATTTCCTGCCACATTGTGAGTAGACCTATTGTAGTTTATTGCTGATTCTTGGTTGGTCTTTTTATAAAGGTTTTTCTATTTTTTCCTGATACGTTTTTCTAATTCTTTTTATGTTCTTTTTTGATCCGTTCTCTCAACCGGCTTCGTATTGCACCCTTAGGTACTTTCAGAGTCGGTTCGACGCCTATATATGAGGATGTTGATTCTTCTTGTCCTGGATCATCACTTTTCTTGTTTCTTACAACTCCACAATGCTCTGGTATCCACAACAGAGCTAACTTATTGAGTTTTCCTTAGGTTCCTTAATGTCTTCAGGGACGTGTGTCTGTCCGTGAATATGTTGATTCGTCCATTTCGATAAACCTTTTATTATTTTGTCTGGCGCACTGCAATATAGCAAATTCCTCCGTTTGAAAAAGAAGTGTTTCCCAGTGAAAAACTATACTGCAAGTTTCTCTTTTTACAATATATGCTTACTCTCGTTCCAAAAACGTCTGTATACTAAATAATATTTTTGGATCTGTTCCTGTTGCTTATTTCGCTTATACATTAATTTAGATCTATAATATTAACCTTGAAATTCATGTCGAGCGCAAATTTTAGCATATGTCTACCGGTTAGGTGGCGAGGCTGCAATGGATGTAGCTTCACGAATCTAACGCTTGTCCCAAGCTAGGAAAAGGAGGAGGTGGAGGAGTAACAAACTCATAAAAAACTTGGGCTTAGCTGGTCCGACTAATAGCACCCAATAAGCGCTCCAAACCAGGGTTACAGTAACAGATGGCAAGACAAAAGCACAAAAAGAAACGCCACCACAGCGCTAAACGCAAAAGGGCAAACATCATGCAGAAATAAACGGAAAACTACTACATAAACACGTCCATTCCCAAGAAAACACAGTTTGAAACATAAAATGTCTTTTCCTGTTAAATTTAAATCTAGAAATAAAACAGTCCCTTAATCGGGCAACATGAAATGTGAAATGAGATGGCCATGGAAGACAACTTCTGGAGCGAGAACATAAGAATAGTACACACAAATGCAACACCCAAAGGAATAGGAAGGGTAAGAATAATGATGAATAAAACTTTGGAAACAGAGCGATAGACTATAGACAATACAATAAGAGGATATTAACAATAAGACTACAAACAAAACAAGTAAATACAACGGTAATAGTAGTGTACATGCCAAGAACAGACCACGAAGATGAAGAAATAGTATATGAGACACTGAACGAAAATATAAATAATATAAAAAGAAGCGAAAATATCATTTTACTAGGAGATTTGAATGTTGTTTTAGGTGAACAAAAAGAAGAGAACATTGTAGGAAAGTACAAACTTAGAAAAAGAAACAAGGAAGGTGAGAGGCATCGAATTCTGTACTCAGCCCAATCTGACAATTAACAACACTCTATTCCAACACCACCTACGAATAAAGTATACATGGAAGATGTCGGGTGCTGTAGGCCGATACCAAATTGACTGTATAAGAGAGAGAGAGAGAGTCCTGTTCTCATATCAAATATGTCTTCACCCCTATGTCCAAATTTCAGATGCCTCGCTTCCATACAATCTTTGCAGATGGGTGCATTGCGGACTATTAAGAGCCGCTGCTGACTCTCCCATGATTTTACAATTAACGGGGGAAGGTCTAGCAATGTCTCCATTGTTAGTGTTGGTGTTGCTTTTATTCCCAGACAAACAAAACTTTGTATCTTAACACAGTTATAGGGGTTCTTTGCATTATCTCTGTCCACCATACAAAAGCTGCATATGTTATCATAGGTTTAATCACGGTGGTGTGTATCCAATATATCACTTTTTGTTTTAGACCCTTTGTTTTTCCAAAAGTTCTAACACTACTGCTGCATCTGTCTTCCTTTTAATTTTTTGAATGTGTCGAGTCCAGCTGAGTTTTGAATCTAAAATAATTCCAAGATACTTCACCTCACCTAGTAATTTTATTTCTACATCTCGGAGCCTAGGAGCTCTTAATACCTCTAGGTTTCCCCTTCTTGTGAATGCTGCTATGTACTATGCATTATTGTTAAGTATCTAGACAAAAAATAATACAAAACTCTCTAAGAGAGAAATCTAACCAATAAAGGCAAATTTTTAATGTGCTTTGTGTCCTTTAGTTTTGCTGGACCATAAATAAGAGCACGCGCGGCATCTTGCGTGCCTCGTAAATAGCAAAAGGAGCTCCCGACTGGCGCTTAACCTTAAAATGGCGACGTTTTTACTAAAATCCTGTCGCGGGCGTTTCAGGCCATTACATAGTTTGTTTTAGAGTAAGTGCCCGACGCGTTTTACGCAAATGACAGGAGTGCCTTCTATTCCGGAACGTAGTGAAAAATCCGAAAAGCGACCTGAAGCTCAGTTAGTCCTGAAAGGCAGGCGTCTCAGGGCTCATGAATTTAAAGGGGCGAGATGTAAATTGCCTCGCATGCGTCAATGTTAAGGGGAGAATGGGTGATAACATTATAACGGCCGCGTTTGTTGATGACAACCACTTTTATGCCTTCAGCCGGAGTTGCGAGTTTGTTTTGATTTATCACATTAACCCTAGCAACAACCGCATCACAACTAGCTGTTTGAAGGATCGCCATCTACACAACGCAGTTGTCACCCCAAAATGCCATTACCAAAGTTTGGAATGTCGACCCGACTCGGATAGCCTAACAACCCTTGACCGTCCTACGGGCAAGCATCACCAGCGCATTTTTAAAAATCTCGAGCAGTCGTCGAAGTAGCGGCTCATTTTCGTCACGCCGCCACCATTCGCGGCGACAGGATTGGTGGGCGCGCTACAAAACATCGCCGCCAATATTCGTCCCCGCTGCCGCCTGCACTCCGATGTTTTCGGAGTGCGTGCCCTGGCTCGAAATTAAATAACATTGATCGCACGTTCATGATTTTTGTTGCTAAAAGGTTTTAAACTGTTTATCCGTATTTATGGTACTTCACGCAAATTAAATTGCTGAATGACGCCATTCAGCGATGGAATATCGAACCCTAAATGGGTTTTTTATATTTTCCTGTTTTATTTATTTTTTGTTATTGCCCAGTTGTAATGCACATATGAAATATTTGGTATTTTTATTGGTAGCAGTAAGCGAATAACAAACAAAAAAACACTAAATTTTTTAAATTTTTATGCATTTGCAAAAAACAATTTTAATGGATGTATCTCTAGGTCTTTCTATGCCTTTGTTATCTTTCCCTACTCTTTCGTTTAGGTTTTCCGTTTTGATGATATTTGTTCTACTTACATCTATTTCTCATGCATTCTTATCTTTACGAATTTGTCCTTCGCTATATTTTCTATTTTTTTCTACTCCTTCACTTCCTCTTTTTATTTGTTTGATTCCCGACCAGAGGAAGCAGTATCCTTTTGCTATTCTTATTAAACCCTGGCTTTTCCTTTTCATTTCCCTTATACCCAAATATTCTAATTGTTGATTTTCCATCTCTTCTACTAATTCCGTTTTTTTTCCTTTTTATACTTTTCACATTTCATGTGCCCATTTTTAGTACTATTTTTTTACTTTTCTTTTGCTAGCTTGTATAACTGCCTTTTTCTTTTACCTCGTCTATTATAGTCAACGACGAACGAAGATGTAGGCATCGAGTATATATATATGTGAAATGGAATTAGAGAAGACAATACAGAAGATAAATCTAGGAAAGGCAACAGGAATACATGAGATATCATCGAAAATTGTAAAATACAAGGGGAAGACAAAAATGGAAAATACATTACACCTGATAAACAACATGGTAAACGCAAAGAGAGTCCCGAAAGATTGGCAGACGGGACATCTTTCGGTTTCACGTTAGTGTGGATGACTTTTAACAAATGGTAATATTAGTCCACGTATGGATGTGATTTAGTTTCAATTATTATCCAACCAAATTCAAAAAAATATTATCATCGATTGGGCAAACCAAAAACAATTACAATTACACAACTTGCTCTTTAAAAATGGCGTACATGTTAATAATTGGTACCAAGAAGTTTATTAAAAACGCCCACTTTTTGAAATAAATGAAAGTTTCATACTATAGGATTATCTTGCTTTTTTTGATGAAACTGATTTTATTATTAGTAATTTGATTTCAATGAACAAAAGGTTCACAGCCAAACAGTAATTAAGATTTTAAATTATGATTATTAGTAACAGAGTATACAGCAACAAACTGAGGAAACTTGCGAAATTCCAGATTTAATGTCCACCAAGGGAGCGTAGGCAGGCTTAGCTGTGCTTTACTAGAAATTTCCTATTCTTTAGGTATGACATTAACAACTACAATAAGGGTGGGACAGATTTATTTTAATTTTATAAATCAGACCGTTGTGCTAAACCTTATCGAAGACCTGTGTGATGTCAATAAAATCAACTGTCCTATTTTTGAGACCATCTTTTATTCTATTCACTTTGCAGTGGTTTGTTGAATGGTAGAGTGACGGTACCAAAAACTAAATTGATAGTTGGGTATTAGCTTCATCATTTCAATAAGTAAATTTCACCAATATAGAAAGAGCTTCTCAATTCCTTTAATAGTATAGGAAGAAGAACACTAGAAAAATATTTTCCAGCTTTTGGGATAAAAATAATTGTCGCTACGTTTCTCTGCCTCGAATAGTATTTTATCTTTAATATGGGAGATATGTTGGATAATCTGGTAAACTAAAGTCGGCAAGTTTTTACTACATTAAACAGGCGGTCTCTTAGAGTTCAGGTTGAAAAAAGTATTGATCATTTTGCGCATTTTGAATTTTTTTATTAGAATATTTGTTTGGTGGGGGGGTTCGATAATTTTCTGTATAAATTCTTTAGTGTGTATCTCTTGAGAAAAGTTTGAAATCTTGACTTAAATACACAGAGAACACCTCAACTTGTTTGTGGTCTTTCTAGCCATTCTTCATTACTTTGCCTTAAAGATGGATGTTGTTTTTAGGTAATTTACCATTACGAATATTTCATATCTTCTGACAAGCCTAGATTTTTAAGAAATTTTATGCTTTTCTAAAAAAAATTATATATTATTTTTATCTTGTGGTAGCCTTGTTATTCACCAAGTTTTCTGGGATTTCTTTTCTCGGATATTTTAGCTGTAAAATAATCGGGGCCGTGACCGAACATACTTATTATCACCATATTCCATGTAGCATTTTACGCGGCTTTCTAAATTACTTTGCAAGATGTTCGTCGTCGATTTGATATCATCATTCATAATTAATAGGTCATTCAAGTCACTAAATTTTTTTTAAATGTCTCATTTCATGGTTTTTCCCATTAAAATACCTTTTGTTATATAATCCATTATTGTCGCAATTGGTAAACCTACATTTTTATTCTAAATTACTTTAAATAATTATCTCCCTTTTGGAGTTACACCTATAGTTAAGAGGTATGCTTGGAGATGAAATTGACATATGCTATAAACAATACTCTAAGAATGATTTATATTGTTCTTTGGTGATAGTTTCATTTGAATGTCCGTGCATAGCCAAGAGCGCTAATTGTTCTTAGCCATTTCACACTTTATGGGTCGTAACTTCTATACTTGTTAGACTAAGTTTATTTAGTTTACCGGATAATATTACTTTTAATAATAATAATAATAACAACCCTTAGCTTTACCTTGAAGGTATGGGGTGTGATAAATAGTATAATATAATAACATGGTACACTGCAGCAGTAGATAAATAATATACTCTAATATTTTGATGTAACTCCTATCAATCATATGTGCCTCTGAAATTAAATGAACCTCGTTACTATGCAGAATAATAAAAGCTTTTAATTTTTGGGTTTGACTAGACCATCGTTCTTTCAGATATACAATTGATATCTGATGTTTTTTATTATATCATTTTAGTAATCAAAGAGATTAAAAGATAAATAAAAGTAAATACAAAAAAATTGTTAAATAAAGGTGAGCTGTCGGGTTATTTATTATGATTAAAGTAAGTATCCAAAGTTATCAAGTTTAATTGAGGAACGTACTGCTGAAAAAACAGCTTGTTTTGTTTATGATAAATAAGGCACAAGCGCATAAAATATTTCTTTATAACTTTATCGCTTGTCTACTTGGTTTATACAATGTTTTCTTCAAGTCATAGATTATTACTTTGTATTTTAATTTAACCAGTCAGAGCACTGAACACTGAAATTTCAACACGTACTCAATATTCTTTTAAATACTTTAGTACCCCTATATAGAGGTCGAAGCCCTACCTCCCTACAAAATTTTAGCCCTTTATAATTAGTTTCTAAAAACTAATCAGTCATTGTCTACTGATCTTAATACACTTTTTGCTTCTTGCATTATAATTTGGTTTTCTATTAATTCTAAACTTTTGGCGATGTTTTTTTTTTTTGGTCCTATTAAACCGAAAATAATACTTTTTAACTGCTTTAAAACTTCTGTGTTTAAGTTTCAAGTCTAAAATGCTCCATTACATTCCAATGGCTTTCAAAACATTGAAAATAAATCATATTTTAAAGGGGGTATTGCAGTTTACATTAATGTACTTACAAAACGTGGTTTCATTAATGGTTACTCCACAAGAAAGATATCGTTCAGAAATCATGCAGATATTAGTGTTACGATTGTGAAATGAAAACATAACGACACGATCACAACAATACTATAGTCGAATGTGCCACGTATAATGTGAAAAAGAAACTACGATCCCTCGAAAAATATGGTTTGCGAAAATCGATAATCGCAAAGTGAAAAAACCAACCAAAAGTTTCTCTATTGCCTACAGTGGTATAATTAACGATCCCACTACACCAGAACTACTAAAAATATGTGATGTGAAGTGACAAATTACTGATTATAATATGACGATATCACGAGAACAAGGCCTGTTAAAATGTGTAGTTTCAACAGTAGAATTAGGCAGAAATGGTGTCATAGTGGAAGGATGTGTTTCAGACATAAATTTGGCGTTTTTATAAAAGAAAAGGGACAAAATCATTTTGGCCAGTTTTGTTCTGTCTACCATAGGTGAACAATTTGATCTGTTTAGAGCTTGGACTTGCATCTCCTTGAACACTTTTGGGGTAAATTATAATACTGAATTTGCTCCAACGACCCATATTGCAAAATTTATAGGAAATATGGTCTGTTATATCTCCCGTGGAGTATAGATTGTCATCAAACCAAAGAGTAAACACACTCCAAATTCGTTTCATTTCGTTGAACTGGTGGTATGAGATAAATCTGTTAACAATTTCCAGTAGATGTAGATATATGTCTGAAATACCTACTACAAGCTACGCCTATTGACATATGACTATAAGATACAAAAAAAAGAATATAAATTTTAGCCATACGCATTACAAGTTACCATAAAAAGCCATAAAATATTTATTAAAAAGTATGTATTAGGGCAGTTAAGTCAAAGCAAATCTTTTATGTGTACAAAATAAAAAAATGATTTCAAAAACTGAAACTGCTATTTACATCGTTTAAACAATATTGCGATCATACTATTTAATCTAACTCTCATCAGCGGACACGACCTACTCGAATTAGAATCTAAACCTGCTACAAGCCAACAAAACTTCTTCCTCTTTATCCAAAAATATCATTACCTCTATGATGGAGACCTTTAAGCTATCCTTGGTATTATGATGCTTTCACGCCTTATACGTAGTAGTCAAGAGCATTACACTCGGAGCTGGCAGATGGCCATAAATGAGGGAACCAGTGGTAAATCAAATGGTTATATATCCATGCCTGGGTCTCCTCTATCCAGAGATTGACGACTATCTTCAACTCGTCGATATGGATGTCAACGGTCACCTTCAGACATTGCTCAAAACTTGGAACACTATGACCACCTTTTTTTCTGCTCTCAATCCTCAGCCGCAACAAAGAGACGGGAAACTTCATGTGCGTGACGGTAGGTACTTCATAATCATTTTGGCAGATCTAATGATCATTTTGGCGATTGGATGAAGTTCTTTTCGTCCGAAAAGAATCTCAAGAAACCAGCCTTGTCGTACATAATCTCATTCAGTAATGCTTGGGCTTTTAACTTTCTGTCCTTGTTTTTTCAGTCAACAGTTCCCAGGATCTTGATCGATTTTCTTTTCCAATTCGTAGACGAATTCATCACTTTTCTTGCGATCAAATCTCCTGCTGGTGGTCAGATTCCCTGCACTTCTTAGTCATAAACTTTGGTCTTTTTGTAACCAAACCACGCAATAGTTTCTGTACGCGATTTTCCAGCGCAACAAGATTTAAATACAGCAACTTTGAGGTCGTATTCTCGTCTCATTTTATCAATAATTGTAGGTTGTTGATTAAGTAAAGCTAACTTGTGTTACGCGCATAAGACGGCCTTTCATTTTTCCACAAAATAACCTAAAATAATTCCAAATTTATCTCAACGACCCTCTATAGTTTGATCCAAGTAGAAATTACTCGAAGCCAGGTCTAGGCTGTAAAGGGCTTTTAGCAGTACTTTCCAACCAAGTTGCGGACTTGAACTTCTTTTGCCGACCACAAGCAGAAAGCTGTCACCACAGAAAGATTTGTGCAATATATGAAAGTTTATGCGTCAACCAGTATAAGGTGTTCCCCGCTCTGGATGTTTACAGGAATGGCTGCTGTAGCCTGGAAGCCATCACGGCCGGAGTCGTCATTCACGGATGTACGCCCTTCTTTAAGACGTATGTATCATTTAATGCCTTAATGCACTTGAGTATTTTATCGTCGCAATCTTCTGTAAGTAATGGCGGGTCTTCTTTCACAACGGATTTTAACGTAACTCGCTAATTTTGTTGTTCGCCATTTTGATTATCTGTCAAGTGACTAGTTTTGTTATACGTGCGTCACTTAGTACTACTGGGTAACACTTGCTACCGACTACTAACAGTAATACCTATAAAACAAGGTCTCCTTGTACTTTTTGGGCATTATTATTGAAACGCAAATAATGTCTTAGTTTAACAAATAGCTCTAGGGGTTGTCAGCAAGTATTTCACAACATTTATGAGGATTTAAATTTGCCTTATAGTATTTGCCTACTAATCACTCAATGTGCATTTGTTTTTGGGCTCACCAAATATAATTGTTAGCTATATCTTTTCGCTTTCTCACTCTAGCCTTCAGCTCTATGTAATATTGTTTATCTTTACTATTACAGTCCAACTATCATAGAATATCTCATTCTAAAATCAGTCCTATATTTATTTATTTATATATACCAGAATTATATTAGGCTCTTGAAGCTTACGTTTTTGTACCGCAGATGGTGTGTCCAATATATCATTTTATCAACTTTAAAACAACTTATTGGTAAACTACTTATTTATAGAATACCAATCAGATTGTAGTTAATATGACAGGCAGACCCTCAATGCAAACGGAACACACAAATCAATTTTTTAGCTGCAAGAAAAGAGTGAACACCACGAAAGAATCATGTTACACTTTGACTCTCAAATGAGCTGTTCTTCGACGCACTCATGCGCAGATTACTGCACATTCCATTAGGGAAGCGTTTTGAAATTTAAATTCCATCGTTTTTATTTCGCATCGCAACAAATTTTTTAAAAGCACGCTATAGGAAGTTCTGCCGATTACAAGTTACAACGTAAATTTCGAACGCGCTTTTTAATGTTGGCAACGGCTTACAATTCCATCACGACCTTAACCGGACTTCCGCTTTAAGAGCTCCGTTTAATTAAATTTGCCGTCGCTAGAAATTAAACATTGCATCCATATATCTTTCTCCATTAAAAAGCTTAATTTTATATGTTGTCGTAATTACGCTTTCTACTAAAAGCTTTGGGCATCCACGTTTCCTGAGTGCGCATTTTCTCATAAAAATCTTCGAGCAAGCTAAGCAAACTATATAAAGTTCCGCTAGGCGCCTCGATTCACAACGTTGTTGTATTTTATTTCTCCCGCTTGGAACGCGTATAAAATTAGACTACCATGCTTGGGACCTCGATTTGAATACAATCAATTCCCGTCCTTGACAAGGTAAATCCTCTCACGCGCTTCTCCCATCGAGTTTGCATAATCTAAATCTTCTTTTACGTATCTATCTGGCCAAATGCACTTTCGCTTAAATTCACAAGTACGCTGTAGCCGAAAATTCGCTTTCTTGGTGTTTTAATACATCTGCGTGCTATAAGCCGTTAACGTTTTTTTTTTTAATTAGGACAGCGCTGAACGTTTAGTTAAACATGCAGAGAAGCTTTTCATTCAAAGTTCAGCCTCTGATTTTATGTAAAATGTAGGCTTTTGACCGCCCGTACCTTGATGGAGAACTTTCAACTGTATTTTTGCAGGTGAAAAAGCTTTCGCCCAGAGCTAAAGTGCTTTATCTTAAATTTTTCTACAAACCCATTCTGTATTCAGCATTGGTATTCATTACATTAACAAGCCCGTGGCTTTCACCACAACCCTTACATTTTAAAATCATGAGTAATGGCATTTCAATGTGCTATAATAATAATGGTACGGTTCTAACGCCGCACGTAGAAGCACGGCCTGCGAACTGAAAGGTTAAGGCTCTCATATATTCGCTCTCTGCCCGATCGTCGCGCATTATTTCTGATGCGAGGCGATGTAGCAAGCACCATGTCAGACAGCCGCCATTATTACCCATTAGTCGAGTGAACGTAGGTACTCAATTATTTTTAGTGACTAAATAGGCCACTCCCCAGGCATCAGAGAGCACCGGGGAATGAACCCGCATAAGATACTTATTTACAACATTGTTCACAACCGTCTTCTCCGGAGGCCCGAATGGGAATTTTGAAGCTCCGGAATATTTCGTTCTGAACTTTGCCATGATGTTTATACTAGAGATATCCATGAGAATCTTTACTGCAGTTATTTCTCTTTGCTTTTGACCTCTGTAGAGGTTCGTTCGTTTATAGGACCAGTTTCTCAATCTCAGGACAGGGGAGTGCCCTTTCACTTGTCAGCTCCTTCACCCAAAGCTATCGGCTTTCAAGTGATGACTACTTATAAATTTTTCGGTGAAGTATAGTTACTATAGGAGCCATTAAATTTATCAATTAAAGATTGCCTCCTATAGACTCTCATTTAGTTTGGCCTGTGTGCCGACACAGTTTACCGGGATGTGGCCGTTTAATAAGCTTCTAGGGGTCATAAATGAGAGTGAGAGTTCGACTGGAGACCAATATTCCAAAATGATCCGTAGGTCCGGCAATTCTGGGTATAGAGGTACTACTTCTAGACATAACCCCCGTACATCCCATCTAATCGTTAAACATTGAGAACATTGGCGAACAACATGAAACTAACAGGATCAAGGACAAAGTTTCAAAACCTCCCCCAATTTTTGTAAAATAAGTGAAAAATATTTCACCACATACAATTTTTAGAAGAAATAATCAAACAAAAATATGAAAAAAAAATAAAATACCAAAGTTTTATGGAATAATCGTTAATAAACATACACTAATCTATCGACACCGATGAGATCAAAGCGAAAATCGAGAAATTAGGGCATTTGATTAAAATATTTAGAATAATAAATAATATCTAACATAATTGCCTCTTTCAATGTTATTTGTTGAATTGAAACCACCCCAATAAGACAATTTTTATGTAGATCATCTGCAGTATTCTAAAATAAAATTCAATCGTCATAAAAAGACATATGTAAGATGTCAAATGTATGGACCCACTGAAAATGTTTGTCAACTACATTTAAGTAACTTTTATATCAAATTAAGCATAATGTAATCAGAAAATTATCAAAAAATCAATCAGAAAACAGAGGCGACACTAGTGTCAGTCAGAAAAACGCGGGGTCTAAAACCAAAAGTGATGTATTGGATATACACCACGGTGATTAAACCCGTGATAACCTATATAGCTTTAGCATGATTGACAAAGATAAAGAACCGCTATAAGCGTGCTAAGTAAGATACAAAAACTCGCTTGTTTGGAAATAATGAGCGCTATAAAAGCGACACTAACAGCGGCAATAAAGAGATTGCTAGACCGTTCCCGTCTTCATTTTAAAATCATGGGAAAGGCAGGAATGGCATCTATTCGAAGAAAAAATATGAAAGTGAAACATCTAAAAATTAGATATACGAGTGGAGCATACTGCATATGAGAATAGATCATACGCCGCCAAAATTTACTTTCAACATGAATTTTAAGATTAATATTGTGGATCTGAATAAATATATAAACAAAATAAGCAAGGAAGCCGGAAAAATGATCTGGTATACAGGACGATCGAAGACCGAGCCTGGAACAGGAGCCGGCTTCTGCTATGGAACGAGAAACCTGGAGTGAAGCTTCTACATTTGTGTTTTGCTGCATTGCAGTGTACCAGGCAAAATAATTATCGAACTAGGCGAATCAATATATGAAAGAACTTTAGCAGATGACAACATGACCCTGCGGAATTACAGGGAACGAGCAAACTGATGAACTAGCACAAGAAGGATCACCAACTGCATATATAGACCCTGAACCAACTATGTGAGTACCTAAAAGTGCAACACAAAACCAAGTGAGAAATGAATTAAGAAACAACATACGATATACTAAGAAAATGCCTTGGAACAAAGACATGGAAAAAACCTTTATAAAAAGGCCAACTCATAAAAGAATTGAAGAATTATTAGTACAAAATACGAAACGTCTTCTCCGAGAGATTATTTTCTCAAAGGACACCTTAGTAAAATAGAGTTATACAATAGATATCTGGCTGGTGGCAATGCAACAAAGAATCAGAAACAACCATCCACATCATGTGCGAGCGTGAAGCTTTAGTTCACAGGGGGCAAGCTATTTATAGAAAACCAATAATGAATCCAGAAGAATTTAGCAAGTCACTGGTATAAAGTATAAAAATACTGAAAAAAGTGCTGTAAAGAAAATAATAGAAGAACAATAAATTTATGAGGCTTGCAGTGTTACCGGAGGTAGAGCTCAAACGGCTGTCAAAAAAAGCAGGAAACTATTGAAGTTTTGAGAATCATATGCTTATGTTTGTCCCAGATTTGGTTGTATCGTTTCTTACATTAAGGTATGAAGTAGTTATATCACATGTAAAATAGACAACGATGTTCTCCGCCATTCAAACTTGGCACATGTAACTTACGCAGTATAAGAATGGCTCATCGTCGACCAAGAGTACGTTATCAACAAGTTAACCTAACAATCAGTTATGCTACCCAGTCCATCATTAAGGTAATATTACCAGTCAGACCTACATCGATGCTGTTTTACAGCCCGTGATACTTTTTTTCTTTTAGAGGATGCCCAATTGATCTTTCAACAAGCTAACGCTCGACCATATGTGATATGTAACATATCAAAGTTCCTTTAACAAAACAGAGTGGAGACTTTCACATGACCGACCCGATCACTTGACCATTTACCGATCGAAAATGTTTCGAATGCCAGTATCTAAAGGGCATAGTATCCACGACCTAAAGAAAATTTGGCATGAATTTGTTCATTGTTTGACTCGATGGCAAGAATAGAGGCGGTCACAAGAGCCCGAGGTGACGCCATATACTACTAGCTAAATTCAAAGGTTTATGGACAAAAGTCTTGTATAACAAGTTTAATCATTCATTTGTCTTACACCCTTGAATAATTCTGCAAAGTTTCAATTGTCAATTTGCATTTTTCCTTTTAATGAACGTTCTGTTAAGGCATCATTCCCATGAATATTTTTCTACGCATCGCGTTAACCTTTTTTAAATAATTCAACAGAATGTAATGAAAACGCAAGGCACGCAATACAAACATTAAACCGACATTTACAGAAAGGTTAAGTGAATTATCTCCTTTAACATGGATATTTAAGTTGTACGTTCGCGCAAAATACAACCAAAAATAATCGGAATAAACTTTCACCGTTGAAGAAACAATTTATTGTTCTTAAATAGCTAAAGCATCTAATCATAACTGTTTGGTGCTGCACATGAATAATTGCTCTAGCGTCATTAAAATAAGGAATTAAAGATATAAATAATACTTAACAAAGTCATTAATTAATTATAAAAAAATAATAATTCCTGACGGCTACTCCAAGAATATGTACACTCAAACGTTTCCTAAATGCGAGAATCTCAGACGTAGCATAAATACTTACGCATGCAGCCGAGTTACAAAGTAAACTCCATTTGCGGGTAAAACTTAATTAGGAAGTGACAAAGCTCAAGTGACTCATCCGGGCTCGCAGTTGGTGGGTCCACAAATCCACCTGAAGCCAAGAAATTTTCTAGACGAGTTTAAGACTTGGTAACTGCTTCACACGCGAGCACAATTTTAGCAACTCGCGTTTATGCTTAATCTAGCACTTCAAAGCAGTTTCTAGAATCCTGCACTACGACTTTACAAAATGTCAAAATTTAACATTAAAATACTTTATATGTCACTAAAAGCTTGCGACTTTGGAAAAATCAAGAATGTTGCAGGAAGTATAAAAAGTGCCTTACCTTCCTAGTAATCATTACCGCTTTTATTAATAATCGGAAAAAAGGCAATCACACATCTACTGTTTAAATGACAATATAAAAAGTTAGTTAATCTAAATATGAAACAAATTTCCCGTGTATTACGTTCTATAAACAATTACTATAAGATTCAGATTTTATTAAACTGCCTTATTTGTTATATATATATATATATATATATATATATATATATATATGTGTGATGTGTGTGTGTGTGTATATGCATGAAGTACGTTCCAATAGATGGCACCGGTTAGTGGTAACTTTCGGAAATACAACGCCATCTATTGAGTCACGGTACCAATATTAGTTTTAGAGCTACAATAATCAAGGATAAAGAATTTTAAAGAACAACGCGTTTCTGTTCAACTTCCATTCAATATTCTGTAAAACTATTAATAGATAAAGATCTCAGACCTGGACGGGTTTCTACATTAACAAACGATAACAGTAGTGATGTAGTTTATGGTATGGTAGGAAAAATCACCGCTGAAGTCTCCGACAGATGGTTGAGGATGTTATGTTACGCAATTTTAATAAAAAAACTAACATACTCCTATCACCGCAAAACTTATGCTATGTGTACTGGCTAATAATAGAAAATCAGTCCAGATTTTCTGGTATGTATGCCTCAGTAGATCTTGTTTTCAAATTATGAACCTTCTTCTTCCACGTGCCGTGTTAGGTCTCCCTGACGTTGGCGACTGGTTCGGTGTAGGCAGTTCTGTCTTCTATCATTCTAAATAGCTGTTCTTTGGTTCTGATATTAATCCATTCCCGGATCTTTCTTATCCAGGACATTTGCTTCCTACCAATTTCACGCTGGCTCTCAGTTTTACTCTCCTAAATAAGATGCAGTAGATAATGATTTCCTTATCGTGTCACTTTATTGTTTATTAGTTCGCATAGGGTAACTACTCTTTATAGGATGGACTTCGATATTTGTAACTCTCTGGATTTATAATATTTTAACCATTCTGCTTTCAAGCTGTTCATTACCAATATTTTGAACCTCTACGCTTCCATACCACATAGCAGTTTAGACTATACATAACATTTGATATTCTTTGTCCTAACTTAAGATTTAAAGTGGCTGCATATTATTAAATATGACGCAAGCCTTTTAATTTCTTCATCTGGATCTAAGTTTTTCTAAGTATTTGAAGTCACTTATACCTTCAAATTGCTTGTCACTAGGATGGAGGATTGCACTGTTGTAACTTTAACTACTAAATACCATGAATTTTGTATTATTTATTATGTTTATATTTAAGCCCAGTCGTTGTCCTTCTAGAGAGATGCGGTTTACAAGCGTTTGAAGATCCTCAGTGGTTTCAGAAAGGATAACGCTGTCATCTGCATATTTAATTTGTACACCATCAATCTTAATTCTTAAATCTAATCATTTTTAAAAACTGCTATTCGTAAATTAGTTAAATAATAGGAAAAAACAATACATCCTTATCATACTCCTCTTTGGATTTCCAGATCTAATAATGTTAGGTCTCCGATCCAACTTCTGTTGTCTTTATAGATTTTCTACATCCTAATGTCCTTTCTGTCTACGCCGACTTCTTGAAGTAATTCAACTAATTTGGTATGCTGTACTCTATCAAGTGTTTTTTTAATTATCAACAAAGCATGCTAACATATCTTTTCGTGAATCATCTAAAGCAAACTCACCTTTTGGCGGTATCCGAGTATATATCATGCGGAGGAAATCTTTTAACATACGGCTTATCAGTCGAATTAGCCGATAATCGCTGCATTTTCTATCATGCTGTTTTTTAGGCAGCCCTATAGAAGTTGACTTCAAGTACTTTTCAGATAGTCTTCCGGATCGTATATCTTGTTAAATAGTTTTACTACAAGATCGATGTTTTCTTTCTTAATAACTTTTATTAGCTCTGTAGAAACCCTATCAAGACCAACCGCTCTTCTGATTTTTGCTATTGAAATGGTGTGCAGTATTTCCGATTTTAAGGTCTCCAACCTTCAAGTTTGTTATTGTCACCGTTAAGATCTATATATGTTCTAACGTCTTCAAATAACTTTATTATATATGATTTCCACAAATCCCGTAGGGTTTTTTATCTGGTATTTTGTTTGAGTCATTTACTGGAGCTATAACTATCTGTCTTTTTTTGTAGGTCAAATACTTCCTTCATTTTCTTATGCATATTAAATAGATCGTTTTTTTATCAGTTTTCTCATTCCATCGCTTGTGTCTTTTGTACGTACTTAAAAACTTTCTACATTCTGGCTTTGTTCTTTCATAAGGTTTTAGAAGGTTCAGTCACCTTTACTTACCGTGTACTAATTTCACTTATAATTTGTTTTATGTTGTTCTATTGACAGTCAACAGAAATGGATTAATTCCTCTGCATCCGATTTAATCATTTAGGTCTCTTATTACTTTGCCTCTAATGTCTTTATTGTGTAATCTAGAAGTATCGATATGCATGGTAAAAGCCTTTGTTTTATTGATCATGTCGACTACTAGTGGATTGTGATCCGAGCCTATGTTTGCTCCTGGATATGTTGTTGCTTGATGTTATTCTTATAACATTTGTTTATTAATATATAATCATTTGATTTAGAATGAGCTCTAGGTTACATGGATTATCCGAATGTGATTTTCATGTCTATATCCGGAGATTTGGTAGCTTAAACCGTTCATTAGATACTACCATATTCTCTCTTGGCAGAATCTCATCTATTGTTACTTTTGCACAAGCCGTAATCGCTTATTATGTCGGCAGGTTGACCTGTTTGACTCTCGTGTTATAGTCTCCGATTACCAACGTTCTTATTTGTATTATAGAATTTTTTTAGTCCATTGTATATATTTTGGATACTTGGAGTACGTTAATATAAACTAGGCAATAATTCTATCGAAGATTTATATAAAATTATCCACATAGTTTGTTCATTTTAAGACAACACATATGCCTACTCTGTTACGACAATGACGACTGTCAACGTTGTTTACAGAGTAGCACAATATTTGTTTATAACGGCATTTTTCTGTGCCTAGCCCTCTGAGGTCGCTAATTCCGATGCTTTTTAATTCCATCCCTTCCCTTTCCTTAATTAACTTATCTAATTTTTCGGCTGAGGTAGCGTCTTCAACAGTGGTCGGTCACTAGTCTTTGCAAGGTACCCACCTCTCACCTATGGATTCAAATGTCACACTTCAGAACTACATTGTCCTGTCGGCTAAACTAGATAAGGGTAGCCAGATATAAGCCAAATCTTATCCAGAGTTGAGGGACCAGCTGATTTCAAACCGAATAAGCACAAGAACGCGTTGCAGAATCTCCCGGTTCAAATTAATAAAGTCCAAACTTGATTGGGGACCATGAGTACAATAAGCACAAAACGCGTTGCAGAATTGAATTGTCAGCAACGGAGACTACTTTAAAGAAAACTAGTCTATAATCATTGTAAATCCATTAATAAATTTTTTATTACAAAAGCTTGGACCATTTTTGAACACATCTCGTATACATAAAGCAGACTCGTTATTATAAATAAAATTTTGAATTGTATAGATTATTTAATTGTTCTATATACATTTTTGTTCTTTATACGTATATATAAACTTTTAGTAAATCATATTAACGGCATATTTGTTAAAAAAATTAATATCAAATACTAGACCTTTTCTTTTATTTATCGATTAAAATAAAATAACTTTCTTATTTCTCACTCCTAATGTCTCGAGGTTCTCAAGTATTATATTAAGTTGTGGCATATTAGTATAGGCAACGCGCAGTGTTATTTGAATTTAGGGTTGCCTGATATCTAGAAATCAATATATAAAAATTAGTATATGAAAGATAATCGATGATAATGATTATGAAATGTTAAAAATCTGTTATGACCATACTGGTAATTTTTATTACAATAAAACATTTATAGCCTAAGCATGTGTCAAAAAATATTTTTAGGGAGTTTGGGGTTGCATTTTTGATAATTTAGTATAGCACAAAACAATATATAACAACGACTTGCGCTAAAAACTGCCAAACATCCTGTAGTAATAATGGTATGGCCTGTCGTAAATAGAAAAGTATGGGGCGTTTGTATATATACGACAAGATCTATACAAGATCTTAGAAACCATATTTTTCACAGATGTAGTAGTATTGGTTATCCAACTTGGAACTTACTATATGACAAAATAATTTATGTAAAAAAGGTGAAAAACAAATTTCGAAATGATAATAAAAATAAAAGTCAAATATTTCAACTAAGAAATTTATCACAGTCGTAATATTAATAATGTGTCTACATTTTACTATTTAAAGCTGGCTTGACGCATAGGTGTCGCATTGTGTAACGAGAAACTATAAATTAGGTCGCGTCTTTGTGATCATTTTTCTATTTGAACGTCAGCAACGAAGTTGTAGTGTGAAATGAAAAATATATTATATGCAGTGACATACAATAAAAAATGAGCTGAAAACAAACAGTTGAAAGTAGAGAAACCTGATCAAAAGGTAGCTTACGCCCATTAAATGTGTTTCTATTTGATTGGCGGAATTTTTTTACGAGATTTCACACGGTGAACAAGTACTCAGTCAAACACACTATAGAAGTTTTGAGTAATCGAAAAGGCTTCATATTCCATCACGATAACACCAGATCACATCTTACTCAACTGGCGCTACAAACTCCTTTAACATTCAATGTATACTCAAGTCTTTGATTATCCAGATTATTATCTGTTTCGGCTTCTGCAGACTAATGACTAGAAATTTGGTTCAGTGGACAATTAGTCGTAAAGTATTTCACGATTTTTTCCTAGAAATAAAAGTCTACTAGGGATGACTACAAATTATACTATCCTTGGCAGTAGTTGATTTTCTATCATTTCGATGCATAGTTTCCAGTCTTGTTTTTTGGATTCATTTGTTTCTAGAACAGATAAAATGAACAAAATGTGTCAATAGATGAGCCGGAACAGATCCTATGGGCTAAATCTTAGATGGAAGAAGAATACTATATAAATTATTAACAAAACTACTTTTATTTTGACATCTTCAGCTAGGACACAACATTTTTAGTTGCATAAATTGAATCAGAAAGATCCTAAAATAAATCTTCTTAAAGGTCTTAAAAGAAATGTATAGCATTCTACCGAGAATTTAGTAACATCGCCTACCTACTGACTTTTACTGGTATGGGAGTCCAAAACTGGTAAAATTGAACTTATTTGTAACTTAAAATAGACTAAGATGATGGCAGTATAATACAAACAATTGGTTTTCATCTGGATGAGAATATCCCATCCGTAATTTTTCGTTAACGTTATAAAATTGAGGAAGCATAGTTCTAATGTCATAGGACAATCGAAATTAAACTTTAGAATTTGAATTTGGCGGTGTTTGCGTTCGAAGTTTTCATTTATAAGGTTAGCATCTAAGCACATGGCAAAGCCCATACTAAGGACCACCAGAAACGCCATACATTTGTAACTGAGTTTTGGGGAATACAAAAATTGATGCTAATCTTTACAAATGACCTCATATTGTGAGAAGAAGTTCATTTTCCTTTAAACGGCTTTGTGAATCGTCAAAATGCACATTCACAAGAAACCAATGCATCCACATAATTGCACTGTTTGGTGTACATTATGGGCTGTAGGAATCATTAGCCTATAATTTTTTGAGAACTAAGCTGTAAACGCTTTTACTGTCATTGGTATACATTATCAGGAGATGTTGAATAACTTTGTATTCAGTGAAACACTCATTTAACTTTAAATCAAATGTCTGGTCGTATTATCTCACAGAGGAATGACATTGATTAACCACGACGGTCTTGTGATCTAACCTTATTTAACTTATTTCTGTGAGATTATTTGAAGAAAAGCATTTTTGACAAAAAATCTACTACGATTACAGGAATAAAAGAGAACATCAAACATATAATTGCTGAAATAGAGTGCCATATATGGAAGATCATTATGGAAAACTTTGCTAAAAGGAAAGTCGTGGCTATTTGGCTAATAATAATTTTGTGTTATATTTTTTTTAGGAAAAGCTTTCTTACAGTTTAATTTTTATTGATGTATAGAGAATGTTTGCTGTGCACCACAATATAAAACATTAGATGTGTTTTGCATTAGTTTAAATAATGATGTACGAATTTCGCCGCGAGCATAAATTTTTCTCGTCTTCTGAGCTTTATTTTGTTGGAAGCCACACACCTCTCAGGAAAGAAGGCCTATGTTTAGATGCCGCTAATACTACAGCAAATCAATATTTGAACTAATAACCATAAAGAATCATGACCTAGCGAGGAGGAGGGAAGAAAGATAAAGAGGGGAGATGCACAGGACAATATCTGATTAGTGATTATCAAAAATCGGTCTACTATAACCTAGATTTCTTTCGCAACATTGTACTACTATACGAAACTCAACCTCGGATGTTACTTTATAAATACAACATCTATCGAATCTTGCGTTTAGTAAACTTTTAGACTGAACTTCCTGTATATCTCATACAAAAGGGTAATTCTAAATTAAGTGTACAAAAGTTTGCTAGACTTCGATTGAGGGTGCTACGTCAATTCGAAAGGTCAAAGTCAGGGGTAATTGTTTGTACAAACTTTACCAATCTTCATCTTTTAGTATGAGTTCAGCACACTTAAAGGTGGCATTTTAAGTAAGTATAGTTATAAAAGTGTTACAAACAGAAGAGATGAACTAGAATTATATTCAATCACGCAATAAAATAATTAACTGTTTTTGCAGCATATTTTCAGGATCTATTTAATCGTTATTGGTAAGTATATTTACAACAGATTTATTTAAAATTGCCCTCCCCCCTCCTAATCTCTACACAAGCTTTACGGCGCCAGGGCAACTCGTCTACGGCAGTACGCACTACAATCCATTAAAAAAGTATTCACTGCACCCATCAGGACTCGCTTCAAAGAATCAACATTAGGATGTCCTTTTTCACAAATTATGCTCTAAAACTGTATTCTAAGAAATTGAGATCTAGGCTACCAGAAGAGCAACCTTTACTTTTGGAAGATGAGGCAAATTGTTATTCGGTTTGAGTTAACCGTGCTTTGTGGGTGGATGCAGAGTCTTGCTGGAAAATTCAAGGCTTACCTTAAAAAAGTGCGTGATTTAGGGATATCATTACATTATCTAAAATATTCTGTTGATAGATAGCGGCTTTTTTCACAAAAATAAATATCGGTCATTTCATCATAACAGACTCCCCATAAAACCATTATAGTTGCTGGATGATGTCCTCTCTGAACCCTTAACACTAGCTCAGATGCTTTCTTAAACAACTTAGCATATACTCTGTGCTTGTTGAAGATTCCTTCACTGTGAAAATGTTTTCATTCATAAACAGAAATTTTCTGCGGCTACCATGCGCGTAATCAACCAACAATATTTTTCTTTAAAGCATCTATCAGCAAATGTTCCATATGTTTTTTGTAACCATTTAGACCTAGGTCTTTCTTAATAAAGTGATACATCTAGGTTTTCAAAATTTGCATTTCCCAAGACATAATCTTCTTCTTATGATATATTATGATACGGCTTTGAATGCTCGAACAATTCAAACTGAAAATGGTCTTCCAGACCTTTGACCGCTTCTGTCCCATTGAACAATTTTATAGCCGATACACAAACATACAAGCATACGCGAAGTCTTAAAAATTACCCCTTTTTCATTGCCACACTTTTTTAATTGTATTACAGTAATATGGTTTTATTTGACAAAATACAAAGTAACTTACAACTTGAGACTTGACAATTACGACCGTATGTGACTGTCATATATATCTTGATGCTGTGTAAAGCAAGGATAAGTTTGATTTTGTAATAGTATTTATGGGACTAGTAGGCATATGGTGATGATCTCCCTCACATATCAAATTCAAAAAACTGTTTATATAGAAAACCAAAACAAACTGCAAACTACTGCTATTTAGCGGTTTGCAGTATTTCAACATTTTTGTGAGTAGAAATATTCAAATTCGTGAGATATTGAGATATGTACTTGAATATTCACAATCACTATGTGGAAAAATACATAATAGTATTATGTGTTCGTAAGTGAAATTTTAGAAATGTATGGACTAACCTTTTAGAATATGCTTTATGTAGTATAACATAAATAATAATTTAATTCAAATAAGTTAGACTAATTGCAAGTATTTCATATTCTTGCATAAATAAATTTACGCCGCCTTCCGTTGCTATTGTTTCACAATTGTACTGATCACTAACGTGACGGACATACTTCACAACTCACACGGAAGCCTTTGATCTTCCATTATTAGAATTAGCTCGAAATAGCCGCGCAGCATCGTATAATTACTTTTTAAATTGAGTTTTATTGGTCCTGCCTCTCTCGGGCACTAAAAAAGCCAAAAAGTCGTTACCGTTATAATTGCCCTCCGCCAAATGTGACCGGATTTTAAATCAACCCTCTGCAGAGTAATGTCGATACCGACAACCGGCATTTCCATCTTTCGGATTTTAGATCTCGCGCTCTCTTAATTTACTGTGTTTGCACATTCTTCAGCCGCTGGCCCTAGAATTCGACGACATTAATTCACCCAAGCAGATCCGCGTTTTACTTCGCCATAAAAACAAAATCCGTCTTAAAGTGTTCTAAAAATGTTACTGAGCTTTCCAAAAATTGAAACGGGAAACCCATCCACGTTAATCAATTCCAAAAAAATCCAATAAAATTAGTTCAAAGTTTAACAATGTAAACTAATGATTAACAGAGTGTTTATAGAAAAAACTTGTTACGAAATTAATACTCCAAATGAATAGTTAAGCCTTTCAGTTTTATTACGAGGAGTATTCTTAAGTGCTCATCATGCTTTTATGCTTTGTCATTATGACGCTCGTGTTAGGTTACGCAGCAAACATTCAATAAAATGACTTGCAATAGCTCACGCGGCACATTCCGAGTAATTTATAAAGAAAAATTTTTCTCTCCTAAGCACAAAAGTAATTTTAACGTAATGGCGTTCTCCCAGAATCCCCTGCTTATATCTCAGTCATTTATTGCCATATTGTACAGTAATTGTCCTTTTATGGCGCCTGTTCTTTTACGGCGCTGTTAATTTCACCCATCTCTCACTGTTTTGGTAACTTCGCCGTTTTCTTCTAGGTGCTTTTATTTGAGCATGAATAACAATTACAAGTTCAATTTGAAATCGTTCATTTGCTACTCAGTCAATGCATAATTTATATAATTAGAAAAGTAATTATTTCAACCTTGGGAGAGCTGAACAAATGACAGTCTCAAGGAATGAAGTCAGGGCCGATCAATTGTCAACTGAAGCATTTCATCTTCAAGAAGAAGCATACTTCTGATTAGAACGTCCCGTCTTTTTTGCGACAGTAATTACCGATAGCTTACAAAAGTATTAAACATTGACTGTGTTTTGCTTTGTTAAAAATGTGTGAAAATATCTTCTTCTTTGTGGTCTAAAGCTATGACTGGAAAGATCTTTCTCCAATAACAAATTCATTTGACGTTGGTGAGTACATACTCTACCTGCTAGTTTAGACTTGAAAGTATATAAACAAACCCTAATGTCATTGCCACTCCAGTTTCCTAGTTTTTGGTCAACACGTCTTGTAGATTTTTAGAAATTTTAACACAGTTTTGATTATTGACTAGTCACTATCATAACTAGTACCCAGTTTGGCGCAAATTATGGTAGCATTCGTCTCACTGTTGTTGCTTCTAATCTGGCGCAAATGAGTTACATCTTCCACCTTTTATGCTATTAAAATACAAACGTTTGCGCAAGCGCTACCTTTATGACAGATAATATGGACCTATTACGTGGAAACACGCTTTAACTTTAACTAGTGTTAAGAAAACAAATGCTAACCTACCTAATGACTTAAGAGATTTTAAAATTCATAGATGTTTAACGATTTTTAAATAATAAAACAAGATAATATTGTTATAAATTATTTTGTCCGTACATGGCAAGTGAAAATTATATTCTGAACCTATTAAACGATGCTCCCACAAGTAGAACAAACTACAAAAAGGAAATGAAACAACCAAAAATTGAGAAAAGCGAGATTTAATTTTTTCATTTAATCTGGTAGATATAAATCACTAAAAAATGGGAAGTTATTTTTAGAATAACAAAACAAACAAGATATAGAACGAATAATACAATAATTACACTAAAGCCAAAAAATCAAAAATAATAATATGAAAAATAGCACTTATAAAGTATAAAAAAGAAGACAAAACAGAACAAAAAACAACGAAGCTCTTAAAATTAAATACTTAAATGCCAAAAAAGCAGTATTTAAAACAAATAGAAAATACAAAAAGTAAATCGTAGAAAGAGGTAAGCAACAGCAAAAGTAAATAAAAAGTCCATTCTCACAACAGAAAAATCAGATGAAACACACGCCATCGATTTAGAGAGCGCAATACAGTTTAGGATGGATTATTTAATGGTCAGGGATAAAGAAATGAACAAAGAAGAAATGCCCAAAAGAAGTATAAAATAAGCAAATAAAGAAATGTAAATTTAAGTCTTTAAGGGTTTCGAATAAATGAAATAATTAAGTTATTGGAAGTATGAATTGCAAAAAAACAACAAAAGAATAATTGAGGGAAAAATCTGGTTCAACACTTATAACAGCAATTTTTTATGTAAAAAAGCGTGATAATAAACCTTTAAAATATAGAACACAAATTCTAGGAGGTAAATTTTTGGAAAAATTTAGATCACCCCTATTCAAGGTATTTAACATACTAAACTCAAATTACTTTAAATTTTAATTGCAATCGGGTACAGTAAACGACGTAACGGATTCTGAATCATTTAGACTAGAAGAAACATTATAATGTTAAGTCTAGATGTGGAAGAAGTTTTTGATGTGACTTGACGGTCAGCAACTTCAAGGTTGCCAAAGATTTAAGAATGGCAAATATGAGTAGAGAAGAAATTAAGCAAAGATTGTCTATAAGGATCCGATTCTAAACCAATATTTAATATTCATTTGATATAACTTTATGTTAAATATATGTATATAGTAAAAGGACAAACATATTAACATGAATGATGTCCATATGAATATTTTCTATCATCTTGTGCATTTATAAGATTTTTCAAATGCTCTAATCTAATTTTACTGATGAGTGGGCAATAAAAGCGATTATTGTTAATTTTAAAAATTTAATTTTTCAATTTGTATCATTATGTTTAGCAATTGATGAGAAATTATATTCTTTTTGTGTATCTAGAAAATGCTTTCAAACACTGCCTTTTGACTTACGTAGGTCCTTGGGCATTCTTTACAAAATGTTATTCTTAAGAGCAACGATCCTTAATTTATTGTATGCAAATAAAGATGAAGGACAGACGTACGACCGTAAAATTGTTAGTATAATTTCTATATTGACTTTGTGAAAGAAGCGTTTATTAGAACTTTCAGGTTTCCCAAATTTCTAAGGATTTTCAAAATAATTTCGAACATGGATACCATGCAGATGATAAGAATCAGCGTGCCAAAAGTGTCCGAAACATTATATCCGTATTTTTAGAATAATTTCATAATAAAAGAATAATACAATCGTTTGTGTTAATAATAACAAGGAAAGAACAGAAAATATCAAAAGTTAACTAGGCGTAGTGGTCAGCCGTTCTTCATTGCATCCAAAATGTACTTGAAATAATCTTCAACCGCAATCCTAATTGTAGTCTCTAATGAATTCCTATTCATCTTCTGATGGCATGATAATATGTAGTAACAAATAATAAAACAATAATAAATAACTGAAAGTTGAAGTTACTTCTGACTAAAATATTATCGTTAGTGTTGTAGTGCATTTTTAAACTAATTATTTTAACAACAATCAAGATTATAACATTTGGAGCAACGAACATCAAATAAAAATTCAAAAACATTAACTTTGCCCAAAAATGTCACTGTTTGGTGTGGATTTTGGTCCGATGGATTTATCGGCCTTTGTTTCTTCCAATATGAGGAGAAACTGTGACTCGTAAATGAGAAAAACATTGGGCTGTTATAAATGATTATTTTTGGCCTCGAATAAAAGGTATGGACTTTACAAAATGTGGTTTGAAAATTGATTATATTATATTTACTGGTTCCCAAAATCATATGCTATTAAATTCCTTTGTTTTTGACTATATTTTATCTTAGGTTCAAGCTAATAAATCCCCAAAACGACAATACAACTTAAAAAACAGAGTACGCATCAGCAAAAGAAATTGCAACACATTTATTTAAAATATTTTTTTAAGCGTAATATTAAGAGTATTAAATAACATCAGAATGTTGAATAAAATAAAAAAGGAAAGATGTGAAATATATTGACTGTGGCGAAAGTTACCCAGCCAACTATAGGAGCGTTGGTATTTATTTAAAAAAAAATCTATAAATACGCTACATTAAAAAAAATCATCCAATCGCCTATCCAACTTACTGAGAAATGAGTACCCAGTCAAAACTGCCAGAAGAAAGAAAATATCATGCCCAAATGATTAAAGAAACTATGCACCCTCCACAATGACATGCCGTTATTGCAACAAACGGATGATATTACAGAGGTAAAAAAAAATTTTCTAGAATTCATTCGTATGTGGTGAAGAAATAGTGCACCAGTTTTGCTTTACTATTTATTAGCTAACATTAGATATTCAATGTTTTATTGGTACCCCTTTAGATTTAATAACAGCAACTATTTTTTGGGGAAAAGCTTCAAAAATAATAGCTTCCCGTAGAATTTCTTTGAACCATTTTTCAATCTCACGTTATGCTTTCTTATCTTCCGCTTTAGTGTCCCAAAGATACTGAATGGGGTTTAAATGTAGCGATTGGTTTGGTCAATCTAACAGCTGCACTTGAGTGGTTTAAAACCACTATACGCTGTTTACAGATTTTCTGAAATTTGATGTTCATAAATCCATGTATAAGATGGGTGCAGAACCGTTTTCAGCACAACAATATATTATTTATTGTTTACGAATCTCTCGTAAGCAACCATTTCTCCTAGATCATCATGCTGCCACTTTGATTGTAGGCACCACACACTGGGAAAGTAATCTTCACTCATTCATTGCTCCACGCAAGTAAGGTCAAGATGCCAACACCTAAACGATTGTCATAATTAAACAATATTTTATTACACGGGTGTACATATAACAGATCTATCATTTGACTATTGAAAACAATAGTAATGTTAATCTTACCCTTGTCTAACCACAAAACATCAATCTTCTTCCTTTTCGAAATTTTGGTATTTGTAGAATCCACTGTAAACAAGCTCTTTGTTGTTGTTTTTTTAAACCATGACTTCTTCCTGGTCTTGCATCCTTTCAAGGCTGTTTCCTCGAGCCTCGTTCTTACGATCCTAGCACTAACGTGCCGCTCAATATCTATAGACATCGTGGCAACGAGCTCGAAAGAGACAACGTGTCCAAGTACACTCAGCTCTTTTAGAACATCATCTGTTGAAATGGTGTGATGAATATTTTGTATGGCCACTCTGTACGATCTTTCTTCCTTTAATTGGTATTATGTTTTCGTCTTTAAGATGTCTGGCGAGTTTTCTGTATAATATTGTTCTGTTTCTAATACTTTACTTAGGTTTGTTTCGTAAGTATTTAATCTGTAAATGTAAATTGGTGGAGATTTCGTAATTTTGGGTTGTTGATTATTGACTGTGTTCCAGATTTATGCTGTTGGTTATGATTTTTAAAAAAAACTTTAAATCTATTTGATGAGGTTGCTCGAGTAGAGTGTTGAATAGGATATGACTGCGAGTTGTTTCTTATTTTTCTGTTTTTAACCATTTGGCAATCGTGCTTTGCTCTTACTGAGATTGCTTGAGTGGTTCTTTCGTCATTTTTTATTTGTTTCTGTATTCTCAAATTTGTTTTTGTTTTTAGCAGAAATCACTTATTGGCTTGTGTTGGTTTGCATAGCCTAGGGCAACGGAGATGTATGGGGACTTGGTATACCAGAGGATGGCATTAATATTTAATTATGGGCTGCATATGGTAGTTGTGAATTTGCAGACTACTATACTGATTTTTCTGTAATTGAAATTGATAGCCTTTATAATTATGACATCCAAATATAAACCATTGGGGCAGTTTGATTTAATGGGCTTGGTAGTCCAAGATTGTAACCGGTTGGAAACATGGGTTAATATTTACTGCTATGTACACAGAATAAGTAAAAAACGATTCTACATACAATTTACAAGAGGAATGCCACGTGCTGATCGCTTATTGATCGCATGGCACTGCACTTAAATAAACACTTGACCAAGGGTTAACTAGGCGCTCGTATTATAGCAGCGGATGGGCGCTACATGTCCGAACACTCCAAAACTCAAACGAAGCATAATTAAAGTAAAATATAAACTTAAAAAAACCTAGCGAAGTAAAAGCAGCATTTATCGTAGCAAATGGTAACTGATTTTAATCGTATTAATCGCCTTTGTATAATATTAAATTTGTTAAACTTCCAACTACACGTGGATATTAATCGAACAATGGCATAACAAGTAGAGCATGTGACTGCGTCCATTTGAGGTTTTAATTAAAGTCATTAATTAGCGTCGTTGGAAACACTTCCTTCGTGGCGTTCGCAAATAAGGTATCACTCTGACGTTACTTGGATTGAGTCTCGTTGTTCAGCATTAAATATATGTTTCGATTTAAAGGGGAGCATTATTAAATAAAAGGCATTCGTTCCAGGGTTTCTGCGAACACGACCCGGATTCGACAAATCGGACTCATCTGGCGGCAACCTCGGCATCAAAGACATCGCCGCCGCTTTGAGGTGGATAAAAACGAATATAGCGTCTTTCGGGGGAGATCCCAAGCGAGTTACTCTAATTGGGCACGATACGGGGGCAGCGCTGGCTAATTTCCTACTTGTCTCGCCCAGTTCCAAAGGTGGGTAAAGGGAAATAAAGCGTAAAATTAAATTCAATTGTGCTATAACCGTAAACGAAAGAACAGTACAATGAAATTATATAAAGGTTGCAATGTTGACATAGTTCAGACTCAGCTGGGTCTTTTTTGACTGAAAATAAGAAAATAACGTTCGTCTTTTTTTTGTTAATCGAGTTCGTGCATGGATATTCGGTCTAACCAAAAAAGACTGTGGCGCCGGGAGAACTTGAATGATAAATGTTATTTTTATGTGTACAAGGGCTTTTCCATCGGGTCGCGCTGCTAAGTGGAACAGCCCTGAGCCCCTGGGCGACCATTCACAATCCTGACAGCATCCGCATTAGCGTCGGCCAACAGACGGGCTGCCTGTCCTCCGCTGAAGGTGACGACGAAGACATCGCCCCCTGCCTGCGCTCCAGGTAATAAGAAGTGCCCTCGAATCTTTTAAGTCAAAATGATGAATTGCTTTGTTTTTAGGCCCGTTCAGGCGCTGCTCGACGTACATATGGAAAACGTGCGCTTCATGCCGCGGATAGCGCCCTCTCTCCCCGTCGACTCCGAAACCTTGGAGCCCGAGTACGCCATGGAGCACGCCAGCGAGAACTTCATCACGTGCGAAGTGATGCTAGGGACCACTACGACCGAAAGCTATAACGATTTCAGTGCGACGGACATTCAGTACGGTTTCGAGGAGGAGGAGCGCAATCGGATTCTTAGGACTTATATACGTAACGCGTACGTTTATCACTTGAACGAAATCTTCTCGGCCGTTAAGAACGAGTACACGGACTGGGAAAAGCCCATTCAGCATCCAATTAATATCAGAGACTCCACCATGGAGGCGCTCAGTGATGGACACACAGTATCTCGGTTAATGAGGGTGGCCTTCCTGCACGCCAGAAGGGGGGCTAAAACCTATTTCTTCCATTTTGGTTACCAAACTAAAGACAGTGACTATCCTCAGGTAAGTAGGTATTATTATTTGTTACAGAACTTTGAAAACAAATTTATTTTCTAATACGAACAAAACAACTCTCGCTACACGATTATTCTTAATATGTCTCTAATGTTTTGATGTATAGCTAATCCAATCTATTGTTATAAGTTACTAATCAATACATTCAGTAACTGTTTGAAACATGCTATTATTATACACAAAATAGGGAAATGACTATTCTAGCTTTACTATCTTTTTAACGAAATTAAAACAATTTCTGTATATTGGTGAGATCCAAGAATCAGCATGTCCTGAAAGCCTATGTTAGGAGATGCGTTCAAGTTCTAAGATCTCTAAATTTTTTCTCCGTAGTGTGAATAAGTAGAAAGATGCGATTAATTTTAAAAGACACAGGAAACATTTCTGAATTTGTAACATAGATGGCGGTATCATACAATGTACACAGGTCGCTCTACCACCATTGCAATGAGTATTGTTTTGTGTACTTAAAATTGCGACATTTGGTGGTCAGAAACAACTTGTAATCATCCATTTCCTCCTCTTGCTTGGTGAAACGCCTATCAAAATTTATCGCCAATTGAGTAAACACGCGGTGAACACGTTATGGATGTTAAAAATGTGCGTTCATGAATGCGAAAGTTTAAAAAAGGTCGATTATGTAACAGTGAACCGAACCAGCCGGATCAAAACCATGATTACGCATATTATGGAAGACCGACAATTAGGTGTAAGGGATATCGCTTCTAAACTTGGCATTTCCGTAGGACCTGTGGAGTCCATTTTGCATGTTGACCTAAAAATGCGGAAATTTTCTTCAAGCTGGATCCCACGAATGCTGACCAACAAACACAAGGCTGCGCGAGTAGCAATGTTTTAGGACACGTTGGCACGTGATGCCACCATGAATGTCCGACCATGAAGAACACTCGACATTGTGAAAAATGTGTACATCTAGACAAAAATTACGTTGAGAGATAACAAAAGTTTTAACAATTTGGACACCTTAGAACTTCGTAAAAAGTAAAAAAACTACACTAGATATTGAATCCTTTGACATTTTACAAAAGGTGGACTAGATAAAAATATTTTCTAAATGTCGCCCTAATCAATATTGTGCTAGGTTACTTCGAAAATCAAATTCACTGTCGTTATGATTCTTTTTTTCAAGACTTCGAGATTCTCTGAACAATTTTGACACGAGTGGTACACAACAGCTTTGGCTAGACCCCTTAATGAGTAATCACGAGGGTTCAAATCGGGTGAATAGGCCGGCCAATCAAGGACCTGCGTATTTGTGAGCTTGACACTCATATGAAAACCATCGCTTTTTATAATCTGCTTGGTTCAATCAATTATTTGTATTTAAGTGATGACAAGTTTGATATTGATTTCCAGTTGCTCTGTCATTTAACGATTGATAAATTTTAATTTTGTAAACGAAAAAGTCTGAAGTCGGTCCTGGCACGGTAATAATAAAGTTGTGCATTATATGATTCTGTAAATTAGCCCAATTTTTATTAACGTTCTCCAAATAATAAATTACACGGGCGAGTAAGTTGTGTAAGCGCTTGGATGTCGATTATATTCGGTAAGTAAAATTAAGAATGAGTGTAGTAAAAGATCTTTGATGTATGTGGATGTGTGATAGAGAAAGCGTCTATCAGAGTGAGAAAAAATGATAAAGCAGAAATAAAACGTGTAAAACTAAGTAGTAAGTGATATAAGAAGATAGCTACAGTCAGTAATAAATTAAACCTGAATTATAAGTATTAATACTGGAAACCTAAATAATTATAGAGTTAGATAAGAAGGGCATGAAAATGTGATAAGAAGAAAATCTGATGGAATAAACTTTGTAAATGTCATGTTTTACACAAGACGAGATAATTAATACAGGATACCAAACATAACCCACGAATATATACCAACATAAATTTAAAAAATATATAGAAACAGTAAATAAAAACATTGATCAGAAATGGTAAAACCTTACCCAAGAGTTGTGTGTGTGTGTGTGTACGCGCGCGCGCGAGTGTGTGTGCGAGTGTGCGCGTGTGTGTGTGTGTGCCAGCGTGGTCCCGTGGTTGAGGGACGGGCTGCGATGCAGATGGACCCGCGTTTCATTCTCGGTGCTCTCTGATGCCTGGGGGTGGCCTACTCAGTCACTAAAAATAATTGAGTGCCTGCGTTCGTTCGAACAAGGGATAATAATAGCGATCGTCTTAGGCGCGGTGCTTGCCACATCGCCCCGCATCAGAGATGGTGCGCGACGACCGGGCAGAAAGAGCGAACGTATGAGAGCCTTAACCTCTCAGTTTGCAGGCCGTGCTTCCACGCGGGGCGTAGAGCCTTACCATTATTATTATATATATACTAGGAGTTGCCCGCCAAAAGATATTTTTGGCGTCCTAGACTGACAAATTCTCACCTTCCCTCAAATTTTTCCAAGGTGCGAACGTATAAATTTTTAATTAGACCGGCTTTTTCTCTGGATCAGAAACATGGAACAATTTAACGCCCATTTATGGTGGACGTAAGCGTAAGCCGCCCATAGGAAATACGTAATACGTAAAGTAGAATTAATGCAAAGCTTATGCGCTCGTTCATAATGCACTCCCGTAATTTTTACGTTAGTAATTTTTAATTTTTCTGTAGATTAATGTTGGCAACAGTAACAGAATGTTGAAGCATCTAGGAGGAGATAGAATTATAAGTTTATAAGAAATGAAGTTAGGGAGATAAGACAATTATATCATAAGATAAAATACATTAAGAAGAGAATGTGTTTATAAAACGCCTTTTTCATTTTTATTGCCATAAATGTAAAACCTGATTATTGCCCCCATTACGATTATATCGAAAACAGCCGCAACAAATCCTGGCTTCGATTAAACGCAAAACAGAGGCCCAGTAGCCTGCAATCATCATCAAAATTTAATAACACAGTAGCGGCTGGCGAATTTTACATCTTTGCAACCCCTTAACGTGCCATAAATTTATGCCATTAAGGCCGTATAAACGTGTTTGTTCAAACCATAAGCGAAGCGTTTGGGGCCACAGAGTCACAAATCTAATTGTTGGCCTGTTACAAAAAGATTTATTTTTACGGGTTCGCCGCCGCGGTACCAAACTTAGTTAAGTTACTACGTTTTACCTGTCATATACTTTTCGAGCCCTGTAATTGCGTTTTCAGATACACTCTCGTATTGTAATGAGGCACAGCGTGTTTACATAATAATACAAGCGTGCTTTTTGACCAGCTGGAGATTTTTGTTTATTTTATCACGGCAAAGTTTAAATTTATAGGCATAATTAGAAAATAGAAACAAAATTATTTTGTAAAATAACAAAAACAAATTAAATTTTATATTTAGAAAACGCCCTTATAAATTTTTGTTTATTGTTTCAGCGATTCTTAGGTTTTTCTAACGCTGAAAACCACATTTGATTCCGGTATGCATTTACAAAATACGTTTAGAATGTAATTAGACTAATTTTCTTGGTCCAAGCAGACGAATCGGGAGGCGGAGTCTTCGGCCTAGCTCATTTGCCTTTGAGTCTTTACAGAGTACGGATCATTTATGAAGTAGACAACTATTTCAGCGTCGCGTCACGAGTCGAAATGTAGCATAGTGTTGTTTGACGATATGCAATTAAATTTTGGATTAAACTCGAAAAATATGCAACCGAGACGCTTGCTATGATACAAAAAGATAAGAAACGCGCAGAGCGCCCATTGACATCTCACACTTTGGACAATATGCTAAGATGAACAGGGTTTTGAACTCACATCTGAGTGTTAGATTGAAGTAGATAAAGTGAGACTTCCAAAATTAGAGATGCAGAAAATTTCTTTTTTAAGATTTTAACCGACAAATAGAAGAAAAATCCTATGTTGATTTCTCGTGAATTTTTAGACCATGTGAGAAGTGAGCCTAATTTTGGCTCCATAGGGCGTCTTCAATTCTTTGGCTTTTGACGTTTTCGCTTTTGGGATTATAGAGTCACCAACCCCAACACCTATTTACTGAATGCGTTTTACTGCTTTTTATTTTTTCAGATTGTCTTTTAAGTTTGAATGTCAGTAACACTGTCATATGCTATTTTCACACACATTTTTTTCCATTTCTTCTTGACTTTGGCTGCTATTTTAATTTTGTTCCATTTAGTCCCTCCCTTGTTAGTAAATTCTCTTTGCATCTTCTACTTCCATGTGTCTTTTAGCTTCTCTTTATTTCTTTTTCCTTTAACATTGTAGGTGACAGGTCACACTCTTGTCTCATCCCGATTTCGATCTTTACATTTCTTGTTAATTTGCTTTGTATGTTTATTTTTACAGTAAAATCTGTTAACCATGCGTATTAATTTATTTGGAATACCATACGCTTTTAATATTAACCGCAATTTTTTCTAAATCTATAAAAATTATTTGAAGTTTTTTTTGTTATTCATTTGCTTGTTCAATGATATCATGTAAAATAAATATTTTATTGATACACTACCGTCAGTATCTAGATCTCGCTTAATTATTTCTTAATGTTTTGTCAATTTGGCTAAAACAATTCTTGTAAGTATTTTACTTGCTGTATTTCATAACGTTAGTCTTTTACAATTTGAACAAATTGATTTATCTCCTTTTTGGCAATCTTATTATTACACTCCCGTTGCATTCTCTTGGGATTTTTTCCTTCCATGTAGTGTTTAATAATTTATGCATCATTTCTTCATCTCTTTCTTTTATCAATTCTGGTGGGATATCATCTATGCCAGCAGCTTTGTGTTTAATGTTTTTATAGCATTCTTGATTTCTTCTCTCGTGATCGCTTCTTCATTGGTATCTATTTCCTCACGTATTTGTTGTATTTCCGTTATTTCATCTGCTATTGTTGTCTCTTATATATTTGTTCGAAGTGTTCGATTCATTCCTCCGTTTTTATCTTTTTTGTTATTTTCTTATTTGATATCTTACAAGATTTTTATGTTTTTTACTTACTGCTTCTTCGGTCTTTCTTAATGTTTTTCCTGCATATTTCCTTTTATTATTTTTTCAGCGCTTATTTTATATAATCCTTTATATATATTTTTGTTCTTTCACTTTTACTCTGTTGTTTAATTCCCCTAATTTTTCCTCTATTTTTCCCAAGTTTGTTTTGATATGCATATTTCTGTTTTGGTTCTTTGTATCCTAGAATTTTTTTGCTGTTTGTTCAATAGTTGTCTTAGACTTAGTCCATATTTCTTCTACTCCTTCCTTTATTTACTTTTTTCTTGTTTCACTCCTTAGTTAATTCTTCTCTATATCGGTTCTGGTATTTCTTTAGTTGTTTTCTCTTGGCTCTGTTTGCTTTTAATTTAATTTTTATCAATGCTCTAAGTAGTATATGATCTGAAGATCCATCTACCCCTTTCATTGCTCTTACTTCACATAGCATATTTTTCTATTTTTTCCCATTGTTTTATGATGCATTTGGTTTTTTATTTTTTTACCGGTAATGTTTAGATTACTTTATGTGTAATTTTATATTTCAAAAAGCTACCTCCTATTTTTAAGTTATTTCTTGGGCAGAATTCTATGAATAGTTCCCCATTTTCGTTTGCAACACCTATTCCCTCTTTTCCCATTATTTGTTTTCTTTCCCGTAATCTTCCTTCGTATTTTTGTATTAAGATCACCCATTAAAATTTGTATGTTTTTTTTTGCTTTGTTCATATCTTCAAAGGGTTTTTTTTAATTGTATATAAAATTGTTTTTTTTGTATTACTTTATTTTCCGCTGTCGGTGCATATGCATTTACTATAATTATATTATAAAAATTTACTATCTGATACACCCGCCCATTCTATTATAGCGTTTATTACATTTGGTCGGAGCATAAATGCTACTCCTTTTTCGTGTTTTCCATGTTTCTCTGCAATTCCGGAATATGTCAGTATATATATATATATATATATCCTTCCCATACCAATATTTCTATTTGATACCTTTCTAATTCTTTTATTTTTGACGATTTATTTAAAATTTGTAAGTTTTATTTCTTGGTTTCCATTCGCATTGTCCATTTCCTTTGCTTCAGTTACCTTAATGGTATTTACATTTACAGTTGGTTACTAAGTTTTATTATTTTTTATATTTTGGTTAACTTTTGAGGACGTAAAACCTGCTAGCAGGGTTTGGTATTGTTTTAGTTTTAATCTTTTCGCCACTTGTGTAATCCCTGATTTTGTTTCTTATTATCATTGTTTGATATTTCTGAGGCAAACGTTTATATCTACGGAACTACTTGACTCACTTGATTCACTTCATATTTTGTTAGTAGATACCTTAGTTCGCTATAATCCTTTCTTATATTCTATCTCATTTCTCATTGTCAATCCAAAGTTTATTATATTTTATGGTTATTCGTAGGCCATTATCTTTTGCAGTTGCTGCCGTTTGTTCAAATTTCTTCTTGTTCTCTAGTTATCTGATAATATCCAATCCAGTATCTGTTTCTTTTAATTTGTTAGCCTGTTTCAAAACATTTTGTGATTGTGTCTAATTTTTCTTCTGTGCTTTCGGCCATTTTTGTGATTTGTTATTTTAGCTTGTATTTTCTAAAAAATTATAGTTACGACCTTATTTTGTTTACATTGCTGAACGTCATTGTTTATTACCAATTAATTTACTGATCCTACTTCATTTCATTTTTTATGCGTGCTCTTATGTTCATTACCCACCGATATACTTACTTTTATTGTTTTAATGTATGCATTAATGAAAACTGGGACCACTCATTAGAAATAAAAAGCAGGATAGAAAAATCCAGAGCCGCATTTCTGAAGATGTCGAAAGTATTCAGATGTCACGACTTATCTTTACCAAGCAAAATCAGACTATTAAGATGCTACGTCTTTTCGGTATTGCTATATGGAGTAAAGTCTTGGACCTTGACGGAGGCTTCTTGTAAGAAACTTGAAGCATTTGAAATGTGGCTATACAGACGTATTTTAAAATCCCATGGACAGACCATATCACTAATCAAACTGCTCTCGAAAGAATGGGTAAAGAAATAGAACTCCTACTAAAGATAAAAACGCGTAAACTGTAATATCTAGGGCACATTATGAGAAATGGACAGCGATACGAGCTCCTTCAACTGATTCTTCAGGGAAAGGTGGAAGGAAAGAGAGGCCCTGGGAGAAAAAGAATATCGTGTCTGAAAAACTTGAGTACGTGGTTTAACAACGGTCGGACTCTTCAGAGCTGCGATGAACAAAGTAGGAATTGTCCTAATGATTGCCAACGTCCGGAATGGATTGGCACTATAAGAAGAAGAAGAAGAAGAAGAAGAAGAAGAATGTATGTATTTTCGAGTTTATTGAATTTTATTCCGATGTGAAATTTTGTTAAACGTTCAGGCCTACTTTACGACCGGACTGTACGGACAGTACGATCCAGAGACAGAAAGACAAAGCTCTGAGTGTGCCGCTATCGAATTTCCTCGACTAAGGTAGGCTCGGACGAGCAAATCAAAGATGAAAGCGATGTTTATGGTCTTTTGTGACCAATTGTGTTGCTTAAATTTAATTTGAAAAAATACTGTTTTAGAATTGTTACAAATGATCAGACTGTTCTTGCAAGCGAGCCACAACGCGTGGCAAAACCGTTGCCAATGATTTGTATTAATGCTATTGAAGAACATTAAGTGCATATAAACATATTTTCTGAAATCAATTTTATTACTGATCGGAGATATATATATATATATATATATATATATATATATATATATATATATATATATATATACTCATAAGATTCAAATGTATACCAAACGTTGGAAGCAATTTTAGTGATGCGGCTAGCTAATTACAAATGTTTCCAGTTAATAAAAGAAATCAGGCATTAGCAACACAAATAAACGAACTTGCAAAACTTACTTTTATCTCGCAGAAAAAACTTAACTAGACCATCTGCTAACAATCTAACAAAAACAACAGCCCGTTTACGAACTCAATGAGCGCTGTAAAAGTGATTCAATTGTTATATGTTTTCTCTTGTTTTCTGAAATAAAATAAAGTTAAATGGATAGAATTTGCTAAATTGGGGGACGTTTTGTTCCCATGCCGATATGGCAACAATGGAACGCTGCGCTCGATTGTTTTTTAACGTGCACGTGTAAGCCAATTTCACATAGATGATCGTCCTTCTACATAATTTTGTTAGCAGCAACTGTGACTACTGAACAGTCAAGTTGTAATGCGCAGCTGATTATAGTACAAAGTGATCAATGGAAGTCGGGTGGTTTCCAAAAAAAAAAACAGTAATACACCGATTATTATGCCAAAATGGATTTAATTTTACAAAACCAGGGTTAAGATATGCCATTTGAGTCACTTATTCAGTCATTAAAAATAACGTCATTTAAATGGCGCCATAACGCCAGCGTGTCCCTTGGTTGAGGGCTAGGCTGCGGTGCTGACGGACCTGGGTTAATTTCCCCGAGCTCTCTGATGCCTGGCGGGTGGCCTACTCAGCAATTAAAAAATAATTGAGTACCTGAACTCGCTTGCCATATTGGTCCACATCAGAGACGGTGCGCGACAATTGGGCACAGTGGCGGACATATGAAAGCCTTTACCTCTCTGTTTTCAGCCCGTGCTCCCAGGCGAGGCGTTAGAATTTTAAAGAAAGAAATGACGCCATCTTCTTGAACGCAACTTTCAATCTTTCGTTTGAAGTCGTCCATCATTCAAGCCAACACTTACTGATCAATCGTGAGTGTTTCTTGTCGAACGGCGTTCTTCAATTCGTTTAAATTATAAAGTTGGTGAGTGTACAGGCAGCTTTCCAAATAAAATAAAAGTTGGATAATACCCAGGGCCATGGCTTTTTTCGAAAAATATGGATCGAAAACACCAAACAGGACAACTGCATACCACATTGTAACAATTATTATTTTGGCAGGGGTTATTGGAGTAAACATTGGAATCTGTTCTGTAGTAGTGGTAGAAAATTGTATTTGAATACACCCGGTTGTTGCCGATATTTCTGATTCAAAGTTATATAAAATGGAAACCCCGAGAATTGATTTTCTTATGATGGGGAACGTGTCCCCCGAATGTTAACTTTAGCCTATCTTTGTTGCACTTCTAAACTAACGTGAACCCAAAACGGCTGCCGGTTAATAGAATAATACAGCTCTATAAAATTAGTTCTCAGCAAAAGCAGAATCGTTTATGTGAATTAATCGCAGGTAAGCTCGTACTCGAATTATCGCACAGATACTCGAATATCTCCGAATGCAAGAGCAAAACTCGAGCCGGAATCATTTTGAATTTATGAAAAAGAATACCTGATGGAGTATAAATAGAACAATAATGACGTAGTTAGTTTGCGCTTTAATGCTATGGGTATAAATCCAATCCACTCCGCAATTTGCTGCACGCTAGAATAACACTAGAGCATCAAGATAGAACAACCTTATCTCTTCACAATTTATAATGAGGTTGGCAAAATGAGACAAAAACTTAACTAATTTTTAGTATACATGCCTAGGAAGAAATAGTATTGGTATCAGATCACTTATTTGATTGATATTTTGTTGATTATTTAAAAAAAAAACAAATACTCGGAACCAAACATGAGTACTAAATGTAGAGGATTGTATCATACTAAATTCACTCAGTTAACATACACCTTAATGTGTAGTGTGCCTGTCATCCTATATATAGAACAGCAAAAACAAAAAATAAATAACTTTTTGTAAAAAATTCATTCGCATTCTACTTTTAAATTTAAATTTAAATATTCATTAGGGATTCAAAGATTACGAAAAAATCTCATTAATTTTGTTTTAACTTAAAGGGTATCTCGTAGCAAATATTTAACTAAAAACTTGTATTCACCAGATCATTGTGCATTAGTTGCGCTTCCAAGGCAAAGTTCGTCCATAATTCAAAACTACCGATATCATAAAAGTTGCAGATGCAGGCGGTTTAGCTTGCGTATTCAGCATGTGCGCGTTTTCGTACTAAAATTCTCCATAAATATTCCGCTGCCCCTGGCAGTTCCTTCTTTTCGGCGCTCCCAATGAAGTTGCAGTGCGGTGCATAGACAGCCGTGGGGAATTTGAAGTTGCTTTGAAATTCCTCTGAGAACTCGCTGAAATTAGAACGAAGGGACCCAGATGCATCTCAAGTTTAAGCGATTTATAATATCAAAAATTATTACGTTCTGATAAGTCAAGATCAAAAGAGAGACGTAGTTAAGGTGTAAAAAATTTCGTTGTAGTTTTGTTTTCCTATCACTTTAAATTAGATTTCTGTTCATTTAGATTCAAAAATAATAAACAGAATAACTATCACCTTGATTTTGCTTAGTTATCTATTGTTTCCGTTTTTTCACACAGAGGCTGGGCAGCGTAAGAGGAGAAGACATTGCTTACATTCTGGGAATGCCGCTGGTGGGTGGAATGCCGTTCTTTCCCCAAAACTTTAGCCGACAAGACATGGGCGTTGCAGAAGCCGTACTGAACTTCTTTAGCAACTTCGCCAAGAGTGGTGATCCAAACGGCCCCGGAGTGCACAAGGATATTCCTGATTATGGTACCTACAAAGAAAAGACGCGTTACAGGGGACTCACATGGGAACCCTACGAGCTGGGCACCCAACTTTACCTCAGCGTTGGTAAGTCCTTTGCATGTAGTTTTACCAAAATCGCTTATAATAAGAATAAATATTTACTTGATCAGTGTAAAATCTAGAGTTAGAAGCAGCACCTTATTTTTTTTTATTCTTTATTTCTAGTGGTTTTTATCAATAATCTGTCTTTCAAATAATTTGTCTCAATGCTCTAAACCCATTAACACTACACTATGTCTTATAGCATCATTTTGTGGTAAACAGTAGTTCACATAGAAATACGTCGGTATGCTGGAATTTTATTTTAATATTCTGTACTAAATACTAAATATAAAACGCCGAATAAGCAAAGAACTCATATCAACGTTCTATATATATTTAGAACTATGCTAAAATAACCACAAAATATATGAACTCTAAAGTTCAACCCCCTAAGAAAAACAGAATAACATAATCTACAAGATGCCAGAAATAAAGGTACACCAAGCCACATGGTACTAGGTAATTCAGTTGCGGGAAATGCGGAGGACGGCATAACACATCCACATGTACCAAGTCGAGACAAACAAGGCTAACTACAAAGGATATAATATTTATTACTACATACACAGAAGTAAATTAAGCAGCACATCTATACCTAACGATAATAACACATACTCGTACTTCAACACACTTCCTGAAACCCTTCCCATCCTCTCTCCTTTTATTCTCACTACTGAGACCATAAACAAGAAACCTGTAAAGAACCAAAATGCGGCATACGCTCTAGTAGTAACTGAAGCAACAGAAAGGAATACTGGAAATGAGCCTTGTTCTAAGTTAACTCAACCTTCTTATCAAAATAGAAAGACACATTTGACCAGATGTTGCAACATAGCCACATCGTCAATAACCAAATACGAAAGTTACTACTTTCATTAACAATGCCGCAATACTCTCCATCCACCTACAACGCATTTAAACTATATAAATGAACAGACTTATGACGGATCAAAATAAATTACAAATCACCTTCAAGACAAGAAAAACCACATAGTCCCTAATAACATTTAACACTGCCGGTCAAAAATGCCTTGGGCTCCATTTATAATTTTTATCTCAAAGCAAAACTTTAATTGAAAAAAAGATACAACTGTCTAAAACAATACTCGACCCTATCCAGACTTATGTAATTCAGCTCTGGGGATGTGCCAAAAAACGACCACAATCCAAAATTCTTTGAGTCTTTACAAATACACCTTGGTTTACAAGTAACAAAG
The DNA here is from genome assembly GCA_036346155.1 of Sinelater perroti. Lineage (NCBI taxonomy): Eukaryota > Metazoa > Arthropoda > Insecta > Coleoptera > Elateridae > Sinelater > Sinelater perroti. Next base: position 17,725,517 of record JARFIY010000370.1, on the reverse strand, counting down.
CTTTACATGCTGATTTGAACAACAATGAAAATAATTTTATTCTACAACTTTTGGACCCATTACCAATCCCTGCCATCAGAGTAAATTCCAGGGACATTATCGTTGGTTGAAAACTTCTACATCGCACTAGAATGAACAAAAATTACTTAATATATTTTTAAATGCAATCAAGTTGATTGTAAATTATCGTAAATAAATTTAAAAAAATATATGTTTGTCTCAGTAAATTGGCATATCATAGTTCCCAATTTCAATAGTCGATTAAATTTTATAAAATTACCATATTGCAATAGCTGGTAGGTAAATTTGTTTATAATCAAGTAATAACATGTAAGTAACATGTAAGTGTTAGAAAGATATTTTTTAGAGTAACACAGTTATTCGCAACAGCTACATCTTAAATCTTCTGTCCAAAAACAGATTTATGAGGACTTTGAGAAATGTCAGCAATCGACAACCGCAAAATGCGATCTAAATTTTGATAGATTACACAGGGTGAGACAGTCTCTAACTATATTTGCTGGATACTTACAAATTTTATTATGAACTTGATGATGACTTCATGATAAAATTCAAAGTTCGCCAATCGCTTCATCAATACGTACCCCAATATCCATCCAACAATCTCGATTTAAAATGTAAGTATTAGCAAATAACGGATTATATTCCAGAATTTGAAATTTTTACAAGAAAGTATAATACTGTGGATAGAGCATTGCTGGATAGTACCACAAAGTTTATTTTAATAATTATTTTACTTCATATTTTTAATGAATTACTTAGAAGAATCCAAAATCTTTACATGTGATACAATAAAAAAAACAAGAAGAAACGTCCCAATGCTTTGCAAAGTGATAGAACTATGAAGAGAGGTAATGCTGATTAACGAATGTCTAATAACGGTATTATTTTTATTAAATGATTGAACAAAGAAGGAATTTATTTTTTATTTGATTTTCATGACAGTGCAACTGCAATTGAAGGTAGAGAAAAAATAAAACATTTGAAAATATGGGCTACATGAATAGAGCTGAGATTTTTAAGTGATTTTACAGAATTGACCTTAAAATAAAAGATGGTGATTGAGAACTTTTTGCATTTAGTTGATGTTACTATAATAAATGCAAGATCTTTCTTATAAAAAAAATCAATCATCAGGTACTAAGTAAAGTCCAGAAACTTTATTTGTATTCGTGACTAAACTCGCTGATCTAGCAATCTTTGCCATGTTGTCCGGCTTTGTTATTGTGAATCTTGACATATCCTTCTCTCTATGAAGCAAGTTGTTCCTTTGCAGTCCGCAGAAGGGTTGGTTAAAAATCTCCAGACGATATACGAATTGAAAATCCATACCTTGAAGCCGTTTTTCTTCACCATCATTTACAACGAGAACGCGTCTCAGAAAATATCTTTTGCTAGTCGCATCAAATACCTCTCTCGTTGATCTTTTGTATTTAGCTTAATCACTACGGTGTTTATTAACGCGCTCTGAAGATCGACCAAGATGCCTACAAAAGAATCTACTTTGAACAACTCTTCTACTGTCTAAGTCGTTACATTGCACCGTATTTGATTTTGATATCCATTAAACTATTTTCAAACAGTATGTCCACAATAGGCTCTTTTAAAACTTGTTATTCTTTATATGCATCGTATATGGCCCAATCTACCGACAGGTGTCCATCATTCGCTCATCCTTGGTTAAAAAGGTTAGAGTTTTTTGCCACTTGCTCTCGAATTTTCTATAAGTACTGTAAGCTTGGTGGAAAAATCGTTATGAAGCAGTTCATCCTAGGAGTTAGTGTTTCTAAACTCTTTACCTGTTACTTGAAAACTGAAGATGAGTACCATTTTAACTGTAGTTTTATCGAAAAATGTATTTTTTAACACAGCGCGTATATGTCTTGCAAGGGGTGAAACAAAGAATCGTCGCATACCCTAACTTCTGGTACCTCGTTTAGGTGCGGATTTTACAGTATAAGGGACAAAGATGCATAGTGTGTATTGTCGAACTTAACCTAAATGACAAAAATTAAACTATTATTACCACGAAAAATAAGAAGTGCGGCTTCTCTCTCAATAGTTATTTAACGAAACCACAGAATTGATTAGTTTCTATCTTTCTAAAGATAAATGCAAAAGTGTGCGACACATTTTTTAAAAAGCTTTTAAATCACATGGAACATAGTTGCAGAAATCTGCAATAGAAGGGAAAAAGCATGAGATTTAAAATTATATTATTGTGCACAATATACAATATAAACGATATGTACAACGAAAATAGGCTTTAGCATTTCTCATGGAAAAGCTTCCTCACTTTAAGAATACAGTTGAAGTCATATGGCCTAAGGTCTATGCGCATCTATACTTATCTAGTAAAGGATATAGCACATTTTTAAATATACATATAGAAGGATGCTTTAAATAAAAGTGTATGGGTACACTAAGTTTTAGAAATACTGATCAATTGTCTTGGGAAACTAACATTGTTAGACACAGATCTGAAATACTAAGTAAGATCAAGGTAACAATATAAACAAGTTTACTAGTATCTTACACCAAAGTAAAGAAGGTTGGCTTAGTCGACCTTGAAGTGATGAAAGGATCAAACATCGAAATTATTCAAAGAATGAAAATGCGGTATGGTGATGCATGTTTGTCATTGCACCACGTTTATGAATAGTAGTAATTTTCTATCCTGGGCTGTTTATTTTATCCCTTTTCATCTTTGTCACTTATTCTTTGTTTTCTCTTTTATTCGGTCTTTATGTTTCTCTTTATGTTTATTTTATTTAATTCTCTTTCTAACAGATCCAAGTTACGTTGTAGATTCTGTTTTGAGTCAGTCATTATAACCATATTATCTGCAAACATAAATTCGTTTATCCCTATTTGTTCCATATATCAGTGTCTTAATTTTAACGTTTTCATTTGTTCCTTGCTTTTTTATTATTATTTTTTTACTACTGAAAATACGAAAGGACTCAATTTTTGTTTCAAGTTCCCTTTACCTTTCATTGTTCGTCCATACTATCTTTTATTATTATGTATATTGATGTTAATATTTTTATGGTTCTTTTATTTATCGTTCTTCTTTCTACCGCTCCCCATACGTGTTCTATTTGTGTCTTTTCAAGGGTCTAGGTCTGTAAAACATATATGTATTTTTGTCTTTATTAATAAGTTGTTTGTTTAGTTGTTTAATAGTAAATATTGTCTTTGGTGCTCCTTTCCTTCCTAAAGCCATATTTGGGATAGTTAATGCCCTTAAATAATATATAAATAATAAATAACATATAATATAAAAAAATATATAAATAATAAATCCTACCAAAGAGGATTATTTGTTTTTAAATACAATTGTATTATTTTCCATTCAATGTGTCCGTTAGTTATAATTGAATTTTTTTTCCTAATGATAATTGATTGTTAAAACCACAGAGAGAGTTTTTTGAACGTCAATTATCAAAACGAATTTATTTATGAATTTTAATGAAATGTTCTTAGAGATAAAGAAATCTAATAACTCTGATCTTTCAATACAGTAAAACAGTATATTCGTTTTCTTATATAATGCACCCACTTAATGGTGATTGTAATGGCACCTCATTTTGTGTTTTGACGTTGAAACGTCGGTATGAATAATGAGTTTGAAAATGACTAATACTCGAAGACTATTGGATGGAGGAGAGCAGCGTTCGATAGAGAAAGATTGAAAGCGATAAGAAAACCAGCCAAAATTTTCCCTGGCCCTCGTACGACCCAAGCGAGAAGGGGACTCGGTCGGGTAACGAAACGATAAGACAGTGCATTGTTAGCTAATAACGTAAAGGGGACGGAAAATCTGTTGCTATAACACGTTGTTCATTGGCTGCTACTAACGATCGACTCGCATCAAACTAACAACCTGTCTCCTATCGTAGCGTTCTAATATTGCCATTTCAACAATGGGGCAAAATAACTTGTTTTAAGTTAATACATATGTTTCGGCCAAAAGTGGACTGTATCGTAATTTTAAATTTAAACAAAAGAACTTCAATCAAAGGCAAAGCTGGAAGACTCTGGACGCTCTGCTGCAGAATCGCCTCGCCGTGCTGAACTCCTGGGGAAACAAGGAAGAAGAAAAAAGGTGTGGGTGGAAAAGACAAGTTACCCCAATCTTCGCTGCGGAGCCGATCGGAAGCGTCTTTCCTGATGTGGGTTCTCCAACTGAATGGTGTCCTAGGTTTGTGACTAGGTTTTCATTGGTTCCTTGCCGGGTCAGATATAAAGAAACCAGCCCGAGTCTTTCCGTCGGCAAAATTTCAACTCCCAAAATGCAATCGCCCAACAAAACGACCTCCGGGAAGAGGAAAATCTGAACGGCAAAATATCGAATCCCGGAATAAAATTGGCTTCAACAAACGGCCACCGAGGTGTGGAAACTCTTGCCGCCAATTAAACACGCCAGCGAATTCTCGTTCAAAACGACCTCGGACACGAAAAATTTAAAGCCGGTCGCCCGCTTTCTAAACCATCACAACTAAAATTCAAAACGAAGCGAGCGAAAGAGCGAAGAGCAAGGCCGCAGCCGAAAGTCGCTCCTCTTTATATATCGGCGCACCGCGCAAGCGGAAAATTGGCCGCCGATATCTCAAATCAAAACTAAAGCGCGTATACAGAGGGAGTCAAAAGACGGCCGGTCCTAATTTAAAATCCAAATAAAGTAATTGGAAATTGGCGCGAACAACATATATAGGGTCGTCGAGGTAAATTCAGAAAATAAATAAAGTAACATTAAAATAATAGAAAAATTAAATTTATTTGCATGTAAGTTATAACAATTAAAATAAACAATATTGAGAATTATATTTTTCGATGTAACCCCCATTAGTGGCCACGATCTTCTTAAGTTTGGACCTAAAGCAGGCTAACAAAATTTCCTTCTTTTCTACGTGTATCATTACTTCCATAATGGAGGATCTTAAGCTATCTTTGGTGTTATGATTATTAACTTTCTCCTCGACTACACTCTACATGTAGTAGTCAAAGAAAGTGTAGTCAGGGCTGAAGGGTGTCCACAAGTTGGGGATCAGTAGTAACACAAATTGTTGTATAGCCACGCCTTGGTCTTCCTTGCTTTGTAGGCTGGAAAGGAATCTTGCTCGAACACATACTTCCTCCCAACCATCATCTTCTCTATCCATTGCTTGACAATTGTCTCCAACACGTTGATAGAGCTGGCAACGGTTGCCTTGGGGTTACCATACCATGGCATCTTCCTCGCTGGTCACAAGTCCCAGGACTTTTCTGTTCTGGATGAAGTTCTTTTCGTCCGAAAAAGCCAGTGCCGTCGTGCTTGCTGCCGTTCAGCAGTGCTTGGACCTTTAATTTCCTGTCAGTCAACAGTTGGCGCATTCTCAGGACGAAAGACTTATAGTGTGAGTCCTGGTACACTGCTTCACTGACCGTCAACCTCACCGCACCCATTTCTTTTGCCAGCTCACTCATACTCCGCCCAGGATCCTCATCGATCTTCTCTTGCAATCAGATTGCTTACTGTAAATTGCCTTGTCAACATTTACTTCATTCTGGTAGTCAAATTTCCTATACTTCATAACTACGTCGTAAACTTGGATTTTTTTGCAGCCAAACTACCCAAGAATAGTATAGCACCTCTACCTTGTTATTACTAGTAATCGAATCTTTGTAAATAGTAAGCAATGGAAATGTATAGGCAATTAGAGTCGCACATTTTAAATCCACATTTTTTTATCACATTGATCAATCTGGGCCAAATTATTTTATTGGCTAATATAATCAATACATTCATAATAAATATGTACTCCTTCTCTTCTGAAAACTTGCTTTTATTGGCGTATTAATCGCTGTATTCCATCGTCATTAATAAACCCGATTCAATTTTAAAGTTCCCACATTTAACTTCTTATAAAGCAAGATTTACTGCCAAAAAGAGTGCTTTATTATGCCCCACATCGACAGCCTCAGCAGCACTTAAAGTTGCGAACACAGGCATTATCCCTAACAGTTGGTTTAAAGCAAAATTGAATCGCTTTGCTTCAAAGTAAGATATATTGCTGCTGGTAAGATTACCAAACTAAAGAGAGCTTTATTTAATTTCAATTAAATGCTGCTTTTTAACGACTCCTGAAGGTAAACGCAATTGAGAACTTCTGAGCAAAAATTTGCATTGTTATTCGCCATTCTGCGTTAAAGCGAGCATTCAGCTCGTTTAATTTTGAAATGTTGTACGGAGGACGTTGTACATTAGCCAGCGTTTGTTGCTGTCGAAGGTTTTATGCTAATTCTGAACCACTCGGTTAAACTGAACAGAATAATCGCCGCAAACGATTTCGGCCGTTCTTTGTGCCATTCTGCTTTTCCCGAATAACGAACATTAAAGACCTTTCCCGAACATTTTACGTTTCCAAGAGAATTCCTGGAGCACTTCATTAAGCTGCGCGACTTAGTACCTTGTTACAGTAGGTGTCGCGGCTTTAGCAGTGAAACTCTGCCATCCCGGTTTTGTTGTTCTAACTAAAACAAATATTATATTAACGGTATAAATTCGGATCCTCCCTGCTAGTAGCTATTTAATTAAAAAAAATCTTTGTGGTCTTTTAACTATGCTAAAATAATCATTAATATTTATTTAATACACATTGTACTCAAACTACTTTTCCTATTTATAAAAGAATGAAAATATTAATAATTGAAAAACTTAACATCTACATAAATTATTGGAGATTAAAAAACCATTTTACGATTCTACTAAAATGGTTTTCAATCATTATAAATCATAAAATATGGGTATCATTCTAATCATCTAAACAAAACAGTTAATTAATTGAATTAAAAAGATGCATGAATCCTGAAAATCAAAGATTGAAAACCTGTGAGAGAACATATAAAAATTTTACTTTTACTGTGTAAGACTGCAGAACCAGAAATTTTTTAATTTGTTTTCAAATGGATAACGGCTAAGTGATGTCTTCTATTTTCGATTCACTGTTAAAGTCCTATTTTGAAGTTCTTTGTTAGCCTTTCCAGCATGTGTTGAGAAATACGTCTAAATTCTTGACGTATTGTATTTCGTTGAGATTGAAGAATCATAGGGTGATGTTTGTAAACATCAACCTTGAGATATGCAAACACACTGGTCAGGCGACATTACCGCGTTGAGAGATTAGGTGCCCAGGAAACACCTCACATAACACTTGAGCGAAACTCTTGCTGTGTGGATTGTCGCCCCAACCTGTTGGAACCACACGTTTTCCAGTTGGAATGTACCGAAGTATTGTGCTGAAAATTGTCTAATTATCTACATGTCAAGTGAAAATAGCAATAACACATTAGCCTCCCTCCTCAAAACAGTTAGGGCCAATATCCTTAATATCACGCACTGCATACCATATAGTGACATATTCATTGTGAAGAAATCTTTCATAGATTACTCGTAGACTGTTAGTATTCCAATAATTAAAGTTTAGTTTATTAACACATCTGCTTCGTTGGTAAAAAAAACAATTGCGTGATATGACCGTGGCATGCTTTCCAAAATATTTCTACACATTTTCAAGCGATTTTACAATAAGATTTGGATAGTTTCCATATAATAACCATCTTCTATGGGTGGAAAGCAAGCTGAACAAGTGAAGAGCAACGACATGTTAAAGCATAGGTTGCCTCGGAGAAAGTTTTACTACATCGCTGTTTTCTGGTGCTTGCTCATTCTGAAATTTTTCTCCTCTTCTTGTCACTATAGAATCAGACTTCTCAATTTTTCTGCCTACAACAAATTGAGAACAAAGGCTGAGGCACAAGTTAAAAAGTACTTATGTGGTCACAACAAAACTATTGTTCAGAAATTACGATTTGACATAGAAATCGTTCTTTTCGTTCGTCTACACTTAAAAAACTTCTCGACTACTTTTACCTAATAAAATTATTTCTTCTTTTTTTCCTACTTCATTATAGGATTACTACTGTTCTTCCCCACTATTATAGTGACTCTCTTCATCTTCTTGCTGATCTTCTAGGTGGTCGTTTTCTTATCGCTAGTTTATGTTTGGCTATCTGGACTAATCGGTCTCCATTCATTCTTTGCAGGTGGTTTTTCCACTCTCTTCTTATAACCGTAACCCCATTCATTTACTAATTGTATATTGCACTAGTTTTGTGTTTTCCTACTATTTTTCTTAGAGTCTTCATCTCGGCTGTTTCCATCTTCCGTCTAGTTTTTGTGTCTTCCCTATTTCTGCACCATACATATGTTTTTATTAGTCGTAGATTTGTAGATCCGATTTCTCTGTTGTTGACTTTATTTCTTATCCTCTTATATTTATTTATAATATTATTATATAAATGCTTTTTTTTCACTCAACCGCTTGACTTCTCTTGTAAACCATGAGATTATTCCATTTCTTTTCTTATTAGTTTTTATTTTTGTTTCCAGTGCTTCTTTTGTATTCCTTAACATATTTGTTTCTAACTTATACCATGCCTCCTCAACATTGTTTGTTATTATTATATTGTTATTTCTGTTACTCTACAAACGATTTTAATACAAACTTAAAAATTTTTCGTCTTGTAACAGATCTATCTTCAGTTTTTCTTTGTCGCCTTCTTGGTTCTCTGACTTCAATCTGTTTTTTGATATTTGCATCTTTAATTTTGTTAGCAATAATCTGTGTCCACGACTTATGTCTTTATGTCAATACTTGTTCTGGTTTTATTGCTTTATAATATTTTATGTAATCGATTATAGATGGTAAGCCTGTTATGTTCTACTGAGTATACTTGTATTTAGTCGGGTGGTTAAAATATTTGATACATATCCTTAAATTGTGATCTGCATATAGTTGTATTAGCAGTGTACCATTTTGGTTGATTGCTTCTTTATTAAATCTTTATTTTGTGGGGGACTTGAGGTCCTGTATAACGCTTTATTTACAACGATATGTGTACATTTATAATTGCATTATTGGGGGCGCTTGGGCGCGCTTATACGACCGTCGCACAGCGAATCTCCTGGGGTCTGCTAGAGCGACTTGGAGCGAGTTGACGCCGATGTAGGTGCCACGGATGCCGCTGACTTCTATCGGGCGAGGCCAGACCTGGAAGGATGAACACTGCTTCTTGGCGAAGGGAATTGGAGCGCCTTCCGAAAGGCCTTGGGCGGCGATGATTCCCTGGTGGAATCTTCTGTCCGTGATGACGGCCCGTTGCAGGGGTAACTTGACTGGGGGTAGCACAAGTAGACCCTGATTTCCCTTGAAGCACTCGGCTGGGGGTGAGCGTGAGCATTCGCTGGCAGAGGAAGTTTGTTCTGGCTATGGGTACACACAGAACGTCTTCCGTGCACCTGGGGGCCCGGCTATGGGTACGCACGGGCGCTGCTCCTCAGGAAAAAGTAGAGCTATCCTGGCTATCGGTACGCACAGGACAAGCTCCGTGGTGACCCCGACGTGATAATAACAAGCAAAGGAAGACGTTGCAGGCGGACGAGATAGCAGAGGAAGCAACATGACAGATTCACCGAGTCCAGAAGCGGATCCCTTTAGTTATAACATCGTCTTCATAGAAGCAAGCAGCATTGGGGGAACCCTTAAAACCCAGTTCCGCATGTAGAGGACTTCTCACAGCATCTCCATGGCAGCAAAATGTTTTCAACAATCGACCTGGTGCGAGCTTACCACCAGATCCCCATAGCAGAGGACCACATACCGACCTCCCAGAGATTTCATGGACAACATCCTGAGAGGGCTGGAATTTCGCTACGTGTACATCGACTACGTCAAATACGAAAGAAAAACACGTCTTCCGGTACGTTTCCAACGGTGACTCCGTCACTAGCAAGGGGGTATTGTAGAATTCCCGCCCGAAAGCACGAGCGAGCGCCGCCAACGCGGCCCGGCAGGCCGCCGTTATCGATGCATACCAGAGCGAAACGACCGCGAAAGCAAAATAGATCCTGCGCCTTGCTCCCGCCAGAATTATCCCCACCAACACTCGGAACGAAGCGCGGCGCGGGTATAAATACCGCAACATTCCGATAGAACTCCAGACGACACAGCGGTCATGTCAAGCTCGCTGAGGCCCTCCCTGGCAATACGGCGTGTCCAGGAGGAGCTAAATTCAATGGAAGGCTGGTGCGACAGGTGGAGAATTAGGATCAATCCAGAGAAGAGTGCGGCGATCCTGTTCTCCACCAAAAACAAACTACGATGGCGCGGTGACATCACGAACATCAGGATCTTCGGACAGGATATACCCTGGAGAGAAGAGGCACGATACCTCGGAGTGACCCTAGATAAGAAGCTCACCTGGAGAGTTCACGTGGACAATATGGTTACGCGGGCTAAGACAGCTCACCTAGCCTTGGGCAGCTTGCTGCACCCCAACAGCAAACTGTCAACAAGCAACAAAATTCTACTATACAAGACAGTCATCAGGCCGACGATGCTGTACGCTTGTGCTGTTTGGGGTTATGCAGCCAAGACCCACGTGAATAAACTCCAGGTGGTCCAGAACCGGGCCCTCAGGACCATCTTTGGCGCTCCGTGGTATGTAAGAAATACCATTCTTCATAGCGATGCCGACGTGCCAACCATCCAGGAGTATATCTCCCAGTGCGCCCTGCAACTACACGCCAGCGTCCAAGACCACGGCAATCCTGATTCCCCCGTAAGGCGGAGCGGGGGCGGTCTGCCTTACAGCAGACCATCCAACAACCACCAGATGTCACCGCAGCGTTGGGGGTTAGGGGCTGGAATCCCAGGAACCCCCAATTTCGAGATGCGAATGAAGTGAAGTAGAACTCCAGAGCTTGTCCTGTGCATACACATAGCCAGGACAGCTCTACTTCCTCCTGAAGAGCAGCGTCTGTGCGTACCCATAGCCGGGCCCCTAAGTGCACGGAAGGCGTTCTGTGCGTATCCATATCCAGAACGAACTTCCTCTGCCAGCGAACGCTCACGCCCACCTACAGCCGAATGCTTCAAGGCAAATCAGGGTGTACTTGTGCTACCCACAGCCAAGTTACCCCTGCAACTGACCAGGGGACGTTCGCGCGTACCTCAGCCGAATTCCCCGGTCAAACGGATCGTCATCATGGACAGAAGACTTCACCAGGGAATCATCTCCACCTAAGTCTCTCCGGAACGCACTGAGGAAAGCTCTCCGCCACTCGCTATTTCCCAAGCGCGCATCTCCACTTTCGCCGTCGCCCGAGAAGAGGCTCACCAGAGAGCGCCCGCAGACGAAGACAAGGTCCCCCTGGAAGGCGCTCCGATTGCCTTCGCCAAGAAGCAGCGTCCATCCTTCCAAGTCTGGCCTCGCCCGATAGAAGTCAGCGGCATCCGTGGCACCTACATCGGCATCGACCCGCTCCAAGTCGCTTTTACAGACCCCAGGAGATTCGCCGTGCGGTGGCCGCATCAGCGCACTCAAGCGCCTCAATAACACAATTATAATTGTACATACATTGTTGTAAATAAATCGTTAAACATAGGATATCTCGTCTCCGCGGCACGCAGGACCTTGAGCCCCCCACAATTTTATCCCATTTATTATTTGACTTCTCACTCAGGCGTTTAGATTTCTCATTAAGATTATTTTTTCATTTTCTGTTGCATGTGATATTTTTTGCTTAATTTCTCAAAGAAATTTCTTCTTTCTTATTTAAGCTTTACATCCTCAGGTGCATGCGCCACAACTATGAATAACTTTTTTCTTTCGATTTCTATGGTAACTATTAGTATTGTTGATGACACATATTTAATTTTTTAATGTAGTTCAGATATTTTTATGTATCAACATTGCCGTTCCTTTTTTTACCTCTTTATTCTTAATTAACACCGCTGTTGATCAGAATGTATGAATTGTATTGTCTGATACCTTATTTTTTCTTTTTTGTTTCTATTAACGTCCATGTGTCAATTTTATTTCTTTCAATTTCTATTACAACTTCCTGATCTTTTGTATTCCAGCCATTTATGTTCCAAGTATTATTCTTGTATTATTTTGCTCTCTAATGTCTCTTCTAGATTTGCGTCTTGGTCGTTAACTTATTTAAATTTTTATTTGCCTTTTGTCTTTGTCCATTTTTCCGCCGGGTCGTTACCATTCGAGCAGTCTGGGTTCCGAGGCTATTTTGTCTGTTGTAATCCATAATTAATGTTTATAGTGTTTGTTCCAGCACGTATTTTGAGTACAATCGTTTTCGTATACATAGTCCTTTTCTTGTCGGGTCATTGTGTCCCATGAGCATTGTTTATTTTACGGTGGGTAGATTGCTGATCTAGCACACCAACCCTCCTCCTTTTTCCGGGCTTGGGACCGGCAACGGTATCCTATGCACTACTGAATTCATGCATCTTCATTTAGCGCAGGCGGAGTTTGAAATCATTTCTAAAGGGATTTTTGCCTTATCTAAATATAAATGTAGATTAACAGCAATTATATCTTTATGCGATATAAATCAAAAAATACTTAAAGCATTGGGTCGTCACCAGCAAAAGTGCTTAGAAAGCACCAACCGCAGAATTAGCTGGAAGAGTTGTAGCAACATTTAAGTGCACATTCTATAGATAATCGATATGCTTAAATTGAAAAGAAACGACTACACTTAGCGAATCAAAGTACTCTTTAATAAGAATAATATGCTAGCACAGAAATTCAGAGTTGTTTCAGCACAACTACATCAGCCACTCTACACATTGCTTCCATATATATATTTTTGTTTTTGAATTTGATAAAATACCCCATAAGAAAAAATAATGAATTTTAAAATTATAGTAAAAACCTGAGAGGTAGATAACTTCATTATCCCGGCCATGCGTATATCGTTACTTTAAGACACAGTATAACTGATGATGAATAAGACACTTTCATTGAGCAAAAATAAAAAGAAACTAAGTAACTTTCGGAGAATACAAATGATTATAGAGGAGTCTACAGGATTCTCTAACTGTTCCAATAACAATGTCTTTAATAATTTAGATCATAGTCCTAATTTCAAAAAGATTCTCATGCTCCATTAGGTGTCATTCTATGTAATCCAATAAAAAGTCCATAGACTAAAATGGATCAGTTCTGATCAAGTTTATCAATGATAGATTTCCTCTCTTTGTCAACCTTCAGGAGTTTGTGAGGCACCCTTCTGTTTTAACTCTGAGGTGTATAAATTTATTGCCAATAAATATTTTTTAAAGTACATTACTCGACGACGAATTTTATATTGATGATCATTTCTTAAGAGCGTTCTAAAAGGTTAAAAGTACAATAATGTTTTCTAAGACTCGTTTAACCAACCATTACGTGCTTGACCTTTTCCTTTTAGACTCTTTACTCCTACATTTTTGTCACTATTCTAAATTAACTGATGTGTTTACTAAACTAAAATTTATTTTTATTAAAATTGTTGTGTCTTCCGATTGAATGCAGTTATAGTGCTTGTGTAGAATTTCAAGTTTTGTTTTTAAGTCTAAAAATATAGAACAGATTCCCCAAAAAACATAAATGTTAAAAATAAGGCCAAGTTCCTATCCAAAAACTTTCAGCTCATCAAAGTTGTGAGATCTAAATCAATTAAGGCCAAGCCATTTGTTTAGAAAAACAGGTATAGAGTCCAACTGAACGCCAAAAGGTCTTTCCCTTGTAATCCTAACCTCCGGCTCTTCCATCTTCTGTAGTACTACATCTTACATTAAATTGTAGTTGATTGCCCTTTGCAAATTCAGATGGATATATAAACAGAAATGCTACAAAAAATACGATTTAGTTTTCTAAAAACTTAAATATCGCAGTGGAAGTAATGTGGCATGTATTATTCTAAAGACAAAGACAAAAGTTCTACAGTAAAAGCGTTAATCTATGTGAATATTGTTGAAATAAATATAACAAATTAAAAAAAATTATGTTAAAAAGTTTTAATAAAAAAATTTGTTTTAATACTGTTGTATACAATTATGAATTTGCTCTCGTAGGCGTAGTTTTAAAAAATTTAAACTTCTACACACACTAACGAGGACGGCTTTCTAGCATATAAACAAAATCCCGAATGAGGTTATCTAAGGCGGTGCAAAAGTTTATTCGTTTTTTTAATATTAATTTTTTCCATATTTTGGAAGCAAACACAAAATGATCAAAATGTATACTTTTATATCCATCTAGCTATGAGCCAAGTCTCCCATGTTTCGTCGGTACTATTTTTGTGACTTAGAATCAAAGAATTGATATAAGAAGGGTATTTTGTATTTTCTATGAGTTGCCACGGTTGATATACGACTAAAAAGTAGACTATTTATTGGAACAGATAGATGGTGATTAAAGGAGCTTGTCTACGAAGATCCACGCGAATCCACTCGAAACTTAACCAAGCAAATATGATGTTCGCCCATCATCTTAACTCAATGTTCATAGGGCTAGGAATACCAGACTATCACTGTCAGTTTACTTGCCCGATATCAGAATACTTGTGGTCACAAATATATCTATCTTCGGAAATAAAAAATTGTGACTTTATGGCAACATGAAACAAGGAAAAGCATAGCTGAATTCCAAGAAACATTCCAACACGTCGAGCCACGTTAAAGATTTATCTACACAACACGATGATCTGATGACCCACTATGAATTACTGAAAACAATAATACTGTGAATGCAGAAAGTGACAAAAAATGTATATTTATCAAGACACCGCACTTTCCATATCGCTAATATGTAAATTCCAATGTCCTGACTGAACGACTAACTTAACATGGCAAAGTCCAAATTATTGTTAATTGTACAATGTAAATCCCCAATAAGACGGTTTTTTTACGAAATTTAACTCTTAAGAAGCTGAAAAGGGTGAAATATTTTAGGTTGATTTTGAAAATAGCTCATTATTATTATATTAATCGCCAGCGTGGTCGCGCGGTTTAGAGGCAGGCTGCAATGCGGACGGACCCGGGTTCATTCCCGGAGCTCTCTGATGCCTGACGGGTAGCCTACTCAGTCGCTAAAAATAATTGAGTACCTGCGTTCACTCGAACAAGAGGCAACAATGGCAGTCGTCTAAGGCGCGGTGCTTGCCACATCACCCCGCATCAGAGATAGTGCGCAACGACCGGGCACAGTAGCGAACGTATGAAAGCTTTAACCTCTCAGTTCTCAAGGCATGATCCTATGCAGAGCATCAGAGTCTTATTATTATTATTATATCAACTTTATCTTTTTATTTATGCCCTATAAAGTTCGAGGGATTTAAACTCTAAATATTAATTGAATTAGATTTTTCTTCATTTTTAATAAAGGAAAATGAGGGATACGATAATAAAAGCAGAAAAAATTGTGCATACAACACATTATTAGATAAAAAAAAAAAAACTTTTTATTTTTGTGTTTAGAGATTATTAGAACTAGAATAAGGGGATAAAGAACTTTCTAAATTATAAATCGGAGAAACCTAACGTACGACAAATCATTGGATGAAATGGAATAACATGTTTGTTTTTGTTATTCAAACTTTTCGAAGAGGATAAAGTGAGGCAATGCAAAGGTATTGCAACCCAAAAATTTAAGCCGCATGAAACTTACTTATAGGAAATAAAACATAATTTTTATCTGTCTAGCAATAGATTGATAAGGTGGTGGAGGTTAGCGTAGAGTTTGCAAAATTTCTCAATCGTATGAAAACAAAAAAAACACAATTACTGGATTGAAAATTGAATAATCCTTTTCTTTCTAGTATTCTAGTAAGGAGAAATTAGTAAACGAAAAAGAAGAAAGAGGAAAGGAAACAATGTTGGAGATATAAAAAAGGAAATAGGAAAAGAAGGAAGAAGAAAAGGTATTTAGATAGATAGAGGAACATATGGGTACAGTATGGGGATGAAAAACTCCTTAAATCATAAAATCTAAGAAACCTAACGTGCGACAAACTTTTAGATTTGTTATTTAAACTTCCCCCACTCTATGAAATTTTGAAAAGGGCAATATATAATTTAAGGCATATAGGACCTTCATTTTATTAATATCTAGCAATCTATTGTTAGGGTGGTTGGGATTTCTTCAATAGTATGAAAACTAAAAAGCATTATCAGACCTATCGTTGGATTGAAAATTAAATACAAACGTTTGTTTTTAGTATTCAGTTTACCCTCAAAAACCAAATACATCCCCGAATAGAGAAAAATGAATCGAGGTAATGAAATATAGATACATAAAATATGCGACACGTAATTTTACAAAACATTTAACGGGCTGTAAGAAAAGATTGCTGGATGTCATTTATAAAGTCTCTTTTTTATGGGATGAAAGAAAGCTTGAAAATGCCGGATAGCAAAGAACGGTAAAGAGCATGCAACAAGGCAGTAAGTGAGAAAGAGAAAAAAGGGGAAGGAAAGAGGGACAGAAGGAGACAGAAATTAGAAGACGAAAAGGAGTAAGGAAAAGGAGGAAACGGAAAGAAGGAAATGGAAAGTTGGAATCGAAAAGAAGGAAACAGTGAGAAGACAAAAAAGCAGGGGTAGATAGAGAAAAATATTTAGGTGGGCAGCAGAAGTTAGCCAAGAATACAGGAGAAGAAACCGTATAGAATTCAAGTGTTCGGAAAGAATACAACGAGAAATATCAGAACATATAGTTAATATTCAGTTTTTGGTGCTTTCCTGGTTATAAATTGAATTTAAGAGCACCACATTCAACTAACTTTTGGTTTAATAGAACCAAAAATAAAGGGCGAAATTCCGACTTACGAAAATATTCCGTTCAAAAGTTAGGTTAAATTTTGATTAGTTTAGGTTACATCACATTAAGTTATGTTAGATTAGGTTTAGATTAGGTTGAGCCGACTTACGGAAATATCCTATTTGTAAGTTAGATTGGGTTAAACGACGTTAAGTCTTGTTAGCTAAGACTCAAGTTAGATTAGGTTTAGTTTAGCTTATCTTATGTTATATTAGGTTAGGTTAAGTTTAGGTTTAGGTTAGGTTAGATTAGATTAAGTTAGGTCCTGCTTAATCATTCATACATATTGCTAATGTTTTGTGGTGGTAATACACTTAACATAATTTTCAATAGACAACAAGAAAAGGTCGGCAATGTATAATCTATGGCATTACAAATCATATTAGTGAAGCATTTTTGGTGCAAAACTTTAAAGTACCGAGATGTTTTCGCAAGTTTGGATCGTGTTTTTGGATTTATCATGGAAATTAGCGTCGATTGGCACCTCACCGGGCCTGGGACTTCTGGTTTCACTAAAACAAATTCTTATCTCTCATTCCCTTGGTCTAACTCTTCCAAATCTTTTCCAGTCACCAAATATCTGTAAAATGTTTCGTTCAATAACGACAATTTCTATCGTTGAAACATAAGAAGGTAGACCAATCTTGACAAAACTTCATTATGATAGAGTACAAATTAATTATTTATCGGTCCTAGTTTAATGAACATCGGGTTTTGTTTTTTCTCAAATAATTTTTTTGGAATGCCTAAAGCTATTAATATTATGTACATGATATTAATAGTCAGCAAAGTACTGAGACTGATTTTAGAAAATTCGTCTAATTAAAGACATCGATATTTAATATTTTTCAAAATTCTTGAAAATTCTTGAGTAGCCAAAGGTTCGACTACGTGTCGTAGGTCGCCTGGAAGTCTTGAACTGAAATCTCTTTCAGAACAGTCCTCAAATTGGTAACCTTTCACGCTAAAGCTCAAAAGGAATCGACGCACAATTTCTCTTCTATTCGTCGCTCGAAACCTTAGAAATCAATTTAGCACAAACCTTTCGTCTGTAATTCTGTCGTGACGTTTTATGCACAATGGAATTTAGAAGTTCCACTTTATCTGTTATCAATCTCGTAGGCGTCGGTCAGAGTCTAAATGCACGTTGCTCATTCTCGATGCCCTCTCTTTTTTGCTTTTATTAAAGCATTCTTCTCGTAGGTTTCCTGTATTATAAACGTCGCGGTTGCGAATTTTTCGAGTTAGCGCAATATTTTATCTCGTATCGCTTACTAACGCTGCGCTGCAACAGCTGTCCACTACGCAACCGATTTGCACCCTGTTAAGAGTTAATGAGTTGGGCCAGAGCGTTTACCCGATATCTCCCACCAACCGTCAGGCCCGAAGACTCCGCCTTCCGACCCTTCTGCTTAAACAAGAAAATCAGACTCATTACTTTCCGGACGTACCTTATACATGCGCCTTATACAATTTTTACCACACTGTAATATATTACATGATGAATTTATTGCAACTGTTTTGATCTTTTTATTAAGACAGCGCCTAAAAGAATTTTATAAATTAACAAAGAAAATTCTAAAAATAATTAAGCCGATAAAGTTTTGCTTTAATAATTAAGCGGATTAGCAATATCGTTTTAGTTCATGCTGTATTTTTGTTTGCAAAGGTTATTTGTTTAAGTTCCTTTGCTGCTTTTAAATACAGAGTAATTTAATTAAAAGACGAAACACCTTACAATTTTTTCAATTTTGTAGCCCTTACATCTGAACAATTGTTTCTGAAATTATTATAATTAAAAATAATTTGTTTTGGTACAAACAGAAAATTTAGCAAAAAAGGTAACCAAATTACGCTATTAAAACACCAACACAATAAGTTATACAAAGAATTATGTGCTACCTATGCTGGCTGTTATAAAAAATATTTCAGATTGAAAGAAAAACATGAGTTTGCCTTAAGATCCACCAATAACAAAGCGAAACATCGGCGCACAGAATAAAAAGTTTTAATTCGCTTTCGCCCGTGGCAACCCCAATTGCCGTCAAAATAAATCTTGAAATTTTTGACACAAATCGATACACCGATGACGGTTCGGCGGCACCCAAAACCGGCTCTTTCTTCATGCGAACACTCTCGGGGCTCAAAGAGGATTCCTTCGTAAACTATCCAAATAAGGAGCTTTCGCCGCTCCCAGTTGACTCGAATTTATCTGATTTCGCTTTAGGTGCTAGAAGAGAACTGGAACGTTACATTTCAAAGTTTTTCTCGACAAATGTCAACTGCAAATTTTCCCCGATCTTATCGACGGAAACAGGTAACGGTGAGCGCTAGATTGGCCTGAGCGACGGGAGGAAATATCGCTCACTTTTTATCAGACGTCACTCGGAAGCTTTCTTTATACATTAGCTGATGTCTTCGTTACAGGAGCTTTTGATAGCAATGAACGCGCAGAATTACGTACTGAATAGTTTTTTTATATAAATGAAAAACATTTTAAAAGCTGGTTAATTATGTTTCACTTAAGGAAGATAACATAATTGATATCACTCAATATACATAAAAAGCAATTACTTTGCATGGAAAAAAAGTATTTTACAGCTTTTGTGAAACCCATTGAAATGGTTTATTTGTTATTCCCCTTTTTAAATTAAAACGCCTAAATAAATGATTAAATGCGTCGCGTTTCAATTAAAAATTGATACCTGCTCTTACAAACAAAACAAAACTACATTGTACAAAATTGATTTTTCAGTTTAAATTCCATATTTTGTAAATTTGCGAGAACAAGGTTGCAAAGTTATAGAAAAATATAAACAATAAGAATTTTTTATAATATGATTTTTGACTATTTTTTCTACTAGATTTTATTTTTTTATTTATTTACTTGTTACTTCAACAATGGTAAATACAGGGTGATCAATAATACGTGTCGGAAAGTATTTACTTATAAATTCTCACGTAGTTGAACAATTATCAAAATTAAAAAATGTTTTATTCGGCATAATCTGAGATTTAGTTTAATAGGTTTTTAAAATGTAAACATTGATTAGCAATAAGCTGGCACAGCTTACTTTCAAAAACCCCATTTACTACTTGAAGGGTGTTTCTTCCAACGGCTAAAACTTTGTTTTTCATGATTATTTTGAGATCTTCGAGAATTTTTGAAAACCCTTTGTAGACCCGGTCCTTCAAGTATCCCCAAGGTGCCAAATTAATTCCAACACCAACAAAATTATGGAAGTCTAGGCCTGTGACACCGGTGCTAAAATTATTTAGTAGTGTGGAAAAAACTTCCGGAGTCTTGCATAAATCAGTAACCGTTGAGCATTTTGGCTTCCTTTGCTCCACGTAGAAACTTCTCTTTGAGCAGTATGGTCCAAGAATTTTTTTCTTTGAAATTGCACACCAAGGCGGTCACTTTTAGTGAATATAGAGATTTTACAACTGCAAGGCGAGAATTTTCGGTACCCCAGGGGCGCCTGTTTTGCTTGTTAACAAAATCTTGCAAATAACAATGGGCCTCCTTACTAAACTAATTTCCAAATCATCAATCGAACCGTCTACCACTTTTTCAATCATGGATTAGCCAAATTAGAATCTTCTCTTGATATCGGGCGGCTTCAGCGGCTGATAGACTTGAATCTTGTACGGGAACATTTTCAAATATTTTGTCAGGGTAGTTTGGTCGCTGCCATAGCTGCTCGCTGAATCAACAAACCTAGCTAATCTTCGAAAAAATCTCCAACCTTTTCGATTGTTTGTGACATCACAGCAGTAGATAGTCGACCAGAATTTGCGGGTCAAGTGTCGCAGACACTCCCAATTATCTCAAAAATCCGAATTAGCCTAAAAACAGCGAGGCAAATTTTCACAGACTGTCGTAAATTTTTACTCCGAAATTGCATTTCCTCTTTCTCGTCTGCTTATTGTCCTTTCAAATTCGTTGTTGTCCAAGGGAGGCTCCTTAAAAGCTTGTCGGACTATAACACAATTTCTTCCAAATTCGTAAAATTTCTATACAATATACAGCCTTTTTTCAAAGGTTTAAGATTCCATGTTTACAATTTCATAGTCACCTAATCAATAGTTTGTTGTAAAACTTCAATTACCTAACTATTATTTATAATAGGTAGTGCTGATCCACCTTCTCTCATTATTTCTTAATAAACAAATACTTTCTGACACCTATTATTTATCACCCTATAGGTTACTCATAGTAGTGACAATTATAAATATTATATTTAATAACATATGACAAAATTGCAATAAATGAACTCTTCATATGTTGTAAAATTTTGTTTTATTAAATCAGATGAAAATTTTGCTACAAAGATTCTTTTTACCTAAATTATAATATGCGGCTCTTGCAAATATGTAAGTATAAAACAAAATCGGTATTATAGACCTTCATTTTATTATATAAAACTTCGGCATGCAACCACGAATTATGTATTCACTGTGCAGCAAGTGAAACTTTACTAAAAAATTTAGTGCAAAACTTAAATAGAAAATAAAGTAAACGATAGCACTTAAACAAATTTATTAGACTTTCAGCGACTCCTGCTTTGTACTTTGACAATGTTAACGCATTCTTTTCAGAGTGCGCCAGTTCTTGTTGGCCAGGTACGGTCTTAAATTTAACTGATCAGGCAGGCTCAATTGAGTCTACTCTGAAACGTCAACATGTTTTTTCGGCAAGATATGTACAGCACATTTGTAAACTTATACCGTACTTCCGATATTTTTGATTTTGGCAAAATTGGCAAATGCTATCGAAAAATGCCAAGAACTGGCCAAAATTAATGTCAATAGCAAGTCATAATTTTAGCCAAAGACATATCCTATCGTGTTACTAACTCAACAAATTGATATCAAAGTACACCGGGCGAACCGCTGAAACTTAACACTTCACAAAAATGACCTATTGCTTTATTTTTAACCATTTACGTTTTTGCCGATTTCTACGGCAATTGCCACAAAATGAAAAAACTGAATTTTTGCGATTTTTGACACAACTTTGTGCACATAAGTGTCTAATACGACAATCAGCCAAACTCTAATGCCTACCAAAAACTAACAAAAAAAAATTCAAGTCAAGCGGATGATCCATTCAAAAACGGCGCTAAGCAAACACGAATGAAATAGATTTTAACCGCTACTTTAGATGTACATAAACATAAAAAACTATTGAAAATGGAAAAATGAGGAAAAGGGTAATATCGTCGAGAAATAACGAAAAAAAGCTATAGATACATTCATAAACTATTACATGGAACCTCAAAACAACTCAAATAGAAAAAGGGACATAATGTGATGAATTAAAGAAAAAGAGCGGAACATATTAATATAAGACCAAATCATGAAAATATGAAGAAAACATTTTGAAGCAGAAATTAACATAATAGAAGTACAAAGAAAGATAAACAATATGGAAAAAATATAAAAGAAAAACAAGCATAGAGCTTCTATACATATACAAAAATTTGCGGCCACCAGTCTCGAGATTTTCCGATCACGCTGATTTTTGACGTCTGGACTTATAGTCCTTAGTTGAATAATGAAAACGTTATGTCTCTATCTACTACATATCAAAAATTATAAGACTTGACAGATGTCAAAAATGACAGAAATAGAAACTTCTCTCCAAATTAGAAGCTGCCTTGATCAAAAGTTGAAAAATAAAAGGACGGACAGATGGATGACATTACTCTGTACATAAGGTTTCCCAAGCATATTATTAGAAAATTTAAACATAACACAAGAAAGTATTAATTTAATGGACAATGTAATAGAAAATTAGAGAAAAATTAAATACATATATTAAAAAAACGGAAACTAACAATTAAGACAGCAGAAGAAGAAACAAAATATGAACCCTATCAAAACCTAAAAAAGCCAAATCATAATAGAATAGAATTTATTATAAATTGACACAAGATAATAATAGAAAACAAAATATAGATAATAAAGTTACAACAAAGTGTTATAAAAATATGATAAAAGACAAAAAGAAAATATGATGTAATAATCGAGCAAGAGATCAATATACCGAAACAAATGGCAACTCGTAAGAGTCTAAAAATTCAAAAATTCAAAAAGATCGTTTAAATATAATTGAAAAAGAACCCTAGAGAAAATAAAGAACTTAATTACGTAAATATGAATGACATTGAGAATTTCGATTTTATTATCTATTATATATTATCCCCAACTTTGTTCAACTCAACCTTAGAAAAAATAATTAGAGAGACAGCTATCAAAAGAGAATTAATTATGGTAAAATATCTACATCAATGTCTGGCATACGCAGATTATTTATTTTCATTGGCAAAGCAGCAAATAAACTTAAGAAAATAGAAATTAACATATCAAAAATGAAATATATAAAACTGGAATTTGTTAATGTATGATAGCATTGAAATTATTTCTATTAAAGTAATTAAAACAATAAAAACTCTCTAATCTGTTTTGAATATATTTATTTATAGATTTTGATGTCCGAAATCAACGCAGTGTGGTTTATTCCATTGTACTGCTCTTTACTGTCTAAACTTGCTTAGTAGCAACAAGCTGTTTCATCTAAATTATTTCATTAAGTTAGTAAATCTACGGATCGTAAAGCTTTACCAACCACACCAAACACAGATTATAGTTTGAACTGGATAAATCTTTAAATTTGCTCGAAGTGTTTGCCTACTGAGTTTTATCCATGCCTTCCTGTGATTCATGTTGATACAAAGACGTCATTTTTCATCGCCCATAGTAATTTGATTACGAGAGTAACCTGATGTTAATCTAGTAAACTGCCGAAGTTTGTCCAACCATTATACCTTACCCGTTGAGTGAAGATGATGAGCTACGATATAGTGAGATTAATTTCTTGGTGGATTGGCATAGATTCTCTTGTAGATGATTGTCTACATTACTAATTATAAATTAAAGAGGTCGACCACAACAGGAACAGTCTACCAGATTAAATTACTCATATTATTATTTTACTCATATCACTTGCGCAATTTTCGAATAGCAAACGGGTGTCAAAAAGGCCAATTTTGGTCTACTGACATTTTATAGCCACATGACTAAGGATACTTGAAACTCAATCAAATTTGCAAAACTTCAATGGCCACTATAGAGAAAAATAAAGGTACAAAAATCATATATCATTAGAACAAAAGTATTTTTCATATTAACTCAAATCAAATATACAATTATAGTCAGAAGTTTTTATTAAGAAGGCTTTTAACGTTTTTTAAATGAAACAGGACCTCTAAATTCGAATGCTCGGTTGCCTATTTAATTCTAACTCGTTTTAAATGTAACTGATACGCATCTGTGCGTAGTAATGTTTCAAACATGAAACGAATACTGGTTACCGAAATTCGAGATCTTATAGCAAAAATAAAATTGGGATTGTGAATGTAGTGTTTATTTGAAATGCCGAACAAGAAAGCAAAAACAACCAAATCCATCGCACAAAACTCGGATGTTTCGAATTTAATCCGCGCAAAATACGGACGTAAAGGTTGCCGGGGATTACGGTTTTTCCTTTTTGTATATCTGTTATTATCAACATAAGCTCATTAATAATCTTTGTGGTTTTTATTTTATTACGTTATATAATAATTAACTGCAGACGTACTTATATGTTATATTTTCCAATAGCAACTACGTATCGTTAATTTAAAAGTATCTGAGGACCCAATGGGGTTATTAAATCATTTTGTTGCTGATTCTAGAGACGTATCTGCAAGAGTTATATGCTACAACACTTTTGAATATTTGATTTTAGAGAGAAAATAATAAAAGGAGCATTCGGAAAATGACGAGACTGGTTTTCTTGGTCCAATCAGAACGCTTAGGGAGCGGAATCTTTGGTCTTAACGATTGGTGGGAGATGTCAGGTAAACGATCCGACCGAACTCATTTGCGTTTGAGCATTTACAGAGTGTAGATAGCTTACGAATTGGACACCAATAAAATTTTACATTAAACTCAAAAAATCCGCAACCGAGATCCTTGCTGTAATACAGGAAGCCTAAGGGAAAAATGTTTTATAGAAAGTACAAGTATTTGGGTGGCTCAAAGGGTTCAGAGAAGGCGTCGAGGATGAGCAACGCGCAGAACGCTCATGAACGTCTTACTTCGGACAATGCGACTAAGACAAAAGAAGTTCCGAAATCCATTATGCATGAAATTATCGCAATGGAATTGAAAATGCAAAAGAATTTGTGCTAAATGATGTGAGAGTGTTTGACAAAACGATCTCTACCTCCCTATAACTCGGACCTAGCCTCGCCCGACTTTTTGTTTTATGTAACTCAAATCCAGCTTGAAAGGGCACAACTGTGGGACTGTAAAAATATACAAAGTGTTGTGACGAGTTCTCTGAAAGAGATTATAATTCAAGGTTCCAGGCGAGCCTTTTAAAACAATATAAACAAAGTCTATTGGACTTTGCTTTTTCCTTGAGGCGCATCTATTTGCACTGCAGCCTTAAGGGCTTATTGTGTCTACTAACAAGTATCTTAATACTATGATGTCACATAAATCTACGGACTCCTAGCGAGACTCCAACTCGCCCACGCTGGCTTGCAGACACAGGAAACAATCTCTATCTACCTACCACCTTAAAACCAACTTAAAATGGTGTCGTGAACTCGGCAAACATTCTAAAGTTAAAATTTATGAGCTGCACTCTACTGTAAAATGAATCTTTAACGCTTTCAAAATACTATCCACCACACTTTTCACTTTTGCATCCTTCAAAACCAGTCATTGAATTAAATTTTGTATGATTGCTCAAAGATGTGGGTACCTTTTTTAATGTTTTTTACGTCCTATAAATAAAGCCAAGTTTTGTCATATGTTACGATACTCTTGACAACGAGATCCTCCATTCTTTGTTCAGTGCAAATATAAAGTACTCAAGGAAAACAAACTATTTTTACTTGAAGTTGGTTGAGCAGAATGGTATGAATTATTGGAAAAACAATTTTGTATTTGGTTGGACTCGAGCATCTTCTTGACAACATCTATATCCTCCCCTGTGAGAGATAATCCAGACTTTAAACTTTCTGAAACTCTAAATAGCACTCCAGTGGTACTGGTACAAGTATTTCTTTCTCGCTAGCTAAGAACTTCAGGTGGAAGAACTGGTAAGAATTCGCCTTCGTGTTCTTCGAAAATAAGAAATCATCTCTAAAGGCAAATGAACTATATAGGTTAAAGACAAACAACGAGAAACCACTGCATGAAAGAGACTAATGGCTGAATTTAGAACAAAATGCTCAAAAGTATGTAGCTCCCCATTCGAATCTCCGAGAAGCAAAAAGAAAGAGATGAAAATAGGTACATAGAATGTTAAATTCATATGTGAGGCAGGAAAAATGTATAATGTGCTTCAAAAGAAAACATAATGGAACTTGGTGAAACTACACCACGATTCATTGAAATTGCAGCACCAAGAAAGAATGCTAATTAATAACTAAAACTTTGTAGATTTACTTAATACCATAGAACAAATAAATAGTTGAATTTATATTTGTATATGTAGCTACTTATATTCTTCTTGGTATCGAGTCAAATAATGAATGAATGATATCTTGATAGACTTCATTCCATTTACTATAGACAAGTTCACTCCCATCATTTAGCCAAATTCTTTGAAGGTCGTGGATATCTCTGTAACCTTCGCACAATAATATTCCGGGCATTTTGTATTGGTAAAAAGTCAGGTTATTGGAAGAAGTTTAATGTGTTATCTTGGATCATCCTTTAAAGGGAAAGAAATACCACTAGTTGTAAGACAGCGTCTTATTGGTCTGACTGGTAATATTGCTTCTAACTCTAACTAGAGGTAATCTACTATTTTAACAGAGAGCTACCCACACCATAATAGCTGTTTCTAGATATTACTATTCGTCTGAATGTCAGGTTTTATAGATTTAAAGAGAAAAGCTATTGGTTGAACGGGGTAGAAGTTGAGGGAGAAACTAAAAGAAAGAATTATAATAATTAGGACAGCCGGTCGCATTAGGCATGAGTCATGGTAATGGAACATTAAGGTAAGTGAGTCATTATCTTTAATTGCAACATAATGTCTATCCCATGATACATGGTACAACCGACCAGGACTAAATGAGGAAATTTACATGTGACAATATTTGTATTCAAATAGGTATTTACAACAGTTTATATAAAAAAGACATATTTATATACATATGTGGCAATGATTTCCCCAATACCGCCCTGCCAATGATTAAAATCACGAGAATCCCAATGAAAGTCAGTCTGGAACGCGGACTGATCTCGTAAAATATCCCGCTGAAATTTTCGGGATTGGAGCTGCCTCTTGGTATCATTCCCGCGCTGGTCTTCTCTGTGCCGTAATTTTCACTAAATTCAGCAACTTACATTTTGTAGGTTGATTTTAATCTGTTGATAGACATAGTGGTTTCGCATCCTATTATGTTGACCACGAAGGTTTTGTCCGATCTGGAAATGACTCTGAATGGGCCTTCATCTGATTGTTGAAGTGGTCTCTTTGATCCATCGGATAAAAGCGCGGTCGATCGTTGCAAGAGGACGAATATTGCTCCGTAGCCATGTTTGAACTGGTCGGTGTTTGCAAGGCATGCTGACGCAGAATTTGTACGGAGTTAGCTGATTTCTTTCCTATAATAATTGTAAAAATACTGGAATTCACCGGGAAGAAGACGTAGTGGTTCTCCATATAACATTTCTGCTAGTGTCAGTTGAAGGTCATCCTACCACACTGCACGAATCCTGAGCATCACCGTTGGAAGTATCTCGGTCCACAAAGACTTGGCATAGCACTTAATGGCTGCCTTGAGTTGCTGATGAAACCTCTTAACCATCCCATTGGCTACTGGATAGGATGTCGTGGCCTTGAGGTGCTTCGTACCTGTTACGCGATTTAATTCGTTAAAGAAGTTCGATTCGAATTGTTTTTCCTAGTCGCTTGTAACTCGCAGCGGTATAATCCCATTGGGTTTCCAATTTTCTGGTCTGTTACTGGTATGGCTTCTGGCCAGCGTGAGAAGCAGCCGACACAGATAAATCAAGATTTATAACCTTCGGAGATCGGCATGGCCATAATGTCGATGAGTACGTACTCGAATCTTCGTGATGGTGGTAAAAAATAATGTTTGACCATCGCTTTCATCCCAGGATGAGCAAGCTAATAAATGCTATCAAATTCTGCTCGTTGGAACATTGCAGACCAATGGCAGATGTTCCCGGAAATTTCTATAAGCTTTAACTGTAACGATGATGTTCCTTTAGTTTAGAGCGCTTTTAATTCCTTACCATTCTTCTGTGTGGCTGCTAAACCTTATGATTCTACTTCGACTTGATTTTTCTATCCAGGAGACAGTATTCGACAAAGAAGTTGTTTTTCCGTAGACGCGATAGATATTTGTTGAAAATTGGCCATAAAGTCTGGATATCTAAACTGTCAGGGTCTGCTTTGGTTGTCTTTTTTGTAAAAGGTTGTGGGTTTGTGATCGGTAAAGAATGTAAATGCTTCTACCATGTGGCAAAATATTTTATTGCCTCGTATATAGCTAGCATTTCTTTATCATATGCTACATACTTACTTTAGGCACTGGTGAATTTTCTGAAACAGAAGTCAAGAGGCTCGCTAGTACCATTAATCTTCTGTTGGAAAATTGTGCCTATGATAAAATCTGAAGCATCGATATACAACTCAAGTAGAGCACTGACTCTGGGATGAACCAAGTGTTTCTTTATCAAACTTCTTGCAAGAATAGAATACTGCTTCTGCTGTTGGTGTACAGCCTACTGGAGTGTTTTCTTTGGCATTACCTTGAAGTAAATTGTTCAACGAATCTTGGATCTTTATAAACCTCCTATAGAAATTTAACATATCCAAAAATTGCCGTAGTTGTTTGATTGATTTATAATGTGAATCTACGCGTATCGCTTCGATCTTCTCTGATAGAAGTCGAATGTCACTGGAGCTAATTTGATAAACTAAAAAATTAACAGATTACTGCCAAAACCAGCATTTGGTTGGATTGATCACCACACCGTATTCTTGTAGCCGTTTGAAACGTATTTGGAGCTATTGGAAATGTTCTTTAAATGAGGACCAAAATATCGTTGATGTAAACGTAGCAAAAGTCCCAACTTTAAAGTTCCTCGCCAACAAATCTCTGGAATAAACGAAAACTCAAATAATTCAAAAGACTTAATTATCGCCATCTTAAGATGTTTTTTTTTTAATCAGAACTGGATGTGTTGTGTAGTGGTCAAGTTCACTTCTTGCATTCAGCCCGCGGTAATCACCAAACGGCTTCCATTTGTCTTTTTGTTTCGGCACTGTGTAAAGCGGGGATGATCAGCAACTCAAGTTTCAACATGGCATCAAATTCCTTCCTGGCTGTCTAGAGCTGGACTGGGGGTAATTGTCGCGATTTGCTTGCGACTAGGAGGCCCGATATATTCTTGATGCTGTGTTAGATCTGGTACTTGAGCGTCTGCCCTGGTGGTTTTTCTGGGTTAAGTTTTATAGGATTTGGAGAAGTGGGAAAAGCTGTTGATTGGATGAAATAGGAGTTGAAGGAGTGGGAAAATCTGTTGGTTGGACGGAGTAGGAGTTGAAGGAGAAAATTGGAGAAGGAATGCTAATTAGGAAAGCCGGCCATACTAGGCATGTGCGTGCATGGTAATGGAACATTAAGAGAGGTGATTGAGCTACACCGCTGCTTAAACACATTAACTCGTAGTATGACCGACCAGCACTGAGGGGGAAAAATTACATATGACAATATTTATATTAAAAAGCTATTTACAATGTTTTGCATAAAAAAGTATATTTATATACATATGTGACAACGATTGTACAAGATAATAAATGAGAAGTATTCAAAAACACAATAATTTTAAGAAATCCAAACGTTAAGAAGAAAAATGCAGAAAAGATAAATGAGATATTAAAAATGATAGAGGAGAAGAGACTAAAATAAAAAAGAGTTACATGCTGCACAGGTAAATGTGCAGAAATAGAAACGCGGCAACTTTAATTTGCACAACAAAATTAAAGGAGTAGCGGGAATCAAATGATCAAGTAAAAATAATAACCTGTTAGACAAAAATAGTAAAATAGCTCCTGGCATCAAAGGAACATTATAAAGATGGAAATATTACATCCAGGAACTATTTAAAGATAAAAGGCGACGAGGAGTAACAAAAAGGAATACTGAGCAAGACGAAGAAAGAGATAATACATGCGGTAAAATAGGTAAAATGCAATAAATCCCCGGGCCTTTATGAAATTACAGCTGAGATAATAGATTAATCACATAAGAAGAAATAAGTCTGATGCAGTATATAACACAGGAATAATTTTCAAAGCTGGCTTAAATTAAGAAAACCAAACAAAAAATGCAATAGTTACCTAACATTTAGTTCAATGAGTTACACTCTCGAAGTATCCCTAAAGACATTATGCCAAATAATTATGAATATGCTAGAACAAGACCTTATTGAAACCCAATTTGGTTTTAGAATGGCAATGGCTACCAGAGAGTTCTTGTTTATTTTCAATGTGTTGACTCAAAGATTTATAAATATCAATCGATGCATGTAGGTTTGCTTTCTCGATTAGAACAAAGCGTTTAACAAATTTTACCATAATTATCTCAATCAAACTTAAAGGTAAAAATATTAGAATGGTATCTCGTTCATATTTTAACCAAACTCCTAATGTAAAACTAAACAATAGAGTTATCAGCAGATAGATTTATAAAGAGGATGTACACCTTTTTCTTTATTCTTTAACATATCTTTAGAATAAATAGTTATAAAAGCATTAGAAAGAACATCAATTTTGATTAGAATTAATGGGAAATGTATAAACAATATCAAATATGCAAATGACACCAAAATTATTACAATGTCAGTAGAAGATCTATAGAGAATATTAGAACAAGTAGTCGAAAGCAGTGCAGAGAAAGGTTTAGCATTGAATATCAAAAAAAAAACCAAATTTATGACAATTACAAAATCACAATGTCAAGAAGGTATATGAATAAGGGGAAAAGTCTAAAAATAAAAATACTTAAAAACAATTTTCAATGAAAACAATGAGTAGAAAAAGAAATTAAAACAAGACAATGTTCAATAAAACGAAAAATTTGAGCTTACAACTTGGAATTAGCGTGTTAAGAATATGTTTTAGTGACATAGTATGGAATGGAAGTTTGGACGATGAAGAAACGCATCGATCGATTAAATGTTGAAGTATTTAAAAGAATAAGGAAAGGAATCAAAGCATTAAACATAATTAATAAGCAGCGATATGAAATGCTACAAAATATTATGCATGGGAAAATCCAAGAAAGAAGTAGAAGAAGAATAACTTGAGATAGTAGTACCAACTGCAGTTCAGAGCTATGGCAAGATGATAGCCATGATGGTATCTAAAGAAGAAGATGGGCGAACAACGAGGACAGGATTTATTTTCTACAAACGCTAATTAGCACTCGAACTGAGTGCACAGTTGCGGAACAAAATTTCCAATATTCCATTTTTGACTTGAACTTTTTTGCTGCCTTGGCGAAGGTATAAACCTATATCGACGTACTTAAACTTATAACATTATCATCACTTGTTCCATATTGCAAAATTTTTCTAGCACCCTATGTATATGCCTAATCATCTTCGATTTTTTACTGACAGTTGTTTTTTTAATATATCTGTACTTTATCACAGCATCATTATAAAAAAAAAACAATATGTACAGACATCACTTATCATGTCTACTGAAATAAAAGCAACAAAATAAGTATATCGGAAGAAGATTATATAGAACGTAACCAGATATGGGTACGTTTATGTGTGCAATCTTTGAGTACCAGTTCGTATCACTTATCATTTTGTAAAGTTTGCAATGTTTATTCCAATAATTATTACCCATAGTTTACCGTGTTATTTTTTTTTCAATGCCAAAAAGGAATTAAGGTATTCCGAAATACAGTGCAATAAATCTGAAAGATGTTACAATTAATAAGTTGTGATTTATTCAGAACATGGCTAACTACAACACCAACGGTTCAAACAAGAAACGTTTGATTAAGTTAAGATATCTATCTGAAAATTTGTATGGCAGTTTCAAAGAATAAACTCGCACGGAAAATTAAGCAGTTTCCGGCAGGAAACGACTTCCACTCAACAAAGCAGTTCAAACTTTCACACACACGCGCATCTCTGCAGAACTGAATTTTTCTGACATTCTGGGACAAACTCGAACGCTTTGTTCTCTTCCGTCGCCGCGAACTCGACGTGCTCGAGTTTGTTTTTCCTACACACTTGAATTGATTTTGCATTAATCTTCTAAGTTGTGTCTACGCCGACGAGAAGCTTAATTTTTTCGTTCCATATTTTACGATATGAAGTTGGTCGCAAACTTTTTTGAAAAATTTACTATCGCGCTGCCGTAAGACTGCTAGGAATGCAGGCGTGCAGCGCTCGCTGACACCGCAATTTATTTCCTCCGGCAGGATTTATTCCTCGTGTAGATGGCGTTGTGTCAACAGAAGTTCCGAGCGTTTAGATACATCTTTGATTTAATAAACGTGACATTTTTTGAAAATAGTAATACAATATAAATGTCTACTTAAATACATATTTATATTGTTTGTAATGTAAAGGGTGTTCTATAAAGGGTGCGGAATTTGAATTTGATTATTTTTCCATTACATCAGTTCGTCATGGAACAGTGCTAAAATTTCCGTGCGACTCTCGGAGGTAATGAAACACCCAACGAATCTACAGGTCGAAGACTACTATCGAACTTTGGTTCAGTGGGAACGGTGAAATCTCCTG
This sequence comes from Sinelater perroti, assembly GCA_036346155.1. Taxonomy (NCBI): domain Eukaryota; kingdom Metazoa; phylum Arthropoda; class Insecta; order Coleoptera; family Elateridae; genus Sinelater; species Sinelater perroti. Next base: position 17,692,907 of record JARFIY010000370.1, on the reverse strand, counting down.
GGCGGAATTGGTTTCGTCAGACAGCAACAAATCGCTATTGTGCAAGGCAGAGTCATTGTTGGTCTTGGAAAATTAATTCGTCGACGTTCTCAGCAGTTGGACATTCCGACAACTTCGTTATATCGAATTTTGCATATTCTAAGTGGCGCAATAACTTAAGCCTACTGATCATGGAAAACAAAGGCTATTTGCTGAATGGTTGTAGGGAGACTGATAGTGAACAAAAATTCCCCAAAAAGAAAATAACTTTTAATGGCGAATCCCACTTTTACTTGAATGGGTTTTTCAACAAGCAACAGCCAAATGTGGTGAAATAAAAATCCTCGAATAACCCAAGAGCGTGAAGTGTATCCACTAAGAAGGACTGTGGTTTTTGGTGAAATGATGGGGCTTTCTTTTTGAAGATAATGAAGAGGTTGCAGATATCGCCAATGAAGAACGTTACTATAACATGAGATCCTACTTTTGAAGATATTGAGACCATCTCTGGTTTTAGCAGGATGAAGCAACCTGCACACTTCGCCTTACTCCATGAAAAATTTTTGCAAAAAACGATTTTTTTGGATGGTAAACCCTGTGATTTCTTCATATGGGGGTTTGTCAAATCATAATAACACGCGCAATTCTGGAACTGAATACGGAAATAATATGCATGATTGGAGGCAAGACATCTGCGAGGGGGTTGTCGGTAATTTTGAGGAATGCATAAATGCATGCAGACTCAGTTGCGGGTGAACATATGCCTTTAATGTGTAAATGAGATATTTCACTGATTAAAAATATATTTAATATAACCATCTTCATAAAAATTTGACTGATTTATTGAATTTTCAAATTCGTCGCTCTTTACGGAACTTCCTTTACAAAGGTAGTACTGAAGATTTCAAATAATTAATAATTGTACTACAAAACAAATATACGTAAGTAAATTAGAAAAGAAAAGCAATTTATATATAACAATTTTATTTTGCTGATGAGGAACAAATGCTCATGTCACTTTTCGACATAGTCCCCCTGATGTAGTGTTTAACGAGCTTCTTTATCCTTTTAAAAAAGAAGTTGCTCAGGAAGCCACATCTGCATCTCTTGTTGAACCTTGCCATACGAACTGAACTTGTTACTGCACAGTGTCTCCTTAAAGGGTGCTAGATCAAAGCATCCACCCTCTGGATGTGTTGGTCCGTACATGATGTCGATTGGTAACCAGGTCCTTAAAGCATTCTGTACATTCGTCGGTTTTTCGTTGATCGACGGTGCGTGCTCCATACTGTGCCAACATCCCTCAAAGGGTTTCCGTAGTTTTCATTACGGAGCGTTAGTCCTCAATGGCGCAATCACTGAGTGAAACTATCATACTTTACCCTCGTTGCGCGTATGTGGCACTCTCTTATTTTTACCGTTCAATTTACAAGATTGCCTTTACTTTCTAATTCACCTTTGTATATTTTTATCTGAATTAATGGTTTAAATTAAATTTTTATAATTTTGAAGTAAATGCAAAAATGAGGCAAGGTATAAGAAAGTTTGCTGTGGGAGAACACCTTGGACTTTAATAGAGGCACAAGAACAAGTCTTAAGAAATATAGTGAAGATATGTCTAAAGCAACCTATAACATTATTATGGGTGATGAAAGTAGATTATATGCAGTTGAACTTAAAGTAACAGTTTTGAAAGAGTTGAGAAAAAATATAAGGCAGCGTTCTTCTCACAACTTTTGTGTTTGAAATTAACGTACAGTTAGCGCAGAACGGTGTATAGCAGTATTCCAGTCATGTGTTAGAAGTAAGATCATTCTGCGTCGTCATAATACTGTACCACACCGTACTTCAAACAATAACACTTCTCAACTTTTTAATTGAAAGAATACTTTTTTGGGTCCACAAAATACCCATTGAAGAAAAATTTCTCTCACTAAACGAAACTTGCAGATTTGGGAGTGGTAAGAAGTCATTCATAGCTAAATCTTGAAAGTAGATCAATGCATAAGTGGGTTATCTTGGGGGAAAAGCACCTTTAGTACGCTCTTCTTATTTTGTTTTTATTAAAACGTTCCTATTATTGTTTTTTTCTTTTCCAAGTAATTGATTAACTTAACTTCTTTGAGGGAAGGGAAATGTGGCGCCCGATAAAACGGGTTTTGTGTTCATCAATATAGATGCATGTTTCATATATGTAGGGTAAGGATGGTCTTTGGACTACGTCTTTGTTCGTGATCTAAAGTTACGACATCTACCTCGGACACAGTTTTTTGATACAAGATGTTATATACTTGTTTAGCTGAGGGGTTTCGTCTCAAGTTCGATTTGTGTACATGTATGTAAGTGTGTATATACGGGTGTGCGTTTGAAGACTCGCGACTTCGAGTCTCTTATATAATTTTTAAATCTGATTTATTCTTTACTTTATACTTCCAATCTGGTACTCCCAAGACTTTTTAGGTTTTCGACTACCGCTTTCAACCAATTTTTTGACTATTTCTTTCTTGATGCATTTTTCTTCCATCATAAGTGCTTTCAGAGACCGTCTGTACTCGACATGCGCTTTACACAACCTAAACATTTTGTTCTTTGTGGCTTTTTTTCATCTTTGTTATACTTATTGTTAGATAGTTCAACAGTTGTTCTACTTCATTAATGATTCTGCTACCTTGCCATCCTTTGTTAATTTATTATTAACTACCACGGCTTCATTCCTATTATTTGCAGTTGTTATACCAAGATATTGAAATTTGTCAACGTTCCAACTTAACATAATATTATCCCCCGTTTGTTTTATTGTTTTCGCATTCATATACTTAATGCCACCCTATATTTAGATTTTAGATATTTAAATACATATTTTTTATTTTTTTATATATACTTTTATTTCTATTTCTTATTTAAATTGAATAAATGCTTTATTTCCATTTTGTCACTTGTTTTTTCAATTTTCATTTCTCTTATTTTAAACTTTTGTGCTTGAACTTTTCTTTGTTCAAGTCAATTTTGTTTTTAATGTCTTTAATAGGTGTGCGTAACTTTAATTATTATATATAACATATTGTTAGAGACCGCAAATGGTCGAGTTACCATAGTCCTGCACACTTTCCTTTAGGTGTTGAGCGCTGTAGGAGATATACTTCTGAATTATTTGGATGTCCGCATCTTTGTTGAGGTCGTAGTTTTTAAGGAACGATGGATCATTACAGGGAGAATAATTCGATTATAGATTACCAGCTTATCAGGATGAAGCCAAGAGTCATTTGAGCTACTTTTAGTTTCATCACTGCCCTATCACATGAGCTTCCAAATAAATTTTCAGTGAGGATTACTCCGAAGATCCTAAGGTTTGCCAGGTCGTCTCGCTAGTGTCTTTTGGTAGGGAACAGGGCCACTAAACTTTTCTCTGCGTTTTGTGACGAAGGATGTCCTCAGTGAGCTGGACAGCACCGCCGTGCCGTGAATTGTTGTGGAGAGCGTCGTCGACATGTCCTGGACGTAGATATTGAAGAGTATCGGGTATAGATTAGAGCCTTGAGAGACGCCGACTTGCAGTCGCCTCTCCGATGACCTCACATCACCGAACTTGACACGTACACTAGGCAATTATGCTACACCTTGTCGAAGGCCTTAGACACGTTCAAGAAGAGTACAACAGTGGTTAACTTTTTGATGTAGCCCCTAGTGATGCGTTCCACTACTTAGAGACGCTGCAGGGTAGTGAAACTGATTCTCCGGAATTAATTGGAGGTCTTCGATAGCTGTTATGAGACGCTTGTATATCACTCGTTCTATAAACTTTGCTATGGCCGGCAGCAAACTAACGGGTCTGTACTTCTGAGGGAAAGTCTTTCATTTTCCAGGTTTGGAGAGCATTGGTGATGGGAAAGTGCCATCCATGCCTTGCATTATTTGAGGCCCCGGATAAGCTGAAGCACTTTCTTGCAAATCGCTAGATGTAGGTGGTCATAGGGCTTCTACCCCTAAAGACGTTCACAAAGAGCTTGACGTGGTCGAAATAGCCAAAATCGTCGTCGTCGTAGTTGAGATCGCATTGACGCTCCAGATTGCCAGCGTAGGCCTTAGTTTAGTCTTGAGCAGTATAGACGATGCCACGCTCCTAAACGACGTTGTGGTGCTCTGTGATGGTGGTCTTGACTTCTGCTGCGATCCTGCGGTGCTCTCGTATATTCACAAGGTCAAAGTATCGCAGCGCGCGCCATAGCGCCTAATTATTCTCTCTAATCTGCTTTGGAGGCGGAAAGGAATTATTCCGCCTCCTGCAGGTCCTTGGCAAAGCGGTTGGTGGAAATAAATCTCATGGTCTGTCTCAGATGAACGGCAAAATTGGCTATTCCCAAAATCAAGATAACCAGGTTGTGAACATTGTCCAGCTCATTGATGCAGTCTATCAAGACATTCTTAAATATGCCGATATCTAGGACGTCCGCGCACCGATCAGGCCATAGTGAGTGGATTCTAGGGGTTTTATCACCAGGAGGTAACGGGGTTGAATGCAGCGTCCTGCCATTAGTGTTGACAATATAGAAAATGGGTGTAGATCATCCTAATGAAGTATATATTAAAAGTTTCTATTATTACTTTTTATTTTTTCTTGATAAATATTATTGTAAGTATGAAACATTAAAAATTATTTACTTTTAAATTATTGGAATTTCTTGTAAAGTAGAATGAAAATCTGTTGTGAACATCACACGACTTTCCTTATCCTATTATTATATATTATACAGGGTCCATCGTCTCGGCCCTGCGCTGCTCTCGTCCCGGAATTTGTTAATTTAAAAAAGGACGAGGCGCGAGTCCAACACTCGAAAGCTGATTAAAATAAACAGTACAAGACAATAATTGACTCGTACTTACAATTTTGCTACGTCACTGAAGGTAACCGTGCGGGCTCGGTCGCACAGCTTCCCATTATCGCCTGCGTGCTCCCCCCTAGCGGCCAAGTGCTCCCCCCCACCCACAGTCGGCCCGGTAGCTCTCCGAGCGGGCTGTGATTGGTCCGTTTAATTAATTTTTAATCGGCTATAACTTATTTATTGACCTCTGATCAAAAAATTTCATTGTAATTTTTTGTTCGTCTCTATCTGATCTATCCGATAATATAAATTTCCCGAAACATTTTATGAACACCCGGTATATTAAAAATCCGGAGCTTCAATTTTTTTTCGAGTTCCTGTTTTACCAACTTTTATTTCAAATTCATTAAAATCATCTTTATTCTCATAAATTTTTTATGTCTTCAACCGTTTAGATTCGCGACCGCTTTGTGACTGATTTTGCGACCTTGCCACCAAACGACTCTGCCGATTTTTACCAAAAGTTTTGCACTGCATTCCCTAACTACAAGTAACTCGCTACCAAATTTCAAGTCTCTAGCTCTTACGGTTCTCGAGATATCCTGTTTACTGACAGGCAGGCAAACAGACAGACACACACACACGAACCAATGGCTTAAACCAACTTTTTTGGTGTCCTGGGACTGTATTTCGTCCAGAAATGTGAAAAACTGGGTAGGTCAAATTTCCGCCGATTACTTTACTTTCCTTATTATAGGGTAAGGAAAGTAAAAAATATGAATTACTTTTCTTGTACCTTTTTAAAATAATTACTTCTACTTCATCTTTAAATAATCATTCTAAATAATTCAGTCTTTTACGCAAAATTATTTTATTAAAAATTGAAAGCAATGTTTTATACATTTCGCCATATTGCTTAATGGCAAAAAGATTATTAACGATGTAATTACTACGTAGCAACAGGAGTTTACTTCTATTTTCCATGGCAATATCTTGTTTTGCACGAATAGTCTTTTTATTATGAAAAAGATGTCTGCTAGAAATTTTAAAATTAAACGACTGTAAATCATTTCTAAATTAATGTAGAAATTCCTACACAACTAACAACTCTTAGCACTCCAGCTCTAGTAACTGTAAATACAACTTTGCATGAATTGTAAATTATTGGTCGCAATATTCCATCCCTTTCCTTCATGATTTGTCAGTAGCAAATTCGCAATAGTAATATAGAGAAACTTTGATCAATTCGAAATACAATGGTCAATTATCTGCCGTTGCCACCCCATGTTCTTAGTAAAACTAAATGTCACTTCACAAGGTACAATTAAACAATAATTTCCTAGCAAAAAAGTATATAATTAATTGAAATGACTTGAAGAAATGGATGATAATTTTGTTTAAGTGACTAGTGATGAAATAAGTAATAATAAAGTCAAAATCAAAACAGAACGCCTTTCTGATATAGTTTTATGTGTTAGCCTCTTCTATTTTGTATGTATTATCCAAAATTAAAATAAAAAGCTCATAGGAAGAATATGTCAATAGAAGTATGATTAAACCGAACAGAATTTGTATATAATTCTAATTTATGCACAATTCCTAGTCAAAAATGGGTCCATTTTGCGATAAGTGTGACCAACTGTAACGCCAACACATAAAAAGCCTCGCGAGGGAAATTTATCACGTACACAACACATGTGTATGGAATAGCAAGAGAAATTGTGTACTGCGCGCCTCTAATGAAGATATATGCGCTGTTCTTTATTAACGGCTGCTTTAAAAGTTCAAGAGAAACGCCAAGTCAACGGCGAAATTTATGGCGTCACTCAACGTGGAAGCCAAAACAATGAACGGCAAATCGAAGTGACTCGATTTTTCATTTTCCAGATAGTTTCAAATGTGTAATTTCGATTAGCTGGTAAATCTCTTCACACAATAATGTAGGCATGGGTAATATTTTACTAAAAGTTTTTTTTGAAGGTAACCTTAAAGAAGGAAATCACAATTATAAAGCTGACAATTTTATAAGTTAACATAACAATATTAGCCCTTCTGAGGCACGTTTTTAATTTGCAATATTCCAACTTTATAATAGTTTTGATTCGGAATACTTATCTAGAGGAGTCAGACAGAAAAGACGGCTATATAATTGACACGCAATTCTAGGTTGCTGTACTCACTTTCCGTAGTTTGCCTTTCACGTGACTGCTGTTTTGAAATTTCCTTACGCATGCGCGTATACTTTGGCCCGAAAGTATTGCTGATCAATAAACTACCGGAGGGCTTCAACTGAAGTGTCATCTATGAGTAAACAGACAAACGAAAAAGCCTACTTTGCAGTTGTCTGTACAAGAAAAAATTTAAACAGCGTAGAAAACGGAATATTAATTGATTCATAAGAAATGATAATAATATAAATTTTTTTACTGCACTCAGGTTTAGTATTAGAATTTAATTTATACATCCGGTATGTGAAATTTAATTCTATCGCATAGAAGATTAATTTATTTACTTAATGTTTAATATAATTAAAACCAAGCTAGTTGTAAACAAGAAAGTTGTTTTTTATTATTTGTGTTGTTATAACAAATTATCATCATTAAATTCCAAGCACTTGGCGCTAATATGTGACCAATGGTGCGCTTGCGGCCGTCTAAATTACTAAATTGCAAAATTGGTTATCTTCAGAGCTATCGCACGTGACTACTGGGCTACCCCGAAGGGGCCAAGCACCCTTATCTGCCCTTAATGACCATTCTAATTGAGAAGCGCCGCTCTTACGGCCACTTTTTCGGGGCCGGCGCAATTTCGGGATTAAAAACTTAATTTGCACTCGAAGACGCTAACACAATAAAGCCGAAGTTAATCGCCTTACACCAAAACAACGCCGGGAAGGGCGCTTAAGAATGGGCGATTTATCAGCGGAGCCGTCCGCAGCACCCTCACTCAAGTTTAACGACTTAATTCTATTACAGCATTAAAGCCGAAGATGAAGAGCCACTACCGGGGCCACAAAATGTCCATCTGGCTCAGCCTTATCCCGCAGCTCCACAAGCCCGGTGACGACGATGTCAGCATGCGCCATCATCACTTCCACGAGAGGGAACAATATTATTATGCAGGTGAGTTGTCAGCTCTTTTCTCCATTTCACGGGTAATCAACGACGAACTTGCAAATGCGCCGGCTCAAAATGGCTCAATCTGCTTAGCCTACATTATTAATTGCACTTTCGCTTTCAGATTCAATAAAAATAGTTTTGACATAAGTAGCTTAGCCATAAACTCCATACATTCAGGCTACGTAACAAAACTGCCAATTCAAGGTCAAGTCTTACATACTTTAAACTTATTGTTTCATTAGTTTTAGAACTTTTTTTATGAACATTTAAGTGTTGCTGAACATAGTCGCTAAGATTTTCCAAACTTTTTTGTTTTAACCATGTAAGCCTGATTCTTATACTTTGCTTGTCCTCTGATTCTTGGTTCAGAGGTCAAAAAGGTGATAGTTTTATGGTATTAAGTTGAGGTTAAAATATTGATGCCACACTTTACACCTGTATTTTAACGTATATTTCTATATAATACCAACTAAATGAGAAGGCGAGCTTCCGAACCTTCACAACTAAAAACCTGGAATTATTTCGCAATTATGGATCATGACATCGTATTCTTAATGGACGTTGACTATTTGGTGTTGAATTTCAGTCCGATTATATATTTTTTCCTACAACAGAGCGTATTTGTACATTAAACGACACCTCTATTGAACGCGCTATACTTACACAATCACTATTTCCATGTTGTCGAGTTAAAAGTTAAAAGAAAAGCGGCCACACTCAAAGCAAGCTATTCCGATAGATAACAAATCTTAAGTGTTATATGAACTAAAAATAAATGCTTAGTTGTTGCACACATATGCTGGTGCTCGTATGTCTCAAAATATCTGTAAAAGTTACTAGTCCAGTTAGCCAGAGCGAATACTAACATACTTTTAATACTCCCACTCGGTCTGGTACAACTACAAAATTAATTGAATCGATTACAAAATTTCAGGAGCATGCACTACAAACTTTTTTACTTAAACCATAAAAAGAAATTCAAATCTTATTTTAAATTGATTGAATCTTTATTGGCCATAAATTTTGCGTTGTTGAGCGGCTTTGTGAAAATATTGGCTGAGTGTTCCTCGTTCGCAAGATATCTCCGCCCACAAAGCTATCCTTGGCAAAATAATAGTATCGATGTGCTTCGTGCGCTGGTGATACAAAAAGTTGATGATCAATTTTCGGCCGCCGCGTTATCGATGTACAATGACGTTGGTTCGTCCTATTCTCATCCAACATCGAACAACAAGCTACGAATTCAGATAGCTTCCTTAATAGCCATATACGCAACCAGATATTCTGCGTAACACGACAAATCTGCAACTGTCATCTGATTATGGAACCAGACCTCGTTGACCATTAAGACCATTTCCTTGATTGGGCACTGGTCTTCGTTTTTTGCCCACTGTAGATGATACCAATGCCCGAGCTTTGTTTTAAATATTGAAAAATGTATTTGACAGCGTCCCAATCCACTGGTGAAGGCCATTCGCGTGGCGACAACGAAATACATAAGCGAACCGACGGTTTAACGGCAAGGCACGTTGGCCACTTTTCGAAGCTGGCTATTCTCGTCATTATTCGCACGCAGCACAACAGATGAGTCGATGGGTGCCGAGACGTCGTTGCAATCATTTATATCAAATTTTTCAAAATATTTTGCTTATAGATCTCCTTTTGAATTCGGAATTTTGCGATCAATTTCAAGACCTCCGTCGCCAAACTACTAGTGATTTCAAATTTACTTTTAGTAGCTTAATTAACTTTAACGGCAAAGTGCAATACCATTATTTACATATAAGATCAAATACAGTTCCTTGTCTTTGCTAGCGTACTCGCACGAATAAACGCTCGTTAGCGCTTGCTCGAGACCGTACAAACTCTTTTAGAGTACATGCGTTTAATTTATCTGGCTGTTCTATGTCAATGTATTTCTCTAAGTTACCGTAAAGGTACCGTACAACTGATGTATTTAACAATCGTTGGCCGCACACAGAATCAAAGCGTGCAACTAGCGAAAAAGTTTCTTGATAGTTATTGAGCGTTTTCTGCGAGAGCTCTTTTGATCACGACCGGCCTCAATAATTAACGCGCTTCGCTTTCAGGTGACTTTTCTTTATTTTTACACTCGTATTTTGTGCTGACTCCTCTGATACTATTTCAAATGGCTTTGTTGGTTTTATGACTTTTGGCCTTTTTATTAGTTATGTCGGTTGTAGCCTTGTCAGTCGTGGCTACTTTTTCGACCTATTCGCTAGTGACTGTTCTTTCATGATTGGCCACTCGACCACTCTGACTGCTGCTGGCCACTCGACCACTCTGATTGCTCTGGCCGCTCGACAATTTTGATAACTTAACTGACTGTTACTTTCTTAATGCCGAGTTACCATATAATCAGTACGCCATTTCATAACTATTTGTAACCCACGGATACCATTCCACACACTTTCGGGTTCAAATTTTTCACTTTTGCTCTTGCGAATGTACACACACACCTTGCTGCTAATTTTGCGTAGATTGACAACATTTGGGCAATCTAAATTTCGCATAGTGAAGGGCTCCCAATTCACTTGGGCCAAGTATGATTTCCAATATGTGCGTCCGTCCTAATAATCTTGGCCCATATACCACGCAGTAATTTTGTTATTCCCATTATAGAGCAAACCATTTCTTTTATGGTGCTATTTAATTGTTTATCTTGGTTCTTAATTTATAGTACATACGGTACTGTCACTTTCTGATAAACTAAATTTTACCCTGAAAGCGCCTGCATTTTTTCACTGATATTTTTTGGCACATTGTCCCAACGCAGGCTCAAAACCCTATTAATGAAGGCTTTGGCCACATCCAAAACATCCGCTATTACGTCTATTTCGGGCTTCGTCTGCATCGGCACCAGAAACAGCATACTAAACGATTATTCAAACATTTTGTCAGTCGACATAAAGTCCGAGACTCTTGACTCTTGAAATGACACGCATACCTATCGACCAAAATCACATGTTCAGAAAAGTATTTTTCGGCTTCTGGACACTGCCCCAAATTTTATACGCGTATGTTCGGCATTTCTTCTTTCAGCACCATTAGCAGCAGCATGTCCATCGTCTTCTTTGAATCTTTCATGTCGTAGAAAGTTGTTCTAAAGTTCTTATGGATGGCCTATGGCAACGTGTAGAACATTTTGTTGGTGACTTGATCTTTGCTAGGTTGATCAAGACCAGTTAACTACTTCTTGAGTTTTTCCACCACTGCCACATGTTTTATAATGGCCGCACTTGGTCGATGTCGATGGCTGGTGAACTTTTCGCGAAGAAGGAAAATCTGCGTCTTGTTCTTATGTTCATAGATGGTGGACATCCCTTTATCACATCTCAGCCGCTATCTTTATGTTTAACACTTGACGCATTATTTAGAACACGCATTCGATCATAAAATGCGCAGTATTGTGCTTCTTGTACCAGGCCTGCTGCTTGTCCGGAACGGTATGCCATTCGCGTTATCATTTAGCCGTTTTCTGAGCTTTCGCTCACTCTCAGCTGATTATAGTACTGAAATAGCACCCGCATCTAGAATTTCCAGACCGGAAAATCACCATCATTAAACTTATAAACTCGATCTTCCCTATTTTCATTGTATTTAGACTTTTATGCACTAAACCAGTCACTGCTCACTGACCAACATGAAAATGTAAACAAATAGAAGTCACACGCACTTTCAACCATAATTAGAATTTGGTCAAACTTGCCAAACCCACAAAACTGCTACTAACATTTACTAACAGAATTAAATTAATTGAATTAACTTAATTAAACAAACATACACTGGACATTTAACCTGTTGTGTTGCGCAGTAGTATTGAAACTAATCTAACGGTTAAAAACGTTATTGAGAAATCAAAGCAACTTATCCCGACGGGTGACATATCTAAAACTTTGCATAAACTAAAAATAAATGCTTGGAGAGTGCATACAGATGCTTTTACACGTAGAATCAATAAAAGTGTCGCAGGTATATTAATACTAAAAATAATTACAAAAGTGTGCGCACTGAAACACGTTTTCCCGCTTGGCCCAGAGCGAATATTCAATATGTATCTAACACATGTTAAACGTACTAAAGTTACGGAATTATTCTTTGGAGAGCGATAAACAACAATACGGACAGTGGTACCACGTGCAGAAATGTAACTTTGATATAATTTTTTTATCTTTTCTTATCCAAAGTACGTTGGAACAATGTGTATAAAAAAATCTCATATTTTTACGAATACTATTTTAGTGCTGAAAATAGCATCACTTAATAGCAAACTGCAAACTAAACGCTTCTAATCGTTATAATGCTTTCCGGGTCCCAGAATTTTATTCTCCTCTTTTACTAGATAGGTGTTAAGCCAAATGAGTTCGCAAAGTTCGCGGAAAGTTTTTATATCATTGCTGTTCGCGGCAGTAATCGCCTGCAAAGTGCAAACCGTTGTTTACGTACCTTATATGTTCAAATGAATCTGGGAGAGGTTCTATTTACGCGCGACGCTCCTTGCTTTCCAATTTAAAGTTTAGTGGAAGTTGCTAATAATTAAGTTTGGGCGAGGTCTAATTTTTAGAACTTTAGAGCGCACGATCATAAATTTTTACTCGCGGCAATCGACGAAAAATTGAATTAGCTCGTCTTCGGAAGTAATACACGGGTAACCTTTGTTTTTACAAGGCAAAAACTTCTCGAAATTTAAAAAAAGTTATTTAAGTTTATGGCGTTGAAAATAAAAGTAATGTTCCTAGATTCACAAATTACGGCATTACTAACGTCAAATACGAACCTTTCGGTTTCGAAAAATAACCATTTAGTGACCAAAAAAGCTTTTTTAAAATTGAAATTAATATTTTAATCATATTTTGAAAATGTTAAAGTGGAGCTGTTTAAGTCGAAGTCTTACAACAAAGGTCTGTGAATTTAAGGTTACGCAGATTTATAAAGCTTCAGGCCTAATCTCGTCCTTATTTTTATTTAAAACATGAACATAAATGCAGCCGCAAGCCAAGGAAATAATTTTCCATTTTTTCCGAGCCAAGTAATCAGTGGCTAATAACAATACATTATATGACGCAGCAGAAATGAGTAATAGTCTCTGCTCACGCAAAATAACGGACAAGTAATTTTAAGAAAAAGGACCCATACCTCACTTCGCGCGTGCATTTTTTATGAATTTCTGCAATGAATTATTATAAACGCAATATTTATATGACAAAGCGACGCTTTTTTGTAATCTAATATTGCCATGCTTGATGATAACTAAAATTAGTGTCTTCCGCTCCCTGTTTATTCTAGCGGTTTTCATCTTTACACAAATTACCACAAAAATGTATCTTTATATTAGCTCACTTTTTTTATCTTTTTTTTAAAGTAACATTACATTGTAATTAAAGTCGCAAATTAACTAAAAGCACAATTACAGTAGTGATTTCGTGCTACCATTGCGAACAAGTGAAATTCAACCTTCATTATAATACTGTGCGTGATTATAATACATTGCGCAAGTTATAAAATAGGCGTGACCCTGACCTTAATTGTTTGAGAACCTTATCGTAAAAATGGAGTACTAGTGCATTAAAACATTTTTTTAATTCATCAAAAGTAGTGTTTGGTGAGGTATAGGGGGTAACGCAAACTTCCAACATTATTAAGTTTATTTCTCCTATTCCCTCAATCACGCGGAGAACTACAACATGATTCACTGTAATGGTAGAAGAAGTGATATAAGACAGTAACATACACATGAGGCACTATTTTAAAGAACCTCCACCAATGTTTAGGATATTCTGACAAGTTAACAAAATTCTCAGAAACCAAAACTGAATCATAATAATAAACAAGGAAACAAAACCATAATTATAAGAGGAGGAAACAAAACGATACAGAATGACTCGATTGTAACCAATTTATTGGATGGTAAAGATTCACAGATTTAAAAAGTAGATAATTTTAAATATTTGTGAGTGAGGATTTTGGCAAACAGTAATGAAAGCACATATATGCATAAAAAAGTTAAATAAAGATAACAGAAGTACGGAAGCCGTTTCGAACGTTTTTAAATCTAAAATATGTGCCTTTCAAAGCAAAAGTTTAATATGCCAAATAATAATTAAGTCAGTGATTTTTTAGTGGCTATGGAAGAAAGAAAACGCACGAAGAAGATTTTGAAACTCTGTGTTCGATCAAGTCTATGGCAATGCTTGGTCCCATCGAATTCGTTTGGCTACCAAAACACCAGGTAACAAAGAGGATTCTGAGGAGAATAGAAGAAAAGAAAAATAAAAAAAGAAACATCAAAAAATTACATTAAAATTTTTTGGCTCTTAAAATTTTTTTTTAATTATTATTTGTTGCTTATTTACAACCTACTCTCACACGAGTAATAAGTAAATTATTTATAATTTATAATTTTATAACATGTCATTGGGGGGATCCGGCCAGCGCCTTACTCCCCGTAGGCTAAACACTAAGTTATTCTGGGTAGTTACACTGGAAGGTCTTGTGGCCAATTTCGTTTTAATCGTCTGGTGATGGCTGGTTAGAGAGCTGTTCTATTAGTTGGTTTTTATGTCGTCAGGTGGTTCGTGTATGTTCGAGCAAGCTTCTGTATCTCTGCGGCTACGTATGGAATTCCTAGGTCTGTGTGAAGGGTTTCGTTAGAGATGTACCATAGGTCGTTGGCTATTTTGCGAAGGATTTTTGATTGGCTTCGTTGCAGGATCTTTATGTGGGAGGCTTTAGCGCATCCCCACAACTATATACCATATGTCCAGATGGGTTTTATGATGCTTTATATAACTGTAGTTTGTTTGACAGTGAGAGTTGGGAGCGTCTGTCAAGGAGCCAGTGCATTTGTTTAATTGTAAGGTCTACTTGTTTTCGTTTGGCTTTGATGTGAGTGCTCCAGGTGAGCTTATGGTCTAGGTGTAGTCCAAGATATTTGATGTCCGTCTTCTGAGGTATCGGAGTATTGTTGATGTTGTTTAATGGGCTTGCAATACGTCTATTTGTGAAAGTGATTTGCGAGGATTTGTCGCTATGGACTGTAAATTCTCCATTTGTTCAACCAGTTTTGCAAGATGTCTAAGTATGTTTGTAGATGGGCTGCTGCAGTTATTGGGTTTTCGTCTATTGAGAGGATAGCTGTATCATCGACGAACATTGCAAGTACAGTATCGTCAGTTGAAGGTGTGTCGGAAGTATATAGGAGATACAGCAGCGGTCCCAGTACTCTACTTTGCGGTACTCCAGATGTAATTTCGTGGTATTCGAAAGTTGTGTTATTTAAATTGGAAAGTCCCCTGGGTTAGATATGATTTTAGTATGAGGTACAGCTGATTTGGAAAATAGAGTTTTATTTTGTATAACAGACCCGTGTGCCATACTTTGTCGAAAGCCTGTTTTATGTCTATGCATACAGTTATGCAGACGCGCTTGGTTTCTAGAGCCTCCATAATGCTGTTAACTATTCGTTGCCCTTGGTGGATAGTAAAATGACGCTACCGGAAGCCAAATTGGTAGTTTGGGAGAATTTCATGTAGGTCGACAGTTTCATGGATTCTTGTGAGAAGCAGTTTTTCGAATATTTTTGACATGAGTGGTAAAAGGCTGATGGGTTTGTAGGAGGAGGGTTGCCAGGTTTAATAAGGGTAATGATTATAGCATGTTTCCACTGAGTGGGGAAGTGGCAGAGTCGTAGAATGCTGTTGTAGATGGTTGTAAGTAACACTAGGGCTTTTCTGGGGAGGTTTTGCAATACATCTCCTACGATTAGGTCGTAACCAGGTGCTTTACGTGGGTTTGCTAATTTAATTTGCTGTCTTACTTCGGCTGGTGAGAATGGTCTCAGAGGTAAGGACATTTGGTAGGGCGCGTCAAGGAATGCGGAAATGTCGGTGTCATCGTTGTTTCCTACCGGTTGTGGTGATGAGAATACATTAGCAAGATGGTCTGCGAATGAATCAGCTTTTTCCTTGTCTGATCTGGCCCATGTATCATCGGACTTTTTGATTGGAGGTATCGGTGCTATTGGCCTTTTAAATTTTTTTGTTGCCTTCCATATCGTATGATCAATAGGTGAAAGATTCGTGATGTAATGCTAAAAGGTGTCGTTCCGGGCTTTTAGTAGTTCAGTGTGGAGTTGATGAGTATGTCTATTATATATGGTCTTGTTTGGCCTTTGTTTAGTTCGTTGCCATTTTTTTCGTGCCTTGCGTTTTTTTTTGTGACGAGGTGCCTTATATGACGAGGGATGTTAATATCTGCTGAGCAGGTGTTTGTTTCACTGGGTGTTGCTTACCATGCCGCATTTTGTATCATTGTAGTTAAATATTGGGTTGCTTCGTCTAGGTCATAGGCGCCCTTAATTCGGATAGTTAGATTAATCTCGTGATCCAGTGTGTTTTTGAAGAGGTCCCAATTGGTGTTTTTGTTGCAGAGTTTTGGGGGTGGTTCTCTGGTAATAATGGATGTGCTTGAGGTAATTAGAATGGGAGTATGATCTGAGGACAGTTAGATTCCACTTTGGTGTATGTGTTTGCTATGCCGCGGGGAATAGCGAAGTCTAATAAGTCGGGGATTTTATTTGTATCTGTAGGCCAATAGGCGGGTTCTCCGGTTGTAGTTATGATTTTGTATTGCCCTTAAAAATGAGAAAAAAACAAAAAACAGCATATTGTGCCAAATGCGGCTGATCGCAACCGCACTGAAACCGGTCGGTTTAAATTGACATTTAATATTTTACAATCTTAAAATTGGGTTTTTTATTTCTGGTTAAGATTTTGAATAAAAATGAGCAACACAACGTTAATATCATATATTTGCTATGATAAGCGAGTCAAAAGTAAGTTGTGGCACAATTGCCACGAGAATTATTTTAGAAGAGAGCTAAATTTATGATTTTTCTTATAGAAGAGATATCGAAAGATTTGTTATAACATTTGGACCTTTTGAAAGAGTCAAAAGTGACTTAATTCTATTATGACAGAAGGTGAGCCCTCAATATTCTTTTGTAAGGTGAGTTGACCATTTTCGTGTAATATTTTATGGGCTGGTGGTTCCAGTAGTGATTGCAATAGAGCATTAGAATTCTGATGTTTTATACTGTTTTCCTTAATTTTATGGAGGCTTTGGTTTAGATGTACCGTGATCATATGCAGTATTTTAGATTGGCTTCTATGAATGATACTTATATTTGACTTGCTTGCACATCTCCAAAGTCCTATTCCATATTCCCAGTTTAGTCCAGATTTAGTTTTGTAAATCAAAATCTTGTTTTCTAAAGATAACTTGGACTCCCAAGAAACCAATACAATTTCTTCACTCTCAAATGAATATCCTTTTTTTTAACAATATGTTTTTCCAATTCAGTTCACAGTCCATGTGTAAGTTTAAATATTTTGTCCTGGTGTATGTGAGAATTGCTACATTATTTAGGTGTAGGGTGGAACATACCTAGTTCTTTTCTGATAAAGTTGATTTGTATGGATCTTGTTTCATTGATTTTAATCTTCCGTTTTCTTGTGCAGGTTTTGACTTGGTTTAAGTGAGCCTGTAAATTTTTCCGTTTGTTTTAAGAATTTGATGATATCTGTCGGATCTCTTTCTATTTTGGAGTAAATACCTTTGCAAAATATTACAACAAACATAGTCGCCCTATATTCATCATGTCTGGTCCATTGAAAGTCTGATACTTCTTTGTTACAGATAGGTAATTTTTTTATTTTGATTGGCTTCTAAATTGAGTTGTTGGATATGTTGAGTTTTGTAATATATTTTAGAATGATTTTTTTGCTGCTTTTTTTATTGATCTTATCAATCTTTTTATCTCTGAAGGTATATTATGAGTTTGTTTTTGTCCGTCCGGGTATAGAGGTATGCCCTGTCGTGCTGCTTCTATGGTGATATTGGTTAGCGTTGTTAATGCTTGGTCGATTTCGTTAGGATTTTTGAAACTGACATTCAAATTTATCTCTTCTTCGATCTTATGCCGATAGCTCATCCAAATTTGTGTTTTTGAACTTTGAAGTTGTTTCTTTGTGTATGACAACAGTATTAATTATTAATATTATTGGTGAGTGGTCTGAAGAAAGGTCATAGCTGGTTACAATATTCATGTATTCGAGGAAAATTCTGTTAATAACAAAGAAGTCTAAGAGGTCTGGTATTTTATTCGGATCCGTTTGCCAATCAGTTGGAGCGCCAGTTCTCTTTTCTTCCAGAACCTTCTACAATTTTTTGATTGTCAGTTAAAGCCCTATAAGATATATTTGCTATTGAAGTCTCTTCCCGCGGTGAATTTTCCCCTAGAGCCTGGAACAAGTCTCTGAAGTCTTTTTTATGTTGTACCGGGGTGGGCAATATATTGCAGCGGCAGTTAATTCATATTTCATCATCTTATCTGTGATTGATGTGGTTTGCTTTGGACATGTGCTGTTGATTGAATCATGTTCTCGTGGATATTACTTAAATTATTTTAATTAAAATTATTGTACTGGATTGTGAGTCTGTTATCGGTGTTGCTTGGTTTTTCAATAAGTTTGTGGGAGAAATGATATCCCTTATATAATTTGGTGTGCCTCTTCACAAAATACACATTTTGCTAGAGCATCTCTATTTTTCTTATACTTTGTCGTGCTATGTGTTCTTCCGCATTTTATACATAGATACGGTCGGTTACAATATGTTTTTGTATGTCTATATTGCTAGAAACGCATACATTGTATCATAGCTTTGGTTTGCCTTGGAGGTTCTACTTGTACGATTTTATTTTAAGTATTTCTTAATTTTGTACTTAAAATTTCTTACCTTATAACGTTTTTGTTTTAGTTGATTTTTTATTTTCTCTATTTCAGTTGAACGATGGTTGGTATATATAATGTATAATTTTATTTTCTCTTGTGAAATGTGTTAATTTCCCGTATGTGTTAGGTATGTTGCATATAATTTTTACTATATTATCTACTAGTGTTTTTGTGGGCAGTATCTTCTTCTACCAATATATAAATACCATTGTCCTAATTTGCAAAATAGATAAAAACCTATTTGTTATAGGAAATTGCTAATAATCACTTTCCTACAGGCTACTTAATTGCCATATCATTTGCCGAACGTTCTTTGTATGCAAACAAAATAGAATATTAAAAAATGTTTATTTACCGTAAAAGAAAAATACGAAAACTTACTTTTGAGGTAACCCTCGTAATAGTAGTAAAACTATACTGCTGCTCATACCAATCATACGTAATTTGAATTATTCAAGTTTGTGCACCTCGCCTTTCGAATATATTATGTTTTAAACATTTATAAAATACTATACTGACGTATTTTTGATCCAAAGTGTGTTTGACGTATTCGTTTGCTTTATAACCACAAATTAAGCACTATTTTATCATTCGTTTCCGAAATTTGTCTAACCGTAAAATATGGAAAATCCGAGGAAACCTCATGAGCCATTAAATCAAATCGTTTATCTCTATTTCCCGAATTTACGACATCAGATCTCCCCCTTCGTCTCTTTTCTTTTTATTTATGGTTTGACTTACTCTTTCCAGTTTTCGTTTGGTGATATTTGCAAATGATCTTTTATTATTATTTTTTTGTTTTTTGCTCATTTTCACTGCGGCTCGCCATGACTTAATTCACTATGTTTCTGTTTTCAGGGCCGGTCCGCGAAGAGTCGCATACCCGACCGCCTACTTATCCAGCATCCATGGCCGACCCCCACTTATCGCCACGGGACAGCACCGAATGCATCCCTAACACCACCTCAGAGGAAGATCTTGTTGACGTGGACGTCGTCATCGAAGGCGAGGAAGAAGAATCGGAACTGCTCCAGAGACTCGCCACAAGGCACTACTACAGCTACACGACGGCGCTTGGCGTCACCGTCGGCGTCGGCTGCCTTCTCCTGGTTCTCAACATGCTCATTTTCGCGGGCATTTATTATCAGAGAGAACGAGACCGCCGGAGAAAGAACCGACTCCCTAGATCGAACCGGTCGCCGTCCGCAGAAAACATCCCCATGTCACAGCGGCCAGCCACACCCGTAGGCTCCTCGCGGCCCCAGTCCCCTGCCGTATCCCATAAGGAGAAGCAGGAACTTCCGCCTCGGTACACAATAGTGTCTGAGAACAGCCGGGTTCCGGACGCGGCGCAGCCGCCCAAGCAGAACACGCTGCAGCGGAAAGGCAAAGGAGACAAGCCGCCCCCTCCGGTGAGGACGTCCAGCAATCCCCCTGTAGGCACGGTGAAAAAGAGAGTGCAAATACTAGAGATTTCCGTATAGCAGTCGGAGAACGGGGAGAGCCCTAATCCCTCTAATCCCAGACCTGATCTGACGCTGGAACACGAAACAATGGCAGACTTAAATAGCTGTGATTTAGTGTCTGTCCAGTTATAACATAATACGGACTGCGTGCTCATATTCGTCGATTGTTAACGGACAAGCTGCTAACGCCACCATCATTGAAGAAGGTGTTCATTTCCTATAAACATAACCTTTTCAGGGACTTACTGATTGTAAAGTTAGAACTTCCTGGATCGCTCATAAGTTACTTCAATATTTTGAAGTCTGATTTTATCGTCGCTGCGCCGAGACGACTCTTTATGTAACTATAGCACCAAACGTTCTTAAATCATGTTAAAGAATCAAAACTGTTTTTATTAGACTTGAATTTCTAGTTAATAATTGTTAAGATTTTATAAACTGTCACTTTCATCTTTGTAATTCGTTTGTAAATATACATCTGTTTTTTGTAAATAAATGCTAAAGAGATCGCTGATTGTAATACTGCCAAATTAATTTATTTATTTAGTCGTATAAGATCTGCAATTGGATATAAGATAATTTTTTAACCAAACCAAGGACAGTTTCATGTAGTATATCAATTATATCAAAAGTATTAAAACAGTTCCATATCTACTAGTGTCTTTATATATGATAACATGAAGAATATTAGATTCTTAGATATTTTTCCATGTTTTATAAGTTCGTGCTAAGGATATTAGTGTAGCAGCTGAACTGTGGTATCTACTCTGATTTTAATTGCATATGACCGTATAGGCCTCACCACACTCTTGTACATTTAGTGCTCCCGAAATGGGTGATACCTTATGAATATGTTTATTACTTTCATCTATTAGCTACAGAAATGTGAACATTAAAAAAATTGTAGAGCAAACAATATTAGACTACATTGGAAACGACGAGATAAGAAAACAATGTCAAATACATGATATCAAAAACTGGACTAAAATAAGAAAACGATAATGGGATAACCATGTAACAAGGATACATGACGAGAAGCTAGCAAAAGATTATAGAACACAAGAAAAGAGAAGACTAAGAGGTAATGTCACCTTATATAGTAATTTAGTTCTAGACTATCTCTTCCTACACGCTACCATACCATATCCACAACATTTCAAATTAATTTTTTTCCTTTAAATAAACTCAGACATTTAATAGGCTCGAGATTAACTGTATATAAAATACTAAGATAGTTTTCCAATACGGCAATTTCAAGAGTGCTGAGAGAGGCGGCGGCATGACAATCTGTCAATGGTAGTTGCTCCTCAGCTATAGTAATGAAATAAGTTTGTAGAGTCATCTTATTCAAAAACGGAATATTGAACAATCTTCCACGCAGTTCTAATGTTATTCAGTAGAGGAAATGGTTGCTATACTACAAAATGATAGTATCAAAAATTCTAAATAGGAAATATCATTCTAGGAGACGCCCCAATATCAAGACACTCGTCTTTGCCTGTCATGAAAAAGAAAGATGCCCGAGTGACTAATCGTCAGATAGAAGAGCGTTTAATCATTCCTACATTGCTATTTCACCCCACATTGTACGACCATCTTAAAGTGAGAATAATGTATCTTCATGCCTTAATCGAAAAACAAAAGACAACGTATTTTATGGTATCCCAAAACCTGACTTTATTTCTATGGTGTGCCCATTGAAGCCAAACACTAAGTATTTCAACAAGAAAGATTTTCTAATGATACGGGATGACGATTGTGCTTCGGAGGAAACGAAAGAGTTTGTTCGACAACTAGTTTGAAGGATGCTGTATAGCATGTGAACGGATCCACTTCTGTTTACCATTTCAATGATGGCTCCCCAAAATAGTACGTCTTGATATTGACCGTTAACACATAAAATTTATTCATGGCGATAAAGGCGATGCCGCTCTATCCTAGATATATAAGATGAAAAAGCAGTTGTTTGTTAAGACCTTAAACACCTCCAAAAAGATTAACGATCACATTGGCATATTTTCTTTTAACTTCCTTTTTTAATGCGGTTGGTACCTTTAGCAAATCTTCACCAAAACAAATGATAGAGGTGGATCACAAAAATTTCCTCAAGTAACCAATAAAAGTCTGGCTTTGCCATCTCTGGGCTGGTGATCACCCGCGTACCAACACAATGACAGGCAGTACGACTACAGAATTAAGCATATCAGAGGTTGTGACAGTGATGATACTATCCAACAGTATTTTTTGTAAAGTTATTGCATAGTGATAAGAACCCACAGCAGATGGAAGGTTTTTTTAAAATCCCAGATAAAATGTAGATACATAAGGGTTAATTTGTTCTTTTAATGCGCAAAAATTACAGATATTTCTGAATTAACGAGGTTTTTCTTTATTAAGTATTTTACATATTGCTGTCAAAAGGCTTGTCCAAAGTGTAATAAAATTTTTTTTATTTATTGCATAATTC
Source organism: Sinelater perroti (assembly GCA_036346155.1). Taxonomy (NCBI): domain Eukaryota; kingdom Metazoa; phylum Arthropoda; class Insecta; order Coleoptera; family Elateridae; genus Sinelater; species Sinelater perroti. The sequence continues at coordinate 17,670,242 of JARFIY010000370.1, read as the reverse complement.
CTCAGTCATCAAGAACTCTGAAAAACAGGTACTCATAAAGCCTCTGTGAGGTTTGTATGTTTTATTTCTCTCTGTAAACTTCGACTTTACACTCTTTATGGTTGCTAAGGGAACATTGGGAAACAACGGTTTCGTTTTGCCTTTTAATAATAGAAAAGCTCTTTTCAAATTAGAGAAGGCCTTGTTACTTCGCTGACCATGAGAGCCCCTTCTTCGCTATGAGTCAAACCCCAACAGCTTCTCTTACCGTTGAAATTTCTTTTAGAATCCAGGCTTTTCGAAAGATCTCCCCATATAATTATCATCCTGTTAATTTTTTGGTGATAACAGAAAAAAATCACTGAATGTAATGACTTTAAAAAATTGCTAGGATTTATAACATTATGCAACTTTTTTATATAGTGAAACCATACTAAGCATTTCGACAAATAATTATCGACAAGAGCATATATTCAAAGCTTGTATTCCTATTGCATTAACGCAGTTAAGCTCGTCCTTTTCAAAGGAGAAAACTTTTCCGTCAAGTAAAGTAATCCCCTAGTCCTTTTCAACTTCTTCGTGAGTGGTTACCCGGATTAATGGCCAAAACCACAAAGATGGCGTCACACGCCAACAACTTTGCGTCGTAAATCCGCAGGAGGCAATAAAATTGAAATAACTCCTGCTAATAAAGAGTCGCTCTTAGTTAGACAAAGATAGGTAGATCTTTAGCGGACTGCTTTCGAGAATACTATTGTATCAAAAAATTTTGTTACCGTCCTCTAAGAATTTTATGTTACGGCTAACGTCGCCCCAAAGTATTGCGGTCTGAGGCAACCCTCGTCGCTTTACTAAGAATATAAATGCATTCGATTTGATTGAAAAAGTTGTAAGCTTAGCAATTTTTATTTTTGAAAATAAAACTTCTAGGTTTCTTTTCACATATATTACAACCCGTGTGAAATATGTCAAATTTGGAAATAAAATCTTCTTCCTCTTACTATCGTTTCTTAACAATATTGCGCCGTTCTTTCCCACCCCTTGTCTTATTTTCAATTTCATTTATGTTATATCTTTCTCACGACGGCGAACTTGAGACAAGATAGCGATGTTAAGAACTTAATGCCTATGTCATTTAGCGTATTACCGTTAGCTAGATGATACTAGGATATTTATTATATCCACCCAAGCCCTTTAAATTGATTCTAAAAAGGGCCTATTTTCTGTCGTGTCCTTTCAGCTTTCCAGTTAGTTTATGGGCTGCTCTGAACACAATGACATTTCTATAGGGGTAAAATAACATATAAAGGAATGTAAACAAAAATGCGACAACATATCACTCAAACGTTTTAATTTTTTGCCCACACTAGCACAAGGGGTGTGACTTTTAACTTTGATGAGGTGGCATCTTTTTCAATTCAGATTTTTTCCCTTTCTAAATCCTGCAATATAAAAATGGTCATTTTTATATTTTTTGTTTATAATTCTAGATATCTGTTTTCTTTACTGAATGACTTTCAGTAAAGTGTTAGATATAATCTATGAGATTTTTTGCCTCACCACCGTTTTTCTTTGGGGATAACTATAGGACGTTGAGGCCAGCACATTCTTCTAAAACACAGAGATTATACGGTTCTATTCCTGTGGGTATAAATCCATTAATTGCATCCTAATAAATATGTAGTCCTATATCTCTTGCTTATCCCTAATTCAAGGTAGCATATACAGCTATTGCACAGCTGTAAATGTGCAATCTTTAGGGGCTATAAAAAAGGCAGGTCTAGCGGTTACACTTCATGCATTATAGTTATTCTCATTTACCAGAAAACTTTCGATGAGATTAAAAACTCGGCTATACTAGATTCGTTAACAAGTGCAAAAATTGACTATAGATATACAAGTTTGATTAAAAATATCTATAAAAATAATCCGCTGTCAGTAGAATTACACAAATAGGAAAAGTCAATAAGCACAGATGCATAAGGTAAGCTCAATTGGTTCTAAACTTTTTATTTTACTTTGGTAGATACCTTTATAGAACCTTCCTAGCGCAACAAATTGCGATTTTTACGAATGTTGTCGTGTTAATAGCACACAACCCAAAAGACTTACAAAAAATATTAACTGAACTTGGTAATCTAGCTGGAGAAAAAAATTAAAATTAAATATAAGTCAAACAAAATTAGTGATAAACAAAATCCAGCCCATCACTTAAATAAAATTCCATAATACAAAGGTAAAAATAGAGAAAGAAATTTTAAAACAGAATTAAACAGGTGTAATGAATTAGGATGGACATCTTATAGCAAACTAAGTTAAGTCATGAAGATGGCCATTCCACAAATACTAAAAGCAAAAGTGACAAACTTAAACCTTCAAACATTATCAAACAAATCAACTATGTCATAAGAAACAGAAAAACAACAGATGGTTATATAGTTTATCAAAACTAGACTGTATTGCACAACGAATGAACAAAAATAAAAATAGGCCATAAATACTTATACTTTATTAAACTGGAAACCATGAGGACACAGATGGTTAAGAGAAAGATCCCAAGCGGACAGGGACGGATAATGTCATAAAACATACGGCGAACTAAATTACAGGAAATACCATAAAACAGAACAGGGTGGCATCAATTGAGAAGGCGTATGTCTCAAAGGCAACTTAAGAAGACTCAAAATAAAAGAAAAGTGGGAAAACATTATTAAATCGTTCTAAAAGATTTAACCTCACGATAGTGAAACAATTTTTCGGTCTGTTAAAATATATTACAAGCAGCACATAATTATCATTAGATCATTCAGAACATTGACAAAATTTTCAAAACGTAAAGAACTTCTATTATATTAATATTTTATTAGTTTTACTTCTCCAGTTTTCCTTTAATTCGAAATAAAATTTACACGAATTGTATTTGCGCAACATATTTTTTTTTTTTATTTTTTTTTTATTTGGCATTGTGTGCCTGCTGTTAAAACTAGTCTATAGGACTAACCATTAACTTTCATCTGAGATCTTAAACTAGGTATTTGTCTATACTAGAGTCCATCCAATGATGTCTTCTAGGCTTCTTCTGTTTTGCGTACTTCACTGCACTCGCGCACTGTGCTCTGCTTTTATACACAACACACTACACAAGGTCACGTGGTTTTCTTCTCTTCAGTCTTCGGACTTGATGTTGGTTATCCAGCAGTTGAAGAGCTTCTGCGTTGACATGGAGGTGAAGTCTAGCTTCATGCTTTTCAGCAAACCTCTTGATCTCATTCTCAACGGTTGGAATTCGTAGATCTCTGTGAAGATCGGAATTTCGGATATACCAGGGGGCATTTACTATGTTGCGTAGAACTTTATTCTGAAATGTTTGGATACACTTGATGTTAGAATCACTGGCACAGCCCCAGAGCTGTATGCCATAAAGCCACACTGGTTTCAGTATCTGATTATAAATCAGTAGTTTATTGGAGATTGAAAGCTTGGAGTTTCTTCCAATCAACCAATAATATTGTCTATATTTTAGGGCTAGTTCTGCTCGTTTCTTCTTCACATGCTCTTTCCACCTGAGTTTGGCGTCTAGAGTCATGCCTAGATACTTGGCGTTGTTCTCGTAAGGTACGATGGTACCATTAATGTCTAAAGACAGCGGGTGTTTGAGCAGTTTATTGGTAAAGTTGACATGGGTAGATTTTAGTTCATTTAACTTGATCCTCCATTGTTTGGTCCAGTCAAGTATTATGTTGCTGGCTGTTTGTAGTTTTCTAGTGGATAACTCTTGGTCTTCGTCTACTGCAAGTAGAGCTGTATCGTCGGCAAATGTGGCAACCGTGATTCCTCTAGATCCGGTAAATCGCTGGTATACAACAGATAGAGTATGGGGCCCAGTACACTACCTTGAGGTACACCTGCTTTTAATCTCTTTCAGTTCCGAATACTGGTCTTCTTGTTTTATTCTGAAGAGTCTGTCCGAGATGTATGATTTTAATATCTCTACATGTTGTTTTGGGAGCAGTTTGTTTAGTTTGTGTATCAGGCCCTCATGCCACACCTTGTCGAAGGCCTGTGCAACATCTAAGAAGACTGCCGAGCAGACTTTCCTTTCTTCTAGAGCGCACTCAATGACATCCGTAATTCGATGAACTTGGTCAATCGTTGAGTGTTTTTGTCGGAATCCAAATTGATAGTTCGGTATTAGGTTACCATTTTCTATAAATGGCTTGAGTCTCTTGAGAAGTAGCTTTTCGAATAATTTTGATATGATTGATAACAGGGAGATGGGCCTGTAGGATTTAACATCGTTTGGTGGCTTACCTGGTTTGGGCAGCATAATTACTTCTGGAACTTTCCAACTGTCGGGAACATGTTGTAGTCTCAACGCTGCATTGAAGAGATAGGTGAGCATGACTATACCTTTCCTAGGCAAGTGCTTCAAGATTTCACCGGTGATCAAATCGTATCTGGCGCTTTTTTTGGATTTAGGTTTGTTTTTATTTCCTTCTCTATTTCCTTTGGAGTAACCGGTGTGATATTTTCTGTTCTTAGATTAATAGTCTGATTGAGGGTGTTATCTATTTGCGCTTCATTAGGAGTAAAGATGGATGCTAGGTGTTCAGCAAACAAGTCTGCTTTTTGTTTATTGTTTTTGGCCCATGGGCCAGTTCCATTTTTAATTGGCGGTATTGACGATATAGGTCTTTTGATTTTTTTAGAAACTTTCCACAGGGAGTAGTCGGTTTCTTCACTCGCCGTTGCGCAACATATAGTCATAATTTTATAAATTACTCACATATACTACAGCCTGTCGTGACTCTTGATCTCTACCACAACCTGCTTCCACTTTTCCCTATCTTGAGTAAAGCCTTTCCAATCCAGTATCCCAAGTTTAGGCTTATGCCTTCTATAATATTGGCAGTTCATCTTTTTCGACGTTTTCCTGACAGTCTTCTTTCTTTTAATGTCTCGTTTATTGCGTTTTTTTCGATATCTGTCCTCTCGCATTTGCCATGCATGTCTGAAACACCTCAATATCTGGATTTTGTTCCACTGCAATAATTGTAGTCTATTTTGCATCTTTTGCAGTTCAAAATTTATTCTTTGACGCCACACAACAAATTTCTTATCTTTCTCAAGATTTTTTTTCAAATTGATTTCATAATTCTTGGTTTGTAGCGCTTAAAATCCGCCATAACAGATAACTGTCTTATTAGTGTTTTGTAGAGTTTTTCTGCTTATTCAGGAGCTTAAATTAAAAATAGATGATCTATCCCACATTTTATCCTGATCTCTGACATTATTTCTTACTATATATATATATATATATATATATATATATATATATATATATATATATATATATATATATATGAGAGGAGAGAAATATAATTTTCTGATCTGTCATTACTATATTTCCTTTATTGTGTCGAAGTGGTCTTCTCGTTGTGGTTAAGTATTTACTATTATCCTTATTTACTTGTAGACCAATCTGTTACGTGTCATTTGCCAAATCCAATAATGCTTCAGTAATTGCAGCTTTTTTTCTTTTTATTATAATTAATTTTTAAACACTTCTCGAACAGATTTCGTCTTCTGCGAATGACATACTGTCTCACAGTAATCCAGCTACCGTTGGAACAAGTGTACGAATTCAAAGAAGCTGAACTTTCCAGAAGGCTCCAGTTCCGACGCCTTCAGGTGTTTCCCAACCCTTCCGATAGATCCAAAATATGCATAAACATCGCGCAGCGGGGCGGCAACGGCATTCGAAGAGGCGTCTACGAATCCAAGTGCGGAAGCTGCGCGTGCCAACATAAACAGTGTGTAATTTCACATTATCTATTGTATGTGTTGTATATATAAATAGTGTTGTGATTTTAATAGCCTGTACGTAAAATAAATAAGTAGATTTAGTAAATTTGCACGAGTTATTCGCCACTGTAAATAGTACAAGCATTACACTATTATTGTTACATCATTTGCAGAGGCAAGTAATTGTATTTGTTTGTAATATACTGATCTATCTAGATTTAGGGTAATGCTCTTATTGTTCTTTCTAGTATTAGGTTAACGGCAGTGCTGATAGTATGTCGCCTTGTTTTACTCTTTCTTTATTTCAAAATCTTCATATAGTAGCTCATCTATTTTACATTTGGTTTTGTTCCATCTATATATATTTAAAGAGTTCTTCTTAGTTGAATTGGGCCTTTAAAGTCTTTTAATGTTTTATACATTGCATGTAGGACCTAACTAATCTGTAAGCGAAGTAAGCTGCAGATCAAGGACCTCATAATTAGAAATTTTTTATTGTCATTTAATTCTCATTTCTGAACAATGAGTGACAAAGACGGTCAAAATTTGTTTAAAAAGGAACAAGTGGAACATAATTTAGGAAACATTCTAAAGAGTGTCTTAAAGGTCAGGATGGTGCACCAAGAAAATAACAAAACTAGAGCATTTTTTCTTACGTAGTGTGCAGCAATCACAATCGTCGCCATCGACTTCAAGTCCAAATTTTAGTGCATTAAATGTACAGCTGCAAGAAGCTTCGAATTAATAAAGCTCTAAAAAATACTCTCAAAGAGGCAGACTCAATTATATCACTCGATGACACGGCATTCTGGTGCATAGACTTTGTGAGTCGGTGGCCTACAATGGCATTCAATAAAACGATAACTCTGACTTTAAAAAATCTGAAAGACAGTATGCCACACAAAAAAGTTAATGAATAGAAAACGCATCAAACCAAATTGGTTGGTTTATTCAAAATTAACCGGGCGGGTATTTTGTGTGCCGTGCAAACTCTACGGAGGAACGACCTCTCTTAGCAACTAAGGAACTATATGATGGGAAAAATAAGCGTATAATAAACGAATTTGACAACAACCCTCAACACAAAAAGTGCATTTTAAAATTTATTAGTAGAAATCTAGTTTTATAAAAAGTGAACTGTAAACTGTCAAAACGGTATAACGCAGCTTTATATTGGCAAAATGTTCTCTTAGGAGTTGTTAAAGTTCTAAAATTTTTAACTTCCCGTTGACTGTAAATTCATGGCGATAATGAAGAAATGGTTTCTTGGTTTTGTAGAACAAAAGTTCGATCCTTTTATGTCCAAACCTGTGGCAAATTGGGAAATAAAGGAAGAGGTGTTTCTTAATACTTATGAAATACAATGGTCATTGAATTCATTATACAGTTAGCTAATGATTCAAGTTAAGAAATTGTAAATGCCAAATATTATTCCATAATTAAAGATTCAAGGCCAGATGTGTCGTACACAGACCAACCAGTTTTTATAGTACGCCATGTGCTACTTACACCTATTAACCAATTTTTTATGTTTATTCCCATCTGTCGCCATAGAGGTGAAGAGATGGCAAAAGCTGTATATTTTGTAAGTCTTGATTTAAATAACAATATAAGACAGCACTACGATAATGTTAGCAATATGTGTGAATGCTACAAAGGTCTTTAGACTAGAATAGAAGAATTAAATCTATAACTCTTTTGGTTGTTCAACCAAAAGATGGATTCTTAAAAAACTCATGCTCTTTAAAATCTTGTCGACAACTCGATGAATTGCCCATACTAATGTCAGTCAAGCATTATATAAATTGTACCAGGAGGTTTTTGATCCTCTGACAAACATTAGCCATGATAGTGATCAGACTGAAAAAGCACAGCATGCAGCAAATGTGGAAAAACTTAAGAGTATTGAAATAACATTAATGGTATGATCCGAGAACAATGTTTTTGTAGGGTGTCAAGAAGTAAATGAACAGCTTCAAAGAGGAAGTACAGACACAACAAAGCTCATTACCCTACCCAGTACTTTAGAGGTTTCTATAAACACTCTTCAAAACGAAGATGAGTTTTCAAGACTAGAAAATAAAGCAAAATTAATGTGTGAAACTGACGTTTACAAAACAGACATTACAAAAAAGAGGAAACCAAAAGTTCCTTTTGGTGAAAACAAAGATGGAAATTGTGAGTTTTCTAATCGTGCTGCAATTAATTCTTTGAAGCTCAACTCCCAATATTGCAATCGTTTTAAGAATTTCATTAATAAAATTTATTAGTTTTATTGATGTTACAGGAAATTTTACTTTCAAGTACAACTATAGCTAATAAAGCAAGTTTGAAATAATCAGCTCTTTAAAGGCGTTTTCGGCTAATCTTAAAGTGACTGCTCGTTAAGAAAGCTTTCAGATGCTATCAATAGATTTTAGAGGAGATTATCTTTAATAATATAAAAATTTTATTATTGACTATCCCTGTGCAAATGCGTAAAAATATTGCACACGAGTAGTGTGTGTTGTAGCATATGAATAACGTGGTTTTATAAAAGTTTGTATGAATGTTTGAAGGTGAAACCTTCAAAGTTTTAATTGAAACTATGAAAAATTAAAAATTGATAGTGATAATTGTTTATTTATCTATTTTTTGTTTCACTATAATAAACGTTTTTAATTTATAGTTTCTGTAAAAATACAACAATCAGTGAAGAAAATTATCAAGTTGGCGTCGACAACCTGGTCAACTAGCGGCACCTAGCGAGCGCGGCGCCAGTTCGGACGCGATCAATAACCGGACAACCTCGGCTTACGGTAAAGCTCTTCGCTGGTTGTCAGTGCCGCCAACGACCTCAGGTTCACGCGCGCATCGAGCGACGCGCACCCTAAAAGCGTCAATTAGCAAAAATCAATAAACATGGCGGTGCGTGTATTCAAGTGCTGTTAGCCTGCGACCGTTTTTCGAGAACTCGGTAAGTTTGATGTCAATGACAAGTCGCCCTCAAGAACCAGTTACTCTGTGCTGGCATGCGGGCGCGGCTCAGCCAAAATCACCGGCTGTCGCCGCCTCTCCGGCTCCAGCGCCAGACATATTCAAACGTGACAGTCGCATGTGGGCGTTATCTGTCAAAAGCCTCGCTCGTACATTGTATATTTCACATATGTTTGCTGGCTCTGGTTGGTTTAGCCGCGCGCCCGCTTCCCTACATCCAGGGGAACCCCAGGTTGCCCCAGTAGAGTTCAAAATTCGCATGAAGGTTGGGAAAAAACTTATTGGTTTCATAAATCTATTTTTTGGCTGTTTATGTTTTGGTAAAGCAGTGCTTTGCACAGACCATATTTAATTCTTTACAGATAGACACTAAAATTACGGAAGTCTGTATTTAGTAAAAAATTGGCAATATATGAAAACCGAAGTGTGTATTGATAATGAATGATTCATATTCTTTTATCGTTACATCACCAAGTATGTATTTTAAACGCCAGGACATTTTTTATCATTTTAATTATCGTAAAAGTTGCAAATACAATTAGAATTTTCAATGTTTTAGTCATCACAGATGTTCAATATTCTTGCTATTTAGTTATTAACGTGGTGATCAGTTTTAAACAAGTACTTTCTAAATTCCCCAAACTTTTTTAAAGTTTTTATATTGATATTTTTAAACTTTGTTATGTAAGTATTTGGACAGTAGTTTATACTTCTAATTTAATATACTGGGTCCAGCAGGGAGATGTTACAAAATATTCCAACACATTTTTGATCTACTTTCAGTTTTTATTTTTCAAAAATTACATATATAATGTCAAGCATGTAATTCATGTGTGAAAAATGACGCCAACCTTGTGGCTACCGTTCTTGTCCAATTGTTGCAGGCGGGTTGAAAAATTGTGCATACACCTTCCAAGCAAAGCGCGTGGAATTGCTCGAATTTCTCGATATATGGTTTTCGAAAGTCTTCCAATGTAAACCTGGGCTTTCAGGTAGTCCCATAAGAAATAACCACACAGTGAAAGGTCTGGTGATCGAGGGGACCACTCCATATCTCCGCGCAATGAAATGAGACGCTCTGGAAAATGTTCCCTTAAAAATGCCATGGATTCTCTTGAGTTATGGCAAGTAGCCCCATCCTGTTGAAACCAAACCCTGTCGAGGACTATCCGGTGTCTTCTCAATTCAGGCATCAAAAATTCTCACAACATCGTAAGGTAACAATGTGAGTTGACCGTCACAGTGCGTCTGTTTTCTAGGGAAAAGTAAGGTCCAATTATGTCAAATCGGGCCATTCCGCATCACACTATGTAGGGGTTTATAATGGACTTCTCGTGGATTATTTTCCGATCTGTACTAGCAATTTTGTTTATTAACAGCACTCGATATGTGAAAATGAGCTTCGTCATTCTTTATCAGAATACATTCATTTTCAAAGGTTTCCAGATTCGTTTGTGCAAACTTAAACCGCCGTATATAGTCATTTTCCTTCAATTCTTGAACCAATATGATTTTGTAAGGATGAAAGTGGAGGCCAAAGTGCAAAATTAGGCCAACTGACCTGTCTGGCATGTGCAAAGTGAGAGCGTGTCGCACTCCACAGGCCGTCGAACGCTTTCGATGTTTTCTGTCATTTTAATTGGCCGATCACCTTCCTGAGGTGTTCTACATCTCGTAGTTCCTGTCGTTCCGAAGATTTTAAACCATTTTAGTTGTTGCGCAAAACGGGACGGCACCTCGCATGCGCTAGTTTACCTACCACCAATGTTGTATCCGTTTCAAAAACACCTCCCTGTCGGACTCTGTACATAACGGTACAACTAATAAATTTATTGTGTTGCCTTTAACATATTTGACGATTTCCATGCCCACACCTATTTTCACATCTCAGTTGAAAAATTTGGTAACCAACTGAAAGGAATTGGGGTATCCATTACAATACATTAATTAATTGTATTTCTATAAAACTGCAAAAATGTAACTGTGTATTTTTGTAGCTAACATTCCAACTGCTACTACAGTTATGAACCGATTTCAAAGGTCAATAGATTATTCAAACTGGTTTGTTGCCAAACCTCGCATAAAGGTTTTAGATTTTTGATTTAGGTCACGATTGACAGTTTGCGCCACCAATCAATGTTTCATGCACTACGCGGTCAATTCTTACCGTTAGTAGGCGCATGGCGCACAACTTTGATTTATGAGGCCCGTCTTTGGGGATCGGCCTTTTTACTAGTATTGTCATAAATTTGAAATTGGAAATTAACCAAAAAACTATTGTTAAATGTTAAGGCTGTTAATGTTTGTCAATTTAACAAAATTTTTCATTTTAGTTACCAAAAAATGCTTTAAATTTACAAGCGCACGGCTACACCAAAAGAAAAAGCGAAGAGAAAAGTTATGAATTTAACAATGACTACTATTAGTTGTACCACCACGCATTCCTTTCTGCAGCTCTAAAACAAGTCCCGATTTGATAAATCATATTTGTCGCACTTTTAAAATTGAATTTGTTTACGGGGTTGCTTTTGACATTTTTTTATTTCATATTTGAAACATTTGCGCTTGTTTGTACCGTTCAGTTGTTGATAAAATCATTTACGAACTTCACAATAATTGGGGTATCCATTGCAACATATTAATTAATTGTATATTATCATAAAATTGGAAAGTCGAAATTGGAACTTGACCACAGAATAATTGTTAAATATTAAAAAAATTAATACATGTCAGTTTAATAACAAATTTCCATTATGAATCTTAAGAAAACTTGTTAGAAATTGTGTTTGTATATGACGAGTCAAATTGTCGATTGATGAAATGTGTGTTAAAGACTTCGACCAAGAGTTGAAATCTGTCAAATGAAGAGAAATTTGTTCTCGCCACGACTCAAAGAATTTCAGCGAACCCAATCAGAAGTCAAATATACGTTCTTTACTTGTCATTTCAAAAATCATTTTGCAAAATCAAGCACATTGAGAATTATTCCTTGTGTAAACACATGCCATACAGTGCATCCTATGAGTTAATGCCTTTTCAGAAAAGCTTTCTGCTGCTGTTGCCCGAATGAATAGATAATAAAGCATTCGAAGATTTAAACTTTTTTCCGTTTACAAGAGATCTACTTTTTCATTATAACCTACGCAATAATTTTTTACGTATTTCACATTTCTTCAAATTTTAGCCCTCAAACACACTCCTTCAACTTTTGAAGGCAATAACAGCCTCGTAGAACTAGGTCAGGGAAATACGGTAGCCAATCCATTACTTCGAATCCGACTTTGCGAAATATATTCTGAAAGATCAAGCTCTTATGCACCAGGACATTAAACACAATTTCACGTGACAATGTAGAAGTTTATAGATGAATATCAAAAATTAATATTAATTTTTCGCCGTTACTTGCTGAAGGCTGGACTCTGCAGTCCATATTTCGTCATTTAGACTCCGGGTTGAACTCTTATTTTTGGAACTCTGCCTAAATCACGTTAAATTGGATAAAGAAGAAAGAACCAAAACATGTTTAGGTTTCAATTTCTTGGTGACATTTTATGCAAACCTAAGTTGTGATTTAATAGTTCGAGTTATAGCACTGCAGAAGTTTGCATCTTTATAAACCTTGTAGTTAGATGATAATCCGTCATCATGGACTGATGTACTCGTTCAAATTTTCTGGGCTGTATCCAAATAGCGTCCAGGGCTGCGATGTTTGCAAGTGTCTACACATCAGGAACTGGCTTTCAAGTAGTACCATAAGTAAAATGTTTAAGTCTAGTGATTATGCAGCAACTTCGCAATATGCAACGCACTTCGTACGATTCACCTGCCATTACTGAGATACTGGCAAACGTTAAAGTACTCAATTTATGTATCGACCACATGAACAGTAAGGTCAGAGAGTGACCCTCAGAAATGGCACATGCATTGGACAATTGAGGTGTTGTGGAAGAACGAGTGGTCAATCTAGATGATCATTAATAATCTCGGCTCATTGATTAATTTTATACCGTTTCTGGCGATAAATGATTGCATAGAGATTCTGCTTATCCCATAGGAACTGTTGTGTAGGTTAATGATGCCATCCTTAACTTCTCCAAAGAAGATTGTTGATAGAATTTTATAATGGTAATAATATGTTGCAAAAACCAGCGATCTTGAGAGAAAATTTGCTCTCGCGAAGTGCTAGGGGTAATAGTGGCATATACCACGCTTGTGGGCCACTTACCTGATCATCCTCTATGTCTTGTAGAAAATATTCTTCCAACTTAGGTGTACAAACATGACGTGTCTGTTCTTTATATTCATTCCTGTCAAGAAATCCCCATCTCACATAAACCACCTGGTGTGTCTATTCGCTTGTCCATACCTATAAATCATCTCTCCTTGTGTGCGACATAAATAATAACTGGTCATTTTAACAGAACTTTACAAACAGATCTGTGGATGAAAAGAAACTTATAAACACTCTGTAACTGAGAAACTAAGAACAGTATTGCCATCTGTCATAAAACATATGCATTTCCAGACATATGTTCATAAGAACTTTTTTCCCGTTCCAAACAAGAATCACTCCCTGAAGTTTATCCTCTCATGTAACAGTCATCTTAGAAATGCGTTCAAGAAACAGAAACTTAATTTTAAAAAGTTCCTCTTCTGAAGATATCCATTTCAATTTTGATCAAAACTTCTAGATTGTCAGGACTTCAAATATGGTCTATGGCAAACAGTTGAATATGCAAAATTTTCATCATTCTTATTATTATACTATAAAATATAACATTATATATTACAGATTTTTCAAGGAGGGGGGGTTATGGCTCAAGGAAATTGAAATAATTCTTGTGAGAGCGTGGCTGGAATTGTGTTCACTTAATATCAAAACAATTGAATCTGTTCATATTTTAATTCTGTATTGGAGGAGGGTAAGGGGCTAATAATTATATGGTTATCAAATTAGAAGACGCATATACTACGACTTATCTAAAAAAATTAATACATGAAAATGTTAATATTTCAAATTATATGAATATTATAATACGGTATTAAGAAACAAAGTCGAAAATCTTCTCTTTTATGTTATGGCTGAATATCAATACTACGACACAACCGTATTTAAAACTTTTCCAACGTAATCCGAATATGTACAAAAATACAAGATGTTCCACTTACAAATTGAAATTTAACTGGAAGAATTGTTACAAATCTAATTAACCAAAGTTTTCGCATAATCCCCAGTATTTTCTCATCTTTGTGTTAAATTTTTATTTTATTTCGTTATTTTTGATGTAAAAACAATGTAGAAACCTCTTGTCAGGTTTATTCATAACAAATAGAGTACAGAACGGAAGACCTTTTTACATTTACAGTGAAAGAAACTCTCCAAATATTTTTTATCCTTGGATAATATGGTGTTCAGTTTTGAATATATAAAAACTTCGTCAATTATGACGATTTAAATGATTTAAAGCAGAATTACAAGAAAAGCGGCCGATTTCAAAAGTATCGAGAAGTGGTATGCAAAATTCCGAATAAAAGCTGTCTATGCATAGTTCATCCAACAAATCATAGGTAATCTTACAAACATAGTGCTCCCAAGCCCATCATATGTGCAAATTTGAAATGAATGTAAAACGGAGCCGCGTCATCTAGGTTTCAGCTAAAATGACAAAACTAGTATTAAAAACCAAAAAAATAATGTTCTGTCTGATTGGGAAGGTGAATTAGCACAATGTGCACCTCTGGACAACCAAGAATCCACAGGTAATCTTAAGCCAAGTAGGAGACTCACTTAAGGTCGTCTGCGTAGTTTTGAAAAGAAGATTTATAGGCCATTTGCCTTTGAAAAGCTCACTGTTACTGGGATGATTTACTTGCACATGTTGGAAGATTGCCTGGTACCATACTTCAATTAAGACAGCTGTCCGGCTGATTACCACAGAAGCATCGAAGAAAATAGACAAAATTTGGAGAAGAAGGTAACACAATTCCCTTGCCCTCAGATTTAACCCCTTGCGACTGTTATGGAGTTTTGTGAAGGTTGTTGCCTTTGTGCCACTTGTACCACTTGTACTCAGCGTTAATTTCCAAAATCTTCGCAACCGTGCCGTTGTTACGTTGGTATTCGCTCGTCATATGCTTATATGGGTATAAGACGAAATGGATTATGCTATAGATGTTTGTGGCACCACATTGAGTATCTCGTAAAAAGGAAAAATTGCAAGGCTTCTTTGTATATCAGCGTAGTTCACGAAGTTGGAAATAACCCTGTATAATAAATTTAATGTATATTACTAACATTTTGTGTTTTGTGTGATAACAAAAATTAATCAAATGAATTCATCTTAATTGAATATACAAGTTTTTCTTTAATATAAAAACACACTTCAAATAAAACCTAACACAATTTTGCTGTTGGCAAAACAGTAAAGGCGATATATTAATTTCAAATCCCCAATGACCAGCCTAATTAATGCTTTCTATGCCTCCCGCCAAGCATATATTTTGAAAGTCAAGGTTGTAACCCGAGAGCGTTGCTTTGTGGTTTGTTTTTTAAAGGTAGTAAATTTGTTGTTTGTGAGAGAGTGGCATTCCAAGGAAGAATTCACGCAATTAAAATCTTAATACAGCCAAAACATGCTAAAAACTAAATGCACTATTCAGGGTGTTAAAAACAAAAGATAAACGCCTAGATCAGGTAGTGTAGCTCAAGAGAAGTAGAAAGGTTTTAATATACACGAGTTCGCAAACAATCGCTTTGAAGGTTAGCAATTTTGTATATACAAAATGCTTTCGCTTATTTTATCTGCAGTACCTGCTCACTTTATTAGACTCACCCCAAAAGGTACTTTTTTTTTTAAATCCATGCCTACGTATTTTGTTGATATTTAGATAATGACTGTTTATCTGGGTGCTTATAAGTTTTTCAACTTTCACCAGCATGATTTCAACGTGAGTACTTATATTGCTAATAAAGGTGTTCTTTATAACTTGCAGTTATTTTTGTAGATGGACACGCGCAAAGATTTTTTATTTCAAAAAACTCTCATTGAGCCAAAACCTAGAAACGAACCATCATGTTGAGGTAGTGTGGAAAAGTCGTCATAAAATCTCAGTAATTCGTAGAAGGCGGCAGCTTTTAAGAAATCAGCTGTACAACAGAGAAAAGCAACTTACTGTGATATTGAAAATAAAATTGAAGAGGCAGGCGGAAGAATTGGTCCACCGAAGGATCCTAATGTCGAAGATCATTTAGAAAATCTTAGCTGAAATACGTTCAACTTGGGCCAACATATACTAATAGTAAGTAATTAAAAGTAATTTAGGCTTGATGCCTTATTATTGTTATTACATGTTGTAGGTTTATAAATAATGGATGATAGTCCGAGTTTATTCAAAGACATCCAGGAGAAGAGGTGGTATAAACTGTGAAATAGAGTCAAACATCCCACATCTGTGTTGAAATGGTCTGTCATCAGTGAGAAAGTATTAAGATTATTAATCCCAGAGATGAAGGTGTTTACATGCAAGATGGAGCACCTTGACATATTGTTTTAAAACATTCCTGCAGGAGCATGGCCTAGGAACCATTAGGATTGAGAATGTTTAAGAGTACTTGAAGCGCAAACAAGCTAGAGAAAACATCATAAACAAGATTTAGTTGATAGAGAAAATAATACGCCATTGAATGCACAATGATACATTAAAACAAGTTGCCCATAAAGTGCATAAATAGCATACCTAAAAGAGTAATGGGCCAATAAAAGCCAAAGGCGCTTTAACAAAGTAGTAATTCATCGTGCTTGAATGCTTGTAAGTTACTTGTACGTAATAAATATGTAGAAACATGAAAAAAATCTTTTAATGTCTTTTACATATGGTTAATACAGTTAATATTAGTTGTGAAAATCAAAGTGAGTCTACTAAGGTGAGCATGGACTGTAACACATTAAAAATAGCACTGAAATAATGTTATCCTTCTCTGACGAGTAACACACCCACTTATACATATTTGTTCTTCCACATATGGCTGTGAAGTTAGTATAGTTTTAAAATTAAATTTTACTGATTTATGTATGTTAATAAATTCCCACTCTTTTAGGTTATATTAAATATTACCTACCCTGAAAGTTTGTTACCATTCTTTAAAATCCAGTATAAGGGGGAAGTCTTCGACAACTAATGTTTTATATACTCTTTAGGCATAAGAATTGAACCAAGTATCTAATAATCACTGTTGATGAACAACATCAATACTTATTCAAAGAATAATGTAAAACCAAGAGGAAGTGTGTATATACAGGGTAAATCAATTACATTATTCCAAGGATTGATTCTTGGATCGATTTTCCTCTTTCCAAAATCGTTTAAAATATTTGTTATGCTACTATACTGTTCTTCATGATATTGTCCTCTGTAAGATTTCAGTAAGATCTCAAGTTACGGTGTGTGTCTAAGTTTATTTTCACTTACAACTCTTAAGCGGCGTTTATTCGTATTAGTAATAGAGATGATTATGCAAAATGATCGGGATTTTTCGAAATTTTAAATCATAAAGAATCGCAAGATTATTAAAATGCACAAACAGTACAAAGTACCAATATCGAATATTAAAAAAGAGTTCTAGCTAGTCCTTGTTAGTCATAATTCCTTGAATTCGTATGACTGCTAGCATGTACTGTGAGTAACATAACGGTAAAGTATATCCTGAGTCATGCATTTAACCTGTTTTAAACACTAACTATCAATTCACGTATTTGTTTACCCACTCATGTAGTAGGCAAAAGGCAAACCAGATAAGAATACGTAAACGAAAAAATCTAACTTTTATTTCATTTTTTATTCGTTAATATAAGTATAATAATCTTATAAATCAATAAACAATTTGTTAAATAATCTGTTTCCCAGTTCCTGTAGTACTATCTGTCAGTAGAAGGGCCCAAGCAAAAATTAGTCGCATACTAAACTTATACGCTTATGTATTTTAGCTGTTTCACCTGTTCTTTTGTCTTCATTGAAGGATCGGGCTATTTTTTTTTTAATTATTTGGACTTTTTCTGCTGATAAATTTAATGAGAAGACTTTTAGATGACCTAGAAGTGAAACCGAATGCAATATTAGCTTGATGCATAATTAACAGCGTTTTTTAATCGGTTCTGGATAGAAATGTCAAAAAGCAATTCAACATCACCATATCCAACATCATGTGGTTAAGGAATCCGTCAATAAGAAATGGGATATATTGTCTCATCCACTTTACTCTCCTACAGAGATGCCCACGAGCTACCTACCGCATCAAGCAATTGACCAAATTTTTGAGTTGACGGCCGACATCAGTGTAGATTCACTCAAATGAGCAGCACTAATTGAAGTTGATGATAATTACATTCCAACTATTTTTAATGAAAATTGTTTTCAAAAACGCCAGATAATTGGGTATCAATCTAATAGTTGCCATCTTCATTTAAAAATTAAGTAGCTTTTTTTTTAAGTACAAAAAAATGAACTTTTTATATATAAAAAAACTAATAATATTGTGAAGGTTAAAAAGACCGGATTGTCAAGAACTGTGCTCACAACAGAAACCAAGCAAGAAATAATAGCCAAGGTGGAGAGTGGGCAAGAGATGTCTGGTGTTGCTAGGCAGTATGGCATGAACAGGTCCAATCTTAGCTAAGAAAGATATAGTCAGAAGGACTCGAGCAGTTAAAGAATTAACAAATATCACATCTGGAAAACAGTTGTACCATCTATGAAAAATGAGATTGCTTTTAGTAGGATAAAAAAAAAGAAAATTAAAAGATATGTAACTAATATGACTATCGTTCAAGAGAAAGCTAGAAAATTTTTTGAATAACTGGAAATACATGAGGTAATAAAATTCAAGGCTATAATTGGATGCAAGTTTAAAAGGATATCTGGCATTAAACATGTGGTAGTGCAGGTAAAGAAGCTGAATGTTATGAAACTTAAGCCCCTTCTTGTCTAGCACTCTGTGGAGATCGGAATTAAAAGGCATGGGTTACGCAGGTTCTAAAAAAATTGCTGTTAAACGTTTGTGCCCCAAGCATTAAGAATTACCTTCAAACTAATGAATTGCTATTGAAAGCCCTGTTGCTCTTGGAGAATGCCTCAGGACACCCAGAAGATCTTGAAGATAAGTTGCTGGAAGACTTTTCCTAGCTGGCAGTTCAGTTTCTACCTCCAAATACCACTTCGTTAATTTAGCCAGTGGATTAAGAGATTATTGCGGGTTTCAAGAAATTGTACATTCACGCGTTATTTCGTCGGTATTTTGAAGCCTGCCACTATATTGAATTAAATTTGAATTCTGTTTGCCGGAAGCTGTGTCCATTCTGCATTCAAGGAGGCAGAGATGATGTCTAAAATTATGGATAAAATTGTGACAACTACTAGAGATATGGAATTGGAGGTAAATGAAGGTGGCATTAAAGAGTCCACAATGGAACATATGATCTGAGGATAGAAGAACTTCAAGAACTCTTGAATGGAGAACATCAAAAAACTCGCTGAGATGTGTTTTATGAAAAAGAAGAAAGCAAAAGAGGTCCAGTGTCGACATCTGCTACTAAAGATCTTTTAAAGCAGTGGGAGGTTGTCAGAACAACGGTCTTAGAATGACACCCAATCCCAGATTGTGGTCAGTAGGCTTGAGAGTCTCTACAACGACTATGCTATTAATCGGTTCCGAAAAATCCTGAAGATTAGAGAACAATCGACATTGGATAGATTCTTTAATGTTCCACAAAGGGAGGAAACAAGCAAAATGCAAGAGTGTGTATGTGTGTATTATTGTTATTACATATAAATAAACAAAACAAAATATAATCTTTTCTACTTACTTTTTTATCTCCAGAATGAATTAAAGAAATTCCCATAGAAATCTATGATAAATCGATGATTGGTTAATGAACAATTCGGGCAGCGAACATCTTCTTTGAACGGGTTATGTTCGTTAATCCACTGTACGTACTCTGGCTAAGCGGTTGAGGTTGCAAAATAGTCTTTCATCAATCTCGCACTGTATATTTTCTTCAACAAACGTAAGATTCCCTGGTTGTTTTTAAATGTCTCCAGTCCACGATTCTGCACTTAAAATATCCCGTGGACATATGTATGGATTAGAAAAAAATAAAACGTAGCAGATTACCGCTTTCTCCTAATGTCGGTCAACGCTTGCAAATGTTCTGTGATATAGCAAATATCGATGCGGGAAAGTTGCATAGAGTTACCTAGCGTGTAGGCTATTGCCATTAGCTTTTCCATGCGTCAAATTCGCAATGGTCAATTCTCTAAAAACGTGGTAGCTTCATTTTACCACAATTTTTATAAAAGAATGGCACATATTGACTCCCAGTTCATCTAAATCTTTTATATCTCCAGAATTATAATTTCCATCATAAATATATATTGAACTGAAAAAACACTAGTAATTAACTGTGCCACCTACAATACGAAAAAAAATTATAAACATAATACTAATAGCTCAGCCAAAATGGTCAAAATTAGTTCATTAAATTCAAAGCTTGCAATTTTACACTTTTTAACACTATTTATATTATATTTTCTTTGAGACCATATTTTTTTTAATCATAACATTGAATTTAAAAACATGAAGTAACCAAAAATGAATTATTGCTCTATTTTAACCTATTTTTCAAGCAAGCTACATGTAAACAATTATAATACTCTATACTGCTCTATGGTTAAATTGACAACTATATAACGACAAATGTTGCTAGAAACATCACAGTAGTATTAAGAAATACCATTTAAAGCTTTTCTTCCAAATGTTTTTTTGTAGTTTTACACATTCCAGCAACACTTTCATTTAAGTGAGTGGTTTTACAAAGCCGGTGAATGTGTACAATGTGTCGTCTCGTAAGTTTGTCGCCGGAAATAAGATTATTAAAAAAATGATCAATAATTTTGTGCCTTGGGCCTTCTGAAATCGACTCTAATGTTTCACTGATCCTTACTTTGGGAATCTCGATTCTCAAGGTTTTCTGGAGATCGTCGACTGGTGTGACTCATGATATCCTTGGATCCTTAGTTAGACCCCAATTTAGATCCGGTGAATATGCTGGCCAATCAATGCCGCTTCTTGTCTTTATCTTTGCAACAATAAATGTTCTTGAAAGAACATCCATATTATCTTAGGTTCAATAAACCCTGGTGCCATCTTGCACTAACCATAATTCATGTTTTTGTGAAGTTTGACTTTGATTAAAAAATAGATCCAAAATTTTCTCGTGTAGATTTGATCAATAATTGTGTCGATGAAGAAATGTGGTCTTATAATGTTCTAGTAGTGCTGACTGCTCCCAAAATCTTTTCATTCGTAGAAGCACTTGTCATATCTTCTTATAATCGATTTGTCCCGATTCGATTATTCATGTTAACTGGAAAGCGAACTGAAATCAATTTTCAAAGGCTTTCTGTCGCTCGATGCTTGATAGATCTGTATTTTGTAAGCGAAAAGTTGTAACTCTTGTCTGACGATCTCTTAATTTCGAGCTCTTTGAAGCATTTCTCACTGATGTTGGCGTTTCTTCAAAATATTTCTCAACTGTTTGGATATTCTATTCTCCTTATCATCTAAAACACTTCCGGGACTCAATTATTTTTCGGGCAAACTGAATTTTTTCATAACAAATCCATTTTAAAATAATCGAAATTTAATGTAATGAAAACTGCAAAAAATATTTTCCATATTGAGTTAAAGCCTTACCGAATAACTGTTCGACCCAATGTAAACTTCTTTTACACATCTTTCTTCCATAATTTGACGGTTTTCGTGGCATCTTCGCCACATCTGAATCCAAATTCGATGGTTGTACCCTTGGCAAATCCAATATGTCTGCTGATGTGAAGACATTTCCCGAAATCTAAAACATGCATTCTGGTTATCAACTGTATTTAAACAAAATCTGAGAGTTTAGGCCTAATTAAATGAACGATAGTTTTGGGACACCACGTATGATCATTATTGAGCAAATAATTGGAAAACCATGCAATAATGATGATTGTGGAAAATATATCAGATTAAAATTAGGTAAAAAATAAAATTAAATCGACGAGAGGAAATTTAATTTCTTATACAACACGCCAAAAAATTATAATATTGCGAAATGGTTAGTTCAATATAAATTGTGTTTAAACATTCACTCACAATTACCGGTTTTTTGTCTTTTAAACGAGTATTGGTAACAATAAGCGATTTCCTTTTGAGGAGAAAAATCTCGAAATGGTGTGGTCGGATACCGCCTCGTTCGCAGTGTATTTGAACGGGACCGGTGACATGAACTGGAACGTTTGGAATGCAGTTGACCACCGAGCCGGACCTATGCAGCGCATAATAGCAGCTAAAAGTTTCCATTGCTTGCAGTCGACTGCTTTTGCTGTTTTGCATAATGCGCAAAACTGATTGTGAAACTGAGATACAGGCCGTGGTTCTCGCTAGCATGGCCGCATTCGCGACAGACTCTCGAGCCGGCATTTTTTGGCGCCTATTCCAACGTAGCAGGTTTTTTCCTTGCACTTTCACAGGTACATAACTGAACTACGAATACCAAAAACTCTCCTTAAAAGTACGGGCAAATCGGCTTATTATAGAAGGTAATCCAGTTTCCCGAAAATTCAAATTTTCCACAGTTTTCGCACGTGAACCAGGCGTAGCCTCGATTGCAACCAACTGTTCAACACCTGCAGATTAATTTTCATTGTTATTCATATATCGTTCCGGGGGTTATTTAAATGTAAAATAACTTGTGTATAATAATTTTTTGAAGCTACTATAATTTGACTTCTAGAATGAAATCGGTTTTGAAAATTTTGAGGTACTTCTGAATCTAACCCCTAAAGCTGTTTCGATCCACATTTAACACTACATAGTGCGAATTACGGGGGAAAGCATACAATGTAACAAATTAAAAATTTTAGGCATCAGCGGAGCAAAAAAGGCAATAACATTTAATTATATTGGTAACCATATAGGCAACACGTTACACACAGATTACCAAACAAACACATACGTAGTCTCCCCATAAATACTGTTAGAATTATAACGGATTTATGCAAAATGGCCACCATTAGCCTCCACACAAACTATAAGACGTCCGGGCCACTCGTTTATGGCAATACGCACTACATCTATTGGAAAAGTATTGACTGCAGCCGTCAATACTCGCTTGAAAGAATCAACATTAGAGAGCCTTTTTGAACAAACTCTACCCTCTAAAATTGCGAAGGCCAATTCTCTACTGATAGAAAATGAAGCAAATCGTCGCTCAGCTAAGTTTAAGTTTATAACTATATGAACCATAACTATTAGTGTTCCCTTCAAGTGTAAGACGCTTTGTTATTCAATTTGTGTTAATTAAAGTCAATAGTACACCAAAAATTTATTAGAAAATAGATGTAATCTGTTTAGAAAATGTCGAACGACAATACAAAATATTATATCACTGGCTCGACATTTTCAGGACTTCGTATACTACATATTAACAAAACCCTGTCACAGTTCTGTGCAACTGTCATAAGGTGCAATGTGGTCAAAGTTCATGAACCAAAAAACTAATCCAAACGGTGTATGCATACACACACACAATAAATCAAAGAAGTTAATAGAAACCTTGTCCAATAAGACAACTATAGAAATTTTACAGAAGTTTTTTAGAGTATTGTTATGGTTTATGGAACCTAGAAAAATGAATCAATTCTAAGGAAAAACATCAAAAATTTCATATATTCATTGTTCTTTAAAAACCGCTTACGTCTTCTTAATATAAGAGGTGGCCCAAATTGAACGCAGTACTTACACTGTATGCCTTTTTTTATTTTGAGCTAGGTAACTCTGATAGAGAAGAAAACGTACACACAATGAATATAGACCAAAGTGGACAAAGGATTGCAGAAACATTGTGGGAAAAAATAATTAAATCATCATAAATAATTAGGAAAGAAAAGAAGACACCCTGAACAAGAGTACGTTGATTATAAAATGTAGAGACGTAACTGGACAAAGATACGCAGCTAGAACAAAAATAGTACAACAAAGAACAAGACAGAAGGTAAACTATTGCATCCAAAAAGAACGGAGAAATATAAATAAAATATACGGAAGGGAGAAGTAGAATTTCATGCACCATAAAATTGAAAACATTGAATAATGCTACATACAAAACGATACTAGGAACATGTATAAAACAGTTAAGCATATATAATATGTGATAAGAACGAAACTTTAAATAATGAGCAAAATACTTCGAAGTATTGTATAATGACATAAATGAAAATGATTTCGTTTTGAACATAAGAGCAAACCCGACCGAAGATAGTAAAGAAAATGAAGATGAAAGGACATTGATCGAAGAAGTACATAAAGCTGTATCAAAGCTTAAGTGCAACAAAGCCCTCAGAATTGACGGAATTTCAATAGAGCTATTCAAAAAAGACGCGACGAAATGATAAAAGCAATTCATAGACTCCTGATAATAATGAGAGCTGAAATCATTCCAAGCGATTGGAAAATTGGTATTATCTGTCCCAGCTTCAAGAAAGGTTATAAACTCAAACAAGTAACTACTAATAGTAATATATAAAGCTGTTGCACGTATTATCCACAATAAATTAATACCAATTGCAAAGAATATCAGGCGAATATTAAACAAGTTTTCCAGGAAGTGGATCTACTATCGATCACTTATTTACCACGCATAAAAGTCTAGAATAATGCTAGGAATTTAATATTGATATACACCACTATAGCTATGCATTGACTTAGAAATGATCAACCCGACGGGATTGTAAACAAACTAAATTTTGGCTCTTGGAGTTTGGAAAATCCTCGCGTAACTAATAAAAACAAATTTACCTCCAATAAATCACTGTTTGGTGTAGATTTTGCACTGGTGGCGTGGTAGGTCCATACTTCCCTCGAAGATGATGTTGGAAATTAACTATCTATTTTTAGCACCAACATAGGAACAAATAAGGCTCCAGCATGACGGTGTCACCTGTCATATAGCTCATACAGTTGATTTGCTGCACCTAAAAATTTCCTGGTCACGTAACTTCACGAAATTATCACGAAAAAATCGTATGATTTAACGCTGTGCGACTTCTGTTTGTGAGTTTATCAGAAATTCGACCTGTTACCGATGAAATTGATCAGAACATTTGGGAAATTGTAATCGAAGTTGTTGTGAATAGAACAAGGATATGCAGGTGGCCATTTGTCTGACATAATCTTCCATATTTAATAGGAAATTGTGTACGTTAATGCCCAATAAAAATTCAATTAAAAACGTAATTCAAAAGTTTTCTTTAAAATTTAAATTGTGGCCTTTAGTTTGGGTCACTACCATTTATATTTGAATTAAGTAACACCAACAAATTACTGAGGATATTGTTTTTTTTTGCATTATATCATTCAAAATATTGCTACTAAATTTTATATACCTCCATGTTCTATTTATACAACATGCGCCGACAGGGCATGAACTCAAATATTCCCGGCGCCGGCGGAAGCGATTTGGGGTGGTATTGACGCCGACAAGGTTGTCTGTAAAACAAGGATTAAAGCCGCCCATAAACCTTCTATTTTTAGTTTTACAATACTTAGAATTAGCCGCCTTCTCTCCTTGGAAGTTTCAAGTGAAAGGTCGCTCTAGATATAATCTCCGTAGCCTCATCACAATTCCGCTATAAAAAAGAATAATTTTTTATACGCCAGACATGTGTCAGTAATTTTTAAGTTTTTATGAATGTGAATCATACATTCTAAATCACTGCTAAATTACAAAACCTGATATATCGCTGAATTAAGTGGTATAATTAATTCATTATTTAACCAAATACCCAGTCACCAGAAGTGTGCAATTTAATCCTACGCTTATCAATCCTTGCGGCTCATGATTTCACTCAAGATGCTCAGTGCGATAATCACCAATCTTGGAAGATAGCAATAAATACACTTAGTGTTTTTTGTACTTTGATTTTCCCCACTTAAAGAAGCTATTACTCCTATTAATACTACATAATATCAATGTGTCATTACAACTTTATTCGCATATATGCTTTATTTGTGCCCTGTCTGCGTCTTTTTAACCACACGCCTTGGAATAATATGATACAAAAAATTGCCGTTATCACAATCATACTTAATTTTTTGGTCATACAGTAGCAAAATTCCAGGAGCGGACATATCTTCCATAGCAACCCTGTTGCTATAACAATGAGAATCAAACTGAAAAATTCAAAACCCGAACTGTAAAGAAAAACATGGACCCCGAAAGGCTTAAAGAGGACAACACATATAGAGAAATAAAAATAAAAATAAAAGAAAGATCAGTAGAACACCACAGAAACAGTAAAAGATGGGAACATACAGAACGTTCTGGACTCCATTGGAAAGGAAAAACTACAGCCACTTAGAGAAAAAAGAAACCTCGGATGACACAAGAAATTCCGGAACTTGCGGGAAAAAGAAGACGACATAAATCAAGAGACGAAAATTCTTATAGAGAAATTCTACAGAAACATCAGAAAGAAAATGGGGAGGCGAAAGAAAGTTGGTTTGCTGGGAGGTGCAAGGAAATAGAAAACTTGGATAAAATGTATGATAGCTTCGATATACATAAAAAATAAGAGGAATTAGGGGAATTCGAAATAATGCATCTTCGAATATTCTCAAAGACTACCGGGGAAATGTGATTAGCAAACTAAAAGAGAAGTTATGACAATAGACAGGCTACATTCGATAAATATTTAATGAAGAAAGAGGAGAATTAGAAATATAAAATACAGAAAACACAAGACCACCAATATTATGACAAGAAGCAATTTATGCCATAAAAATACAAAAAATGGTAAAGCTGGATAGGTGCTCATCGAACTAATAAGACTCACTGATGAGTACTGTATCGACGTCTTAATTGAACTTTTCAATCAAATCTATCAGACTGGCACAATTCTAAACAATGGCTTCAATCAATCTCTGTGGCGATTTTCAAAAAACCTCGCGCAACAACTTGGTTCAAATCACAGAACCATAGCCTTAATGAGTTTAAAGCGTCCTTGAAAGTCGTACATCGCAGAATTGTTAAAACTCGAGGAAGCGAGATAAGTGACCCACAATTTGGTTTCAGGAATGGTATGAGCACGAGGGACGCCTTGTTTTGTTTAAATATGCTAGCCCAGAGGTGCATTGGCATGAATGACGACATTTATTTGTGATTTGTAGACTTTGAAAAGGCCTTCGATAGAGTCGAATATGTCAAACTAATGAAAATCCTGAATAATAAGAATATAAATAGTCGCAATTTAGAGATTATCTCTCGTCTACACTGGAATCAGACTGCGAACCTTAAAGTTGACAAATCACTGAGAACACCTATTTTCAGAGAAGGGGGCCGCCGGGAGTGTGTGCTGTCTCTGTTACTTTTTAATGTCTATAGCACGGTAATATTTCAAAAAGCTTTATCAGATTCCATACAAGGTATATCTATCTATAAATGGAGAAATTTTCAACAATTTACGTTTCACAGATGATATGGATGACCTGCGTAACATAATGCAACGTCTTAATGCACACTGTAACGAATATGGACTAAAGATTAATCTAAACAAAATGCCCAACTGAATCTTTAAAACATAGACATTGAAAGAGCGAATCGAACAACTTGGGAATTTGGAACGTGGATAACATCAAACATAGATCAAACCAAATATAAGAACACGTATTGAGGTGGCACGTACGTCGTTTGTCAAACTTAGAAAATTGCTACACTGCCGTGATATAAGCCTGACACTTTGTTTTAGAATAGTCTGGTGATACGTGTTTTCTACTCTTCTATATGGCTTAGAGGCTTGGACACTAAAGCAAATACATCTAAATAAACTGTCCGTTTTCAAGCTTTGGTGCTATAGCAGAAACCTACGAATATAGGTCATTGGGAAAGTGGGAAATTAACCAGAAGTCCTACTAACCATCAAAAAGAAAAAAATTGAGTATTTGGAGTATATAAGACAGAAGTACGCATTGCTACAATTAATAATACAAGGTAGAATTCGAGGAACGCGAAGTGTAGGCAGACTTAGGTTATCCTGGCTTAAAATCTAAAGAGGTGCGATTCTCGAATGATCGAATAAAATATAAATATGGGACTGATTCGATTTGATAGCGTTTAGACTTTATTGGAGTGTTCATTCAGTAGCGCACATTAAACGGGTGATAATGCAGCTATGATAGTTTGAATCATTGCACCTCCATTATACGAATTCAGGTCTTAGACCATTGAGTCCAATAGTTTTTATTTCGTTTGATAACTCGAGAACAAGACCCGAATGGATGATGAAACTCATATGCGTTGGACGCCTTAATGTGCTATATCTGTCCACTGATTTTGGTAACAATCACAGGAGGCGCCGACGCGGGGTTTCCTGTTAGAGAGAGTAATTTGGATGCAGCAGTGCAGAATTGTTTAGAGCAGCGGTCAATGATAAGTATGATCCAACCTTTAATAGCAGAAGGAGCAGAATAAGAAGAAGAAGCATAAAAATCACTAAGGTCATAGATCTGACAACAAAAATGTGCAGAGGCACGGCTTTCATAAAAAATGGTAGGAGACAGATTACACATCAATGTTTCATAATTCCATAAGACATGGTTTAAGGATTGTTGATCAACTACAATTCCACGAATTAAATGTGACAACAAGAAAAATATATATAAATATACAGTAGTGTCCGATTTGAACAAATAAAACGATATACCATTTGGGAAGCACTTAAGAATATGATCGCGTCTTCAGTTTTTTCAGTAAAGTATCTAAATCTAATATCACATGGCAACGATTTTGCGTAATGGTGACTAGATTTTCAGTCCGGAAAGCGAAAAACGACCTGAATCCTGTAAGATAAATTTTTGTTAGTTAATATTATTGTAATATAAAAACCGTGTCTGAAGAAATATCGAATGTAATTAAAGAAATCAAGGCAGCCATAAGAGAAATGAAAAATAAAAAGTGCCAAGTGATGACGGCAACATTCCAAAATTAATTAAGATGAGAAATGACAGATTGATTGAATATATGAACCTGCTGATAAATAAATGTATCATTGAAAAAAGGATGTCCAGTGAATGGGATAATGCATCAGTGGTACTAATTTATAAAATCGATCTAAAAAGTTAGTCTATCACACACATATATAAAATACTAACTAAAGTACTAAATAATAGACTGATCAATAAATTTGACAAGAGATTACTTTCTAACAATCTTCAGCCTAACAGAAAAAATAAACGGGTGTAATATACTAATATTCATTGCGTTCACAGACTATGAAAAAGTTGGAGCATCGTAAATGGTAAACTGTTAAATAATCAGATATAGTACTTACACCTGATAATCTCAAAGACGTAAGTGAGGCTTACTATATAAAGTCAAAAATGTCTTACAGTTAGATCTTTGCCAAGTAATCAAGTCGTATTTAATTAATAGACACATTCTACTTAAATTACATGGCGATACTCCTACCTTATCAACGAACTTCGTTACTGAATTCTGTCTGTCTGTCGGTCTGTCACAAAATTTGAGATTTTTTAAAATTTGAAAATGGATTTTTATAGGAAATTTTACGCTGATTTCGAATTCTAAATTAAAAAATTTCTATCTCGAATAATTTTCGAGATATTCGACTTCGAATTTCGGGAAAATTTTCGACATTACGATTTTAAATGTGATTCTTATAGGAAATTTTACGCTGAATTCGAAAATGAAGTCGAAAAAATTCTATGTCGAATAATTTTCGAGATATTCGATTTCGAATTTTCCCGAAATTCGAAATCGAAATCGAAAGGTTTTTTTAAGTTCGTTATGGGATTGCTTACAGAGCAATCTCTTCGCCGGCCCCATGGTTTACAGTTAATTTCAAAGTGCCACAAGGGAGCGTTCTTGAACCACTGCTGTACCTACTGCACATGACAGATCTGCCTACAACGAGGTCACTATCATTACAATACAAAATTGACTAAGAAAATTTTACGTTAAAGCCAACAGAGCAAAATTTACACACGTGGCATTTACGTTGAGCCGAGGCACTTGTCCTCCACTACTTTTCTATGGTCAACAATTTCCTCAACGAGATACAACTAAAAAGCTAGGGATGCATTTGGACTGTCGTCTTACCTGAAAATGGGTATGTTTGACCCAAACGAAAACAATTAAGACTTATTATACGAAAATGTATCGGTTGCTAGATAGAAATTCACAATTATAAATAGCCAATAAAATTCGTCTTTGCGTTCAATCTGGACGTATGCTTTGTAGATATGGGGATCAGTGGCTAACTCAGTCATAGATATAATTTGGAGATTTCAGTCTAAAATTATCAACGATAAATTGTGAATGCTCCATGGTACGCCCCAAACGATGTGATAAGACGGGATGTTGAAATAAGTTCGGTTGGTGAAAAAGTTAGGAAGATAAGTGGCAATTTTCATGGTAGATTTTCTGTACACTCCAACGCTATAGCTAGGTAATGGAGAAAGGTTTTAACCCATGGAATACCTCTAATTATTATTAAAAATCGAGTCAAGTTATTCAATTATATTTATTAAGTTAATCTATAGTCGATAAGCCTATTTATTTTTGGACAATTTAGAGGGAAATTGCTAAATAGGCAATAGCCTGCAAGAGGTTATCAAGCTCATAAAATTTACTAAATGCTTGCATATATTAAAATTGGCGTGGACAGCATTTGGGAAGCTTCATTACCGACATACCAAAAAGTGAAAGCATTTAATCAATGCATAGTTTTAGTAATTTCGCACAATTATGAAAAAAGGTTTGAAATTACGTAAAGGAATTTTAATGACAGACAAAATGATCAATCATTGGATAACAGAAGAGATAAAGGTATCCGAAATTGCTAGTAGACAAAACGTAAAAATGGGCTTAACACGTGGCTGGGATGGACAGTTTGGTAAGGTGGAGACCATGGGGTGGTAAGCGGAGTGTTGGGCGACCAATGGTAAGAACAAATTGGATTAGCAAAACCCAAGATAAGTAAAGATCGATAGAGAGAGAAAGCTCTTGTAAGGTTAACTGTCGAAGATCGTCTCCTAAGAAAAATAACACTATTCAATAATTTTAGACCTCTCCAATCTTGCTTTAAATGGACTAAGGAAGGGTAGTATGTCAAAACATACCTCTTTGGACTGGTGATCTAGGGCGAAATTAACCTTTACCAGGCCAAAATTTATGCACTTTTAAAATCGCGATGTCTTCTATGAGAAAGTTAACTGTATGCAGCAAAAACATTTGGATGTAGCGATGGTTGTTTCTTCAACAGCACAAAGTGTCCGTGATTACTCAAAAGTGGCCACAATTTCTGAATAATTTTGAGATTTATTAGTATATTAATGTTGATTAAAATTACTGATTATTATGGTATTTTTAAAAAAATTCTTCGCAAATAGTTTTAAATGAAAATACTGTACTGCCTTGATAGGGTCCATTCTTAAATCAATCTAAGTTAAGGTACATATTGTAATAGGAAAAAATGTATTAAAGTGTTCCACAAAGTATAACGTGTGAGTAATAGCAATGAAATGTGAGACGAGAGCAACGTCTCTTAAAAAAGATCCTTTGTTTTCAATAAGATGCCTAGACGATGATGCATGTAGAAACGGCGAAGTGAAAAACTAACAGTTCTTTTTAATAAACTAAAGAGTTTTTCTTAAACACAGATGGGTATTAACCCGCGCTATAAATGTGCTCAGATTGATTTAAAAAGTGAACACGTGGCCTTTGTTAAATTTATCTTGATTGAATAACTTATTTGATACGGTACTAAAAAATAAGACAGACATATAACAAAGATAACAAAAATCAAGATAATTAGTATTTCTGATAGCATTGTATGTCTCAGAATCATGGACTGCAAAAAAATTAGATAAACAAAATTAGTGCTTTCGAAATGTGGTGCTGGAGAATGTTAAGGATAAAATGGACAGAGTAACGTACCAATAACTCAGTTAGCATCATCATCCATCCAGTAAGTCCCGAAGAACTATACGGCGCTTGTACAGGCGTTTCAAGACAAGAAGTTAAATTAGTTCAAGGTTGTCAGTCTTGCACTAAAATAACTCAGTTATACAAGAACAAAAAATAACATTAAAATTCTTTGGGCGTGTTTTCCGTAGAACGGAGGACAATTTGGAAAACTGGCTATACAGAGGGACATAGGAGGAAAAAGACCTAGAGGTAGAACTTCTTGGTATCATAATTTATAACACCAATTATTAACGTCTAGTCTATTAAAATACTAGTCGTTTGTTTATCTTTAAATTTTAAAAACCCAAGTTTGAGTTTATTTTTTGGGTCCCAGTGCAAAGTTTTCTTGGAAGAAATAAGACTCGTCTCGGAAAACTTGTCATTCAAAGGTTTAATTACATTTTTTTCCGTGAAAACGAATGTCGATAGGCCAAATAATTACAAAAGGTGAATGATGGTCTTTCTAAACTCTTGACGCTAAGTCTATGACCGTCATCTGTGTACTTCATAAATAATCTGTGTAATTTTTCTGCCTTACATTTCTTTAAAGCATTTACCAACAAATGTCTTATACGTCTTTTGTAAGTAGGTTGTCCTGGGTCTCATTTGGTAATGCGAGGCTTGTAAGTTTTAGTAATTTGCATCTCCTGAAATACAATTTTTTGCTAACGAAAAGGATTTCGTTTAATTTACTGCTTTGATTATACGAGCCTTCCAAATGTTTAACGATACTTGACGTTCCCAATTTTCCCAAATAATTTTATAGTTCCTTTCACAAACACGGTTTATTTTAGCAACTCCCCCCCCCTCCATTACGTCAATATTTCTGATTAAAACAGAACACGACTTTCGACTTTCAGAATTGATAACCACAACTATATGTCAGTTATGGGTATGAGCTGTGTAAAACAAGGGTAGGCCTGATTTTATTTTTAAAAATATTTATTGGCGTACTAGGTACATACCACAAACTAAATACAAGGGCAACTCGGAAAGAAACTGCGCATGCGCGAGAAATAGGCGGTGATCGCAACGCCCGTTTTATGGTACTGTACGTAGCCGTTCGGTAGACAGTACGGGGTGGAAGAAAAATGTTGTGTTGCAGTTTACTCGTCACTCGCTAAATGTGACATGAGTGCAGTAACACAATTTATGTGTGTGAAAAAACTTTCGGTAGCTGCGATTTATCATGTGTGTAACGTTTAGGGACCGAACATCAGTGATGTCGCATATTTAAAGACTAACGTGCGCGATGAAGACGGGAGAGTTTTTAAAGAAGGAGTTTCAAGCCTTTTAAAACGTTATGACGAATACCTCAATGTGCATGGTGATTATGTCGAAAAGTATATAGACAACTAGAAATTTCTTTCCGAATTGCCCTCGTGATTAACTGTCAGGTTGCTTTAAGTTAGTATCTTGTTTTACACGTTATGGTAATTTGTGTGCGGTTCTTTGTGAATATTAAAGTTTTTGCTGTACGTTTCACTGAATTTTAATACTCGGAAGACTGATATTTAGTCATAATTTAGCTAATACAAAAACTTAGGATATTAACAAATATTACTAGTAATTGTATATTACGTGATCTGTCCCGAAAATATAGAACCAATGTTAATATACATAGAGAAAATAGTTTGTGCGGTCATTACGTTACCTGGCAGTCGAAGAAAGTACACTATAATGCGTATGTGTGAATATGTAGTGTGTGATTGTCACATTTGCAATGGATGAACAAGTACTAAATTTTGTACGAAACTAGTAGGGTGGTTCAGAAGACTTTTGTGAAGGATTCAATGAGTACAGCACAAATTAAGGCATGGTACATACGATTCTGAGATGACAAAGTGTATGAGATCCCAAGATACTTATTTTGAAAGGAACTGTTGCTTTTTGCTATCATGTATATCTTGATAATTGCCTATTTATATATTAATCCATTCATTTAGACACGATCAAAGCTTGTACCTTATCTAAACATATTTAGTATATGCTTTTTGTTTTCATATCCTTCAATTTTTTCAGTGATTTCTAGGTTCTGGTGGTTGGTCGAATGTGAGATTTTAAATCCAAATTTATGTCACGGTAGAATATGATTTAGAACTAAGAACTGATTTAAGCACGACTATGCAACTCTTTCAAGGAGTTTGGACACAGTGGAGAAGCGACTATTAGGTCGGTAGTGGGTGAGGTTTATGGTATTCTTCAGGTTTGGAAAAAGTAGGATTACATCATGTTTCACCGTGATGAGGAAATAATCAATTCTTCAGGAGGTGTTGAATACAACTATTGGATAAAATGGATGTGTTAGATGAGTTTTTAAAAAGTGTGTTAGATATTGATCAATTTTCGGTGCCTTTTCATGTTCCAAACGTTTGGTATGTTTGAAGAAACTGGGTCAATCACTATTTGGTCGTTGCTATTGACTTCTTGTTCTGTCTGATGAATACAGTCTGTTAATCACATCGTCTTTTTTAATTGCTCTGCAAATATTTTGCATTTACTTTTGTTATCGGAGTATTAGAGCATTAGAGATGAGACAGTCATTAATTGTCTAAGAATCGTTTTTATAATTCTCCACATGGTTGGGCCCTTAAAGTTGAGAAATCCTATCTAGTAGCTGTAAGAGCTAAATATAAACTGATCTCTTTTCGTACAGTTTTAATCAGACTGTTAAGATATGTTTTAATCAACGGGCCTAAATTAGATCGATATAGTTGATGTATCTCTAATGAGATTTGTTATATGAACAGAACATATATAGGTGGCTTGCATTCAGATAAAAGAACTACTGGCTATTTTCCTGTTTTAATTTGGTTACTGTTGTTTCCAAATGACTTAAATTAGACAAGTCAATTGGTTTTGCGACATTATTTCTTTTATAGTTATTGCAAATTCTCTCTAGTCGATTGTGGATTCTCTTTCTTTTCTATCTGGGCATTGTGAATTTTCATTTTGTATCAACTTGGTTTCGATGATGCAGACGAAACCATAAATCAGATCAAAGCTGATCGTTATACTTTTAGACCATTTGCGCTCCAGCTTAAGGTTGATTAACTATGTATAAGATTGCGATTATTTATCGCTATGTTTGGACAACATTGGAATTAGGGACATAATAGTTTTCAATTTGGTTGAAGTGGAGGATAATTATTTCAGTGATTGTTTGCAATAATGTTATATAGAGTGGGTTAGGATTATTCATATTTATAATATATTCATAAAGGTATCTAATTGTAGCAAAGGGAAGTTTCTGATGTAGGGACAATCCTTATAATTGGCAGGGTATTCACAATTCGCACATTGAGTTGAAGTAGTGATGGTTCTCTGTACATTTAACGCAGTGTAGAGGTGGGAGGAAATAATAGCTCGGTGGCAACAATTTTTATTAACGGGGTAATTTAGATGACTAAAGCTTCTTAGATTCCTTTTTTGGTGATAGAGACTGAAACGTTTCGTATTATTGGTAAGATAATATATATAAATTCTGGTAATAGTCGTAGCTAACCTTGTGTTTATCATAGAGCTTGGTAAAATTTCCATAATCACTGATACCCGTTAACTCTTAATTGGGTTCCGCTAATGTAATAAAATCTTGCTTTACTATATCTTTAATGTCCTTTATATTGTTTTGATAGTGAGTACTGTTTGGTATCAATATGGGTGGGACGTTGGGCTGCTTGTCTATTTGATTAGGCCCGATTGATTGTGAGAGGTGGCTTACATTAGTTTGCAACGTATAAAGTCGATTTTGTGCTTTGAGTGTATCAGTGTTAAAAATATCGTTTATTTATGTCATTATCTTCAATCGATGTTAGATTAGAAGTCGTTTATTTGGGTTTTTATTTCTGCGTGGCAGCGGGTGGTCTTTGGCCCCTCATAAATTACATTTTTAAGTAGTTTAAAAGTGTGTATTTAGAGTTGAATTACACATCAGCACGACACTCTTGGCAATCAGCAGATTGCGGCGCGACGAAAATTGATAATCGGTCAGTTACCAGCTTTTAGAGGTAGGTAATTTAGCACGATAATAAAAAGTATTAGAATGGAGATGTTTGAAGAAAAGTTTCGTAAGCGTGTTGGCACTCAGCCAAGAGTCGGTTTAAAGTCCTGCGAGGTATGTAAATATAGAGTTAATATAAAATTACGATGATAGAAATAATAAATAAATGTGATTCAAGTTCTACTTCCTTTTCCGTGTAATCTCTTCTAACTTTAACACATTTTCTCCAACATCGCTTCATCTTCTCAATTTCTTCCCGGAAGTAATATCCATTTAAAACCTTTCATTGGATGATAATGTCTTTCGAGGCAAATATATTTAATTTTTGGAAATGGAATGTCTGCGGAAACCATAAATGACGAATAAGATAAATTCAGAATGATTTCGGTGCGTTGTCATAGTGGAACAACACTTTTTTCTTAAATATTCACCGGTGTTTTTCTTGACTTACTGCTTTCAGCTTGTTCCTAATTGCCACGTAATATTATCCTGTGATCGTATTTTCTTTTCAAGATAATCAATTAGCAACATTCTTCCATTGAAATGAACACTTGAGACTACCTGGTGATGATTTTGGAAACTACATTTTACCTTTCTAATATTTTAAATTATGTTTTCCATTGCGTTATTTTTGTGAGTTGTGTATTGGAGAAAAATATGAGTCGTAGCAATACGTGCGACCCGGGTATATACAGAATATTAACTAATTGAACAACAGTCCACATGTAGATCGCTCGGTATTGAGCATGCTAATCTTCATAAAATGTTTATTACTAAATTGATGCTATATTGTTGCGCAATTTGTTTGATTACTAATAAACCAAATAGGGGAAACTATTTCTGGATATTATCTAAAGTACCAAAACGGTCCCCTTTCAAATTAAAAAAAAACCATAGCAATGCTTTTTTTGGTAAAAATTTTTGAGGTTCTTTTGAATCATTGTGGTACATATTTTTCTCATACTCAAATCCTGTGTTAAAACATGAAGCACGTTAAACCGCTACTGATTATTTTTCCCACATTGTCTCTTGTTCTCTACAAAGGCCTTGTGCCCTGGATAGGAAATGTTTACCATAAATCCATTGTAACTTCTCATAATTCATACTAACTGACGTAGTACATAGTTGTACGTCATATGTTCAATACAAGGTGTCCCAAAATGGTATTTACTCTTTATATGAAATTAAATGCATGTTTAAAAATATTCAAACTGGTGGCCTCTCTCCAAACATAGCCGATAACACGGACCAGTGGATCCAACAGCGTTACGAAGTCTTTTGGAACTACGACACATTACCTTTCTATTTTCTTCTTCAAGTTTATCGATTATTGATGGTTTTCTTCAGTAAACCTTATTCTTGAAATATCCTCATAATAAGAAGTCTACTAGAATGAGATCAGGGGATTTCGCAAGAAATTTAAAACCAAATTTTCGCCTAATCCATTTGTTCAAACAACCCTTACCTCACTATGACAGTGGGGAGATTCCCCGTCTAGGTGGAAGTGATCTCCTCGTCACTAAACAACTTCATAACACAGACTAGAATATTTAAGTAAATATCACGAGTGACGGTGGTCCCTAAGGTGCCTAATGCTGATGATCCACACCACACTGTAACATCTAGTAAGTCCAAATTGTGCTCTATAGTAACATGTAGATTTTGGATGAAACTGCTACATATTTACGCATTGCCCGAGTACCACTCACAAAATTTAACTCTCCAATTAGAATGATCCGAATTAATTATTAAACTATTGTTTCTAAGTCAATAAACACCACATTTAAAGAGTCTTTGGGACACCCTGTATCAGTTTGTTTTTGTATATTTTAGCGTTGGTTTCTTAAAATTACGTACCAATTTTTATTACTCATTAAACCAGCTTTTGCACAAAAAAGGCATTTCGAAAACAATAGCCGCAATAATTAAAAATATTGTAATTGCTCTTTTATAAAAACCGAACGACGTGCACCTACATTGAATTAAAGCAATAAAAGCTATTTTTTATCGTACACTACTAATATGAGCTTCGATATAATGTATTGTTTCGTAAAAATAATAAATACAGCTAATTGCTAGATTATTGCATTTTTAATATTTTTGGGTATTCGACATTTTTGTTTTGTTTGCAGTGTTCTGTTATCTATTATATACTTTGTCTTCACTAATTTTTTACTCTGAAATCCATTTTATTGGTATTTATCAGTTTTTTCTGTGGTAACATTTGTTATCCATTACTTATTGTGTAGTTACTGATGGGTGATATTGAATAATTACGACAGTTTTTGACGACTTCCACAGTTTATTCTATATAGGCAAATCTGAAAGACCAAAGTCTAAAAAATAATGTAGGTAAACTGGAGAATTTCCAGCTCCTTCTATTTACGCACCGTCGGTTTTGGTACGTGTAGTCTGACATTATCATGATGAAAAGTGACGTCTTTTCGATTGGGCAAAATCGGACGTCTTTCATGAAATTTTACATGGAGTTTGGTGAATTTCTCGCAATGCTGGTGTTGATATTGTTTTGCCGAATGGGAAAAGCATAGAAAAAATGGTTTCGTTCTTTGCCACGGGTTCTGCACCTCTAGCTCATTTTTCGTTGTAAGATATTATTTTGGACCAACATTTTATCGCCTGTTATGTTTCAACTTAAAAAAGACGTCCAAGTAGAAAAATTGCTACTGGACCGCAATCCAACTTGCTATTGTCCATCTTGTGAATGCGCCATCCATCTATCAAGCTATTAGGTAATTGAGGCAAACTCTGAATTGTAATCGGGTGAATTTTTCTCTACATTACGCACACTACGATTAATACTGGAAAGCTGGCCAGAACGAGTCCAGTTGTCTGGATTAAAACCACTATTTCAAAATGGGTTAAACCATTTTTGCCCCGTTTTGAGATCAGAAGCACAATCCAAATAAACATTTCGAATGTTTTTTGTTGCGGTTTCTAGACTTATTCCTTTCCGAAACTCATATAACATGTAATGGCACAACTGTAACATTCGGCAATTCCTCTCATATACAAATAAACTTATACCAACGTCGACTGGTGCTAGACTGACTTATAATAAAACAAAATCGCTTATGGAAATTAAGCACGAACTTTTGCAATTATCAAACAATTGTGTAATATATTTATGAAGATTGATTTTACATTTTTATATGCTAACTAGCTTTAATTTGTTCTTTAATGCCGTCTCTAATTAGAGGTTAGCGACCATATGGTCAAATACTGTGCGATTCATGTCCGAAAAAGTTATTCGGCGCAATCCACACCCCTGTGTTTTGTTTTCTTATCCTTTATTCAAGTTTTTCTTTTGTTATTAATTGCGGCATCTTCCATTTGATATTTTTGTATGTCTGAAGTATGTTTTTTTAATAATATGCAGCAGTTCTCTCTTTTCTTATTCTTTGTCATGCTTGAGCTCACTCTCTCAATCCATGTTATCTTTAACATTTTACTTTGTAAAGATCTGGTGAACTAATTTGTTTGCAAATTTGGAGTTACTCCTTTAGTGTTTGATTAGGGTAAAATCCTAAAATATATATTTAAGCATCTATATGAGGGTTATACAATAATTGTTATCCTTAGTGTAAAAAATTTCGGCGCATGTTAGCAAACACTTTTTTTGATATCTTATTACAATTTGTTAAAGACTAGTTTCGGTGCTATTAACATTAGAACAGTATTTTCTTTATATATTTCTATAAACATGAATAAGGGTGAGATGTACGTAAGGAATCGTAACGTGTTTTATGTGAAAATCATTTTCTTCTTCTTCTTTGACTGCCTATCCACTCTATTGGATGTTGGCGACCATATTCTTGGTTTCATTCAAGACCGTTCCTCTCAGAGACCCGATCGGGGAACTATTTTCACCTCTGGAACATTTTGAATTGAATGTAGTCATCATGTGGTTCTCTTGGGGAAATAATGGAGGTGGTTTCCCGTTGCCTTCCTCCATGGCATAAGATGGGGAAAGGATATAGAAGAGGAGATATGT
This sequence comes from Sinelater perroti, assembly GCA_036346155.1. Taxonomy (NCBI): domain Eukaryota; kingdom Metazoa; phylum Arthropoda; class Insecta; order Coleoptera; family Elateridae; genus Sinelater; species Sinelater perroti. The sequence continues at coordinate 17,630,392 of JARFIY010000370.1, read as the reverse complement.
AGATGGAAGAAAGAAGCGGGTTGGACCTGATTTCTCCTGGAAGTTGGGGATAGGAGCAAAAGCAGTAGCTGGCGTAAGGGCAGGATTCGCCAAATCCTGTAGTAACCTATCCTCTACCGGGATCGCAGAAGAGTGCTACCCGCTACCCTGAAAACCATATTGGAAGTTATAAATTACAAGGTTTCTATTGAAGGTGGTCGAAAGAAATTTAGACGTTGTTGGAAGAAAGCTTATTATGAGGTAAATGAATGGATTTTTTAACAAAATAAAGGTTTGAAAAATAGGAGCTTTAACAGAAAAATGTTGATATTTTTTGAGTAGGGATGTTGTATTTCAGGAGATGGTGTAGATATAGTCAAAAGTGGGAAAACTATATTCCACTTTTGTTTGTTTGTTGCCTAATGTAAATTTCGTCTAACTTTCACTTCTCGTTTCCTTTTAGTATCATTCGAAATTGCTAGGATTTCCAAAAATATTAAGATTCTAACATCTGCCAAGTAACACGACAGTGCAATAAATTGCGTCTCCTCCCAAAGTTTCTTATAATTTATAAATCAAATTGCACAATCTCAATGATTTCAAATTAAAAAGTATTATCTACTTGAGTCACATTTCAAACTTGGAATTAGTTCACGAATTTCTGTGATAGTGAAATAGACATACTGAAATAATAATGAAAATTATTTTGATACGCAATTTTGACAGAACGCACAGAATTTATTTTTATACCTTATATTAATATATCCAATATATTTTTATCGTTTTATCGTTCCTTTACATTCCTTGCACTATTGAGAATCGTTTCATTGAACAATGTTGCGTTTTCAGCATTTTCAGCTAAATTGGGGAATAATTTTTTAATGCCACGAGATGGTGAACAATGTAAATGCAAAATGTCTACCAAAGAACTCGCAGAGTTATACGTGGCATCGCTTTTTTAGTGAAGGTCGCGGTCTTCTCGGCGAAAATAAATTAAAAATAGGTAAACAGGTTTGAAAGAAAACCGGCATTCTGCAGACGCGCGCTCAAAATCACTGCAGAAACCACGGCCGTCTCCATCTTCGTCTCTCCTGCAACCCTGACCGCTCGGAAATGGCGGACACCAGGATCTGCCGTTTTAATAAAATAACCGTCGCTTTGATTCCGCGAAATCGTCGGCAAGTCAACTCTTCTTAGATTTCTTGGTAGCATCAACCCGCGTCAGTGTTTGTTTTCCTCTTCTCAGTGTTAATGCAAATTGTATAATTTATTGCATTATTTTTAAATTACGCTCGCTTATCGGGAGCTGGGCTATCGCGCCAGAGGCTGCAGCGTTAGTATCGAAATTGCAATTAAACGAAAGTTCGCCGCTTTCGCTTGTTACTTTCGGTTCACCTCGGTTTTTTGCAAATAAAAAATGTGGTTTCCGAAAGAAACCTAAATTGGCAGGTGCTTACAAATAATCATGGTAAGTTTATTAAAACACATTTTAGTAATGTTGAATTACTCCATTGTTTAATAGCAATAATAGTTGTAAATTTGAGCTTCAGTTGGAATAATTTGACATTTAAAATAAATATCTTTTGCAAGATAAACAAATAGAAAAATGAATAAATTAAGTATGACTAATAAAGGCCTCAGTTAAGTTAATTTTATAATTGGATTTTGATTAGATACTAAAGTACACAGTCTGGGATTAAATATGGAAACTGAAGTCTAAATTAAGCGACCAGGAAATTGGTGCAGTAAATCAACTGTTGCTCAAGCTGCATGACAGGTGGCGCCGTTCTGCTAGAACCATTCCATGTTGCTCACTTGGGCCAAAAACTGGGTTCTCATTTAACTGTAGCAATCGCCATTTGTAGCATTTCTAGTATAATCTCGTGACCTCCCCACAATTCCTGAACCCCAAATGCGACAATTTTGTTTGTTTACAAACCCGTCGAGTTTTTTTAACGAACTGCTAATCTATTTCTTATTGCAACTGCCAAATTGTCGACAGTAATAATGGTCAGCAAGCTTAAGCTCTTTGCGTCAGTTGAATTTTGTACTCATCAAGGTCCAAGCCCCGCGTTGACACCCAGGAGGTACTGCATCAATCAGTTTTATTAAATCTTCTAATCAACATTCGGGCTGTTGATTCATTTGGTACAAATTTCATTTTCGTATCCTCTAAACAAAGTTTTCAGCAAATTTTCAATGCGTTTTAAATGTACATTACATCTATCAGAGCATATTTGAGCCACCCTTTATAAGCACACACTGAAGGGAGAACAAAAATATCTTTATTTTAAAATTGATGGTGCACTATTGTATTTTCATTTAATATGTGACCTATCTCAAACGCGTGGAGAGGAGTGACGAACCACTCCACTAATTTAAAAGTCAGAAGAGCTCGAAAGAGCGGCAACAATTCCACATAGGAATGTACTGCCGGATATATATATATATATATATATCTCTCAAACGCAATTTGATGCTACTGTCAGCTAAGATCTAGAGACGGAATGTTGTGGGTTAAGTTTCATAGGCTTTGAATGAGTGAAAAACGCTATTAGTTGGACGGAGTAGAAATTGGAGGAGAAGTAATGTACATTAGGAAAATTAGGCGACACCACTGCTTAAAAACGTGTTTATCTTTAGTTACAACATAATGTCATTTCTTATAACTCATGGGTTGAAGGAGGAAATTATATATGACAAATTTGCATTAAAATAGCTATTCACAATAGCTTACCAAATGTGGCAGTGATTGCCACAGAAGGTAGGCGCCTCGGATAAAAGACGCAAGGAAGCGTGAATATGGGAAATAATTTTGAATAAAAACGAAAATGGCACAATCGGCATTTGACAAAATATCTAGATCCGACTCTGCTAAAATAAAAACTTTAATTTAAATAGAAAATTTATTATGTAACTTGAGAAACGAACAGTATAACTAGTTTTGCAAAAGAATGAAGGATTTAATTAATAATTATTGGTTTTACATCGATTTCTAAATGAAAAATGAACAAGATCATTTAGCTCATAAGAAAATTTGATGTATATGACGAATATACCATTACGATAGTGTCAGTATCGCTTTAATAAATTTCGGCCAGGAGATTTTGATATTAAAGTTGCACCACACTCGGGAAATTGATGAAATTAAACGAATCTAATCGATAAGATTGTTGAGAAGCTTAACATATGGAAAACCATTCAAAACAATTTGGATACGTTAGTAATCTCGATGTCTGGGTACCACGTGAGTTCAATGAAATTTATCATTTTGAGCGCATTGGCGTTTGAGGTTATCACTTTTTGAAACATATGATTCCAGGATATGAACGAAAAAAATCATGAAAGAGGCATAGTGGATCTGCTCAAAATACTTTAAAAGTCGATATTCGGTTATTATTAAAAATCGATTTCACTTTTACATCATCATGTACATAAATTAAGAACGGCATTTTTGTCCAGCAATATATCTATACTAACCTTTTGATGATGACATATTGTAATGTTTGGTCAAATATTGCAAAATTTTGATAGGTCCCAGTGAATAGTGCAAAGTTCATCTGTAAAGTTAATTTTGTTATTATTAAAATTGATGCAGATTATAAATAGGATAGTTAAATTATTTTTGAGGATAAAGGGTGGCCAAAATTGAATGACAGCATGAAACCTTGCTCCTTTTTGGTTTTACGATAAGCAAATATGGAAATTTTTGGTCGAAATAGTTTACCAAATGAATCAACTTTCCGAAGATCGATTACGAAATTTGTCGAAACTGGATCAGTGAGCATCAGCGTGTGGTAAGATCCCTTGATAATGTCGTCATAGTCAAATCCGAAAATATTAACTTGCCACCGTGTACAACATGCAACCTGCACCTTCATATGTACAAAACTGACACAAGAACTTCTCACCATCGACTATTCGTCAATTGGTTTTTAGGGCATCGTGAATTATTCTCAGTTTAGTCAAAAAATCATTTTTAGCAATAAGACGCATTTTCAACTCGATGGCGTCGTAAACAAATAAAATAGTTGCATTTGTATTTCGGAACATCTGTGCCTACGTACTTCCCGGTGACGGTGACGGGCAACATGTATCTGGAACAAATGTGGTTTCAGCAGAACGGGATTGCTTGTCATGGATCTCAAACAACAGTCGATTTACTGCACCAATTTCCCGGTCGCGTAATTTCACGAAATGTCATTATCTGGCCAACAAGATTAGATTTACCACTGATTACATAAATATATTTTTTTATTATTTCTTATTTAATAAGTATAAGTATTGGTTACTTCATTTTTATTTTAGTTAATATTTAAATGTCTATTAGGCGATTCTAGACACGTAGTGCTACAAATTACGAAAGACTGTTGCATACCTCCAATGCCATTTGGTGGCAATATAATTGTTTGTTAGTTCTTTCTGAAGTAATCACTGTCGTGGGAGCGACTTACACGGACTCGCGATTTTAATGCCAAATAAAACCGCATAGATGGTTGTGTCTCAATATTTAATAGTCGCGTTCACAATTGTAGGCTGTTGCTGTTTACAAATGTTGGTTATCGATGATGCAATTCCATTCTTATAATTTTCTAATTTTTCTTTACATGGGTGGGTGCAATAAATGCATCTGCATTTTAGGACAATACAAAAAAGGTAATTTATTTCGATAGTAGTATTGTAGTAACAAAGATAATCTTTTTTCTTAATCTTCCAGTGACCTATAGTACATAAGAATATTGACCTTGTTTTCTGCTAGAGAATCGAAGCTTCCATCGGAAACACGTTATTAAAAATTATTTTTAAAATAACAGTTTTCAAATAAGAAGGGTATGATTTTAAAATGAAATAAAATAAAAACTATTTCAGATACAACCAAACTTTCTAGATTATTTTGAAGCATAGCCTATTTCATTCATTATGCTTTGAATAACATACCATTTAAGCCACCTCGACTTCATGCACACGATAAAATTCGATGAACCCGAATTTCCGATTATTTTGCGCAATAACTGAGTGTAGTGTCACGAATGCAGCGTTTGATGTTCGATCTTAATGCATCAAGGGTTCGTGGTTTGTTTGCGTAGACTATGGATTTCAAATGACCCCACAAAAAGTAATCTAAAGGAGTTAAATCAACTCCTTGGAGGTCAACTAACAGTCGCATTTCTTGAAATTATCCTTTCACCAAACTTTTTTGCCATACGTCAATAGTGGCGTTAGAAGTATGACATGCGGTCTTGTTGCAATCACATGTCCTCCAAATCAATTTCCACAAAAATCTGTTGACATCAATCGATACCGCTCACCGCTCACTGTAACTGCATCTCTTACCCCATTTTAGAAAGAATGGTTCGATGATGCTACCATGCCATAAACCACACCGTACAGTGATCTTTTACAGATGCAAGAGCTTCTTATAAATCTCTGTGGATTGTTTTCGCAACCAAAAACGACAATTTTGTTTGTTAACATACCCACTTAACAAGCAAAAAATTTATCCGAGAAAATAATTTTTCGCCCAAAATCATGATCCGTTTCAGGTTGATCTAACGCCCAAACAAAGTCACGGCGCTTACGATAGACCAGTGGCTTCAGTTTTAAATGCCGTAAAGTCGCTATACGTAGCGAAGTCGCTGGCACCGTTGAACAACTCGCCATAAAAATATCCCCATATCTTTAAACTTCAAATCATGCAGCAGGTTTATAAGTTAGTATCATGATGAATTCTCCAGTCCAGTGATCTATACTTTTATTGTTTTTGTTCAGTTAGAACAAACTAGATTTTTTGTTGTCCTTCACCATGGTTAAATCTGATTTTAAACTTCGAATTATAGATGGGTGTCACCCTCTACTTCTTGCCGAAATTGAGCCTGGTTCCTTGAGTAATCAAATCATGAATTTTTCAGATGACTTTTATAATACAGATTATCCGAGTTTGTCTAATTTTTTATCTAGTCAAAAGTGGTCTGATTTGAATAACCATTACCCTGAGCCAGCCACCTATATATTACGAAATTTTCTATAATTTACTTATCTACTTATCCCGTATGGTTTAACTCTAATCATACACAATTAAACCATAAAGAAACTATGCACTTTATCTACAAGAAAAACAAACATTGTCGCAGAATTATTATCATAAGTTTACTTAACTTAAGAGAAAATGTGAAGCTTTATCTTCAAAACTATAAAAGGTAATTGTGTTCCAGAATTAGTTTTTTTCCCAAGAGAGGTACAGAGGGAAAATTGTCAATTTTATTTATGCGCATTTACCTTGTTTTAGTAATGCATTTTTTAAGTATTTTTCCTGAGGAAATTTATAATGATCTCATAAAACTAAACATAACTAAACCTAATATTCTGATGTTTTTCTATTATTTATGCAGTCTTTAATTTCTTTCTGTGTGGAAACACGACTTTGTTATTACGCTGTTTTAATAGAAACCAAAAATAATGTTGAAAAGTACGGGACAATTTTTTGAATATTTAGTTTTCTTGAGACAAGCATCTCTGATTTATCCTCATATTGTTAATGAGCAGCATAGTATTGTTCCTGAACTGTATTTGTCCAGCTTTGAGAATCACGCAAATGTTGATTTCATTTATTTATCTTTCTCAAGAGCGTTTACTGAATCATAAACTTCCTGTTTATAAATTGTCAATCATATGCATTTTAGGTGTCATCTTATTATTCAATAGGCAAGACTTAAACACCCATTTTGCTCATATTCATTTCCCTCTTGCTTAGGTGTACCACGGGATTCACACTGAGGACCATTGATATTCACTTTTTTATTAATGATATTAAAAGTGCATTCAAGAAAGTAAGCGTTGTGATGAGTTCAATTTTTTTTATGTTTTATCAGTTCAGAAGACTTCGTGTCTCGACATTATCTATTTTTAAATCCAAGAAGACGTTATGCTCTCATTTTTATAACATTCAGATCCATGATCGTCAATCTATACCTTCATTGATAATAATTAAAAAGATGAATGCTGTTAGAGATCTTGGCATTATGCTCAACTTAAAACACTATATACCTCACTAGTCAGACCTTATTTGGAATTTGTCTGCATAATTTGCTGTCCACACTATGGAATACATAAAAAATAAACTATCAGCATGCTTTTTTGAGAAAAATTGGCTATCTATTGAATATTCGTAGAGAAGAAATCAATTACAATAAATTATAAAATAATGTAACTTTGCTAAAAATTAGAGTTAGATATAATTTCTCAGAAATGTCCTTTCATTTTCAAATTGTTAAACGGCATTATTGTTAATGAAAATCTAATGTTGATGATAAATGAATTACAATAAATATTTATTATTTTATAAAGTGTTCTCAATAGAACGATGAGTTTGCTAAAAAAATTGTGTATTATTCTATTTATGTTCTTAGTTTTTTTTAAGTTATAAACTTACAAAGTGTGCATATGTAATTTTTCATTATATAGATAAAAAAAAATTAATAAGAGGATTCAAATTCCGTTGAATTATAAATAAACAAATAAATAAGTAAACCGCATTCTACGCACTTCTGTAACTTTCGAAACATACCGTCTAACCAACTTTTCGTACATTCATCATTCCACGTCGTTCGAAGGTCCTTACAGTTGAAAAATTTACCCCGTCAGCCTCTTCACAAAATAGAACAGCGCAAAGTCGCGTGAAATGAGGTAGGGAAAATGCTTCAGCAGTTCAGCCCAGTAGTTCCCAAATATAGGAGCAGACTTTGAAGTATTAGGTGGGGGGTATTATCGTGGTGGAAAACCACATGTCTGCTATTGAGAGTAGAGGAATGTTTTTAATAGCTTGAACAGGTCTGGCCAAGCACGCCTTGGTATTCCACTTTGCAGCACCACACGTTCCACTTCTTTGACGGTAAAAAAAGTCTGGCACCAACCATTCTCTTCTTCGCATATCGGGGCACGAGTGTATTTTCATCTTCAAATGTTTCGATTTTGTTTTTGATTTTAGTGGGCGCATCATGAAAGTAAATGCCGGGTTTCGTCCCAATATCATCCTACTGATGTAGCGAGATGTTCCGCATTCAAACTTGTTTAGTATCTCGCAGCACCATGAAATATGTCCTGTTATCTGCTTGTCAATTAAGACATGGATTATCCAAACAAAACAAATTTCTCTCGCTTAAAAGTGGTAGTACAGAATACTCTGAATTGCAGACGCAAAAATATCCGTAACATACTTCTGGCGGTATTGTCACATACTTTTCGGACAGCAGCGATGTTCATATAGGCGAGCCGTCCATGGAGCTGCTTCCAAACTAAAATTTCTTCTCTAAAACCCTTGACCCTCTCTGAATATAATCAAATAGTTCCAAACGCTACTAAACATTCAAACCGCGTGCAAATGATGTCCCAAATTGCCCAATATTTCATTTTTGATGAAGATCAATTTGTGAACTTTTAATACACATCCGTATTTAGTATTTATAGTTTGTTCATTAATACGAAGATTCGCCCATGAAAATGATATTGCCCTAACTGTAATTTAAATTTTCCTTTTGCCCACACCAGGTACTTTCCTGGTAATAAAGGTTTCTTCAAAATTGATCTCAAAGAAGCGTTATTGTGCGCGGGCGACTTCAAATCGTATTTCGAGAAACCTGACTTCGAAGCGCCTGGTTTGATGCAAATCTCTATCTTTCTTCGTTGCTGTGACACAGGCTATTCTCCTCTCCGACAGATCGTCTATATTCCCAACCTCGAAATATCGCTTTACCCACTTCTTAACGAATGCCTCCCACTTCCCATATATTTTGCGGACGCTTTATATGCCAGTTTCGGTCTTTTCGCATGATTCACTAAAACGACTGCTTCGTATCGCTTCAGGAATTTTGCACAGTAAAGATAACGAATTCGCTGATGTCAACAACACAATGTGCTGGCAAAATATGTAATGCCCAGGAGAGCACGAAATAAAGATTCAACTAAATTCACATAGATGGCGCTGCGGTCCCTTATTATCAAATGATGACGGTCACTTGTCATATTTTCCATTGTTTGGCTATAACATGCAATGTCAACAAAATGTTATTGAACTTGACTTGATTTTTTATTTTTTTCCAGATATATATCGCATTGCGGACCTGCGAGAGAAACGAATGGTGAAAGTACAAGAGGAAGCGGCGATGGCAGAGCCGAAAACTGCAGCCGCGACTGCAACCGCGCGAAAGCCGCGCTACCATAGTAGTCATTCGCACCACCATCCTACGTACTCACATTCACACATTCCCTATTATTACCACTTTTCGTATCCTACAGAAAGTGCCGAAGCGAACGGCACTAACGGAGGTGCCACGTCCCCCGCGAAGTTTTACTTCGGGCCCGGCTTCGAACCGCAGACCCAAGTTCCGAGTGCTTTCGGTGCTGGCCCCAGTCAAGGACAAAACGGCTCAGAATATGTCGTGCTTTTTCACGTCAACCCCGGTGTCACAATTAGCTTCCAAATCGGAGATAGCTTCGAAGTACTAAGAGGTAAGGTTCGAGATTTATTTAACGTTAGCTACAAATGCTAAATAGCTGTTACTTGTTAACTTGCCAAAAACGGCACATGCATCCCGAAACTTAATCTACATGCACTACACGTAGTCTGCAATATCGGTTACTGTTCACAGCTTTTGCAAGTTCACTGCTAGTGACTGCTAAACATAACGTTGCAGTGCATCAGATATTACTAAATAACGAGAACTTGCATCAGTAGCTATTTCTCAAACTATCTGTATTTTATCCATAGTTTGTTTTCAAATTTACATTTTTACCGAAATAAGTCTGCATTATATGAGGGCAATTCAAAAAGAAACACCCGTTTGCGCATACGCAAGAAATAGGAGACAGCACTGCCTCTCATGTAGCGCTGTACGCAGTAATTCAGTGGGAAGTGCGGAGTAAAATAAGGTTGTGTTATAATTTACTTGTCTGTTAGATCAATTGAAAATGAACATTGCCATAAAAATAATCGCACTACATGTGAAGTGCGTGCAGTAATACATTTTTGTGTGCGAAAAAAATTTTGGCGGATGCGATTTATCACAAACTGTCTAATGTTAACAAGCCCCACGTGATTAGTGAAAACGTGGTACGTCAATGCTGTCGAATATTTAAAGATGAACGCACTAACGTACACGATTAGGCGAAAAGTATGCCGCCCAACTGTAGCTAGCGATGAACTTTGATAAAAAAAACATTGATAAAAAGGTCTATTATTATGCTATTATGTTTTTGTATTACAACTCGTTTCTATCTGAATAAATTAAGTTAAGCGCATTGTTAAATGGTAGTTTTTTTAGACCTTATGTAAATTTATTAGTTATAAAGTTTTACAATGCATAGAGTTATGCTCGACATCATAGTACTTAAACTTACGTACCACTAGTACACTGTGTACAAGGAATAGTAAAACCGTAGACTTGTATGTTGTTCGAATTAAATGTGAAATTATTTGGTTTAGAAACTTAAAAGAACAATACATATAATAACCACACACTCTTCTCATGTAAGAAACAAAAATCAAATGTATCGTTCCTAAAGATTTCCGTAGTAAACAGTAAATTAAATTAGTTTTTGCTATTTTTTCAATTGCTTGTCGATAGTGACCTGAATTGCATATAATAAGCTGAAATTGCCCTAACGTTTAATATAATTTCCTCGAACGTATGTTGAAATTAAATCGTTTAGATGTTGGAATATATCGAATTATGTATAAGGAATTTTACGTGATCTTTCGCATTTAATACATTGACTCATCACGCAAGTTATTTTAGAAGGTGCAGAAATATAGCAAGTGGAAGAAGAATATCAACATTTAGATACCCGTATGATTAGAATGCCAAAGTAAATTGATGATACTTTTTCTTATTGTTTTTAGGATTTCCTAAACGATTATAAATGCTAAAAACTTATTCAAAATGGCGACTATTAGTTTCTGTATAAGCCTTGAGAAGTTTAGGTCAATTGTCTGTGGCAAGTACGACATCTACAGGAAAGTTGAGTGCAGCCGTTAGAGCTCGCTTCAAAGAATGAACATTAGTGTGTCTTATCGACGAAGGCATGTCCTCTAGAACTTCCTATAATAATCCAAAGGATTAAGATGTGGGTTACCAAAAGGTCTATCTCTAAAAAAGTAGGCGCGTTATTACTTAGTCTGAATTAACTTTGCTAGAGGGTCCAAAGCTCACCTCGGAAAATTTTGTTATTCGCGGATTTCACACCTTTTAAAACATTGTATTGATACACAGCGGCTGAAATTGTAACCCATTTTTTTACAGACGTTAGACAATGGGACACTCTGAACTCTTGGCACTGAGACGCTTTATTCTTACATACACCCTGTCATATTGTTAAAGTATTTCCATACTCTAAATTTTTTTCATCCCTGAACAGAATTTTTATGACTATCATGTGCGTACTCTATCAACAGTTTTTTCTAAAACATCTGTCTGCAAAAAATTAATCTTAGGTCTTGTTTGATAAAGTGAAATAATGTAGTTTTAGATATTAGCATCTCCCGAAACTTGATCTTCTGCTTATGAAGATTTCATTTAATTCGGATATTTAAGACTTGGATTACCTAAGTAGTCTAAACTAAATAAGGTCTCTTCTAAATTCGTAACTTTTCCAGTTTCTAATTTTAGAAATTTGCGTCTTTCCATACAATGTTTTACTTATTCTTAATTGTAAATGGGATTTCGTTATAATTATAAATTCCTCGAAATGTACTGCATTACGTTTTAGGAGTTGTAACTCAGTAGCTCTGCTACAGGCAAAGCAAGTGCTGTCTTTACTAAGGGATTTAAAGCGGTATTCTTGAGTTACTATCCTAAGAATCCCCAACAATATTGTAACGCTTGCGTGTTAACTTACGTAAGTATCTTGATTTCATGAGAAATTAGATAAAGCGATACCAAGAAGCAAAAGCTGTGTATAAATTGTATAATTGAGGAGAGACACAAGTAACGTCGATAAAAACCATTAAGCGGTAGTATGATTTTGTTAGAAAAATTTTAAACTTAACACTATCAAAAAGTGGCCTATGACAATCAAACGGCCTTTAGAAGTAATCCGACTGTTAAACCCTGATTTTAAAGCTGTCCTGATTTGCACATGGGAAGAAAGTATTTCAGTGCTCTATTAAACACTCCGTTAAGTTGTTTCAATGAATGGGAATTTGGAACATTACACCTCTTTATACAAAATACAGAAAATATGGTTAATAGATATGAAAAGTGTTTCCTAGAGTCTAGTATGGAATCAATAATGAAGAAAAGAACAACTCCAGATATTGCAGCCAGCGATCTTGGAAAGAATATTGGCTTGGTCCTTGCAATCTTCTAATGCCAATTCAATCGAAATTGTCTGGTTATACTTCAAATGCACAAAGAATGAACTCAAAGAAGTATCCCAATAAATGCGATACTACAGTACCGGCTAAAAATATATCAATCTTTATAGTATTTTTGCCGTATTTTTTTCGTTTCTTTGTATTTGTCGCTGAAATTTTCAGAAAATGTTTTTCGAGGTATTTCACACCGTTCCTGAATCTATTAAAAAAAAACGCAACAACTAAATTGTAAAAAACTATTAGCACAACAAAAAATGATCAAAATACAGCAACTAATAAATATCAAATAAGAACTTACTATTTATTTATTTATTTGAGTAATTATGTCAGTCAATGCCCTGTCTTTCGGCACCACACTAAGCTTTACCCTATCTGGGGGATAACCTCCTATGAATTGGTCAATCCGAGTACATGCTAACCTAGCCGTGGGTGATCACCCCGCCCCGGCATTCGCCTTTGTGTACAACTTGGGAAAACCACGGAAAGCCCGAGTCAGGGAGGGCTTCCTGGAACTACAGAGTCTTAAATAAGAACACCATAATCCCCAAATCACCGGGAATTAATTAAAAATAAACAACAGTCTAATCGTCTAATACTTTGTAGCGTAAATGACGGCTTTGCATGGAGTCCAAAAGACTATGAATGAAGGAGAGGGAATGTTCTTCTATTTTTCCTCTAGTTAAGCATCTGCATTATTGGCATTTATGCCACCCAGACGATGTTTCAATTCTATCCAGAGGTCCTTGATGATATTCATGGCTGGGCCAGTCGGAGAGGGCCAATGACGGCGAGCGAACTAGTCCTGGACATTCTTCGAACAATGTTTGGGATCATTGCCCTATTAGAAAATGCACGCGCACCTTCCTGTTATTTCCCCATTAAATCCAGCTTACCACAGACGACATATGATAGTACGAACAAGTGGTTTCAGGTTTAGGGGGCACTCAATTGGCTGCCGTGAGGTAGGGGTTGTCGCGGGACATGTGGATAGCGTTCTTGTTGACGAGTCTCGAGGTGGTCTTGGGACTTTTTCACAACACCACCTTGGATCCTCTAGCGCTTCAGAAAATCTCTTGTAGAGATCAAACTCTGCTGCAAACTCATAGAAAGTTCTACTTTGGGTACGACCACTGGCAATCGCCTTCTGGATATATGGGGTTACATTGCGGAAGCATACCTGACACGCTCATTATTATTTAACAAATTTAAAAAACGAAAAATGACAACGAAAACTACACAAAATAGGAGTTCTTCAAGAGTTAATAAAATGCCGATCTTCACTGATTACAGTGATATGTACGGCATTATCAGGACAAACGGTCAAAATTTTTATTTGCATAATTATGGAAGAGGTGTCAAAACATTGTCCAAAATTTAAAAATTATTAGCACATAAAAGAGTTATAAGGAAAAAACTTGATATATTTTTTACCGGTACTGTAGACAATAAAGGTGATATTGAACACCTCACTAAATCAATCAAATTTTGTAAGTACTTAATGAAAATAATAAAATTGATTGGACACTCTTGTGGGATTAACTATATTCTAACGGTTCTCTTTATAATCATACTTCGTCATTAAACAACAAAAATTGATTCTGCTTAAAGCAAGGGTAGGCTTCAATATAGATAATATTTATAGAAATACTTAATACACATGATATTACCTGAGTAGCTGGCAGTATAGAACTATTAAATCGCGTAATTTTAATATTTAGGATTAGCTAGTGAAGAACGCGAGTTTAAATAAACGGCAAACTAGTTCTTAACGTCCGTAGACCAAATAAACTCGATTACAAAGCAGGAAGTCGTTAAAATAATTTATTTTGATCTGCTTCTTAACAATCTTAGAAATTGTGAGCTAGAAATGCGGAACAATCACGACCAAATGATCTGTTAAAACAAAAATCAAAGATTGGTGTTTTTTATTCTTTAATGTTTGTACTCGTTTTATATAAAAATTAGTTCTAAAAACGTGTTTATTCGACTGAAGTCTTCTCCATATTCGTATGTAGTCCATTTTCTATTTTGGGTGATTGCAATTTACCTATCCAATAGGTAGTTTGTCTAAATTGTTTTTTTGTTTGATGGTGTCTTTTAACCATCTTTTTTTTAATATTACATTTAACAAAAGATTATAATTAAACTATACAAGATATACTTCATATTCAAAAACGTGCTTGTTCTGTATTAATATAAATTATTATCAATTAATATATCATTATTTACAGCACTAATAAACACCATGAGAATTAATGAAAAGTTTTTAGGTTTTCGATATTTGTAGGAATTGAACCGATAACACTACAATATCTATGTATGTATACATAGATATGACACACTTCAATTATTATTAAAAGAAAATGAACAAGTGTGTGCGGAACAAATATTTGATCACTCGTGTTCTGTGGCAGATGCTTGTAGGTGCTGACGTAATGCGGAGATATAAAAACTTATTGTCTGTCCAAGAGCAATAAAATTGTTATGAATTCGATCCAGTAATACGAGTTCATGAACGATTAATTTTTATAATGGCTTATTTATATTCTTGTTGCTGTGTTTGAGCACACAACCCATACATTCCCTTGGTCGCGCAAGACACGCGAAGACCTATATTATAATTGGTTGTGGTAAATAATTTTTATCTATTTGTTGTTTTGTCTTAATTCAGTCGATATAAATTAAATAGAGACGGACCAGACCACATATAACTAGAATTGTTTACAGTTTAGCATGAAAATGCTTCTAATTAAGAAACTTCCTGCTTTCACCTAACTTTTTAGATAAACCTTCACATTTGCGAAGACTTTTATTTTTAATTGGATACCAGCATATTCGATTGCCTTGGACATGTCCGTTTTACCGCCCCGTATCCTGCTTTGTTTTTAGCAAAAACGCTAATACTTCATCAGACTTCAGATTACCTTCTAGGGGAAACATGAGGGAAGGCGTACGTGTGGTAGTAGCTTATCTTAAGTCCTCATTTATTGAACATGACCTTATATTGCCACCATAGATGGTTTTTATCTATAGTCTGAGCCTAGAATTGTATGGTAAAGATTTTAATGTAGGAAATACTTTTCTTGGTTCCGTTTCTAATTTTATTTATTAATTAATCGCTATTTTATTGGCCATATTGTGAACAGAAATTTGATGCAGTATCTGTCCATTTTTGTAGGACCGTGAAGATAAATTTTTACCCAATTGGATCATAAATATTATCTTTCAAATAGTTTTAGTTTGTAACATGATTGTTACATGTTAATAGTTAGACCACTCTTTAAAAATCTACCTTAGAGAAAATCAAGTTTGGCTAACTTGTGTACAAGTGCAGTCACCAAAAATCATTTTCAAGATATTGATAAATCTTAACATCTCAAGAAATGGGTGAAGTGTTGTCATTCAATGGCAAGTTGCAGTTAGATTGGCACTGTACAGTTCTGACACAATTTAAGCTTTAAAGATGTTCATATGGACCTTAAACTGCATATTTTCAAACGAAGGAACAGGTTCCTTATTTTTCACATAAACGTAATGATACTAAAAGAAGTAAACATCTGTTAACATAGAACCAAGAATAGATTGGGAGCGAAAAAGATAAAAACAAAATCCAGCAATATTTATACTAACAAAATAACTGGATTTATACATATATGGAACAGTAGTGAAACCTTTCAAAAAGTTCCTAGAGTTCAGCGTGATCACGGTACATACAAGATGACCATTAATTGGATGCTGATGGTTGAGGTTAAATTACAAAAAAAACAAAGGATATTCAGACCGGATAAATTTCAATTTATTGATTAGATAAAGGACTAGATTGTAATATTTCGAAAATGTCTTCCTTTGCTCTTGGTCACGAGTTCCAGACGTTTCAAAAAGTGATCAATAATTTTGTATCTTTTTTCCTTTTTTATTGAATTAATAACATCTTTAATGCGAATTTTGAGGCCATCGGTGTTTTTTATTATTCCTTGATGTAGATAATAAGCAATGTCTTTTGTTAAGCTCCAGAATAAATAGTCACAGCGGTTTAAATCGGAGAATATGGTGGCGACTCAAGTTTCTCCGTCTGTCTTCGTCTTTTTATCCAAGGCAATGATATTCGAGCCAAAGACACGTGATATGGCACCCATGTCTTTTTGGGTTTGATGGATCCGGGCGCCATCTTGCATAAACCAAAAATCCTTGTTTCGTTGGTTTTTGACTAGTGCGATCGAAAAATTTGACAAAGACTCAAATCTTCTTCATTATCTATTTGAAGAGACATTCTCTTAATTTCAGTGTCTTTCGAAGCGGTTTTCTGCGATATAGACACCGTTTCTCCCGTGAGTTTTCAGACTTCTTCGATATTCTCTTCGGTTCTCACTGATTTTGGTCGACTGGCTTTTTCTTCTCTGCCTGTGGCCAACCATTTTTCGGTTAATCTATGCAATTTATTAAAAATTTGTTATACATTTTCAGTTATTAAATCAAGTTAAAAATTAAATAAATTTTAACATGGATAAAAACCTTTTCATTGTCCTCGGATCTAATATCAACTTCCGATCTATCTCTCGCTTCCACTTTCCGACGGTTTCATTCGCATCCTACCCACAGCTATAATAGTATTCAATGGTTTGTACTATTTCGGAAATCGTATACACAGTTGATGCCGATGCAATGTTGAAATTAATTCTATAAGGGTATTGTCGGGCAAACTGTAAACAACAACTCACGTGAATTTTATAAGGTTTTTGCCTGAACAGTTTAGAGAGGTCGCTTATAGAAGCAGTTACATATAATTAATGGCCACCTTGTATATCTTCTGTCACAGTCTGGGTGTGATAGAAGATTAGAACCAAAGTATATTAAAAGACATTTTGGATAGTATAATAAATTTTTCAACGGCAATGTTTCTTCTGAAGTATTGAGAGTACATGAAAAATAGCGTTCATAAGCCCATACCTGGATTCTTTGAATTACAAAATTTTGGGGAAATTTTAAGTTACGTGATACCCACGTTTAGTTCATCAAAAAGATCATTTATTCGGTCAGTGGAGGTGCCGCTATCGACGAATAACCAGAACGACTTAGAGCACATTTCGTATGAAAATTTTCCAAATGAAAAAGGCTACCAAAATAGCGTTTTTTTGGTAAATTTAAACGTAACCATATTAGGTTTAAATTTCATCTTTCACTTCATTTAATATAAAAATGGCACTTGTTCGCGCATGAGTCTATACAGGGTCGTCGAGGTAAATCCTGAAAATAAATAAACAATGAAAATAACATTAAAACACCAGAAAAATTAAATTTGGTTACATAAAACTCAGCGTAATTAACGTAAATAGTATTGAAAACCATATTATTCAATGTAGCCCCCATCGGCCACTACGACCTACTCGAGCCGATGCCTAAACCTGCTCCAGGCCTACACAACTTCTTCCTTGTCCATATGTGTCATTACCTCTTTGATATTATGATGCCTCTCGCTGACCTTCATGTAGTAGTTAAGGAGATTGCTCAAAACCTCGGTACCATCGCAAAAGCGGAAAACTTCGTGTGCATCACAGTAGACCTTTCAAGGCTATCTGAGTAAATCTATTTTGCGGTTCACCTTCTTGTCCTGGATGAAGTTCTTTTCAGCCGAATCTCATGTTTAATGTCGTTCACCAGTGCCTGAGCGTTTAACTTTCCATCCAGTTTGTTTTTTTCAGTCAACAATTAGCGGTTTTTTAAGAGGAAAAACCTGTAATCCGGGTCCTGGTACACTGCTAGATTGTCGTCCATCCCACGCCCATTTCTTTTACCAGCTTAGTTACGCTCCGCCCAGAATTCCTCATTTGTCCTGTCAGCAGTTACCGTCTCCTGGTGGTAAGATTCTCTGTACTTCTTACCTACCCCGTAAACTTGAATCATTTTATAGCCAAACCACGCAATCATTTCTGTCTGCAATTTTTTGGTATGAATGGATTCGACTATAGCAGCTCTGCGATCGTATTCTCGGTCCATTTTGTGGACTATCGTAGATTGTTGATCATGTGACATTAACTTGCTACCTAATAGAAGATTTCGCATGCGCATCAAACGGTAATACTTCATTTCACGCACCTTGTACAATAATGTAATTAAATCTACCTATTAAGATTTAAGAATGCTGCTCAAACTCAGACGGTTTATTGCAGTGAGCAGAGTTCTGCTCTCGTTCCTTAAAAACAACTAATTAAAATTGTTTGTCAATTTGTACCACACACTTCGCAGTATTTGTAAATCTCCGAAATCGCCCAGTTTGACGAAATTGCTTGTTTTGCGTAGCAGCGCAAATTAAATCGGATCCGTTATGTTGAAACAACCACGACGAACAATTACAACATGCGCACATAAAAAACAAGCTGCCGATGATAAGAGAGATTTTGAGATTGTGTAATATTCGCACCGATCATTGGTTAACGTTTGGGAGAGTTTTCTAATTTTTTTTATAAATTTTGACTATTTTAATTAAACTAAATATGAAGTCTACCATTATAATATTTTTTACTGCTATACTCAGTTTGTATTTTTTAATTATTGATGGCCATTAATTATAATTAACATATTATCAATGTCTAGTATGGGTCAAATATTACAGTACTGTTATCAAAACTAACCAATTTGGATTATTAACTATAACTTACTGACTTTGCCTCCATTACATCACCTAAGGAACAGCAAACATTTTTGGAATTTCCTTTGCGTCCTTTCTGTTCGCTATACACAAGGTGGTTTAAATTAAACTTCGAATTGAAACTTCTGACCTTTTTTGTTTTGTTTTTCCGATTAGTAAATATGAAACGCGCTGTTCTAAAAAGAAAAATTTGGTAAAAATTTTGCGCCAACGGTACAAAACCTCCATGGAGTTTTTGGTCAAAATAGTGCACCAAATGAATCAACTGTTCAAAATTTAAGGAAACCAGAGCAGTAATGGATGCAATTGAGCATTGTAAAATACAGGATTGTGTAAAATTGTTAAATACGGTTGCGGTAGTACTGGTGTAGTGCCGTAAGACGGAGCACCAGCCAATTTTAAATTAACATTGCCTGTAATATTTTTGTATAATAATCTACCAATAAATTGTAAGTAATGGATGCAAAATGTCGCTAGCGTATAGCGCATAGTAAAGTCTTATAAGAATATTTCCATAGTCAAAGGTCATTTCGCGAAGTTCTCTTCAACTACTTTAAAGACCTGTACCTTCATGCGTACAAAATTCAACTGATCTTCTTCGTCATCGAAAATTTGTCAGTTATTTTTGAGTATCGTGAAGTATATTATGAGATATGGCGCATTTCCAACTCTACCGGGTTGTGATCAAGCAAAATGAAAAACAAATGCCTTCTTAATGAGTGACTGGTGTGGATATTGAGTAGGTGACATGATAGACCTATGCCTTTTCGATGATGATGCTAGAAATATTGTAACTGCGAATCGCAATCGTGACCCTTACATGATAACATAGTTTGTGTTGGGCAACATGGATTGAACAAATGTGGCTTTAGCACGACAACGCTACCTGCCGTAGAGTTCGAGTAACAGTTGATTTACTGCCAACATCAACTGACTAGCTATGTCTTGTGACTTAACACCATGAGACTTCTTTTCTAAGAAACAATATCCAGGTCGCAAAATGGTTGAAAGGTTGAGTGGATTAAAAAAAACACTTCGAGGAACTCCATTTGACTCAGTTGATTCGATAAAACAAAAATCGATGAAGGTGTTGATAAAAATTCCAAAAAGTGAATATGAAAAGCGTTTCTAAGAATGAATTAAATATTTGCGTATGTGTATTGCAACTGAAGGGGATTTCTTTGAAGGAGACAAAATAAATGTGGATGTGGTATAATTAATTTGTTGTACAAATAATCTTTACAAAATAAGTCCCCATTTTTTTGTAAAATTTATTTGTCTGTTTGGTCTAATATCAGAGCAGATCTCGATTGAAATTATTCATATCCTACTTCGGAATAATAATGGTGCGACTTTACGCCCCGCATCAGCGCATACCCTGCGAACTTAGTCGCGCATCATTTCTGATGCGAGACGATGCGACGCCTTAGACGAACGCCATTATTACCCCTTGTTCAAAGTGAATTAACGTACTCAATTATTTTTGCTGATTGGGTAGGCCACTCGGCCTCAGTCCAGGATGATCCTGGATCCGCGCGGATGTACTGCCACCCTAATATTGAAATACATCCTACTATAAACAATATAAAAAAGTAAAACGGAACATAAATTAGTGGGGACTTCTAAGAACCAAAACACCGTAGCTAATTTACGTAATAATCTACTGCGTACTCAATAACGGCCAAAATAAAATAATTAGTTCTACGAATTTTTGCTGGCCTTTACACAACTTCTGTGAAAATGATCCAACACCAACATAAATCATAAGTTTTAATTGTGCAGCATTAAATTGTACTTGGTACCGATTTTCGTGCATCAATTATCGTCGATAACCTCCAACCTCCGTTTATTTTTAGTAACATTTCCGCAACTATATCTGTTTGACTTGACCAGAGATTATCGTTTATTGAAGCACGAAATCCGCTTTGATTTCTTATAAACGAAGACATTATCAACATTATTTTTAAAAACAGCGCAAGGAAAAACCGTTGACAACACGGTAGTTGTTTATGTAAATAACTATATTGTATTTTGTAAATTTAACTTATTGCCGTTAGTGTATATGACTTAAAAAGTACAAAAAATATTACTTATCGCCATTTAAACTATAAATGTCAATTTTAACCAAATCAAAGAAATCACTAATTTTTTATTTCAAGCTCGAGAGATCTCAAATTTTGTATATTACCTCATTCTAATCTTATCATAGACTCACAAACATTTTAATAATTCACTAACTGTAAATGATGACGATCAAATATAGTCTCCGTTTTTCCATATCTCAGATAGCATGCTAACTTCTTTAAAGGGACCACTTTACGAACTTTTCAATATCACCTTACTGATTGCTTCGGTGACTAAATCCAAATATGCGAGCTTTCAAAGGCGCAAAACAGTTGAAGTCAGAGGGATGCACATGAATATGAAAGAAGGTCCCAAATCTCCCACTTTTTCTCCATCAATTACTCTTTAACGAAACAATGATAAAGGACGTCACACCCCTTTCTTTCATCCATTCCGAGATATACAGAAGTCTCGAGGAATGACATAGACTTCTTTAGTGACGTTAGTCTTTTCTCTTTGCAGAGATGCCAAAAACTGCTTCCATCGAAATCCACTGCCATAATCGATATCCTCTTCCTCTCCCTGAACTCTTGTCCTGGCTCTCGTTGAGCAGTCTCACCCTCTTCTGAGCAACTTGTTTTTAGGTAGGGGTAAGTAAAGGGGTGCCCAACTTTCATCTATAGCGAGGGTCTGCTTCAATAGCTGAGGTTAACGGTTGTACTGAAGGAGATTATCATGGCACACGTCGAATCGAACTTGTCTTTGCTCTTCTGTCGAATTGTGGGGAACAAGTTTTTGAAATTCTCCAAAGACTAGTTTTGGGAAATATCAACGTGTATGTCCAGCTCGGCAACTGACCATGATAAAATTATACATATTATTTGTATATTGAACATTTATCAACTATCTCTTGATGTTTCGGTCCATATGCAAATTTTATCTCTAAACAACTAGTAGTGCTTGGATATTAAAGCTATGCGCACTTGTACACAAATCTAATTTATACTACTACTGACCAAGATATATAAATAAATATTGTAGTTAAACTCAGATTTATCGGTATCCAAGTCAAGCAAGCAAAAACATGCGAGGTTTTTCCCCAAGTGAAATACTTGATTAACTACAGCATCTTCACTTACAACTACTTTTTATTCATCTCAAATAACATTTTAGGCAAATGCTTCGCGAAACATAAGTGAACATTCTTTCTATATATCGTCACTTCTGTAATTAATCCGAAAAGGTGCACTTTAGTTCATCTGAAAGGATTATCATTTTTTTTAAAATCACATTATCCAAGTTAGGATGTCTTTAAGCCAATTCGGTTTTTGAGATATTATAAAGCTGTTCTATATCAAATAGAAGAGGCGGGTAGCGATTTAAGGGGAAATTTTGTTTGAAGTAATTCGGATCTACAAAAAAGGTGTTTAAGTAAACAAATACAAATGTATACAATAATGATAGGGTATGTCTAAATCCATAACTTTAAAGGGCTATGCTCAGTCGGAAAGTAAAAAAGATGATTTTAGATTCTTCCAAAACAGTTGCTTATTAATAATACTTGATATACTTATATATATTCCACTAAGATGATATTTAAAAAGGAAATTAAAAGTTATCGAACATATGACGATTTTGCCCGAGGACTTCTGAAAAAAAGGTGTTCTTCAATGGTCACCCTTTCTCGAAATGAAAATCAAATGAAACAGAATTATTTTATGCCTTATTTAGTTCTTGAACGAAGGATTTTAAAACAAAAATATACCGCAAAATGTCAGACGTTCAAAGTAAAACTTTCGATTTTTGGTGGAAAAATTCTTTTGTTTTTACTGAAATAAAAAAGTCCTTCATTTAAGAACTAGTTTTAGTGATGTCCAAAATACACAAAAACTTAAAGAAAACGATACGGTAGTATCTGAGATACCTTGGCCACCGACCTGAAAAATGTTATCAATAAAAATGCTCGAAAAGTTTAAAGGCTGGTTACATATCAATAAATTCTTCTTTAGAGGATGAAGCCTGCAATAAGCCTTTCATATTTCCGTCACGAATCTACTCCCGCGCACGACAGTTGGTTGTAGTGATGCAGACTGAATCACAGCGTATAGTTATAGCGTCGAACATGTAAGTCTTCGTTAATCACGACAGCTGCGATATACTGCAAAATCAACGGTTTTTAATTGGAAAACGAATAATTTTTAGTCTGATTTTCCATGTCAATTGATTATAGCTTTCATTATTATTTTGATTAAAACTGCCAACATATCTTTTCAGCAATTATTTTGTAGTAAGTATAGCATCTGAAACATACTGAGGTAAAGCACTATAATTGTATTGAAAATATTTAAATATACCTTTTGCAGAAGACCTCTAGCAGGACGCGGCCTACATCGCGACACAATTTTTTTCAATCGAGCCATAATGTCTTCTAAACCACGGGGACGCGGTGACTCAGATGTCTCAACCAGTTGGCTCTGTCTTCTAGCCGGCGCGCGCGAGTTCGAGACTCGCTCAACCCATGAGGGTGTGCGAATGTCCTAGCATTTAAATGCATATTAATGGGCACAATAAGCCCTTGCGGCTGCAATGCCTGTAAGTGCGCCAAAAAAATTCCCTAAACCACACTAAGCAATCAGTTTAACAATCATGTTTTTCAAGTCCCTAGACTTTCTTCTTACGCATGTATTCGAGTTTACATTTGTTTTGCACGTGGGCCATGTGATATTTTTTCATAATAAATATAGTGTCCATACGGAGCAAAATAATCAATACAAATGTCAGTCTTAGGTCCTTCGATGTAATTGATGTATTTTACATGATACTTCTTTTCTTGTCAGTCGTACCTTCATTGTTAGATGCGTAATCTTTAATATATGTTTCGGATTGTAGCCTTTTCTTTTGTTCTAAAATTTTGATAACAATATCAAGTGTTTTCCCAGATTAATAACAAGTAATCGAAGATACTCCACGAGAGGTGAAAAACACGTTTTTTTCTAGGTATCATCCCCTGATACAGTAAATTCGTTTGTGTTTGCCATACTTTCTTTCTGCATTTTTCCTTTCTTCTATGGCTTTTTTGAAAAGCTTATCAGACACGACTAAGTATATTTTTACAATAACACCATAAGCATCGTGGAAAAAATTGTCTCATATCCATTAACCTACAAAATTCTGATAACCTTTTAAACTGATCCGCAAAGCTGTCACTCTCACTTAGCCTGTTAACCTCAACTGTATATTCACTCCAAGAACACGAAGAAATTTCTCTAGGTACTTGCTCATTACATAGTCCTGCAATTTTAAATCCTAGGTCCATGTGATTTTGCAGTTTTGCACCCCACACTCTTTGAATTTCTCTTTGTAGCATTATTTGCTAACTATTTCGTTGATCAATCTTAAACTAAAACATTTAATATTGATTGCCACAACCTTCGGTTTTTCCTTTCGTACACCCCAACAATAATTTTGTAGTACTATATCTGAACAAAGGGTGGAATAAAATATTAGGACAAGTTGTACCATAACCTTCTTAATTTTTTTGTATCAACTTTGAAGAATATTATTCCACTGAAAAAATGCTTGTCACCAATTCTTACTTCAACTGGCACAAATATTACCTTCTTGGCCACACGCCACACTCGTAAATAATTTGAAATGTCATGACTTTTAGAACCAGGACAGTTTTCTTGGCCCATTGGATCGTGTTTGCCTTCGAGGAGTCAATAACCCGAACACCGCCCTTCTCACCATGTATCACATGTTCTGCTATGCTGACTATAACCTCTGGTTGATGATTTTTTTATGAGATACCCTATAGAAAAAAGAATTAGCCCTTCGAATAACATTTGATGTTCAATTCAATTATTTAAATACACAGAATGTGACAATAGGAAACGAAAATTATTTAATGCTCTTATAAACTTATCTCGATTTATTCCGAAATGACATAGGAAAATACATTACGCATGCGCATACAATGATGAGTACGCCGTAATAAATTATCAGATTACGTAAATTAAAATCGGTCCCGAGTTTTCCGCATCTATGTAAAGAAATTTTATATCTATCCGGTTTATGGTTGAGTAGTGAAAGCGCTTGGTTCCGATGTGGACGGACCCCAGTTCAATTCTGAGCTCAGATTCCTGACGGGTGGCCTAATCAGACAGTAAAAATAAATGAGCAGCCGCGTTTAGTTCGAACAAGGGTTCATAGCGGGGTGGTTACTACACCTCCATGTGACAGACTCGACCTTTCAAGTCGCTGCCAAAAGCATCGCCACTATTGTTTTCTTTCCTATTCGCGTAAACTACAAATAGTAAGGTATTTCGTCAATCCAGATCGTATTTGCGGGTTATAAATTACTCTATTTGTGTGCCAAATAAGAATTCAATTGACAAGGACACTCGTCGAGTATTTTAATAAAGATTGTCACCCTATTTTAATTACACACGTAATTACGAGTTAAGTGGCCTCCTATAGTGTATATTTAGCTTTTTTATAATCTTCTGAATGAAGTTTTACGACTGGAAACGCTACGATTTCGATAGTTCGTTTCAGATAACAGCACTTGAACTATTTCGCTAGTCGATATTAGGAAGGTTTAGCTTATTGTAGAAACCAGTGGTGCAAACGATGCATCGCAGCCTTGGGGTCCTATAATGTGGAATTTCCGATTCTTACCTTGCTTCCTTATTCTAAACAGTTGAAGTGGCCAACTGAGACTAGATAAGCTCCGACTATTCAAGGTTTTCTTCGAAGCCATTGCTAAAATGGATGAAATTATCTAGCGGTAGCGTGCTTGCTCGAATCCTCACTTATCGCTCAATCGCGCGACCTTTCTGCCGACGATGAACAGACAGGAACGCAGTACAAAAACTCAGTTGATTCGCAGAAGCTTAAAGATCATTATAAACTTCGTTTTATCTTGAGTTCATAATTTTAATTTTGTCTTCACAGTGTAACAGTTTGGAAGACACGTGGAGTAAAATATCATGCCCCCTCCCCCACCTCCCCATGTTTTGTTTATATTACTCTGTGAATCATATCCACGCATTATCTGCTTTTTTCGGCGCAAAAACACCTATATCTGATACTTTTAATAACTAATACAATCAATTCCTACAAACGCTGAACAATACATCGAACGATCCAATTTTAACAACTCGATCAATACTCAACCATAACTTGGTTCCTTTCACTTAAAACATCAGAACCGTAACCAGTTTTGCATAATAAATTATTAATGGTGCTTGCTGCACATTCTCCGATTACATAAAACTGCGAAACTAATCATCCAAGGCCACGACTTGAAATTTTTGTTATCACAATGATCAAAAAATGCTCGCTAAATGTTTTGCTAAGGCAAAGTTATATTTCATAGAAGGAACGCTTGCTGCAACTATTTTTATAGACAAACTGCGTCGCTGCACTACTACTTCCAAGTGAAAGCAACTGCACGTTGCAGTTTTTATTTAAATGTCAAGGAATTCTGAACAATCTCTGAGTAGAAGAAGTGCGCTGCGGCTGGTTTGAAATTTCAGTTTGGGTTTTCGTTTACTATGAAATGCTTAGTTACAAAACAAATTTTGAAGCAATTTTTACTACAGGAACAGTATTATCATGTTAGATTTTGGAGAATAACAGTAATCTCCATTAACCCGTTCAGGTATCAAAAGTCGGATTTTTTTAAAAATCTAAATTTTTGGTAATAAGAAAGTCTTCAAAAGCTCGCTTAGCGCAGTTTGCTAGTTTTGTATATGAAATCTGTTGGTGAAAAGTCAGGAGGGAAAACGTCAATTCTATTACGTAAGGTCTTACGTGAAAAAGTATCGGCCCTTATCCAGGTCGTTTGAAAGGCATAATGTCCAATTCTCTATAGAACTGGGCAGTAAGGAACACCATTTTGTTGCGTTCTGTTAATTCATACGGAACCCATCTGCTAGCTTAAGATTTTAAGTGTTCCAATCCTATGAAGATGATGATTTATAGTAGCTTTGAATAAGCTGAAACGCAGTGTGAGATACTGAACAGTAGTCGAACTGGAAGTTTTATTTTAATGCGCAATGTCCCCTCAGTTTCGATGCACCGTTGAAGTCTTCGCATTTTGAAGTTCTCATTAGTCTTTCTAACATGTGTTGAAGAGGAATAGACCTGATTTTTTGACTTAGGTGGGCTTGGAAGGTTTGTAAAGCTAAGCCGTGAGGCTGAAGAATTCATATGGGGCGAGATCCGGTGAGCCAGCTGACTAAGTGACGTTATCGCATCGTAACACGTTATATAACACTTGGAGCGAAGTCTTGCTGTATGGGCTGAGATTCCATCTTGTTGGAACCAAACATTTCCAAATTAGGGTGTAGATTCCTGCACAAAACCATTTTGCATAGATGAAAACGAACAACTTACTCGGCGATGACCAGAGATTATTGCCGGATCGGAAGAAACGGTTATTGCCACGTTAAAGAGGGGATTTTTTCATGTATATCCCTCAAAGAGTTAGCTGCCGAGCTCCAAACTCCTCACAGCTACGGTAGCTTAAAATAAGTGTAAGGAATGCACAGGAAAGTCGACCCGCATTCTATTCTTGATTTCTCTTCATGCCAAATATTCTATGCATGCTCCACTGACGTCTGCACAAGTCAGCGAATGGCTCAGCCGGTTAGGCGTCGTGCTTGTAATCCGGGTTCGATTCCTATCTAGTGCACTTTTTTGTCGGAGTTCGGCAACTAATTCTTTGAGGGATATACATGAAAAAATCCCCTCTTTAACGTGGCAATAACCGTTTCTTCCGATCCGGCAATAATCTCTGGTCATCTCCGAGTTAGTATAATACCATAGACACGTGCAGAGCAACGGTATGTTTGTGCACAAATGACAAATGAATTTTTATTTTTAATATCAGGAAAATTGTAAGTTTTAATTAAAAATTATTTTTATTTTTTGTCCTCCAGCGTAAAAGAAATAAAAATGATTCTGCTATGAGAAAATTCATTGGAAATCTGCACGAACAATGAACATATTCGTACAGATTTCTATTCTTCAACTTCATGTGTTTGTTTCAAACTCCATTATTTCGCATCGAACTTTATTAAATAGACTGTCTTAAGTTGTCGAATACAATTGTGTTGTAACAAATGTAAGATTTTGTGGTTAAAATTAAATAAAAATTTGATACTCGTACAAAATTCAAATAATGACGAGACTCAACACTTCACGAGGAGCACGGCCTGCGAACTAAGAAGGTTTTGAAGCTCTCATATGTTTACACCATCTCTGATGCAGAGCGACAAAATCCGAATATTAACAGAAATATTTTTATATTGACAGCAGAATTATTAAGTTATTGAACTCTGTCACAGTATAAGAAGAAGAAATCAGTGCGTACCTATTATATATACAAATTTTCGTTACATTCTAGCATTACCAACAAAAATTAATTGGACATTATAAATCTAGTAACAGGGTAATTGTTTTAAAATTCCCATGCACATGGAAATGCAACGTCAGTTTGAGCAGAACTTATTAACAATTGAAACTCGCTATTACTTAAAACAATGGTATTTATGAATTACGAACTGTTTTTCCAAATTTATTTATTAACGTCATATTGGGCAATAGTGACGTTCAACGCTTTTTTCTTGTGTAGGTATTTTACTATGTTTAATTTATATTGATATATATAAATGCACTGCATTGAGGTGGCGTTAAATATAATGGACTGTTCCACAAAAAAAAATTTTTTGGAAATAAGAACTTCTAAAAATACCTTTATTTAATTTTACTTTATAATAAGAATTTTGCTAGTGATGTACTAGGAAATAGCGTGAATTATTAGTTACAGCTGCTTTCCTGTCTTTTTGTTAGTATTGCTTTTCTTTTTCCACTTATAGGGCGTATGGATCTTTATCCTATTCAATTGTAATTTGTTGGATTTAAATCTGTTTTATTTATCATATACTTGGTCTTCTGGTAATTTAATTATAATCCTATTCTGTGGGTCGCTTCTTCTAATTAATTTATTAGACTTATTAACTCAGATTTTGTTTTTGCAAAAATCGCTATATCATTGGTCTATTCTTTCGCCATTGATATTAATTCCATGAATACTTCATTCAATATTCTCAAAAAAGGCTTCTAATGCTAACATAAATAATTTTAGCGACATCGTCATATGCCTTTGTCGTCCTCCTCATTTGGTACGTCCTTTCGTACCTCGGAGTAAAATTTGTGTAGTGATAATCGATTCTGTACTATATAAGCTTGGTAGGCGACCTATAGTTCCGTGGGGACTTTATAGGACATGATGATGATGATGATGATGATAATGATAATGATACAAACTTGGTGGTATAGTTTTCTTTTTTGTAAAACTTCTAAAATTAATGGGATGACATTGAGAAATGTATATTGTTACTAGACTTTTTGTGTTTATTGTTAATTTGCTTTAATGTAACGTAACTGTAAAGCAACAGTTTTTTACAAAGTTTTCATTGATAAACTGCCTATATTGCAATACAATAAAAAATTATCAACAATTAGAAAGAACAATTTTCTTATTGATAACCACGTGTAAAGTAGAAACTTCTGTGATTTTGTAAAGTTTGATTTTTTCTTCCAAATTTGCCCATGTTTAAAGATAAGTCACTGGAACATTTTTAAAGACTACACAATTACATAAAAACCAAATAAAAAACGGAGACTAGTGAGAAATTCTTTCCCCCTTTCCCCTCCTCCCTCCACAATTAAAAGAAAAAATTACAAATTTAGGAAAAATTGTATAATAGTCCACTCGAGAATACTTTCACGGTATCAAAAAGTATAAGCGACCAGATCAATAACTTAGATGCATAACAAAATCTTGGAGGAGGGGGCATGAATTGGTCTCCTAATTTACACTTTCTAAATCATCTGGACCTCTTATATTGAAACAAAATATTTAATACATTTGAGAAACTTCAAGTGTACGTTACCCAAGAGATTAGCACAATTAATAGAAACTTTTTACGTCAGGGCATTGATTATTTTCTTCAGTATCAAGTTGCATTTTTTTAGTATATACTTTCACTTATTGTATATTTTTTATTGTATTCCAATAGCTTTTGTATTATGTGCATGAGTAAG
Organism: Sinelater perroti; assembly: GCA_036346155.1. Taxonomy (NCBI): domain Eukaryota; kingdom Metazoa; phylum Arthropoda; class Insecta; order Coleoptera; family Elateridae; genus Sinelater; species Sinelater perroti. Next base: position 17,600,219 of record JARFIY010000370.1, on the reverse strand, counting down.
GAACTTGCACCAAATAAGATTTGAAAAATTGCAGCTGAGTTAAATTTTGTTTTCTTATATATAAAAAAAAAACTTTGCGATTAGCTTTATTGAGAACCTCTGCAACCTGATTTGTACCATATCCTGAATATAAAGAAAGTTTTGTAAAAATAAAGTTATTTATGTATAAAAAAATTAAACAAGGGTTTGGCGTAAAACACATATTCTTAACGAAAAAGCTGAACACAAACATTTCCATACAAACACAAACAGGAACAAAGATTTTCACTTTTCATAATCAGGACACGCATAAAATAGTAGGTAGGACATAGAGTCCAGTATCGTTAAGTCTAGTAAACTAATTCAGTAGAGTTGAACGGTTTTCAATTTAAGAGTAGAAGGCAGTTTCTTAAAATGTAATGTCTGACTGCAAAAAGCTACCCCTTCAGAGTATTGCTTATCGATCTGATCATTATCCAGTTTTATTCCCCGACAACACAACTCTACTTATAAAAGAACCTTCTGACATATCCAAGTTTGAGTTTTGTCCCATTAATTACGCGCTAGAACTGAATGCAGTTTAGGGAATTGTATATAAGCTAAGAAGACTATCAATAATCGTTTGTTATTTTTCTACCTCGATGCCAAGTAAAACAAATTGTTGCATTATTCAATAGTTCTTGAAACTTCTTGGCCTAATCGATAGATTTAGTTTCTAGCCACGTCAATCGAAGGTTTATAAACTGGTCCGGCTTTAATAGTTTCTTAGCAAGATATTCGCACCAGTCTTTTATTCCTTGGAATTTCAATTATGGTGAAATTTTCAAGTTTCCTGATCAAAACAAGAATAGTGTTTACAGTATTTTTCCCCACGCACTTGCGCGTTAAAGCGGGTTGATCAATTGAATATAAAAAATTACTCAGTTTGAATCTAATCGTTTGGTGACCTACCTAACGTGTTTCAACTGGGCTACTGGATGGTCAAAAATTAGAACATTCCTAGGTGGTTTAAATGTAGCAAAACGGTTGACTATTTTACAAATACATCCGCCCACGTTATCTATAGTGCCCTGAAGTTGATCAGTAGACCATAATGTTCTTTTTTAATCAACATTTTGCAAATACCCGAAATAGATTACACATCAAATGAAGGCCAGCGTTTCTAATAGGACCTTATTTAGAACACATAACTACGATAAATCAACATATGTTTAACTTTTCTTAGAAAACCATGTAACTGTAAATTAATACACCCACGAGATCCACACAGTTACCTAAATACGTCGCTGCTATTTTTTCTTTGGACCAAAAACACATTCATGAGTAATTTTATAAGGAAACACCATTATAAATACTTTACTAGCGTGTTTTTACAGTTATGTTAATTTATGTGGAATTGAGGCTGCAAATACCACCGAGGTATCTTGCCAAACGGTAGAAAACTTCAAAGCTAAATCACTTTGTTTAAAAAAAAACTTGGCTACATTTGGTTCAGATACTTCTATGAATTTTTTAAGTATTGCATGTAATTTTCATTTTAATAGCGCTTTGTTCGAAGTTTAATATAACTGTACGGGTACTATCGATGCTATAGCCTTCTGCAATTTTTCACATTACCAATAAATGCGCATTTGCGCTTTTTGTATTTCAAATAAGGAAGGTGAATAATATAGTCTTCATAATAGCAGTGAGTACTTCTAGGATGCAGTACCGATTTCGCCAAATTATGTGCTTCCTAGTAATTTATATGTCTCGAATCTTTTTAAAACAATAGGGGCAGAAGCTCCCGGTTCGATTTCCGGTACCGATAGTGGCAAAACTGGTAAACAATGTAAGTTACCTAAAATACACTACTATACTATTATATAAGGTGAGGCAAATAAGATAAAAAATTTTAAATAACAGTTTTATGTAGCTCATATTCCCATACTAACAATCACAAATATTCTGGCTAGATTATGTTTGGATGGGAAATTTTTTCGTTTCTCTTTTAAAATAGGTGAAAGTCTGATTGTTCTTAAATCAACCATAATCATTTTTCGAATCTAAAATTTCTAGATTTACAAGTTTTAGTTATCTTTGCAAAAATGGCGTTCGCCTGTTTAACGAGGGCATACGACAAGAATTCTGTCTAGTGATTTGGTTACAACAAGATCAGTCGTCATTGAATACAATAGGGCCTTGTTCTGTACCTACACTACGCGCAACACGAATACCACCGATAAATGGAGCAGGTTATCGAAATTGCCCTGGTGATGTCTTATCTCACCTAGAGCCGCCAAACTTAGAGGTTAGAGATTAGCAAAAAATTCAGATTTGAATTAAACAAGCATCTTAAAAGCGTAAATTTTGACCAGGAAACTTCAAAAACCCCACCATCATTGAAATTTTAAAAGATAAGAGACTGCTGCTAATACCTTCTTAAGAAACTATTAAGGCTTAGCTTTGAGGGGGGGGGGGGGTCACTTACAGGCACTGCAGTCTCACGGACTTATTGTGCCCACTAACATGCACTTAAATGCTAGGACATTCACACACACCCATGGGTTGAGCGAGACTCGAACTTGCTCGCGCCGGCTAGAGGACAGAGCCAACTGGTTGAACCGTCTGAGCCACCACGTCCCCAAGGCTTAGCTTATAAACTTATGAACGGCGTGCTTAAAACTAAATCTTTTGATTGCGCCAAGGAGATAATTATTGAAGACGATTGTGGATCACTTCAGAAAACTCAATTATGGCAGTTCTGTATTATGAACAACAAGAATCTTAAAGTCTTAATATTGGAACGTGTCCTCAAATTTTCAAGAGACAACTATTAAGTCTACTAGCTGATTAACTGAAGAGACAATTTTTAAGATCCTCCAAAATTCGTTTTTACTAAATTCTAAATACCGCCAAGAATATTCGATTATAGATTCATGGAACTGCAACTCGGCTCAGTGTATCTGTAGAAGGCAAACTTCTTTCCCTTCTTCTTACAGACTTACGTAAACCAAATTGTTTCCTTGTGCAGCATCTCCTAATCTGACCTTTAAAAGTATATATTACGTATTCAAATTACAGCCAAATGAACAAAAACATAGATAGAATAGCAGAACAATTATCATTGCAACGTTGAAACGACATGTTTGATTTTTCATTAATCTGTTAAATTGAGTAGTACAATGTGATATCTTCTGAAAAATTGAAAATATTAAGTTAGGCTTACAAAAAAAATTATTAAAACATACACATGCATAATTACAGCCATTAAGCGGTTTGTGGTTAAACGTTCCATATTGTAATAACCTTTGTCAAACATTTTCTTGTAAGGGTAATTATAGCAACAATGCAACATCCGCATAAATAATTGGTACTTGACTAGAAATCGCTCAGGAAACGTTAAGATCCAGTCGCCTTTTTAGACTATAGATTTGACTGACAAAATGCGCGCCCGGCTCTTTCATCCGAGACAGCAATAACGAGACAGTTACCGCCTTCTTCATTGTTACGAAATGTCTTATGTATTCTCTCGAAACGGGGTTAATTAGTGTGCTGCTTCAGTAAATTTAATTATCTCCATCGAACGACACGAAGTCCCCCGTCATTCCTTGTTTGCAATCAACATGTAAATTGCGAATGTTTCATAACAGCTCCGCTAACAGTCTTACTGTTGCTTCTAGAAAGATAATTTCGGATCGCAGACATCATTGTCTATTTTGATTTTAATTGCTACATTAAGAGTAAAAATATTTTTTAGTCTTTATGTAATTAAGTTGTAAGGAAACTGTGGCTTCATAAGGCAGTAAGAAAGTGTTAGTCAAATTATGTATTAATTCTGCCACTAAATAGATTCCTTCTTGTTACACATGAGCAATACTCAGCTCAATTTGCTAATGAATTCTCAAAGTGACTACAGTTTGTCACATAGATTTTGTTCATCAAATGCTCAAGGGAGCTAGTCATCAGAATTCTTTTATCCTTGAAAATCCACGAGTAACAACAAAACATTGCGGTCTGGATTACCTTCAGTGTTAAAAGTGTCGAGACGAGGATTGTTGGATGGTTAGTCTTTCGCAAAATCTGCACAAAATGGATACCCGGTAGGTGATGTATAATTAAAAGTGAAGGTACATGGTAATGCAGGTACAGCTGATGAATACGATGAGAGATTTCGTCCCATAAAGATAATCGTGATCACCATTATGATTATCATTTGTTTGGATATCTTATAGACCACGTGAGAAGAAGATAAAGCAGTACAAAGTAATGTCCTACAGTACTTTTTAAAAATGGATGTCATATGTACCTCCCTCTATTTTTTTTGTACGTCTTTACCGTTAATTACTTTTTCAAATAGCTGTCGAAGCATTCTCCACAGTTTCTATGTGCCCTACTTGACCAATTCTGACGAAATGTTTCCTTGCCCCCATTGCGAGTTTCTTCCAGCATTATTTCTAGTATTTCTTGCTCTAGATTTCTTATTTCTTCTTCTACAGTTTTTGTGAATTCTAGCCTTTGTTCTGGTAGCAAGTCTTTATAGTGTTTTATCGATTCTTGGTCATCTATACATGATATATGTGCTTTATTTCTCTTATTTGTCCTCAACGATTTTAATAGTTTCCAAAATTCTAAGCTTCTTGTTCTCCCAAGCTACTGGTCTATCTTTGTGCATTTGTGTTGCCGCATTTTATTCTTTTCTTTTTGTATGAGTCTTATAACTTCTTTTTTTTTACTTTTATAATTCTGGAAGTCCCCCTCGTCTAGAGTGTTTAGCCTTCAATGATATAAGTATTTCTTGTTGTTTAATTCCTCCAGGGTGTTTTCACTCCATCCTTGTAGTTGAATTTTTGATCAAGTCTTGTCTTATATAAATCTCTTATCGATTAATCTTGTAATAAGTGAATTTTCAATTTCTTTTCTTTATTTATCTTCTCTGTTGTTTCCTCGGTCTGTTTCGTCTCTTTGGTTTTTCATAGGAATTCAATTTTTGCTAATAGCAATCTATGGTGGTCACTTCCGAAATCCGCCCCTCGTTTCACTTTCACATCCCTAAATTTAATTGTTGTTTCTCTTTTTATTATCAAGTAATCAATTATAGATTTTAGGTTGCTTTTCGGCTGTATCCATGTGTATTTGTGAATATCTTTGTACTGTTAATAACTATTCGTAATTCTTAGGTTAAATAACTACACAACTATATTATTCTTTCTGTGTTGCTCACTATTTTTTCATTTATACCTCCAGTGAGAATGAATTACTCATTTTCGTTCACTTTCTCGACTTCGTCTTGTAATGTATCTAAAAACCTTTACTCCTCTATTGTGGGACTATTATACGTTGGTTTGTGTACGCCTAGTATGACTATCTTTTAGTTTAGTTTAGTTTAGTAATTTTTGAAGGACACAGTTATACTTGCAAAATCTTTCACGTCTTTTTTAAGGCGTATCTCCTTTTAATTTTAAACTTTGTTTTTGTTTTTACAACGTTTTAGATTTTGCCAGCTCTGTACTTGCGTACTTTCCGCTTTTTAATTTATAATCAGAAATTTGTGCTGGTCTTGACCAGAAAAATTATAAATTTAATCTTCGTACTTGGAAATAAACTGATAAATTACTATTTTGTGGTTGTAGCAGTTGTTTGAAATTGTGGTTTCTCAATAAATTTAAAAATCATTATCACGAATACCGTGTTACCTTGTCTGTTAGATCATGTTCAGTGTTTGAAAACTTAATGTTTCATCTACAACTCTGGCAGACTTACTTATTTACTCCACGGTGCAATAGGCCGCAAGGGCTTCGGAGTTCCCTTTTTGGGTTTTCTTGGCTTTCCCTTTTTGTGGTTCGAGTCCCAATCCCTAAATTATCTGTCCTCCCCTGGGGGACTCGATCTCTCTCCATAATTGTGGTTAGTGCACTCATATTCTTACTGTTTGCTTCCCTTATAATTTTATTTCCATTACCTACGCTTCTTTGCCTTTTCCAATCTGCGACATCCACCCTTTTAAAATCATTCTGCACTTCTTCCATCCATCAAAGTCTTTGTCATCCTCTGCTTATTTTATCTTTACGGGTTTCTTTTACTCTCCTGGGGGGCTTCATCCGTTCAAGATGTCCAAGCCAGCTTATCCACTTGCCTCTGATTTCAGCGGAAATACATGCTTCTCCATATATTTCAGTTCTCGGTTTATTAATATACGCAGCAGACATCTTCAAAAAAAAAGTTTTATATTTTATGCTCCCGTGTGTTTGAATAGTGGAAGGGGCGTACTGCTAACGTCAATCTAGCTCTTTACAAGCAAAGACCTCTCTTTCCAGAAGCTATAGACGTATTGTTCTGGCTTTTTTTTTTGTTGCATTTGTTCTTTAAGAAGAGCAAGCCAAGGTCTAGGTAAGTAAAAGCCGTCGTCTTTGTTACAATTATTTTTAAATTGGGGAATTTCCGCTGCCTCTCATCAAAATCTTGGATAATAGTCTCTACAATTAACTCGCATTTTTGCCACAGTCTTTCCTGTGACCGGGAGATTCCAACACATGTTCAGCATCTGCTATTTTTCTGGACTGATTGTAGCCACTCCTCGTAATTGTTCAGCTCCTAATTGCAAAGTAGATTTGCTAGCATGAACATAGTATGCATCATACTTCTGCTGTGTCTTGAGGGTTTCTTATATCCTTGATTGCTCGTAACAAATCACGTACTTCTTGTAGTGAATTTCATCTCGTATTTATTTAGAATCCTCTCTATACGGCCTTTAAAAGCATTTAAACTCTTTTAAAGATGCCCCCCATAGTTGTGGTTGAAACACCGAAGGTTTCCAAACTTCGAACATGGCTTAAAAGACTGATAATAAACAACATGATTTAAATTACGGTTGGTGTTTCATTAATTCTCTAATAAAATTTTAATGTTATTACCAAGGAATTATTAATTAACGAATACTAATGGTCAAAAAATAACATCAAACATCTCGAATATAGCTAATATACTCAAGAATATCTATAAGCTACCGCAATGGAAATAATAGAACAAATCAATACTTTACAGTTATCAACAATATACTACCCACTAAAACATAAAAACAAAAAATATTGTTGTGACGAGTTCTTTAAGATTTATAAGCTGGTGATCAAGGTTGACAACAGTTGAAGGTTGAGAACTATTAAAAACCATGAAAGATAATAATTTAAGCTATTTAACAACAATATAATGAACTAGTGACTACATACTCCAACAAAATATCAGATCTGCTGAATTTTTACTTCATAAAAATGATCAAGAATAGAAAAACTAAAGATAAACTTAGTTCTGATGTCTTCTAATCATTCGTCAGTAACAGCCACTTTTTACTTTGATTTACAATATACGACACAAAAACCAATTCTTTACACTAAGGGATCTAACTGGGAATTGTTTTAGGAAAAGATTTTAATGTCTCAATCAAAACAACCAAAAAATAGATGGAACAGTTGGTACTGCAACCAAAAGCATTCAAACTGCAGCTTGGTTAGTTAATCGGTTGCATGAAATTTCTAAAGAAACTGAAAATGCCCCATTGATTAAGATAAAAAATTTCTGAAAAGCGAAATTTATGAAAATAGTAGTAACTTACATGGTCTGAAACAAACAAACAATTATGCTGTGAAGTAACATCATAACGGCCAATAAGCCTATTTCTGATACCTTGAAAGTTCTTCGAGGAAACAATATTGAACAATGTTGAAGAAAGCCGACTAATTCTAGACTTAGTTTGGCTTCCAAAACAATCATGGAAGAGTAGAATAAATTCGTCGAGTGGTCAAGACAATCAATAACATTGAAAAGAACATGCAACGTGATCTAGAATCTATCAAATGCCAACTTGGCTAAGAAAATGGAAAATAAAAGCAAATGACGAGAAATCATGAAATTATGAAACTCGAAGAGCATCCAAAATATTTAGGTATGCACCTACATCGGGGAAAGTAATAATAGGATCCATCTGATTCTATGGGATGTAACATTGGGGATCAACAAACAATACTGTTGCAATTGTCCAACGAATCCAAAACAAAATGCTACAAAACATAGTGAATAGTGAATACACCATGGTATGCTTCCAACATGAAGTAGTGATTTAGTCCAAGAAAAAATCAAAAGAACAAGTGTTAGGCGTAAAAGCAGGGTGTAAATGTAGCAGACTCAGCTAATCGATAAGATTATGGGCATATTTGACTAATCAAATCGTGTAAAACGCTTCAAACTGTCAATAATTTGTGTACACATAAAGGTATATTTGGCAGAGAAGGCGAACATACGAGAGCCAGCCTTAACCTCTCGATACACAGACCGTGCTTCCACGCGAGTCGGCTCAGCCTCACCATTATCTTTATAAGAATATATTTGTATAATTGTTATTTAAGTAACAAATATCAATAACTTAAGTGAAGAATAACACTTCATGGAATTGAACTCCCTCCTAATAGTCAAAATATTTGTTATTTATTTTTCATTGATGCTATTGGAAGTAATTTTGCATGAAATCAATAGTAACAAATGTATGCGTTTATATGTATTTGTAATAAATGTTTTTGTTCACTACATACATTTTAAATATATAAGGTAGTTTCATATGCCTGATATATTGCGTTATATATGTCTTTGTAGATAAAAGAAACATTAATGAAATGTTTGGCTATGAAGTATTCGCAACTTAGATATCATCTACTTTGTTCCTCCTCCTACGCACAGTGGATAACTTTTGCCAATAAGCCCCGCATTGTCAGGTGTACCAAATTACGTCAATGAAAAGAGTAGGCGGTATGCGCATAACAGAATAAATGACATTATCGATGTGAATGGGCAAGCAAACAAAGAGCACCAATATTACTTCTATTTTAAACCAGTGACTATCTATTGTGTAATAGTTAAAAACATTATTTTGGGAAATAATTTATGATAAATTAATTTGAAAATGTTTGAACTACTAAAAGAAATAGAGAACTTTGGATTTTTGTTGAAATGTTGTAGAATGAGAAACAAAAATAACTATAAAAATCATAAAAATATAAAAAATATCGATTGTAGTAATAAAATTAAACAAAATATTCCAATAAAGTATTAGGTATACTAACAATTTTAAGGCTATTTATTACCTAGTTGAAAAATCGAAGACAATATTCAAATCGCCTAAAATTATCTACTACAGGAAAAGTCAGTATTATTTATTTAATTCTATTTTATAATTCGAATTTTTGTAGTGGCGTAATAGGATAAGGGCGTGTATTATTGGTTGCAGCTGTTTTCCTGTCTTTTTCTTAGTATTACCTATCTTCCTTCTCTTAATACTATTACGTCACTTCAGGTAGAGAAATCTTTTTTAAGTTTCATTCTTGAAAATGTTAATTCTTTGAAGAAAATACAAAAATACGTATCTCTTATTTTTTAAAAACACATCTGATGTATAATTTTATTTTTTTAATGGAATAGTTCTTTGAAAGCGCGTCTAAAAAACATCAAATGACTTCTCCACTCTTGGACCATCTTTCGCTACATAACCTTTGTTTAAAATTAAGGAGGTAGTTTTTCCCCATCCTGCGCAAAAAAATTGTAACTAAGATGGTGCCAAAAACGCAGAGTTTGGCTATACAACAATTCGTTACTGTAGACTAAACCTGGATAAATCACTACAAAGCAACATTAAAAACAGTGGTCAACGAGATTGAAAGCGCACCAAAGAAAGCAAAATTGGTTTTATCAGCTAGAAAGGTGGTGGTCGCAATTTTTAGAACTTCCAAAGCGTTAACCTGCCTATTTGAAGAAGAAAAAGACATCAACAGGATTGTTTGAAAGCAAAAGTGAATTATTTAGAAATACCAAGAAGGTGTGCTGACTCCTTAGAGAAGTCAAATCCATTAACAGGGCCATTTGAAAAAAACTGCATCAAAACATTGGAAATTAAGCCCAAAACGTGCTTTTCCACCAAAACAACTCTCATTGACAAAATTGACCTGTTTCCAAATTAGAAAACTTGGTTTAGTACAAAAAAATCTTCCCTTGAGTTTTAAGTCAATTTTTCAACGACCCTAAAAAATTAAAAACTCATTGACTAACTCTGTAACTTTCGACGAAGACTATTAAAAAATAAAACAAAACAATTTTTGTAAGTGCTAAGGTAACAAAATTGATTTTTAAACTGCGTTTTGCCTTGGAAGCTAAGATTAACTACCCTTGATATTATTACTAATCATTTTCTACAAGACTAGTTATTATTTCAATAGCATGTTTTGCATCTGCCAGGTAAACAAGAAGATATTGACCTCATCGACCAAATTGCACACATCAAAATTTACATATGCCAATAAAATAAAAACTTAATGGATTTTGATCCACTAACTGAACAGATTTATTTGATTGAGAACAAGTCGTTTTCGTAAAACGATACGTCAATTAGTTACTTTTTTTATTATTAATATAATTTCAATTTTTATTAGGATTTTATAGCTTTTTTATCGTATAAAAAACTAAGTCAAATGAAATGATATATATTGTAATAGATCAATAAAATTATGTTAAATGCAGCTCCCTTTAGCGCCTATTTTCCACTTACTTTTTATTGGAATAATTAGTTTATTTATTTCATTATCGTTTATTACTTATATTGAAAACCAACTTTAACTAGATCATTCGGTATTTTGAATACAAAGTACAAAGTTGTAAATGTAATAATCGGTAAATAAATGTTAGAGGATGCAAACTCATCTACACATCAATTTATGTCAATAGCTTCTAGTTTTTCAATGAGCAATTCAAAAATTTAATTGATGGTATCTCATAAGGTTATCGTAGTATCCGTTTGTTTACCTTTTATAATTCCAGATCTCTTGGTTTGAGATTACTGTTTCTAATCGGTGTGTGCGCGATAAGAGTAATACGAAAAGTAAATACAATTTCAATCAAATAAACAAATAAAACTACGGTACCTTGAGGAAAAGTCAATTTAGAATTAATAAATGCGGTTCAAATAAAAAAAGAAAACTACGATACCGCGAGGCGAAATTTAATTCAGAATGAGCGTGAGATTTTGGAGTATCTCAGTCAAAGGAAGGAAAAGAGTGCACAACAGATAGTGAGGATTATACAACTAACGAAGAGAAGAGAAAATGCGGAGACAGAAGAAATTGAAGAAGGCCCAAACTCAAAAACCCAAAAGTAGGTGCGTCACACACAAAACCCACAGATACAAATGAAAGTAAGCTGGATAAAATAGTGCTAATACCCTAAACCTAACAGATGAAGCAACAGAAATAAAGAGTTAAATTAAAACAAGAACATAAAAAGACAAAGAAAAAAATATGGACATAAAGAAAGAAAATGAAATAAAAAGAATGGAACAGCTTGAATAGAAATAACGTCTTGGCAATAGGAATGAATATAACCGCAAACAACACAAATGATTTAAAAGAGAAATGGGAACTTCTTAAAACAAGATCTGAAAGTAGAACTACAATAGCAGTCCACAAAGTGAAACAAGAAATATATCCATTAGAATTGGAAAACACAAGGCAAAGAAAAAGTTATGCAAACATAAAAAAAATGAAGCAAATATTTACAGTTAATGATCTAGCAGAACAAGTACGTGAAATTGAAGCTATTAGAACGAAAGCAAATAGGAGGTGGAATAATCAAAAAGTGCTACTAGAAGAAACCGTAGCCCCAAGAGGCGGACCGGAAAGAAACTAAATTGTAATGACAAAAGTGGAATAATGATGACGAAATTGGCAAGGAACAAGAATATGAAATACAAAGGAAAAGTCAAATTAGAGAGAATAAGGGAACAAGATGGAATAATGAAACACGGCGAGGATAGGGAATATAGAATTGGGCATTAATACATATAATAATAACACCATTAGTACAAAATCTAATACAGAAATAGAAAAGAAAAATTGAAAAGGAAGAGAATCGTAGTAAAAATAGAAACTTAGAATGTTAAGAGGCATGCATGGTAAGGAAAACGATTTAATAGAAGAGATGAAAATACAAAAAATTAACTATCTAGGAATAACAGAAACAAAAAAGAAAAGCAAAGGAATACAAGAACTAAGATAAAGATATATGTGCTATATTAGATAGGAGTGGAGAATGCAGATTGGAAAGCGGGTGGAGTAGACCTAATGGTAAATCCAGATAAATTAATAATACATGAAAATGAGAAATGTGTGAATGAAAAGCTGTTAGTTATGGCAATGGGATAACAAACGCAGCACTACCTTAATAGTAGCCTATGAGCCAAATTAATTTTTCCAAAAGCTGCAAACAGAAATAGCCAGTGGAAGGAGAAATTTAATAATCATGGGAAATTTTAATAGAAAAGTGAACAATAGCAATGGAAAGTATTCAAAGGTATCTGAAACAACCAAAAATAATAATGGAAAAAAATTGAAAGACCTATATGTACAACCGAACCAAACCAAACCAAACGAATAAAATTAACTAAAGAAAAAATTAAAAGCTATAGACTAAAAGAGGAAGAAATAAAGCAGTTATATTAAAATAAGCTGCAACATAGACTAATCGAAAAGAATACTCTCGCGCCAATTCAGAAATAGAAAGTAAATGGAATTATCTCAGCAGCAAAGTTGTAGGATAGCCAAATTAAATAATGTACATACAAAAAGGAGCAAATGGTGGACGTCAGAAATACAACAGAAAGTAAAGGAAAAGAAACAAGAATGGAAAAAACAACAACAACAAGAGGACTACGAACTATATAAAATAATAAATAGAGAGGTTAAACATCTAGTGAAAGGGGTAAAAGGCAATCATGGATTGAAATTAACAAGAAAATGAGAGAACATTACACAGAAAATCAGAAACTATTTATAGTGCATTAAAGCAGCTTAAACAAAAGAAACCACCAAGATTTTTTATTATCAAGGGGCGGATGATATTATGGATAAACGGAAATAACATTAGCAAATTAAAGCTAGAAACAGCTGCCGGACAAGACAAGATCACATCAGAAATGTTGAAGTATATGGGAGAGGAGACAATGGAAGTTTTTGAGGATTTACTAAATAATATCATTAAAACAAAATCAGTAAAGTATACTTGGAAAAGTCTTTAGATTTAGAAAAAATAGAAGACACCATAGGAGAGATACAACACGAGTGTAGAAGAGCTGGAAGTACTCAGGACTTAATATTTACATTAAGTCAAGTAGGAGAAAAACTAATACGAAAAGGAAAGGAAATTCATATTGTAGTCATAGACTTTACAAAAGCCTTTGGCATGATAAAAAAAATGTTGTCTGGGAATGATTAAAGAAAAGAACATCTAATAAAAATAATCAAACCCTATACAAGAATAACATAAATAAAGTAAGACCACACAATGAAGAATCTAAATAATTTACATCAAAAATAGGATTGAAAGAAGGGTGTGCTCTTAGCCTATTAATATTTTATTATTAGTCGTGGACGAAGCTACAATAAAATGCAGGAAAAAATGTAAAAACATGGTAATAGGATGTTGGAAGATGAAAAACTACAAGCAATGGTTTTTGCGGACGATATGGTGTTAGTGGTGGATTCTAAAGGACAGCTATAACAAATTAAATGAATACCAAAGAGAATTAAAACAAATAAACATAAAATAATATAATATAAATAAAACCTAGACGATAATAATAAGAATGAAAATGAAAATAATAAAATAGAAATGAATGGATTAACACTGGAACAAGTCAAAACCTATAATTATCTGGGAACAATACTAGAATCCAACGGAAAAGTAGACAAAGAAATAACAGATAGAATAAGAAAAGTATGAAGGTTACTATGCAATATGCTTAAAAACACATTTTTCGGAAAAAAATAAGACATCGAAAGAGATTAAAACACAAGTATACCAGAAAGTGACACGATCATCTCTAACTTATGGTTGTGAGTCTTGAACTCGTAACAGAATTAATGCTACAGGGTCAGGTTCAGGTTCTTAAAAAAATATAAGGGATCTTCTAGAAGGGACAGGAAAAGGAACACTGAAGGTAAAACCCATATAATTAGTAATAGAAGAAAGATAGTTGAATTGGCTGGGCCATTTGCATAGACTAAATGACAACAGAATAGTCAAAGAAGTATACAAAGCTCTAACGTAAGAAGACCACGAATACGATGGAAGGAACAAGTTAGACAGGCGACAGAAAAACGTGGAATATACTGGATATGAAGTGAAAACATTGACAGAAAAGCATCGAAAAGGAAAATTAAAAGGACTTAAGACAAAATCTGAATTGTATTGTAGTATATGAAATTGTAAAATAATATGTAAAATACAGTCCTAAGGGTACACAGACTTTAGATTAAGTAGTAGAAATTAGTGTATCAGTATTTGTGGACATACTCTGTATATAAATATTTCTTTTGAATTGTGGGTAGCCACTTCGTTATATTTCGTTTCGGTCGGTTTTGAGCAAAAACACCAGTTACTCGTAAACAAATTCCATGGTATGCGGGGCGTATTGCACGTAACAAACCAAGTCTTTTAATAGAAATTAATGCCAGTAGTGACGAAATAGTCTGTGGACAGGACCGCTCGGAGCAACTCGTGAGTTTTCGTGACCATCCGTGTAAGAGGATCACTGGTACATGTTCGGTCTCTACCTCGATTCAGTCACTCGTTAAGCGCAAGAGTAGTTTGTTAGGTTAGTTGTACGGTGGGAGTGCGTGTGTACACGTGAACTTTTATTGCTTTGTGGATTTGGCAAATGTAAGTAGTGACTCTCCCCTCTGTAATGGATGATTAAAAAAGAGCCGGAAACCGGCTGAAGATTTTTAATCTCGACCCTGACCGGTATCCGGGCGGTTGCAGTTTTACGTGCCAGAGCCTATTTTTAACTTGTGGTCTCGTTCACATTCTACTGCTTGTTTCTGGACTGAGATGGGCGTGTTATTCCGCTGCGAAAAACGCGAATTAATTAGCGTTTAAAATCCGTGCGACAGGCTAGCAATCGGTACATACCGCAGCACCAATACGAGAGTGGCTGTTCTCTTTTCCCCACAGCTTTCCGGATATAACCACACTGATGCAAGTGGCGGTGAAAGTTAGTAAATCGTGATATAATACGCAGCACCGACTATACATATGTCTTTGTCGGCTAATTAACCGCCACTAGTACTCCGGTCGACTAGTCGCCATACTATGGTATCGTGGAGCAATTGTTAGCGGCGACGACGATCTTCCCATTATCGTCGATATGGTAGGTTTTGTGCGTGTTATCGCCAACAGTAACAACCTGTTGCTGGCCTCAATCTGGCGGTCACCCGGACGTTAACTCCGCCTGCATCAACACATGCGTGCCGCCGCCTCCTCCTCGTGGTCGCATTCTTCCTAACTGCACCTACGTCCCCAAATGATCCTGATGATCTCACTATTGCTACTGTCAAGTTTCCATAACATCGAAACCGGGAAACATAATGCCATTTTTTGTAACAACCCCCAAATTTGTAACCTAAATTGGATTCGCTTTTAGAGGTCGAGTCGGGCATACCTGAAACGTGGCAATTCCGCATATTTTCAGTCTTTTACGATTGGCGCAATGCCGCATTAAGTTTTTAGTGCTTATTTTGTGATATTTCTGAATTGGCACTGCGAAATTGAGCCAAGCTTGTTCCCACTGCGTAAATCGTTTCTCTGAATTTGACTGACGCATCTGTAAACCCGGGCAATTTGCTGGTCAGAACGTATCGTATGGTCGACTAGTCGCAAGGCTAACTAGGAAAATTTGAATTGACCGTTGTAGTCTTGGCTCAATACTATTTGTGTTTGCCTTTTTTACTTCTATATCTCCTGTATCCGTTTTCTTTCTTAACCTGATGTAGTTATTTGTCTAGATCAAACTGCTGATATATGAAATAAGTGTTAATGTTACATCACAATGCTGCGCTGACGTGGAACTAACATAGACATGCATAAATTCAATTTTAATGTTGTGTAAAAAGTGTTTCAACAATCTATTCGATGTGAAAATTAAAATATATTTTAAATTTAGTTACAAATTTATCAGATATCAAAAAAATATATATTTTTAGGATCTTTAGGATAGTTGTGGTCCACTACATTCAACGGAATATTATTGGCTACAACCCTTAAGGCTCGTTTCAAAGAATCAATTTATGTTTAAGGCCTGACCTGTATGAACACCAATCGTCTACTTTTAAAAATGAGGCACACTGTTGCTCAGCCAAGTCTGAGTTGATCGCTTTGTAGGAAGATCCAATGATCACGTCGGAAAAACGAATGACTCCGAGACTTCACTACATCTAAAAACATTCTCTTCCTGCAACAGTGGTCGGTGTTTTGACCCATTTGCCGCAATAATGAATATCGGTCACCTCATCGTAATGAACTTCCTACCAAACCATTAAAAGTGTTGAGTGATCTTTGGCACTAACTGTCACCCTTCTTTTGATGGCTTTTTTTTTGTTGAAGCGTTCCTTTACCGGAAAAAAATTTATTTATCGTACACGTAGTCTCTTTGAACTTTTTCCCATACCTTTAAAGCATCTGTCCGAAAGTAACGTTCCGTTCGTAGGGTCTTGTCTGATAATGGGAAACAGAAGTTTTAGAATTTTGCATTGTCAGAGACAATTTTTTACTTGTAAAATAGAGCACTGACAACTTTAACCACTTAAGTAGTCCAAAATGAACACGATCTTCTAGATCATTGACATCTTCAGCTTTATCAAACAATTTGATACTGCGATATTTAAACATAGGATTTGTTACGTTGTAAAGTAATAAAAAAGACCAGAACTGACTTTCACCCTTTGTTTTCAAGTTATTCACGCAAATTTAATGTTTTACTTCTAGTTTTATTATATATGGCTTATTTGTGAAAATAGAAAAAAAATACCCGATATCGCGAAGAAATTCTTTTTCATGATTCATTTCACTAAAAAATAAATGTTCACTGGAATTTCGAAAAAAAAGAATATTAGCTAGGTCTTTGTATTCTTATCAGAAAAGTAGCTAATTAATGTAAAAGTAAGTTTTCTCTGTTTTCACAAATTAGCCACAAAACTAAAAGCAACTTTAAAAAAGGTTTTATCCAATTTCAGGCACCTTCCTGATAAAAATGCAGGGGCGCTAAGTTTTTGATATATATATTTTTTTAAAATATCTAGGTTGATAAAATTGTATATTTTTATGGAATATGGAATAATTTTTAGCCAAGGAAATTCTTGCGTGTCAAAATTTTCGCAATTTTCATAGCCAATTTCATATTATTAGGGGGGTATTTTAAACAATAATCATTGTAGCGAGTTAATAATAGATGCTTGTTTAATCAGTTATTCTGAATGATTGATCGCCTACCAAAAAAAGTAGAAATAAAAAATTATTTTGATAATTGATTTTTTGGTACAATTTAAGGAAAATGAAAAAAGTGGCCCATGATATATATAATGGGTGAAAATATTTTTCATATTACTACAACCAAAAAAAAAACAAGTAGAATTCAAAAAAAATTAAACTAATTTTATATTGTTGGGGGTGCGCTTATCAGCACTGCAACTTAATACGTCACGTACACCAATGGGTTGAACATGACTCGAACTCGCCTGCGCTAACCGGGCAGATACGGTGGTAGCTTTGTAAACGAATTAAAAGGAATTATAAAAATTAATTTTCTCTATTTCTACAAATTAACCAGGTTTTGGCTTTTTATTATTGATTTTTCTAAAAAAAGTGAATTTTTTTCTATTTTTTTTGTCTTATTAAAATACCCTCATGCTTCGAATCTTGCACCTTTGCATTTTTAAATGAGTAGCCGGTTTGGATTTTAAAAACATTCCAAGTGATTTCTTGATATATCAGACGTGATGCTCTTATTACATGACATCATTAGACTTTAGTTTTGAATGTTCGACAACAAAAAAATTGGTACGTTTTCGCTAAATAAGAACATCGCTGATGCTGCTACTTCATAAAGATCAAAACGCATTGCTAAACATAAAAAAAAAGTTGCAAACATTTTTTCAAATTTTGTAATTCGTTTTAACAAACCTAATGCAAGGTTAAAGCAAAATATATAAAAAAATTGTCTACCGACCGCAATAAAACGAGTTATCGTTGAAAATGTGGCATTGGCGTCATAAAATTCCCAACACGCTTGGTATTCGCTGTTACAACTCGTAAACAGAAAAAAAAACGCAGTCGTAACAATTACATTTGGGACTTCCTTTAAATATTGTTGCTATAAAATTGTTTCGCAACATTTATGCAAACTTACAACTCTTCTTCAGTCATTGTCTAGCAATTATCAATGAGTTTCGTTGCATTTAGTTATAAGGCATTTCACACTCCCTTAAAGTAGTGCACCGTTTGTGGTACATAGGTATTCCGCGCTTGGTTTAGAAGGTTGGGAATTTTAATCCGGAAAATAAAGACCGCAGCGACCGCCTACCCCGCAATAGCTACGGATTACATCAAGGCCATGGTGGCGAAGATCCGCAATTTGCTCTTCTTAAATTGACTTATGCTTCGAACATTTTGCGAACAACGCTCTAAATGATCTCGTAAAACTGGAGTACATAATTGGTTCCGAAATGTGGATTCCGCATATTTTGACAGCAACCTTTTTGAGTGCATCTCCACGAGGAACAATCTTTTTTGAAAATATTACTGAAAATATCGTAAACACTCATGGTCCAGCGATAAGAAACGCTTAGATGGGGTGTGGACGGATCTGGATTCAATCCTGTGCTTAGATGCATCCCTTACGTTTGTCCTAATCTGCCACTAAAAATAATTCGACAATTAGTATTAAAGCGGAGTAATTGACTAGATATTCCCGTATCAGAAATGTGCGCGACGATCAGGCAATGAGGATTAATATAAGGGAGCCTTAAACTCTCAATTTGCAAGCCACCATCTCAAGCGGCCTTTAGAGCATCACCATTATTATAAGGCGTAGTCTTTTACCCTAAAAAAGTTGCCATTTATTATGAACTGCTTTTATAGGTTAAAACCTTTAGTTGAGCAAAATATTATTGCAAATGGAATAGCAATTGGCAGAAAACGACGAGACATGGTTTTAATTTTAGAAGCGAATTATTGACATTTATTTTTCTTAGTCTCCAGATATTGCCTCGTAATATTTTTATTTAAATTTATTTCATTTCTCTTTTTTTTTCGAAAAAAGATTTAATTCAGAAAATAAAAATACACTTAAGACGGTATTTTATAAACAAAACCACAAAGGTTTTTGAAATATGGGATTATGTAGCTTCCGTAGATCCGATCAAAGATAATAGAACAGAATGGATTGTACATAATCCTGTAATGCAGCATAAAGCATAAAACGTTGTCTATGTATTACTTACTTAAAAAACGAAAGAAAATTTTGGAAAATCTTTAATATTAACTAGGAAACGTGAACGCTCCAGTTTATCTCTCCACCCCCCCAACCCCAGATTTTTATGTAAGTTTTCAAACGATTTCTAAACGCACACTTCTTTCTAAATTTCCCCCAAAATCTTAAATAAATGCTTTGCCAAGGCATCGGTTTCCTTCTCAAGGATATCATGTCCTCCAATATCTACTACTCTAAATAGTCCATGGAATTAAGGTCCGGCGAATTTACTGGCCTTTTTTTTGCTGATCACTGAACTGTCTTCATTGTATGCAACAGCTCAATGTGCTATTGATGAAAGTGATGCTCAACTTTTCAAAGTGTTGTACAGCTCCCAGCAATAGCGTTTAAAATATAGGGCAATTCAAAATAAATGGTACAAAAAGAAAACATTTTGTCTGCTATAGTTAACTTATTTCACAGTTCATATGTAACATTAAAGATTAATTCTCTACTGAAGTTGGAATGTATTCGATGAGGACCGGTTTTGCCACCCGGATCAGCACAGTCCAATCGTTGACCGCGTCGCCTATTTGCTGCTTTAACTGTTATAAGTCTTTTGGAAGCGCGAGTACAAACATCTTATCCCCAAACGCATGCTCATAAAGGAAGAAACCGCGAAGGGTTAGGTAGGCGAAAACATCATTGGCGCATCACTTAATCCAGCACAGCCAATCCAGCGTTCTGGAAGACGCTGGTTGTTGACTTTCTCAGGCTTCGTTGTTAACGGATGGCCATTCTGTGCTTTTTCCCTTACATATGTAAACCCATCTTCTCAAACTGTTTTATTCACATTGCTTCTTCAGCAAATTTAGTTTGAAAATATCTCTGAAGAACGGCTACCAATAAAGTTCTTGTGTTTTCTGGCGCAGAATAAAATTTTCTTTTCGTCAATGCCTCTCTTTTTAACATCCAATAAACGTTTCGAAAATTGCCAAAGGTACCTTGAGTGTCCACCTTCCATAAAATCAATGTTTATTTATTTTGATAGACTTTAGTACAGATTTGGACGATTTTGTTTAAGACAATAGATAGTGACTTTTCAGTGATGCAAACACCGCCCCATACCATTACGGAAGCGAAAAAGTTGATTTATAGCAACTCTTTGACACAATGACAATTTACCAGATTCTTTGTTCAACCATACGAATATTTTTACTTATAAAAACATGCCGAACCTTTTTATCCGCAGCATCAGCAAAAAAACGCATATTCGCAGTCCTATGGAAAGTAATATTGTTTGACTACTATGATTTTTATTGATTTTATTAAAACTTTTATGGACTTGTTTTTAGTGATTTCTATCTAAAATATAAGAAGCTATTTTTATAATTCGCCTCGTGTGCCTTCCTATTATCTCCACCGTGCATATAGTTTGCTCATTTCGACCAGTTCCTCTTGATTAATGATCTGGTAGTATTCATTATGCGTCAAAAATTAACATAGACGTTAGCTGGGAGTGATGTCATGGATATATTTTGTACGGAACCGCGTTCAAGGCAATAACTTGTCGCTAATAGGCCATTCTGCAACTGCATTGGGAAATAAATTTAGAAAATTACAATTTTTTACTCCTCAGTCTTGCTCGTGTGAATAAAATGCAAGAGCGCTGAAAACCGACATCTGGTCGTTACTAGCAGTGCCAAAATTAGAAGGTCGAATGAAATCACCAGTAATGAATGTGTCTGCAGACTTATTTACTGCCGTAGTGCAGACCAGTCTGATTTAATATTCAGCTTTATTGATACGACAGACAATTTTTTAATGCCCCCTATCTGCAAGCAAAGCGAGCTGGCGTTCGAATTTATTTTCGTGCTTTATTTTCTGAAGGCAAACATTTCAATAAATAAGGCTTCTTTACAGTAACAAATCAGTTAATTTGAAAATAGATAGTCTGACTCAGCAAGATCGGAAACACAAAATTGTATATAAACAGTTGCAGAGAAGACTGCAGAAACTATTTATCAAATTTTTTGAATAAAATACAACATATTACATGCATAATAGGAAACGTACGGTTTTTAAAGTTAATTTATATCGTCCTAAAATCAAATTTAAAAAAATTGAAATTATCTTTGAAATGCTGCTTATTCTAAGTGAGGATTCCATTACTAAAACTGAATTTCAAAATTTATAGCTGTTTTTAGAATATAGATGGAACTGACAGAGAATCGGAGTGTTATTAGCAAATAAACTATTGCACTTGTTAATAGATCGAAGGGTGGGGAATATATATATATATATATATATATATATATATATATATATATATATATATATATATATATATATATGGTCAATTCGACCCTCATGGTGAAGTATCCATACGAAACGGTACTTAAACATATTTTGATACAGCTAACCAGGGGTTCGAAGACAACATTACCACCAAAATAAAAACCAGTCTAAAACAAATTGTATATCCAAACATTAGAATATTTCGGATAATAAGAAAGATTACTGATAAAAACCACATAAAATGAGAGTACAATTAAAAGCTAGTTTAATATAAAAAACAGAAGAAATAGTCAGTTTCAAAGAAAAAATAAAAGGTGGTCCCACTAGATTGAACCCCTAATTCAA
The DNA here is from genome assembly GCA_036346155.1 of Sinelater perroti. Lineage (NCBI taxonomy): Eukaryota > Metazoa > Arthropoda > Insecta > Coleoptera > Elateridae > Sinelater > Sinelater perroti. The sequence goes on along the minus strand of JARFIY010000370.1, from coordinate 17,578,285 downwards.
TTTAAATAAAATAAAGTAATTGTTATATCCGCATTGGTCAGGTTTTTTTAACTTTAAAAGCATTTTGCTGCAATTCAATAGCTAAAAATAGACATAAAACGTAAAAAATATTTTTTTAAATGAGAAGTGTCCAAATTAAATGCCAAATTTAAACTTTGCGCCTTTCTTTGTTTTGGGATCGGCAAATGATATCTACGATTTTTTCCATTAATAAATATGCAACGCTATAACTAAAGAACAGGGACGCAAAGGAAACTTTACGGAGATGAACAAAAACCCCGTGAAATAAACTGTTCAAAGACCTATTACAAAATTTGGTGAAATTGAATCGGTAATGGATACGAGCATACCAGCACGGAGTAAGGTCTCATGAGAAGATCGACAGTGTCGTGCAAATTGAAAACATCAACTTTGTATCATATACAATTGGACAGTACGTACAAAATTCGAGATCGGGGACCATTCTTACCGTCGACAATTCGTAAATTGCTTTTTAGAGCATCATAAAGTAGATTTTCGGTTTAGTCTTTAGCAATGAGACGCATTTTCAATCCAACGGGTTCATAGACAAACAAAATTATCGCATATGGGGTTCAGAAAATCCTCGCGTAACTCATGAAAAGTAAATGCAACTTTCCACTCCCTCCTATAAGTCCTTCACTTTGGATAGGTGGCCTGATCGGTTCATGTTTCTTCAAAGATGATGCGGGAAATGCTTTAACTGTGAATGGGGCTCGCTATCGTTACATGTTAACCCATTGTGGTAACAAGTGTGGTTCCAGCAGGACGGCGCGAATTATCATACAACTCTAGGTATTAATCGATTTCCTGGTCGCGTAATTTCATAAAATTTTGACATCAGCTGGCCAGCAAGAATTTATGATTTAACACTTCCAAGGTCTACTCCAGCAATCTTCAAAGAGTTTACCTTAAAAATAAAACCCGAGCAGATCAAAGCATACGGGAATTGTAATCGAAAATTTTGTGACTCGAACCAAAGCCGTAGCTACAGATAATATATGATGAAAAACAGCATTAGACACAAACTAAATAAGAAAAGTACCGCTGAAATCGTGTACAAATTAATGTAGAAAAAAATACATAAAACTATATCCTAGTGATAACAGAAAAAAAGAAACAATGGAATAGTAAAAAACAGAAAATACAAAATCTACAAAATCTTCAACAGAAACAAAGAAAACTGCAATTTTTCCTATCAAGGACATTTTGAAAGCGAATGACTTTAAACTGAAGAAAAAATAGAACACGAAAAAGAAAAAAAACAAACTTCAAACAAAAATGAAAAGTTATCGTTAAACAAATGAGAAGAAGAAGCAACTGCGAGTAAAAAAGTTTCCCTTGAGGGAAATGTGGTAGAAGTAGTATTGGTTTTTCAGGACTTAATTGCTTTGGGAATCTATGGAAGACCATTTTTCGAATTTAACACTACAACTCAAAGCAACATGGTGCCTAAAAACAGACCAAAACGGGAAAGAGGAGAGACAAGATGAAAATCAGCATGGAAAAATTGAACCTTACACCATTCACAAAAAAAGCGCGATTACTATAATAAATTAACTGCAACTAGTATCAAATTGAAAAATAAGGTGTAACAAACACAAAATGTTTATTATCAGTTTTGTAAACTTCAAACTCTCAGTAGTACAAGTACCAGACTACTGCTAACATACGCACACAACTCTACATCGGTCTTCAAACTCATTTTCGGATCAATTGATCATTGCTTTATCCATTCGCCCATTCTCTTTTCCCAATTTGTACAATGTTGATTTGCTATATTTATCTTCGCAGTCATATTTTTGTCATTAACTCCACGAACAAAAATTGTCCAGAAACAAATCCAGAACATCCAAAACAAGGTAAAATGAAATTAAAGTATTTTATACCTACTTTTGGTTGACGGGTAAGAACATTATCAGTTTGTTCTTCTTCAAAATATTCAAATATCACCCATAAGTCTTTAGTGTGCCAGAAGAATTTTTTTATATGCCATAGTTCTGAGATGGCTTTAGGCGGCAGCCAATATCCAGAAATGTGGTATTTACTCCAAAGTTGGTTGTAATTATAAGTTCCTACCACCCTTTAAAGGACCGGATAGCTTAGAGAATAGAGGACATTTGAAACCAATAATACATGTAATACAATAAAAGGTAACCCAAAATGTGCGCAGAACGCTTTGTTTTATTCCCCCCAAAAATGTAGGTCGCACTAGAACACCTTGGGCACTGAAAAAAGGCAAGCAAAATATCTGTCGTCCAAATGCATTCCAGCACTCGAAATAAACTGCCGATGTCTTGAGGTAGGCCACATACCGAGCGTATCTGCGAGTGTATCCCGAAATAGCTGTGCAACAGCGGAAATAGCCCACTTCCGGCAGGCACACAACACTGCCGTTCATTAACAAAATTAAGGCGAGTTTTGCCACCGTGTGCAGGTACGGGAGCTAACGATCGACATTTAAAAATTGTACTAACTTAATTTGAAGATGACATTTGCAAAGGATGGAACTGTAGGAGAAGAGTTGAAAGACAGAAATAGAAAAGAGGTAATTGGCGTCGGCTGTAAAAATACTTCATGCGTGCATACGAAGAACAAAACAAAAATAGCTTCCAAAAACAAGGTAATGAATATTAATACTTAAACAGCTATTAGTCGGACAGCATTTTTATGTGAATATGTGCATAATAAAATTGTAACTATAAACAATACTTAAACGAAATATGGGGCAACTGCGATATACACAGAGGTGGTTAATAAACAAAATTCTCATCGTTCTTAGAATACTATGGACGTAGGTGAAAATCAAATTGGTTAACGGAACTAATTAACTTTTACTTAACAATGCATGGTAATAGGCTCTGTTTCCATAATTATAATTATAGCACTCTTGGATAACGTCCTAGTTCACGTAACATTATACATATTAAGAAATCGCAGTGATCTATAAATTTCGTTATTATTCATATATTCAATTAAAACTACAATAATAATTTTATATAATTAATATCTAAATTACGTATAGTTTTATCAAAGAAAAATTGGGTAAAATAAAAGTTGATGGGTAAATTGAAATAATTTTCAAGTTAGCATGAAAAATCAATAACAGGGTCATATTATGACATTTAAATCTGTTGCATCTCTTGAGAGAACCTCTTGTTTGCCATCTATTGACTATTCCTTAAAATTTCTAAATTTCTGGCTATTAGACCACCATCTAACTATTGTTCGAAATTCTAAATTCCTTAGACAAGAACACCCTCCCTAGAACATTAAGAATACGATAGATCAAAAATTTTGGTTGAACAGTGATGAATCTTCTAAACACATTTCTGATATAGTCTGATACATGACACTTCATATCATTCATTCATTTTCTGTTTAGTCTTCCTCTAAGTGTTATTCCACAAGTTAGTTCAAATATCCAAGATGCTTTCCACGGTAGTTTTCAGTAAGCTTTGTACCTCTTGAACGATTAATGGCACGCCTAGATTTTCGTGGTTGGTCTGATTTGCGACATACAAAAGTGCATTTATTGATTAGCCTACGATTAGAACCTTTGAATTGAATTGTTTTGCAGATCCTCACAATTGCAGGCCAAGTAGATACAGCAGCATCTTGTTTTCGATTGTCATTTTAGTTTGATTTCCGAGAAACTTTAGGTTTAGTCGGTTTCTTTTCTTTATCTTCACTAAAACCTGAATACCATTGATGGTTTTGTAAAACTGTATACGTCATCGGTTTACTAAACATAAAAGTCAATAATAGACTTTGTTATTGATTTTTATATTATGACAATCAAAACTGTTGCAACTCTTCAGAAAACTTCTTGTTTATCATCTATTGACGATTCTTTAAAATTCTCAAATTTCCTCTTTTCGTAGATATTCTCTTAATTAAATATAGGCCATTAGACTATCTATTGTTCTAAATTCTGAACTCCTTTAGATAAGAAAACCCTCCTAATTGCATTAAGAATACGATAGATCAAAAACGTTGGTAGTCATTGCTAACGAATGAGTAGAAAAATGTAGTATGGATAGAAATAATTATGCGCTATCCATTCAGTCATTCACTAATGCGATCTATATATTGCTGGAGGTGTTCACTCACGATGTTCGATTTCGATGCTATTAAATGTCATTGTAGCATCGTTGCCAAACATTTCAACTGTACTGTTTGGTCTTTGAATAATGTCAGATGTGATTATAAGATAGGACCTAATGCGGTTCCTTGAGGGACAAGTTTGACCAAGACATTTGTATTTTAAACAGTACAACTGATTTACGAAAGAAAATTTTACCAGTAAGATCTGTTTTCAATTTATAGGGTAATGCTACATGTAATACTTTGTCAAACGCATGTGTTACATCCGTGAGTATTGTAGTACAGTATTTATTTCCTGTGAGACTTTTGACAATTTCTCAGTTCTGTGGTCTTGGTGGATGGTTGAATTGTATTCGCGTTAGTATATTGATAGCAAATCAATGTCTTTTTGGAGTCTTTGCATCAGTACCTTTTCAATCACCTTAGCTGAGAAAGCAGACTGGTAGGTCTATAAGATATTCTATCTTCCGGTGGTTTTCCTCATTTGAAATTTATAACAAGATCAGGGGGCGAAACGGTAATATATACAAATGTTGAAACTCATAAACACCTTGGAAACTCAAACTTAGACCAACCAATCAACTATGAAGGTCTCAGCACTCTATATATTATCGTTCATCAGATATGTCACTTTAAAATAAAAAAAGCAGGAAAACCCCCCTTAGGGGTGTTTCAATGGGTTGGGTTTATGAGACATTCCTATTCTACTTTTTAATGGGGAGTTCAAAAAAGGTGGTCAGAAGTTTCGACCTAATTGTACAATTTATCACTATACTCAATTGTATATATTACCTCTAACTATAGTATACGATCGTAAATAGCTGCTTTTCTATGAGGAAATTGCAATTGGAGATTTGTATTGTTTTAGTTTGATTTTTTTCTTCTTAGTTGTAGTTAGTTGTAGTCTTAGTTGAAGTCTGGACACTAAATAAACACGAGATAGACAAACTGCAAGCCTTTGAAATGTGGTTGATGAGACGAATACTTAAAATCCCATGGACAGCCAGGATTACAAACCAAGAGGTACTACAAAGAATGAACTGTAATAGAGAAATTATAACTACCATAAAAGAAGAAAACCGCCTACTTGGGACACCTACTAAGAAATAAAATATAACCTACCTCAACTTATCATACAGGGTAAGGTTGAAGGCAAACGGGAAGGGTAGAAGGAAAACTTGTTGGCTTAAGAATATAAGGCAGTGGACAGGCATGAATGTTCAACAAATATTTAGAGCAGCTGCAGAAAGAGAAACATTTGCCAATGTAATCGCCAACCTCTATTAAGAGAAGGCACGACAAGAAGAAGTTGTAGTCGGTGTGGATCTTGTCTTGGCTTTGTCGAGTTAATGGAGGTGATTCAAAATAGTCTGGTGATCAACGCCAAGCTCTGCTGCCAAGTCACGAGCGCTTGATGACGGCTCAACGTCCAAAGCGGACTGCACATCATCCAGAACAGACGGTGGTCGGAACAGAGTTGATCCTCGAGACCAAGATCGTCAGACTCAAATCGCTTGTGGAAAGAACGTTAATGTTTTATTTTTTGATTAGGTAATTTTTTATGCGAGATTATCAAATCTCCATGCAATAATTTTCTTTCGAGGAGCACTGATTATTTAACAATCATTGTTGACATCGAAATTCTGAAGTAGTGCAAAAACTATTTTTGAATAAAATTTGGATTTTGATTGCTAAGGAAAACTCGAAAGCCTAAATGATAATCGCTCGGTTAGCCTAGTGCTAGTTTTGCAAATAGCCGCCCAGGCTGAAACAGATAAAAATCTGTTAGTGAAAGGTGTAACAAGTGAGGTGAATGGATGAGAACTTGTGCCCATTAACCAGAGATGGCTGTTTTAACGGCAATTCCTCATATATTATGTCTCTGCAGGGACCTTGCTGATGCTTTTGCTAGACTACCATGTAGTCACCATGATCTTTATGGCGTGAAGACTCACCTTGCATACTGCTCTTGCTGCTCCAGCCACTGTCCACTTCGTTCACGAGAAAGATTCCTTGTTATGCCTGGGCACCAAGAAAAAGGCCACCTCTAGTCTATACATCTTGTTGCGTTTTGATAATTTATACAGAACCACCCATTTATCAAATTTTTCAACTCTACCAGTATTATAAAGGTGATGTCTTGGGAGTCGCTTTGGCTACGTTGAAACTTTCCCATTCAATGGCTGTCTAATTTAAAGTTTCTCTACTTGTAATCCTGATAGCAACGTTGTAGCCTTTGTTTGTTGCAGGCGTTCTTGATTAATATCTCTTGCTGCTGCCGAAGCATTTATTCCTTTTTTTTGCGTTGAAAGAAAGAAAAGAGCAGATATATAAGCGTTTCAGGTAGTCGAAGATCAACATTAAGGTCGAATGTTTCTCCAACTATTAAATAATAGTCAAAATTTTAACCCAAACAAACATGTCTTCTCGTTACGTCACAAACACATTTCGTATAAAGTTAGATGATATTTTAAATTCTCTAACAATGAAATAATTCTTTTAGAACAAAAGTTATATGGAATGAGACGATCCTGGACCTGACCTTAGTGTGCTAGTTCTTAGTTTTTAATATTTTTTCTATTTTTGGATTTGAAAAATTCGTTTAAAAAAAAGAACTTAGGATTTTGATTATTTGAGAAATAAATTTTAATGCATTTTCAACTATAACAAACGAATACAGGACCCCAAAAACATAATTTACGTTGGAAATTTTAGCTGTAAAAAATCTTTAACCAACAATTTACATAAAACTAAACAGAATCCAGTAACTGCAAAATTCCCTGTAGAGCGTGTAGCTTACTCGGGCTCCGTAGCAACCGTTGAGAAACTGCAAGCGAGCCGGCCATTCCTTTCGACTGTTATACCTTTCTCCATTCTTCGACCAAGGCTGGTCTATTTACCAATATTTGCGTGAAGGCAGGCGACGGGCACCTTTAAGAGTAGACTCACAAAGTGCAACAACTTCTACTGCAACCTTGAGCAATAAGCAGTCAGTCCGGTGTGGCATTCCTCCGATTTCTCTTCTTTTTGCCGCTGCTGTAGTGACTACCGCCCGAGCGCCGGGTTTTTCCCGCTTTGAATCGCATTTTTGTGGGGTGATATTTTGAAAGTTTCCAGAAAAAGACGAGCCGCGGCTCGTCTGTAACTTTGTGGAAAATCGAATAATGCACGTCGAAATTTAACCGCTAAATTATTAGTATGCAGCAGGCGCTCATCGATGACGCACTCGTGAGCTAGGGAAGAAACAGACAGTTGAAAACATTCAATTTAATAAGGTAGTTTAAAACAGCACTTCAATCGACTTTTATCATTGCCTTCGCCAAACTTCGCCTAGAGGCGTCATTGTTAAGTCAAGCTGGACAAACTCCACAGTACATTTTGTATACATATATGTGTCGTTATTTTCAGTAAAGGTATTATTTTATAAATATTCAGTTGTCCGGAAAACCCATTATCCGAATTTCTTCCAAATAACTAGTGATTGTAGTGTAGACCGATAGCAACGTGAAGTTCTTATCCTATTAAGTAATTTCTAATCTATTGATAAGTATCAATTGTTTTTGCTGGTCACTAGTAATGTAGGCCTCTAAACTTAGGGTCCGGTAGGAAACAAACTAAAAGAATGTATTTCAAGTGCGAAAAATGGCACCATACAAATAGTGACAGTTCTTGTCCAGGCATTGTTGCAGTCGGGTGGAAAAATTACATACACCTTTCAAGTATAGCGCATGGAATTGCTCGAATTTCTCAAATTATGACTTCCGAATGGGCTTCAAGAGTTCGTGGTTTTTCAATGTAAACTTGAGCTTTCGGGTAACCCCATAAGAAATAATCACACAGCGCAGGGTCTGGTAATCGAAGGGGCACTCCACACCCCGTACAATAAAATTAGGTTTCTGGAAAATGTTCCCTTTAAAAAGCCATGGATTCTTTTGAGGTATGGCAAGTAACTCCATCCTGTTGAAACCAAACGTTATAGAAGGCAATCCGAGGTCTTCTCAATTCATGCATAAAAAATTCTTGCAGCATCGTAAGGTAACGCTATGAGTTAACCATTACAGTGCGTTTAATGGGAAAAAGTAGATACCAATTATACCAAATCGGACTATTCTGCACCATATAGTTACTTTATAACTATGTAGGGCTTTGCCTTTGACCGACTTCCTGTGGATTATTTCCCGACCAGTACCAGCAATTTTGTTTGATTACAGCACTCTGATAAGTGAAAATGAGCCTCGTCACTGGTTATCAGAATACAATCATTTTCCAAGGTTTCCAGCATCGTTTCTGCAAATATTAACTGCCGCTCATATTCATTTTCCTCCAATTCTTGAACGGAAGGAAAGTGGGGCTCAAAGTGCAAAATTCGGCGAAATCGCCTATCTGAACGGCGAGGGACTAGCCTGTCGAACTCTTTTGATGTTTTGTGGTGTTCTAAAGGTCTGATCACCTCCCCAAGCTGTTCCAGGTCTCGCAGTTCCTCTTATTATGAAATTGTTGAATCATTTCAATATTTTTGGCAAAGATGGAACGGCACCGCATCGACCAACTTTCGAATGAGTTCGAAATCTTCGCTGTGTCTGCACCACCGAACAACAAAGATATCGTAAACAAAGACGCGTTGTTCAAGCTCCATGGCTACTAAATGGCAACTAACGAATGTATGTCAACTATTACCCTACCACCAATCTTATACCCATCTCAAAAACGCAATACTTCCCTGCCGGACCCTGTATATTATGGAACATAGCTATTAAATATCTAATCCAGACCATACGTCCTAATGTTTGTGAAGAATTTTTCGAAAATTTGGATGAGGTTCAAATATGTTTTCAACTCTTGTACTGCTGTCTATGTACTCTAAGACCTGCGGTGCTCCCTCAATATGGTTTACCCCTTACCATTTCTTACTAGCGCTAGCTTAAAGAAATAAAGGATCTGAATCCATGTATTTAGGTACAAATCAAAGATTGTTCGCAAAAATAAAACCAGAAATTATTGTGTTCTTAACTAGCAAAAACAAACCCGCGAGCTGTAGGGTAACACTTAGCAATATGAATGTTAAGAGTCAAACTGGGAATTATTTCTATAACCTTCATATTTGGACTTTTCCGTAAACTCGTTTTCATGCAACCTAACAACGGCCGTCAACCTGTCAAGCGCCTTTTAAAAGGTAGTGAACCCATTAACAAGTTTTCGCGACAGATAGTCTATACGCCCGCCTCAGTGCCGAGGGAGTGAAGGTCGGCCGTGTAGAGACGGCGCGTGACGCCTTTTAGGAATTTCTGTGGTGTCGAATATTTTTAGCATTTACCACCTTATTAAACATGGGGCATACTTTGTTTAATTTATCATTAGCATTCTTTAGAAAAACGAAATTAAACTTCCAAACAGCTGATATTTAGAACTGAATATTTAAAAATGTGCAATGATTCATTATTTATATGAAGGGAGAAGAAAACTCGACTCGAGATAAAAGAGGACTTTAAAGTAAAAAGAATTATTTTATATATTTTGGAAGTCATTTTGCTGAATTTTCACATTATTATACCTTCTAGAACTTCGCAGCTGATTTGCCACATTACAACAAATTTTACTCCACGCATTATATTGACACTGGAAAATGTCAAATTTGTGATTAATTAATGATAGTCTTCTATGGCCCGACTCTAACCAGTTTTTAATTAATTTGTAATACACGTATCGTCACTCATATCAAATAAGTAAAATCTTCAAATTTTTGGACTTCCATAATGTGTAGGGTATCAATTTTTAGCAGTCAGCAGTGAGGTTTTCGATTATATATTTTGGTTAAGCGGATCTATTTGACTCCGGGAACAAAATTGGATTTCTTTACTTTCAGGATACTACTCTGTATATGAATGCAGTTTTAACATTGCATTTAGAAGAAATACCATTCTTCAAAGATATATTATCCATTCATAGTTCATTTTTGTTGCTCCATAATATATAGTAGTTGCATTCATATTATCCACCATCAGCATTTTTACGTCGAGCTAGCAGTCGTTCCGATGATTATGCATACTGTACTTTCCCGATAGACCGCTCACCGTTACGTTCATTCATAATATGTGTTCATCGACTCCTATAATGTCTTACAATCAGTTATGCAGTTTGCCCGGTGTTTTGGTAATGTAAATCGATATAGGCCAGCTTTTTTAATGAAGGGGGTGATAATCTAATAGGCGGGATAAGGAAGAAAAAAAAGATGGCAATCATTTTTTTTACAATTAGCAAGAGATCGAAATAGATTACATGCCTTAATACCAATAAAAGATACACTGATATACCTAACAATAACAAAAAAAAAAAAAACTACTACTCATAGAACATAATTGATGATAACTCGATTATAAATGACTTGACTACGATCACTATTGATTTTAAAACTATTTCTTTGCCTGTTCTCTCTTTATGAGTTAGCTGTTCTCGACCTCCACAACTTTATCCATCAACATGTTTTTGACATTCGTTTTTCCACTAAACTGCTGATCTACCTCTTCTTATTTTCATTCTAGGTGATCGATTCATAACTGCCTTTGGCCATCTTATTCATCCTTTAAACATAGTACCATCTCAACATTCCGTTTTCCATAGTTAGGTTGCAGCCTTAATAGTTCGACGATGTCGTTTGGATGGTATGTAAGTCTTTCATAGTGTCTGGTCGCCCGTTCTGTAATTACATCACGAACGTATGGTTGCTGGAGTCGGTATGTAGAGTGAGATTCGTCACTTACCATGAACCATTCATAATACGTAGTTCTTAGGGTTTTTCTGTTTCTTGTATAACTTTTTGAAGTTTCATATGGTGTGTTTTTTCTCTTGTAGGAGTGTCTCATAATAATCTATCCCTTTCTCAGGTATTATTAGATTTAGCTGCGAATTACTCTGAAGGCTTCTTTTGATTTACTGAATCCCATGGATGTTTCTCCATGCATTGTCTCAGTATTTATTCTTCTCTTTTTTTACTAGTTGTTTCTTTTCTCTTCTACATTCCACTTTTGTCTAGATGTTGGTGTTTTCCCGTAGCTATTCCAAATAATCTTCTCCAATTCCTCGCTGAATGTTTTTTTTATTATTTTTTTACTTCTAGTCTCAGAGATTTAGATGCTGTATAATTTTTATATGTTCGTATATTTCATTTGGATTTTCCTCTAATATTCTCATTTATCTTAATCTTAAAATTATAAAAACATTTTAAAAATAGTCGGCATGTATAATCTTTAATAAACTACCCACATCCAACTTTTTGTTATTTGGTTTTTGTATCTTATAATAATTCACTGACTGTGTTATGGAGTTTGCCTTTACGACGAAGAAAAATTTTTCACTAAACAACTTCGATCCTTCACTAGGCAGCAATAGGAAGCAAGCGGCCATTTCAATGCCTCTATGCTTCTTTAGCCATTAAGGTTAGACTCATGCAAATGAAACAATTAGACGGATGTTGCTTGTCTAGAGTCTAACAGTGGAAAATCATGGCCGCTCTAAAAGATTCTTCTCGTCTACTCGACCGTCGCGTGAACAGTAGGCGGATGTGATGGTAAGCTGTACGTGAAGAACCTGACCGATTCTATCTGATCATTTAAAAGCCGTAGCAGCTTCTTAATTCGTTCCAAAGCTAAAAAAATTATGATCCATATAAATTACTAAACGAAAATACTTTGCTACATTAGAAAGTCGTTGGCATAAAAAGTGAGCTGCATTTTTTTTAGATATTAATGTCTTGGAAGGCAGTTCTGCCATCTTATCTCAAAGAGTTCATTCATCAAACGATCAATTATTTTGCTCCCTTACTCTACTCTCAAGGGTTGCTATTAACCGTTCGTACTCATCTTCGATATTAAGCAAACCTTAATAACAAACAAATACATAAAAATAAAAACTTGCTATCGAAAAAGTATCAATTTAGATGGTAAAAATATCTTGTTTTTGAAAATTCGTGATTGCACCAGAAATACTGGTAACATATCAAATTTTCCTAATAATTAAAATTTGAAGCAAAAATATTAATTTGAATGCGAGACGCATATTGGGAATGATGCGTACGCTAAAACGTTTCTCTTTTTTGCATTACAGAAATTATTAAATGTGTCAAATTTGTGATACTCAAAAACACGACCCGCCCAATATTTCTTAGAGTCGTTTAGTCAAACATTTTTGAGTTGAGCGGTAGAAAATTTTAATATCCCCCCGTCCCCAAAACATATAAAAGTTAATAAACAAAATGCATAAGTAGACAGATACTACTATGTGCAAACAAATTCTATTCCAAACTGTGTATAATCTTCTATTGGTTGGATGGGAATTTTGCGAGAATGTATGTTTTTCTTTGCTCTTTTCGCGCTCCATTCAAACGCGCCGCATCTGGCAACGGATAAAAACACCGCTGCCTGCCGACATGACAGTATAAAATGACGCAATATTTGCAAGATATAATGTGGGTTATCTTAAATAACACGCCTACGGCATATTTTGCGATGATGACACGCTCTTATACAGGTCGTGTCAAAATTGGCCTGTTATGCTGACCAATTAGAAAACAAAAGTGCGTCATTGACAAGTTTACCTCTACATCTTCCAATTTTGAAATTAAGTTTTTAACTAAAGCGATATTTGTCGGTCCACGAAAAAGTAATCAACTTGTCAGTTTGATAACATGGTCAACACGAATTGTACTTTCAGTTGAAGTCAAATTACCTTTAAAATACTAGCATCCCTTCGTCTAGAACCGGCACTCTTTTGTTCTGTTCTTTACGTTATAAAAATACAAACCGCCGGTTGAAATATACAGGAATCTGCTTTCCGGCAGTTACATACAAGCCGCAATAGATCATGGTGCCCTGCTCTACATTTATTTGCTAAAATACAAACTCCTGCTATTATATTATGACTAGATACTGTCAATTAAAATGTCAACACAATTCGAAAATCACTTTAAGTGTCATAAGAGAGAGAAATTTAAAGCGATAGACAACTGCACCAGGCTGATTCTCATGGTTCATTATTAATCAACGATTTAAAGCCATTACACAAAATATTGCAGAGCAAAAGTCGAAACCAGGTTTTCGTGTTGTCGGCATAACTGGAACAATTATGTTATTTACATGACTTCTCGTTTACATGATTTCTCTCGCAATTAGTTTGTCATATAGTTAACGGTTATATAATAGAAATGCGTACTCGAACCAAATTGAGGCGAACTCAGCCGAAACGAGTCGAGTTGAGTCGAACAGAGCCAAATTGAATCGATCATATCTTATCCGAGTGTGAGATAGATATACAGACATACTCATATTTTACGAATTTAAATAAGAATTTTTGGTTTCTCATTCTAGAGCAAAATTGCTAGATGTACAGTTATAAAAATTTAATACGGCTCAGAGATACAAAATATTTTTTGTAGCCTAAAGTCTTACAACGAACTTTTTATAGGTTGCGTTATGCCTTCCTGAAAAATCCTCAAAAAGTGTGTCAAAGTGACACATATATTTAATTACAAACGTATATTAACAAGACCTTCGCTAAATTAAGTAATAATTCGCTACAATACTTTTTAATCTTTACTTGACGCTGCGAATATGCCTTATCTTTTTCGGAGCATATCATTTTGCCGTAACTTCCACAAGTCTCTATTTGATGAGCACTTCCGATCTCTCCGATTTAACCACGCAGTTTGTTATCTCTAAAACAATTAAAATAGGAAGCGTCGAGAATCTGTACCCGGATGTTTAGCGCGATAAGAACTCGTCGCAGCCTAAATTAGGTACGTTGAGGTCAACTGTGCGCGGAGGCGGCGAGATAATTCTACGTGGACTCTGGATTGAATCTTATGCCTTGCATGCTCCAAAATTCCTTTTTATCATAATCATAATGGTTCTGAAACTTAATATTTTGCATTCAGACGAAACGATAGGGCGTTTTAGTTTTCTCTTTTTCGATTTGGACCTATGTATAAGAGAGGATGTAAGTCTTTTCAATTAAGACTTAGTTTTTAGCTTCCGCGAATCATCTACCATGAAATAATACTGGAAATGTCTTAATGTCTTGTATGTACACTGAACTTTAAAGAGGGTTTCGGCAGGAGCTAAAAGAACCATTAGATACGGTTTCATTTAAATAACCATCAATATACAACGTGTCCCATAAGTTTGTCAAGAAAAAAATGTATTTGAATAAACTATAAATGTCATCGAAACTGAGTATATTGCATTGTATTGACAAATGATTGGACTAGCTAAAAATGTTCTCCGAAATGGCGTCAATAATTTGATCCTATGAGTCTTCTGAAATCACTTCTACTACTTTACTTATCCTTTCTTTCAGAATCTCGATGTTCTCTGGATACACGATATCATCATTCATTATACCCTATGATACAGCATAGTCACAAGGATTCAAATCCGGAATATGTTGGCCGCTCAGTACCACCTCTGGTCTTTGTTTTTACATCGAGAGCTATGATATTCGAACCGAATGTTCTTGAGATAACATCCATGCTATCTCGAGTTCGATGGATCGTGGCGCCACCTTGAATGAACCAAAATTCATGATTTTCTGATTAAAAAAGGGATCCAAAATTTTCTCTTCATAGATTTGATCAGTGATTGTGGCATTCAAGAAATATGGTTTTATAAAGCCATAGTAACTTATGGTACACCAAATAGTTATGCGCTTTGAACGCAAGAGCCGTACTGCAGTATCATTTAGTTTTTCCGAAATCTATCCTATAGTTCTTCTAAATTGTTAGAGAACCATATCTGCTTATAATCGATTTGTCCCGATTCAATCATTTGTTGCAACAGGAGAGCGAACTGAAATCGATTTTCGATAGCTTTCCCACTCAATAGTTGCTGAATCTGTAGGCGAAAACTTGTATCTCTTGTCTGACGATCCGATAAAGTGATGATCTTTCGATTCGAGCTCTTTTGAAACATTTCCCACTAATGTTATGGGCATTTCTTCAAAATGGTGTTTAACTCTTTTTTATGCTGTACGTGGTCTTCCAGTTCTATTCTCATTGTCATCCTGAGCATTTCCAGTACTCGACCATTTTCAGTCAAACTGTATTTTTTTTACAAAAAATCTTAAAATAATAATCAAAATTTAATTCAATGAGAATTATAAGAAAACATTTTCCATATTGAAAGCATTATCGGTTGACGGTTTCGGTGGCATCTTTACCACATCTGTTCCAAGTTTGATGATTTGTGAAAACATTTCGAAAAATCGAAAAAACTACATGTAAACAAAACGGCGTTTAGTTGTAACTGAGTGAACGGTCAACAGATGGCACCACAAAGTCTGATGACAAAGATTGGGACACCATGTATGAAGGCTCATTTATGATCTCTTCTGCCATAAATATGTACATTTTTCTAACTACATCTACGTCAAACCGTTGCCATCTTACTTATCATCCTCAGAATAACGGGAAATTAAACATTTTTCGACAAACGAGCAATATCCGACTAAAACCTTCAAGAAAGTCCCGATAATCTGGCGAAGTTAAAGCATATTCATCGCCTTAAATTAATTTAAATTATGACCACGCAAAACTGGAATGCGAACCAGAAATAAACTTTGTTTACATCGAAAATAGCTCGCGCTTGCGCCTGAATTTTTCCCATCGCATTTCAAAGCAAACGAAAAAAGGCGTAGGATGACGACGGTGAAGACTAATGTAGGACGACGCGCATCGGCAACTTCACCAATCATGCGCCGAACAGCAACTTCGGGGCGACTTAGTTCTTGCGAACACAAGCGCGCGCTCATTAATTGGACGCATAGTCAGCTAGTTGCGAGTGTTCTGTTCGCGACAATTTGATGTACGTCGTATGTCATCGGTGACAATTGCTCGCAACCGAATAAACGAAAGCAGTAGTCTGTCTGGGGTGAATCGCGGCGGTTTTGCACGTGAAACCAACCGTTGGGTACCAGGTCAGCGCCGCTGCTAGGTAATTTAAAAACGTTTTGATTTTCGCAGAGTACCAGTCGTCCGCCAACTGATTCTGAACCTTCAAGGCGAAGGGGTAATCGTCAGATGAAATAATTTTCAATGCAGAAAAGTGAACAGTGTTGTGTTAACCCGTGATAGTGCGTGTTACGGTGTTGCGTCATTGTGCGTTTTGCGAAGGACGTGCGGCTGGCCGAAGAAGGGGCATGGTGGCCAGTCAGAGCGTTTTGCAGGAGCCGCAGAATGACATGTACTGCTCTCATGTCTCTCCCTATGGTGAATATTATCCCGATAACCAGTACTATGTGCCTGGTGCGCCGCCGGAGCTGTGTCCTGCTCACACTAGCATGTGTACTGTGCACGGAGATTATGGTGAGACTCGTTTTCAGATCTCCAACACACTAATTTCTTAGCTAATCATCATTGTCGGTCAAAAGTAAGTTTTTGAAAGTTAATATCCATGACCATGACTTGCTTCAAGGACGAACTACCTTGCATGGATGTCAGAGGATGACAATTCCTCAAAATATCGATGTTAAGATACTGATATGATTTTAGGCTCGGAAAGAAAAATTTTTATCACCAACCTTGTAGGAAGGCCTTATTACAGGAGGCTCTATCCTTTTTACCTGGTCCGAGAAAAAAATGCGGAAAAATGTCAGAAAGGTTCTTTAGGGTTGACAATCAGGACATATAGAAATGTAGTGTTGGCCAGGAACATTTTTTTCACTGTCCATTCGATTTATTTGATATATCTGATTTGTGTGCAAATGTTCTAGTAAAGTTCTAACCATTTGCTCCATTCGCTTTTTGGGTCTAATTTGAAGGATACTCTTCACTATAGCATTTTACAGCCCATCAGCTAATTTGTTCTAAAATACCCATTTTTCAAGGATAGTGGATCATCACAAAAGTTGGAGTTCATGAAATCACCACACCGATGTCCTGTTTCCGCGAAGATCTGACTTTTTGTTGTTGCATACATGGTTGGTAAAGTAGGGCTTTTGCGTAGGATTCGGGGCATAACGAAGGCTTTCGACTATATAGACATCTTGGAGGACACTATGGAGTTTTGGACGATGACGAATGCTTCTGGTGGGTGGATCTTTCTGCAGGACAATGGCCCGAAGGACGGTTCCAAACTCGCCAAGCGATTTAAAATAGACATTTTATTGAACATGTTCAAAGAGCTCAACGAAAAATCATCATATAGGTGTATAAATAAGTTCTCAGCTTTTTTCTGCAAAATTAAAGTTTTATTTAAAAACAAACAAAAAAAGTTTAAGTATCAAATTATTCTCCGTTGGCATCGATGACCTTTTGCCATCTCTCGGGTAGCTTGGGAATTCCCTGGTAATAGAAGCTCACCGGCTTCGAGACGATAAAGTTATCGATGCATTTTCGGACTTCTTTTTCTGTTTTCAAGTGTATATCAGCCGAGTGATGCTGTAACAACCGGAATAAATGATAATCGGAAGGGGCCATGTCTAGGCTATACGCCGCATGTGGGAGAAGTTCCCAGCCTAACGCGAAGATGTGTTCTTGCGTCGCCTTCGCAACATGTAGTCGGGCATTATCATGGAGCAGGATGACTTTGCGACTTCCTTGTCCAGTAAATGGCCTCTTTTCTTCGATTGCGTCGCTCAAATTGATGAGTTGCTGTTGGTAGCGATCCGCCGTAACTGTTTCACCTGGTTTCATAGTACAGCACACCTTTCCAATCCCACCAGATACAGAGAAAATTCTTTTTCGCGTGGATATTGGGCTTTGGAGTCGATGTCGAAGGTTTGCCAGGGTCTACCCATGATTTTTTGCGCTTGGGATTATCGTACAAGATCCATTTTTCATCGCCTGTAATAATTTTATGCAGAAAATTCTTTTTCGGTTCCTTGAAAGCAAATGAAGTGCGGTGTCACGCCGTCGATTTTTGTTGTCTTCGGACAGTTTATGCGGAACCCATCTGCCTTCCTTTTGTATCTTACCCATTGCATGCAAACGTATGGAAATGGCTGGCTGAGTGACGCCAAGCTGTTTTGCAAGCTCTTTTTCAGTTTGCCCATTGTTTTGATCCAGCAACGTCTGCAGCTCATCCGTGTCAAATGTTTGAGGGCGTCCAGCGCGTGGTTGATCTTCAAGACTAAACTCTCCTCCGCGAAATCTTTGGTACCAGTTTTTGCACGTTGCATGACTTACAGCATTCTCACCATATGCAGCACAAATCATTTCGATGGCTTCAGTAGCGTTTTTCTTAAGATGAAACGCGAAGTGTATAGAAAATCGAATATGCTCTTTTGTGATTGCCATCGTGAACACAGCTGATTATTGAGGTTATGTTCATCAAACGCCAAATCGCATGATGTTTCGAAAGACCAAATGTCATTGCTTTAAAACCGCAAGAGGGCGGACTAATACGTTACATGTAAACGGTGATTTGCGTCCTGTGAAATCTAAAGCTGAGAACTTATTTATACACCTACTATATAAAACAGAAATAACAATATGCAATTTTAATATTTGGTGGCATAACCGAGAGAGAGAGAGGGGGGGGGGGGAGCGAGCGAGCTTTTCCAAGCATGTTTGAGGCACATCGAGTGTCTTCAGGTAATTGCTCTGCTAGAAGATCCACCCAGCAGGACGATTCACCGTCGTCCAAGGTTCCATAGTATCCTCCAAGATCTCTACATAGTTGGAAAGGCCTTTATTATGCCCTCAATCCTACCAAAATGTCCGAACACTTTACCTCCGATGAAAGAGCCCCATACCATAAAGTATATGCTTAACAAAAATAACCAGATCCACTATCTTTGAATACCGAGTATTTTAGAAAAAAATCGGCCGATGGACTGCGAAAGGTCTTCTTGAAGATAGATACAAAAAGCGAATGAAGTATATGACCAATACCTAAAACACATGCACATATATCAGATATCGAAAAAAAATACTTCTCATTTTTCTGTATCTTGATTTTCGGCACTGTTGACCCTAGAGATCTCTCTAACATATATTTTCCACATTTTTTTCGCTCCTCCCTGAAACTAGGCCTCCCTACAAGGTTGAGGATGAAAAATCCTCTTTCCGCACCCAAACGTCATATCAGTACCTTAACATGTGTATTTTGAGGACTTATCATCTTTCGACACATCAAAAAATCAGTGAGGTAGATCGTGGTTGAACCGACTCATGGCCAAAGATATAAATTTTTGAAAACTTTTGACCGATTTTGTTTACAAAAGTATTCCAGGTTTCAACACTCTTTCGATGTTTAGATGTAAGATCTAGTAAAAATAATGAAAATCTTGAAATAGGTATAAATAGTCTTGGAAGTAACCAAAACTACTTTATTCAACTGGAAAATTATTCAGCAGAACCCAAAGGAAGATATTCAACTTCCTACATTTGAGGTTTTTCTCTTACCTGGAAAATAAAAACAATTGGTATGGTACTTAGTGTTATCTCATGCTGCTTGTTATTTTTGCAATTTTTGTCTCATACAAGCTCAAAATTAAATGGAAAATTATTTTATTGGACTAAAAATGCGGAATTTATGAGAGTAAAACATTCGTGTTTATCTATGACTTTTTAGCGTCTTTCCGCCATTTGCGTTGTCGCGTTTGTAAAACATCTTAGGTTTTTGACAGCTTGCTTATTATTAAGGATTTTTCTATTTATAGAAAAGAATAGATTGATGGTAATCGAAACAAGTAAAGTCTGGTGAATAGGAAGGATAAGGTAAAACATTGCAGTCCAGACTAATCAATTGATTCCGAATGATGAAAGACATATGAGCCTTAATGATATCGTAGTGGAAGATAAACATCTTTTACATTTGATAATTCTGGACGTTTTGTGCGAATTTCTTGATTCAATTTCGTTACTTGCCGGTTCAATTGTTTTACATGACAGTAATAGTTTATAGTAGATACTCATTAAATCCCACCACACGTAGAGCATCTTTAAGTGCATTTCTGCTTTCCACGTCGTTTGTGGTGACTCGCTGCGGTATCTCCCTTAATTTTTTACGCGTTACATTATCCACTTTCCATCCGCTTCAAAGATACCTAACTTGTCTCGAAATTATCAAGCCATTGCAGTAACAAAAATCTATGTATTGAAAGTACAAATACTACAAGATACAACTGATACTGTACGTAGTCTTAGTTCATCTTCTTCAAAATAAATACCTTGGGATCTCACACGTGTCTTATTTTTCTGGATCGGAGTTGTAGCTATAGTCGTAGGCCGTCTCCGGTGACGACTTTTTTGAGGTATTCCGATTCATTATCTGATGTCTGAAGCAGCAAGTCATTGGCATCTGCAACAAAATGTTCCTTCTACTATGATAACAGTAGCTACGAAACGAATTCTGTAGTTTCATGCCAAAATCTTTTATCCAAATTGAATTTTGGAATCTCTGGCTTATCATCTAGTCCCCACACGTTCGGTAGTTTCCAAAACATGAACCCTTTTTAACAGATTCCAGTATCATATCTTTATTCGTTTCCAAAAACTTTATTTCGAAAAATTGTTGCAGACGAATGTTCCAATTTCGCACAATGAAGCAAATATGGTTATCACACACTACGAGTATTTATTCAATAGCGTCTAATTCCCAACTGATATGGCCAGAGAAGTCGTCTCCATTTACGCATGCGCCTTAACGTTAGGTTAATGTTTTCTAAACAGACCTCGTATATCGCTCTTTTCGCGTATCCGCGGGACTTCTTTGCTTCCGTTTTCATAGCACACAATTCAAACATAAGGGAAACATTCACAGAAACGTTAATCAAAACATCTCCTTTAACATGCGCATTAAGTTACGCCATCACTGTGCAAACAACTAGAGATAATTGGAATAAACTTTCACGAAGGAAACACCGAACAGGCTTATTTGCCAAGGCGGTTTGCTTCACATTTCACCTTTTAAATAAGAATGAAATGGTTTTGTATTGCATTTCTGCTAAAACTGTTTTGATTGCAATGGAATGGAGTTTTTGGGTTTTAATGATGAAAGTTGATATTAATTTTACATTTTTCGAACTTTACGGGGTGAGGATAAATTTTAGGAGGTTACAAGGAACAACAAATTCATACGAACATGCATCCGAAAATACTCCCAACTTTAGAGTGTTTGAAATGCCCTCTATGAGCCTTTAATGCAAGCGCAAACATGTTGCACCATAGATTGATTGGTGCATCCTAAAAATCTTTCGAACTTTATCTAAATAGCGACTCAAACTACATGACACATTTACAAATACACTGGGTCATTGTGGATATTGTCGAAAAACGGCTGGTCTAAAACTATATTTTCACTGATAACTCCATGGAGATTCTCCTTATTTTACAAATCAGATAACTTGTGTATATGCCGATGTCATTCATACAAAAAGTTGCTCCTTTCATTAAGAAGAATGTACGACAGAAATCGTATGATTGTAGTAGTATGTTGCAAAACTTTTTTCTTACAGTTATAAAAAAATCCCCATGCATATGTTGCACCTGACAGATATAGGATACTCAACACAGTCACCTAGTACATAGCACGCTGAAGCACTACTTGCCTGGAGCTTGTATCTTGAATGTCTTGAAGAGTACATTCTACCAACTCGGCTGTAGAAACAACCCCGTCTCACACAAGGAAATACTGCCGCAAAGGTTTTATGGACCGCATATTTGTAATTATATTTGCTTGTTCCTGATATGAAGTACCTAAGAGTACAACGCATTCCCATTTAGAAGCAATCCTGCAAGTGAAAGGAAACATATAAACATACCCTAACTTAAATGAGTCTTACGGGGAGCTAACGTCGCGAAGAACAATGTTGCCATCTGCATTTTTGGACATATGTTTCTATGAACTTGTTCGTCCTTTTTTTATCAGGACTCGCCTGTTAAAATTCGTCACTCTGTTAGACATTCACCCTCTATATTTTAAAAGTAAAAAAATGTGCAAATATTAAACAAACGGAATAATATTCAGAATTTGGAAATGAGCCACAAAAACAGAGTTTTATGTGCTCAAATTATTATTGTTTTTAATTATATGGTTTAATTAAATTACTTTTTATCACGATGTATTTCTTTAAAGAGTGTTATTTGTTTTTATTAATCTAACTGTTAAATAAATCTGTCGATTAAAACAAAGTAATTTGTACCCAACCTGTAAGTAATCAGAAAATTATCATTTTCCAAATAATTGTCTCTAAAATTTTTATTGATACCCTGTATAAGTTGTTCGTTTCAATTTCGACGAACGCTTTTTTTTATACCTGTGCCATTTGATTCGCATCCTTCTTTGCTTGCTGTACGGCGAAAATGTCAATGTCGAGCTCCAAAAGATTCCACTAAAGACCTTTGATGCATGGAAATTAGTTGCTAATTTGCGTTCTTGTAATTCTTTATCGATGAGTAACATCCTTTTTATAACGCACAGCACTAAACGTTGCCTGATTCTTTCTGCCCTAGCAACAAGATTGCAGCTTTTGTAACATTTGAAGCGATAACTCGTATTATCTCCTTCCTTAAATTAATATAATAATTGATTATGCTCGTTGGAGAAATGGGTTCTATCTGCATGTAACATAAAAATTTGAGTTCGACATGTATTTGCACATCGAATTATCTAATTATTTCATGTAATTGCAGGAAATCGCCTTATTCAGATGACAATTGTAATAGTGATTTAATTTTATTTCCATTGTTTAGCATCATTTATAAAAAAGAAAAAAGAGTTTTTATAAGAAAAAACTGAAAGTTGCTTCCATGAGAGATGATAACAGAAGACAATAGCTATCATCACTCAGTTTGCTGCTAGTAATGGCTGTCCAATGGTTATTAACGTCATGTACTGGCTCATTTTTGCTGCATAGTTCTCGATGTTTAACGGCAAGACAATTTTAAGTTAATTGAAATGATGAAAGTATGGTGGGTGTCTCCCATACCACTTTCATTTTTCAACTTAGACTTACTATGTAATCTAAACTAAATTGGTGTAGAAATGTGAACCTTGTATGTGGAAAAGAGCATATTTAGGATGACAATTTTCGAGATGGTTTAGCAGTACAAAACATTCTATGTTCTACAAAAATATTCATCAAGAATATGTCCTCTACCGACGTATATTATCCATAAACAGAAGCGCTAGAAGTAAAGCACTATCAAAAGGATTGTGGTTACGACATTCTATATATCTGAATTAGGACTTTCTCCTTCAGATATACAGAAAGGGACAAAACTCCCATTTTTAATTTCAAAGGGAGGTTATGAAGCGAACGGTGGTCCAAGTGATTTCATTGAACGCAGGTAGTCGGAAAGTGTCTAAAGAAGCCCTTAGTAACCAACATTTTGTTATCGAAGCGTACATTCGGAACAATAATTGTTGTAGATCAAAAACCGATTTTTCAGTGGGTAGGGGACTTTATAAGTCCAGATTCTGTAGTTAGACTGAAAAGAAGATTGAGTAAGATGTTCCATTTTACAATCTTCGAGGCGAAGTGCGCGCAAACAAACCGATGTTCTTCACTTGGCTAGTCATACCTTTGTATTATCATATAAGTTGGTTATTGTACAGACACTATTTAGACGTAATTGGCAAAACGCCTGAAAATGTGTGGAAACATTTTGGTAAATATGCCGCACGCAATTGCTTTTTACCGGTGAAGGGCATTTCCACTTGCCAAAAGGCGTTAATAAACAAAACTCTTGTTATTGGAGTGATAAAAACCTATGAGTTAGGGTCGTTGGCCCTTGCTTTTATGAGGAGGGAAGCCAATGTATTACTGTCAATACCAGTATGTATTTACTTCAACTGGAAAACGTTTGGTTCCAACTAGATGGAGCTACACACCAAGAGCCTTGATCCGAGCATTTTTTGGGTGCCTAATTTCTCGACGCGGCGATGTTATTTGGTCAGCCCGTTCTTACCCCATATGACTCCTTCCTATAGTATTAGGATACCTTAAGACAGTTATGCCAAGAAGCGAAGGAGTCCCTTACACTTGTTGGGGAGAGTAATGAAGAACTTCAAAATACAATTTCAAGAGAGCATCCTTCAAAAATAAATCTTGCACACCTCCTATTGTTTTGTTTTAATCAACCTAAAAAAAGGAGAGAGTTTTGTCCCACCCACTATATCTTAAAGCTGATATATAAACTACGCAAAGTTCTTCATATAGTAGATGGTATGTCTAATATGTGATTGCAGCAATTATCTGGCCAGCTGTTAATAAAACTCGCCAATAGCAACAATAAGTCGATAAGTAATTTTCTTAATGAATTTTGAAATTTTTATACGATGGTAAATTAAAATCACAGTTTAGATACATCTTTTATAAGGCTTAAGTGTACATAAATAATTTTTATAACCAGAGGTAGTTGAAAATGAAAGTCACCGACGTCGTCCAAGGAGCAGCATGCTGAAGAAGAACGTGGATTTCTAATTCGACATGTTATATTATTTCGCGACAACACCTGGTCCCATACAACTGCTAAAAGTAGAGGAAGATTAATGATTTATTCTGGGCTGCATTAGGAATTACCTCCCACAGTTCGAGTATCATAACTAAAAAAAATACTTGGAGGATCAGTATTTGACGACGATGTTGGTGTCGAAGTATCCTGGCGCGAATGACTGGTGTCACAACCACCTCCATTTTACGATAGCGAGATCAAACAACTTCATATCCATTAGAAAAGTGTATTTCTAAATTCAGATTAAATCGAAAAAAAAACTGAATGTTTCAGGGACAACGTCTAAGACATTCTTTCAGAGTGTTATTCACAGAAAAATGTTTAATATATTTACTTATGTTGCATGGAATGAGAATGATGGATGATCTTGGTTTGAACAGTTCTCACATATTTTACTTATAGTCTTGTGGCTGTATCGCAAGATACCAATAACATTGAAAAGATGGTCACATGTTATGGCAACTTCAAGAACATTGAGATAGATTCAAACGTTAATGGAAAAATATCACAATGCCATCTTGATGGAAAACGGGATACTAAACAATTTTGTACGCAATGTTTGTCATTAAAGCCGTAGGTGGTATCGAAAGAGGAAATTTCAGTCTGAAAGATGCTCTCGTCTATCTAGAGTATTTGAACATTTCCGCAATGGCAAATACCATTCCGCTCGTCGCGATTTAAGCGATAGAGGTTTATTTCCTTCTGGTACCCTACATCTTAACTGAAGAGATGCTCAATAAGAGTGAAAATAGAAAATTGCTAAACTTGCCTTTATTTATATGACACGTTGACTAAAGCCTATAACAAAGTTTCCTAACAATGAAAACACATCAACAAGAGAAGGTGGAAGAGTGTGGCGAAAAGTATTTTGAAAGATTATGAAAATTAAAAATTTCAAAATGTTCTCAGTTATCCTATGTATAACAGGACTATTTCTATTCTTCTATAAATACGTATTAATCTAATAAAAAAAATAAACTGGACAAGAGTTGGATTTTTTGGACTATGCTGTCAGAAATCGGACGTTGGAAGGCATAAGGATAAGAGCGAAGAAAAAGAAGAAGCTATGTCAGAAAACATCAATCCACGGATTAAGGAAAATGTGGTCGATATATTGTTTCACACATGTGGTAATACAGGAAATAGTCCCGGCATGCTGAAAGTTCATATCTCTCTATTTAACTAAAGAAATGTTGCCACTATTTAGCTAACATATTTTACAAAAATTGTATTGTGTGCTCTTCGTACTATTTACAAATAATTGTCATTAAATATAGTGTTTTTGCTGAATATTCTTGCTTCAGACTAATATATCGTATAAGTTGGACTTTAACATTCTTTGAGACTTTTTCAATGATGTATTTCTAATTTTGGTCATAAAAAAAGTGAACCTTCTGTATTGTACGTCAGTAAAATTGGCAGTTTCTCTTCCTTGACATATAATGTATTATATAAGGTTTAGCATATGTTTTCAGTTTTTTTTTAAATGTTTTGCTTGTTATTATCCAACATATAGTATCCAAGTACAGTATTTACAGAACAACCTTCAATATCTATCCATCACCTGTCATCTATACATCGTAACTTCGCCTGTCCCAGAATTTTCTTGTATCTTTTCGATGCCCTTACATGATAATACAAATAGAGCCCATGTAAAACCCATTTTTCAGTGTCCATTCTTAACTGAATAATTCAAACTTTAAAATCCCATAGAAATATTTCTGTGCTTTAATACAATATTTTGATTCTGTTGCCAAAATTTGGAAACACAAGATTTGTTTGTATCCCATCCTCTTGTGCACGACCTTTTCTATTTATAACATATTTTGTAGTGAGCAAGAACAGCTCCAATTCAGTATTGAATATGATCTATCGAATTCTTTAGACTCAAAAAAATGAGTCTCTATAGGGGTCGATGGAACAGAGAAGGGACAATTTTGAGTTTTATAAAGGTGTTCTCAAATGGGCCGCCACTCAAATGTTCTAAATCTTAATATAATTTGGTTTTATATTAGAGATAACAATCTGCGTTTCAGCACATATTTGAGTATTCGTTTAATTCAAAAATTTCCAACTTGTTGACGAAAAAAGATAACAGGCGGTTTATAATTTCGTCTCTATCGAGCAAATATTGAGAACTGGCTTTGTGAAAGTTATACAGAACAACAGTTTAAGATTAATTCTTTTATTTAATAAATAAATTGTTTTAAAATAAACCGTTGCTATTTTTATAGCCAAACGAAACTTACTTTCCGAACACATCTTATAGTATTATTCCTATACTAAACACGCACACATATATACTAACTTTTTTAATCGCAGTCCACAGGTTTTTAGCAGTCCGCGAATGACTCCTAAGGGGCCGCAGCAGAATTATTTATATCGACATTTATTTTTAACACACCTGTATACAAAGTTAGAAGGCTGTGGTCAAGTTATTTACCGCGACGCGCGCTGCGAACCGCTCACCTAGAGCCGAGTCGCGACCTAAAACGTCCTTGGCTATGTCGTTGTCCCGTGGATGCTAACCTTCCCACCTAATATCTTTTGCAGAATGTACCTGTTCACCTTTGTTTCGTACCATCGGATGCAGCTGCAGCTCGATTAATCTGCCGACCGATTACTGCAAACTGTTGACTTATTTCATATGAATTGGGAAAGCTTTTCTAAAGTATTATCCTCTTTCTAATATTGGTTTTGGCTTGGATCGTACTTTTTGTGATTGTATTAAATATTTTTTTTAAATGATAAACTTTGATTTGGCAGCAAAGTTTTATCTTAAGCAAATGTCCATATTGTAGACTAAAGACGTTATATTTAATTTTAAATTCAACTGAATATACATAAGCTACAAGGAGAGTATAGCAATATGGCGTAAGTGATTGTTGCGTATTACAAAAAAATTCAAATATGTTAATGCAGTTTCAAATCTACACTGTAGCTGGAAAAATTATCCTACAACTTAACCCGCAGTTTGTGTGTTGATCGTTGGTGGCAGGTGATGGTCAGGTAGCATCAAAATTTCAATCTGGAAAACACTGAGGTCAGGACACCCACCTTCATGGGTCAATGAGGAGAATATCGTTACTGTCAAAAAAGAATATAAACTCTCACTAAACAGAAGACTACTTGGACATTCCTGGTACTCATTCATATCATTCTGTATAACAATCTTCAAGTGAGAACACTTTGTTCTTTTTGGATCCTCCCATTCCCTAACTGACTAACAGATGGCACGATGCGTTTTGTGGTCCCGCCAAATGCTCAATAAGTTTGAAATAGAACGTCTCACTGTGTCAACAGCATCCTAATAGATGACGAAACCTCACGTGAAGAACAGGCTATAGGAAAACTGTTTCTCAACAACGAGAACTTTCTAATGACGTGAGGTGACGAATATGTTTAGGTTCTTAAGGAAACTTGGAAAAATTGGTTTGTCGGCTGGTTTGAAAGGTAGTGGAAAATATTTTAAAAGATTATGAAGCGAACTTGAAATACCAGAGCCTTTATTTCTACTTTTAGTTCAATGTTATATAATACATATCAGGAAAAAGTTTATCTAAGCTTTTATTATTATAATTGGTCGAACCGTGAAGAAGAATAACAAGTGAAAAAATTTTCTCTTCATTAAAGTTTTATTAAAGACTAATGTCATATTTGTTGAAAAATGATTTTGCTGATTGCAAATTTTCTTTACAGGTCCGGTGACGGTTCCGATGGTCTCAACGAACTCCTCGCCTCCCATAGCAATGCCCGTTCAGGTACCTCCCGGCCACGTTGTGCAACAAATCGTGGACGAAAGCGGTACTTTGCGCCATGTGATTCTGTCTCCGCAACATCCCACCGGATTGGTGCCGCTACCATCGCATAATCCGCAGCACTATGTAAGTACACATAAAATCTCAAAATATGGATATTTACTCCTATTCACGAGGATTACCCATGGGTAGTCGCTGCATTTCTTCTTCGTTAGTAATCAGAAATTTTATAGATGTCTAATAAGTATGATAAGGTTTTCTTTGTTCATAAGTGAAAAAAAATTGCAGATATCTACGTCATAAATGTACCATCGGTCGTACGTCGTACATTGAGAACATTTTCACTTTGGCTTTGTTTTCGGGATATGCGCAAACAGTTTTTTCTAGCAAATCTTTTAGTATGAACGAAATTTAACATACTTCTTGTTTGGTTGTGTATGTTTTTGTTCTTTTTGAAGAATAATGCAGCATAATGTTCGATCGGGAAATAATCCGAGAGAAGAGCCACGACGGACCTTAAACAATAAGCTCGGACAGTTGCGAAACCGAAGGCGTCCCAGTTGTCCCTTCAGAACAAACTCGTAATCCATAAAACTATGAATTATCGTCGTGGATCAAATTCGAGTATATAGCTAATAAGGAACGTCATGGAGTTGTTCTGTTCCGATCGTTATTATAGCAAAAAGCAATAACCTGTATTCATCCCTCAGTCATATCATACTGTATACCAAATTTGATAACGATCGGAGCAGAACAACTCCATGACATTCCTTGTAAATAATCTGGCATACTGATATGCACACATCGTTCAAATGAACTCTTAGACAGATATTCCTTGGTTAAAGGTAAATTAAAAAACAAATAAAACAGAAGTAGATAAACAACAGCCTAAATATTTTTGTAACGAGAGCTGCTTTGTGCCTCAGGAGAACGTTACTCACTCTTCCAATTAATGTTTCATTGCAGATACATTGCTACTATTGACTTATTACTTATAGCTGGCATGTTAAAAGTAGAATTGTTGAATAATTGTTACTAGCGTTTAGTAAGCCGTCGTTTATATCGCATTTCAAGAGCGAGTCACCAGCAAGGAATGAATCAGTCAATGCCGAATGCATAGAATAATTGGGATGATTCACAAGTACGTGACGTTTTTAACAAGGTTAGATGTAATTAGAACTGATACAGTTCTGCATTTAGTGAAAAATGCGCTCGTATTCACTGCTTCGTTTTGATAAGCCGGCCTTGGTTACTTATACGAAGCGAACGGTAGCCCTAGAGATGACCTAATACGTAGGTCATTCCAAAAGTTCTGCAATACATGAATGAATGAATGAATGGCTTAATACCTCTTGGAGGGGTTTCGCCGCTTCTAAGGAAGCTTTCGAGATCCTTTGCGGGGGATCAGCCCGTTCTGCAATACATGAGAAAAATTTAATTTTTTAGTAACAAAATGCATCTTCAAGTGCAAATTCAAGTCCGGGTTTTGATGCGCTATTGCTGGAAGCGGGAACTTTCGCCAAAAAAAAGTGTCTACTACTCTACTGTCTCCAGATGGTACTAGCGCTTCAATTCCGGTGACATGAATTTCAAATAGATGCGAAGGCAATTACTACATGGAGAAATTAAAGAGATCATCAATACAGCACCTTTAAAATCCGCGATATGGCTAAGATACGTCAATGACACTTTTTTGATATGGAGACACAGAAAGAAGACCCTACCGCAATTTCTTGCACATTTGAATTCTATACACCCAAGCATACAGTTGACCATGAAACTGGAATCGAAAGATAGGATTGCTTTCTTAGACGTACAGGTATTGGAATCGGAAAATGGACATCTACAACACACAGTGTACAGAAAACCCACGCATACGGACAGATACATTCATAAACAGTCCAATCGAGGACGCGGTGGCTCAGATGGTTTAATCAGTTGGCTCTGTCCTCTAGCCGGCGCGCGCAAGTTCGAGTCTCGCTCAACCCATGGGTGTGTGTGTGACTGTCTTAGCATTTAAGTGAAAACTTTAGATCGAGCACGACGTATATGTCAACCACAGATAAAGAACTAAAACATTTAAAACAAGCATTACAAGGAAATTACTACACGAGGACGGAAATAAATAGAGTTACTAAACCTAACAAATGCGCACGAAAAACAACCGAAATCGGCTACGATAGGCAAGCCTTTTTACCTTAACATCAACAGGGTTACGGGCCGGATAGGAAAAATTCTCAATAAACACAAGGTGGAAACCATCTATACTACTACTACCAAGATACGGGATTTGCTTAGACCAGCCAAAGATACAAGAAACCCACAGGAAACATCAGGGGTATACTGCATACCTTGTTCATGTGAGCAAATCTACATTGAGACTACGGACCGAAAGATTACCACCAAGATAAAGGAACACAAACGTTATCTATGCCTTAATCAAAATCCTAACCACGAGATAGAATTCGGGTAAACACAAGTTTTATCCAATTGTCGCAATTATTACCCGAGGTTATAAAGAGGAGGGGGTGGAGATTTATAAATATGAAAATAATTCTAACAGGAACGACGGTTTCAATCTAAAAAACGGACTGCGATACGGTGAAAGAGCGAGTGACGTCAGAAAATGCCGATATATTACCTGCAACGTCAGCAGCTAGCCCGATCACGTCATCTACTGTCCCGATGACGTCAACCCCCCAACACCATCCTACCATACTCGCACGAGTATAAAAGCGAAAATGCATTGGGACAATCACTTAATTTTTAGAATTTTTTTCTGAAGATGTCCGCCGCAGTTGTAGACGAAACGTCGAGAGTTTCTAAACTCTGAACACACGATGAGTCTCAAAGATCAGTCTTGTTCCGGTCCGTTAAAGTTGGACAATGAACACTTGCTTGAAACGTTGAAAGATAAGCCTTCATTGAGCACTGAGATTTGGGATCAGTTCTTTTACTTGACAAATCTTGCTTCATCGGCATCTCCAACCGCTGGACTTTATGCCGAAGAAGCCCCGGCAGGATCCGCATGGACTTACTGAAGTACCAGCCACCAAAAGCATTGCAGATTTCTTTTGCAGTATCTCTTGGCGGAAGTACCCGCTCCCAGCAATGGCGCTTCAAAACCGGAATTCAATTTTGTTCAAAACCATCTGAAATACGAACATGCAACTTGTTACTACACTGTAAACACAAAAAATCTAAGAAAATCAAATTTTTCTCAAGTGTTGCAGTATAATTATATATTGGGGCTTGGATTTCATTTTAAAGGATTTGTTTGCGAAATTTTGAAAGTTTATTTTGAAAAAACATATAAAGCACAAGTTATTTAAAGCACCGTCTATCGTTAGCTACAACTATTTCCCATATTTCTGACAACAGGGGGATTCATTGGCGAAAGAATTCCTCGTCCTGCGATGCAATCCATGAATCGACTCATTTTTGGTATCTTTAAATGATATGAAGTGCTGCTCAAGACAGGCCATGCGTCTTCTATCGAAACAAATGATAATCAGAAGGGGAAATGGCTGGTGAATACGACCGGTGAGCTAAGATACCCCAGTGAAGTGTTTCCAAATAATTTTTGATTTGTGTTGCAACATGTTGGTGTGCTGGACAATCACTTTATTTATCTTTAGGCGTATTTTGGTAGTTTTTCTTTCAACGGTTCAATTTGATCAGTTGTTGTCGATAACGATCCTCGGTAATAGTTTCGCCTTGTTTCAGCAACTCATAAAACACTACTTTTGATCCCACCAAATATAGAGCATTAGCTTCGAACCATGGATATTTCGCTTTGGCGTCGATGGTAATGCTTGACTGGACATGCATCTGACTTTCCTGCGCTTAGGGTTCGCGTAATTAATCCATTTTTCATCACCAGTTCGTAGGCAGAAAAACGTCATTCAATATCTCGGCTTCAATTCGTGTGGCACTCACTTGCTTTTGAATAATTTCCATTGCCTGCAAACGTTTACCGACGATCAATAACTCAACATTCAAGAAATCTGCCAATTCTTCAAGTATTTGACATGGATCTTCATCGAGTAATGCCTCCAATTCTGCATCTTTAAACTTTTTCGACTAGCCCAGGCGTTCCTTGTCTTCCGTGTGAAAATCACCACTTTTTAATCATCGAAACCAATACTCACAAGTAGAAATCGATGAAGCATATTCACCATAAGCTTAGGTCAGTAAGCGAAGACTTTCAACTACCGATTTCTTCAAATGGAAACAGAAAAGTAACGCTCCCTGCAAATTGCATTTTGTTGGCACCAAACTCGACATATTCAAAGTTCAAAAAAATTATATGGTTTACAAAATGACAATTACACACACTCAAAATTCAAGTCTAATGATAGTGCTTTGGCATGAAGCTGATTGCCATATGTACCGATCTCAAAAAATACTAGTAACGCTTTCTGTTGTGAATACTTTAAAATTAATTTCAATCTGCAATGTAAAGGGTTAGTTATATAACTGAAAACTTTTCTGTCTCTCACAATCAACATTATTTGAACATTTCATCATTCCATACCATAGTATTCTGCATACTTTATTCCTTCGTGCAAACTGCATTTTATCGTTTCTGGGCGGGATAATCCATTTTTAAAATGCACATAGCATGATAAAGTCGCCTTGGCAGCCGCTACTGTTTAAACAGGTGCATTTACAACAATAGAGCGCTTTGTGAGCTTCTACGTAGTTTTCCTTTATTACATCCTGCAGCCCATGTAGAGCAAAAAGTTTCTGTTCTGTAATATGCGTTGCAAATCCTAAAATAAGTAATAATTACTTTTACTGATTACATCACTTTTGCTTTTATTGTGCGTCTAACCTCGCAGAAATTCTTTTGTCTGCAATTTCCTGTCATTTAAAACTTCCTCTCGCGGCGCAATGTTATCTGAAGGCGCCGTATCAGCAGAGCGTCCTACATTCGACACACCCTTTAATTATTTCTTTTGTAGTAAAAAAAATGTAATAACTGTCTTGAGCACTTTATTTCAAATTTTTCCTTGACAGACTGTCACAAATCAGTATTTTAATCTGGTTCTTGAATTTAGGCTGACGTAAGCCGTAGATGGTTATATATGCATAATGTGAGGTTTGTATTATAATTTCTCCAAAACTCACCACCTCCCTCCTGTCTCCCGAAAATATGCCCGCGATATTTAGGAATGATTAAAAAAATTATTTGGGTTTCACCAATCAATGTCACACTCTCAAGATATGCAAAGTTCCAAACTAGACAGTTTAATCAAAAAATGAAAATTATTATCTTAATTAGAAAGTACGTTAATGAAAAAAAATAAAGAAACATTCTCATTTTATAATTGTAGAACGATCGCTTCTCTTAGACGAAGCCGACTTGGAAGTACTTGTTTTATCTCCCATTGTTAGAAAAGAGCTACATGAAAATCGAACCTGGTGAAATCGACTGCAGGAAGTCGCGCCACTTTGAAGGAATTTACGCCATCACCTCGAAAGTCTTGAAGAGCAGACGAAGAGGTTATTGACCAACGGCGTACGCCGACAGAGAGGAGCGGAATGTTCCCAATGTTGTGCGTGCGCGCGCGCGCGCGCTTTGTGTACTTCACGTCGGCGAATTTATCTCTGTTCCGCACCGGTGCGGGCATTCTCATTCTACTACGAGGCCGCATTCCGCTACGAAGACGGCCTGACGTGACCGATGTGGGAATCTCACCTAATTATCTATGATATCGGGCTCACTGTGCTTCGTGCTTTGTAACCGAATGCAATTAAAATAGTTTGCGACATGAGAAGTCGCCCGGTTCGCTTAAGAGCACTTAGACAATAGAGTATTGCATTCTGAGCAATTCCCAATTAAACCATCGTCCACCGCAAATTATGGGTAATTTGCGATTTTCATTATTCGCAGCCCGTCGTCAATTATTGCAGAATATAATCAGGTGCGTGCTCTCATAAATGGAGTGTTGTATAACTGAAAAAACGTTAGTTCTATTGCAAACAATTCACTATTTTATCGAAGTATGGGAAATCGCGATCAAACTCGCGAGCAAATGCTAGTCTGACGGTTCCAGGTCTGACAAGTAAGGTGATTATGGTAACATATCACAATTTGGTTTGGTTCCATTTGAGAATATCTGATTTTGAAGTGCTTTAAGCAGGTTCCTCCACAATCAATTTTTAAGCGTCTGTTCACATGGGTCTATTATCGCTTACTAGAAGGCTGGTCACCAAAGAAGGAAACAGCTAAACTCGCCCTAAATTAACAAAGAAAACGACAAACACCATAACTACACAAAAAGACAAACAAGAAAAACACTCTAACAAATGTAAAACCAAACATAGCAATTATAATTAGAAAAACACTATTATCGAAAGAGAAGATGTTAGAGCTAGAAGAAGCACTCAAAGAAATAAAACGGGACATCATCCGAAGTAACAACTGCTGAAAAATAGAAGAAGGGAATAGTGGAATCTTTGTTCGCCATTTCTGACAGAGAAAAGGATAAGTTGGAATTGGAGTCGGCATACATAGACGTATGAAGGCTATATTAGGATTTGAATTAGAATTAGCAAAACAAACTAATGATATTACAGAAAACAGCACAGGAGAAAAAAAGTGCAAATTTCATGATCGACTAGATAATAAACTAACAAAACAACCATAAGGTAAAAATCTCTGTTATAGGAAACTTCAATGGAACGATTGGCTTCCTTATAAAGGGAGAAGACGATAACAGGCAAATTCGGCTTTGTAAATAGGAACATTGGAAGAGAGAAACTATTAGATTTTAAAAACAATTACAAACAGACCTTTTAAAAACGAAATTAGAAGATTGGCTGTCGCCAAATTTCCAATATAAAAAGAAAATAGATATTACTTTAACATGCGACAGAGAAATAATCTAAAATACAGAAGTAATGGTCAAATTTCACTTAATAAAATAACTAAAAAAGACTATGGAAAGCAGCAAATATTGTAGGTAATACGGAACTTCAACACGCCTAAGATGCACTGGAAAAGTGTGTTATGAATGCATCAAAACAAACAAAAAAGAAAGCCACGAGAACAAAGGAAAAGTAAAATGTTAACAGAAACCCCCAGGAAATCCTCAACAAACGAGAAATGCTGAAAGAAACACAACAAACTAACTTAAAGTAGCAGTAAGAAACGATAATTTAAAACGGAATCAAATCTCATACAAAAAATTCTAGAAAAATCAAGGTCAACTAAAACTATATGAAACCTTATCAGGTATAGTACAATAATATTGAACATAGTAAAGATCTCGCAAATGATCGCCAGCCTGATGTCGGTTGAGGATCGGGCTGCGATGGGGACGGATCCGGGTTCCGTTTCTGAATCGGGTAGCCTACTCGGTTATTAAAAATAATTGAGCACTTGCGTTCACTTCGAATAAGGGGTAATAATGGCGGTCGCCTAAGGTGCGGTACTTGCCACATCGGAGA
The DNA here is from genome assembly GCA_036346155.1 of Sinelater perroti. Lineage (NCBI taxonomy): Eukaryota > Metazoa > Arthropoda > Insecta > Coleoptera > Elateridae > Sinelater > Sinelater perroti. The sequence continues at coordinate 17,542,498 of JARFIY010000370.1, read as the reverse complement.
TGATGGTGCGCGACGACCGGGCAGAGAGAGCGAACATGTGAGAGCCTTAACCTCTCAGTTCGCAGGCCGTGCTCCCACGTGAGACGTTAGAGCTTTATCATTACTATCTAGAACTGTATTCGATATTACAACAGGAAGAAGATGAGATAACAGAAGACTCACTATCCCTGTAATACTAAAATTAGAAATAAGAGGAGCAATAAAACAACTCAAAAACGAGGAGAATCCCAAACAAGATAGAATATGCCATAAAAGAATATTTAACAAAATTTTAGAAACAAGACCCACCAAAACAGTGGACAAGCTCCAAAAAAAATGCTATATAAAAGAGAGATGTCGGTAAAATAAATAGAGACCCGTTCGTTTGATATGAAATATCTACAAAGTGTATGCCATAATAATTTTCAACGGAATACAAAAAACTCTAGACAAACACCAAATCATAAAAAATATTTATAAAAACATAAAAGGTTAGACAGAGATATTCGTTAAGAGTACTAAAAAAAGTGCTGCAAAGAAACTGAGATAAATACAATAAATCCATGAAGCTGCAGTACTACCGAGAGAGTGGTCAAATGGCTCTCAACAACAACAAAAAAAATAGTGCACATATATGGTCTCCCGCAAAAACTTATTAATAAGTTGGCAGTTACTCGAAATAAAATGCTGCGCAAAATATTAAACATAAAAATAAAAGATCATGTAAAACAGCAATCCTTAAAAAACTTGATGTAGTGCAGTGTTGTAAGAAATTAAAATGGACATGGGCTGGGCACACAATTAGAGTTAAAGATAGATGGATTATAAACTCAGCAAAAGAAGGCGTTCAAGAAAGTTATAGGTCAACAGTGTAGTATTCGATCACAAAAGCAATTATTTCCCACTTCGAGGTCAATTCCTTTGAACTCTTGTAGTACCCATCCAGTTTACTAACATGTCCAAGTGGTTTTAAATGGTTTTAACCGGATTTTGACATGTTAAGATTCGTAGTAATCTCTCGTGTCATTAACCGATTGGATTCACTTACTTCCTCTCATAATTTGTAATCATCAACTTCAACTGTTTTTTCTCAATGCCTTTAACATCAAAATCTTCAGACCAAAATTTAGCATTGAGCAAAATTTTGACACTGTTGTAGTTTTAAGGCACATTAGCCATATACAGCATACAACTTTTTATGAGCTTGCACAGCGTTTTCCTTTACAGAAACAATATAGCAGAATATCGCGTCTCAAAAATTTGATCTGTTCAAATGTCAACCGACAAACGGCTTTTCTGTTTAAAAGTAAGTTAGTTACATTTCAGGACATGTATGTCTATCTATTGGGGGGAAATGCAATTATGTTTTGTCCAACCCAATATTTGAAAGCGAATGTTGTTGTCCTCTTTGATAACGGTGTTAAAAATCATATTAAGTTCGTCCTATTCACATCGTTTACACTAGATATTAATAATGATGGATTAAAATTTATTTTGAATGAATTTTGCAGATGTCGGCCAAACATAATAATCTTGTTTCATGTTCGTAACGAAAGTTATCTGAATATAACATAAATAATAATTTTGCGATTTAAGTACATTATCCAATATTGCAGGTTGAAATTAATGAGCCAAGTGAAGTGAGAAATGCATACAGTATGTTTTTGTAATTTTTTCCTTGCTGTTTACAAAATAAGAAGCAATACAATATTTCAGAATATCGACTGTGAGATAAAACTATTGAAGTCAAATTCTGAAGTTCTTCATCACTCCTTCCAACATGGCGTGTTGAATACGCCTGGTTCTTGGCGTATTGCATTTCGTAGGGCTTGGAAGGCCTTAAGGGGGATGTTTGTAAACCTTGGGGTTGAAATATTCCCACAGGAAGAAGTCAGACGAAGGGATATCCTGTGAGCGGGTTGGACAAGCAACTTCATCAGGCTGAGGTATAAAATACCTGGGAAACATCTCGCACAGCACTTTGAGCGAAACCCTTGCTGTATAGGTTGTGCCTTCACCTTGTTGGGGCCAAATGATTCGCTGTGAAAAATCGTCCCAATTATTTCCAAATATCCATTGAAAATAACGGTAATACGTTCACTTTTTTCCTTAATAAAAAGTAAAGGTCAATTATCCCAACTTTACTCATCGCACACCAAACAGCGGCACGTTCGTTGTGGAGATGCCTTTCATATATATCTCATTGCTTGTTTATTAACACTTTCTGACAAATCGAAAAAAAAAACTGCTTTCAAGATATTTCTACATATTTCCAAGTAAGTTTGCCAATCATGTTAGGAGAGTTCTTACACAACAACCATCTTGTATGGATGAAAGGTCGTGGTATAATACAACTAGATGAGTGTAGAGGAACGGCATGTTTGCGCGCAGATCGCGTTGGAAACTACAGAGTGGGACGTCGATGTCTTCTTCCTCCTCCTCTTCCTATTACAAAATCAGTACTTCTGAAATTCCTTACTCTCAACAAAATTGATTTTTGATTGGGAACGGAGACGCAAGGCACACGTTTTGCGGCTACGACAGTCATCGTTTCGAATGTACGTTTCAACAGCAAAAGCTTTCCCTTCATTCATCCACGATATGTTGGCTATTAAGAGCCCTTCTAGACAAATCTTCTGGACTACCTGGGTCTAATGAAATCACTTCTCTCACTCTCAAATCACCCGGCGCTCTAAAATCTTTTTCTTTGAAATTAAGAAGGTAGTTTTGCCCTATCCTGTACTTTTAGCCACATCATATGCACGTTAATAATTATTATTTAAAAATACAAATTGAAAATTCTGGAAATATGTAATTTAAATTATTTGTCCTACATATTATCAGTGAGTCGCCACAAGAATTCGGAGAGTCAAGTTACGACTAACAAAAATTGACTTTTTGGATACTTAATATTTTATTTAATCATCAGCATAGTTCCGCGATTGAGGCGTGGGCTGCGATGCTGACGGACCCGGGTTTATTCCCGAAGCTCTCTGATGCCTGACGGGTGGCCTACTAGGTTACTAAAAATAATTGAGTACCTGCGTTCACTCGAATAAGAAGTAATAACGGCGGTCGTCTAAGGCGCGGTGCTTGCCACATCGCTCCGCATAAGAGATAGTGTGCGACGACCGGGCAGAGAGGGCTAACATATGAGAGCCTCAACCTCCTCAGTTTGCAGGCCGCGCTCCCACGTGGAGCGTTTAGCGCTTTATCATTACCAATATTTTATTTTAGTTTATTTAAAAAAAAACAATTTTTCATAGTTGTCATCAAATATTATTCAGTTTTAAAAAGTCAAAATTAATTTATATATACAATGAGTTCAAAAATGTGTACCAGATTTAAAAACATTAAAAACACAAGAAGTTATATATTAAAGAGAAGTTTTATTAATTAATTATGTAGTCACTTTTTACATTTAACGAGCTTCTGAATTTCTTCTTTCTAGAAACTGCGTGGTTTCTATTACAAAATGGCGGCAAGATAATTTTTAGTAGTTTCCACAGAACCAAAGTCCTTGTAATTCAATTATACAGAGGCCAGTCGGATGAAAATCTGAAAAACAAACTGAAAGATATGACGAATTGTGGAGCTTTCGCCATGTTAAATCCTTGTTTAAGTTTGTCGTGAAAAAGGGTACAGCTTTTTGATTATCCAAAACCGGATGTTTTCATGTTTTCTACATCGAGGTGGTAGCGAGTTGTCCTCCATGAATCCTTTTTCTGTTTATCATTTTGCACTTGTCTTTGTTCTTCTGAATATAGCATCACTATGCATTAATATTTTCGCCACCTATAGAAGTCTGGTATTGAACCTTTGCACTTATCTCATACCTTCCCTGAAAAAGAAGTATTGATTATATAAGCTTTAAAATTACATCACGTCATACCTGCTCTAAGCGAATTATCCATTTAAGAAAAAATAAACCTGCAGCAATTCAAGTATAGATTGAATGAACCGGAACCAAATGGAACGTCGTAATGAAAATCTTTGAGTGTTTTAACATTCAATCCGATTGTCCTTTGTAAGTTATGACACTAAAGTGTGTGACTCAATTGACGGGTTATTAAAAAAGACAAAGTTTGTCGTTCCGTCTGTGGAAAAATCTTTTCTCAAGTTCTTTGGGTAAAATTTGAGAACATTTCGTAAAAAGGGCGAGTATTCATTATATCCATGCTGTAAAAGCCTCAATAGAACACAAGAGGAGAAAAGCTAAACAACTGAAAGTAAAACGAAGTACTGTTCCAGTTAATGGTCAGTCATTTAAACAAAATATTTGCTATAAAATGCACCGATGTTTATTTCTTTTGTCAGATCAGAAGAATTAATTATTTTTAACTGGTCTTTTTTCTCTAAGGAACTCAGAGATGGGCCTCAAGTTTCTCCGAAAGATGAGATGATGGATATTCGCGAAGCCACATCATTCCAGCTGTTATTTATAGTTATCCTACTTATGATAGGAATTTTTATTGTTTTTACGGGAAAAACCATTTTCTTCAAAAATCAACCGCGTATGGAGAAAGCACATTGCTAACACATTAACTGCCACGCGAAGCAGGTGTGCTTCGCGCTATATTTTGTCGCTGAGATCGCATGAACTATATTTGCTTCATATGCAGGTTTGAGTTTGTTGTGGATACGTTGAATTGAAAAAAATAACTCAGAACTACTGCCTAGTAAAGCAATAATTTCCGTTAACCGTTCGTGCTTATCTTCAAACTTGAGCAAGTCTTGAAGTAAATGCAGATACATAGTCGTTTAGACCAGTCGTATCTAACTTTCTTGCCCCTGTCCCCTCTCCTAGCATCTCTAAAATTCTTAATTCTCCTTATAAAATATAATTCTTATTATTCAAAAGCCTAAAAGGCCATTAACTGTTAATAAGTGATTCTCAAATCTCCCCCCTTAAAAATCAAATTGGCCCCCCGTGGGTCATGCGCCCCACTTACTGCGAACCGTGAGTTTGAGTCCCGCTAAATTCAAGGACGTTGCAAAATAGTACATAAATGCTGATAATGCGCTAAAACATAAAGCGTCTCTAGCTTTATTGTGAAGACTTTCGTATGGCTTATGCTCAAAATTAACCACAAGAAGGGTAGAGGAGAACAAGAAGAAGACTTTTGTGTGATTTTTTTAAACACAAATTCTTATTTACGCTAGATTATTGCTACTGTAGAGTTTTTAGGTTCAACAGAAAAAACGAAAATTGTCTTTAAAAAGGGCCAAATTTCAGGTTAGAAAGAAAATTAATTTTCACATTAAAGATAATGTTGTTATTCATGCATATAGGAAATAGGCAACGAGTATTTTTAAAATAGTTTAGAGTTAACGATTGGTGGGAGGAGATTATTATGTGGGATAGTGAGAAAGATTATTTGCCGCTTAGTGATACACCGGCGTCAAATGTGCGATGTCGAAACGTTATCAGTTTAGGAACGATATGGAACGGCCACGTATGTAGCTAGCGAGCGCCTGTAGTTCGTAACGGCGTCATTGGTGCGAGTGCCACATAGTGCGAACGATTGTCCCACATGCATGCATATGTGGCATTAAGTTATCGCATATAGAATTGCTAAGTATTAAGTGTGACTGTTCCGATGGCGGACCAAAGCGAACCAGACCCACTTTCGTCTACGGTAAGATTAACCATGAGTCAACGTGCAAAAAAATTTTCTTTGAATTCACTGAAAAGCGGATACCTCTTTGCCTACAATTATATTCTCCAATTTTGTTATCTAACTTTGCATATGTTTGATAATGCTGCGTTGCAGAATCGGTTTTATGCAATATGCCCAAGTTTTTGTTATGTATTGTGATTTGTTAATTAGTAAAACATAGTAATATCACTTACATCGATTTGATTATCACTGATTACTTACTTTTATTTTGTAAACAATGCCATTTAAGTATTAGTCGACATACTTCTGCATCACGTACGTATTTCATTTTAATCGAAGTCTTTTTTTAGGGTGCAGCACCGGCTAATGGTAGCAACCAACCACCTCAAACCTTCTACCCGCCAGGGATTCCATCAGGGTATCCACCACCACACTTCCATTCTAGTATTCCACCTGGTCATCCAGCGCACGTCACCTCTACACATTCTGGGCATTCGCCACCTCCTAATCACAGTTACTACAAAGACGAGCGTACGCAGCAGAGGTATTTTAAGCTGAGAAGAAAGCTACACGATAAGCAAATGAAAAATGACTCTGGACAAAGCACTCCACTTTTATCTCCAAGGAAAGATCTAGTGAATGGACTGCAGCGCAACTCCTCCATTAAAGAGAAGGGCATGAACAGTGTGGGAACTTCTGAAGACGGCGAGGAGAGCAGCAGCGTTCAAGATGAAGAAGACTACGTCCACATCATTACCGATATGTTGTCATCCGTCCAGCCACCCAAGGTAAAATTTCCTGTTCGAAAGTAATTGCGCAAATTTGAACGGCCTATTTTTGTACAGGTATCTGAACTGAGCTCTCGCAGTGCCTTACTCCAGTGGGCAGCGCCCCTTCGATTGTCTGAAGCTTCCAGCAGCGACAGCCATGAACTAGACATTTCCGAATCGGACCTCCGCTATGAAGTATTACTTAGTGATAAAAGCAAAGAAATGAAGTATAAGTCAATTTACAGTGGTGCATCATTATTATGTCGTATTCAAGATTTACGTCCTGGTCAAGAGTACTCTGTCTGTCTTCAAGTTCATTTAGAAGAATTACAGGGTTCTGCGTCTGATCCCATCAAATTTACTACGCCTCCTTGCGAACCTGACCAGCCTCAACCACCAAAACTTATTTCTCGTTCAAAGAACAGTTTACAATTGCGGTGGAATGCTGTTAATGACAACGGTTCTCATATACAGTACTACATATTGGAATATGATGATGGTAAGGGAGGAGATTTTGTTGAGCTACATAAAAGTAGAGGAAAACAACATAGTCTGTCCAAATTACAACCTGCCACCGTGTATAAATTCCGTTTGGCTGCTTTGAATGAAGTGGGAAAAAGTGCATATTCTGACGTAGTGACATATGCAACATCGGACAATGCGCCACAACAACCGGCACCCCCGAGTCTTCGAGAAGCCACAATTAACACGCTACACCTTACATGGCATCGTAGGCCCAAAGATGATGAATTTGTTTTACAAATGGATGACCCTAAAACTCGGTATGGATATCTAATTGTCTATAATGGCAAAAATACCGAATATGTCTGTGAAAATCTCAAGCGCTACACAGATTATAAATTTAGATTGAAAGCTCAAAACGACGGTGGTCCCTCGGCATGGTCTGAAGAAATTATGTTTAAAACTCTTCCAGATAGACCGGCTAGGCCCTCCAAACCCGTTGTAAAGGGTAGAATTCACGCACATTCGTTTAGATTAAAATGGGAGCCACCTGCTGATACTGGGGGTGCAGAAATTACCAAATACATTCTCGAATTAAATTCTGGTAGCGGGTATCAAACAGTGTATGCTGGCTGCGAAACTGAAGCTATCTGTGATAAACTTACCCCTGGCACTACTTACCAATTGCGTGTCAGCTGCTTCAGTGCAGGTGGTCGCAGCAACTATTCGGATCCATGCACAGTAACTACAGACGCGATAATTCCAGGACAGTGCAGCGAACCACGATTGCATGGTAAACCTCGACCAAATAGCATTACAATCAGGTGGACAGAGCCTGACTATAATGGGGGTGCTCCGGTTTTGGAATACGAAGTGGAAATGGTTAACCCTGACACTAGTCGGAACCTAGTCCATAAGAGCAAGGAAATTGAATGTACGGTTATAAATCTCAGTCCCGGCTGCGAATATCGTTTTGTTGTTCGGGCAGTCAATAGAATAGGTCCAGGACCTTGGTCTGACGCTCTAGTGGTGAAAAGTGGAGCAGCACCGCCTGACCCTCCGGCAGCTCCCCATGCTATTCCCAAGTCTCCCAATCAAGTTTATGTCGAGTGGCAAGAACCTACAAACAATGGAGCTTTCATTCAAGAATACAAGCTAGAAATGAGTTCTGTGGACTCTGAGGAACAATTTTCACCCATTTTTCAAGGAAATTCTACAAATCATGACGTCAAAGGGCTGACCCCTTTTACTGTGTATTATTTTAGGGTGCAAGCTTGCAACAGCGCAGGGTGTGGGGCTTTTTCATCAGTGACTGGAACTGTCACGCCTGCTGCACCGCCTGCAGCTGTTTCATCCATTCACTGTGATAGGACTCCAACGAGTATAACTCTGAATTGGAACGAACCCGCCAATAATGGGTCAAATATAGTTCATTATAATATAGAGATTGGCGATCAACTTATAACCACAAACGGACCTGTCACGTTCTACACTGCTGAACCTTTGCAGCCTGTCACTACATATAAAATCAAAATACAAGCTGTGAACATTGTTGGTGCTGGGCCACATTCCGCTGTACTAAAAGTGACAACTCTGCCATTACCTCCAGCAGCACCTCGTCTCGAGTGCATCAACGTCGCTCACAATTATCTAAAGCTGAAGTGGGGAGAAGGCAAGAACCATGACTTTACTCAGTATTGTGTCGAGATGGAGAGTAGCAGAACGAAGGAGTACCAGTGTGTATATCAAGGAACAGCATTCACTTGTAAAGTTAATAAGCTGCAAGAACTGACCCCCTATAGGTTTAGAATATGTGCTTCCAATGATGCGGGGGATGGAGACTATTCAGAGGAATACGTTTTTACCACTGGTATAGCACCACCCGCTGGTTTAAAAGCTCCCAAAGTCAACGAAATAGAACAGAAGAAATGCACTTTGGAGTGGACAGCATCCAGGAACCTCTTTGCCGACCCAATCATTTACCTTGTGCAAGTGTCTCGTTTGAGGGATCAGGATTTCAAACAGGTTAGTGGTGTATAAGGGCAGCCAATTCTAAAAATTGGTTGCCCTTACAGAGATGTGCTACTTTCCAAATATATCTAATTATTAAGTAAAAAATAATGAGCAGATGCATGAAAATGAAGTGTGTTATTTTATGATATCTAACGTATCTGGGTTATTAGAATAGTTATTTGAATTTTTATAATTAAATTGTAACTATGTGCTCATTTGATTTACATACATCTTAATATAAAACGTTAAGAATATATAGATCCTGCAAAGCACATTTGCCAAGTGGCATAACTTTTCATACATTAGATTTGTATTTATATTTGTTGTTGTCTTTTACACGTTACAGAATTTGAAATTCATATTAAAGCAGTAAGACAGTTTATCATGTACTTTGAATATATGGCATTATCTACTTAACAGTTTTCGGTGAAAAACTACATATGTGTCATATCTTGTATTTTCTTGTCTCTTTACACGTAAAGTTTGTAATTATTGTTTTTCAATTCGTCAACCTGCATATAACCAGAAGTAGTTTTTAAAAAATACTTTAGAATAATTTTTTGTTTGCCAGAGTAATTAATCAGAAAAATGCAATATAATTAATAGTGATGAGGGCACTTCTTTTAATAATAATCTATTATGAATGATGGAAAAGTTGATTGTTTTAACCTTTTGATGACCAATAGTGTGGTATATTGTCATCATACTTTTTTACCACCAAGAAACATTTGAATATGTGTTATATATCTGTAAGATACATATTGTTTACTTGCTGTAAAATCATTAAAATTTGGCTTTCATGGTTCCTGTCAATTATAGGAAGCAAAATGATTTTTTTTTGGTCAAAATTTTTTTATTTTAAATAGTAAAAAAACATTCACTCAAGTATTTTTGCGTTTTTTGCTTGTGGTATTTATTCTTGTAAACTTTAAAGTATATTTCTAAATGTAGATTTTTCTTAAATTTATGAAATGACACCTTAGGCAACATACCAATATTTCTCTTGTTAATGTAGGTAGTTTTGGCACCATCAGATCTTTTATCATACTCCTCTGATATGTTGGTTTTTGACATTCTATTGTTTTCTTTATTAAGATTGTAAGTGCTTCATGCTGTGTAACCTTTCCAGGCACAGCCTGTTGTACTGACTTGTGGAAATCCAGCTTTGCTATTATTCAGCTTACTATACTTTTGAGATGAACTTATATATCTATGACAGGAGGATGATAGGTCTGTCTATAGTTGTCCAAGTTCTCAATGTTTCCTTCTTTATAATTTAGAATTACTAGGCCATTTATTAATCTACCAGGGTATCATCTTGTAGATATTTATAATAGAGTTTCCTTAACTCTCTAATCAACAAGTTTCCTCTATTTTCCAATACTTTTGTCAGCACTTCTTCTTCGCCCACTGGTCTTCCATTTTTATCCATGTTAATCACTTTTCTTTGTTTAGTTTCATCTAAGTCACAAATAATATTGTAAATTTTTCAACTTAAAGATTTCTTTTTTCACTGTTGTAGTTTGTCAAAATATTTTTGGCCCCTTCTGGTGTTCTAATTTTTCTTCTCATTCTTTATTGTTTTATTCACTTCAGTGCGTTTGCATTGCTGATGGTAGCTTTTAACAATATTAAATGCAATAACCGTCAAATGTGTATCAATTATTAAAGATTTCAAAACGTAAGACTTGCTGATGACGTGATTTAATAAACCTGAGTTAATAAGTCTAGCAAACGACGCAGAAGAAACAAGAAAGAGAGAGTTAAAGAGAGAATTAAATTATCAGAAGCCCAAATATATAACAAATGAAGCAAATCTAGAATAAACTACAATTAAAAGAGTAAATATTTATGATAAACAATTGCACAGGAACTAGGAAATCAGGAATTAGAAATCGACATGAGGTGCATACAAAAAAAGAGATTTTATGGAGATGCATATACTTCTTTCCTTGAAAGTTTAGTTGTACCATCAGTAGTGTACACTCCCAGTAACATTATATAGAACTAAAACGTGGGTATTCACCAAATCCATTTTATACAAACCTCAAATAAAAATAAGAGTGCTGTAAAAAGGATAATTTTAATATCTCTAGAGGATTGAAGAACAAACGAATGGATTAGATCAAAAACGAAAATGTAAGCCCATTGTGAAGAGAGTTGCTCAACTGGTCGAGACATATTATCTGAAATGTAGAAAGCTGTTCCAGCAAGCTTATCAATTGGTGGCCTTGTACAGCTGGACTCAACTGGTACAAGTAGCCCAAAATAGATATATTTGAAATGGGCTAAGAAAGCCTTATACCTAAATATGGAAAGAAACAAAAGACCATTTCTATTGATGACCTGATGAGCTGTAAAAATATTGAAGAAAACTATAGAATTCTGTAACGAATAGAATATATGATAATTGGAAAGATCGCTCGGTCTGGCGAATGCTAAAAATGAAGTAAAACATCGTAAGTAAAAGGATAGTCAAATACCATATAAAGTTTGGTTGTGGTAAAAGACAACACACTTCGCGCTTACCAATTCTGGAAGTTTTGTGCAGATTGCTTGGTCTACTCTCGTTAATTGCAAGTAATAGGCAATTGCATCATTTCATATGATAGAAATAGTTTATAGTAGATGACAGCTTCCACCACATGAAGAGGATGGTTTTTTTCAGGTGCACTCCTACTTTCAGTATTATTTATGACAACTCGCTGTATGGCTTCCATGATCTATTATTATTTTTCTCACTGATCACCAATTGCTTCTTGACGTTTCTGCAATTAATTGGCTTCTGTTAATTCATGTCACGCTTAAATGTTCAGCTGAGAAATCCATCTGAGTTGGCTCTTGTTATCTTTACTACCATAGCAACTTCCTGATTTTCTTCAACGATGCTTTTCACAACGCACTTGACTTTCAAATTCCGCATACATGTTCTATTAAGACATATTTTTATCTGTCTTTTGTGAAACATCAAAACAAAATATGTTGAAAATGTTCGTTTTTCTGCCGTTTTTATATTTGAATTGCATGGTCGTGCTAAAAACAACTGAAGAAACTTTCAACAAGGTCAAAACCGAATAGCCTTGACAAATGATAAGCATGTGTCATAGTTAACATGACATTTAAATGAAAATTGATATAGGAGGTATTGTCCATAATATAGAACTTTCTAGCGGATAATGTTAAATAAATTATTTTATTTGTTTATACATTCGTAATGAGTCTATTATATTAGAAATTATGACCTGCTTAATATTTGATTAACACACAATTGCATATTATTTTTTTACTGTTGATTTTTCCTAATTAAGTTTCTCTAATTAATTACTGTGATTAGCATTCATTGTTCTTCTATTTACTATTCAGAATAAACCTTCACACTCCAAATCAGAAATGAAGATGCAGCAAAAATTGTGAATAGCTTAGAAGATAAAAAATGTCATCAATATATCAAAAAAAAAAAAATTGGGTGTTAATCAAATGACTGTATCCCAACTAGTCCTTTATTTTTATGGCAGCATCAAACTGATCAATTATGATTCACTGAAGAATATTTGAATTAAAAATGAAGAAGAGGATTGGCAAAATTTACAGTCTGGTTAAGGTTTTGTCTTAGATATCCAATAGGAAAAGGCAGGATGAATGTTATACCCAGCTTAGTAACATAATTGGAAAGTTTTCCATCATGGTGTGGGGCTATCAATTTAATTACTCCCAGAAGGTGGGCGGTGATTTGTAGGAATCAATGCATAAAGATATATATTATAATAAGAGGGAGAGTGCCAAATGGTTTTTTGTTAACTCATTATCATGCCTCATAACACACTGTAAAAACCAGTCGCCAAATACTTAAAAATGACTAGCATTAGATTAGGTTATGTCAATCAAGTGGTCGTCTCGCAGTTTCAAAGATTTTCTAGTTTGAGACAAGACACCAATCTCCTCAAGTACGAAAAATGGATTCAAGGCTTTGCATTTACCTTTGCATATGATGCCCTAAAATTGAAGCTGTCGGAAAGAAACTAATGGTAATCGTTTAGTACCTTAACGTACTTGAAGCAGTTATTTCATAGAAATGGTTGTAGTATGAAAATGTTTTAGCTCCTTTTACACCCCTTTGGTGCTGCACGTTGTGGAAACTTTTTGATATAATTGGAGTGCTATATTGTAGTCTGTTAATATAAGCTGTAAAATGGGGGGCTTCAAAAAATATAAAAAGGAGGCTAGAAAGGTTTCAAACGTGTGATTATTATCTTGAGAGAAGCTCACACCAAAATAATGAATATTTTCATACTACAACTGTGGTTATAAAATAATCTGCACCAACACTTACCTAAAACAGACAAATTCACACACTTTGAAATAAGTCAAAAATTGCATAGTTTTTGAAACGGACTTTTGAAGAATAGGCTCTGAAAAGTACCGACTTAAAAGATGAATTTCAAGTGCAGTATGCAAACTTCCCCCCCTTTGCCAAAATTATGGAAATATTTGAAATAATCTTCATATGAAAGTTGTGAAAGTTTGAACAGCATAGGAAATCGACCCAGATATAGAAAATTGGCATGTCGAAAAAAACATAAACTATTGAGTCATGGAAAATAAGTGACTCTTATTATTATTATTTGAACTTGGGTCCTCTGAATGCAGTATATATTTAATTTTAAGTGTGAGACATAGGCTTCAAGCCATCACAAGGCCAAAAGAAGTATTTTACAAGATGTAGGGTAGGGGAGTGAAAAAGCTTGCCAAAAAAAGTTTAGCTCGATTTATTAGCCTACATACGGAAACGTTGCTACCTATAAGTGTAATCATCTGTGTGAAATTTTGAACTTCCTACAATGTAATCTTTGGCTGCCAATTTGCCACAGAAATCTCTATAACGTTTTAAGATTTATGATTTTTTCATGCAGCTCTTTGCTTGTTTTCTGTGAAAACAACCCAGAACTCACCACGTGGAGGTGGCTGCATATCGAGTTCCACCATCCTCCCTCCCTTTGTTTTTAAACATTTAGCTTAATTGCCAGGTCATGGAACTTTGAGATATTGACTTTTGGTTTGAAATTTAGTTGATGCAATTCTAGGTGCTAAACTTGATCTTATGATCTTAAAGTTATTTTTATCTTTTCAAAGTGTATTGCAGACATATTTTCGCAAAATTCTAATTTTTTCCAATTTCTCCACAGTACCTTTTTGGTCCAGTAGTTTTTCCGTTCAAATACTGCAATAGATTACATAATGGTGATTCATTTGTATGTAACCATTGCAAAGGGCGTCCCATAGAAAGCTCAAGTTGTCTTATGATACCATTTTTAGAACCTATGTTAACCACTACCACCACAACTAACAGCTTGCAACTTAGAAAGATCAACATTTTTCTCTAAAAATTATGAGAACTGCCAGGTATAGGAGTGACATGACCAAGATATATAGATCCTGATTCTGAAGTAGAACATGCTCTTGTGTTAGGATCTTTCTAGCTATCCTTTCTCCTTCCTTGGCCAGAATTAAAGTCTTGCCTTTTCGACAGTCAAAGTATATCCCTTATTTCGATGAAGAGTGTTTTCCATCATTTTTCGTTTTCAAGTTACTGCAGGTTTTTACTCTTTCCTTTCTGATTTGCTACGATCTATTACTTTAGAAGAATCGTCTTTGGTGATTAATCCCATATCTTATAAAGATTTTACATTTATAAGAATTGCTGCTGATCTATCAGAAACACCAGTTCTATTGCAAGCCTCCTCTACATTTGCAAGTTTAGTTCTCGTTTGCAAAATTGAGGGAGTATCTTGACTTATAATTGTGTTTTTCGTTTCACATTGTTTATATTCAGTATCTTCAGATTCATCAGAAGAACTTGAAGAATTTTATTAGCTGTTTTTCTTCCTGCTGCCTCTTCTTTGCGTTGCAATCTTTTTTCAAGCATTCTACTTGCTTTAATGCCAATATTTCCAATTACCATCATTCGAAATGTCCTTTGATCCGTTAAAAAACTTAAATTTTGCAAGTTCAGACTAAAAGTTCTTGCATTTACATAATGAAATATCGAACAGATTTTTTTCGCTGATTCTCTAACTAGTACAACTTGTTTCGAAGAATTTATTTTACATTTTCTTTTCAAAAGCTTCTTGATATTACGATATTTTTTAATGGTCTCATCTTATGTAATACTTGTTGGTACATTATAATAAGACTTTTTTCTCATAAGCGTTTAAGATATTTTATTAATGGCGAACACACATCAGCCAAATCAAGTTCCTTTTTGTTTTTTTTTTCAAAGTTCTTGTATATATAAATAATATCTTATGACGTCCACATATGTCGGTAGCATATTGTTTTTAAATGTTTCAGGCGCACTAAACACTGGGCACAAGTCGTCTGATCGCGTCCGAGGCATTTCTGTATGCCCCACGTAACACAAAATGATAACTAAATGGAATATAATAAGAACAAAAAGAACACAAAATAAAATACGTGAACCACATAATAACAGAAAGACAACTTACTCGAACTGAGAACGCAATCGTACTGACGCCAGCAAGAAAGAAAGCAGCCAGCGTCAAAGAAAGAGAGAGCTATAGTCCACGCAGGAGCATGCGCACTTGAAAGGAGAGTTTCTTGATTCCCAGCATCACGTTAGGTATCCAACGTTTGATTTTTGTAACAGTTTGATATCAACCATTCATAGTTCCAAACCAGAGCTACTATATTTTATGAATCTGTTTTTGTTAGTTTTGGCGAAAGTTGGTTAGGCGAAATAACTGAACATTAAGTTATTTTGGCAGTCAAAAATTTAATTTGATTTAGCTCAGATATCATATTATAAATAGGCTTTCTAATAGGCAACTTTTACACACATAGGCATTTTAAATTAATGATTTTAATTTTTTCACTCCACTTATCAAGTTGGTTGCCTTAGCCTATTGCCTTTGATCGTCGAAGTTCTACCATTACTACAAAATATGTTGAATCACCCATCATAATGGGTGTTTACTGATGCGAAAAAAAATGCGTGCAAAGAATATGCTAAAATTCATTATACCATTCTCAAATAATTGGAATTACTTTTAAGTGATGTGCCAGTCTCTATATATTATGCACTGGGTGTATTATTATACACATCGTTAATTAATCATACTCATCAAGCCATAAATAATATTTGATTAATGCTTGTAAACACTTGCGCAGTTAATTATCATTCTTGACTACTCACAAGTACTAAATACTAATTGTTTATATTTGCAATTGTATGTGTAACTTTGAATTGGTAATAATTTTTTTATATCTCCCCTCTTTTTTTATTACAACTTCTGGGTGAGTATAACTTGCTCAATAACAGTGTGCCATGCGTTATTACACTCGGTTATTTTCATTTTTCTGAGATCTATACTTTTTACTCAGTTTATCCTCTATTTGCCACATTTATACTTGTTCCTTTTGTATATTCAGTTTTTAGTGACATTCAATAATTTTTTCTAATTTTTTTTTCTGGTTTCTTTATTAGGTTCTAAATGTTGGACTTTCATCCTTTGGATCTATGTATATTGAACCGAGGGTTTTAATACCGTTTTATTATTTTTTTATTGTACCAATAATTTCGTATTTTAATTATTAATACACTTTAACTTGTAATACTGTTTCTCTTAGAAAAAATAATATTATTTTTTGTTTAGATAAAACTGTCACATTGATAATTTAATACCACAATGTTTGGTCTATTCCAAAGCGATTTTAAAAATGAGAATCAAATATTAAACATTTGTGCAAAATGTTTTAAATTGTTATGTAATTTGTTGTTTCCTGATACAGGTCTACAAAGGCTTTGAAACGAGATGTACACTGGTCAACTTGGAACCTGGAGCAGATTATTGTGCCAGAGTGTGTCCCATTCGCGTTGCGTTCTCCGGTGAGCTGCCCGGCCCTTTCTCTCCGCTGCTCACGTTCTCGACGGCAGCTGTAGAAACGCCGATTGTAACCAAGCTCTCTCCCGTGGTGAGCTCTCCGACGCACGTGCACCGCAACCGCAACTTCTTACAGTACATCTGGCCACACATTGTTCACTCAAAGTCCGTTTCCGATCAGCAGCTGGTGTTCGGAGGGACCGTTCTCTTAATACTGATAGGTATCATCATTGCTGTGGTGGTAGCGTCGCTGGTAAAAATGGACTGATGATCTAGGTGCAATTAGTGTGGTCGCTTGCGCTCATTTTTTTTATTATGAACTAATTTTAATCATGCCTGCTTTCCGGCCCGACGGCAAAGCAAGCACAGATCTTAAGTATTATTAAACAGGGCTTACATTTTATCGTTAATTATATTAGAGGACCAAAGCGATGGTTTTGGTATTTTTATACGTGTTTCCGTACTTGGCGTGGTGCTATGCAAGTGATGTAGTCATGACATTTCGTCGTGATATCTATGGTTCGCTATGTGTGTTGTTATTCCAGTCATGTGTACATTATATATCATATATACGGTTGAAGGTATTATTAAATTATTCTGATTAATTGAATTTTATATGTGGCTGGAAAATGTTGTACCTATAGATAAAGAAATATAATTTTAACTGATTATTGTATTATTATGAAGATGCAATTGTATAGGTTGGAAAGCAGATCATTTATATACGATTAATTATATTATAAACCCAATGTTTATTATATGCAGTCTAATCAATATTATATGAAATTGGCTATAATGGGATTTGTATACGTGCGCCTTGCACTGTCATCAGAGATATATTAATATATTATAGGTATAAATACATATATTATAAATAAAACAATTATATTTTATGTACTAGTATATTTGGTCTTTTTTGTACTTTCCTGCACTATACATTACTATATACTAGAAGAGAGAAAAAGCTATAATTTTTTACCAAAAAAATAAAATAATCCTACAATGAAGAATTAAAAATTGCAACAAGCAATGAATCTATAACCGTTTTACATCTTAAAACGGAATTGGATCTAGAGATAAGATCCCCTGCCCTGCCCATATAAACATTTGCACACCTGAAAACACAAGTAAACCTTTTTATTTAGAATTACAAATATTTGACTTTGTTTTAAATAATTGTTTGTAGATGATAGTGTCCATGTTACAACCTAGATTATTGCATGGGTGAGTGACTCACTTATTTCGCTTTTGATCTGACCGTCTTAAATGACATTTTTGCTAGTAACTGTTAAGCAAGCGTTTGAGTAATAACATTATATTTACACCTATTGCATATTTGCATATTATTGAATTCTACAACAAAGGTGCTCAACCGAGACTTTGTTAATTCGTAGAAAGGTTGCATGGTTAAGCTACCACTACATAACTAGTTCTGTCCGTCTTGGCCAATCTTGACAATAGCTTCCAAGAACGATAGAATTTTGACTAACTAGAGCCAGATTGAGAGAACCTCAGTTGAGCACTTTTACTCTACAACACCGAAAGCTGTTTATTCATGTAAAATATAAAATGGCAAGTTCACTGGTTGGAAAGGTATTTTTTAAACTATTCGTTACACTATAATAATCCATAACAATTAGAATACAGCAATAATTTTGTACCATTACTTTTGTGACTGCTTGATGTATTAGAACACTGTGCATATATCTATGTTTTCGCCCTGAGCTGTTGCAAAATCTATCTCCTCTTTATTGAAAGACACTGATTCAATACATCCAACAAATGAATGTGCGATGTGATTGTTTTTTGACAGAATGTTGCTGTTGGGTAAGCCACCCACTTGAAAGGGAACATCTGTTAGAATTAGTTCGTTGGCACTTTTGTCTCGATCGAGTTCAAAACTTGTAAGTTGGCTGTCTAGACGCATCTGCAATTGGAACTGGTCAAATATTATTTCAAGAGTGTGCCAAAATCCATCTGAGACTGGTTGACTTTGCAGTATTTCAGCAAAGGTGTGGTTGGAAGAGTTGGGACTGTACACCAGTTTAAGATTTCCGTTCTCGATGCCTATACCAATGAAGCTACTGCCCTGAAATAATAACGAGATTTATAAATTAATGTTTGATTGTTACCAATGATTAAATTTTTTATAAGATCAAAATTACTGAAAGTGTGAAGGTAGGTATATTGAATGAATATCATGGATTTGGTTTAGTCGACAATCTTTTTCATTATATATCACTACAATGATTCTTTTTTTATTACCCAGCAAGTTGGCTTTACTTTTTACATCGAATTATATAGATGATACACAGTTCTGAAGGGTTAACTTATATGAAACTCTTACATCAAAGCAATTTACATAACTCGGCTTGGTATAAATAATTTTTGACGCTTAATTTACATACACACTTAAAATAAGCAAACACAATGAATATTTTACCATTTTGAAGTCTATATATACCAGAATAAGGCGTTTGTTGGCTAAATAATGAAAAAAAAAGATACAATCAAGATATAAAAATAGGAGAGGAAATGGAAAAGTAGGATAAGGAGTAACATGAGCAATAAAAAAAATGTCTCGTGCATAAGAATTGCAATATTAAAAAATACGACCGAGAGAAGTAATAAGTGTTTAAAAAAAACAACATAGTAATTGAAGGAATGCAGGTAAGTAGGGAACGTCTCAAGGGAGTATAAAAGTTCCTAAAGGATAATAAAACAGACTGATTCAAGATAGTAAAACCAGAAAAACAAATTATAGCAAAAATAAAAAATTGGGAATATTAATCGAAGAAAATATAAAAATTACTAAAAAGATGCTAGGGAAAAAACAAGCTATACAAGTGAGATAATAGTAAAAAACGTGTGGTCTTTGCCAAGCCGCTGAGCAGAAGTGAAGCAAAAAAAAGACATGAACTCACTAATAAAACATTTGAATTGTGAAAATGGAAATGAGCATGGAAAGAAACAAAAATAAGAATAGGTATACAGACGTTAAAAGATACAAGAAGTGAAGCGATACTAGACGAGTTTAACGCACAAATTAAAAAAAAACAATATTATTCAGAAGTTACCGGAAAATATATTTTAATTATGTAATAAAATTAACGATCATGGAAAAATATGTGGTTTTGCAACTGCAACCTTATAATTACATGTACCAAGTTCGACTGCGAGTCAAAATACCTATAAACAAACATGAGATATTCCAAAAAGGGAAAGTGAAAATCAGATGTCATATATTAGTAACACATAAAAATAAAAAATCTGGTGTGAACATCACACGACTTTCCTTATCCTATTATTATATATTATACCGGGTCCATCGTCTCGGCCCTGCGCTGCTCTTGTCCCGGAACTTGTTATTTTAAAAAAGGACGAGGCGCGAGTCCAACACTCGAAAGCTGATTAAAATAAACGGTACAAGATAATAATTGACTCGTACTTAAAATTTTGCTACGTCATTGAAGGTAACCGTGCGAGCTAGGTCGCACGGCCTTCCCCATTATCGCCTGCGTGCTCCCTCCTAGCGGCCAAGCGCTCCACCCCCCTCCCCACCCCAACGTCCTCCCGCAGTCGAGCGCTGTGATTGGTCCGTTTAATTAATTCTTAATCGGCTATAACTTATTCATTTGACCTCGGATCAAAAAATTTCATTGTAATTTTTTGTTCGTCTTGGTCTGATCTATCCGGTAATATAAATTTCCCGAAACATTTTATGAACACCCTGTATATTAAAAATCCTGAGCTTCAATTTTTTTTCGAGTTCCTATTTTACCAACTTTTATTTTAAATTCATGTTTATCTCGTGATAACAAATCACACACACACACACACACACGAACCAATGGCTATAACCAACTTTTTTGGTGTCCTGAGGCTATATTTCGTCCAGAAATGTGAAAAACTGGGTAGGTCAAATTTCCACCGATTACATTACTTTCCTTATTATAGGATAAGGAAAGTAATATGCCATACAAAAAAATATACAAAGGAACCAATACTGATACTGATCATTACTCAGTAGTGACGATAGTAAAACAAAAGATTAGTTAAAGAAAATTAAGAGCATATAACTCATGTAGTTCGGTAGAAATTACACACATGATATAAATATAGCAATTTGCTAAGAAAATATCAACTAATAGCGTCTAAGGTGAATGGAAAAAACATAAGAAATTATGAGAAAACTAGCTGAATGAATTATGGGTCATATAAAAGTATTAAGTATGAAAGAATGCCAACCCTTAATAAAAGGGAAGAGAAAAGCAGGCAAAAAATGGTTAAGAAATAGAAAAGTAAAAGACGAATAATAATATAGAAGGAAATATGGAATATGACAAAAGAAAGACTAAGGAAATAGGAATGGAATTCCGTTCAGTAACAGAAAAAGAATTGAACTAATAAAGCATGGAGAAGAAGAACGACAAAGAAAATCATATTAATTTATTCTACAAATAAAAAGAAAAGAGCTTGAGTGAATGAATGATTGCAATAATTATGCTGAAAAGAGAAACATTCATAACTGCAACGACTAAACATAACTTACAAACTTTTAACATCAGTTAACCTAGAATTAGAGACGGCTCCGCCTAAATGGATTTTGACTAGGAAGATGAACCGTTGATCCAATTCTCATAATGAGGGAGATAATACAGAAAAGTTACAAATTTAATATACCAATGTTTTTTATCGACTTCAAGCAGATTTTTGACAAAATAAACAAAAAATATTTAATATGGAACATGATAACAAAGAAATAACAATAGTATTTAAACTTGAAGAAGGCAAATACAGGAGATGCTTTATGAGCAACAATCTTACTTAGAAGTATTAATAAACAGCAAGATCATCAAAGGAAGAAGGCAGGAAGGTAATAAAGTATATTATGTAAACGAATGTGCTGAAAGGCAAAAAAATAATCCTAAGATACACAAAACAGAACTAAGACTCACAGTAATATATGCAGCAGACACTAAATTTAAGAAGACAAAAAGAAGAAAACCTGTGAGTATGGAACACAGGACGGTAGGAACAAAACAGGAACCAATCCAGATAGAAAACAAATTGCTGAGACAGAATAAATCACGAGTTGTTACAAAATTTGCGAGAAGAGGACATTGTGAGAAATATTAAAATCTAGACAAGCTGGGACATGTGATGGCAGGTGAAGGGTGGGTGGTGAAGAAAATAACAAAATGGCGGCACATGAAAGCACGAAAGAAAAGAAGTCGGCAGTCGATGGCCAATTTTTATTAGTCAAAACCAAAGTGATCTGAGGGTATTCTGTTGAAAAAAGTTGCATTTAAGTGTTAAAATATCTTATTGGTAAATAAAAACGTACTGAAGAGTGCAATACATTCCAGGATTTTCCTCTAACACGGCATACGCCCCGACAATCTTTTTCGCTGTATCGATGTTATTTTGGAGTGGGAGCCGCT
This sequence comes from Sinelater perroti, assembly GCA_036346155.1. Classification (NCBI taxonomy): domain Eukaryota; kingdom Metazoa; phylum Arthropoda; class Insecta; order Coleoptera; family Elateridae; genus Sinelater; species Sinelater perroti. The sequence goes on along the minus strand of JARFIY010000370.1, from coordinate 17,520,311 downwards.
TCAGGATTTTTTCGTTGAACATGTTTTTCATACATCTATTTGAGCTATGCTAGTTGACCATTTACAGCGCCTTTTAAGAACATTTTCCGTTCTATCGATGTTATTTTAGGACAGAAGGCACTTCGTCCGATTTCAATCAGGATACAAGTTGGTCTCTGGTCAGTTATATATGAAGACCAAGCCAAGTTTCAGCTTTCCGTTAGTCTTGCTGTATTTGAAGATGAACTTGACATGTTCATGTGCGATGATTCGGTTATTTGTTTAATACCCCATGAAGAACACTTGAAAATATTGAATCACTTGCTGATTTGAATAGCATTTCTCCAACACACTTTTTTTTGGCTCATATGCATAAGCCACTCTCGCTAATTTCTTCCACGTTTAAAAAGCCTTTTTGGATGTTGTCTACTCATTTTCAATAAATCGCCTTCTTCAAATATGCCACTCCGTTAATCCAGAAGTATGAAAAACTTAATAAAGGACGTTGGTATTCATCACCGATTGAGTCGATAAATTGTTGTTTGACATCTGTTTTTCAGCACATGTAAACAACTCACTTTCTAATTCCGTAGCACTTATAACGTAAAACTTATTCCTTTGTTTTGCCAGAATAGCATATTATTAATGCATTTGCATACAAATCCAGGTCTGTCTTTGCCATGACCTAGCATTACCACACAAAACAATTTTTTTAGAGACAACATAACCATATGAATGATATGATTTAATGTCATGAAACTAGATAGGTCATGTGAAAAATTGATGTCCAACTAACACAAAAGTGTGTCATGAACTTAAGCTTTAACAAAATATAGATGAGTTGATGATAATAGGCAGCTATATTCTACTCTAGAAGAAATTCTTCTCATTTACGTCTTATATGAACAAACTTCTATTTAAACTGAATTATCATTTGTTTATATGTGCATACAACTTTAAACTCACTTTTATCTTATTAGATTGTTGGAATTACCTTAGTGCTCCACATAATCAATCCGTTTTGCTCCGCTGTGGCAAATTTTAGTCGCATTTCCTTCAAAGTCCTGTTGCCCAAGTCGCGCTTTTTATCCCCGCTCGTTTTCTTGATAATCAAGTGGCTATTTTCTGAAAATTTGGGCACGTGAACTTTAATCGCGGCCTCGCAGAAGATCCCCGTGTAGCCGACGACGCAGAAACACTTGGAATCGACGCATCTTCCCTTATTTTGGCATGGTCTTTCTTCGCAGGTCGGTATAGCTTCGCAGTGTTCACCCGAATAGGGCTCAACACACGAGCAATGCGGCTGTAAATTTGAGTCTAACCAGCAGGTGCCTTCGTTTTCACACAAATCGCTCCCACAAGGCGTCCCGTCGCAGTCCGCTATGTTGCGTCCGCTCATTATAAATTCTGATGTTAGAGGAACGTGCTGGGAATTAATTAGTAATTTTCTAATGCATCCTGTGTATGGACTCGGAAGAGTTGACATAGCCGATGGAGGTAACTGAGACATGTCCGGTAGACCCCCTAGAAACTTTTTTGCTCAAAATGATTTTTAAATTATCTGCATACTTGCCTAAGTAGATGAGTTCTTCAGAGAGACTTAATAGGTCGCCGTTTCTAAGTGCTCCCGTGTTCATCATATTATCAACGGACAAATACAATCTGTTTCCATATTTGCCTAATCGGACTGTGTACCACATACCCATTGCTAGAAGTTTGTTGCTCCTTATCGAAACAATTTGGCTTCCGCCGGTTCTTTTTTTTGCTGAAACGAAATTTAGAATAGATTAACTAGGAAGCATTTTTTTTGTATCTTGTATTACCTGGAAGAACGCGCAATTCTAAGAGTCCACTCTGCAGGCTTAATGACACAAAACTATTTTCTTTGTGCCCAACGAATAAAACTATTCCGCGGTCGTTTAAAATCCGCAGTTGCAACTCAATATTAAACTTGGATGTTTCAAAAATGCTTGGTTTGAGGGATAAGTAGGATCTCTTTCCGGATAGACTAATATCGGATAGTTTTTCCTCTAAAAGCAAAGGGGAGTACAAAAACAATTTTGGGGCAGCAAGACCATACCTTTATCGCAATATTTTCCCGTTCTCCCAATGGGACAGTCGCATTCATACCCAGTCAACAGAGGAACGCAAGTGGCTCCTTCGAAGCAATCATTTTTCTTATAATCACACGGGTTATGTTTTGATGAACATAAAGGACCATACCAACCATCTTGACATAAACATCTACAATCAACGGGAAAATAAATTTTAAATTAGCATAGTCGCAATACTTACGCGAACGTGCCGCCGTGGTGCAAACAGGCACCTCCGTTCTGACACAACAATTCGTGACACTCTGTGGTGCCGCACTGCCCCAATGCTCTACCGATTACCTGTCTAGAGCTTTGTAACGGAATAACCAAATTTCCCGATCTCAATTCCACATCATAAATACACCCCGAAAAGCCACTATGCAATGGAAGATCATGCGGAAGAGTAGAAAAGTTTGGGTAATTGTGACCACCTAAAAAGCAAAGTAATCATTCCAAGTCACGTACACAAAATCTGAAATACCTAAATACAACATGGGAACGACATCAAGATGCGCTAGGTTTCCAGGAGATCTGCCCGTCACGTTTCCTAGATTGTCGACGGATAACCATGCTCTTCGTCCCAATCGCCCCAAGCGTAACAGGTAACTAGTCTTTCCTTTAGTCAAGGGTCGCGAAGTAAATATTCTTCTAGGACCTATATTACCCACAATTATTTTAAAAATTACGCATTCTATAGGGTCCGCAAGGAGGGTGTCACGTTTTAGAAAATACTCAAACACAGATGTTTTTGAACAAATTTCTATTTTTATTTTTCCAATGATTAAATATGTAATGTTATATAAGAAACATAAAGCACAAGCAAAAAGAATGTAATTCCGGTGTCCAGGGATTGTTGCAAGCGGATGAAAAAATTATCGATACAACTTCCAAGTTTAGCGCGTGGAATCGCTCGAGTTACGGCTTCCGAAAGAACTTCAAAAGTCCGTGGTTTAAACCTGAGCTTTCAGGTAGCTCCATAAGAAATAATTACACGGTGAAAGATACGGTGATCGGGAGGACCATTCTAAATCCCCGCGCAATGAAATTAGGCGCCCTGGAAAATCTTTTCTTAAAAAAGTCATGGATTCTCTTGAGGTATGGTAAATAACCCCATACTGTTGACACCAAATTTTAAAAGGGGCAATCCGATGTCTACTCAATTCAGGTATCAAACATCATGAGGTAGCCCTGCGAGTTGACCGTCACAGTGCATCCATCTTCTCGAATACTAATACCAAATCGTTATACACTATGTAGCGGCCTTTGATCGACTTCCTGTGGATTATTTTCCGACCAGAACTGGCAATTTTATTTGTTTGCAGCACCCGATAAGTGAAAATGAGCCTCGTCACTCATTATAAAAATACAGTCCAAGCTTTCCAGCATCGTTTTTGCAAACGTAATCCGTCCGTATGAGTCATTTTCCTTCAATTCTCTATGATTTTGTAAGGTTGAAAGTAGGGGGTTCAAGTGCAAAATTCGGCGAATCAACTCGCATAGCGCGAGCGTATCGTACTGCTGAACGCCGAGAGCTAACTTCTACAGTCAAATTCTTTCGATGTTTTGTGGTATTCTAACGGCTCGATCACCTCCCGTTCTGAAGTTGTTACACCATTTCAATTTTATGGGGCGAGACGGAACGGCACCGCGTCGACCAACGTTTAAGATGTATCACCAAATTGACCGGTCGCATCAAAGGTGTTCTCAACAAAGACGCGTTGTTCAATCGTTCTTGGCTCCATAACTACTAAAATAGCAACTAGCAAAAAATATATATCAATAATTCCGCATGCGCTAGTTCCTCTACCACTAATGTGACACCCGTCTCAAAAACGAAACACCTCCTTGCCGGATCCTGTACCAATTTCTGCGAGTACCTGAACCCAAATTCCACGTTAACATAACATATCCTTTAACAAAACTGACAGCCACGTGGTCGGAAAACGCGTCGTGAAAACCCGGCTGTCCAATGAACATAAGAATTGAGATCTGGTCCATCGTGTTTGGCATGAAACGGAACTTTAATTCCATGTTACTCGAAATGCCACCTATGGGAATGGGATAAGCAGCGTATGAAGAGTAACCCCGGATGCTCGAAGAGAAATTCGGTTCCGTTATCTCCATGTCTGTAATTTATGTAGATTATTATAGTTGTTTTAGCAGCAAAGCTCCAACTTGCCATGTTCACAAAAGTGACCATGCTTGCCGAGAGGACAGAGACATATGTAGCCGCTACCGGTAAAAGGCAGACACGTAGCTCCAAACAGACACGGGTTGTCATCACAAATCGAGCTTTCGCATAATTTCCCCAAATAACTGCAGAAGAGATATCTTCATTGCATAAGCTAAGGAACGAATGTAGTGGACGCACCCATTTTTGCAATTACAGTACCAATCCTCCCCGTTCTCCACGCACGTCCCTCCATTATTGCATGGATTTGATAAACACGCCAACGAAGAACATTCTGACACTTTAAAACCATCCTCGGCGTCTTTGAATACATCCACTCGCTTACCAAATAACTGAAAAGGGCAAATTAATTTTCGAGTAATCATATAAGTACAGAACGAAATTTTGTAGCAATAACAAAAATTGATCGTATCGACTATAGCATTTGTTGACAATAATTTGACATTTTAGGTCGGAGACATTGTTGCTCATCTGTTAGAAAAAGTGGAAGTTTGGGAACTTTTATTATATGAATTCTGACTTGGTCATAAAACAATAGAAGCGCAGCTAAAAGGAACTTAACTGTTGCCATATGGTAGAAAAATGGTTACAAAAATTTATATGTAGTGACCACCATCTGCAAGTACCTAGTACGGTGATTTATGAAACCATATTTAAGATACAGTTTAAAATTGTATCTATGTATTACCTTTTCATTGCACTCGGAAAATTAAAGAAGAATTATGAAGTTGCTTTGACTCAAGCAGAACAAGTCTAGCAAGATCCTCATGGTTTATCTAGAATTTCTAGGGATTAAATCCAGACCAAACACTAACATCCATAACTAACATCATCTAATAAGAATGTGTTGTTTTGGCTTACCACCATATACTGTGGGGAACGGTAGCCCTGTTGGCAACGAATTCAAATCTTCATCACGTAGTGAAATATAAAGGGAACTAAAGTAAGAAAAATTATAGAATTTGAAAATTTAAATGGTACATTAATGACTGAACATAAAAGAAATATTGAAAGAGGAACAATAAATATGGTGATGACGTAAATGAAGTCATAGCCTCGCTCAATAAAGGGCAAAAGCGAGTGCGAGTTATGGACAATGAGATCCCCACGTAGAGACAATAAAGGAAACAAATCGAAATTGAGTATAATAAACTTTAGATTCCACAAACAAAAAAGCAAAGATTCGTCTACAGAAGAGGTAAACCAGAAAATATGAGATATGAATGGGAGAGAATAAAGAAAACGAGTATCAGATAGAGAAAAATATATGTGTGATGTGTAAGAAATGATGGAAAACGCAAATTACAGCAAAAACGACAAAAGAAAACTATAATTATTAAGACAAACAAATATAAATACAATGAAAAAATAGAGATAAAAAATTATAAAGGAAATAATGAACATGGATGTGCAAAAATAAGGGCGACGTAGGAAATACTACTTATGGTAATAATAAATGTAGGTAAAATGGAAGAAAACAATAATGAAGAACAAAAGCAGACTTATGAAATCGATTTGTTACATAGAACAAAATATGACACAATCAAAGGCAAAAATTAAAGAGGACCTATGATATACTTCAAAATCGGAGAGAGAAAACGAAAACATTGCCAAGATGGGATATCACTACGAATCGATCTGACAAACAAATAGAACGCAAAAAACGAAACGGCAAACAAAAAGGAAACAGAAATGTACATTGAAATAGCAACTTAAAATAACTGAACAGATGAAAAAATACAAATTAAAGTTGTCGAGACTATGCAAAACTGAAGTAAAAAAGAACAGTATTGTATAAGAAGTATATACTGCGACAAACAAAATCGGTATTAATAAACAAAGTAAAAAGGAGTGAATATAATTACGGACTAGACTTTGAGAATAGGGCATTAAAAGCAGAGGCTGTAAACTCGAGAATTATTAAAATAAAGATAACATTGAAAGAAACCATTACTATAATACAAATTTATTTTTCAATGGAGGATGGTACCGAAAAGGAAAAGGAAACATTTAAAAAAATAATTATAATGGAGAACTAGAATGTGAAGACAGTTAGAAAGAAAGTAACAGAATATAACAGAAAAGGATACTGGTGGAGAAGATGGCATTAGCTTCCCGTAATAGGCCACGAAAGTCCTTTGAGGTCGTAACAGGATAGGTCTGCTACAATCTAGAGCCTACGTTACACAAGGGTAGTAACGTGGCTAGCGCTACGCATCGACCGCCTATTATTATCCCAGAGTTTGACCTCCAGGTACTCATTTATTGCAGCCTGAGTCGAGCTGGACCGTAAAAATGCCAGCGATCGAATTGGCGAGAGCGGGATTCGAACCCGCAACTCTTAGTTTCGTAGTCTAGCGACCTATCTACTAGACCACTATGGCCAGAATATCAATAATAATAAATAAAAATAAACAAATTCTTAATATATAAACATTCAAAATTAATGCTAGAACCGTAGTATATCATTACAAGATGTTTAACAAAACATTAAAAACCCATACAAAATATTAGAACCTGCAGAGATACTTTGGTAACTACAAATAATATAATCAGAAGGGCGTAAAACGAAACAAACATACAGTAGGATAAGAATAAAAAAAGTACTAGAAAAAGAGGGCAAGCAAAGTTGCATAGAAATTTTGCATGTAAATCTATAGATAAAGGAGGAGATTAGGAATTATAGAGGAATAGATATAGTCATACAAACACCTTTGGCGGTCGTAAAAAGTACATTCACTATCCACTCGCCAACCCGCCCGGCAAGCGTGGCGAAATAAAATCCCAAAGGAGGCCTATGCTCAATACGAAAAAGGCTGAAAAAAAGAAAGAAGAGTATAGAAAATATTTTAAAAATTGCAAGATTCAATTGGAATATAGAAGTAAAGGATAAAGTAAGAAATAAAGAAAAATCATTAAAGAACTGTATACTAGCCAAGTTAATAACACACCACGCACAGCACCACGACGCACGCACGCACAAAAATCGCACAGCACACGCACGCACTCCGCACGCACGCAACGCAAAAACGCACGCACGCACGCACGCACGCACGCACGCAAAACGCCAAAATACCAGCCCATCACTTATCACACACAACCACACACACACACATATCACGTATAAGAAGATATAAAAAAAATATTATACAGAGAGGCATAAATATTCATAAATATAAATAATTTTAACAGGGACGTCGGATTTAATCTACCTAAATCTTGGTTTATCGCTCTTAAAGGACAAAAAACAGACCACGATACGGTGAAAGAGCGAGCGACATCAGAAAATGCCAAAATATTACCTGCAGCCCGATCACGTTATCTACCATCCCGATGACGTCAACAACGCCCCCCTACCATACTCGCACGAGTATAAAACCGAAAACGCATGGGACAGTCACTTAATTTTTAGAAGATTTTCTTCTGAAGATGCCCCCGCAGTTGTAGACGAAACGTCATGAGTTTCTAAACACCGACCACGGCCTTATAATCCGAGAACCAACCACATGATAACCTTCGCATCTGTTTAACATATTTCTTGTACAAAAACACCAGTTTCTAATTTATTTTATGATTATTACAATAGTAACGACGTTTTATGTCTACCGATTATTAAGGGTTGTATATATTTATTCTGTCAGTGTATGTGATTTAATAAACCCACCTTGAGGTTTGTTATGCAACCCATAAATCCTACAAACGGTATGTGCTCTTTAAACTTCTCTTGCGGAATTCCCCCCAGATGCAAGGTCGAAGTTGGTTTGATGAGCTGGTTGACAATTGCCACTTGATTTCCACTCATCGTTAGGGTTTTGTTGACCATCAGAGATGCATTACAATGTTTGAAGTCGATGCTAAATTGTAATCTGTAATGTACATCTGTTATAAATACACAAGTATAAAAATACATCGCAATAGTTGCTCACAATTAATGAGAAAGATGAAAATTACCTTTTGACATAAGTGACTAAGGAGCAAATAGACTTGGACTTTAAGCCCTTCGATAAAGACATCAAAGCATTTGTGACAAGTTTAAGTGAGTTGAGACAGGTTTAAATCTGCACTGCAACCGAAAGGGCGACCTCTACATGTTGACAAAGAAAAGAAATTATTTTGTTTGGGGGTTGATCGCTATTTGGAGGAAATTACTCTTATGCTGGAATACGGTTGTCTTCATCTTAGGGCTATATTTAGGTAGTATTTAAAGTTCCAGAGAGGGGATATCAGTTTGGAAGACGGTTCAAGGTCAAGACACCCATCTTTTTCTATAACAGAGTAGCACATGAGTTTGACAGTCATGTGACCATCACCAAAAGAGTGTTTGTACATTTCTGCACAACGACCAAGAAAAGTTTGTTATCTTTGGGTACCCCGTAACTTTACTCATGAGATTTTCATTAAGTTTAAAAACGGAACATCTTGATATGTTAACAAGTTTTGTTTTTAGAGTGTCCCACTAAAACCTAAAACAGGTGTTCGAACGACGAGAACCTTCTAATCATATAGGGATAAGGACTGTTCAGATTGTTTCGTAGTGGAAGTTATTTTGAAAGATTACGATATTAAGGGTGTACTGGAAAGCTTTCCCAGTATCCTATATAGCACTTTTTAACAGCCCATACACTTTATTTGCTGAAATATTTACTTACTTCGCTAAAATGTTTATGTCGAAACCATCATTAATTGGATTTTTTAGTTCGCTAAGCAACATAGTCTGATAACCGCACGAAAATATGAACTTCAAATAGCCATTTTCGAGAAACAACGCCATGTACGTAATGTCGATGTTCATATAGAAAATCAGTCCGGCCGGAGACAAAGTCTTGACTGTAAATTCAATTTCTGAGCCAGATGCATTGGACAAACGATGGGTTAAGTAAGAATCTCCACCAAAAGCCGCATTTCGTATTCCTAAAATAATTTCGCACATTGGTCCTTCGGTGTTATAGGGGCAAATACACTAAAAAAAAAGCTCCACATTACAATCTGGACCTACACTTTTGTATAGATAAATACTCTGTAAGTTCCGGATGTAAACACGCAGGTGCCACCATTTTGGCATTTACTTTCAGACTTTGAACAATCAACAATCGGAGGCGAATAAGTGTCGTTTTCTCTAGTTAAAGTTGTAAATTCGGCAAAAGCCGAGGATGTTTCGGGAAATATCGATTCTGTTTCAACACTGAACACCATAGAGGTTGGTTCTTCTGTTAAAAACGGCATTATTGTGGTAGTTTTAGGTGAAGTAGAAATGTGGACAATTTCAGTTGAAGACGTTGTGGTGGTTAATGCTGAAAACGGAGTTGTACCAACAGAGGTGTGTTCAATAGGAAAAGTTGAATGTTCTTGGTACTCTGTATTAGATGTAGTAGTCGTATACATACTAAGCGACGTATTTTGATCCACTGTTGAAGTGAATTCAGTTGATGTTGAAAAAACTGTTTGTGTTACCGTTGTTGATTCGGTCTTCACTGAAACAGCCGATTCTGAGCTAACCGGTAGAGAATCATTTGGAAATTTTATAGTTGATGTTATTTGTGTTGTATCCTCAGTAGAAGACAATTCTTCAACTGTATGAGTATATTCTGTTGTTTTATTCGATTTTTCTCTAGTACTGAAGATACTTTCTGTGGTATATTCCGTTGTTTCCTTTGTGCTGAAAATATTTTCTGTGATGCTCATTGTTTGAGTTGTAGTCCCAAGTGTAGTTTCTCCTTCTTCCGCTGTATTTGTACTTGTCTCTGTTGTACTAAGGTACGAATTGTCCTCAGTGTAAACGAGCGAAACCTCCGCAGGAGTTTGTGAAGTTGCACTAGTTTCAGTATAAACAGTCGATATATTTGGCACTTGAGTAAACATCGTGGCAGTTTTATCATTATCTAAACTTTCTGTCGTTAACGCGGTTATTGTCTCAGAAGTCTTCACGGTTTGAACGGTGGAAGTAGATAACGTAGAAGTCATTATGTATGTGCAGTCTAGTTTATTCTGGTCTATTATGAGACATTCACAGTAGACGCCCGTAAAATTCGGAGGACATGAGCATGTGAAGCTGTCCACGCCGTCGATGCAAGTACCTCCATTTTTACAACTACAAAAATTCACTAAGATTTCATAAACAACTTCTTACAGTATTGCTACCTTGATCCTAATTGACATTCGTCGTACTGATACTGGCAATGCTCTCCATGAAAATCTGGTACGCAGTAGCAAACCGGGTGCCCCTCTTCAGTTAGACAAATAGCGTCGTTTTCGCACAGGTCATCCTCGCAATACAAAATAACTTGTTCGCAGTTTTTACCTGTATACCCTATGATCAAGAAACGGAACTATATATATAAACGACTGTCATTATTTTAACGACAACATACCAAAATGGCAAGCACACGCATAATCAGCGAGTAAATCCTTGCACATGGCGCCGTTTTGGCAAGGTGCTAATAAACATTCGTCGATTTCAGACTCACAAAAAAAGCCTTCCCAGCCTAAAAAAAATGTCCAATATATCAAATACCATAGCAACACGAATAAAATACCTGGCTGACATCTGCAACTGAATGTCATACCAGGACCTTCTACGCAAACTCCTCCGTTATCACATCGTGTTTCATTTGTCATATTGCAAACTGCCATATCTATTTCGCAATGGATCCCAGAATACCCAGATAAACAAGTACAGACATATCCGTTCCTTCCATCGATGCAACTTCCATTATTCTGGCATGGATTACTATCGCATTCGTTGTAGTCTTCTTCACACAAATCACCTGAAATTTTATTAATGTATGCACGTATTTTAAGTGAAGCTATAGAAACACTCAAAAATGTTACCGACAAATCCTTCTGGACAAGAGCAGTTAAAGGAGGCAATCCCATCTTGGCATTCCCCTCCATTTTGACACGGATTGGACCAGCACTCATCCCAATTCGTCTGGCAGTGGACTCCGGTATAACCGTCGATGCAATAACACGAGTACGTTGTGTTCAAGTCATCGATACACACGCCGTGGACGCAAGGATTGGTTAAACAAGAGAAACCACCCGACGCAGCTTGGTAATTCAGTAAAAAAGCGACTGGCATCAGTAACTGCAGACAAGAGCTGCTACCGCGTGGCAGCATTCCGCATTATCGTGAAGCTTTCCTGAAAGAATAAAAATAGAAAATTTTTGATTTCGCAAATGTTTTACTGCTGAAGGCCCACGTTCAAGTTTTCGAATTCTCCGAAGCCCACGCGTACCATGTCTAGCTAGAAACCACCGTTTTAGACCTACCGAGAATTTTCGATTTTTGTGGTTATTCCACGGCGTCCCAATTTTCGAATTCAGTAATTTCAGTATTAGTAACTATTTTTTTAAATTTATTAATAGTATATTACACTGTAGTTAAGTAAGAAGATAATGCAACCATATGAAGCATACAAGGAATAAAGGAAATTCGTGAAGGAAATGGTAATGGCAGCAAAACAAAGGACACGAGAAGACTTTGACAAACAAATGAAATAAAAAAACAAATGAAACCAAAAATTATTCTATAAGGCAATAAAAGAACTCGGACAGAGAAATGATAAGTATGGGTGAATGTTAACAGAGGAGACTGATGTAATAGAGAGGTGAAAAGAGTATATTCAAAAACTACTATACCCCATGACAACTAAACAGGAAAAGAAGAAGAAAGAGGATTCAAATATAAAGCAGTGAGAGACCAAGAGTAAGAAGAACCGGAGACGATAACAAAGAACAAGGTAATTACGATAGTTGGAAAAATTAAAAACCGAAAGCCCGAGGTACACTGTTTATATAAAACATATTTATTAACATAAAAAGGAATAAAATGACGTTATTTGCACGAGAAATGCGATAACGCCATCTTCCATAAAATTACTGCGAAGATTTTTCGTTTAATTTCTCATATTTTATAAAGATTGCGGCTTGTTCACCTAAACAAAGATGAAACATTTACAAACAGATCAAGATAATAAGGAAGCTAGAGCACATCATCAACATATGAGACTTTTCCTGCGTGAGTTGTGACTCTCTCTTCTTCGGTATGGATTATTCTTTACTTCATACATAACTCCAATCGGAGGAACTTGGTGATCATGTAGATGTAGGAAGAGAAGTTAACGATAATGTAACCCCATTTTCCTCAAAAAAGTATGGCTATGCAGATTTAAATGGAAGTATAATAATAAATAAATATGACTCGCCCGGGTTTCACTTGGATCTTATAGAGAACATAAGAGTTATTGGAGGCTTTTGGAGGTGTTGGACACCCTCAAATGAGATGGGGCAATAATGTTAAAAAACGGATGTGTTCAACCAAATACAGATATACCAAAAGAAAAAATAAAGAACGAAAGACATACCCCAAACGTTAAAAATAGGCTTATGAAAAAATGAGGAGGAGCAGAAGAAAAACGAAAGGAAAGAAAAAGGAAAAGGAAAAGGTCAAAGGAAATAAGAAGGAGAAAACAAAGGAGATGAAGAAAAAAGGCGAAGAAGAAGAAAAGGGAGAAGGACAAAGACAAAGTTAAACACAAAGACAGGTGCATGAACAAAGGCAAGGACAAAAACAAGGGGACAAAAAGAAGAAGGGGAAGGAAATGATGATGAAGAAGAAGATTTGTAGTAAACGAGGGAATTAAATAATAAAAAGATAATTTCAGTAAAAAAACGGGGGAGGGGGAATTGTATGACGAGGACTGCTGGCAAGCAATTAAGGAAAGAAATTTGACGCGGATAAAGATGATAAACGTAATAAACAAACTAACTAAAGAAGTATATAAAAAGAGTAGAGAGAAAAGCAAAAAAATCTGTCGATGGAAAAAGAGATCAATACGAGAAACAAAAGGTTTTTTACTACCGGAAAACCCGGTACAACAAAGGAACAAGAGAGTAAATTTATATAAAGATTTGGAAGGAAATTTGATAGGCAGTAAACATCTGTATATGAAGCTATGGAAAGAATATTTTTAAATCCTACTGACTACGGAAGGACATCAGGGCGAAGAATCTTTAACGGTAAAACCCAAACGGGAGAAGGCGAATAAATAAGAAAGAGAGTTAACCACAGAAGAAACTACCCGAGAAGTAATCCATAAGCAAAAACATGGGGCCGGCGAAGAGATTGCTCTGTAAGCAATCCCAGAACAAACTTAAAAAGACCTTTCGATTTCGATTTCGAATTTCGGGAAAATTGGAAATAGAATATCTCGAAAATTATTCGACATAGAATTTTTCGACTTCATTTTCGAATTCAGCGTAAAATTTTCTATAAGAATCACATTTAAAATCGTAGTGTCGAAAATTTTCTCGAAATTCGAAGTCGAATATCTCGAAAACTATTCGAGATAGAAATTTTTTAATTTCGAATTCGAAATCAGCGTAAAATTTCCTATAAGAATCCATTTTCAAATTTTAAAAAATCCATAATTTTGTGACAGCGACAGACAGACCGACAGACATATAGAATTCAGTAACGAACTTTTTAAGTTCGTTGAATATAACAAAGGACCGGGTGTAGTTCAGGTATCGGGGAATTAGAAAATATGATGGAAAAGATCTGGAAAAGAAAATATACTTACTTATTAAAAGGATATGGCAAGAACCGAAGATACCAAACACATGCAGAAAGGCATTAATCTGCCTCCTATATAAGCACTGTTAAATTTAGGTTATGAAATTTTAAGTACAACAATAGCGCAAAAATTTGAATTACAAGGTGGTTCAAATATGATCAGAACTGATTTGTATGTAAACAAGCCCCACTGCACAGCAGCTATGCGACCTTGAGAGAGTGGAGCCACAACCTCCACTCTCCCTTCTGCTCAGGTTAGAACCTGTGCAGCCCTGTTTGGGAGTTAGAAGCTACCGAGGAGCGTGGAACAACGCATTGTGATCAAATTCCTCGTTGGAGAAAACGTCTCGTACACTTAAATTCACCACAGACTCCAACAACAGTATGGCGAAGAGTGTATCACACAGTCCCGTGTATTTGAATGGCTTCAGAGAGGGAAGAGAGTGCGTGGAGAACGAACCGTATGATCGTCAGCCACGAACATCCGCCAACCAAAAGCCTTTTATTAAAAAGGGCATCAGCATGCTTCCAGAACGTTGAAAAAAATATATTGACTCTGGAGGAGAGTACGTTGAAGACTGACATGTACAAGTAAATGTTTGGCAATTTGTTTTTTTTTTTTTTTTGTAAAAGAATCAGTCCCGGTCATATTTGACTCACCTTGTAATACTGGAAAGGTATATCAGTGTGGTTTTAGAAAGGGGGGTCAACCTTGAATATATTTTTACTCTGAACTAGAAAAAAGTTATAAATAAAACATCACCCTTAATTATCTTTTTATCGACTTCATTAAAGCATACGACACTGTTACAATAGAAGAGTAGTGTTAGAAGAGTTAAATAATAAGAATGTTAAAGATGTGCCTATTCCACGGCAATAGTTGTGGGTATAAGACCAGCCATCAGAAGAATTTGTGATTAATTGAGGTTTAAGGCAGGGTGAGCTCCTCTCAACTGTCCAGTTCAATCTGGTGTTAGAAGGGATAATAAGAAGTGCCCATAATAATACGGGATGTACAATTATAAACAAGATGGTACGAGCCCTCGCTTATGGAGACGATGTGTCATAATATCAAGAACGGATAAACCACTTAAAAGAGGTATATGAATATTTTGGACAGAACACGGTTAAGGTTGGATTAAAGTTAACGAAACAAAATCCAGGTAAATACATGATCACATCAAGGAACAAATATGTACAGAGGCAGCTTCTAGAGGTAAATCAAAGCAAATTCTAACAAGTGGTGGACTTTCAGTATCTTCGAGTGATACCAACGAAAATAAAACGAAATACCAGAAGATACAGCAGAAGAAAATAGGGGCTATTAAGCGCAAAGACATGTTTTAAAGCTAAAAATATATTTATCAATACAAAATTAACAGTGTACAAAACTGTCTTAAGACCTATCGAACATGTGGAACAGAGACAAGGATGCTGAGCAAAAAATATTGAATACGTGGGAACGAAAAGCGCTAAGAGCCATTTTCGGGTCAGTGGAAAAAATGGGGAGTGGCGTAGGAGATATAATTACGACTTAAGAGAAAGATACAACGCACCAAGTATAGTAAGTGAATTCAAAAATAATAGCCTGGGCCGACTAGGGCACTTACAGAGGATGAAGGAAGAAAGAAGTGTTAAAAGTAAAAAAATCAGGAGTTAGCAACTGGAGGGTAGTAACAAAGAACCGGACCAAGTGCAAAAGTATAAGAGAAAAAGTGAAGGTAGTGTAAGACTAGGCACGAACCTGACTAGTCTGTCCCGGTAAAACCAAAGTTGGAAAGTTTGTAAAAGAAAGGCCATTGTATTCAATGGATTCCTAATGTTCAAGGAGTAAATAATTTCAGTAAAATATAGATTTTGCAGTTTTTGTCATCTCTAAAATTAAGTTTAGGTCCAGAGGTTACTTTAAACAGTTACATTTTACTACTCCTTAGAAGTACACGATATATAAATTTTGGTTATAAGTTTCTCTATTTCATATACAATTTTCCGTAAATTATTCTAGGTTTATCAAGAAACGAAATGATAGCAATAAGACTAAAAGGTCTAAGATAATTTACAAACTACGAGGGTTGAGGCATAAGTCAAGGCAACTATTATTTTTTCAACAGTAAGAGATGGTATCGCAAAATGTCACAAGTCTCAAGTAAGCCGTGCGTTCATATTGTGTGCCCGTAACACAAAATTGCTCTACGATGTTCTGTAATTGCACAGAGAGCAATGTTATATCAGTTGTCAGTTAACCGCCATATAGCCTCCGACCGGCGACGGACAGAACGGCCTGTGAATGTGCGGACCAATGTGTCACGTGCAGTGATCGATCACCTGATGAATACCGACGGAAGATAAGCGCTCTGCTTGAGTTAGAGAGAGAAAGAAACGCTCTATCCACAGGATTTAGGATTTTCACCTATCTAAAGTAGCACCGAAGTAGGTACCACATACACTCACGGAAGGGAACATGCCGCGATCACCTAACATGCTGACAACATGAAGGAGATCACTTCCTTTCAAGAATCATCGCTATTGATGAATTTTGGACCAGACTATATGAACCAGCGCTCAAACGTCAGTCTGCAAATTGACAACATGCAGGATCACCAAGAAAGCAAAAGTTTCATCAGAACCCTTTCCTGGTTAGTCGATTGTCGTGTATGACATGGGGAAGTGATCGTGTGCCACTTTGTTCTACATGATACAACAGTGATAGCAGCCAACTGTTGAAACTGGGGATGAGAAGTATTAGAGCATCCGCCACACTTTCCGGACCTCTCTCATGATTTTAACCTGATACGAATATTAAAGGAACCATTTACACGTGGTGAGGAATACGGTGAAACATATGGTATTCGGCGCTTCCTACTTCGTTGGAGACCCGAAGGGCTTTAGAATGGGTTTGCGTGCTGTAATGGTTCTTTAACATAAAACCTGTAATGTTACGTCACCTATCTTAATAAACATGCCCTTTCATTTTTATATTTTAAATTTTCTATCTGTGCTCGTATTCTCGCAAAAACAAATAGTTGCCATGACTTATGCTCGAACCCTCGTATAATGGAGAATAATTTCTATATGCCTTTTATACATTATTGTAGACCATGCGTCACTATAGTGGGACACACGAAAGCTTTTGTTTTTAAGCGGGTAGGCCAGTTTTATTAAACACTTTTCTTCAAAAGTGGAACGCCTTGTTTTAACGGTGGCATTGTTTATTGTCTTCGACGAGAGAACAATGCGGCCTAACGTTCGCACAAACTTGTAAGAAAATGCGGCTTCTTCAGTGGGTCGGATATCCGGATATTAACGTCCCGACAAGATCAACATCATTACCGTTAAGACGTAGGTAGAAACAGTTTCTTAATATTTCTGTACGCTGGGAGCTGCAAGTGACATCAGTTGGTGATATGTGATCTAAATACACGGAGTAAAGGTAAGGTGATTGCGAAATCTTTATATAAAAGCATAATTGGTAGATATCTAACATGTAATTGCAATTGTAATTAAGTCTTCTAATTTGGAACATTGAAAATTGGAAACTCTAAGTTTTGTTTACTTTTAGCTTTTTTATTATCTGTTGAATGTATTTTATTTTAACAACATATTGTATTATATTAAGAGCTAAATGCAATTTGATAATGGCATAGGAACGCAAAAAATTAGTGATCCAATTTTAATAACTAAGATATACGCAGGTAAATAAAATTTAAACGAGACTCTCTTAGTGCGAATATGGTATATACAAGATAAATAAACAAATTAAGGAAAAATACAAACAGGAATCCAGAAGCAATCGGAGTGAGTACCTTTCTATATGCAGATAACGTGATATTAATACCGAACACCAAGAACAAACTGTAAAAACCAATTAACGTATGGGCCAAATAAATAGAAAGCATGAACATGCAAGTGCATACTTAAAAAACATAAATTATGATAAAAAATAAAAAGACCAAAACAACAAAGAAATTAAATACAAAAATAAGACACTGAAAAGAGTAACGACATATTTATTACTGGGAAGTATATTAACAGAAGATAGGAAAATGGAGGCAGAAATAACAAATAGAGCAAATAAATCAACAAAATATGTTACACCACAAATAAAACAAAACTAGGGCATAAGGTAAAGAAGAAAATCCGGACTATGATAACAATACCAAGTTCATATATCGTACGCGTGTGACAACCGGATACTAAAAAATAAAGACGAAATTAAAATAAATGCTATCGAAATGAAAAACCAAATAGGACAGACTAAGAAATGACGAGATTAGAGAAATAGTATAAACAAGAAATATATAATGAAAAAAATAAGGAAAAAGCAATTAAACTGATACGCGCACATAGTGAAAATCACAAAGAAAAGTAATGGATGTTAAAGAATCAATCAAAAAACGAAGAGGAATACCAAGAAAAAAATGGATGAACCAAATTTAAGAAATAGGTTTAGAAAGAGAAAAGGCAGTAGAGAAAATAAGACTACTAGTGAGGGGTAGCTGCAGAACCAGGAAAAATATCCAACGCCTGAAAAGGCAAAAGGATTAGAGAAGAAAGAGTAACTAGACTAGGATGCATGAAATTTAAAAAAGTAGAGCGAGTTAGAATACCTGAAAATATTTATCATAAACGATCTCAAAGAAGAGGGTAATGAAAGTAAATTAAAGTGCTGGATTAGTCAACAGTTTGCCGAAATCAAAGAATTTATCAAGGAATACAAAATTTAGTATTTATTTAGTACTTGGAAACATGTATGTTCAATAGAATAATAAAAGAAAGATTAATGAGATGGGAACGAAAAATTATAAGAATAATAAAAGATTATGTTAGAAAAAATTTGTATATGGGATTTATAAATAACACAAGATAAATAAAGTAATATCATTAAGAAGATTATAGTGAGTAGACCATAGGATGGGAAACGAAAGAATAGTGAAGGTAGTGGCATGAACGGAACGGGTCTACAAAAGTAAAAAGAGAAGACCTAGGAGAAAATGAAGTAGGGTGTAAACAAATACAAGAGAAAATTATAATTTATATAATATATAATTTTATTGCTTTTTTGTTTAATAGTTAACGGGAAGTCACCTCAGTGACAAGAAAGCTTAGAGCATACGCAAACATAAAGTATAATTTGTAATTAAATTATTATATTATTATTAAGCCGTGCGGTATTGCCAACGCATCAATGCACGCATCAAAAATTAAACGCCATCGGCAAATACACACGATAGCAGAATGGTAATTAGAAATTATTCTCTGCGTAACGAAGGTTTGCATTATTAAAAGCAATAGAAAGTCTCGTCAAACACAATTGAATAACATACAGTCGATGTACCATTGAAATTCATGAAAATTGTCTTCAGTCTGAAACACGCAAATAATTAGGACAACTACGTGACGTCATACGCCTTGTAAAAAATCGAAGACGTGCATTCGCACAAGTAACTCTTATGTTTCGCATTTTTTAAGACCTGGTATCTGATTTACGCTCTACAAGGTTATATGGGAATAATAGTAGATGTTTGTATTATGATTATATGGATAAACAGGGGAGGAAAACAAAAGAGAAGTGAAGAGAAAGAGAAGGGTAATCGAACTATTTTTTTTCTTGGGCGCTTCTCTAGATGCAATTTTATTGTTTTTTCTAAAATATAAGTAAATCAAAGTTTGGTATGACTTCAAAGAACTAGTCATAATGTTACTTCTTATTACTTATGACTCCTTGTATATATGATGATGAAAGGGTGCGAGAAAATAAACCCAACATTAAAATTAAGCGCCATTTGTAGAATTGTTGATAACATTTTCTTTTGTTTTGATTAACAAGTGCAGGAAATTTTGTTTTTCATCGTTTTGATGAATCAAAATGGCGCCCTTTAAGATATCCTACGCCAGCAAAGAATGTGTGTTTATCGTGAAGACCTACTATCAGAAGGGCGAATCTCTTGCTTCTTTAAAAAATCAAAAATTTTAATTAGGAAAAAATTAATTTTCTTTCTTTCCATTCAGTTTGATCAGAAAATTCAGAGTATTGGGGCAGTGGCTGATGATGGGTCGAATACAGGCCAAACGATCACTATGACCACTGCTGAGGCCGTCTCAATATGAGCGATTGGTCAATCAGGAATATTCTGAAAGTAAATTTGAAATTTTTAGCTGCAACAGCCACTCACGCAGGTCAGTTTCAACGAAAGATCGACTTTTACTAATAAAATATTGGAGAGATTCCGAGAGGAAGCAAATAATTTGAAACCCGTTCATTTCAGTAATAAGTGCACTTGGATGGATATGTCAATAAGCAAAGAAAATACTCATCTGACTGAAGTTAGAAGCAGTGTGTGGTGTTCAATCATCGAGCCATATATAGACGAAACTGTCTATCGAGAAGAAATGTTGAAGATATTCTTCCCTGAAATTCGACGCCAGAGAATGGGTGCGGACTTTTGGTTTTAACAAGTCGGGGCCACGCCCCATAGCACTACGAAAATTTCAAATTGATTTCCAGTGCATTTGAAGACGGAATTCTCGGGTTGGATGTCCGTCCCCAGAAAGACACAAGGTGGCGTTGATTGGCCGAGCAATTCACCCGATCTCAAACAATATGATTTTTTCTCTGGAGTTATGTGAAAGATCGAGTACATCAAACCCCCATCAATAGTATCGGATCACATGTAAAATCCAAGACACCCTAACTTGAAACTGAGCTGCTGGGCGTGCCTTTTTAGATATCTACAGAATTTATTCTTCAATTTTCAAATCAAAGATTTCGAAACATTATCTAAACAAAAAATATTCACCCTTGGTTTTGCGTGACCAAAGATATTTTCTGAACAGCACCTGAAGTACGTATGAGTATATCGATTTTTGAACTCACCACCATCCGCAACTCTTTTTGGTGTCTTCATCAGCCGATTTTCATGGTTCTTGAAAACGGCACTAGTGACCACACGCACTTGTTCTACGATTCACAAAAGCCATTTAAATTGGAACGAATGATTGTCGAATATCGCCCATACCCTACGTAAACATTGTTTGGATGTGCGTTGCCATGGCGACGCATAAACAACGAAAGTTCTTGAGCGCAAGCACCATTCCCCACTCAGCACTCGCAACCAGGCGGCAGTCGTCCACGAGCGCTCGTGATAGTCGTGTCGACTGCACCCATGTATTGCCTTATGAGGCATTAAAATAACCCGGTTCCGTTTTTCTTTCATTATAGGTCATTCCGAAGATCTACGTACATGAATGCATTTGTAGGTCATCTCTGTACAGCGGCACGAACGTGGCCGAACCGCATAACTGTTTTTGGTACCTGTGCTTTAAAATAGCAGTGCAGGTGTGTCTGACCGGTAACACCATCCGAAAGGCTTTTTAGTGCCTCATTTGCATATTTAGAGCACTACTAACACATGTAACTGTTAAGAATAATTGCATTACTAATTCATAGCGATATTCGAATTTAACACAAATTAAGGCTTGCTCGTTGTTTTTCAGAAATACCAACAGACATTATGGACCCTGGAATAGTATGTTTCCAGCACTGTGGACCCAAGGTGTTCTGCCTCGCACTCCCAGATTCCTGTCCCGTTTGCTGCGCCGATCTCTCCGAAGCGAGCTTCTCGCTCTTGCCCTTTAGGTATGGTACTCTCACGTGAAAGCGGAACTAGGCCGTTACATTCTAATCTTACGCAATAGTGTTTTTTTTTAAAGATAATCGGCCAAAATGATTTATTCCTTAAGTATACAATTCAAAACTTGAGACAGAAAATGAGACCACTGAATTAACCGTTACGTGACTATAAATGAATCATATACAGGATGAATCATGCTCGCGGCCGGTTTCTATCATAACGACATTTTAAATGGATTTTCTTGATCCACACTTACATTTCGTTTCTTCTATTGTTTTTAGATCCACGTGCCGAATTTTAGAATATATTTTTCCTGTCATATCCATTTTTCATTAATTTTTGATTTTTCACTTCTGATGTTATATTCCTCTTTTTGTCAGTCGTATTATTTATTGCTACCCCTCGTGGAGTAGTAACGCATTTTCTCGGGGGTGGATCAGTCCCCATCCTAACTTTTATTCTACATTTTTGCATATTTCTGTGCATTTCTTTCTATTCATTGCGATTCCTTTTGCCCTGTTTACATAATTTTTTAACTCTTGAAACCATTTTGATCTTGACCTATCCTTCCTTCTTCTTCGTGCTGGTTCCTACTTCAGAATAATTTTTATTATTTCGTCTTGCCCGCTTTCCAAACGTGTCCCTGCCATTTCGCTCTATGCTGCTTTATTTTTTATTATGTCTTCCCATTTCTAATATTTTCCTTACTTTTTTTGTGCTGTTCTTAGCTTTTCTTCTTTCTTTGTGATAGTCATAACTTCCAATGCTTCTTATTCTTTCTCGTTTCCAAATTATGCCTGTTGCCAACAGTGTTGGATACTCTATCCATTTTCTGTAACTGTTTCGGTTTCTTTCCATTGTCCTAACCTCATTGATGTTTTTTCCTTCTTCCTAGCTAGCTCTTTGATGTTCCATTGGACTTGGGATCCCCCTCTTATCCTGTTTTCCTCTTCCCTCATTTCGCGTATTATTTTGAGGTATCTATCGGTCTCCATGTAGATAAGGTGCCCGTACCATTTTAGTTGTTTTTTCTCTATTTCCTTTATTACTGGTTGTTACAATAGATCGTCTCTTCCTTATTCGTTCCTTATTCTATCTCTCTTCGTTTTTCTAGTACTTTTCGTAGGTACTTCATTTCAGATGAATATATATGGTACATAGTCTTCAAAAGGTGCATCTTTGCTTTGATGCTTAGCTCTTTTCCTATTATAGTGTTGTTAATGTGATAATATAGTCTGTGTGCTTTGCTTATATTTTTAATTTCTTCTTCTATTCGTCCATCTTTTTTATTATTGTTACAAAGTATTCGTAATTATCCACATAATTTACTCGTTCTTCTTTTATATTGATTGGTACTTCTGCTCTTCTATTATCTCTTCTGATATGTGGTTTTATTTATGATGTTTATTGCCATTCCCTTTTCCTCTAGGTTATGTTTCCATATATTTAAGTTATGCTGCAGTTGATTGGTATTGTCAGTCATTATTACTGTATCTTCTGCGAAGATCTTTTGTATTTCTAGAATTTAAATTGTGTTTATCCTAGTCTTGTCTGACTTAACTTTGTTTTTACATTTTTTTATTATAATGTTCTTATACGCCACGAATAGCAATGTATTAAGGCTTGTTCCTTGTTTCTAATTTAAAATCTTGTTACTTTTGCCCATTTAGTCTTGCTACTCCTATTATATTTTTGTTCGGCTTTTAATTATCCTTAGCAGTTTTGACTTGTCTGCAATTCCTCTATTCCATATTTGGTGTCGTGGTTCATTTTGAAATACTGCTTTAAGGTCCAGAAATGCCAGGTATATATTTCGTTTTTTTATTATTCTTATGTGATTTTGTGCTTGTTATGGTGACAATGCAGCTTGTTCTTCCTTCAGTTTGTCTTCTATTTCGTTTTGTAGTTTTGTATTAGTTTTTTCTCTATAATTTTGGGGTAAGGTATAGGCACATTGCCTATTAGTTGTTTCTCAGCTACCTTTTCATTATGTCTACTGTCTAATTTATTTTATTTCTTCGAACGTAAGATCCTCAGTTTTTATCCCGCTTACATACCCAACTTTTAAGTTTTCTTACATTTGGCTTCCCATACCATATTGTACTCTCCTTTCTGGTCTATTGTTTTGCCATCTTTATTTTTGGTGCCGTTTGTTTTGCTCTTTTATTTTTGATAAAATCTTCTCGTATTGTTATTCTTATTATTATTTTCAAGTTTCTTTGGGTCGACTTCTATCCATTCTCTTTTTCTTTTTCTCGTTATTTTCTTACATTCTTTCCACTTATCTTCGTATTTTCTGTGCCTTTCTTCTTTTATTTCTATCCATTTTCACCTTTCTTTCTACATCCTTCATCAAACCATTCCTTTGCTTAGTTATTCACATCCCTTCCAATTACTTGTTTCGCTGCCAGGTTAATTTTTGATGTTGCCTTTTCAATGTTAAACGCATTTGAATTCTTTTTAAAAAAAATGCTCCGATGTAATATAAATGACTATTGTCACCGTTTATTTATCAGACGGGTATTTACTCAAAGAATGAATGCATGTTACAGAAAAGGTCTTCTTGTTAAATCAAAGTTAGTTAAGCCATGTAAAACAATTAAGCGTAAATTCCATTTGTATTAGTTACATCAGTGTTTTTGTCAGAATTATTCTATTTTTAGTTGTTGAAATAAATTTCTTAAAACAAGCATGACTTCAGTTAAAAAAATATTGAAGCAGCATTATTGAGAACTCGGCCAGCTTGATTGATAAAGATGACATATGGGATGATTCTACCACCACAATCTACCGAATGCTTCAAAAATGCAGGCAACTTGTTAACCATAGATTTTGGAAATTGGATTACCACAAAAAAAATCTGGTGTGAACATCACACGACTTTCCTTATCCTATTATATATATATATATATATATATATATATATATATATATATATATATATATATATATTTAGGGCGAGTCCAACACTCGAAAGCTGATTAAAATAAACAGTACAAGACAATAATTGACTCGTACTTACAATTTTGCTACGTCACTGAAGGTAACCGTGCGGGCTCGGTCGCACAGCCTGCGTGCTCCCTCCTAGCGGCCAAGCGCTCCCCCCCGTCCTCCCGCAGTCGGCCCGGTAGCTCTCCGAGCGCGCTGTGATTGGTCCGTTTAATTAATTTTTAATCGGCTATAACTTATTTATTTGACCTCGGATCAAAAAATTTCATTTTAATTTTTTGTTCGTCTCGGTTTGATCTATCCAGTAATATAAATTGCCCGAAACATTTTATGAACACCCGGTATATTAAAAATCCTGAGTTTCAATTTTTTTTCGAGTTTTTATTTTACCAACTTTTATCTTAAATTCATGTTTATCTCATGATAATAAATCATTTTTATTCTCATAAATTTTTTGTATCTTCAACCGTTTAGATTCGCGACCGCTTTGCGACCGATTTTGGGACCTTGCGACCAAACGGCTCGGCCGATTTTTACCAAAAGCTTCGCACTGCGTCCCCTACCTACAAGTAACTTGCATACCAAATTTCAAGTCTCTAGCTCTTACGGTTCTCGAGATATCCTGTTTACTGACCGACCGACAGACACACACACACACACACACACGAACCAATGGCTAAAACCAACTTTTTTGGTGTCCTGGAACTATGTTTCGTCCAGAAATGTGAAAAACTGGGTAGGTCAAATTTCCGCCGATTACATTACTTCCCTTATTATAGGATAAGGAAAGTAAAAAGTTTCCGAAAACATGTTAGTGGCTGATTCTTTAGAGTTTGACTTGCTGATTCTATTTGATAGAGTTCCTGCCGTTAAAGAAGATAATCTGGAAATGAGAACCTTAAAAAGGGTAAAGCAAATGAATTTGAAAAATACTCTTTATTCCTGAATTCTTCCAAGACCTTGTTGCAGTTTGGCTAACGATTGAGAAAAATGAGAAAGCACAATGTTACCTTACTAATGAAGATGACTAGATAGATAGAGCAGAAAACATTAAAATTTCTTTCAAAGAATACCAGGTATCCCATCACATTTTACCATAGCTGATCGGTTCTCATTTTTACAAACTCTTTAAGTGCCAGAATGAGAGAACTTTAATAAACTAGACCAGGAAGAGATTTTTCATAACAGTTATAGGAAAAGCTGTAAAAATTAATTGTACCTAATTTGTAAGAACAAGAAAGCTACGCAGCAAGTTCTAATTATGAGAAACTTACCAGCTGAAAGGTTAATATATTGAAAATCTCGACGGTTTATTGTGTATAATGGCAATCGATATGATATTTACAGGCGAAATAAAATTTGACCTTTTGTAACTTTATGATCAATAAGAGTATTGTAAGGACTGAAATTAATTATGGTCTACTGCTGGCTTTTATACCTCTGCTCTTACAATGAATTACAAAGATTTTATCGAAATATTAAAACAGTTGTTAAGTAGTTCATTTGATTATTCAACTTTCTTTAGCTGATGCATTTCTACCCTGATGCTCCATCCACCACCAAAGTTTCTTCTGCTCTACCTGAAACATTCCATTGGCAATACTGTTGATGTCCCGTTCATTCACCTCAGTCTCTACTTCTGAATGTAGCCTAATTTTTCCTTTCTCTCCAACCACTATCTTTCCAAGGGCACTTCTTTCTTCATGCGTTGCTTTTCTGACTTTCCTGTCAATGCGCCAATATTTCTTGTTGAACCCTCAATTTGCTTCTTCTCCAACAGAAATCTAACGGTGTTTCCTACACTTAACATGTTAAATTCTGATTAGATTTTGAAATCTAGCTGTTTCTTAGGGGCCTTTCCACAAGGGATTTTTTAGTCTATTGAATTTCTAGTAACACAAACCTCAGTCATTTGGATTATAAGTGGTCTTCTTCCCCAACCTTTGCCCAGAAAACAGTTTCCAAAACATCGAAATAAAAATGTCCTTGAAGAACGCCGACCTTTGTTAGCTATGTTATTTTCCATAATGGTTGGTCAAACTGTAGTAGAATTGGTTCCTATTTGGTTTAGAAAAATCCTAATGTTACAATGTAACCTTAACTATGCTTGTTGAACTCTACTGATTCTGTATTTTATATGACTTATCTTGCTTACTAACTTGACTTTGGTCTAATAAATTATCAACTTTTCTTCTAACTTTTTTGATAATGTGCATTCATTCTTTAAGTGAACGCATGGTCTGTTCGGATAAACAGAAACAATAGTGAAACGAAACTGAAAACTACAGTGAAAATTGTTACAAGTCGTGACATGGGGGATTTTGGAGTGGAGAGTATTTCTACAAAATAAGGCATGTTGTTGCTCAATCAATTCCGAGTTGACTTTGCTTGGTTGATCAGTACAAAGCCTTGATGGAATGTTTACCTCTGAAAAGCTTGTGTTTCAAAGATTTTAGCACACTTATCACAACATTCTGTTGATAAACTGAAGTTTCGACCCCCTTTTTGCAAAAATGAATATTGATCACAACAGATTTGCTATTAAACCATTACAGATCCTAGATGATGGCTTTTCTGAACGTTTGCCACCGACTGAGATCTTTCTTTGGACGACGTGTTTGTTGTATAAAAATGTATTTCTTCATAAACAGATTGTTTCTATCGTGTTCTCAGTCAACAATCTCTTTCATTATTCTCTCCTATCTTTTTTAAAGCATCTGTCAGCAAATGTCTCGCATATCTATACAAGTAAGTAGTCTTAAATCTTGTGTGATAATGAGAGAAATCAGAGTTTTAATAATTTGCATTTCCTGGGACTATCTTTTGCTTATGAAGATTGAGTGTAATCCGAGCTTCCAGTTTTCACTGACTGAAAAATCCCAACTGAACATGGTGTTTGATGATCTGTGACATCTCCAGTCTTGTCCAAATTTATAGTCCAATGCATAAACGTACAGCTAGTACCGAGAAGGTGTAGAGTTTTAAAAATGGCATTTTTTCTATTATGCCCTTTTGTAATGCTACAACAACAATATGATTCTTTCTATCATTAAAAAATAAGACTATTTTCAGAAAAACAGAATGCAACTTCCCACTTTAATAACTGACAGTTGCAACCATATGTCCAAGGCATAGATATCTTGATACTGTATAAAGCAAAGAGTAGTCCTAATTTTGTAAGTGTAGTTATGATTTCAATAAAAATTTAAAAAATTTGAACATTGCAATAAATATAGTTGAAAATAGTAATGTTACCTTATGCATCTATTTTAAAAAATGTTTACAGAGTTCCTTATCCTTTTATTCGTGCATCGCAGTATCCCTGTGCGGTAGTAATAAAACCCACATCTGGAGATTTTTTAAAGTAAGTTTTTGTTTTAGTAATTTTTGTTTAACTAAGTAAAAATGAATACTCCTACAACTCACTACAGCGATTATTACAACTCAATGGACTTGCACATTGGGGTCACGACGTCGACGGGCACCATCGTCGAATTTGACAAGAATGGGCTACGGCGCCACAGGAACGGCCAATGGGACCAGTGTCTGTTGCTAGACCAGGCGACGTTGCCCTGGCGTGAACACTGGGACAACAGTTTACTGCAGATCTGCAAGCAGAAGTGCTGGCTTGCTCGGAACTACAACGAAGAAAGGCACAACTGTTACACGTTCGTGCTAACCTTCTTAACGATGCTTAACTATGGCAATCTTAGCAAAGCTGCATCGAGCAGGACGACGTTTTGTGAGAAATTTATTGTACCAAGGACAACTTCGGCAGGAAAGTACATCTCTTTGTACAGAAAACTAAAGGATGCTAGCTTTTGTATACACAAAACTACCTGCAAATAGTGTGTTCATTCCTTCAGTGCTAGTTAAGCCAAATGTTGCGTATTTGTAGACTGTAACCAATATGCTTTGTACATTAATATTAATAATCGACTATCTGTGGTTCTCTTTAATAATTGTTAAATACAGCTTACGTATTTTTTTAAATGCTATTTTATTAATACCTGTTGTTGATTTATTTTGCCACTGTCTGTACTACTATGCGAATTATTTCGATATTGTTTTTTATCCTGTTGGTCCCACTTTTTAAACTTGTAGATGTATGCATCATCATGATATACCGAGGCATTGTAAGATTTATCAGATCACAAAATACCAAAAGACACAGCAAAAGTGGTGTGAAAATTTCAATCATTTGTTGAGATTGAAGCAAAACACAAATAAAATGGAAGGTGTCAATGGACTTTTGCCACTACTATATCTTCTATTCACTAATGAAACGAGGCCTACATTTTGCAAAACACCACATGCAAAAATAAGTCCATATTTTTTTATTGCAGTACACAAAAAACAAAACAAGAATATCTAAAATTTTAATTCAAAAAACAAGTTTGATAAATAAAAATGTACAACATTAATTCTTCTTCTCGATAATTGTGACTAATCCTTTTCCTAGTTCATAAAAGTCTTGTATTATTGTGCTTGTATTCAAAACCAACTTTTTGTTCATCAATTTTCTTCCTGCCACATGTGACACCTACAATTCAAATATATTTGTAACAGGAATTTTTACTTAACATTACCACAGTATATAGTAAAGCAGTAATTGCACTCTCGGATTCTTGTCTCTGGTTTTTTCACTGCGCAGGACCCAGGGGCCGACATGGCTACAGGTTTTGCTTTAGTATAAAGTAAAGCAGGAAAATCGACACCTTTGATCTTGTATTCCAAGATATGTCACTGTCCAGACTGTAAAAGCAAAGATGGCGACGATGTTATACATGGAAAATTTAAAAAGTTATTTAATTATGATATATTGATATATGAATCATTATTGCAATACCAAAATTATAAATAAAATTTGTAGCAAATTGTTTTAATATATAGATGTGTACTATAATTAAATATAATAACTTATATATATATATATATATATATAATTATCCATGTACAACATCATTGGCATGTCTTCCTTTGGATCTGTGCAGTGGAAAATCTGGGGACATGAGATCAAAGATGCCGACGCAGAATGCAACTGCTACTTAATTGTACACTGTGACATTACCCACCTTAAAATCTTTATCTTCTAAAACCTTTGGATACCAAAGAACTCCAATTACATTCCCCCCATAGGGGTCATAGAAGAACAATGCAATATCTGCATAGTGTTGCTACAAAAAAATTAATTTTTTGTCTGATAAATAAAATACCCCCATACGTACTCTTAATTCCTTCAAGTAGCATTGTACAGGGTTGAAACCAACAACAGGCATTTTAGAACACTCTCTTTCATTATTACTCTTCGATTTGAATTGGTGTCCATCACTTGCCAAGAAAAGCAGTTGTTGGTAACTCTTTGCATTCATACATGGATTCAAGTGAATCAGCACGTTATATCCTTCCATGTTAGCGACAAACAATTCCTTAAACATGCACTTGGAATAGCGGAATTAAAGTATAAGTAACTGTGCATACCTTTGCAGCTGTAAAGTTTGCTTTTAAAATATTAAAATGTATATATTCGTATGCACCTTTGGCCAAAGTTGATAATCTGTTTAAAATTTCCTTCATTATATGCTTGGAAAACAATGATTTTCCTTCATCAAACGGACATGCAATATATAAGAATGGATAACTATGACGGTTGTTTTGAAAATCAGCTTCAATTTCATCCAGCTGAGTTTCTAGAAGATTGCTTCATTTAAATTTATTCAAATATAAATAAATTAGCTTACTGGTAAATTCGCTGTTAAAATTAACAATAACAAATTCTAAGTTCCAATCAATGTTGGCTATGAACTGCAAAAAACGTATAAAAGCAAGTTGAGGTAAATTTGGATTGTTGGGTGCTCCATAATTTAAATACAACGATGCGTTTAGCAGACTGATTA
The DNA here is from genome assembly GCA_036346155.1 of Sinelater perroti. Lineage (NCBI taxonomy): Eukaryota > Metazoa > Arthropoda > Insecta > Coleoptera > Elateridae > Sinelater > Sinelater perroti. The sequence goes on along the minus strand of JARFIY010000370.1, from coordinate 17,489,997 downwards.
CAATGTTTGGAATGTGACAGTCGTCAATTAATTGCGATCCAAGCCAACGCTTTATTAATGATGTACTAGGGCCAAAGCTACAGTACTGAGACTGCAATCTGGAAAATAATTTATGACATAAATTTCATAACATTTTTAAGACCATACCCGTTTAAAGCGCCAACAATTTTTGGAATGATATTCAACTGTTTCTCCATTTCAATACTTTCCGGAGTGTCTTTATATGCAATTAGGCCGTCAGGATGGGCATAACGCTTCATAATGGATATTTCTTTAGGATGGTAAAGCCTGAATCTAAACACCAATCCCCTGTAAAGTACATCCAAGCAGCCTGGCTTTACACTAGTCACGATTCTTTTTTTTCCTAGCAGCTTTGACAGTTCCAAGTAAAAACCTATTTTTAACTGACGCAATGCCTCTAGATTATTGGGCCACTTATAGCTCATACCTAAAAAAAATGTAAATGTAAATAAACGATTAGTACAAGGTGAGAGAATACCTTACCTAGTTGAATAACACAGTCAATGGGTTCTACATACTTAGGTACAATAGTCACGTTTTCTCTTAAAATAATGTTATTCCCCTGGACTAGAGTGCTTCTTATGTTACTAAATGTTTGGTGATTTATCGGGACAGGAGGAAATACATTGGTGTAGCTAAAAAAAATTTAATATTAACTAACAAATGGTAGAGATGTACTCTTCACAAAAATTAGACCCAATAATGGGCTCAGACTATATGAATTTTAAACCTAATTTAAAAAAAATACAATAGTAATAAAGCACAATTCAAATTGTACATTGTAAAGGTCTTATTGTACTTCTCTGGCAACATCACAGCGCTTTGCCGAGTTCCACCTGTGGAATCTTCAAATCCTTGCTCACACTTCAAGGACACCAGATCCCCTAACCGTGGCATTCCATCTCTGACAACAGGACACAGTCAATTGCAATGAACCATCCTAGACTTGCCACTTGGTAGTGTCCAGATTCGGTAGGTACACGACTTCGTTTATTTTTTTAGCACCTCATATGGACAATCGTTGAGTTTTGGAGACAACCCACTTAACCATTTTGAGTTATATGACCACACTCGGTCGCCTTTTTTATAACTCGCTCTCGATGCGTTGATGTTACAGCGATCTTTCATCTGGTCACTCGCGATTCTGATGTTGTGTGACACGTGGATTGTTGTTCTCCTCAAATTACTAACGTAGTCTTCTTCAGGTTTATTTCCGAAAAGTAGGTTACATGGCAGTTTTCAGTTCACGACCGAAGAGACGGAAATAGTGGTTCCATTCTCATTGATAGTCAAAGACGACTTTTGACAGATACTTATTATACGCTCAGCCATTCTATCTGACCGTGGATATAACAGGGTTGTTCTCGTTCTCCTGATGCCCAGTAGTTTGCATACTTTTGTGAACAAAATCAATTTGAAATTTCTACCCCAATCTGAATATAGCTCTAGCGACACTTCAAATCAGCTAACCAGTTCTTTTACCAACACATCAACAATGTTTGTGACTTCTTGATTTGGTACTGTCTAGTCTTCAACGCATTAGCTGAAATAATCCATTGCCATTAGAATAACTTTATTTCCAAGGTCACCTGTAAGGAACAGGTGAGCTATGTCAATAGCAATTATCTCGAAAGAACTTCCGGCATTGTACTGCCTCATTGGGGCATTTGGTTGCTTTTAGGGTACTCGATGCACATATAATACATTTTCGGCACCAGTCCTTAACAATTTTGCAGTTCACCCAATACAATATCTCGCAAACCTTTTTCAAAGTCTTTTAATTTCCATATGGTCACCAGATTCTCCATCATGGAGTTGTTGCAACACGTCTGAGACTCTCTTCTTTCGGAACCAACAACTGCAGTTTCCTTTGAGATCCATCTTCGCTCTTGAGCACATGCTGTAAGACAGTCTTCTACTGTGATGGAATCCCATTGTGCTCAATACGATTTTACTGCTGGTGAACACAAAACTACTTCTGTCCAGTTAGGTTTTCATCCAGCTTCCTTCTATTCCCAGATTCAATGTTGGATCTTCTTTCTGGGCACGTTTTAATTCTCTTGGTTGACACAAATCATTAGCGTAGGGGCCATTTTTCCTCCGCACGGCTACAGTGGCTGCTATTTTCTCACCATAGGTTCTTTGACAAGACGTCGGTGTTGCAATGACTACTCCCAGCTCTATCCTCGGTCTCAAAGTCATATTGCTGGTGCCTTTTAATCCATCTTGCTACTTGGACTTCTGGATTTTTAAAATTCAAGAGTTACTTTAACACAGCATGATCAGTGCTCAAAAGAAACCTTCGAAAGTGTTCCACAGATAAGAGAATCTTATGATGTGGTAATTTCACACAACCACATTACACAATCTAACTATCTCAAACTACTATTCGTTCCTAAAATTCAAAAATATGCTTGCTGCACAAGAATGAGTGAAACGAGGTAATATAAAGCATAAATGAGTATTTTAAAAGTTTTAATGAAACCCACTTCTAACAAAGAGATTACGATATTTCAAAAAATAAACAAAGAAATTGAAATTAAATAAGTTTAATTTAGATGAGACTATGTAAAAAACAAAACACTTTAAGAAATTCAAATTGTTTTCTTTAATATCAAACTAACTTATTTATCACACACACATCTATTTATATATAAAAAATTCCAGTTTTTCATTTTGCGGTATTAAAAAAAATAATAAATCAGCTTTACTTGTGGCATTATTAATGGCACAATTTTGACATTCTTCAGCATCAGAAAACCTAGCAATTTCTAGACTGTGCTTGTTTGCTTATTTTTGAGATTATTGTAATAAAGTAAAATCTCATCACTAGTAGTGATAGAATTCCAGTAGACTACCGCGTTCTACTACCAAATGATTATGTTCATAACACACCTCTATTTGCTGCATGCGATTGCCAATGACTTCTTGTTTTGTTTCAATAAAGGGCTACTTTCTAAATAACTATTTTCGTACAAGGAATGTTTGCAGAATGTATCAATTACTGATATACAAAGATGTTAAATATTAATGTTTGTTTTACTTCTAGAATATCGTGGTCGACTACTGTCAAAATATTTATTCAAAATGTCTACCAGTGAATAATTTAATTTGACTTATTTAATCACTGTAAGAACTTACACATCGCCTGCACGTAAAGAAAAGCTGGAACTGAACTATAAATTACTAGAAATGCTTTATCATATAGCAGTTTGATGGGAGGGATTGGGTGTGACAAATGAAGAGAACAATAACAACAGTAAAATTCAGATGTGGCATGCTTTACAGTATGTGGGTGTTTTTTTTCATGGAATAAATTAGGCCCTATTGTAAAATTGAATTAATATCTAAATGAAAAAGCTTACTTTAATCAGCTTTATACTGTCTGTAATAAAATAACAATTCAGTGATGATGGTTGCTATTATCAGCATGAGAATACCCCGCCATAAAGTAGGGCCCATGAAGCAATGGTACGCAAATAACCTTACAGAAATGGAGTTGCCCAGAGTCCTGACTTGAACCCCATTGAAATGAATTAAAAGATCAGCTTTATTCTAAACCCCAACAATCCATATTATGGTGTTTTGGATACAACACCTCAAAAAGAATGAACTACCATTTCTTCAGAAACATTCCAAAACCTGAATGGAAATTCCCCTGCAAAATTAGGGGTCATTCAAGCAAAGAATCCTCATAGTAATAGCTAGAACTCCAGAAGAATTAAAGAGCTTAATAAAAGACCCAGTAAATAAAGCAGACAGGTTTAATTATAAACGAAAAGAAGCCGAACTATATGATATTAAGAAAAGAAAGATCTGACCAGTCTAAACTTAATCCTAACTCAATATTTGAGAAAACCACTAGAAGACAGATTCTCTTTTTTAGCTCCTTCCTTTTACCTTTTTTCATTGGTTGACGCTAAGTATGTATTTTTATGTGTAAAATAGTTCATGTATAAATATTTGTCGAATTTATTATGACTATACCCCAACACAATTTTTCTTTAAAAACTGTCATATATTTAATATTTACTTTTTAAGCTGTCAATTGAAATGACTCCATATTGCATGTGCAGAGGATAAAATGTTTAACTAAATACATTATATTTTTCTTGTCTGTATTCAAATTTTAGAACATTATGATTTGATCTTTCGTAATAAACATAATTTTAAAACTTTCAAATATTTCAAATATCTTCTCTTCAAACTGTGTAGATTGACATACTTTCACGTGATACAAGCAGTGGGTGAAAAGTTTAATTATATACTAAGGGCTCAACTAAAGTTTTATTGACAAAAGATAACTAATTAAGGAGATTTTTAAGTGTTCACGTTGCGCATGCAGACTTTAGAATGTCTCTATAATTTTGCAGAGAGTATTAGGAGTTACAGTGGAAAAAGGTTTAATAATAGCGTCTTTAAGCTCACTCACAGTCTTAGGGTGTGATTTGTAGACAAAACCTTTAATAGGTCCCCCTAAAGAAGTCGCAAGGGTTTTGTGTCAGGAGAATAATCATAGTGCTCTATGCTTATTCTTTTTTTCCAGAGTCCTACCTGATTATATTTTAGCACATCGCAAATTTTTTAACCAAGTCAAACATGGGCAATTTTGATGGCTCTAAAAGATTCTTATAAAGTTTGACCACTTTTTTAGTGTTTGAGAACTTTGGTTTGCTTGACACCAAGTTTTCAATTAAAAAAAAAATTATTAACAAAATACCCCATTTTGACACTTCACTCCCACACTGTGAAACCAACGCTAAAACAAATTATCTATATATCCATGGTTGTAGCACAACTGCAAGTGCTATCCTCTAATGTATATTTAAAAACTAAGTATATGATTATTATTTAAACACTAAATATAAGGTTGTTCTTACATGTATACAGTTTTTTAAATTATTACTATTTGACCCAATTTTGAAATTTTTTTCAATTAACATACATATGTTATGAACAAAATTCAATTCAACGCTTTTCTTATCTAAAATATTAATTGAAATCAAGTGTTTTTTATTATTTATTTAAACTAAAATCCTTGTACCGTTAGGTGTCGGATTGTAAATATATATATACATTTCATTTTACATTTTCATGAATTTTATCTTTCCATATCCTCCTGTCTTGGGCTATTCCATGAATGTCACACCACTGGATTCCCCGTTTAACCGCTGCTTGTCTTACTTGTTCTTCCCATCTAATCCTAGGTCTTCCTACTTTGTTTTTCCCCTGGGTTCTAGCTTCGTAGACTTGTCTTGATATTCTGTTTTCATCCATTCGGAGCAGATGTCCTAACCATCTCAGTTGTCTTTCTTCTATAATAGTTCCTATTGATTTTATATTCCTTTGTTCTAATATTTTTCATTTCTGACTCTGTCTATTCTAGTAATTCCTTCAATTTTCCTGAGGAATCTCATTTCCATTGCCGTAATCCTACTTCTGTTACTACTTGATATTGTCCAGGATTCGCTGCCATAAATCAATGACGGTCTTATTACTTTTTTATATTTCAGTTTTTTACTCGTTTTGAAATCTCCCTTTACCAAAGAATGAGTTTTTGAGCATATTATAAGATCTTCCAACCTTTCCTAACCTCTCCGTTATCTCTTTATCTATTTTACCTCTGTCCTCTATTGTTGTACCTAAATAGTTGTAGCTACTAACTTGTTCTAGCTCTTCCCCTTCTAGATTTATTCTGTGTTTTATTTCATGTGTCGATATTACCATGGTTTTGTTTTGTTTATGTTTATTTTCATATTTATCTTCTTAAGTTCTTCTTGATAACAGTTCAGGTTCTTTTGTAGGTTTTCTCTGAGTCTGCCAACAGTATCATGTCATCAGCAAATAGTAATTCTTGGAGAGTTACTTGTTTCATTTTCCAGTTTCCTATTTTCATCTTTACACATTTTGTTTAATATTTTACCACATCATCAACTATATAGAAAACAATAGGGGCTGAGAACACATCCTTGTTTTAGAATTTTTTGTTTCGAACTCAGTTGATTCATCTTGTGTGTCCTAACTATATTTTCTGTTTAATAACATTTTTGACCTCAATCTATCACTGCTTACCCTCCTCTTTTAAACTTTTCCATATATCTTTTCGTCTCACTCTGTCAAAACTTTTTGAATCTAAAACAATATGCACTTTGGTTCTTTTTAAATTTTTTCCCAATTGTCTAACAACAAATATTAAGTTTGATCTCCTTCCTTTTCTAAACCTTTTTTCTTTAATGTTGGTTCTATTTCTCTCAGTCTTCTTCTTTTCTTTTATTTCCATTGGCTTTCAAAAATACCTCATTTTGAATTCTTTCTCTCACCTTTCTTGTCTTTTAATCTTTAGCCTTTGGTTTTTTTCTTCAATTTCTTTAAGGTTAGGAATTTCTTTTTCTTATATTTTACATTTTATGTAATTTTCCTGCCCTGCTTTGCCATTTTTTAATTTCTTTATAGTTAGGATTTCCTCTTTTAATTTCTCCATTTTCTTTTTCTTTATTTTTGTTTTTGTTTCCACACCTTCTTTTTTTTATTACACTGTTCAAAATATTTTCCATCTTTGAATATTTCTTTTCTTCCGTAATAATTTCGTTTTTGTCTTTTTTTCTTTGCCTTGTTTTTTTTTTCCAATCTTTAACGTACTTGGGTTTCTGGTTTTCTGTATAATTTTCATTCATTTTATGTCCGAATTCTTCCCATGCCTCTTTTTTGCATCTTTGACCAGTTTATTTACTTCTATTCTTGCTACCTTGTATATGTTATGATCTTCTTCTGATCCACTTTGCATGAATTTCTTCCATTTTCTTTTTATCCTTTACTTTTGTTGAATATTTGTTGTCCACCACCTGCTTTTTAATAGATGTATTTGTACACTTGGTTACACCACAGCTAGTTTTTGATGCGTCCAGTAAGGTCTCCTTGAATATTTTCCATTTACGTTCTATGCCGGTAGTAGTTAGAATTTGCGTAAGTTTTTTTGTCCACACTTTCTTGGTACTTTTGCCTAATGTCTATTTCTTTCAACCTATAGCATTTAATTTTTTCTTTTGTTATCTTTTGTCTTTTTTCTGCTTGGTTACTTGTTATATTTGTCTTAAGTTCCATTTTCAGTAGGTAATGGTCGCTGCCTATTTCTGCATGTCTTTTTTACTTTGACATCTTTCACCTTTTCCAAATTTTCAGTATTTACTATAAAGTAATCAATGATCGATCTTTCATTTCTGGATTTTATTTCTCTGGTATACTTATGTATCTCTTTGTGTGTAAACTTTGTGTTTGTTATAACAAAGTCATTTTCTATACACAGTCCTATTAATCTATTTCCGTTGTCATTTCTTGTTACCTCGCCGTTTTTCCCCATATATCTTTCAATTCCCCTATTGTCTCTTCCTACTCTCCCATTTATGTCGCCCATTATTATTATATTTCTTTCCTCTTTATCAATTTCGGACTGCAATGTTTCGTAGAACGTATCTTTTCTTCTTTTCTTGCATTTTCATTTGGCGCATATGCCACTAGTATTGACCATGTATTACTTCCATCCATCTTTATTTTTACGGCCATTAATCTTTCGTTTATAAATCTTTCCTCAATAATCGTTTTCACTTTGTCTGGTTTGACTACCAATCCCCTCCTTCCGCTCCTCTTTCCTTTTGTTCTACTCCTGACCAAAACAGCCAGTATCCTTCTCTCAATTCTTTCATTCCTCGTCCTTTTCTTTTTGTCTCTGTTACTCCTAGATAGTCCACATTTTGCATTTTCATTTCTTCAATTATTTCGTCTTCCTTTCCTGTCATACTCCTCACATTCCATGTACCAAAATTTATTATACCTTTCTTTTGTTGTACCTTTGCCTCTTTTATATTATATATTTTGCTTTTCCATTATGTTCATTTTCCTTATCCATAGCTTGAGTTGTTTCCTTTATCCGTCCTTTATTAAGTACTATTAGTTTTTGTATTCCTTGCAGTTTTAGTTATCTTCAGCATCTTTTCTTTAGCAGTTCATCCGAATTGTTTTCCGGTGATCTTTGGCGGTTCTCCCTTTCTTCAGTACTCCCCCTGTATCCCATCCCCTTTTGTGAACTTTCTATATCTTCTGTTGTCCTGCTTGTTGTATTTTTCGATACGTTTTATACAATTTTGTGTGTTGGAACTCAGTTATATCTTTCTCCATCTATAGTTATTTTTCCGTATCCCATTTTAACTTCTTTTCCTTTTCTCTTTCTTCTCTCATAATTTTACTTATTTGGGCCTGCATTTTCTCTCTTCATATGTTAGGTCGTTTTCGATGTAAATACTTGTTCCTTCAGCATCTTCTTTTTGACATGAGTTCTCTTTTATCCTCCCACGAGTTCAATTCCACAATCACTATTTTTTATTTTCTCCTACTGCAATATTATATCCTTTCTTGACTTTGAGTTCAATGTTTAGCTTGTTCTGTATTAAATTTTCTACTTCCTCTTTAATCAAGTTATTATCTACTGTCACACCTTTTATGACCACATTATTCCTTCTTTTTTCTCTCTCCTGTTTCTCAATCGTTGCTTCTAATTTCTTAATTCTATTTCCAAAATCTTCTTTTTCTGCTTTCCACTCTTCAGCTTTCTTCTCCCATTCCATTTTGACCTTATTGAACTCTTTGTTTATTTTCGTAAGCTCCGCCTTCAATTCACTGTGTTTCTCATTGAATTCTGCTTTTATCTCGGTCTTTAATTCATCTAACTTCTGTATTATTACCTCCATATCTGTAACTTGTATTTCTGTTGTAAGTTTTTCTTCTTTTATACCTCTTCTGTATTGTGTCTTCTTTTTGGCGATCTTTGTATTTTTACACTCTTTTGGAATGCTATCTGATCTGCTTCCCACTTATCGAACTCCTCCGGATCTTCCAGACTACTTTCCGGTTATTACACTCTAAATTTGTGTTTGCACCCTTACTCTTTCCTGCTTTCTAACTTCTTTCTTATTATTCATGTATTTGCCTTTTCTACACTCTCTGATCCTACACACCGCCGTGATTACTTTATACTGGCCGCGATACTCTCTTACGACACGCCCTTCTTTACGGTAGCGCGTCCCACACACTGTAATGACCTTCTAGTCTTTTGTTTATTTTTATTTGTTGTGTATACAGTTCTTATCGTTCACCAGTTTATCACGGAGTTCAGTCGCGGCGCCTGACCTCGTCCGCTTACCCGCGATTAGCCGCGCGATGGATCGTTTCACGCCGCTCAATTTGTTAACACCTAGTATACTCGAGGAAATTACTATATTGTTTTTTAGTTTTTTGCCTTAGATATCCGCGCACTTTTGTTCCCTATTTTTCTACTAGTAATTACACTGCTTGCACTTGTCACTGCTTCGTGAAAAATATTTATATGTGGGATAGAGCCCGTAAAACGAGTAAATTTATCGCCACTAAACACTTTCACGTCCATTTCCCGTGGTCACTCAATGGAACTCTTAATGTTCTTAAATATTTGAATCTGATAAATAATTGATATCAATATGATTACCATGCAATAATTTTCGTAGGAGATAAAATCTGAATATTAGAATTATTCTGTAATTGGAGATAAAAGTGTAGGCTTCACATAAATGCAAGATTTGGTATGTAAAGAATCAGCAAAATTTTACTAGGGCAGTACGAAAGGTCAAAACAGTTACTATACATCAATACATATAAACGATACACTTTACAGTTAACCCATAATATACAAAAAAGATGTCAAGACAAAACCAACTTTCAAATACTGAATATAACTTACCTGAATACTTCGCATGCGCTCTGTATAGCTGTAATTTCCAGAGGAAGAGAAAATCCCCTTATTATTTTGGACAGATCATCAAAATTAGTAATAGCCTTCAAGCTGCTTTCCTCACAGGAACCCACTCGCAGAGGCTCAACACAATTTTCGAGGGATAACATTTGGTCAAACTCATCAGCAACCACTTCATACTTCTCCACTTGCAGCTTTTTGGTCACAATGTAATCTATTATCGTTTTGAATATTTTACGCTTTTCTTGAAACGTTTCCGCATGAAAGTAGACGGCTTCACAAATAGAACCATTCGCAAACCTGTACTTCCGTGAATAACATAAAATTACTACTCATAAATAGAAACTTACATTCGGCATTCTGATAAGTCGCCCCAAAACGATCGGAATTTTGCAGCTTCGGGACTGTCAGCTGGAGGCCCTTTCTCTAAACAGGTGAAAGCAGTGCTGGGGTTGAGTATTAAACCAAACGTGATTTTTGTTAAACTTTCATCCCCACTCTCAGTCTCAATTAGTGGTACAATATAATGAACACGCCTTCCTAAACCTTCATTTAAGAAAGACAAAATTCGATTGATTATTAACTGCTCTAAACAGCCCACATAAGTGCATTTTAAATCATCACTAGTAGAATTATAAAGGGTCTTGAAATTATCTTCAGTGTATAAACTAAAAGAACAAAATTAAAATTATACAAAAAGTAAGAGTAAAGTGTACCTTAATAATGCGTCATATTGTACTTCAGGTTTCATCTTTGTCATAAAGAGAGTCTCAAATGGATCAAACTTATCGTCATCCAAAACTTTGACAGCAAATTCGGCTTCTTGTTTGAGTTTTGAATAAACATTTAGATTTATCAAAGCAGTCAGATTATAGCAACCACTATGATCGAGAAAAACGACATCAAAATGTTTGCGGAACAATTCTAATTTATCATCTTTTACATCTTCGCAAATGCTTATTGGTTTCTCATGCCAGTCTGTTGTACTAATAAACAACCACAATTGCCTAATTACCTGATAGGGACTCATATGATTGTTTATTTGATTTTTAAGAAACAAATATAAAATCAATTGCACCATAATATCATCAGAGAAACCATTCACGTCCAAACCGCGTTGCCTTAACCAAACAGACAAAAGTTTAATAGCATCTTTTATGTAATTTGACCCTTCTAGTTTACTTTCCAACAATGTATAATTGGATGCAACCGTTAACTTATTCAACAAAAGAGAGTTATAGTAAGGTGTTCCAAAGTCTCTTAATTTGCTGCAGTCTAGATCATCAAACAAGTCAAATAAATGTTCACGAATATTATTTCTATCTGGTTCAAATCTTGATAACTTAAAGCTGCTTTCTGCAGGTGTGACATAAAGATGAATTTTAATTTTTTTAGACACATTTGGAACTATTTGCAAAGACAAATTTGTTTTTATACACGTAGAATCGCCATATAACAACTCCGTTTCCAGCAGATGCGTGCAGATGTACCACAAATAAAACTCACGCTTTACAACAAAGCGGTTATTTAAGTAGTCTTTTTCCAGGAAACATTTCTTAGGAATTATTATGTTAACAAAAGCAGTAAGTTCCGGTCCATTCGCTATATAACTTTTGTGCACATTAAAGATCGAACATCCTTCTGGCCTTACAAATTTCAAAACCACATCTTGGTCAGTTTTAATATCAACACCCCCAGACAGATTTAGCAGCTTATTAATAAAACCTTGGTGAGGAAACTTTCTCACTTCCTTCTTCTTCTTCATTTCTGACAGATTAATCTCACCATGCTGTGGCATGGAGCTCAAAAATTTTTTGAAATGTTCAAACCAGGTATCAAGCAGCTTCCTATATTTCTGTTTGACGCTAATTTCCAGAAGCATTTTCTCTACTTGCAGCTTAGGTAACTGTTTCATACTCAAACCGTGCCTGTAAAAAAAATTGTAGTAATTTTTTTAATAAAAATAGTGAACATTGCTTATAAAAGCATAGATGTGCCTGTGGAAAAGCGTCACAGTCGGAAAAACGGAGAAAATTAATGAAAATGTTCGACGACTTATTATTTGTTTCAGAACTTACAAAAATACTCCGGAGTGCTAAGGCGGCCACAGAAAGGCAGTCTGTTTGCGGGGGACACAAAAAATTGCGGTTACAACAGCAAAAAAGTGAATAAACAATGCGGATAAAAGTAAGGTTACAAAACTCATGAGGGCGCCGTTTGGACAACAAAAACCATTCTCCAACCACTTGGCAACAACGCCGCTGCATCAATCTGTGGCGCCCTCGCCTGGCCAAGAAACGAGTTGCACTTCACGGCGCAAGCAGCAGCTGATCCGGCGGACGTAAACGATTGAAGTGTGAGCGTTAGTACGGTATTGGAAGATATTTAGAATTTGTAGTTTTCCTCGCACAGATTATCTGTGTTTCCTCGGTAAACGACTATCTGTCTATGAATTTTAGTAAAATCCTTCAAACTACACTTTAGTTTCTTGGTTTGTGCATTGTCATTTGGTTTAATTTAAGCAACCAAATTAAAGCACCAGCATACGAAATAAGATTTTTTTACCTTCAAAACAAGTCGCAAGAAAATTGATCGCAAGGGCGGCTATATAGGTGAATTGTACAGATTAAGCGATACTGGCCGTTTTTGTCGCCGTAACAATATATAATGGGAAAGTAGGTATCCTTTTTGAAGAATTACTAAATGTTCGATTCTTAATTCTGTAAGCATTTGGACCGGTTTGAGGTTATGTTTTCTTAATTATTGATCTAGACATAAAGAGTGGCGTAAATTAGCAAAAAAAGCTAGAAGGAAACGAATTAGACAAAAACTAGCTCAACTGCGACATGAAGCTGAGGAAGATGGTATGCTGCGTAGATCACTAATTATGTTTTAATATTCTGTACTTTATAGAACGGCTTCGCAGAGAGCAATCCCCGAATTACGCAGCATGGCTGGAGGAGCAGAAGAAAGCTGAGGAGTATCAAATGCAAGAGGAGGCTCTTCAAGTCGCCAAGGCAGAGGAGCGTTGGCTGAAAGCCGAAGAGGAAGCCCAAAAGCACTGGCGTGAGTTACAAAGCAAGTTGGCTCTTGTTCAAATAGAGAGAGCAAAGCAAGCAGCACTTATTAAAGAGGAGTGGGAAAAAGAGCAAAGGAAGTTGAAGGAATTAAAAAAGAAAAAAGCGCTAGAACAGGAGAAGAGACAGAAGCAACAAGCCGAACTGCAAAAGCAAGTAAACGATTTTATTGAACATGGGGGTGAAGTGCCAGAAGGCATGAAAATTAAATTCGAAACAAATCCAAATAAACCTGTGTGCCCATTCTTTCAAAAAACTGGCGCATGTAGATTTAGAGACACGTGTTCACGCAACCATATACGACCAGGAATAAGCAGGGTACTTCTTATACCAAACTTCTATGCGCATTATAGTTTGCAACAGACTGATAATGAACATGGCAGTGACTTTAGTCTGGAATTTGAAAATCAAGAAACTTATGACCATTTTAAAGAGTTTTTCTATGATGTTTTACCAGAAATGGAAACTTGTGGTCATATTAGGCAATTTAAGGTGTGTTGTAATCAAGAAATACATCTGAGAGGCAATGTTTATGTGGAATACAGCACACATCAAGAAGCTGCTTGTGGCTATAGGAAGTTTCAAGGCCGCTGGTATGGTGGCAAGCAACTTAATGTTGAATTTTGCGATGTGAAATCTTGGAAATCGGCAATTTGTGGTAAATATATACTACAAGGTGTGCTTTTAAATTTTACCCATGTCACTTATTTACAGGATTATTTGCCAAGCAAAAATGTCCAAAGGGTAGTTCCTGCAATTTCCTGCATGTCTTTATTAACCCCGGAAACATGTTTTCTAATGCAGATAAAGATTTGCATCATACACCAGTGCATGAATTTGAAGACGATAAGTAAGCATCAAATTTAAAAAGTAATGTTTCATTGACACAGCATGTTTTAGTACCGAATCTTCTAATCCTCGCAACTGGAGATGGTCCGAGTCTCCCGAACGAATTCCGAGCTTGAAAAATCATAGGCACAGGACGTCAAGCCACAAAAAAGGACATAGACATGACAGAAGCCGAAAATCAAGTAAAGAAGAGAAAGGGCGAAGCATACCTCGCTCGCAGAAATCAAAACATACCATTCAAAGCATAAAAGATCACGCTCTAGGTCACCTATCAGATCTAAGTCATCTAGTAGAAAGAAATAGAATTTATGCATATTTTTAGAGTTCTAAAATAATAAAATCATTGTAAATAAAGTAGAAATGAAATAAAGGTAAATTGTTTGTTATTCTGGGTGAATCGATGTGTCATGTTTCTGACAATGTAATATTTTAATACTCGAGTCGCACTTGAAGTGCAGCTTAAGGAACCTATCAAAATTGTACATAGAAATATTTAATAAGAACTACAGAAAAGCATTCGCAAGTTGCTTCCATTTCGGTCTGCAACCAGTTGTGTCCTGTGTACTTTTTGACATCCGTCTCTATTAACTTTTATATATGGTCCAACCTGTAATCTGGCATAAACTCGAGCAAATGCAATCATGTAAGTTGAATTGTCGTTACTATTATCACTCTTTTGTTTTTTGTATATTGTTTGAAGTACAACTAAAACAATAGAATATTTCTAACTCAAAAAAAATTATTTTTTGTGTAGGTCTCTAATTCCTATAAATAAAGGTAAAATTTGTGTTTCCTAAAGTTAATTTCTTAGCTGTAATTAGTGGTAATTGTTTACCTGCTTGATAAGCAGTTTCTTCTAGTGTAATTAGTCAAAGCAAATTCTAGTTCTATTATGATGATATAGTCCATAATTCTGTTGATGTAAGTACAAAAGGTTTCATTACCACGACTTATTTAAATTGTAGTTTTCATGTGTTTCTTTTAGATTATATTAGCCTTTCTATTTTCATTCTTGAGGAACCGCTTGGTTATAAGACATTGATTTTTTTCATGGAGGTATTGCTATGCATGAACAGTTGAAAAAACCTATCTCTCACTAGTAATATTTGTATATCAAAAAAAGCAATCCTACTGTTTCATTACATTTCTATGATGACTGTATATTTGATATACCAATTTAATGTGTTTTAGAAACTGTGCTAGTGTCACCTTGCTGTGTTTCCATATCACAAATTTTAATGGCGATTTTTTCACTGCCATTTCATGTATGAAAGTATAAATGTTAAAGATAAAGAGATAGTAGCTTAATATTTCTTCTAAAGATCTGCACAAATGTGGGTAAAACATTAAGTTTCCAAACTCTAAACTCGGCGTAATACCAGAGAACAAACATGATATCAACATACTAGTTGTGAAAGCCTTTGCATTTGTTACTTTTTAATGCTTTTGTACAACCGTAATTTTTTTTATAAATAATTACTACAGTCACAATCTTTTTTCTTCTAACGAGGGCAATCCCTTTTAGATATCTCTACCTACAATGCTTAGAAGCCGCAATCTTCTCGGTTTACCACATGGTGCACAATCAACAAATTTCGCATTATATATGATGTGTCTTTATAGGCAGAATAATTTTTTTTAGTACTGGCAGCGGACCCCCGGAGAGCTTGTCCAACTCCGACATGCTTGAGCCCCTTCGCATAGTAGTTTTTAAAAATAAATAAAAACACGATTAAAAAGCTCTGTTTGACATAATTGGCGTACGCCGTTGCCATGACAACGCATTTACGTATACCCAGTTAGAGTTGAACTTTGACCTTCGACCTTTGACCTGTGTGACAGTACTCATAATTTTTTTTATATATAAGTGCTTTATTACCCGCTCTCAAACGAAAATTTTCCATCGCTTGCGGTTCCGGAAATATATTACCTCGGTCGCGCCTGCCGCCGGACCGAAATTTGTCCTTCGGAGGCGCTCGGGTCGGCACGGAAAGGCACGAACGATTTGATCTTTGACCTGTGTGACAGCAGCAGCACTCGTAATTTTTTTTATACATATAATTATAAACCGCCATTTTACAAATAATATCAATACTGGATTATGTTAAAAATTTAAAGTAATAAATTTTCTTAAACCAGAGTTGCTTGTATTAGTCTTAGAACGCATAATATTCCATATTTCAGATTATTGAAAAAACCAACTAATATAGCCTTTGTCCTGATTTTTTATTTTTACCTGTGACATTAAAACACAAAAAATGGTTGTTATTCAGAAACTTGCCATGGCCTTAGAAGTGTTTCCATATTAACTCACTAAGTGGTTAATAACCCACTGTTTGGCTTGTTGACGCGTTCAGTTATAGGAGTGACGTGATGGGCATGGATTCTGAGCAGAGAGTTAACATTAAGTTCTGTGTTAAGCTGGGGAAAACCCCTAGTGAAACAGAATAGGAGGCAATATCGAGGAGTCACATCTTGAAATAGCACAAAAAGTTTCAGGAGGGGAGGTTCAGAGCAAGTGAACATCACATAGAAGAGCTAAAATTAAATAAGGATTTGTATCACTAAATTTACGTAATGATTTAGAGAAACGCCCAAAAATAGTCCCCCGCACACTGACAGAGGAATAGAAAGAAACCAGACGAACAATTCCCGCTGAACTACTGGAAAGTGCCAGAACTAATCCCACATTGGTGCTACCAGTATGAACCTCAAAACGAAGCACCAAAATATCAAATAATGAGGTTATGGTTCACCAGCTTCCAAAATAGTGAAGTGGTAACCTTTGAAAACAAAGGCAATTTTGATCGCATTTTGTGATGCTAGATATTTGGTGCATCTTGAATTCCTGCCTGAAGGACAAGCGAAAACTAAAACTTTTTTCAAAGGCGCTGTCTAGATTTGTGTGCATTTGAGCAGCGATTGTACAACAATGCATGGCTTTATACTGTATAGCAGTCCAGGAATATATGTCCAAACATCATAGCTCTACTCTCACCCGACCTATGGCCATGTGATTTTTTTGTTCCCCTGAATGAGAATGCTACTTAAAAAGAAAGTGTCGTAAAAATATTGTAACAATCCAAACGGCTGTGAAAGATATGCTGAGAACTATTCTAGATGAAGCTTTCTCTACTTACTTCCATGACATCTAGAAATGGTGCTAATTCTGTATAGATAATCGAGCGAACTACTTGCTCTAATAAAATCTAAGACCGTTACTTGGTACGTTGAATAAATTATTTTTTATGAGCCTAGTCATGGCAAAGGTTGTTATGAGTCTACCATGTATTTCATGTTGTTAATATTTTAAGTGAGAAAGCTGCAGACTTTCCTTGTAAATTGTTATAGTCGAAGTATTCTTTAATTTATAATAACTATGGATTAACATGCGCTCCAAAATTGCTTTAATAAAAAAATATGTTTTTTCATATATAAAATATCAAGAAACAACTCTAGGACCTAATCTTAATAATAACATACTTAGACAAAAATAAAATAGTAGCATGCATACTTTGTCAAATTCATTTAGAAGTCAAATGTGTAAAGAAAAAATACGCAAAGCAAGAAGTTAAAGTTTAAGAGATCTTGTCTAGGTAACATATATCCTAAAAACAGAAATCTGATAAAACTTCTAAAATAATATATTTGCTATGACTACCTATTCATATTTAATTATTACCATACTTAAGGCTAGTACATTGGTATCCTACATACTACTTTTAGAAATACAAGTAGAAGAATAGAGACAAGAAAGTATTAACATCTATACCACCTGTGTTATGGAAGGAAGAATTTGCCGGTCCTGGAGCGCAAGCCTTCAAAGAAAAACAAAACTGCACTAGTGTATTGTAACGAATACCAGAATACCCCTCTGCGGCAGTTTTTGTCACACCCTAGACATGCTGTGTATGCACGTGTGGGGATCGAACAATAGGAAATTTCCAGATGTTTATGAGAAACTCCGCGTATATTCTGAAATCGATTTTGAGCTGCTTAAATATCACGTAGCATGGCAGCTGGGGGAACTGAAGTGCCAGAAGTCACATGCGTGCAGCTTATATAGTGTCAAGTAGTTGACTATTTGTAAGTAACATAAATAAAGTAGTTTAAGCAAACTTGCACGTGTTATTCATCACTGTGGAGAGCAGAAACGTTACATTTTTCCAAGGTCATAATGAAAATTAGATAAAACACCAAAAGCCTGCTATTATCAAGTTGATACTAAAAGTCTTGAAAGCTTTACAGACCAGATTTTTTTCATAAAGAAGTGGCAGGCAGTTTATTTAAAAAGGTTAGACCTCATAATGTATAGAAAAAATCAAAATTATAATTATTTCATTAATATTTCTTTTGAAAATACAGTTTTCATTTTAAATTTTTAATAAAAAATCAGATTTATTCGCATACCGTAAAAACTACCGAAGATTGCAAATTTCGTTGAAAGTATTAAAACACAGTTATAGGTATTTTAAAGAAGTTTTATTAATCATCTGTAAACTCGTCATTATTAACAATAGCTTCCTAATGTTTAAGAAACTGCGTGATTTTTCTCCAAAAAAAAAACGCGGTAATTTTTATCAACTTTCACGGAACAATACTGCTTTTCATTAGAACTGTTCTGAGACTGGAACAGATGAACATCGGAATTAAAATATGGGGGTGCCGGAAACTTGGCGTCTTATTTTCTTCAGATTTTGTAGTGTGAATTGAGCAATATGCAGCCTAACATTATCGTGATGGAAGAGTTTTGGATTGTCCAAAAATAGACGTTTCTCATGAATTGAGAATAGGAGGAACTTGAAGAAATATTTTCATAGAATGTAAGCCAGCTGCTGATATGGGCTCTGACTTGCACCTGTTTGTTTTCAGCTTCCTTTTCATTTTTCATATGTTCAAAAATGTTAAGTTGTTCAAAGTAATCCATTTCAAAAACAAGTACTGAGAACCACAATATACAACATTAAGCAAACTTTAAGTAAATTTAATAATAATAGTAATAGTACTGCAAATTGAGAGGTTAAGGCTTTCATTTGTTCACCCTCTCTGCCCAGTAGTCGGGCACCATTTCTGATGCAAGGCAACGTGGCAACTACGGTCCCTTAGGCGACCGCCATTGTCAACCCTTATTCGAAGTGAAGGCAGAGGACTGAGTAGGCCACCCGACAACCAGAGTCCGTCCATACTGTAGCCAAATGTCTTTAACCACGCAGCCACGCTGGGGCCCTAAATTTAAATTAGGTATATAAAAATGCTTTCTTTAGCGACATCCACATATCCATGTATACCAATTAAAACACAATTTTATAATAACAAACTACAAAAATTTTCATCATTAAAAAACACAATTAATTAAACCTTGTCCATTTTACAAAACAAAGGTGAAAATGTTGAAGGTGATAAAATTACAATTTTGCAAAAAAAGGTCAAGCCCAATGTAATAGATATTATTTTTAGACAAATATGTAAGGATTCCTCTTCATGTGACTGAAGTTGTGAAAACATGATTAATGACAATTCCTTCAAGTCATCATCCAAGGTAATATCAAAGGCAGAAGAGCCCTTGGTAGAAGAAACAAAATTTGATACAATGGAATGGTATGAACTTTACAAGATTCTTCAAAACCAATAAAATAATGTGGACCAATTTGATCTCTAATATTAAACTATTAATACTTACATGGTGTGCAAATTTGTTTGGGATCTTTACAGGTGGGCATTATACTGGCATATTACACCAAATTTGATTTTTATTTAAACTACAGGATAAAATAATAACCACAGGAATCGCTGGTGATAAGCATAATCCCTTGTAGTAATTTGCAGAGTCACAGTTACAAAAATTGTTTTCAAAGTAATCTGTGGATTTAAAAAAATATTAAACCAAACTTATGAGTAGAAAGAATGAAACAGATACCATCATTGCAAAAGAACTATGATAAATAGAAAATCTATGAAGAGTATATAAAGCATGCCAAGCAGCAAGAAAAATTTCATGATCATATTAAGCTTTATACGGGGAAAACGTTTAAGAAGAATATCATATACTATCAAAATAAAAATGAAAGATAGAACCACTGTGAAACAGTGTACCTACAAAAAGATATTTTATTGCAATGTATTAAATGTCCTTGAAAAAGAAGTAGTCTAACTGTAAAGGATGGATCAGGGTTAAAGCATGTTAAGGTTCAGTTGCACAAAGTTCTCAAATTTTGTTCTTTGGGTTATGTTGTACGGTATGTACATTCTAACTGAGCAGAATAAAGTTCTGCAATCAGGCTATAACCAACTGGAACAAAATAGGCAGGCTTTTAGAACTATCAAAGCGACACCAGATTTTTGCTGTACATGACTTGTCCTTTGAAATTTCAATATATGTTTACACCTCTACAATAATTGAGATTTAAAAATCAATATTTCTTTGTATGATTTCCTGGGTACAATTTCAGAGCTTTTTAAATAATCATATCATTTCCGGGATTTTGCTACTTCTTGTTTGTTGTACTTGATTTGGAACAATTTTAACCTTTCTTTCGTTGTATTTTTGGGCTACATCTCATGGAATTTTGGATATGGATTTTGTTAAAAAATGTTGATCGTCACTTTTTCTATGTTTGGGTCGCTTTTTCCAGACCCGTACTTCCTATAATAAGTTAAGATGTACTACCATCTACATAATTTTTTTTTGTATTGGGATTTCTTTGGAAACGTCTGAAGTGATCAGTTGTCTAGCCACCTGCAGCATTTTATCATTTAGTCACATGACAGAAAGTAATGAGAGTAAAAGTAAAGCCGCCCAATGATTGTATTTTGGAGGACAACATGCTGTAGTACGTTATCTGAGGGCAGAACGGGTTAAAAATCTGCAAAAAAACAACAAAAGGCCTATGAATGGATAGAACGCTTTAAAGAAAAGAACAAATGTAATAGATGAAAACCCATCAATGCACAAACCAGCACATCTAAAAAGTGCATGCCATAATCTTATTACCACACTATAATAAAATTGATGATTCACCTATATGTACTAAAAAAACTATGAAATCGCCATTTTTTATATCCCTTAATAGCACTAGTAAAGAGATATAAGAAGGAATGTAGTAATAATTAATGTCCTATTTCTTGTCCAAAATATCAAAATCACAAAGTGAATTGAATTATTTTTGAGGCGATTACATAACTCCATCATAAAAATTAAAACACATTGCTTTATAATTGACTTATTTTAAAATACATTGGTAATAAACAAAATAGAGTTTGTACCTATTTTCAGACAATACAGCGTTCACTTAGTCATAGGGGTTTTAAAATTGGCGGCAATCCTTATTTTCCTCTCGCGTCGTGGTTTTTCAGGCATTACAGATGGAGGTACCTAAAATTGTAACATAAGGTGCATATGTGTTTATATTCACAACTAATAGTGTTTAGAGTGACTTTGTTACTAAAGTTTTATGAACATATACTTACATAAGGTGCAATTGTATGCGTTTTCTCTTTCTCATAATTGGAATGATTTTGGTGCTCTGAAGTACCAGTCTGTTCTACAGAACATTCACTAGTATTCATACATCCCATTCGATTTCTATTCTGATGTCGTACTGCCTGCAAGGGAACAAACGTCGAGCTACTCGTAGATATGTTGTTTTGGTCTTTTTGTACTCCAACATTCAAGTATTTATAAATTTGCGTATTATTAAAGGTTAATCTGCTTGAATTTCCATTGTGTCCACAATTTTCTTGATTCCTTGCTGACCTTACATTTTCTTCAGACTATATGTAAACAAACAAATGGTTAAAATAGACAAGAAATTGTATGTATATTAATCTATTACGTGTGTATTAAGGTTGTTTTTACTCCAATTCTTTTGTAGGCTACATTGATCATGGACAAGTGATAATCCTTGCCATTGTTTAGGAGGATTTGGAAATGCATCAATCAGAGGCTTAGCTGTGGTTGCCACGATTTTGTCGTCCTAAATTCATGTATTAGTTGAAATACAAAGTATAAGCAAATAGCGTTTTTTATTATTGTCAGTAATCAATTGAACAAATAAATAAATAAACATATGAGTAAGAAAGTAGTGTTGTAAGGATTGCTACATTCCACTAATGCTGAGTGAATTTATTATTTAACTAGCTGTATCCAACTATGCGTTGCTGTGGCTCAGTCTGGTTAAATGGGAAAGAAAAAAAAAGAGAAAGCGCACGTTTCTAATATGTTTAATTTCACAATGCTTGTGGGGTATACAATATCTTTTGTTGTTCCATTGTTTATGCAGATATAGGTATATAAAAACGCGCGTATTTGAATGCAATGTCGTGTCAAAATTTCAAAGCAATCGGTGAAGAACTTTCGGAGATTTAAAATTTTGAACAAACGAACATTTACATTTTTAACTGACTTCAAAAAAGGAGAAGGTTCTTATTTATATAGAGAGATTATAAAATTGACATTTCTGGTTTACCAGCCATCCTCACTCCACTCTAGGGATGGATGTCTAAGACTAAAATCAATAGGCTTTTTTGTCTTCTCATAAGGTACCAATGCATTAAATTAAAAACATCAAGCTCTAGAATAATTACCCTCAGCCCACTTCCAGGATTAAAGCTAAATAAATCTTACTGCTGAAGAAGTGAATGCAAAAACAGAATTCAAAAATTCTCTCCATTTAGACAGCTAAGTGCAGGAAGATAATACATGTAAAATGAAATGTATTGCTATAACAGTTCTACTTAAAATATATAGAAAATCAACGTGAACCCATAAATACTGTTGCAAGATCAAACTTACCCTTGCTTTACACAACAAACAGATATCCATGATCTTAAGTTGTAAGTTACAAGGTGTTTTTGTCAAGTTTAGTGATTTACCAATGGAGTGGAGTGACAGAGAAAACCATACTGCTGTAATAGCATTACATAAGTACGGAACTGAAAAAAGTGTAATCTTTAAAACCCCGCAACCTATCTGTATTATCCATATGTTTGTATATAGGCTATAAAATTGTTTAACGAGATCGGAGGTGATGAGGACATCCAAAGTCTGGAAGGCTACATTCAGTTCAGACTGTTCAAGCAGTCAAAGCGCGAATAAAACAAAATCCTCTTCCTAAGCAGAAGACTATGTCTCAGGAGTTGTAAATTTCCAAAACTTCAATGTCTCATCTTATTAAGGAAGAGCTAGGACTAGCTGCTTACAAAAGATATATGGAATATTTGCTGACAGGTGCTTTAAAGAAAGGTAGGAGATGAAAAATAAAGTTTTTGACTGATTACGGGTATGATGGCCACAGAAAAATTTTGTTTATGGATGAAAAATTTTTTAGTGAAGGAAATCTTTGAATAAACAAAATAAGAGGCCATCATCTAGCAGCTAGATGGTTTGACAGAAAGTATGTTATGATTGAGTAATTGACATCCATTTTTATGAAAAGAGAATCAAAACTTTGGCTGCTGTGTATCAACAGAATGTTTTGATAGGTGTATTGAAACCTCTAAATCACACTGAACAACCATGTGCCTCATTTTCTAATAGTAGTCCAGATCTTAATCTATTAGAGATTACAAATTACGGGCGGTTTTAAAGTTTGCTCAAAAAAACACCCAAATGTTGGATTCTTTGAACTGAGCCCTGCAATAGATGCTTTTCAAATTAATGTAATGAGTGCTGGCACAGACGAGTGGCCTGGATGTCTTAAAGCTTTTGTAGAGGCTAAGGGTGACTAATAACCATTTAATAAATCCTAAAAATATCCAAAAATTTTATTTTCGTTCTGATCAAAATGTAGCAGTATTTATGGACTATGTAATATTCAGACACTTTGTTTCAATAATAATGCTATAAAATATCCAAGAAAATGTAAAGAAAGCATATGAGGTGAAAATATAACAGAAACAGATAAAAAAAAATATAATTGATTTTACAACTTCTTTACTCACCTGTAAAACTGGAACCTGTGAGGCTGCATCAGGTGTGCTTTGTGGTTTGAACGAGACGAGATCTATGTTAAAAGCGTCAACTGGCATTTTTGGTACAATCGCATTTTTAACTTCAGCACAACCAATACTGTATTTCTGGCTTTTACTCTGTGGCTTTGGATGATTGGATATAATTTTATCTCCATTTTGTTTTACCTTATACTGTTGTTCCTTCATTCTTGCATGCTAAAAACAAACCGAATAAAGACAACAATTTTTTTCATTTCCAACTACACCTACAGCAAAAATATCGTCAATTGACAACACTGTTGCGTTTTCTTGTTGGCTAGCATTTTCAGGCACAGTTGTTGAATTTTTTGCATTATCGGGAATTTTCAATATTTTTTTCAAGACTTCCGAATTATCTTTGGGGAACTACAAATAAATAATTCAAATAATTCAAATTATTAATGTATTTTAAAGTATTGGTCTGTTATATAATTATTTTAATTAAAGTGCAGTTGCCATAATCATAGTTTTTCTTTTCAATTTTAATCCAATTTTTCGTTGTTACTGTTCCTTTTTTTGGACCTCTTTCCCTTTTTCCTAGGTAAATGTTTAATGAAGAATTGGTTTATGTAATAGGTATGCATGGAAAAAATATAAAGTCCAGAAAATAAAAACTAACTTACATGATTTCCTCATACCTGTAATATATAAAAACAATTGTTTAAACAAAATGCTATATATAAGGTAACACACAACAACCTGCATTTAATTTGCATTTTGAATAGAACATCTTGTACATTATTTGATATTGGTTAAAATGTTATAATAAGAAATTGCTATTTTTAATAATATTGGCGTTATGGAATTACTACTTGGGTTACGCATTCGCGTTACACTTTTAAATATTTCAATTTTATCGCTACCATGAACACAAATCATCTGATTTGTGTGACCTCCAAGTGTAAAATTAAAAAAAAACAATTCTTTCAATTAGAAATGTTTAAACACTACAAAATTTAAATTTGCTCTAATTTTATTAATTTAATAGCCCGTTTATTATTGATATATAACATGAACAAAAAACCTATAGCATTTAATTTTGTAATCTAAAAGTTTACCTTAGAACCCTCATGGAACCGACCACATAGTGGTCACAGAAACATTTCCAATTTTAAGGAATAATTTGCATTCATTTTTTCAACGTTTGTACTAGATCAATGATGTTGCAAGGATTGGCTTGAAGCTTCCATCGCTCATTTATTTATTTCTTTATTTGAGTAACAACATCTATGTACTTGAATATCAGTATGTTACTAAGTGAAATTTTTTTCCACTAGGAACTTAATTTCTTGATAATTAATCCTCATTAGTAGGTCGATTTCAAAAATTTTCTTACAACCAAGGAAGCCTTCTATGGATCTATTGTGTCAATAATTTGTGCTTTAATGGTTCCTTACATTTGTATTTTAGGTTCTTAATGAACATTTTTATTGAAGATATGAACCATCTCTTCAGTCTACTATTTATCACAGTTGATGAAACACTACTAGTGGATAATTTCAATAATAAATAATAACGCAAACCTTATTTTCAGACTGTATACTTTCTGATGAATTTTCACCAACTGCAGTTGCTGTAGGATGTTTTGGAACAAGTTCCTGTATGCTTCTTTCATTTTTCATAATTTTTGTTTTAGCTTCTTTACACTGAAAATAAAATAAATAAGTGTTCTTACAAAAGATAAAAAATATATACATACCTCACCGGTTTCTCCTACAGATACTTTTTTTTCATTTACAGTTTTTTGGTACAATTTTAAACCACTATTGTTACCATAATTATTTGTAGAATAATTTCCAACAGACATGCTTCGTTGTGTTGGTGAAGACTGTGCAGGGCACATGGGCACAAGAGGGTAATAATTGGAATTATTACAATTGTATGGTACAAACGTGTTTGGCTTAGGTACATTACAATTCATAGAATAATTGTAAGAGTTTTGTGGCTGATAGGGGTTATTATTGTAACTGTACTGATTAAAACTGTTCATTGGTAGCACAGGTAAAGCCTGCTGCATGGAGTAATTGCGATCATATTTCCAGTTGCCAAAAGATGGTGGTTGTGGTTGGAAACCATGATTGGATGGAAACAATGCATTACTCTTAAGATTTGCATTGAAGTTAACATGATTAGAAATATTTTGGAGAGTAGATGACAATTGACCTAAAATAAACCATCTATAATTTCTAATTCCAGCGCATGCTGTTAATTTTACCTGGTTTCCTGTTTTTTGCTGATGGATTCTTTGCCCATGGGATATATTGATCATAGCAGGTTTGGGCATTTGGTAACCACGATTACAGGAACAGTTCAGAGTTAAACCTCCAACGAATGGGCGATCGAACAGTACATTATACAATGTGTCATCTTCTTTAGCAAAGCTCTGTTTTTGGATCCCAATTATTGTACCTTTAAAACCGAAGGGTACCGTATGACCTTCACGCACGTTGACAATACGATCAAACAATTGAAAGGTGGCTGCTGAATCGGGCATTACATTTCCAATTTGCAAGTCTGGCTGTAAATAAAAACACAGCTAGTTACATTGTACTGGAAAATAAAAAACAAAATGACAACATGAAGGAAGAGATACTTCATAAATAGTGTAAATAAATAATTAGATGCTATCAAACAGAAAGTGTTTTTTACTGTTCTTTTATTAAATTTTTCTTATACTTCATATTTTATTCATCAGCAGGTTACAAAACTATTGATTATACTGTATTTGTATAACTAATAATATATTTTCGGTACTTTACGTATAACTTGAACGTAAAATTGTAACAGCTGATGAAAAATACACATTATTAGAATAAAGTACACAAAAATAGTAAAAGTTAATCTTCGAATATTTTTAGTCTCCTTAAACATTATACAAAGGGGATTAAAAAATCATATTCAATAATTCAAATCTATATAGCATCAAGATAACTTCGACATATTGTTGCAATTATCAATTATTAAGTCAAAAGTTAGGTTCTATATTAATAAAAAAATTGACAATAGGGTAGATCGATAAAGAGAACTATATTGCTAATATAATATTACATAAGCATGGAACACAAAAAGATGTCTTCTTAAGATACTATTACCTCTTAGAATTAGCTGTATGTATATATTGGTCTATAAAATTGTTTAATAAGACTGCAGGTGTCAAGGATCATCAAAGATCTGGAAGACCATGCTTAATTCAAGACAATCAAAAGCATAACTGCTTGAATTATATTAAATCCTCTTAGTAAACAAAAAATTATGTTTTGGAGATGCAAATTTTAAAACTTCAATATCTCGCATTAACTGACAAGACCTAGGACTGACTATCCAGTTACAAAAGACATATTGGACATGTGTTAAGATATACTTTAAAGAAATATAGAAGAGAAAATAAAATCAAAAAGATGATCATAGAAAATTCTGTTTATAGACATGTTTGTAATAAATAAATCTTTCAACAAACAAAATAACAGGATATATAACACCAGGTCATTCAAAGAAAAGTGTCAGTTAATGCCAAAGATTTACAAAGGTTATCATTCAAATCGTTTTGGTAAGAAGTTTGTTATAATATTTTTTAAGAGTTTAATCTCCAGGGTTATGAAGTATGTGTAGTATTAGAAGGCACAATGTCTTTCAAACGAACCTTAACAAATGCAACAATCAACTTTCTGAGGAATATAGACGACTGATCCAAACCTTTCAATGCTCATGCAGAAGCTAAAAGTGGTTATTTTAAATAAATGAAAAAAAACAAAAGATTATTTTCATTTGCAGTTATTAAAAATGTTCACTATTAATTATGATTTTCTTCTTAATGAAAGCTGTCTTGTGGATTTAATAACAAATATAAAGTAGGGGTCTGGTGTTTTCAATGTACTTTATAGCTTAGTAATGGTATACAAATGTATATGAATGTATCACCGTTTTGAACGTTCATTAATTTGATTCTAAATAGTTCCAAGTGCACTAAAGCAATATGTAACTTAAAAAATAACTACCTTAACCACTGATAACTTTTACTTAAAAATAATAATGCGTAATGAAACAATTTTTTAAATATTAAAACTTGCAGTAAAGTCAAAAAACTTAATCTGTATTATTTATTTAGAGTACATATGCTGGCACAATTTACTCAAATGATTCTTCATCGACTCGTTCTATAACGACTGGTACTTCAGGAAGAAATCTTCGGGTCCAAAGACGATTTTGTCGATACATGTACTCCTTGCTCATAGAATGTGCACTAAACATGTCCCTACTTTTGCGTAGAATTAGATCGGCGGGCCCCCACGCAGGAGAAGACTTCAGTAATTTCAGGTGCTTCATATCTTTGGCTTGCATCACATGAATAAAGGCGAAACCAATTACCAAAATAAAAGGTACTACAATCATTATCACTTGAAAAGCGTACATCACCCACCAAAGCGAATGATATTTGGCATTTGTAAACCAAAAAAACATTGAAGAAATAAGAAACAGAAAGATTATAAGGGGAGCAAGAATCCAAGATAACTTCCAGAATGTACTAGCACGAAAACCAAGCATAAAGTGAAGGTCATCTACAAAATTGTTTACACCATATAACCACATGATGCCAATAACTTCTAGAAAAGTAACATTCAGCAATAGGCAGCTAAAATTTGTGTTATCCAGATAATTTATAAAGGTAAAGCCTATTCGCATGTAATATGGCAAACTGAAAAGAAATACTAATAAGCACACTGTAGTCACGCTAAATAGCATATGCTTTTGTATTATTGGGAAAATGTCGTAAACGGCAGCAAGCATACCAGAAATCATAAACATTTGAGATCTGACTCCCATTAGGTAAATACTAGAAAAAAACAAAAGAGACCACAGTTGTGGTATACCAGGCCAATATAATAATGACAAAGGAAGATGTACAAATAATATTGGGTCTGCCCAGTTCAGAATTCCATCTATACTAATGATAAGACTGTAACTTAGTGTTCCAAGAGCATTAAAACAAATGATTCCGAATAGGAAAGAGCTCATCAAATCAAGCAGATTTACAATGATTGCATCCAAATGAGCAGGATCGCGAAAACTATTCTGTGCACCCAGAGATACAAACCCGCCTAAGCCGATTCCTAAACTGTACAATGCTTGCTGAAGTGCAAAACGCCATGTCTGAAATACGCCTAGCTTTGAGAATACTGGTTGTAGGAATTTTTGAACGCCACGTACTGAACCAGGATGCATAACTGATACAAATAAAAGCACAATCTGTTCTAAGTATGGAACAACACAGAAAAATATTAGTACCTTCTCTAATGATCGTGTTCCTTTTTGCAAACATGCAAACACTACAGTAAGAGTGAAAGCATTACACAAAATTAATTCCCACTGAAAGTGGCCATTTTGCCTCATTTTAACTTGCTGTGAAACACGTACGGTCCAGTAATGTGCAGCACTGTTTTGCCATTTCAAAGTTCTACAGTAAGCTTCGCCGAATTTAAGAGCGCACGTTTCATAAACCGATTTGTTGGTTTCAAACGTATAACAGTTTTCTAGGGCCCAGTTCGGATTGCATTCTGACCATGGTAGTGTGTTGTGTAAACTTCCTATGATATAAAATAATAGGTACGAACATATTGTGCCATAGTATAAAGTTAGATAAAACAATGTCAAAAGAGAGGCCCAGCCACAACCTTTCCAGAACAAGCACATATTCCAAGCAGCAACAGGTCCTTTACTTGAGTACTGACCCAAGGCTAGCTCCATGTAAGTTAATGGTATAGTGAGAAATACAGTAATTAGTATATATGGAATGAAAAACGCTCCTCCACTGCCATTTTCTATAAAGATGGAAGGAAATTTCCAGTAGTTATTCAGGCCTATTGTCCAACATATTAATGCAAATACACCAAAACGATGTTCTTTCCATTTCTTGTCAGCATATTTACTTTTATTAAGCAACACAGAATTCATTTTGACACAGACATTTTATCTATTTGTTTGTTTCATTTTTACTTCATAAACCTTCTTGATATTTAGCTTTTCCTATTAGAAATATTCAAAACATAAAGAATCCTTTTAAACCTTTGCACACATATTTATTTTTCCCTCTACGTTTATAGAATTGTAATAGGTAATAACATGAAGATTAAATTGTTGTTTTATAACATCTTACATGGGAAAGGCTACTTATATTACTGCATACTCTTATGAGATTTACACATGTGAATCGGGTCAACTAGCAATTGCTTCAGACCAAAAATTTGATTAGACATTTGGGCAACTTAAAAGAAAAATATATTTCATTACTAAATTTTCGACCTAGACATTGTTTGCACCAGGTTTTGCTATTGTCTGGCAAGTAGCAGAAATTATACCTGTCTTATTGGTTAGAAGATCGAGTTTTCATTCATTTGATTAGACTAAAATTGTAACAAAATTAAGCTAAAAATTATGTAAAACTGTATTTTATTTGACCAAACAGGGGATCTATATGTGATATCCTTTTTTCTGGATGAAACCTTGGTAGCTCAAAAGGCCAGGACAAACTTGACACGGAACGAGAAGACTCAACCTTTAAAATTTGTAGTTTTGAAGTTATATGACTTTATAATTCATTCAAGGAATTGATGAACAAAGCTAAATACAGAACAAAAATGAGTACTAAAGATCCAGAATAGCTGTGTCAAAATCATCAATGATATGATAGTCATCAGCAAACGTCATTCATATTGTGATGATAGAAACCATTTTGCATAATTTAATAATAACTTTTTAACACCACAACTCTGTGATATGTTATTGGGAGCACAATTGTCTGATACAGCCATCCTATGTCTTCATTGTTCATTTATTGTTTGACTTTGTTTGCCAATTTTATTGCAGAACTTCAAAATCATATAACTTCGAAACTATAAGATTTTAAAAATTGACTTTCTTGCATATCAAGTTCGTCTTGATCTTTTCATCCATTAAGGTTTCATTTAAAAAAAAATGTAGTGCAGGTGTAAGAAAAATTGTTTAAAGTTAAATAGCTAAAATTTCTGAAAAAAGAGTAATTTTTGTTGTGAAAGTGTTCCTCACCCACCCCCCATAAAATATTTTTGATTCATTATACTGAAATATTGAGTGCATCTATATATGAAGTGTATGCTTACCTTAAATAACAAGTTAGGTTTAACTTTAATTAGCATCGGTTTAACCTTGCAGTTCTTAATATTGTACTCATCTATTAACTTTTCCAATGTTTGAATAGTTTCTGGATCGAGCATCAGGCTGCCACAAACTTGTCGTTCTACCGAATAAAAAGGTTGCTGTTTAATCCACGTGGTAATCTCACGGAGGACATTTTTCCTGAAAGAAATGCAACAGAGTTTTTGATTTTTTTCGTTACTTCCATTAAACTTACGAATCTCGGTCCATAAACATGTCTTCTTCAAAGAACATGTCATTCCCAACGTGACAATTTAAATATTCAAATACAAAAGGAAACTTTTGCATGTAATCGCGTACAAGATCTATAGCTTTGCCAGAATACAACCATATAGAACCATCTTTTTTAGAGTAGCCTGGTATTTCCTCATTTCTTTTGTTAAACTTTAGATTTAAACCAATATTAAGTTTAGGTGCATCTTCTGAGGATGACTGCATACTGTTGCCAGGAATGATGAAAACTGATCCCGTTATCCGTGAAAACAATCCTTTAGATATACCTGTGAAACAAAGATTACTACCTGATCTGACAAGATTAACTTACAAAGGCTCCCTTTACCTAGTTTGGTAGATGCTAGATGTACATTCATGTAACGAACCTTAATGTCACTTTCTAATTGAACAATAGGGGTTAAGTCAGGTTCTTCACACTTCTTCAAACTAATCTTTATTCTCCCTTCTTCTGAACTATTCAGTACCTGAAACCAATCCAATTACAATTAATAATAATGGCGAGGCTCTGCACTCCACCAGGAAGCATATCCTGTAAACTGTAAGATCAAAAACAATTGTCGCCCACAATCTCTGATATGGGTGAAGCATTGCACCTTCAATAATACTTACTTCTGCTAACACACCATAACCTGGTTGACCAAGCATGAAGCATTGTGATCCTGGAGGAAATACACTGGTTATATCTTTATATGCCTGATATTCTTCCTCATATGCTGCAATATTTGATACAACCGTTTGCAATGGAAAGTTCGATGTGGCACTAGCCCACTGTTTATCCAAAGAAACGCGACCTTTTGAGGTAAAGATATATTTACGTCCCACCATTACTTTTACATGAACTAATACATGAACTGTGCCAACATCTATCCCTAATCGACTTTGATAGCTGCAATAAACAAAATTAGAAGCTTGACATTTTCTGTTTGTATAAACTTTTAAACTTACTGTTCCAAAATACATTGTTTTTCTGTGTGCCACACCGTAGTCAGATTTCCTCTGTTTTCCTCCACATTGTATTGGCCTTTTTCACCTACACTATGATAACGAAATTCATGGTTTGAAACAGAGACAACCCTACAAAAAATCAATAGTTTTATATGTTAATCAAAATACTAAGTTTTTTAAGTGTTGACATCATACAGAAGTACTTTATAATTAAATATACTAAAATTATCAATGATATTTCATAAATGGCAATTAATTCCATGATTCTATAAACAATGTACCCAGTTTTGTAGCCGTAATGTTAATTGTGTTTGCTAACATGCAACTTAAGCCTAGTTAAGATACCACAGATATCTGTGTTTTCAGAGTAACTCAAGCTTGCTTCTGAACTGCCAAGTCCAGTTGGCTCTTATATGAGAATATTAAATATCAACAATGAGTAAATGTGAAAAACTCAACCTAAACCAAAGTAAGATTTTCATCCTTGCAAAGCCTTGTTGTGTATATAAAAACATATGAAGAGTATAATTAATTTTAGAACGTTAAATTAACTAATTACTTGAAATGTCTATTGTCAATAATAAAACTAATTTAACTAATACTGGAAGAAAAGTGACCATCTCTTGCCAATAGACACGGCATATTCTTCTATCATGTCAATAGTAGACCACATGTTGGTAGATAAAAATTAGAAAACTGACCAGAAAATCCTACAGTATCCATCATTTCCCTTATAATTAAAAAAAAATCCGAATATTTGTATGTGGCAAGTAGGATTCTCCACAATCTCACTCTAAAAGATCCAATACAGTGAATTTGGAAGCAGCATGTTTCACACTGTTTTAAGACAATTTTATTAAAGTATTTGTTAGTTATCGAGTAAAGATGGGGCTTTAAAATCAAGGTGAAGAAAAATTATAGATTTGTATGACTGTGTTTCATGTATCAAACCTGTTTAGACTACAAATTTATTTAGTCCACACAAGTCTTTCACCTTTTAATGCAAAACCTTCTTAAGACAAAGAAATGGAAAAAGCCAGAGGGCTTTCACCCTCTAAGACTTAAACTGTATGTGATTTGTTTAATAAAATCCACATTTATTATTAATAATAATGATGGTGGAGCTCAAAAGACCCATGTAGAGTACTGCTCTGCAAACCAAGAAGTTGAGGCTTTTATATGTTCGCTCTAACTGCCCAGTTGTAAGGCAATGCGGCAAACATCATGTCTTAGACAAGTGCATTATTATCCGTTGTTCAAAGGAAATGCAGGTACTCAATTATTGTTAGTGACTAACTAGGCCACCCGCCAAGTTTCTGAGCACTAGGAATGAACTTGGGTCTACCTGCATCACAACCATGCGCTTTAACTACATGGCCACATTAGTGCTCTATAATGTTTATTATTTAAGGAATATTTAATATTTAAGCAATTTCTATTTATATAATAGCAGTTTTTATGTTTTATTGCGTATATTTTTTTATCTTCTTGCTTTCACTAATATCTGTATATATAAAAATCAATGTTACGTTTTATTCAATATCGACTGACTGAAAAATCGCTGAACAGATTCAAATGATTTTTGGCATGATTACTGGCCTTGGCCTGCTCAAGGTTTATATAATTTTACTTTGATGATGAATTATTTGTGTGCTGAAATAATTGACCATCAAAGTGTCCATTCCATTGCCAGCCATCTACATCATTGCGAGCTCGTGCAGACAAGCTACCCAATGTTAAGCATTCAGATATGGAGTAACAACCACCAAGCAACCAGGTAAAATTTATTAAAAAAAAAAATTTCTCCCAAAAATCTAATTCCTGCGAAGCGGAGGTGAGTGAATGCAGGTAGTTTTATTATAAATTGTAATGGATGTTCTTTATACAGATAAAACTTAAACTACACCTTTTAAAACCAAACAACACATTTTAGTACTTAGTATCTATTCCATGATAGCACATCAAATTTCAAAACATTAAAATTTCTATACAGCCAATTAAACAATCAAACTGTCCACATTTTTAGTTCCAATTGCAAGCAATACTTACATTGCCTCCACTAAATGAGGCCATCCTACATGTATCGTTTTCCCCAGCAAATCATGAGCAATTACGTCAAGTTCTAAAGTTTCTGGTTTTTCTGTGATTTTCAGAATCATGTTATCACCTCTACTTGGTTGCTCAAATACTCTCACTTTGCGCCTTTCCAGGAAACCCTATATTAAAACGATATACAACTAGTGATCAATAAAAAGTAACGTAAGTACCTCATATTTTAGATGTTTCATAGTAGGAAAACCTGGATAGAATACATCGAATTTTGCCCCTGGATAAGGACCTTTTATCAATTTCTCTTTGGAAATATGAATATCTTCGACAACAATGGATTCCCATTTCACATGCGATGATTTAACAGGTGGAAAGTACTGAGGTGCGTGGTATGTTCCCAAGTCTTCTGAAGTATAACGATATATAAACCATAGGGCCATGACTATTGAGTTGTTGTTCTTCTGGCGTTAGTCTACTGTTACATAATTCCATTGCACTTAACAGAATATCCTAGAAATTAAGTTAAATTTCAAAAAAGTATATTTAACATTCCAGTAATTTCACTTTTTTTGACATACTGGCAGGTACATAAGTATTTTCAATAATTGGGCTCAACTTTTTAAAATTTTTAAAAATGATTTCCCACCAGAAACACATTTGATCAAATATTTTGACCTGCACCATACATTTTTTGGAAAAACATGTTTTTTCCAAATGAAGGAAGCGCATTCTTAGTTGCTTTTACTATCTATTTGTTTTTTTATTTTTGAAAATTCCTATTCTATATCAGAATCTAAATCTAATATATTTGATATGTATTCCTTGATATAATTTTCTTCAGCTAAGCAAACTTCTAGAAATACTGTAACCATGCGCTTACTTCATTTCATACATGTAAATTTCTAATATATATAATTCACAGTATATAGTGTCATATTATTAATATCCTAACACAAATGGTTGCTGCAGACTTTCAATCTACAAACTACAATAACAAAAATTAATGCAACTTTCAGTTGCAGCTTCAAAAAATACTAGGATAATGACTCCAAAATGTACACTCATTAACAAACCCATGTCACTTTTGTAAGCTACAAAAGTTAATTTACTATAAAGTGCCCCTCTACCCACAACTATTAGAAAGTTAAAATATTCAAAAAAGAACTTTAAAAAGCAATACTGGTGTTCTAAAAGTACTCTTTGTAAAAACATCTGAAGAAGTTTTAATGGAAATATTTATAGAAACTACTGCATATAACTTGCCTCATCGATAAATGGAATAAGAACCACAGCTTCCCATTCTTGCTTCTTTCCATTCAAATCGGTTTTAAAATTATCTGGATAATACTTTTTAATTGGTGAATCATCATTCACCATTAATTCTTTATATGGTTCTGGTAACAGAGTCTTACTGGCAGCAGGCAGTACAGCCAATAGCTATTTTAAAAAGTCATATATTACATTAGTAATACTCAACTATTATATCATTACCTGTTCATAAGGTTTAAAAGGTTTTCCCAATTCAAATTCAAATGTTAATTGTGAGAAATCTTTTATATCAGAAATATATGGAGCATAATGGTGAGGATAATACCATGACCATGAGCATATCCCATTATAATAATAATGTAGGTTCCATTGAATGGCTCGAACATATTCTTTGGCTTGAGTCTTTAAGACTTCCCTATATAAATAAAATAAGTAATAAAAGCATAGAAAACCTCAAGTGTTACTTACGGTGTAATGTTTTGATATTCCAATTTAGTTCTGTAATAGTCAGTTTTATGCTGCAAAAATTCTGCGTTCAACAAGTCATCTTCATCATCGTCAGCAAAGTCTTCACAATCGGACATCTCCACAACTTCCTCATCAGAAATATGTAAATTCTCCTATTATTAATAAAAATAAGTTTTTTACAATGTTCCATGTGTTCAAGACTTTACCAAATTTTCCAAATCTTCTGATAAGGTAGCAGTATTCTCCTTATTTGACACCGTGGAGGTATCAGCTGACACATTGGACTTTTCTAATTTTGTCTACAAATACATTAATTTTAGAGAACCAATGTGATCATTCAAATAATCATTAATAAATTCCAATAGTAAATAATCACGAGAGCACAATAATCGCGCCCTTGACCTGCCACACTGGTGCGTGACGGTTCTGCTTACAATTCCCGAGGTTAATATCAATGTTCTCCAGCCGTCATACAAACGCCTTTGGCGGTGGTGAAATACATTCTCCTTCTTTTACATTAACGAATTAGGCTAACCAATTACTCACCGTACATCCAATATAACTCATAGTAACGCACTACTTTGCGATTAGAAACATGCTAATCAGCTTACATAAAAGAAGAAATAAAGATTCATAATCCAAAATAACCTAAGTGCTTATGCAAAAAATAACTTTTAAATGGTCAAAACTAGACATAATGCACAAATTTATAGAGTAGTAAGAACACTAATCACCAGATCTAGCAGATTTTTTAACAAATCCTTAATCTACATCATTAAAAACACTACCAACAATAGAAACACCCAATCCCCCTACCTAATCTATCTGATCAACTAAAAATAATTTCTGTTTTTATCAAAGATATTAATGTACAGATGACTTTTATATCAAATGCCAGCTGATTATAGCTGTTTACCCAAGGAATACCACCTTAACAAATTCTAAGAAGTATTAAAAATACCAAAGAATGAATCTACATGGATGAAATAGGCAGATATTTAGGTGATAGATTTTTAGTACATGTCAAAAATAAAAAAGAATTTATTCTACCAGCAGTATTCTTCCACTACTTGCAGGTCTCTTTAATCCCCTCTCCTCAAAGCATATAAATGAATGTTGAAACGTCAAGAATTTCTAATAATCGAGGTAATTGGTCCATAAACCCAACTGTTAATATATACACATATATAATCAGTGGCACAATAAGTGACAGTATTATTTATAAAAAACAATACCTATTTAACTATCAAAAAACAATGAGAAGGAATCGCAGCAAGAAAAAAGTTATTAGTGATAAAAATCTACAAACGAATTGTGGGGAGCTCGGGGTCCTGAGTGCCACGAAACGAGATTTCCTGTGTATAACGCTTTATCTACAACTTTGTGTGTACAATTATAATGGCGTTATTGAGGCGCTTGAGTGCACCTATGCAATCGTCGCACGGCGAATCTCCTGGGGTCTGTGAGAGCGACTTAGAGCGGGTTGACGCCGATGTAGGTGCCACGGATGCTGCTGCCTTCTATCGGACGAGGGGAAGGATAGACGCTACTTCTTGGCGAAGGGAATCGAAGCGCCTTCCAGGGGGATCTTGTCTTCGTCTGCGGGCGTCCTCTGGAGAGCTTTTTCCTCAGCGCGTTCCGAAGGGCCTTGGGCGGCGATGATTCCCTGGTGAAATCTTGTGGCCGGATGAGCTGACCGAGGAACTCGGCTGAGGTAAACGCGAACGTCCCCTGGTTGGTTGCAGGGGTAACTTGGCTGTGGGTAGCACAAGTAGACCCTGATTTGCCTTGAAGCATTCGGCTGTGTGTGTGCGCGAGCGTTGACGTTGACGTTGACTTCACTGGCGTAATTAGTGGTCCCTGAGACAAGCCCTTAACCACTGTCCTCTTGATACGACCTGGCGTGGGTGGTGGATGGCCGTAAAGGCCGCTTCCGTGTCGTTTCACGGAGGAATCAGGATCTTTGGGCGCTTACGACGGGCGCCTCTGTCGATTTCGTAATTGAAAATTCCGCGTATGGTAGAATTCGCGTGATCTTCGGTGATTGATTTTAAATTTTGAGCGTTCTGGGAGATTCCTGGATCGTGGGAATATTCGCGTCTCTATGTAAATCGTGGTTCCTCACGAACCACGGGGTGCTAAAGGCTGACCTTAAAGCCCGATTCTGGATGACCTGGAGCTTGTTCATGTGAGTTTTTGCGGCCCAGCCCCAAACTGGTGCCGCATACGTCATCATTGGTCTTAGGACGGTCTTGTACAAAAGCAGCTTATTCTCTGTAGATAGGTGGCTCCTGGGGTGGAGGAGGGAGCCTAATGCCGCTCGAGCTGCTTTTGTTTTGGTGACCGTCCTTTCTATATGTGGTCTCCAGGTCAGTTTCCTGTCCAGAATCACCCCGAGGTAGGATGTTTCTTCCTTCCAGGGGATCTCCCTTCCAAAGATCCTGAGTCTTGCCAGGTCGTCTCGCCAGTGAAGTGTCTTGGTGGAGAATAGGACGGCTGCGCTCTTCTCTGCGTTGATTCCTATTCTCCACTTGTCGCACCAATCTTCTAGGAGGTCGAGCTCCTCTTGTAGCCTTCTGGAGACGAAAGCTGGCCCGATGGAGCTGGACAGCACCGCCGTGTCGTCTGCGTACTGGGCTAGTGTGGTGGAGGGCGTCGTTGGCATGTCCCGGACGTAGAGGTTGTAGAGCGTCGGGGACAGCACAGATCCTTGAGGGACGCCGGCTCGTAGGCGTCTCTCTGATGATCTCTGGCCTCCCAGCTTGATTCTGAACTTCCTGCCGGAGAGGAAAGACCGAACAAGCTGGATCATCGGGATCGGGATGTTGGTTGACGCCATCTTATATACCAACCCGTTGTCCCAGACTCTGTCGAAGGCCTTTGCGACATCTAGGAAGACTATACCCGTGGCCTCCTTCTTGGTATAGCCCTCGGTGATGCGCTCCGCCACCCTAAGGAGTTGGAGAGTGGTTGAGTGGCCGGATCGGAAGGCAAACTGACTCTCCGGGATCAGTTGGAGACCTTCGACTGCTGTGGATGATTTGCTCCACAAGTTTACCTAGGGTCGATAGAAGGCTTATCGGCCGGTAATCTTGTGGAAAAGTCCCTGATTTTCCGGGTTTCTGCAGTATGATGACGTCCGCCACTTTCAAGGGGCTGAGAAAGTGTCGGAATCTGAGGACGGCGTTGGCAATTGTTAGCACGCAGACGACAGCCTTCTTTGGGAGCGCCTTCAGCGCTCGATTCGAGATTCCATCCGGGCCGGGTGCCTTGCGGGGATGGACGGCTCGAATCAGCTAAGGATTTCTTTGTAGTCCGCCGAATCGATGTGTTCTTGAGGCTCCTGCCTTCGAAGACGGTCTACAAAGTTGTCGACGTGGTCTAGATGGTCGAGGTCCGCGTCGTCGTAATTGATGTCACACTGCTGTTCCAGAGCGTCAGCGAAGGCTTCAGCTTTGTCTGGAACAGCGTAGACGACGCCTCGTTCCCCGTGGATGGGCGGAATCGGGGTGGGGCGGTTTCTAAGGGCCTTGACCATCCTCCAGAGGCTGTTGTTTGCCACGTCGAGGGCCTCCAGCTTCTGCTCCCAAGTGGCTTGGCGGTGCTCGTGGAGTGCGCGAGCGTTCGCTTACAGAGGAAGTTCGTTCCGACTATGGACAGTGTTACCAGGCGTTGAGAATTTTATTACTCTGGACGTCCCTTGTGCGCATGCTTGCTTCTACGCTAAATGATAACGGTACTGTTCTCAATTCCTAAATATTTACATATTTAATAATTTAGATTTTCACATTTGGAAACATAATAAATTAAGCATAGTGAGAAATTATTGAGGCACAATTATTTGTATTAATTTACAAAATTAATTATTTGTTGTGTTATAATTTTTCAAGCAGATTACGCTACAACAACATTGAATCAATCAAATTCAAACATCGTGTGGTTGGTTCTCGGGTTATAAGGCCGTGGTCGGAGTTCAGAAACTCCGTCCACAACTGAGGCAGACATCTTCAGAAGAAAATCTTCTAAAAATTAAATTAATGTCCCGTACGTTTTCGCTTCTGACGTCAATCGGGACGTTGCAGGTAGTATTTCTGACGTCACTCTCTCTTTCGCCGTATCGCGGTCTGTTTTTTGCCCCTCGAGAGCGACAAATCAAGACCTAGGTAGATTAAATCCGTCGTCCCTGCTAAAATTATTTTTAAATTTATAAATTTCCACCGCCTCTCTGTATAATCTCGCCTTAGCATCTATCAAATTCAAACAGTTTATATTGACAGTAATTTAAGCAGGAAAAAGATTTACCAATAATTTAGTATAAGATAATCGGACAAGATACGTGCCAATATTTTCCTAATTTACATACTGTAATTTATTTACCTATTGGCATTTTAACTTTGTCATTTTCAATAACCGGGAACAGTACTGTTATCATTTATCGTAGAAGCAAGCATGCGCACAAAGGACGTCCAGGGTAATAAAAATTCTTGACGCCTGGAAACACTGGCTATGGGTACGCACAGAACGCCTTCCGTGCACCTGGGGGGCCCGGCTATGGGTACGCACGGGCACTCCCCAGGAAGGAGGTGAGAGCTGTTCTGGCGCCGCGCTTTGTTCCGAGCGTTGGTGGGGATAATTCTGGCGGGAGCGAGGCGCAGCATCTATCTTGCTTTCGCCGTCGTCTCGCTCTGGCATGCATCGATAGCGTTCGCCGCGCTTTCAGACGGGCGCCTTACAGTATAATACCAAAAAATTAATTTATTTGATCTTACTATGGAAACTATACACCCAAAATAATTTCAATCATAAATTGTTACAAATATCTAAGATAAAGCTCTCAAATTATGTCTTCGCTCATGAACCACTTGACTCACTGAGGTAAAACTTGGCACATATGAGCTTATATTTGTTAACAAGCAAACAAATTCGAAGTGGTCAAAATGTCTGGTAGTGTTGACAAAAATTTATTGATATCTTCAATGAGTGACCAAGTTCAAAGAGCAAAAGTGGACGCATAATCGAATGGTCATCAGGATACATTCATAATTTACTGCAAAAAGTATACCATCAAGGGTATTCTCTATCCACACCGTAAAGAAATGGGTGACAGAGATGAACCTCAGCTATTGAAGTGGACTCTTGCCATAGATGAAAGTTGGGTACCCCTTTACTGATCTCTACCTAAAAACAAGTTGGCTCTATGGCTAGGAGAACGTAAAACTACTCAATGAGAGCCAAAGCAAGAGTTCAGGGGAAAAAAGACGATGTTGATTATGGCAATAGATTTTGATGAAATCGCTTTTTGGCACAAAGAAAATTACCGTCATTAAAGAGGTCTATAAGTCATTCCTTGAGACTTATATCACAAATGGATGGAAAGGAAGGGTGTCAAGGCCCTTATCATTATTCATGGTAATGCCAGACCATACAACTCTCATTACAGAATATTTTATGGAGAACAACTTAGAGACCTAGGGTCACCACCATTCATATTCACCCGATGTGGCTTCCAACTGATTTGAAAGCTCATATATCTGGGATTCGCTACAAAAATTGGGATTTAGTAATTGAAGCAATCAATAAGGGCGATATTGAAAAGTTGGCATAGTGGCCTCTTCAAAGGGGTTACCTGAGTAGTGGGAAACTGTGGCTGCAAAAGATGGAGACTATATTGGTCACCATCGATATAACATTTGTAGTTAATAAATTATTAAAATTTTTGTGTTTATCACAGTAATGAGATATTTAGTTCATGTTGTTATGTGGCCCCGATTTCGCCGGGCTGATGTTACCTGATTCGGAATATTTCGGCCCGTGCGCAACACAAAGGCCCTCCTTTGGAATTTGTAATCCCAAAGGAATGTTACCTCCTGAGGCCGACTTTGTGGCGCCGTGTGCAACACCGGGGGTTAGTTGACCTACCGCGCCGCATCGTGCTAAGCGATCCCGAGTCGACCCGAACGCCACCGACCATAGCCGCCGCGGCATTTCCACCCTGAAACTCTGTACTCCACCAGCAGAGTGGGGCACGGCTGAGCCCTTAAAACCTCAGCCACCAAAGAATTCGCTCTTAGTCGTCAGCCCCTTAAGAAGAAACCATCAAGTGTCATCAGGTGAGTCCCTTTTGGCTTCTTTTGCTGCTCGTTGCCCGAATCTGCTGCTCGCTGTCCGGACCTGCTGCTCGCTTTCCGACTCCGCCATCGGCCCTGCTGCACGCTGCCTGGTTCCGCCACGGGCCCCACTACTTGCGCT
Source organism: Sinelater perroti (assembly GCA_036346155.1). NCBI lineage: Eukaryota > Metazoa > Arthropoda > Insecta > Coleoptera > Elateridae > Sinelater > Sinelater perroti. Next base: position 17,447,883 of record JARFIY010000370.1, on the reverse strand, counting down.
GCTGCACCTAGCTCGCGGCTCGACTTCGCTGCGCCAGCTCGCTGCCCATTTCAGCGCGTATATTAAGTCGTAGGTTAAGTTCTTGTAAATTAGCTAAGTAGGTTAAGTTAGCGTAAGGTAGGTTAAGTTTGTAAGATTGTAAATATAATTCTAATCGTAAGTTGAAGCTGACGCTTCGTTTTTTTAGCTTTCCGTGCCCCACGCGTTGCCAGTCGTAGCGCCCCGACGCCCTATTTATTACCGCCCGGGTATATATATATAATATAAAATACCTTTAGATAATGGAACAATCACATAGCAAGTACTGAACAATAATACTATAAAACACCAACTATAATAGTAAAAGTCATGTCAGATACAAGTTAAATGGTTTTCAAGAAACCAACTAAACAATATGTCCACAACTTTTACATAATGTATCAGAATTAATACAAAAAAAATAATAAAACCAATATAGTGTAGTCTTTAGTTACTATACTTACCTTAGAGAAATGTCGGCCTGTTTTAGCCTCAAACCATTTTAAATCAGCATACTTTTCGCTGAAGTTTTCTAGATCAATGTTTCCCAACTCCTGTATGAAAGTTTCAAATCGAACCAAATTCAAAGTGCCAGCTTCGTTTATGTAGCCTCCCAACTTTGGAAGAACATTCATATATGCATTGTACAATATTGGTAATGCACCATTTACTATGTGCATATTCGGCAGATGTGGAATAAAATCATTCCCCACCAAGAACCCCATCAAAACCTAATAACAAAAAAACACATTTATTACACAAATATTAAATTAATTTATTGGACTATTAGGAAAAAATGTATTGTGTTTAAAGTTACTTTAACACTTTTAACACGCTGCGACTTATTTAATTATATATAAAAACATGGGGCCGGCAAAGAGATTGCTCTGTAAGCAATCCCAGAACGAACTTAAAAAAACCTTTCGAATATCTGGAAAATTATTCGACATAGAATTTTTTCTTCATTTTCGAATTCAGCGTAAAATTTCCTATAAGAATCACATTTAAAATCGTAATGTCGAAAATTTTCCCGAAATTCGAAGTCGAATATCTCGAAAACTATTCGACATAGAATTTTTTCGATTTCATTATTGAAATCAGCGTAAAATTTTCTTTAAGAATTACTCATAAAATCGCAATGTCGAAATTTTCCCGAAATTCGAAGTCGAATATCTCGAAAACTATTCGAGACTTTTTGATTTCGATTTTGAAATCAGCGTAAAATTTCCTATAAGAATCCATTTTAAAATTTTAAAAAATCCATATTTTGTGACAGCGACAGACAGACAGACCGACAGACATATAGAATTCAGTAACGAACTTTTTAAGTTCGTTGAAAATATATAAATACGTTACAAAACACGAACTAAGGTCATCAAGAATAATAGAGTTAAAAATTGAAAAAAAAACATTAAATAAAGGTCCCAACTGAAGGAACAGAAGAAAAAACAATAGATGAATTTTACATAGACTTACGAAATAAAACAAAAGAGAAAAATGACAGAATACTTATAATAAACAACTAGAGTAGGAAATGATATAAATGCAGGAATAGAAACAAACTCATAAATTATATAATGTACACAAGAGAAAAGGAAGAAGAAATTAAAGAGATAAAGACGTTGAACAAAGCAGAATTAGGTACACAGCATAGATTAGTACCTAACAGCAAAAATACAAAATACAACCAGAAACCAAGAAAGTAACAAAAATAACTATAAAATAAAAAAACAGTTGAAAATCATACCAAAGAGACGGACTGCAAATTCAATAAAAAATTAATTCTGACAGAAAGATGGGAAATTATGAAAAAAATAATTTATAGTACAACAATAGATATTTGTGGAGTGACAAAGTATAAAAACTGCAAAAGGGACAAGTTAGTCGACACAAGAAAAATAAAAAAAAAAGAAAAAAGAAAAAAGCCTAGAAAAATATATAAATACGAAATAAGGAATAGTATATAAGAGTAAGAAACATAGTAAAACAAAGAAGTTGGAACGAGTTTGGAAAAGAATTAAACGAAACATATATGACAAATAGCAACTAGATATGCCACACATTTTGAAAACATGGAGAATATTTCATAGAAAAGTTTAACCTAAAAAGTAAGACAAAAAGAAAGAAAAAGATAATAAAATGAGAAAGAAGGGAGGGGATGTAGATAGTCATTGCAAAAATAAAAATAGGAAAAGCGCGTGGAGAAGATAAGATAGACCCAAATATACAGTATACATACCAATAAAAGTAAGGATAAGACAATAGATAGAAAACAAATTGAAAGAACAAGCTTTAGAAAATATAGGCAAATGACAATATATTTATTATAAGAAATTTAATAGAGTCATAAACAAATGGAAGAGCAATTAATTTTTACAGTTATAAGTGTTAAAGCAGCTTTTGCTACAGTTCAAAAAGAAATAATACATAGGGCAATGCAAATGTTAGATATACATCAACAAATAAAACAATTGTCAATTATGAAAACGTAAAAACACAAATAAATGGAGAAAAGTCAAAGGAATTTTATTTAAAAACCAGTATTAATCAAGGAGATAGTCTAAGCCAGCCCATTGCTATTCACAGTAATGAACAATTACTAAAAAAATGTAAGAGAAAGAGCATTAAAACTACAAACTCTGGTCAGACAGAAATCTACTCCCCATAAAAATAGACCGTCTTAATGTATGCAGACGATGGCAGGTAACGACTCCGAAATGCAAAAAATTAATTTTGAAAGGAACAAATAAACAAGATGAAATGGAAATCAAAACGAATAAAACTAAAATAATTGTAATAAAAAGGTAACAACAACCTGAAAACACAGAGATAATATGTCAACTCTTGACTGACAGTTAATGGCCCAAACTGAATGACAACACTGATTTCCTGTGATTTTTTTAGACGAAAAGAATTTCACCCAAGACAGGAAGATGAATCACCAAAATAACTGTTGGATTTGCCAAAATGCCTCTGAAGTACCTACTACCATGCTAACAAAGTTTCTCGCTTCTGTGATGAACCTAGAGCTTATGAGCAGAGGTGGGATAATTGTCAAGCCTTGTATAAAAGAGATAGCTGCAGACGTATGTGTTCCAGCAAGACTCCGCTCCAGCCCACAAGGCAAGGAAAATCCAGACATGGCTACACAACAATTCATATTGCCACTGGGCCCCCAACTTGTGGCCACCTTTCAGCCTCAACTACAAGGTCTTCTGACCACTAGGAGTGGCACGTGATCAAAACAAAGGTCAATGAGAACCAATATAACACTAAGAACAACTTAAAGGCCTCCATAAAGGAAATAATGTCACATACGGACAGCATGATTCTCAATATTATTTACTTTAATTCTGTTAAGTTTCATGCAAATTAATTTAATTGTCCTTGTATATCAATATTACTTTCATTGCTTATTCATTTTTTTGATTTACTTCAATGACGTTATAGTAGGTGCATAAATAAGTTCTCAGCTTTAGATTTCACAGGATGCAAATCACAGTTTACATGTAACGTATTAGTCCGCCCTCTTGCGGTTTTAAAGCAATGACATTTGGTCTTTCGAAACATCATGTGATTTGGCGTTTGATGCACAAAACCTCAATAATCAGCTGTATTCACGATGGCAATCACAAAAGAGCATATTCGATTATCTATCCACTTCACATTTCATCTTAAGAAAAACGGTGCTGAAGCCACCGAAATGATTTGTGCTGCATATGCTGCAGAATGCTGTAAGTATTGCAACGTGCAAAAAGTGGTACCAAAACTTACGCGGAGGAGATCAACCATGCGCTGGACGCCCTCAAACATTTGACACGGATTAGCTGCAGACGCGTTAAACTGGGAACTTCTCCACATGCGGCATTTAGCCTAGACAAGGCCCCTTCCGATTATCATTTATTCCGGTCGTTACAGCATCACTTGGCCGATACTCACTTCAAAACAGAAGAAGAAGTCTGAAAATGCATCGATAACTTTATCGTCCCCAAGCCGGTGAGCTTCTATCACCAGGGAATTCGCAAGCTACCCAAAAGATGGCAAAAGGTCATCGATGGCAACGGAGAATACTTTGATACTTGAGCTTTGTTTTGTTCATTTTTAAATAAAACTTTAATTTTACAGAAAAAAGCTGAGAACTTATTTATACACCTATTACAATATTAAATTATGGCATTCCTCAAAATAAACATAAATGTATAATTTGTATAGGATTAACATTGTGCAACCTTACCCAATCATCTATAATCTTATCCAAGTCAAATCCAAATGGTAATTTATCTTTTAAAGAATAAAATTCCAATTCAAGATATTCCCTCATAAGTGAAAGGTGCAGTAAGAAGAATGTGATCTGTTCAGGACTATTTGCTCGTTTGTTAGATTTCTTGCCAAACTTTACCTATAATGCCACAGTTATAACTACTATAAGTAACATATACACAACTTTTACTTCTTCTCTCAATAAAGAAAAATGTGGTTCATGAGTACATAATCCCAACATAATCAAGTCTGCATCTAATCCATACAAACAATGCCTTGTGTTGGGATCATATCCGGGTTGTGCACGAATGTATCGAATATAATCCATAATTTTGTGTTCTCCTTCTCCAGGTGTCTACAACAACTTCATTTAGTATAGTTTAACAAAAAGCAAATTACAAGTACCTCATGTCCGGACAATATTATCTTACAATTTTGCCACAACTTATCGGTCGATATCTTACTGACAACAAAATATTTCAGTTGCTCATGCAGCCGAGCCATAAATACTGTTCCAGGTGTAATGCAATTCGAGTCAAATCTCGCTTCCTCGGGCAACACTTCTCCCCGCTCTCGAGCTTTCGTTTCCAACGTCTGTGCCTCTTTCACAGACCGAAATCTTCTGCCGCGCTGCTGGTTCATTTTAGCTCTCGGAGCTACCCCGTCCACAGCCATGAAAAACAATTTTCTCGGTTTAATCATGCGGAATAAGACCTCAATGTAGTGGAAAATGTCCTGAAATATTTTTTCTTCCGAGATGCGGAAATGAGGATTGCCGTCGTCTGGATGCGAGCACGTATGAATAATTCCGTTCATATCCAGGTATAAGTTGTCGAACTCGGGAATCTGCAAAAAAGCTGTTACAATGATATCGGTTCCAAGCGCAAGTGAAATTAATCACCTGATATTCCTTAACGACCTCGCTTAAGCATGGATACCTCTCGCTTATGTACCGGAAAAACTTTGGTACTCCCATTTTTAAACGAAAAAGATTCGAAAAGATTAAAAAATGCTTTCATAAACATATAAACCTTCGTTGACATTCGGTATTGTTAGCAAGCTATCAGAATGATTTCCAAAATCCCTAGGTGAAAATCAGGTTAGCCAACTAATTCCAACCACAAATGGCCGTTGCTTTTAATTAAAAATACTCCAAAACTTGGAAAAATATACGTGATATTAAAGTGAAATATTTTATTTTTTTGTCATTTTATAATTGAAGCCAAAAAAGTAAAATCTTATTAGAATTAAAATAAAAATATATGTTTTTTTTACAACAATGGTATCCTATTGTAGTCGTTTTTTGTAGGAATCTATCCTACATGCCGACAGATGTCAGTACGTATTTATTTAGAATGGAACAATGTTTACATTATCCACGTGTAGAAAACACTGTTTTAAACACAAATTATCACGGGGCTGGAGTAAATTGACGATTTTATTTGGTTGTTAACTTTGATTCTTTCCATCTCAGTTGTATAATGTTCCCAATTTATGGAAATCAAATACCCAAATATTTGTTATTGATAAGTAATGTAATTATTTTAAACATAGAAAATAATACGACACTACGAATATTTGTTTTATTTTTAGATTACAAGCGTTTGTTTTATCAAATCCCAAAGAACTAAAGATGATGAAAGACCCAAGCTGTTCAACTAATGAGAGGATAACTCAAGTTGTTCATTAACAGTTGTACATTAATTATTCTATTCTTTTGTAGGAAACTTCATTTAGACCATTTAATTTTGCTTCATCTGATTTCTCCGAAATAGTCAAATTGACAGGTTGTGTGGACAAAACCTTACTGATAAAAGATATTTTCAAGAAATGCCAAAGATTCTGATAACTGCCCCACGTCAATTTGGCAAATCCACCAAGATGGACATGGTAAGAAATTCGTCGAGATCCAGGTGGATGAAAATGGAATCGTCATCGAGAGAGAAAAATTTTCAGCTTGCAAAATTTTTGAGGATAATTGATTTTTTAACGAATTGCCGTGTGCTATATTCGCAAATACTTTAAAAAGCGATCAGTATGTGCAGCTGGCTCTACTAACTAAGATTAATTATATTGTCTTAGTTGGTTTGTCTGCTGACAATAATATAGAAAAATACATTACCTAGGTGATCATCCATTTGTGAAGTATAATACTTTGATTGAATCAGAAGTTGATGCTCTTTTGTCTAAATTTAAAATAAATGACAGTGAAAGGAGTGATATCAAACGTTTTTATAATGCTTATTGCATCAAAGAGCGTGTGAAATTATTTTGTTTGTGGTCAGAGCTACACTATTTAAAGGCAAAAGTATTAAAATCTTATTGGCAACAGTCCAGATCTGTCTGTGGCCTAAAGGAAGCATTGTATTTTCCTTCAATTCGGATTGCTGTAGAAAAATTGATGAAAAACGAATGTAAGAATAATGAAATTATTGATAACGCAAAACTAGATGATGTCGTTCAATTATATTTATTAAGTTGTACAGACAAAACGATTGTAAATCTGATTTGTTTTTATATTTTATTCCCCGGCAAAGTTATCTAACATATAAAGGTCCAGAAAATAGTATAACAATTATAAATGACGAGGTATGTGTATATCTTTTTCAGACATTGAAAGTTTTCAGGAGTTTATTCAAATTTTTGAAAGCCTTACATCGTAACTGGATAGAATTTAAAAAAACGAACGTATATTTCATTTTTTTTACATATTTTTTGTAATATCTAACAATAATGTTGAATTTTTTGAAACTAAATATAGACCTGATTTAATCGCCATAAAGGGTAAAACTGTCTTTATGGTTGAGATGAAATTCAGTCAGGACAGCAAGTAACAGAAGAAAAATATTATACAAATTTGAAGGTCTGGAACATGTAGTGTAGTTACGAGTTAATGTGAATGAAGATTTATCTTAATCTAGCTGTCCTTGTTAATTAGATATAAATAAAGCAGAGTATTTCCCAATGCTAAATTATATACGTACCTATTATTGTGAAATAAATATTTTTTCTTTGTGAAAACAGATCTCTTTGTCCTAATATCTTATAGAATATTAAAGTAACTTTATTAAAAATCACGAAATTACTAAAATAATTTTTGCATTTTTAATCAATTTTGTTTTTCACTTTCTTCTTCCAATTGTTCATATTCTCTTCTAAATCTGTCTGAACTGCCTACCTCTATCTTTTCTATGGCCTTGCTCTCTTTTGTTTCTCTCTAGTATGTTCCAACCTATTACTTTTGCTGTTCTATGCTGTGCCATTTTTTCAAGATGACAAAGCCACTGTATCCTTGCTTTTATTACCTTATCTATTTTTAGTTCTCCATATGTCATAAATCTTCTGGTTTGTTTTGCTTTCATATCCATATTCGATTTTATTCTCTCCTATTATCCTCCTAATTATCTTTCTTTCCCACCTGTTCAAACATTTCGTGCGTCTTATTTAGAGCAACATTCACAGCCTTGGTCTTAATATTATTTTATATATTCTAATTTTTGTAGTTTATCATTTCAGTATTTTGCTTTATTTGCGTTTCTAAGTGCCATGTTTTAAAACATTCCTCAAAATTTTAATCAATTTTAACCTTTTCGGTGAATTATGGGCTTTCTTGAAATTTATGAAATGTGAATAGTTTGTATATTGTACCCCTTTCCTTCTTAAATCCAGCCTGGTAGTCTCCTATATGTTCTTTCCCAGATCGATGATAAATAAATGACAAATAATATATCACGAGATAAACATGAATTTAAAATAAAACTAGGTAAAATAGAAACCCAGGATTTTTGCTAGAATTACCCAAATAATAGGATAATGAAAGTCGTGTGATGTTCACACCAGATTTTTTATGCAAGGTTTGGCAACAAATCGGTTCGAATGAAGTATTGACCTTTCAAATCAGTTCATAACTGTAGAAGTTGTAATGTTAGTTACAAACAAACACACATACATCGTTACATTTTTGCAGTTTTATAGAGTAGATTTTGTCTACATAAGGTGATTCATGTCCATATTACAAAATTATGCGTAAGGTGGGTGCCATATCTGCCCGCTCCAGAGCAAAAAAAAACAATTCTATATGCAAACATCACCAGTTTGTTTAAAAATTTAAGGGATTTTTATAAAATACAACTCAAATAGATCAGTATCAAACTCTGTCGAAACTCGAAACGTAACCATTTAGAATGATCAATTCTCATTCCTTAGTAGAGAGAGAGAGAGAGAGAGAGAGAGAAGCCAATTGAATTTTATAATAATTTTATGAAACATTTTGCGGTGATACCATTGCACAAAAACATTTGTCCTTGAATTGTCTAGAAAATTTTTTCAAAATTTTCTACTTCTCTGAATATCGAATCTTATAAAAAATCAATCTCCGCTGCACAAGGAGTTTTTTAAAAAAATAACTTTTAGGAGTAGTTCCAAAAAAACTTAGTTAACAATATTTTTCATATCTGGTATGAAACAGGTTATCTGGCTTTTTAGAAAATTCTTTAAAAACGTCATGAAGCTTGTAACTTTTAATAGCGCGTTCCTGGAAAACCGGCTGGGCGACTTCAACCCCAGTCTACGCTGCCCCCAGAGCATTCCACCTCCCCCTTCATAGACTTTCTTGGAAATTTGTCTGAGGACAATGACATCGCATCCTGCTTAGCGAGAATTCTAGGATAACACTGACCCCATTTATCTGGACCGACTGTAGTAAATCGATGTCATATTTTTATTCCCAAATTTTCAAATATAAAACGCATTTAAAATGTTTTTTAAGTTATTCCATTTATATTACCAATTATCTTATCGAAGAAATTGTGGTAGCTTAAATAAAATACAACGAAAAGGACCATGTAAAAAACAAACGCAAGAGGAATCGGTACATAAGATTTAAACATCATAATGCCAGGACAGAAAAAATAGAGACAAAAAAAATGTAAAAAAAAACATATCGTTGCATGGCGAGTAATGGAGTAGAATGTGCAGAGAATAAAAAAACTATTTCGAATGCAGTATTTTGTGAAAGAAAGTTAAAGACGGTATTGAGCACTATTTAAGGTTTAAGCGAAACTAAAAAGAAAGTATACTTATTAAAGTAAAATTGCGTAAGTCTCAACAATACACATAGCAAGTAGCATGTAGAAGCAATTGGGAAAAAACACAAAAATCAAATGTAAGTTAAAAGCTTAATAATAACAACAAACAAAAGGAAAGTGAAATGGAAGATTATACAATAAATAAATGAGGTCAACCTAGAAAAAGATACCCAAACGGGAAACCACTAGTTCAGATAACAATTAGTAATAAAAAAGAATATATAATTACGACAATATCGGGAAAAACGATAAAAAAGGGAAACATAAAGAACACCCTTCCCACTGATGAGATTTTTTTCCTTCAATAACACAAAAGATGCCTCGCCATCTCGTCCGTTAAGACAACATTAATGTTGAACTGAAGTCTTCCCTAGCATTGGGAGTTCTAAATCTTAGAACGTCCTCCAAGGTAAAATTTCTTTTCTAGAACTTTCGATACTATATGGATATAGTAATATGGTGAGGTCGATTATCTTTCTTGTTGTAGTTACTGCAGCTTGCTATTCTTTAAACCTAGGTACTTAACGATGATAAAGATATCTCTCTGTAAGATCAAACAATTACTAAATAGAGAAAAAATTGTTGAAACCGACATACTTAATATTCGTTATTTACGTGACAAATCCATTTTTGCCTCTTAGTTTTAATTCAGATCTATTTAGATCTAATTGTACAGTACCATCTTGTGTCGTTTTTTATTTGATCTTAAATTTATTTGTATTTTTACCGATATATAGAACGTTATAAGAAGTTCTGTAACCTGAAAAATCTAAAAATGTTAAAGCTTTCTTTTTAAAGTCGACTTATTTTCGGCTTCTTTAATATCCATATAAATCAAATTGCTGCTTTGCTTCGTTGTGTCTTTAAGTAATCAACAGTTTTAATAGAGTGTCAAAGCTTTATATGATTCGTGAAAGTCATAGATTTTCTGCGAATATATCTCTAAAGCTTTAGACCACCTTCATCCTAAAATTAAAATAAAATGACAATGAACATAATTTGCTTTAAAAATTCTTGTACATATATGGTAATTTATTTAAAAAATACAAAAATAAAACTATAATCAAACAATAGTTTTTACAAAATTCATATGTGAGGTAGAAAGCTCGACAATAAAAGAAACAGATAGAAAAGGAATAGACTATGTTGAGTTCTAGTTCTGAAAAAAATATTTGCGCAATATTTGGACCGCATAAAAAATAACTTCCCATTCATTCAAAAAAAAAAGATAAAAGTTGATTAATAATATATAGGTAACGTAATTTCCAATACTATAAATATATAAATACAAGACAAAGGGCCAACATGGAAAAATTAGTGATACAAAAAAGAGACTAAACGAATAGAATAGGTAAAATCTAACATATATAAGCCATATAGAGGACAGAAAACTATGGAAAGAGATCACCAACTCCAACTAAAGACACACAGAATTACAAGTTAAGAGTTAAATATAATTGTAACAATTGCAGACCAATATATGCTTAAGGTATTTATGTTCAAGTTAAAAATAAAAAGATTCGGTTGGGACTCTATCGAAAAACTCAAAACGTAACTCTTCAGAAGGATTGTTTTTTGGTGCCTTCACAAATAGTCAATGGAATTTTGTATTAACTATAGGAAAGATGAAGTAGAACAGACATCAGTGGAGGAAGATCCGTCCTGGAAACAACCTGCAAAACTCTTAGTGTACAAAAACAAAAGCCTTCAGACTTTCGAACCGTTCGATATCTAAAAGTCTGACCTAAGCTATTATCGATTCATAGATTTTATAAAAAAAATTTGATCGGTACCGTCGCTCAAAAAATGTTTTAAAAAGTTATCTTTAGGAGTAGGCATAACAGGACATTTTAAATTAATAATATTTTTTTATATTCCCTTTCTGCTATATTTTAAATAGGTAGACAGTGTACGCGCTCCTGGAAAGCCGGCTGGGCGATTTCAGCTCCAGTTTGCTCCACCTGCAACGCCTTCCACCGCACCATTTACAGACCTTGGAAAATTGTCTGGGGGTAACGTATCGCACCTGTCTCGTGTGTTTGGCCGCAGCAAAATGTTGCCATATTTTTATTTAAACATTTCAAGTATATAGCATATAAAGTTTATAAGTATTTCATAAAAAAATATTTAACGCTGTTTTTAAGTTGTAATCCTATTTACATTACACATTTCGAAAAGAAGGCTGAGCTGCGTTACATTTTTCCAAAAAATACGCAAAAAGTTGGGCAAAATTGGGCAAAACTCAACTAAGCAAAACTATAGAACAACAGCGACAAAAATATGGAATGCAAAACCGTGATAAATAAAACTAAAAACGAAATGACTTTTTATAAACATAATTTCAAGGCCAGAACATGTGGGTAAATACAAATAAAACTAAAAGCAAGAGAAAAAATCCAAAAATAAAATACAGTAAAAGAGAAGAAGATAAAAGGATATTGAGTGAATATAAATGAGAAAGGTAAAGTTTAAAAAATAGTTAAACGTAACCTTATCATTATGAGGTAGTAATAAAAAAATGTGTAAGAAATAAACAAAGAAACTTTAAAATATATTAGTAATAAAACAGATACAAAAAATAAGGAAAATATAAAAAATATCGACTTTATATCGTCGAATTAAGGGTAACTACATAAAAATATTACAATGCAATAGTCGGGAAAAAGAAATACAAGAGATTGGTGAAAACAGAATTTGGAAATTCCCAGCCGTTCTCGAGTTATTGCTCGGACGGACGGACAGACAACATGAAGTTAGTAAGTGACTCCGCTTCGCTTCGCCACTTAATAAATGTAAAATTAGACTCTAAGATGTAAAGAATGAGATGTTGAAGGCCTCACAACAATAGGAAACAAAAAATCAAATAGAAACTCTAGAGAATTATATAAGATAATCAACAAAAAGATATAAAAGAGCTTAATAAAGATCAAAGTATGCAGAAAATTAATGTAAATAAACCACATACAAAATAATGTAAAGAGCAAGAAGAAGATGTGGTTAAGAAAACAAAAGAACAACAACTTTGTAATTAACAGGTGCATAGAAGGCAAAAACATAATTTATAGCATACTCATTTCTACAATGAGAGTTAAGAAAAGGAAAAGTAAAGAAATTAAGAGGGCCACAGCAATACATACACATATGGTCATTAAGGTTCCTTTCCACACTAATTCGTTGCTTGATAGTTACTTAAAACACGCATTTGAAGGAACAGTGCAAAAATAAACAAAAGCGGTATTCAATTTTTTTTAGTTTTAGAAATGATGTAAATCATTCATGAAACCCACTTTGGGTAAACGAAATTAAACTTTAAGCTTATTGAAAAGTCTAAGGCATCTGTCATGGCAAAAACCAAAGACAAAGAAAAGAGCAAAAAGTGCATATATTTTCAGAGAGTTTTTTTTGGGAACGCCGCGAAAGGATTAATTACATCAAGAAAGAGACAAACATCACTGACGAATGCTATACGTCACTTTTGGGAAGGTTAAAAGTAGCAATTGCAATGACTTAAAAGTGTCATTTCATTGCGACAAACAGTGTCTAATCTAAGGTTTAAAATTCTCCCCAACTAGTCGATACTATCTGCTTCCAAAATTCAAAGCATTCCGGGTGGACAATAATTTAGATCAAACGAAAAGACGATACGAGCGTGGAATGTTTTGAAGGTCCCAGAGAAAAAGCAAATTTTATAGTCAAACCTTGTATTTATATGCAGTTACAACATTATAAATTAAAAAAATATATATATACTAACCTTAATGAAGATTGTAGTATTCAGTGTACTCTGTAATCCATCCAATCCAATGAAAAAGCTTCTGGTGGATAATTGGTGTATTGATAATTTATCGTTAGGGAAGTAGAAACGAAAATTGTAATTTGTCCCCTAAAAACCCAGTTTTAAATAATTTGTTACAATCTTTAAGCAGTCAACTTACCACAGTTAAAAGATTCACGCCATTCCTTGGTACATCTATTTCCATATATTATAAGATACATAGCTAGTATTTCAAATATTTATCTACTTTTGTTTACTCTTGCTTTGCTATTGGTTGAGTCATTCGATCATTTCCATAAATTTCGTTTTACTTCCACTTTTAAAGCTTCAGTTTTATTTTATTGTAGCTTTTATTTTGGCCGATTTATAAGTTTTGTTTGTTCGCTGCGTGATATTTAAGCAATTCAGGACCGGTTCTAAAGCCTACGGAAACCATCTGAAAAACACCTGGAAATTTTCGCATCATGTCCGTCGCTCAACCGTGACGGCTTAGGGGCCGCTACAGGCGGCGTTCCAAAATTCGTTATGAACAATAGGTACTAACCAACCCCCAAGATTTCATTGGAAAAATTCAGATATCCTGAATCGATACTAAAATTGAAATTTATGAAGTAATTAAAAAACAAAAAATTAAAAAGCGCTCCAATTGACATTATACCTTTAGAAGGAATAAAATAAAAAAATAATAAAACGAAAACTTTCAAACCTAATGTAATCAAATTAATAGTTTCAAAAGAATCACAAACTAGGGTTTATATGACCCAAAATAGAAAGCTATTGATTCTGGAATCTATCCCCTCCCCCTTAAACATAAAGTCGTTCTTTTTAGAAAGCAACTCTGGTACCTTGCTTTCCATTTATCTTTCTTATAACCAGCTCTAGCTAAATAAACGGCTTACCCCACTACTTGGCTGATCCACTTGTCGATATTACTACAAAAACTTTAAAAAATGGAACAAGCATATTATTTTAGTTAAAGATGGATGATAATAATTTTACTCTACGTACCTGATGACATTATGCTTAAATCACTACATTACACTAAAACACATAACCCGTTTTGTTTCCAGCATTAATAGACGAAATAAAATAACGAAAACGTTAAAGAAGGATTGTGTAACTTAAAAAATCGCCAGCTAACATGACATTAAATAACATTTTAAGATCGCATTAAGTGAAAGTTTCATCGTTCATACAGAAAACATAGCCCACCCCAGAAACTTTAAAGACACTCACCAATTTCCCGAACATCTACGCCGTCATCTCGAACCTACCTTTAGATGACTTCTTTACCACGGCTGCTCTCGCTGCTTCCAACGTCGTCTCCAGTGCTGCTCGAACTCTGTCCTCCTGTCCAGCACAACACCAAATACTTAGTCTATCTTGTTACATAACACTCAAGTTTACTATCTCGGTCACACGAAATACACTACTTTTACTAGCAATTTTGCGATCACACCTCGACTGAACATAATTCGCGAACTTCTATCACTAACAACGTCTGTTGCACTTGTTTTGGCACAGGTAGTGTACATCTTGATTGGTCGAGTCGTGGCTAAGTGTCAACAAGAGAAGGACAAATATTTGTTATTCACAATTTTTTTTTTAAATAAACAATGTATCTTTTTATACCACACGCGATAAAAACAGAAGCAGATTTTTGAGGCATAAATATTAGAACTTTTTATGGCTTACTGTATTTTGTTCTTTCTGATTTGTTAAGATTGGAAAAATTACTGCCTATATTTAATAAAACAAGCGACAGATCAATTTTTTAGGGTTAATTAAAAAATAAAATGCTTAAGGCATCTAAGGGTGAATAAATTTTACCCTACCATAATTAAACAGGAAAAATTTAGAAAGAAAAATCTTGGGCTTTCAAACTTGCGTTATAATTGAACTGATGCTTTTATTATTTGCAAAGAAAGCATTGTCTAACACCAAAAATTTTAAGGACACTCGTCAATTTTCCGGAACATCTACGCCGTTATCTCGAACCTACCTTTAGATGACTTCTTTAGTCCGGCGTATTTTGCTGCTTCCAACGTTGTCTCCAGTACTGCTCGAACTCAGTTCTCCTTCCCGGCACAACAAGTACTTAGTCTGTCTGATTACACGGCACTCACGTTTACTATCGCGGTCCAACGGAATACACTACTTTTACTAACACTTTCCGATCGCACTTCCATCATTAACGACGTCTGTTGCACTTGTTTAAGCACAGGTAGTTTGTATCTTGATTGGTCGAGTAGTGGTTAGATTAGACACAAGAGCACTACAAATACCAGTTACGAGGGAAACTGTACAAAAAGAATGAAAACCTAGATCAGATGAACAATGACAATGATGATATTACCAAGATATGGAAAGCACTGAGAGATGGCATACTTAATCCGTGGAAATAAATATTAATCAAATATATAGTACAAAAACATAAAATAGATGACCAATGAGATTTTAAATATGATGAATCAACGAAGGATATACAGAAACATAAAAAATAGGAAAAGATATCAGAAAAAAGGTAAAACAAGCAAAATAAAAATATTACCAAGACAAGTAAGTGTAACGAAATTCAGAAGTGTGAGAAAAAATATGGTATATTCAATCTGCATAAAGAAGTGAAAAAATTAGCAAACTTACAAAAAAGAATCAGACAACTACTTTTTTATTTAAAGATGGAAAGATGTTAATAAGTATAGAAGACAAACTTTAACAATAAGGGAATACACCAAAGAGTACTTATAGATGATAGAACTGATCCAGAAAAACTATTTACAAATAAAGAGGAAATTGGTACGTATATCACCAAAGAAGAAATATTGTATGGTTTTAATAATATGAAAGATGGAAAATTCCGGGATCTGACAAACTCTCAAGTGAAATCCTAAAAATTATTGATATGAAACATATAGATACATTGGTCAATCTGTTCTATAAAATAGACAGATCGTAAAATATTTCTAAAGCATAGTCGGCGTCTATTTTTATTCGCTTACCAAAGAAAATAAATTTAAAGGAATGTGGTGATTATCTTACCATTAGCTACAGTTTAAAATTATTCCTGAAAGTTATCCGTAATATTGAAAGTTAGACATGGATATGAGTGACACTCAATGCGATTTTCAAAGAGGGTTGGAAACTCAAGAAGCTCTCTTCTCGATTCCCGAGATGCTTAGATGTCAACCAAGATGTATACTCATGTCTTATCGATTGTAATAAGGGGTTTGATAAAGTCCGTCACGATCAACTAATAAGTTTTCCTCGAAACACTTAGACTATAAAGATCTTTAGATTATATCAAAACTGTATTATAGCCAAAAAACTCCAATAAACATTAACAATGAAGTAGCAAAAGAAATAGAAATAAAAAAATGAGTAAGATAAAGATGTGTTTTGTGGCCAAAACTCTTTGATGCATATTCTGAGTATCCATATTCTGAAGAAAACCTTAAAACTTTCTCGAAGGAGGGACGACTGAATTCATAGTTGATAGAACACCAATTAATAACATTAAATACATCTAATGACGCGATTAGCCGCATGTAGTGAAGAATATAGACTAACACTTAATATTGAAAATACCAAATTCTGGAAAATATTGAAAACTCACAGAAGAATGGAAGCCTTAGTAACAATGGGAAAAACGTCGAAAAAAGTAAATAGCTACACATATTTTGTAACAATGATAAGCCAGGCAAACGACTATACTCGCGATAGGAATATAAAAAGGTCGAGCAAATTTGATCAAAATAAAACGAGTCTTAAGTAAGCAAAGACCTGAGTTTACAATTAAGAACGCGATTAGCAAAATGCTACGTCTTTACTACTCTTCTCTATCGAGTAGACACATGGACCTCATACGTAACAAGTCTCAAGAAAAACGAGAACGGTGTAATACCGTAAAGGAAACTTTCCACAGCGGTGCGAAATCGTAACGGTCACTTCCGGTTACCGTTAACCGATTTGGGCGAAAATCAATCCCATGAAAGTTACTGACCTAAGATGTGTGTATGCCAAGTTTGAAGTCAATCCGTTGAATAGAACGGAAGTTCAGACACGTGCAAACAGACAGGACGATAATCTCATTAACTTTCTACTATAAGCTCCACTTTAGAAAGTTAATGAAGTATTAGAAATATGAAAAATATATAAACAAGGAAAAGTCAAAATAAAATTAGAAATAGAAGGAAAATATCTTAACCTGGAAAGAAAGAAGAAAAGTAAAGTTTGTTTACAAACACTTTAGAACTAGAAGTATACACTGGAAAATGTATGGAGTAAACATAGGAGGAAAAAAATTATCGAATTTAAAATTTGCTGATTATATAATCTTATTATCAGAAAGCAAATTCAATCTAAAGGATATGTTGTAAGAACTGTAAAGGAAGTGTAACGAAGTGGGATTAAAACTAAAGCTTGTAAAATTACAATAGCCATAATGATTGCCAACCTTCGACACGGAAATGGTGCTTAAAGAAGCAGAGCCTCTTGATTGGTTGAACAGTAAAGAAAAAACCTTGCATAAAAACAAATCTCTAAATAATAAATACAAGACTTACCCTATCACTTTAATGATCCACCTGTCGGTCTTACTGCTACCCTAAAATTAAAACAATAGAAAAAAAGCACTTTCAAGTTAAATATTGTTGATAATAATTTAATTTTACATACCTAGTGATTTCATGTTTAAATCACTATATAACACTGTAACACATAACCCGTTTGTTCTTCGGCACTAATAGAAGAAATAAAATAACGAAAGAGTTTGTAGACATATGATTTTATAACTCATAGAAATAATTTAAACCCACATTTTGACGGACTGAAGCCGAAAAGAAAAAAGTACAAAGAAGAACTTAAGACCTTAAAAAGAGCACGAGAAGAACGTAATATTAAATAATATTTGAGGATCTCATTGAAGTGAAATTCCATTGTTCATAGAAAACAATGCCCACCACCAGAAACTTTAAAAACACTCACCATTTCCGGAACATCTACGCCGTCATCTCGAACCTACCTTTAGATTATTTCTTTACCTCGGCTGCTCTCGCTGCTTCCAACGTTGTCTCCAATGCTGCCCAAATTCAATCTACCTCGCCGGTGCAACACCAACTATTTAGTCTGTCTTACTACGTAGCACTCGCGTTTACTATCGCGGTCACACGGAAAACACTACTCACACCTCGGCTGAACATAATGCGCGCACTTCCATCACTAACGACGTCTGTTTCACTTGTTTGAGCACAGGTAGTGTGTATCTTGTATATTTATAGAGTAGTAGCTAAGTGTCAGCAGAGGAAGGACACACAAAAACAAAGCAATGCGTCTTTTTATGCAAAGAAGTTACATATTTTTTAGCAAAAATTGCTAGAACTTTTCGTGGCTTTCTATATTTATCATTAAGTTTGGAAAAGTACTCCCTACATAATAATAAAACTAGAGATTTATTAAAATTTTAGATTAATTAAAAAATAAAGTAACTAAAACATCTTTGAGCAAATATTTTTATACCGCGTCCAAATAATCGAAAAATAAATTTTAACCTATCCAAGTTAAACATAAAAACATTAAAAAGAGAAATTGTGGGCCTTAAAACTTGCATTAGAATTAAATTGGCCCATTTATTGTTCACAGAGAAAGCATTTCTCACCACCAGAAATCTTAGTGACACTCACCGTTTTCAGGAACATCTACGCCGTCATCTCGAACTTACCTTTAGATGACTTCTTTACTACGGCTGCTTCCAAAGTCGTCTCCAACAGTGCTCCATCGTCGCCCTCCTCGTCAGACCAGCACGAAGTACATAGATGTCTTATTGCATAGCACTCGAACGTTCACCAACGCGTGCACACGGAATACACTACTTTTACAAGTACGTCGCGATCACACCACGACTGAACATAAAGCGCGTACTACTATCACTAACAACGTTTGTCGCACTTGTTTAGGTCCAGCTATTGTAGAGAGGAAATCGATTAGTCAAATTATGGTCAATGAAAAATACAGATATTCGGCCCACGAGATTTTAAATATGATAAATCAAAGAAAAATATACAAAAACATAAAGAAGTAGAGAAAGATATCAGGAAGAAGTTAAAAAAGCAAAATAAAAATATCATCAAAACAAGGGCAAAGAAACTGAGGAGCTTGAGAGGAAATATGATTTATTCAATCTGCATAAAGGAAGTGATATAATTTGCAAAGCTTTCAAAAAGTAATCAGACAACTGCTTCTTTAGATACAGACTGAAAGATGTTAATAATTACAGAAGACAAACTTTAACAATGGAGGGAACACACCAAAACTTTATTTGAGAATGATAAAATTTAAGTACAGGAAATATCTACAAATCAAAATGAAATCGGTACAGATATCACAAAAGAAGAAGTATGCTGTAAAAGATGGAAAATTCTTGGGCCTGACAAACTCTCAAAAATTATTGATACGGAGCATGGGGATACATCGGTCATCGGTATATTAAAGAATGGCTGGTGTCTACTTTTATCTGCTCACCCAAGACAACAAACACAAAAAAATGTAGTTTAATGTTCCACACTTTAAAATTGTCCCTTAAAATTATACATAACCAAATATATTGGAAGTTATAATGTGGATTTTAAAAGGCGCTGGAAACTGGAGGAGTCATCTTCTCATTTAATGTATTAATTCAGAGATGCTTAGATGTCAACCAATATGTATATGCATGCTTTATCGATTGTAATAAGGGGTTTGATAAAGTCCATCTTCGAAACACTTAGACTATAAAGATCTTCAGAAAATATCAAAATTGTATTATTGTCAAAAGGTTCCAATACGCATCGACAATAAAATAGCAGAAGAAATAGAAATAAAAAAAGGAGTAAGATAAGGGTACCAGGTGTGGCAGAAAAGTAATGATTTTTTTCAAACATCAATGTTATCCCCTTCAAAGTAGTTCCTTGGGCAGCTACACACCGATGGAGACGTTCTTCCCACTGTTGGTAGCAGCGCTGGAAGTCTTCAACCGGTATGGTCTTCAACATGTCCGTTACACTCTGAAGTCCCAAAATGACGTCCTTTGAGGACATTTTTCAGTTTAGGAAAAAGGAAAAAGTCACAGGGACTGAGGTCAGGTGAATAGGGGAGCTGGGGAACAACAGGAATGCCTTTTGAGGTCCCTTTCGCATTTGCAAATGTTCAGTCAAAATTTTATGAACGGTAAATCTGTTCAAATTTAATTGTTCACTCAACATTATTAATGTTAAACGACGGTTTGATCTGAAAAGAGTATTCACACGTTCGATGTTTTCGTCGGTTTTCGAAGTTGAAGGCCTCCCTGAAATTCCGCTGTTCCACTTTGCGTGACGCACAACCAAAATACAACTTCATTAATAGCAGTCACAAAAATGACGTAGTTAACGGAACGAGTTGAAACTCGCACTGAGCTATGGGATTTATACACGCTCTATCAAAGACAACAGCGTAGCGTTGCCAGATCGCTTGCAGTGTTGCGAGTCTCATTACTTTTCTGCCACACCTCGTATGCGTTAAAGAAAAGACTGGAATAAAACTTTTTGGAACACCAATTAGTAACTTTATTTGGTATATCTAATGACCCGAATAGCTGCATGCAGTGAAGAATATAGACTAATAAGTATAATTGCAACAACCAAATTCATGATAATATCGAAAACACACAGAAGAATGAAAGCCTTAATGCCAATGGGAAAAACATCCAACAAGTCACTAACTACACATATCTTGTAACGATGATAAACCAAGCAAACGATTATACTTACAAATATAAATTAAAATAGAAAAAGCTCGAGCTCATGAAGCAAGGACCTGAGCTTAAAGAAGAAATAGAAACAAAAAAGAATTAATATTCAGGACGTGTGTTGTCGCCAACTATTTTTGATGCGTATTCTGGAAAAATTCTTAAATTTCTCGAGAGAGAGAGAGAGAGAGAGAGAGAGAGAGAGGGGGGGGCGACTAAAATAAAAGTTAATGGAACACCAATTTATAACATTAAAGCTTAAAATTAAGAACCCGATTAGCAAAATGCCATACCTGATGTGAAAGCGTGGACCTTAAACGTAACAATTCTCAAGATAAACGTAGCATTAATATGTAGGTGTACAGGAAGATCCTTAAAACGTTATCGATAGATCGTATAACAAATGTGAAGGTCCTGAGAAGAAAGGAAAAAAATAAAGAATTAGTAGACGCCATCAAGAAACGAAAGCTGGAATATTTTAGATATGACAATAGGAAGAAGGAATGTAGAAAGAATAATATCATGGTTACAAAACCTCAGATAGTGGTTGGGATGCACCTCTAGCAAACTGTTCAAAGCAGAAGCTTCTAAAATTACAATAGCGATGATGATTGCCAACTTTCAACACGGAGATGGCCCCTAAAGAAGAAATGTAGCATATTAATTGGTTGAGTGATAAAATTCCTGCAGGTAAACAACATTTTGGGATCTCTCTTGTCCATACAGAAAACTTTGCTCACCACCAGAAACTTTAAAAACACCCACCACTTTCGGAAACATTTTGAACTTACCTTTACATAATTTCCTTACCCCAGCAGATCTCGCTGATTCCAATGCAGTCTCCAACGCTGATTACTTAGTCTGCTTTATTGCATAGCACTCAAATTTACTATTGCGATCACACTGCACACTGCATTTTGTTGCACTTCGCGTTCTTACTACGACGTTTGCCGCGCTTGTTTTGGAGGAAAACATCTGGAGCTGATGAATTGGCATAATGTGCAATTGTGATTTGTCAGAGCGTTTCGCCACCGCGCGTTTAGCTGTAGGGGCTGATGTAGTAAAGTCTTGGTTGAGTGGCGAAAGTAAACTTTTGTAACTTAGTAATGAACACTAAGGTTCAAATAAAATAATGCAGATTTTTGCTAAATTAAAATAAGCTGAAAGCGAATTTCCTTGTTGTTTTAAATTTATCGTGCTGTTCTTTTCCTTTTCATATAGCAGTGAAAGAAATTAATGAAGCCATTTGCGATTGCTTATATAAACTATTGCAAAGTAAATTCGTTGAATAGAACAGAAGTTATAGTGTCTCCAGACACATAGATAGACAGACAGGATGATAATCTCATTAACTTTCTACTATAAGCTCCGCCGTAGAAAGTTAGTAATCCAAGTGCAACTGATAGAAATAAAGTTGAAACCATAGGCAGCATACCAAACGAGAAAAATTGAAGATCGCAAAATGGAGTGCGAAGACGCCACCTTAAATAATGATTAGCATTTCTTGGAATTGAACTTTTGTTGGCTATAAAGCAGACACTGCTCGCTAGCAGAAATCTTAAAGGCGCTTACCATTTTCTGGAACATCTACGCCGTCATCTCGAACTTACCTTTGACGACTTCTTCGCCCCGGCTGCTCCCGCTACTTCTTCGCCACCTCCAACGCTGTTTCGAGGCTGTCTTTCGCGCCGGCACAACACCAAGTAGTTAATCTGTCTCACTACAAAGTACTCACCACCGCGATCACACGGACGGCACTGCTTTTAATTACATCTCGCGGCGTTTCCGGGATCTATGGCGTCTGCTAGATGAACAAATGAAAAACGTTTGCAGAGTAGTCGAAGCATTTCTTGTTTGCAAATGAATATCACTATTCCAGTAAAGTAACGCAGTTTTACACTACATGCAAAGTACCAAAAAACAGAGTTTTGTACAAAAATTGTTACAGCTCACATTATTAAATATTTAAAATTATTATTTTGTTATTTAATTTTTCCTACTTTTCGATTTTTACACACAATCAATTCATTTCATCGAAAAGTGAAACTATGGTCGGAAAATTTTACAATTAATTAAAATTGAAATTTCAAGCATCATTCCAAACAAGAAAAATTGCAGGTCACGCAATGATGTGCGATACGCCATCTTAGATTACGCATGCAATTTTTCAAACGGCGCTTCTGTTGGCCGTAAAGCAAGCATCCCCCGGAACATCTTCGCCGGCATCTCAAACCTTATTCATACAAATACTTCCCCGGCTCTTCTAACGCGGGCTCCGACTGCGCCGGCGCCATCCTTTTTACCGGCACGGCACCATATATTTAATTTGCCTCATCACCCGACGCCAAGATCACTACCGCAACACGCAGAATGCACTTCCCACTGCAACTCGCGGTCACATCACGACTGATCGCAACGGGCGCAGTTCAAGTGTTCCCAGTCTGCCGCTCTTCTTTGGCGTGAAGATACCAGCAATTCAGCTTCTATATACAGGGGTTGACCAAGTAAATTGCAATTTGCACTACATTAATTATAATTACTGATTTCGGCATTGGCTTTACTGTGAAACTTCCATACAGAAGAAAAATAAATAGAAATTTATTTTGGCTTTTTAATACATTTCTTGATTTATTTTCTGCAACCGGAAAAATTATCATTTAAATAAACAAGAAATAAAATTTTTATTATATTTTCCTCATTTACATTTTAGCGCTTTTCTGCATTTTTCTATCAAAGTCGTCAACGTTATCTACGCATAAATGTATTTGTTGGCTGTAAGAAAGTTTAAGAGTCACTGTGGTGGAGCTTTCTTAGAACTAATACCTACCCCCCGAAATTCGCAGAATTTCTAGCAGTTGCAGGGTTTGCACGCATGCCACTGACCTAGTTGCTTTGCTTTTTCTAAGAATGCTGCGCGCTGATTTCGCAGGCGAGAAAAGCCTTCACAAAATAACTTTTGAAACGACTTTTCACTATTGAAAATAATGCATTATTAATTGCAAATTTAGTTGTAACAAAAAAAAATTATTTGAAAAGCATCCAAGATTTATATACGTTATAAAGTAAATATCTCCTTGAGAACTTTATGGATATTCTTCTATTTTATTGATAGGAAAGGATAAGCCAAAAGTGTAACTTGGCAAAATACTGTTTTTTGGTTGGGAATGGTGTTTAAGTTTTAATTTTAGGAAATGGTGATCTTTTGTTAACATTCAACACTAGACTCTTCTATCTTGAGATATTAAGATGTGATTTATTTGGTTTTCATTTCCTATATTTGGTGAAACCCATGTAATCTTATGGGTGCGTTTGTAAAGGAAGATTATGCCTCTGATCACTAAAATATGAATAGTTGCCAAGTTTGTTAGCATTTCGTCATTGTTTTTTATTTGTTCTAACTCATGTTTCTCTATTATGCTTTCTAGATTTGTGTTATTGCCATAGATCTTGGCATTTAGATATTCCATGATGATGAATACATAGCTGATTAGTCATGGAGAGAAGATTCAGTTGGATCAAAGCATAACACTGAATATAGCTGAGGTTTCTGTAACAAATATAGACTCATTCTGTCTAATATGGTTGTGCATTATATCAACGCCATTTTCATAAGATTTCCCTGGTTCCTTTCCAACAAGTTTTAGTTCTCTATTTGCGGATTTATGTTCTCCTTGTCTGTTCTACCTTGTTTTTGGCAGTCCTAAAATGTCAGTATTATAAGCATCAAGTCTTTTGATGACTTGTGTTAATCTAGTTGTTTTGGAGTTGCCAAGTTCATCACTATTAAATCAGTCCTTAAAATTTCAGTAATATTCTCAATTCAGCCACATGAGTGACCTAAAATGCTGTTGGGGATGTCAACTTTAGTATTCAGTTTTACTTCGACATTTCCTTCGTGCTTTATTATGAAATTATTTCCTCTATACTCGAGCGTCATAGCCTTGTTATAATAACTGTCTACCGTGACAGAGTGAGGCTAGCAGTTGGGTAAGACAGGCTATTTGAGATACTACTATACCACGCCATTATAAAAGATTAAAAATTGCTGGTATTGCATATATCCAAGGATTAGCTCTGCAGTACTAGAATTCGGATAGTTAGTTTTGTCTACTTTTTCAAATAGATATCTGCCCACCATAGGTGGTAAGTGGAATACACCTAGAGAGAGAATGTAGCTCTATTAGTGATATGAGTAACAGGTCTTTATCATATAGGGTGCACCGGTACAACAAATTTATCACTAATGACGATTTAAGAATAGCCAGCAAAAGCTTAGAGCTTACATTTGTCATTTGTTTTAAAAAGGAAGTTTTATTATAAACTTTTTTTCGTTGAGATAGAGAACATAGTAATAAATCTTAGATACAATAGCTTCGATCTCCATCATCTTGTTTTAGTTATAATGAATTTTTAAAACCCAAAAGGAAGCAACCGGGGAGGAAATTTAAAGTAAAATGCCGGATTGCTGTTAAAACTGCTAGGTAAACCGAGACCAAACCCAGTACAACAGAAATATAGAAAATTCTAGTGAAAACTTATGGAGGTTCCTGCATATGCTAAAATCTGTAGTGTTAGCTGAGGATGGTGCTAAAGTTAAGAAGCCAAGAAAAAACTGACAAAACTATACACATTGTCATATGGAAAGGAACGCCACCTTAGTAGATACGCAAGCAGGCAGTCACTGTAGCGCAATCGGGAAAAATCGAATAGAACTAGAAGAATAGGTTCTTTAGATCTTTTTGAAAAGAAGATGGGATCTATCTAGAATTTGTTTTTAATTCAAAGATTACTTATTTAATATTTAAAGAAGATGAAAAATAAAAAGTCAAAGTATATGTCACTCTGTTGTACCGTATACATCTATTTACGGGCCAAGTTTTCTGTGCTTTAGTAGTGTGGCTGTTGTGATTTAGAATCAAAGAAATGGCGCTACTTCTTCTACTTTCTAGTTGGCAAAGTGAGCCATTGATCAGAACAGATAATAATTCTATGGTACCAAATCAGGACTATAGGCAGGGTAGGGTAACAGTTCGATTCCATAGAGTTCCTCTAATTTCTACCGAGTCTGGCGCTGTTCGTATGCAGTAATATTCGTCTTCAATTGACCACACCCAGATAGTATACTTATCTGTCAGGCTATTGACAATAAAGCTTAGCCGTGATGGCTCGACCAGACACAAAGCATAATTTTGGTTTCAAAGCTCTTATATTTTACAAAAGGTTTTGCACTATGGCTGCTACTTAACAATTGAATTATAAAGACAGATCCATTATTTGTTATTTGTAACAATTCGGCGAAAGAATAGAAGATCTTGGAGATTGTCATTGCGTAAGACGCCTTTATACGTTGTCAATTTCCCAATCTTATGCATTGTAATGGTCCAAACTCTTGTGATAGCTAAAGATGTCTCAACTACTTCGAGTAAATCTTTTCGATCTACTATAGAAGACTATCTAGATTAAGGTCGTGTTTGAAAACTGGTAGATCTAGAAGATTTTCAATGTTTTCATCATTCTTTCTAAAATGTGTCGAGAAATACATCATATTTTGTTGATATATTGCATTTCGTAGGGGTCCTAGAAAATGCCAGGCTTAACTTTGAGATATCCCACAGGAAGAATGGACATGGGACGAAATCCGGTAAGCAGAGCGTCCAAACGATATCACCGCAGTAATATATGTGCATGAAATTCTTTTTGTATGGGAAGTGATTCCATACTATTGGAACCAAACGTCTTCCAGTTGAGATTGCATCGAGATTCGATGCAAAAAATTGTTAAATCATTTCCACATATTGATTAGAAATAACGCCAACACACTGGTTCCCTTCAAAAAAGTAAAGGTCGATGACCCCAATTTTACTCGTCGCATAGCAAGCAGTTGCACGTTCTCTGTGGAAAGATCTTGTGGATTGTAATCACTCTAATAACGAAAGTTTTAGCGATCAACGCACCCAGACACTTAATCGGCAAATAAAACATCTGCGTTATGTTTTCACGTTCGGAGAGTTCCTATACAACAGCCATCTTGTATGGATGAATACGAAGATCTTGGTGAAAAATTCACTGAACAATACTACAGAACCAGTACTTCAAAAGTTTCTTACCCACAATAAAATCACGCCCGAAAAGCACATTGTGCGGCCACAACAGTCATTGTTCCAAAATTACGCTTGAGCTATGATTTTTGAGTCTGAAGGACTTCCCGACTACCCGCGTTTAATGATATCATTCCTCCCACCTTCGAACCACCATTCACTTCACCGCTTTTTTTGAATTTAGAGATGAAGCTTTCCCCGCCCCATATAAAGAATAAAATTTAGTACGAGAAAAAATAATCTATTAAACTGCGCTCCTTAATGCGACGTAAAATTTGGCAAATATAAGTCAGAGGTAACTATATAAACAACAAAGAATTTTTTGCCCTACACTAATGCATATATCTAAGGCATGGTGTCAAGTTGGGATTGTGTACCTACATTCTTGAAGTTCAGTTAAGCTCCTCTCTTTAATGTAAAGAAACTCAGAATATGCCCTTAGTAAGTGTTATATGCAGACCAGGCAGGAAAATCGGCAAACATGACCTTATACAACTGAGTAGATTGCTATGCAAGTCTATAGAAGCCAATACGCAGAAGTTCATAGACAAATAAAATATTGTCAAAGAGAGATTTTGTTGCCTTGATTATGCTCATAACCA
This sequence comes from Sinelater perroti, assembly GCA_036346155.1. NCBI lineage: Eukaryota > Metazoa > Arthropoda > Insecta > Coleoptera > Elateridae > Sinelater > Sinelater perroti. The sequence continues at coordinate 17,420,284 of JARFIY010000370.1, read as the reverse complement.
TTTTAAAAGAACGAGTTTAATGTACCCTAAATAAAACGAATAAATGTCCCAACATTAAGCCCAAAAAATTATTGTTGTTCCAAGGATGTAAAGTAACTAGAAGTTCTTTTTGCCAAAGACTCAATTGAATTCAACACCTCAAAAATGTAAAGCTAAAAACATTAATATATTAATATACGAAACAATCCACTATAATAAACTATGAGCAGTTTAGCAAACTACGTTTTACGGAGAAGTACAAAGGCTTTCCTGCCTAAGTATCACTGGGACGATGAGGATAACGCCAGCTGCGTTCCTGGTGGTCTTATTGAATGTTTTGCTACTACATATCTTCATTTTAGGAGAGGCTAAAACAACAGGTCACGCAATAGTTTAGGAAAAAGCTTTAAGAAACACTTTAGATAAGAGAAAACAGCAAAAGAGTATATATAAAGTCTCCAACTTTGGTCATAGGCCTTTCTCAAATTCTCCCTTTTGTCTCTATCTTGTACTAAACGTTTCCATTATAGTCCTCCAATTTTCATTAAATCGTCTCCCTATCTCATTTGTGAGTTGTTTCTAGTTTTTTGTCAAGCCATAACTTCCCTTACTATCGAACTGCATTCCATCTATAGTCTCATTGTAGAACCCTACAAATACATGTACACAGAGCCAGTCCAAGAACAAAAATCTTAATCGGTCTAGATATCTAAGCAAGTAGAGAGGCTTAATTTATAAACAGTGAGAGATTTTAAAAAGACACTTGGTAACCAAAATCAGCCATATCACGATGAGTAAGTACACCTGGTCAAAAATAGACAAAACTATTCATTAAGACCTTATACATTACAGCCTTAGTAAAAAACATATGAATACATTAAAAGTCACAAAAGAAGACTACACATAAAGCATTAGTTTTCATTTAACAAACCTTTGGTTGGAGGGCTAGAAGTCAGTCTATTTTTCTATAATCATGTGATTGATACAATTATGAAGAGAGGCAAATGTTAAGTCTGGTCATTTGCTGGTCAGAATAAAACAGAATAAATCTTCAAAAAGAAGAAATAACGAAAATATAGAGAGATGGTTAAACGTTATGAATAAATAGGACAAACAACAAAGCAGAAGTGAACTAACACTTAAGGAATTTAATCTGAAACCAGAAGAAAAATGAAGAAATTTTTTGAAAATTCAAGAGATTTTAAACTATACAACTATCAAAAATGTTATATCACTGCGCACTTTAGAGTTATTTTTAATTTTTCCAATAATATATCCTTTTATTTTTCAGTAAGGTTTTGTAAATCTTTTAAAGGTTGATCTGTATGCTTTTCTACAATTTGGTTAAATTAAATTTATTTATTTATTATTTTTATTATCCTCTCATCCTATACTCATCTCATCCTATACATATCTAAAGGGTGGCCAACGTAACGTCAGCATAACGTGAACGTGTTTCAACAACAAATTACATATCCCATATATGTGATGACCTGTGGTAAATAGAAAACTGCGAAATGGCCGATATCTGTAGAATTTGCCTGAATAGTGGAGACTTGATCGATATATTCCAAGAAGGTAATGATATTCCTCGCAGAATAATGTCTTGTACTTCAGTGCAGGTATTATGATTGCCACACTTCTTTGCTCATGCATTAAAATTATGCTGTTTAGGTGGTGCAAGACGATGAACTGCCCCAGAAAATATGCAAAACTTGCGAGACGGATTTAAATTTCTGCATAGAATTCAGAGAGAAATGTGAAAATTCTGACAAGTTATTACGTGATAAGCTCGAAGAGAAAGCTTCAACAGATACATTTTCGGCGAATGATGTGGAATCCACCGAAGCTAATTCAAATGTGTTCATATGTAACAAGTGTTCAAGGCAATTCTCCACGAAGCGTTCCTTGGCGTTACACATTGGCAAAAAGCACAGACTGCGCTCTCAAAACTGCAGCGTATGCAGTTTGTCGTTTGCTTCGAAGTATTCCTTAATAATACATTGCAGCAGAAAGCACAACATAAAGCGTGAAAAGCGCATGAGGATAAAAAAGTGTGAAGTTTGTGGAGAGACATTCAAATACCAGATAGAGCTTGCCAAACATCTGTCTTCACACGTGGGATCCGAGCTTTTCAGATGCAACCAATGCAATAAAGGATTCGTTTCGAAGAGTTCTTTAATAAAACATATCGCAAAGCACGATGATGCTAGAAGATTCGACTGTTACCTCTGCTCAAAGAGTTTTAAGCATTCGAGTAATCTGCAGGTGCATTTGAAAGTACACAGAAACGAGCGCAAGTACACGTGCAACATTTGTTGCAAGAAGTTTAAAGCTAGTCGTACCTTACAGTTACATCACAAGATTCACACGAATGAACGGGACTTTCCTTGTAATGAGTGTGAAAAAGCTTTCGTAAGCAAATACGACTTGTTGCGGCACCTTAAGCTACATGAGAAGAAGAAAAAAATTGCCAGAGGTACATATGATGCTACCAAAGATAATCTGAGAAAGCTGAAGAACATACAGCAGTGCGAACACTGCGGCAAGATCTGTTTAGGTACAAGTAATTTAAAGAAACATCTAAATGTGCATTCAACCGAGCGGCCTTATGTCTGTGCCGTTTGTGGAAAGACGTTCAAGTGTACAAGCGCTTTACGTTCCCATGAAGTATCACATACTCAGGTAGGTGGTATAGTATGTGAATTAAGTCGGAAACAAAAGTGGGAGATTTTCAGATTCGACCATATGTGTGCAAGCATTGTGGTCGGGGCTTTTCTCAGGCATCAAATTTGCGCACACATGAGTATTTACATTCAAACCGTCGACCTTTTCAGTGTTCGTTTTGTGGGCGGCCCTTTAACCGTAAATGTGACTTAGATAATCACTTGCGTAGAGAAGGTAGTAATCACAGCATTTAATTTGCAGTACTGTTGTAAGTATTGTAACTTATATAATTTAATGCAATACATTTCTCAATTTTTATAAATATTGGTTTGATTGTATTATCGTATTAGACACGCAAAAACTGGATATATTATGATTAGATGTAAAAGTGATCTAATCAAACAAAATTGTTGCATTTTGGCTTCTGAAAATCCGAGCACAACTCATGAAATGTAAACGAAGCCTGTTTGGTGTGGATTTTGGGCAAGTAGAAGCTGTATGTCCCATAAGTGAAAAAAGGAAAGCAATTGTAATATATAGGTAGGTGAACAGTTGAATTGGTGAATATGCAGTTGCCAGTAGCAAAATTCAGTTATTAATTTTTCTCTTAGACTTATTGTAATACATATTTATTCACTTATTTAAAGTAATAGGATTAATTAGTCTTCCTTCCTATTGTCTATCTCAAGAGCTCCCATCAGGCAAGAGTTTCCTATTTAAATATATGTGGGATTGTTTTATCCTCTTCATTACAAAGTTTAGAAACAGCCGTTTTGTAGATATGCTTACAGAAGTTATCTGGAAATAACCCAAACACTAATTTAATTTAGTATCCATTTAATTACTTTGTCATCTGATAATTTTCTAGATAATAATAATAGTGAGGCACAATACTGTGGGGAGCATGACCAGCAAACAGAGGTTTTAGGCTTTTTTGTTTGTTTTTCCTATTCGGTCATCTTGCATCATCTTTGATATAAAACCATGTGGCCAGCATCACTCCTTAGATAACCGATTATTAAATACTTTCTACTTCTGCATCCTTCAGAAATGCTCATCAAACCAACTTTGTTTTGGGCTTTAGTGGGCTCAAAATCAATTTGATCAATTGTTATGATATAGTCACAGCAAGATGTAAACAAACTATTCTTACTTGAAGGTGGTTATGTGGAATTCCTGACAGACTTGAGCATCTTCCTGACAGCAGTGGCGTTCTTTTCTGTGGCAAAAAGATGGACCCTAACCTCAGAGCATCTTTCAAACTTTAATTTCCACTCTGGATAGCACTACAATATAGTACAATAAGAACAATCACTTTCTAGTACAGCAGCAGTTTCCTCTAAAAACTCGAACCACGTACAAACTTGTAGCTCAAAATTGCCGTGTATTTCATTTTAGACCAAGATGCCATTGCGAGCTACTACAGTTCAGGAGTAATACCCAGACCAAGAGGTCATTCTACTAGTTGCAATGCAAGTTTGAATCTGACTCATTTTGTCATAATTAGAAAACTAAGAAGTATTTGGATACTCTATACCATCTAAACAATTGTTGAAATAGTACAAAAACATCTTATTGCAATTAAAATTATATAATCTGTTATACAAGTAAATAACTTTACAGAAAATAAAAAATCTTTTAAGATACACTATTATCTAACTACAAAAGTATTAAAAATACAATTTTAAATAAAAAGACATGGTTCAACAAAATTCATAACAAACATCAAAAATCAATCTGCATGAAACAGCTAATATTCTACACTGCGGTAAAAAAATATAATTTCACATTTGGACGAATTTGGCTTTGATTTACGTCACTATTTCTAAATAAATATCAATAAATAAGAAAGTACACTCTAAACCTACCTTTTGTCTTAAGAATTCCGCGCTTATTCTAGTCGTTGGAATAAAAACAGAAGAAATCAAAGTATATCAAACAATACATCCGCAACAAAACAACAGGATATGCAAGGCACATTTTATCGCTTAATCAAAAAGCTTACACAACCTTATTTCAATCAAACTTATGAGTAATGTGAGGAAACCGTACGATCCTCAATTGGTTTCCAAAGTCGCACAAAACTGTGTCCCGTAGAAGTAGCATTTGCTTTACAAACACTAATGGAGAATGACCTAACGCAATAGTCCGAACGCATTCACCGTTTCTTACGTCCCAAATCACTAAGCCTCCAGAGCGTGCGGTGAGTATGAGGTGAGGAGACAGCATGAGTACATGGCTAGGAAATGTGTGTGAAATTTGGATTGTGTTGAGAAGATGCCCTTGGAATCTTTCCCAGACACAAAGACGTTCATCAGATCCCAATGAAATGACGTAACTAGCGGAATAAGCTAGGGACGTTATGCTGCCATCATGTGCCTGAATGCTATACATACATGCACCTGCAACAGAAAATATATATTAATAAAAATTACCTGTAAGGCCAAATTTGAAACTTAAACCTGTAAGTAAGTCCCAAACACACAACATCCCGTCTTGTGAACCGCTGCCAGACATAGCTGGACAGACACGGTCAATAAATAAACACGTAATTGGGCCACAATGCCCATGCAAAGTGTAGAGTGGAGTCCCATCTTCTAACCTAAACACCTTCAAGGTGTGATCCTGGCTTCCTGTAAGCACACGCCCCCCTTCTGAGTCTAGATAGGTGATTGGCTGCTGATGTGCTCTTGTCACAAGAACTTTAAGGCACCGCATGTCTTCAAAGCCGTCGTTCTACAATATAAGATGTTAATAACCAATAAAATAAGGTAAACATAAATACCTGCTGCAATATCTCTTTATAGTCGGATAGTGACCCAGCAGAGGACGTTCGCAAATGAGTACGTCTGTATGCACAAGTAAAATTCCAATCAATGGGACGGCCCTGGCTGTAAGATTGTAGTTGGAGAAAATCTAATGTACCAAAAAGACGAGCTGCTACCACCCGAGAACCCACTACTTTTATTGCTGTCACTCCTACACCACTCTCATCATTGTATATGCACTGTTATAACAAAATAAAAATAAAAACTATTATGACTGATACAAATTTTAAAATTTCATTTATTTTGAACTAATAAGAGAACATGAGTTTTTAACAATGTCCCTTATATCGTTCAATAGATGTTTGATTATACTATCAACTGTTTTACGTTTGATTACTTACCAAGTGAGATAATGTTTGTGACTTAAATAATCCTAGTGAACTCTGGGAGACAAATTTAAAGAGAAGAAAACAAGTGACAAAATACCTAAACATGATAAGTCCTTGTTATAGGGGACTTTAACATTTAAATTGATAAGGAAGAATATATAAAAAACATAGCTGGAAAACATACAATTCATGATACTACAAACAATAATGGAAACAGATTATGTAATTTAGCAGCATCGATTAACTTAATGATCAGTAGTATCAAATTCAAACATAAGCACAGAAGCAGGAAATCACTTCAACCATATATTAATACAAAAAAAAGACTCTTTAGTAGAAGATGTAAGATCATACAAGGGTCCTAATGCTGACTACCATTACTTAGTTATAATAAAACTGAAGCAAAATCAATCAATTATGGGAAACATCGGAACAACTACAATAATAAATTTAATGTAGAAAAATTAAGTAAAGAGGATTACACCAAACGATATAAACAAAACATTACAATACAAATTAAGAAAAAAGAAATATAATATAGATGAAGAATAGAAAACAAGCCATACAAACAAGTGCAAGACAAATCTTAGGATATAAACAAAAAAGTACTTTACTGTGAAGAAGAAAGCAAGACAAACAGCTACAGACAAAGAGAAGAATATGAAGAACGGTATAAAGAGCTCAGAAAAGAATCAAACTTTATAACAAAAAAAAAATGCCTGGATCAAAAACGAGATAGAAACTATAGAACAATTGAATGGAACAAATAACACAAAGAACTACAAGAAAATAAAGGAACAAAAACCGAAGTACCATATTAAGACAAGAGGAATGTAGAATGCAGAAGGTAGAATCGTTACCACCAACTACTTAAAAGAAGAACAAGAACCAACATATGAAGAATTTATGCAAATAATAAATAGGATTAAAAATGGGAAAGCACCAGGAAAAACCTCAATAAATGAAGAACTTATAAAACATGGAGCTAAAGAATTACATGACCGATTATATGAAATAATAACGCATATATGGAGAGTGGAACAGACATCTAATGAAAGGAATGAAGGTACAATTGTGACCATTAAAAAGAAGGGAGACCCTGAGGAATGCCAGAATTATCAAGGCATTACATTACTTAATAATGTTTACAAGGTTTTTACATCATTGATAAACCAATTTAGATACACAAATAACACAATAGGGAGCTATCAAAATATATGGATTTATCTCTAGAAAATCAACAGTAGATGCACTACACACAATTAAACAAATAATGGAGAAAAGATATGAATTCAATATTGACATACACATGCTGTTTATCGATTTCAAACAGACATTCAGCAGAGCAAATAGAAAAGAGTTGATCAAAACAATTAAGACTGCTAATTCCAAGAAAATTAATAAGACTAATTGAGAACCAATGAAGGCAATATAAATAAATTTGAGGTAAACAATAGAATAAAACAAGGTGACATATTGTCCATAACACTATTTAACATTGCGTTAAAAAGTCTTGAGAAACATAAACTATAAAGAAAGTATAATAAATAAGTCAACACAATACCTGCATATGCGGATGACTTAGTCATAACACGTTCTAAGAAAGCACTAACAAACAACTTTAGAACAATAGAAAGAAAAGCCCTAAACATAGATTTGAAAATAAACGAAGCAAAAACAAAATATATGAATCCCAGAGAAGTACACAAATCACAAAGAACCATTTACAAATTAGAAGAGGCGAGTAATTTCACATATCTTAGAATATGCTTTAATCAGAATGACAGGAGCGAAGAAATTAAAGCTAGAATACAAGCAGGATATAAAGCCTTCTATGCAAATAAGAATTAATTGAAAGATAAACAAATAACAACAAATATAAAGATACGTAGAAGTACAATAACGTCAGTAATCATGTATGCTGCTGAAGTCGTGACTCTCACAAAGCGAGAAGAAGAAGAACTTCAAATTTTATATTAGGGCCCATGAGGATTAGTGAAGATGAATCACAAAATACTAAAAGAAATAGAAGAAGATATAGTTAGATTCATAAAAGAGATATATGAGATTCATATGAAAAGTGGAAACAACACAATACAATTAATAATGCAATGGAGACCAAATGAAATACGATGCGGGGGAAGAAAAGTGCGAAAAGTAGATGGCTTGATGAAATAATAACAGATCTCCGAACACTAGGACTTACACATTGGAGAAAGGTTACACAGATAGAAAAAGATGGAGACAAATAGTGAAAGAAGTAAAAACACACCGTGGCTTATAAATTATAATACTGAAATGATTTGTATGCTTTATGGGGACTGATCTCTCATGTTAAATAAATCTAGACAGTTTCAATGAAACAGCTATATTCCTCATAGGAATATTATGGACGTTTTATTCAGTATATACCACACAAGCTGAGAAAGTATACTTTGCGACTAAATATCCATTTTAATTATAGCAAAGACTGTTTCAACAATTATGGTAAAAACCTTAATATTATCTATAAAAATAGTACTTAAAATACAACTTTTGACAATTATTTTATCAATATATGAATAACTTAGCAGCTCTTGGCTTTTGGAATAACGTGTAGGAGCGTTTCGTAAAAACACTTAATAACAATCTAAAAAGGACAGGGCCGTTTATTCTCCAGTTTTTGGATTCTAATGAAAGTCTAATGCTTTTGTTGTGTTGTCCTCTTAAGTTCCATGCATGACAAATTCAAATTGATACAAAAATTCTAAAAAAACCCGAGCAATAAAATTTTATACCAGAAGAATTGAGGCACAGCAAATATAGACCAAAGGTTGGAAAATTACAGATGCAAGAGACAGACTATTCACTGCCTATTTATAGTTTGGTTAATTATGGACGTCGTTTTTCTTTATGCAAATGAAATTCAAAATATGCTTCCAGCAGAAATTACAGAAGAAGAATATTTGAAAAAGAACAAACCGATACTGTCGTTCATGAAAGCAACAAAATCCCAATATCGCAAAAAAATTTAAAATGTTTAGATAGGGTTGGTTACATGAGTACCTTGCAATGCATAAAGTTAAAAAATTAAAAATGTAGTCAAATTGCATACCATCAGAATTATAGTAATCCTTTTGAGTAAACTAGCTATACTTAATACTTACTCGGAACTTCCCAGTAGTTCCTTCCCAAAATTCCAAACACCCATCTGCACAGCCAATCACAATTAAATTATCTATAAAATCCATGCACCATATAGGCGACGGCTTTAAATTTTCTTCAAAACCCCTAACAGCACTTTGCCCCTCCCCACTGAAATCAAAACTATTTAATGTCTCACAGCTGTGTTTTGCTTGACTGTCACTAAATTCACTACTTTGCACATCAAAGTCTCTTAAAAACTTCTGATTCTGTATCCATTTCACAGTGTCGTTGTTTCTGCGCTTCAACTTCTGCTCTTTCTTATGTTCTGCATATAACTGGCGGTAATCGTTGCCGAAATCGAACTGTGCACCGATGGTGTTCGTCACTGGTTGTAGCTTTAATCCAGAAAAGTTGGTGTTAATCTTGTATTGAAAACTAGGAAGCGTCTCATCACGCGATGGTGGCGAGCCTGATTCATAATCAGAAAGATTGTTGTCGTCAGTGTCTGCATTTGATTCCAAAGGTTTGGCAGAGTTGAAAAAATATCTGAAATACATATTTATATTTAGCACAGACATAGCATTTGAGATGAACCATAAGAATGAATGAAATTAAATTATGTACTGATGTATCATCACAAACAAATCATTGATTTATTCTTTAACCACCATGATAAAAAGAATTATATCATTATGTGATGAAAACTTATGAACTTCATTCAGTGTAAAATTATCAATGATTTAAGATAATTATTATTTAAAGGACTTACAGTCTCCTATCAATGTTCCTCACTAATTCGCCAGTAACAGTATCCCACACTTTGATTTGTCCTTCCAAACAAGTACTAGCAACACTATATCCATCTGTAGCAAGACACTCGATTTCTTGCGCATGGCCTTCGAGTACGATGGGTACGCCTTCTAATAGCACAGGAACTTCGCTCTCCTCTGTTTTATCACTGTACCAAGAAGCTCTCCATTCAGCATAGTTTCGTGAACACACACATCGATATAAAAACACAAAGCCATATGCCAGAACCACCACACTTATGAAACATAAAATTGTTGTAAGGAGAAACTCCATAGGAGAACTTGGATACAAGGGTCGATCTGTGTAATGAAAACTTGCAGAACTTGTAGAACCTTCTATATCTGCAAATCATATCATATTCAGCAATATGGTGCTGCTAAATAAACATAACATACCAGTAAAATCAATGGGATCTAAAGCTGCAGCTAATGCCTGCCATTCGAACTTTTGTCCATGTTTTTCTTCTGGATTTCTGAGCAGCACAGCCTGCTCCGGACTAATCGGATGAGATACTTTGATGTTAGGTAAAACAGCAACAGAGTGGCCACTTAATGAAATGTTATATTTTCTTAGAATAGAATACCAGTGTTGAGTTGACAAGCGCAACCACGGAGCATACTCAGAATGCTTTAACTTATTGAGTTCATCTGTTTGATTCTGCTTATATGTAAAGTCTATAGTGCGTTGAGTTACAAAATTTGAGTAAGTATTGTTCGTTTTAAAACTAAAAGAATTATAATGTAAGTGTACATTGGATATGTTCTGCTTTTCGATGCCTGGAGAATGTTTATTACTATTTTTCTCTGTAATTTCTAGGAAGTATTGTTCGACAATCCCACTGTTATAAAGAATTCGTGCGATCCATATAACCATCCAGATCATGAAAGCACGTTGAAAAAAACGCGTGCGCGCCCAAATATTGACCAAGCGTAAACGTTTTGGAATCTTCTTTTCCTGCCCACCTTGCATTTGTGCAGCTACCACATCGGTATGACCTGAGGACAACCGTGGATGTGATTTAGAGCGATTCATACCTCCCGTGTTTACGGGGCTCGAGTTGAAAGGCTTATCATAATGCAGGTGAGTCTGGTATAATGTGCTTCTAAAATTAGGATTCGCTTTTTCCACCAAGTTTTCCATGTGTCTAGTGTCTATTCCCAGAACGGTGCAGAATAATAACATTTGAAGGAAGAAGTCTGTTAAGAGACCAACAATCGCAAATACACAAAATTCCTGAATTACAGGTACGAACGTAAATAAACCAAAGGTTAAAATAGTTATTTCACTCAGTAGATTTTTTGTAATAGACCAGCCCTCTCGACTAAGCCCTTGGGCGACCCTAATTTTCATATCGAGATGCTGGGGCGTCGACACAACACTCTTTGTTATCACCAATACGTTCTCTAATCCAACAAGAATAACAAGATAAGGAAAAACTTCTTTACCTTGCTGGGAGAAAGTGAGCCCAAAGAAAAAGCAGATGCCAAACGTCATACCTAAGCTACTTGAGACTGTGACAACAACAGTAAAAGCCATTGCGATTTTTGATTTGATCAATTCTATCTTCCGGACTGAAAAGTAGTAATAAACAAATAAAAGAAAAAATGCCGTCGCCACGGGAAAAAATTCGTTGTAATTAAATTCGCCTGGATAATATATATAAACTGTATCATTGAAGGTTTTAGCTGCATTATCTGATAGACTAGAGGTTACATTTTGATGTAATGGATATAACATATGTAGTTTACGCCTTAAGCCAGAAATGAATCTGAAACATAGAACTGATTTTACTATAGTTGCTTACAGAAAACCGGATATACTTACTCTTCATCATATTCTTTTAAAAATAAAGTAACTGCATACTGAAGCACACGCTGTCTGTTACGTAGAGGGTAACGTTTGATTCCGGTATCAGACAGATGCATTCCAAAAAGCATCTCGGCTATGGACGTTTTTCCTTTTTGTAAATTCTACAAAATCACAACATGATACACAAAATATTAATGATAGCAATAAAATAACTGCAATTACTTTTAATAATCTTAAATTATTTACCTGATGACTAAAAACTGTAGTAAGAATTGATGTATCCTGTGCGAACTGCTGCACATCCTGGTGCCATAAATTGGCAGGCGACAACACAAGACAGGTATACTGAGGTAAAATATTGCTTTTAATATCTTTAGTCTTTTTGACAGCTTCTACATGCAAACAGACGTGCCCCAAAGATTTTAAACTAAAATAAGAAACACATATGAGGTAGTTCTAGCTTTACTATGCTAACTGTAAGTTTCAACCTGTTCGTTTCTTGAAAATTCCTGACTATCTCGAGCAGTTTAAACGTTTCATATATCGGAGCTCGAAAAGCATCGCTCAGATACAAACTCGAATCCCACGGTATCACAGCTGTTCGTAGCACCACTTGTTGGACATAACAAAATGGAGGTTTACCCGCTAATTTCTCTATATCGCTTGCATTGTTTCCAGAACCCCATATTTGCAAGGGTAGGTTTCCAGGTAATGGTAAGTGCAACAGTGGGTAACTTAAAAAATACAAAGAAACAAAGCTCTTAATAGAGAATATTCTTTACTACAATAATAAATAAAAAATCCCTTGTGGCAAAGTCATCAAGAGGCAGATCTAGAGTTTTGATGTAAATCTAATCAGAATTCAGTATACATAGATTTCAGTGAATGGCCTTGTGTTAAATCCCCTTTTGTTACAGGTTCCTGTATTTTGATATTCTAAAAGACAAAATGATTTTCAGAGAAGACGTATTGTTAGACAATATTAAAATTACTCTAAGCCTGAATTGGGAAAAAAGGAAACTACCCGGATACATCTAGGTCAAACAGCATCATGAGATCAACAATTGAAAGCTACAAAACGAATTATCAACGCTAATTCCAATTTCAAGGCTGCAGGTGTTGCAGAGCAATTGTAATGAGCTATAACATAGTTGTCAGGTAACTTCATCAAATTGTTCATTGGAACAGAGCTACTACATAGAAATCACCTCTCAATATTGCAAAATGAAAACAGTGGCAATAGTCAAGCGTCCTTTAGACTTTTGACGTGTCACTTTTTCAGGGATCTGAAGAATATCCAACGCATGATTGGAACAAACTATGAAACATAGTGGATTTCCCATCGTTTCCACCATTAACTCAAAAGAATACATTGCTGTATTAGAAGGTCTCCTTTTCATATTTTCACTAGGGCACCTGACTTTCCCTGTTTATGAAAGATAAGGTTCTTTGTTACATTTCCAAGAACACCCAAGAGTGGCAAGAAAACAATGTCATTCAGAAGCTTCTATGGATCAGTAAAATAAGTAGGAAATAAAACAATATCCAAAAATAAAGATGTATATGTACTTATGCGTTGTCTCTGTAAGTGAAGTATAGTATATTACATATAATTATGAAATATATAGTCTTTCTATAAGAAATCCTCAAAAAAGGAATATTGTAGTAGCCCTAAAGATCAAACAAGTTTGGATATCCAATTGGAATTTATAGTATTAAACAAATAAACATTAATCAAAGCATTGGTTTGAAATGTCCTCTATGAGTTGCAATGCACGCTTTACAGTATCTTCTTAGAGTGCCATACTGCATGAACCAGGACTGGTAATCTTTGCTGAGATCGGTTTAAACATTAAAGAAAACTTAGTGTTGATGTTAGGCTTGATAAATCTTTCCTGAAGTTTCTTCTATTTACAACTAGTTGTTGTAGAATGTCACAGTTGTATTCTTTGTGAACTTTTTTTGCTTGTTGAGAGCAGTTTCATCTATATCTCAGGTAGCACTACACTTAATAAGAACTTAAACTAGGTAGGTATGATATGTATCCAGTAACTGAAGAATTCTTCATACACTTATAACTTTGCACCTATTTCTTGTGGTTTTGGCAGGTTCTTTCATTATGTCTATAATTCTTCTTCCAAATTGTGAACTAAAACAGTTTTATTAATCTACAAAGACAGTAGACAATGATCATGTCTCTGGCAATTGAGGGCTAATGGATAAAAATGTTCTCTTGCGACAGCGTACTTCAAGAAACTTTTTTCTGTAAAGGCACTTAGTTTCAGTGGTGTTTTAAATAACTATTTTATACATGGAATAAATATGTTGCTTTCGCCTTAGCATAAAATTGAACTGCACTATTTCTTAATAGTTCTTTGACAGTTAAGGAATATTGTATTTTATTGCAAGAATTTATCTCATTTACTACACATGACACAATCTGCACACTTGCAGGACGTCGTGACGATTTCCGGTCGGTGGTTGTTTCATGTCCTCTTTGAAACTGTTTCGTTGCAACTGTTCGGTATGGCAAATCTATTAGATTATACTGGTCCAATAAAAATTCAATTTTGATAATTAGACGTAGAATATAAGCAAGTTTGGTAATATATTAGGTCACCCTGTACATTCCTGTAAAATTAAAACGTTTGTTTACAATCACTTTTTTTTCATCTTTAGGACTACTATGGCATGTTTTTAAAACTTGAGAATAGCCTTACAGAAGAAGCATTCCTAAGTTGTGGAAAAATTTAAAATGGTAAGAAACCTAGTACCAATTTATTATTTAAGTCATTCCATAAATAATGTGCTTTTTTCAACTGCTACTTAGCAGTCCAACAGGACATTATCAAGGGCAACCTAAACATTTCGCAACAAACACCACAGTGAAGATACATTTATTTCATGGTTCAATTGAAAGCAAGTAGAGTATTATATAGGCCATGTGTTACTGTGGGACTTCTAAATCGAACGGCGCTGACAATGATGAGAAAAAATGTGAGATTGTATGAAGAACGGACTATAAGTGATTTAGATCTGGAAACTTAATTCTTTAAGACGAAGCACGACCTGGACAACCAAATCAAATCGACAAAGAGCTGTTGCATGTAACCATAGAGCAAAATACTAGTGCATTTAAATGGTACATTAGGTACGTTAGGCTCAACACTAATTAGCTAATGGCTTGAGGTGTTCATCTCACCTTACCTGTTGAAATACAGAACCGTTTTTGCATAATAATTAGGAATAAAAAATGGGGTCTTATACAAGAATATTAAACGATATAGTCAGTTGATGAGAATGGAAAGGATACCTCAACTTACAGTAAAGCAAGATCTTCATCTCCATAATGTCTTATTGTGTGTACAGTGAGATATAAAGCTTGAATGCCAATCAAATAATGATTCAAATTGTATATTGCCAATAATTAGAACTTAAATTGGTACTTGAATAAAAGGATGGCGTGTTGTTTCATCATAACAATACCAAACCACATGCCACTCAAAAAACGCAACAAAAATTAACAACCTTTGGCTTAAATTATGCAACATTCTCTCTGTTCCTCCAATATTGGTTTTTCTGATTAACATATTTAGAGTCTGCAAAAATTATTCAGATGGAAAAACTGTGGATTCCTTTGTTCACA
This sequence comes from Sinelater perroti, assembly GCA_036346155.1. Lineage (NCBI taxonomy): Eukaryota > Metazoa > Arthropoda > Insecta > Coleoptera > Elateridae > Sinelater > Sinelater perroti. The sequence goes on along the minus strand of JARFIY010000370.1, from coordinate 17,405,090 downwards.
GGGATATTTATAATTTTAGAATCTCCACAGAGAGATGCTGTGTTCTTTTCTTTCTGGATTGCTAAAACTGACATTATTTAAGAAATGACTAGCTATTTTTAATATTTATTTATATATGAATACTTTTAAATCTTTGAAAATATAGTATAACTATCAATATTTTTAATAACAGTAAACATTTATTTTTAAACAAATTCTAATTCAATAAAAATAAACCAACAACTTTCATAGCTTAAATCAGATCAATGGTATTAAAAATGCATGTATTTCACTTTCACCCTAAGACAAGGTGGAACTTACTCACATAACAGCCGTAACCTTGAATATTAAACGGAAATTATTAATGCAATCAAGGTGAGCCGTAAAATATACGCAATAGTCGATTAATAACTACAACTCACCAGCATAGTAAGCCGATGGACACGGCGAAGAAAATAGCGGTGGTCGGATAAGATGTGCAAAAGAGCCCGTGCGCATAATAGATCTGTCCAACTTTTTCGTGCAGTGTTGGGGGGCGAGAACCTGCCCCCCCAGGCCTGGACTCCTCCCCACGATTGGACATCTGTTATGTTACACTACCCATGACTTTGGCTATTTGTGCAGTTCTCGCTCCAACAGAACGTCACCCTGGCAATCAAGAAAATTAGTGTTACTTTGATGTTTTTAGTAATAATACCAACAAAGCGGGGCAAAGCCAAGCTACACAATTTGTTATTACTTTGAGTAAATCAATTTTTTTAATCGCCATCTATATAAACTTTAACGTATCTACAATTAGTGGAGAAAAAAGATGCTCAACAAAAGCACCTCAGCTATTTATTGCAAATGATTAATAAAAATGGAATATTTTAGAAACTCTCAAATTCAATTAATAATAAGTTATGTATACTCAAGTCAAAAATGAGGCAGACAGGGTGAGTCGCGCTCTTTAGTGTTACAACCGTTGGAAATGTTTGAATAAAACTTAATATTCTTAATCTCATTATGATCATAGCCTTTTCTACATTTTGGTGTAGAGTGAAGATTATCTTTTCACTTAAGCATGGTGATGTTGACTTCCTTGGCGAATTTGGGAGTTCCTGATTCTAACTCTTAATATCCTTCTTCTTCGGTGATCTGCCATTGATGGTGGCTGGCCTATATTTGGCTGCCCCTGTACTGTATTATTCCCCTGGATGGTTGGCGTCTCAATGAAGGGTATCCTTAACAAACTAAAAATGGCCCTTAGAGCCCGATTCTGGATCACCTGGAGTTCGTTCACGTGGGTCTTATGAAAAGTCATTTGCTGCGAAGAAACAGTCGGTTCTTCAGATAGAGGAGGGAGCTAAAAGCTTGTCGAGCTACTTTCGCCTTTGTAACTGCTCGATCTCTGTGGAGCTTTCAGATGGGCTTCTCGTCGAGGGTTGTTCCAAATATCTCCAAGTTAATGATTCTGAGTTTTGTCAAATCTAGTTGACTAAGAAATCGGATTTTCGTGGACAATAGGACGGCTACACTTTTATCGGCGTTCACCCCTATTCTCTACTAGTTTTCAAGTCTGTCCTGCTATTCCTGAACATTATCGCTGGGGAACGATTGTATTCTCTTCGTATTAGATCGTCGTTGGTATGTCCCGGACGTAGAGTTTGATTAACGCCAGGGACATCACAGAGCTTTAGAGGACGCCGGCTCGCATACGCCTTTCTGATGACTTCATTAACAAAGTTTGATCCAGAATCTCCGGTCAGAAAGGAAGTTCCAAATTAGTTTGAGCATTGGCAACAGTACAGACGCTGAAGTCATCTGAAAACGAGGCTGTTGTGCCAAACTTTTTTGCCGAAGTAAGATTGCGGCGATAGTAAACTTCTATGGAAACCTTGCGTGATTTTTTCCACCAACTAGAGAAGCTTGATGATGGAATGGCCATGGTCGAATTCGAATTGATTATGCGGAATCAACTGGAGATCTTCGACTACCGTATTTGGATGGCAATGGATCACCTGCTTCACTAGTTTTCTCAGGATTAACAGGAGGCTAATAAAATACTAGCCCTATGGAAACGTGCTGGGTGTTTCTAGGCTTGGGAAGCACCACAGTGTTCGCCACTTTCCAGTATCTCAAAAAGTGGTGGAGGCGGATGACAGTGTTGGCAATTGTGGTAATGCAGACAATCTGCAACGCACGGTCCAGGGTTAGCTGAGGAACTTCATAGGATGCAAGTTCCGGATGGTCTTGGGACTCTTGCCCCATAAGCGTCCCACGACTAGCTCGACGATGGCCATATGGTCAATAACGGCGTCGGTGTAATCCAAGGAGTATTAATACTCCAAAATGTTAGTAAATAAAACGATTTTTTGGCAACCTCTTTCTTACCCTAGATGGGCGGTTTTGAGAGGGGCCTGTTGTGGAGAACCTCGACCACCTTCTAAATCAGCCACATTAAGAGCCTTCAGCTTGCTCTCCTATGTGGCACTATTCTGCGACGGCAATCTTGATTGCAGCAACCACTCTCGAGTCCTCTCGCTGGTCATCGGGTAAAGAAACCACCGCTCCCGGTTGTTCTCACAAATCCTTTCCTTTAACTTAAGATGGCATGCTACTTCCTCGCCCATCACTTATGCAGTCCAACTACCACCACTTTAATGCAGACAGGAGTTGCTCTGATGCCTATATGCAACATCCTGAATTCTACTGATCCTACTTATTGTATTCATTCAGCTCCTCGTTGATTCGTACATACAATTTGTGTAAAGGTGTTACCATAATTAATGGACCAATATTCTCAGTTACTAATTCTAGTTGAACTGTAAATAGTCTCACTATACCCAGTATCGAGCCCAAAATTACAAAAAATCCCAAATTAAGAATTAAATGCAAGCTTTTCTTTAAAACAACGTCTTATATTTTTAAAATTCATATTGCTTAATTACACGTTGGAAAGTACCAATCTCGACGTATTAATTTTAGTGAAATGTTGCATGTAAACAAAAGTGGATGCTCTTAAGTAATACAAATATGAGTAAGATATGGTTAAATTTAGACCCAACAACACATTTGGACACAAATTGATATTTGCTTAATAGAATTTCCAAGGTTAAAATTGTGAACTTGTTCCAGATTTTACTATGTACATACATCGCTTTGGTGCAACCTTTTTAGTCAAGGGGATAACGTTCCTCTCAAAAAACACGACCAAAATTTGGGAACTTGATGCATCTGAACTCTTGTGTCTCTACCTATAGCCCTAATTTTTAATTTTTTCAGATTATTATTACTTGTTCTAGTTAATGACCTACTTCCTTTAGTACATTTTAAATATATCAAAGAAATAGACAGTAAAGTGGGAAAATGTTTTGATAAGGACAAGCGAAAAATATAAGTTTTTACAAAACTTGAACAACGACCGTAAACTTACTTGAGGCTTATGGTGACAATGAATTACTGAATCAGACAGTCACAAGGTAGCCCAGTGCGTTTTACTTATTACAAATGTGACTGATATGAGTCCTTAGAAGCATCAGGTGTTATGTCAGTACTCTACACAATAGAACATTTGATCACTGTGATAAATAAAATAGATAGAAATCCCCCATTGACGGCCTTTGACGGTTTCTACCGATTTAGCAAAAGGTACAGAAACTCGCTAATGTTTACGCTGAAAAAATGTAATGAAATTTTCCATTCAAGGTTAATAGTGTTTTTGTTACTTATACTATCAATATTAGCCAGATGTTTGGTATAAAGTAATTCGCTTAGTTTACACAATTTAATACTTTGTTTCTGTAATTTACTATAAATTTCACAAGAAGTATTACTATCAATAGCAAATAGCATAAACAATTGAGTGTGTAAGTCGGAAATTCATTCTCTACATTGTTTTCTTCTAAAACGAGATATATATTTCATGCTTCCTTTCTTCACATGCATACTCACGCACATTAAATTTGCGCACCAAAAAGGACTGGGATACTAATAACTGCAGTTTGGTATAGCGGAGTTGGAAGCATAAACTAGTAGCCCTATAAACTGGCGTATAGTTAACGTCCCATAAAGGAGAAAAGCACCAGGTGATGCAAGTAAGTACATGTCAGATAAAGATAGAGACGCCGGTTTACACAACTTACAGTTTTTGAAAGAGCAGAGCAAATTATCAAATTTGAAACAGCAGAGTGGCAACGCGCCATATCACTACTACATTATTCTGGCCATAATTCGACTGTATTGGGAGTAATGGATACTCCGGATAAACCAGACACACCATCAGTAGAAAGAATCAAAGAATCGTGCCTCAGGCATACACGATTACTAGGACAACCTAATCCACTGTACAAACAAGCAAGCAGCTTTTGTGTGTGCCCACAAATTATTTCCCTTGGTGTGTACTCCTTTTAATGGTGGAACATTGATAGTCGGTTACAATGTAGTAGTTACAATGTGTCAGTACGGGGAGCTTAGAACATTACAGAATGACGATGTGCAGTATTTAGTGCGAGTCCCGTTTTGGTTTGGGCACAGATGACCATTATATTCGGATATGGTAGTTCTTTAATCAATGACACAATCTCAATTACGCTATCTAAAAACACATTCCCTCTACTGCAAGTATATTATAGCCTGGAATTCCACATCCGATCTGCTCTAGTAGTGTGATGTGGCATATTGACTACTCAACGAATCTGGATGAGAGCCTATAGCCCCATGTATTCCTATTCCTAGCCGGTGGGATATCATATATAATGCAGCGCAATTAGGCTTGTAGGCCTATGGCTCATAATTTCTTCCTATTATAGGGTTCTCCAGTTTATTATTCCTGTTTCCCTAACATTTTCCCACCCAGTCTTATTTGGTTGCCCCTGTTGGTTCCTACCTCCTAGCGTTATGCTAACTAGATGTCCTTGCCATCGGAGTCGGTTCTGTTGTATGATTCTAGTTATTTCGTCTCCAGCCTTCTTGTTCTTGTATTTCGTTATATATTTTTTTAAAATCCCTCTTCCCCACATTTCTATTTTTTTAATGTCCACTTTTCTATTTCTGGTGTTATGCTTAATTATTTTTAGCGACTGAGTAGGCCACCCGCCAGGGATTAGAGAGCTCCAAGAATTAACTCGGGGCCTTCCACACCATAGCCCAGTGCTTCAACAATCTTTTTCATTTTTTGTAATAAGCTTTGTTAATTTTTCATTTCTATTGCTTCTGTATTGTTTTTAAATGTTAGGTTTTGTGCATTTACTTGCTTTACCGTATCTCTATCTTTTGGATTATGCTTGGAGTGGGGGTCCTTGCTTTGTAGCATGCATACCTGCATTTTTTTGTTTGAAACACTATCGAACTTCTGTGAATGTGTTTTTAATGTCACTAAAAATACTAATGCTTGTCTATGAACAGATAAAACAATGCAAAAGCAGTTTTGCTGTATATGCAAAAGTGAGTTAGTGATATAAAAAAAACTGCCCAGAAAATTATCTATTAGCCTTTAATAGAAGCATTGCTTGAAATTGCCCACTAGCAGTACAAGGACTTCCGTCTTTAAAACTTGTCGGTTAAATTGCTTTTTTCAGAGCATGTATTTAATGAAGTGAAGTTGACTGGCTTCACATAAAGCTCTTTGTATAAAAACTAAATGATCAGCATGTCTCCCATATCAGCGTTAGGTAAGGTTGAATTATGTTGAATTTAGTTTGGACTAGTTAGGTTAGGTTCTGCTTAATCATTGAAACGTGTTGCTAAATATTAGCAATACGTTTTGGCTAACTTTCGCTAAGGCAGAAGTGACGAAATCGGATGATTTTGGTGTCAATCGGATCGAATGAATTGATTGGCACCCCTCTTAACTTTAGGAAACTTCGGAGAAAAAAGTTGCGCTCACTGAAAGTTTCCATTGTTAATGTGCTTGCCATGACCTGACAAAAAAAGATCGGCAATGCTGTTCTTGACCATAGACAAATATTACGAAAAAATTTCAAAAATTCCATTTTGGTGATAACTACTTATTAGTTTTATTAGACTGTTATTAAATGTTCTATCATGTTCTTTTATTATTAATGGCCACCTTGCGCTATTAAAACCACTTCTGATATTCAAAGTTACAAGGAATCCTTATAGTCTCTGTTTTTATATGTCATTAATTTTATTTTTGATGACATGGGTTCTATTGTTAAGATACCGGATTTGAAGGCATAATGCCTATCATTTCGTTACTTACTCTAATGTAAATTGTTCTTTCAAAAACTTTCCAGATATCGGGAAATATTCCTTTTTGTACAACGTGATTTATTGCTGCTAACACACTTTCTTCACTTGTATCATATGCTATGCCCATTACTTTATTAGTTATTCTATCTAGACCGGGAACTTTTTTGATTCTTTTATTTATAGCTACTTTGATTTCACCTTTTGTAACTTTTATTTTTCATTTTTGTTTTGCTTATCGCTTCCATTTATTCTTTTCATCTTTGGGGAAGAATTTGTTAACTGTGTCTTATTTCCTTATCGTTCTGTGTAATTTTGGGGCGTTTAACCTTTGTAGCTACTTTATATCCCATTCTTCATGAGTCTTTGCCTGGTTTTTTTATTTATCTTGGGTTTTAGGATTTCTATTCCATATTTTTTCTTATTTCGGTCATGTTGAAGGTGTAAACTAGTTTTCTTAATTTTCGACTGGCTAAGGTTTGACAGAAATCTGACAAAGGCAGGTTTTCCGGGTCCGTAAACGCATGGTAAGCCGGGTATTTGTAGCAAAGATGAGAGTGTCCCCCTCGCTCTGTTACCTCCTAGTCACTCGACGCGTATCCGGTAACGGTGACGTTTGCGAGGGAGTATGCAATTACATTAATTTGAGCCGATAATTTTGGTATCGTTTGACTCGTCTTTAATTGCTTGTTTGAATGATACGTAAAATGTTGGCTTTCAAAGCAGTGCATAGAGGCGATCAGCTTTTACTCCACTGATACTTCAGTATACCTTTATTAAAACCACGCTTTGAAAAGGGCGATCTAAGCGCCAAGGCACAATTTCTTGATAATGGTCGCTATATTAGCGGCGCACAGCGTCGAGCTCCTTACGCTTGCGACAGTCGCGGCGCCAGAAGTACTCTACCAAATAATAAAATAAAATTCGGTTAGGGTAGGTTCCTTTTAGACCAGGTTAAGTTAGGTTAGGTTTTCGTCGTCTTTGACAATGTAAGGTTAGTTTCAACGTCGTGTGATTAGGATAGGTTTTTAGGAAAAATTTCTTCATAATGTATTTTCTATGACCACATATACCAATGACGATTTTGTTGTCAAGTTTGCCAAAAACAATGTTGTCTATGGCGATAGAAAGCGAATTAACGAGTATGAAAAATAAATTATTTTCATAAAAAAAAATTAATTCACCAAAACCTAACTTAACCTTAACCAAACAACCTAACTCAGCCTAACCTAAGGTTAAGCGAAAACAAACGCATGAAAAATAAATTATTTTTATAAAAACTTTTGGTCAACCTAAACTAAATCAAACCTTACCTAACTTTGCAATAGTTTAGTGTAGCAACCACGCTAGCTTATGATGAGAGTTGTTAGGATGTGAAAGAATTTTTTAGCGGAAAGTTAATATACAGTAAATTAATTACAGTTTAACCAATTAATAACTAACTTGAAAGATAAAGACACGTGTCTTTAGGGTTAAGATTAGGTTAGGTTAGGTAAATCATGTTTTTAGATAAAAACTATATAAAATTACTTGAGACATGAGAGCTCAGTCTAATTTAATGTTAGAAAGGTTCGGAGACCTTATTAAGTATGTTAAGATAGGTGAAGTGGTTGTTAGATTGCTTTTTCCATACAGAATTTAATATTTCATACATTTCAGCAAAAAAAAAAATTATTTCACATCCTCACCCCTCTCATAACAAACTACCCAATTATATAGGTTGCGCTACCGGGGGACGTGGTCGCTATACTAAACTGGAGCCCCTAACTCTAACCTAATCTAACCCTGTTTGTGCCAAAAATAGACTTTATTTATGTGATCCTCGCGAATCCAGGAGTATAAATACATTTTTTCTTAAAAAAAAACACGGCCGCTAAACCCAATTTTAGCCGCATTAAAAATGCATTTCCAACAGAAACTTTCAGTGCACGTAACTTTTGCCCCCGAAGTTTCCTAAAGTTGGGAAGCGTGTCATCAACTCAGCTCGTCAATACGAACCAATTGACACCAAAATCAACGAATTTCGTCACTTTCTAAAGCAAAACCTTATCCTTCCGCAAGTTTCCTATGTTTCAAACTCAGCGTTGAGACAACTTTGATTGACACCTCACCCAACCCTTATTATGGTTCCCCTAAAACAAATTCTTACCATGTAAAACTTCATTTGGATGTTTTTATCACTTTTTCAGGCTCAACTTCCGAAAACTACAGATGACTCACTTTGTATCATCTCTAAAGTTGACAGAATAGGTTAGGTTATGCAAATCGACTGATTTAACGCACAATTATGTGCATTTTTTCTACTTTATATAGCCGACCTTGGCGGTACAAGTTCTATAACCCTAAAATGAAATCTTAACATGTTTAGATAGAAGCCGTACAGGCTGTCCATTGATAATACACTGGAAATATGACAATATTTATCACACTCAATCGGCAACATAAAGAGGCTCAATTACGTCGTGCTTTATGTGCAAACCTCGAAAGGAAATTTACTATCAAGGTTGGGTCGATGTTCGAGCATTATATAAGCAACGCGTATTACTAGATTTGGTAACTTTTGGTCGGCAAACTGCTGCACGCTGTAAACATCGAATGCGGCGTGAATCGCAAATTAACAAATTATTTACTAAGGTCAGTTCTGGTTGCAGAGTGTGGCAAGGCAGGGCATCAAGATGCGTTTGGGCCATTTTATACGACTCATTCCGCTTTCTTGATTCTAAAAATACGAATTTGCGTAGATGTGTCGATAGATAACCTATGCCTGCGATAAATCTGCGTGTGGCGGGATGAAATCAACGAGAGGTTAAGAGAGTACTCACTCGTTGCACGATGTTTATTTATGCTGGTTAATGTGGAACACTAGAATATTTCCTTCACTCTTTTATAGTGTTAATCACATTAATAAACCAGCCGAACATTTTGCAACCTTAATGAACGTACACGCGAACGTCAATTACAGTATTATCAAGCGACATCTAGCAATAGCATTTTGAAAAACGAAATCAACAATCAAATTTTTTTACACATTCAATTGTCTACCATGAAATTGAAGAATACAAACTATAGTTTCAGTACTCGCTCAACATCATGAAAATTATTAGCCAATTAAAGTCATGTACACAAATTGAAATCAATAAAATTAATTAAGTAACATTAATATGATATCAGGGGTAAATCTAAGTGAAGAATACACAACAGTTTTGAAAATTGAATTAATAGCACCTTTAAAGCAGGGATCTGTATAGCACAGCTATAAAAATTATGATGTTGCCATTCAACATGCAATAGCAATTAAATGATGTTTTTCAAATTTAGTTGAGATAAGAATACTCAGCAATTTTTTTAAATAAACATGCGTGTTTTTGCCATTTTATGAAACAATAACACGTTAATAATGGAAGGGGGGGAGAGATAAAACGATAGTAGTTCAAAACCGTGCTTAGAGGCGCTGGTGTCAGCCTAATCAGTGGTGTACAATTATGCAAAAACTATAAAAAAGGAAATTTTCCTTATTTATGTGAAATAAAATACAAAAAGTATATTGAGACAAATTTTAGTTTCAGGATTTAATTATAACTCGTTGAATTTATCTAATCTAATCTAACTGAGATATGTCATTGGAAATGATTTCTTGTCAATCTACGGACACTTGTGCGCATAAGTGAATCGCCGAATGTGCAAATTTAAATTCCTCGTAATAAAATTATGAAGTGCATCATTAAAGGCCTCAGAACGGCTGGGAATGTGTGTGGCTTTCCCAACCAACATTATGAGTTAAAAATGTGCAGCAATTTGTTAAATGTAGACGAAAATTATATTATTCTTTCATTTCCAGATGTTTCCGAAGTAATATACAATATAAAGGTCTGTAGAGCAGATTCTTGTAAGAAGCGCATTGCCTCAGAGATACAAATGAACACCATGCCTCTTATATTGTTATCAAGTATGCATTAAGTGGCATGACAAAATGAACCATAAAACATAAAAATTCCAAATCATGAATCGACACAATAAGTACACTACAGTCCGTTATAGATCTAGGGCTCTTCTGCATCCTGCCTCTACTTTTTCCTCGTGGTATTCTATTCATTGTCCTTTTTTTTGGAAATCTGTCCTCTCCCATTTTCCCTCCGTGAGCAAACCACCTCAGTCCCTAAGTTTTGAACCACTGTTGTGGTCTATTTGGCAACTTGTTTCAAATAGATTTAATAATTCTTAGTTTTTAGTGCTCAAGTCCATGTTTTACAACCATAGCAGGCATAGTGTTCTATTTAGTTGTTCCTTACAATGCTTATTTAGCAGCTTAGATCGAAACAGATGATATATTGCATGTATTATTCTGCTCTCTGGCAGTATTCTTGATTTTACCTCTTTGTTAATGCCATTCGTTTCCTTTATATGTTCCAAGATATTTCTTTTTTATTTTTTTTTTGTCTAGGATATTTCCTTCATTATATCGAAGCGTAGTTAAATATTTGCTTTTTTCGTTTATTTGTAAGCCAAGCTGTTGTATGCTATTTGTGAATTCCACTAATGTTTTACTAATTGGAGTTTTGTTCCTTCCTATTATGGTCACATGGTCTACAAAGGCTAGTCATTTTATTTATCTGTTGTGTACTGATCTACTCGGATTGAGGGTAATGTTTCTTATTGCTCTCTCTAGTACTAGGTTGAAGAGCAGTGGTGATAGTACGCCGCTCAGTTTTACTCCTTTTCTTATTACAAAATCTTCAGATAGCTGCTCTCCTATTCCACATTTCCTTTTTGTTCCACGTATTGTCATTTTGATAATTCTTCTTAATTAAGTTGGGATTTTGTAATATTTTAATGTTTTATATATTTGATGTTAAATTTCCATCATTTTTCTAGAATTTGATATATGATAAATAAGTGATCTATGATAGTAATTTTTTTCCTTGAAAGTCCACTCTATTATATTCTCTGCAAGTGGTGTTAATCTTTTGACAGAGTGTACAAGAGTTTTATATATTACAACTAATAAAGTATACCCTAATGGTTATTGCAGTTGTGTTTATTGCCTTCCTTGAAGACAGGACAGACAATACCAATTTTCTACTCACTGAAAGTGTTTCAACTATCCATATTGTCATGAAGGGTCTGTGATTTGCTTTTACTGTTTCATCGCTACCTTTGATTAGCTCTACTGAAATTCCGTTAATTCTGTGGAATTTGCTGCATTTACATACTTTTCAACTCTTCGTTACCATCTTTGATCAGATCTCCTTTTATGAGAAATTGTATTCATTTCATTCCTATTATATATTTCTTCAAAATATTTTTCCCATTCTTTTATCGTATATTAGTCTGCACATGCAGCTTCCTAGTTGAAATCGTTTTATGCTTTTGTTGACTGTTTTACACATGTTCCTAATATTGTTTTTGTACGTTAGTGTTCAATGTATTCAATTTATCAGAGTACATGGTCAAGTCCTTTTTCTTCTTCCTGCATATTTTATTTACTTTTTTCAGTTTACGTTTTGCCTTGTTCCTTGTTGGAGAATTTTTGTTCTACCTGTTTGTCTTAATGCTATTACGCCTATACATTAATCATCAAACCTTGATGTTGTTAAGGATGTCTTCTTTTTTCTTCTGTGATACTTTCAGCGGATTTAATTATTACATTTTTTATTCTTTTCCACAATGTTTCTGTCATTTTTTCTCCACTTTGCTCTTCTTTTAATTTTGTAAAGATCGTTTCTTGTACATTATTTTTATATTTTTGTCTTTAGGTTTGCTCATGTCCCATTGTTGTTTTCTTTTTTCTTTATTTTCATATATTCTAGAAATTCTTTTTATTACCTTTGTTCTAATTAAAAAGTTATTGGAAGCTATATCCGTTTTGGGTTTTTATTTGATGAGATCTACGTGGCCTCATTAATGCTACTCTCATATCATTTACAAACACGAAATATATGTTTGATACCATTATCATTTGATGTTGCATGCAGACTGTAACTGCCTATCGCTGGTTTCAAGAGCTGCTCTCTTCCTACCTTTGCGTTCATGTCTCTAATTAGAATTCGTAATTTATTGCTATATTTTTGAAAGTTTTTTTCTAGTTCTGTATATAACTCTTCTTTACAGCTGTCTCTTCTATAGGCTCTGAGCTTGCATAGATGGACATTAATCGCTTCAAAGCTTATTTTGAGCAATACTCTTTTACTAACTACAAATCCAATTTCTAGTTCATTTTTTTCTTGTTTTTGTCCGCTACAGAACAATGTATGCCAGGTCATTTGATTTTTTGAAGCGTCGTTATGTCTAAGTTGTATTTTATTATATTTCTTTTAAGTTGTCAAGTGCACCAAGGCGTGTTGTCTTGGTAGTAGATTTTTTTACCACCCCTTTTCAGAAGTGCATTTATCCCACTCTTATCAGCTTTAACCTGGGTTACCTATCAGATCTTTGACGATGTTACTTAAGTTCTTGGGGTTCGTCAGTTTAGAGGTGGGTATCGGAATTGAGAAAGCGAGACGTTAACTGGATGTTGCATTATGTATTGCTCTTCACTAGCCCCTAGGAACTTCTGGCACAATAAATTGCATTTATAATATGTACAAAATATGACTTTTGCACAGTAACAACAATCATCTATAGTCCTAATTTAAATATTACATATTTCTAATGACGTTATTAGCTATAAATAGGTGGCCAATTGTCTACACTCCCAGATAGTACAGCAGTGTTAACAGAACATAAGTGTTGAAAGTGGTAAGTAAAGCTTAATAAAACTATTAAATAACATTGAAGCATTTCTTCTTACTTAAAGAACCCAGACTATTACTTCAGCAACAACATGTGGCTTCGAGCCGCTCACAAGCACGTACAAATATTAAATACCGACAGGTTCAAACAAAAAAATGGCTGCTAAATTAGAAGGCTTACCGTATATAAGCAAGGGGTTACAATTAAAGATTGCTTAGCAAAATCTTTGCTGTGCCATCTCCATTATGCACTATTGATTTTTTTTATTTTGGTATCAATCTTCAGACATTAGAATTACTAAGAGCTTCTGTTGAGATTATAAAGAATCCATTAGAGAAATATAACATTTTTATAGTTGTTGACAAAGTTTTCAGACGACTTGTCTTATAATTGGAAGAAGGATAATTTGATGAATAAGCTTTCAGTGATATGAGAAGATGTACTTGGTGGACCAAATTTATGCTGTAGTGTATTTTTCTACAGCAGAAGCAACCTATTGCATTAGTAGTGCATCCCTAAAGGATGCCTACTTTTGTATAATGTTCTCCATTTATTTGGAGGAATTGGGAACAATTTGTTAATCAAAGATTTACGTTTATAGAAAATTTAAAAAACAAAACAAGGAGGTGGAACATTAAAAAGAATTTTATTCGATAAAATTTAAAAGGTGTTCAGAGATGGTAAAACAAAGCTTCTGTTTGATTTATTTTGTAAAAAGTTACAGTTAATATTTTTACATTTATTGTGACTTTTCTAGATTTTGCGGGTAGTTTGGCCTTTGACTTTGTTGCATATTAAACATGTACATTGTTATCTTAGCTAGTTTAACGAGGTATCAGGATAGGGTACTAGGTATATTTTACAATATAGCCCATGCGATGGTCATACATTATGACAAGTTCAAACGTGTTATGTTCAAACCCGAATGCTAGTCGTTCCTGAACCATGGCGATGAAAAGAGCTTGTTATTTTCATCATTTTGTAATACAACTTTGCACGGTATTTGAGTGAGAGAAAATATATCCTATACTACGAGATGATGTTCTGATCATATCGTCATAATTAGGTGGTATTGGAATTTCTAGAGAGATAATTTAGCTTGGAAGAAGCTCTGAGGTCAAAACGCTTATCCCTGTCTGTCGGAGAGGAGAGCATTGCTACTGTTAGGAAACCAGCAGGCATGTGACCTATTGCCAGATAGAAGAATGCTTGGGACATTCTTTTACTAGCATTTCACATCATTCTGTTCGACTTTCTTCAAGCCAGAGAGTTTGTTTCTTTTGGGTATCCCCTTGGTAAGCAGATGATACAATGCGTTTCAAAAAATGGAATATCTCGCTATGTGTTCAGCGTGTAACGAAGACTGGCTTTATTTTTATAAAGTTATCACTGAAGCCCAAAACAACGTTTTGCAACAACAAGAACCTTCTAATGCATAGGATGCCAAGTGTAGCCAAATTCCTGAGGAAACGTGGAAGAGTTGGTTGGAAAACTGATTTTAAAGGTTATAGCAAATGTAGTGATATTTTAGGCAATGCAAATTTACTCTTTAAGATTTGTTGGATATCCGACCACATGGCAAAATTAAACATATTCTTCACATCAAATACGCCAATCCTAACTTTATACCTAGAGCGATGATTCAGTATACTTCTAACTTACAAACAGCATCCTTTTCCTTTACCTATAAAACCAAGTGAGTTTTTTGGATGTTCTGGAAATAATGTCCTGGTTATTTTCTCTTTTACTTCCGTATCAGATGTGTCTATTTACTTGGTTTTGAGTTTTTGGGGTAACAACCCTGTATCTCAGCCCCCAAGATTGCTGCTTAATTTCGTTTTTAGCTCATTTGATTTTCTACCATTTGTTATAACAGTTTTTAGCTGCCGTTTGGCTTTCTTATTTACGGCTTATCTGGTTATTAAAATTACAGTTCTGAGCCAGCATTTTCGCTCCACCAAGAAGCCGGGCATCTTCTTCAACAACTTTCTTTGAGGAATTAATGAAAAAGTGAGTTTTACCGTGGCTTTAATCCACATCTTGTCATTTCTTTTTTCACAGAGGGCGAGAACGTCTAATTCTACTTTCGTTTTGCCTTCACTTTTAGACGAGGAGAGGATTTATGGGTTTATGCGCTCAACGTTATTTTGCGGCAACTAGCTGTATATTGTTTTTGAGGTCTTGTAGTTTCCTCGTTTCATTGCAAGAAAGATAGATGGATGTTCACTTGAAACATAATCTTCCATCACTTTCTAATTTTGAGTTTCCACGTTTATTGGTCTCTTAAATGTAGCCAGATTTATATTATTGAGCACTACTAATTTTACACTTGCCATTATTTATGTTACTAGACGCACTCTTACACCAGAACATGGAATTTCCCATTCGGAGATTTTGTTATTGAGATCTTTTACCACTAAGACCCCATCTTTGTTCATTAACTTTAGAGTATCCACTAATGCGTCCAGCACATCTGAAATTTCACAATATAGTTTTGATTTTAATTCAAACAAAACTATTTCTGCGTCCAGGGCAAAGGTATCCAAGAATCTCATAAGGATATATTGCTATATTTCCTATAGAAGATCAGTTGAAATTTGCTTGGAGAGTCTTCATCATATCCTCTCTTTTTTCTTAACCTCCACAATGCTCTTCAAAGGTAATACTTTTTTGGACTAGGTGGATGAGAGATCGGTTCTCTATTTTCTAAACACAGACTGCAAAATAGGTCTACTTTATTAACAGTCACTTTCCAATCTTAATCTTACATTTAAAAACAAATTTGCCAACTCTCTTGCATTCTCGAACTTAATATCTGTACGTCAGACATTAGAAACACTTTTAACCTTTACTTGATGTCAAATCTTGACTTATTCTATTCTAATTCTGATAACAAAACATGCTTTCTCTTTGCAAGTATTACAGTCTTTGACTTTAAGATAAAGAAAAATCTGATTATTTGTGTAACGACATCCAGGGGAAAGTTTCTTTCTTGCAAATGAAGGTTGCATGTTCGATCATATTTTAGCAAAGGGGCTAAAGTGCTTTTGGGGGATTGTGAAAATTAGCTAATGCTTTGCAAATAAAACCCATTAGAATAAGAAATACTAGTCTTTTTCTAAGCTTCCACTGTTGAATGCGTCACATTTCTATAACATATAAGATAAATGGGCGAATATTGTACTATGGCAGTATCAATTAATTTTCTATAACTAGATCTTTGCGTTTACGGTCTAACCTGCAATTATTATAAAATGGATAGGAAATTACAATTCACGTTTTAAAATAATGACTAGAAAAGCAAAACCTGGTTATTTTACTTCCTCATCCTTTCATGGACGGGCTGATCCCCCGCAAAGGATCTCGAAAGCTTCCTTAGAAGCGGCGAAACCCTTCCAAGGGGTGTTAAGCCATTCATTCATTCATCCTTTCATGGAGTAAGATGATTACGACAGCCCTCCAACTTGGAACCTTAATACATCCCAAAACAACTTTCGTCATATTTGCTTAGAATGACATACATTATGACTAATGATGCATCAGGGTAGAAATTTTATTTCTTTTGCAATAGAGTAGCAAAGGAAAAACAGAATCTTACTTTCGAAAACTGAAATAGACTCTTAGTACAATTCTACCATTAGGCTAAATGTTGAAACTATAAACATGATGAAAAATATTATTTTACCTACCAAACAGATCGATTCGATTGTTGCTTAGCAACGAACAATGAAAAATCTGATTGAGATGTTTTCTCAGCTGATTCAATATCAGTTTTCTATTAACTGTAGCATCCATGTATTTTCTTCATGGTAGATAAGAATATTATAACATATAAACTATGCTTATCTGTAAGTCATAGTTATTCTAATTAGGAGAAGACAAGACTAGATTTCTCTCTTCTCTAATTTTTATGCACTGAGTATGCCTTAACATTTGATACCTTAAGTAACGAGGTTGTTTATAAGTAGCCGAGCTTTATTTTTCTGATTGGTTTGGACTTTCGTATGGACTACTGTTTTCTTTTTAAGTAGCACACTTCACCTAACGCTGTTTCCATATTTTAAAGCATTCGTTTTTAGAATGCATTTTAGACCTGTGCCACATTTGTTTTAACTTCCTCAATTGTACTAAAACATCCACCTTCCAACACTGATTTAAATTTAGGGAACATAAATAGTCAATAATTTGATTTATTGGTCAAAATTTTATTGTAAGCTTGACTATTCAACATTTAGGAAGTTTATGCAAATATTTTTCCAAATTTTCGTAAAATTTTATATCGCAGGACTAATCTTGTAAATCACAAAAATCGGTAAACAACACAGGCTACCCCTAACTCAAAAACCAGCAATACAAAAACAAAAAAAAATTAACAAACCAAGGAATTCAGGTTATTTGTAAGATTGTACTGAACGTAGAGCTTCTAACCACACTTTTTCAAAACTCTCCTCGGTCGTTGGTTGTTTTTGAACAAGCTTTATACATATATTTGTTACAATCATACAGTACAATGCATATCTCCCATATTTTCTTTTTCAAGCCTCCATATCTGGTGCCTTGTTTTCTTGGAATCTCACACATTTCACCTTATTGTGGCCTTCTTCTGACGTGGTGAACTAGAAGACTTGTATTGAGACGACCAGGTCTTTTTTTCGGAATGTACCATAGCTATAGATTTACGTTTTATCTCCAATTATGATCTTTTTGTGTTGTAATCCGAAATAAGTCAGGAGCAACTCCAGTATGGACGAATTTTGCCGTGACATGTTTTATCCCAAGATTTCATCAACAATTTAACACATTGCTGGTTCTTATTGGTTGCAGGCCTGACACATTCAACATTATTCAGTGTTTTTCTCGTTGCTTGTCTTCCAGAACATGGATCCTGGAACATTTAATCGTGCTGAAATTCTCGTATGGTTCCCGAAAGCTTTCTAAATCATTTGAATAGTTTATGTGGACGAATGTTTTAGCTCTTTGCACAGTGCTTGGTTCAGATTTGCTTGCACTACTTATGCTCACTCATTGACGTCTAACTCCCATCTGACTCGGCCAATAAAGTCGCTCTGATTCACGCATGGGCATTACAGTTCACCTTCATTGGCTACCAAGTTACACCACGACAATGCAGCTTGCTCCTGTTGTCCAATATAATTTTTGATATGAAGTCAAAGGCAGTTAAAAAAAGCTTATACTTGAGAAATATTTTTTATTTATCTTTCACTTATTTTTTATTTTAGGTCTACTTTTTAGACTTGTGGTTTCTATCTATAAAGAAAATATATCAATTGTGGAAAACGGTGCCAAGTGTTCTTGTACTGTAGCAGTTTGGACATCTTGATCAAAAACAAAGAACTGGGGCATTAACTTTGGGAGAAAATACTTTCTCTACTGAGATATGACCACCTTTGGAAGATGCTCAGAGACAACGACTTCCATTCTTATCTATTACAGAGGAGAATATGGCTGTTGCTAAGCTGAAGCTCGAGTTATGCGACTAAACCTTAAATAAAAGAGTATCTGGAAACCTCCACACCGTAAATTTACAGCATTCTACACGATTATCTTCAAGTTAAAAAGATTTGTTCTCTTTGGATGCCCCATGTCGTAACAAGTTACGAAACCTGAATTTACTTCTATAACAGGTCCTCTGAAGGCCAAAACAAAGTCTAATCCTTTTGGTCATTTTCTTTGCTAGTTTTGAGACTTCGATTATAGAACAGTAAAATTGCAGTACAAGGAAAATTAAATGGAAAACTGGGACACAAAAGCACATTTATAATGTTAGTACGACCTTTGCTAGAAATGTTTTAGGACTGTAATATTAAACACAAGAAATGGGCGTCATTCAGTCACCTAACATGTGTTCTGAATAAACATGGCCTTGGAAATGTTTTCATATAAATTCACTATGTGGCGGGGCTGTGCTTAGCAACCTACTGTTCAGTGTTTTGGTGTATTTAGTTGAAAGTTACACAAGATGACGTGATAGACACGGATTTCTAGTAGAAAGTTAACATCAAGTTCTGCGTTAAGCTAGGAGAAACATGAAATATGCATATGATGACAAAGCTTTAAAATTGCATAAAAGATTTCGGGGAGGGACAGAGGTTCAATGCAAGATAAGCCTAAAATGCGGAACGTGTAAGCCAGATATTACAAGACATTATTATTATTATTACTTGCAGATCTGCCCCTAAATGTGTTGTAAAGTGCCGACGTTGATGTTGACTTTGCTTTGAAGTTCCTGGATGTGTTACCTAACCACAGCCCTCTTTATTTGACCTAAGGTAGTTGGTGAATAGCCGTATACACTTACGCCACTGTCGACTTGGTAGTTTTAGAGGCCACGGACGTTGGAACTTTCATGGCTCTATATGCTCTCATAAAGCTTTTGAGTGTTTAGAGAGATGAAGTCCTGGATGTAAAAAAGTCAACATCATCACGATGGGGGAGGGGATGATGTAGACTTTGTAGCCCAGGCCTAAATTGGAGCCGCATACATCATGAAAGTGAAGAAATGAGTAACTTATCGATGTGTGTTTTTCTAGATCACCTGTCGAGAATCACTGCAAGGTAGTTGGTTTTCTCCTTCCAGGGTATCTCTTTTCCGAAGATCTTGAGGTTTGTCAAATTATCTCACCAGTAAAGTGACGAGATTTGAGGTTTTTGAGTCTAGTCCCTAACTTTAGTCCTCTTGATGTGACCTCTTGGTGTGTAAGGTGTAGGCGGTAGAACTGACGTGGCCCTAAATATTGTCATATAAATCTGGAGCGCTGAGAGAAATGAACTGCTGTCTTATAGATGATGAGCTTATTTCGAGGTGATAGACGGCTCCAAAAGTCTAAGAGGGAGCCGAGTGCTGACCTTGCCGCCTTCGTTTTGGTGACATCTCTATCAATGTCAGCTCTCTAAATCAGCTTTCGGTCCAAAATTACCCCGAAGTATGTGATCTTCTCCTTTCAAAGATCTGGAGGTTCACCAGGTCGAGTCACTAGTAAATAGTTTATTGATGGACACCAGAACTGCCGAGCTCTTCTTAATCTTCCACAAGGTTGAGTTTCTCCTGCAGCAGTTTTTTTTACGAAGGATGTTTATAACTAACTCGACAACACTGGCGTGTCATCTGCATACTTGGTCAGTGTAATAAAGGATATCAAGATTGTGCAACGTCAGGAATTAGACTGGGCCTTGGGGGACGTCTGCACGCAAGGACTAAACAAGCTGGACCATCGGTAGGGAATTCTGGTTAAAGCTTTTTCGTATATTAGGCCGTTGTGTCACACCTTGCCGAAGGCCTGGGTTACGCAAAGAAAGACTACACTCTGTTGTGTGTTCCACTATCCTGAGAATCTGGAGGGTAGTAGAATGGCCGGAGCAAAATTTAAACTGACTCATAAACCAGTGGGAGATCGACAGCCGTCTTTAGACACTTCTAAATTACTTATTCCATAAGCTTTCCCACGATTTATAAGAGACTTTTTGACATAATCCTGGGATAGTCTCCCTGACTTTTCAAGTTTGGGGAACATGGCGACGTCTATCACCTTCCAAGGACTCAAGAAATGGCAAAGACGGAGAACAGCGTTGGTAATGACGATGACGCAGACAATTGCCTTCTGAGAGAATCTTCAGCGTGATGCCATCCAGACCAGGTACCTTGCGAGACTTGAGGGCTTGGATGAGCTAAAAGTTTTTTTAAAGGTGGTTGCGTAACTGCGGCACCTGAACGCGACTCACAAAATGCTTGACGAAGTCGAGGTAGTGAAAGTCAGCGTCGTCGTAGCTACGATCTATACTAATGTTGTCAGCAAAGGCTTCAGTTTTATTAAGGGGTATAGACGGGGCTCCCTGTGAATGGGTGATGATCAAGTAGGGCGGTTGTGTAGGACCTTGACAATTCTCTAAAGATTGTTGTCGAAGATATTGAGTGCTTTCAGCTAGTTCTCCTAGGTGACATTGCGGTGCTCTGCGACTTTTGTAGCGATCCTGCGGTACTCTTGCATGACCGCAAGGTCCAGGAATGACTGCAAGTGCCGTTGCGCCCAATTGTTCTCTCTGGCCTCTCCCTTTTAACTCTGGAGGCAGGAGATCTCTTCTATTTCTGGGGCTGAAGGGGTTAGAGGCTAAGAAATGTGTTCCACGGTCTGCCTCAAGTGAATGGTGTAGGTCGACCATGAGACTACGATGCAGAAGAAAATGTCATCAGTTCCGTCGGAGATTTCTATGGTAAGGAGAACCGGGTTGTGATTGCTGTCCAACTCGCTTATGTACTTCATCGTGTGCTGTACGGAAACGTCTTTAAAGATGACAATATCAAGGACGGTGAGTTTGTAGTGGCTGGGTTTAGGAGGTTCCACAATCACGAGGTAGCGGGATTCAATAAATCCATCTACCGTTGGTGTTGACAACGCGGCTGTTCCACGAGGATGATGATGCTTAGCATTTAGGTCTCTTGCTAACGCTGTCACGATGTTCTTCTCGAGAAGAGTTATAGGCGGAGAAAACAAGCGTACTCCGTGGTCAGGGAAGCGATGCAGATTAATTATCCAGGTAGGACTTATCGTAAACAACTGTTCCTTTCTTACTCGTTATCTGACGGTCAGTGCGGTAACAGGTATAATTTAGAATTTATAGTATTTCGCCTTTAAGATGAATCTCCTGAACCAGAATGACAATTAAATCGTACCTGCAGGTGAATACCTGAAGCTGGACCTTCTGGTCCTTTAGACCGCCTACATTCTAAAAGGCATGTCGGATATGCTAAAGTTTCTGACGTTGACGATGATTTGTTTGGTTGTCAAGGTATCCTAACATTTCCTTTCTCTAGGAAGCTCTGACATTGGGAATTGGTGTACCCTTAAGGCGCTTCTTAGATGACAAGAAGCTTGTTGGTGGTATGTTCAGTGCTTGCCAGCCAAACACATCAAGGATGGTGGATAATGTCAGACCTGCAAGACGCCAGCTCACCCTGCTATCACCTCAACGACATTTGTGTTGTTTGGTACTCATTGTGGCTGCGGTAATCATAGAGCAGTAGGAGCTTCTCCCTTTATCACTCTGGAGCGATCATATTTTTTGGCGGAGTGCTGGTTTCGGAATGCGGGGCATCCCCGAAGGATGGACAGTAATTCCATCTATTATCAAACACATATATTTTCATATAAACTTTCAGAACTGTCAAAATCATCTTCTAAAATGTATCCCTACCCTGCGTTTTAATTACAGAATCTTAAAATTATATTTAGACAACACTTTTATGATTTTAGTTTTTGGACTGGCAACCATCTTAGGGTAGACGTTTTATTAATATACTATACAAGTTGGATTTAAATGGGGGAATATACTCGCAACTTGTAACAGACAAAAATGGTTCAATAAAGCTTTCGTTAGCGACACTTTTAAAATGCAGCCTTGAGAAAACTTACCTTCACAATATTAGAATTAGTTTTGCCTCATTGTCATTCGTCCACTAGGGTTTCTAGCCGGGAAACTAAAACATCCTCTATATTACGCTTTGGATATTTTAGAATAATTAAATATGATCCCCGTTCTACGCTCAGACAAACTTAAAATTGCATCCTCTTGTACAGCCGTTTTGAATAGGTCCTGGTCGAACCTTATCCAGTTGTCATGAACAATTTCACAAAGAGAAGCATAATCACAAAGGTTGATATTCGGTGATGCCAATGATCGATGCTCTTCTCTGTCAAAAAGTCCTGGATAAGGTGAGCTTCGTGAGGACGCTCATTGTCATATTTTTTTTACAGATTTTACAGATTTATAACTAGCCGAAATGTTATCTTAAATAATAGATTGGCATAAAGGGGGGGAAACCGTGCGATGGTGGAACTCGCATATTATTTAACAGTAGTTAGTGTAGTCTAGTGATATTTGTGTTGTCTAATAGATTAAGCGGGTGAGAATAAATCCTGTTCACTTAGTCGTGTACCTATTGATTTCCTCCTTGATCCATTTCGCATTTGCTATAGTGCAGAGAATTTTGCTTTAGAATCTTAATAGAATTGTAACGTTTAAATCCCGTAGGTCCATACTGGAATTATCACTGTTTTGTAGACTAACACTTTATTTAATGATAATTTGAATCGTCGTTCCAGTAGTAAGTGCATTTTCTTTATTTTGAGGTCCAGTTCCTTTCTGTACTTGGTGATGTGGGCTTTTCACGCGTGCCGCTTATCCAGATGTACGCCAAGATATCTTGCTTTGTCTTTCAGTGCGATTTTAATGCCATTCAGAAAAACCGGAGAAGCGGTACCGTGTACTGCCGTGGAAGTTATGGTTGTAGATTTATATGCATTTATTTTTATGCGCTATTTGTGTAGCCGTGCTTGCAAGTAGTTGAGATAGATTTGTAGTATAATCGATGCATGAATTGGATTGTTGTGAGACACTATTGAGACGGTATGTCCGCATATGTGGTACTAACTACTTGTTTGTGGTGAAGAAGGTCAGCTGTGAAGACTAAATATAATATGGGTTCCATGACGGTACCGTGGGGGGCGTCAGCTTTAATTGGAAGCGGTGTGTTTTTTAATTTTATACAATAAAGCAGGATGTCAAACTCTGTTAAATACTTGACTAACATCTAGGAACATCGCAATACAGTATCTGTTTTCTTCAAAGTCCTGTGCTATAGTGGAGTGTTGCTGTTTGAGAATTGGTAGTAGGAGATTAGTCCTTGATTTTCTATTGTGGATACCATTCTTTTCAGTATTAATTATTGTCATGTTAAAGTGAATATGTTTTAAAGGACCCATACAGCCGGTTTGAAATTTTCTTATTTAGGGTGTTCTCAGCGGTGATCGTTTCTTCCTTGTCACAGAGATGATAAAAAGTAACTTTATGTCCAGCAACACCATTCTCTTTTGGTTACATTGGTGTTCTTTTGGGATAGAAGGCGCTTTTCACCTTATTACAATCAAGGCAAGCTAAGAGCAACCCAAGTTTCGTCAATTGGTTTTTATGCATACTTGAAGGTGAACTTGATATGACAGTTCATCTAAGTCGTCGATGAACAACAACTTTTGCTGACGTTCGTCCTTTTAATTCCACTAACATATGCTCTTCAATGCTTGCTTTGCCTTTTCAATAATACATCTCTTTAGAGCATACAGCTTTGCATAAAGTAAAGCTACTGATCTGCTATCTCTGAGATGTAATCTAGGAACATACAAAACACATTAGTTTTTATTAGTGTGTCAATTAATTATTGTTTGGCATCCTTGCAAATAAAACCTTTCATTTTCTGCGTAAGATGGCGCTTTTACTTGGACGCCTCTTCTAAAGTAGTCACCACATAAACTTCATTCCCTGTTTTGCTGAGATAGCCCATACTTAGAGTCAATAAAGTAAAAAAATGCTTGTCAACGGGCTAATGGTAAGATGGTTGAGGAGACCTTGAATTAAAAAATTACATTTAGATGAACAAAATTTATGAACGAGTTGATGGTTAACCTCATTTCCTCACTTTATTTTTAATTGACATACAACTTTACAAAGCTAATTACGGTAACAAACTACCTGGTAAAAGTTAACGTAAAATAATTGTGGTTATTATTTGAGTGTGTAATTATCAATTTAGTCATTGTTGTTAATCGATGCATGTTGTTCTTCTAAGTTTAGTGTGACTACTACAATTTCTATTTCTTGTATTTTGCAAAAATAGTTCCGGCAAGCAGCAATGTACAGAATGGAATGCAAATAAAATTACGAGTCCAAAACGAATGAAAAATATATCTCTTGTTAAAGAAGTTAAAGGAGAGTAGTTCTTAGTGTTTCAAAGCAAATTGATAATATAAAACGACACAATTAGAAGTGGCGCACTAATTTATTGACATAACTGGTAAGTAATTAATAAACCTTAAGCGCAGCATAAATATTAGTACGTAAAGCGAATATTACATTTGCAACCTACAGCGACTAGCTGTGTCATGTGTTCCCAACATTCATGTTTGTTCTTTAAGTTCTTCTTCAAGACACTCAATTCTTCATACAAAGTCTGACATCCGAAATCGTTGTCATCGTGCAAGCACATCTGAAAAATGGAATTCAAGCAAAATTATAGATTTCGTGGTGTAGGGAACGAACTTCGGCTTTTTTTCGACCATTCGACTCGATTTTGAAGGGGTCTGCCCTTGTGTAGGTACAAGTCTTGTTGATATATTCGTTCGGGTAGAATTCGTACCCTTCTTCGCTGAAGACACCTTTCGCCACAGACACTTCGCATATTATATTGTTCTGAAAAGCTCAAATACAAAATGGTAGCGGTAAGAGCCTTTATACTTACATCTTCCAGGTATCTCGCAATTCTATTCCTGTTTGCTTCTGAGTTTTCACTGTAAGGCGTCTCCTTTGGTGGGGATCTAGTTTGAGAATTGCGATAGGGCGTGAACAGCTGGTAGTTGCTTTCTTTAGCGCCCCTGCTTTCGTAATTTTCCAGATTTATCCCCAGAGCTTCGTAAAGCAATCTTTCTGACAGTGGTCTGACGTACTGCCTAGAGCCGACTATGCTTGCAATGCAGAAACACTGAAAAAATCCAGAGTGGATAAGCCTGAACGCAAGAGGGAGAGAGAAGCCGTCCAGTTCATCAACATAAATGGTCCACACGAGTGTATCACCTACGTTCCGAGTTACTAATGAACTTTAATAGATAAATTAGACCGTTTTAAGAGTTAGTCTTCCAGCAGCGGTCTCTCTGTAGCATACGTTAACGCATAGAATTGCAATTTCCAATCGCATCTGCGGCGAAATCCCGATTGCCACTCTACGAGGGTGCTGGCTGCCGCCTCCGCAGGCTAATCACAGAGCGCTCTGATGACCGCTTAATGTAATTGGAAGTAATGTGATTTGGTTCTAATTGGTCGGAAAATGTGGACCTCGATAGAAAACAGTACCAAGACGAACGGAAACGAAAAGTGAGTATCCCCTATTTCGTCGTAAGAAATAAAGCTTCTGGCGCAGGAGCACATTATGAAGTTAATTTGTCTCGGAGAGAGCGCAAGATACGCTTTTGGCAAATTGAAATGACCTTAAGCGTTTTACCTTTTCAATTCGACTAAATATAGTGCAAATTGACAAATTGTCGATTGTTTAATTTTAATATTAACTGCAGCATATCCTATATTTAGGTGGTAATTGTTACGTCGAGCGTATTGCATTAAGCAATTGCAGCATTTTTCTTTATATATATATATATATATATATATATATATATATATATATATATATATATATATATATATATATATCCCGTTTTCGCCAATTCAATCGCTGGCATTTTTACGCCCCAGCTCGACTCAGGCTTCAATAAATGAGTACCTGGAGGTCAAACTCTGGGGTAATAATAGGCGGTCGGTACGTAGCGCTGGCCACGTTACTACCCTTGTGTACCGTAGGCTCTAGATTGTAGCAGGCCTATCCTGTTACGACCCCAAAGGGCCTTCGTGGCCTAGTACGGGGAACTATTATTTTTTTATCCAATATATCCAATAACTACCAATATGACATTCTTTACAACATAAGGATATGTCTCATACTAACATTAGCCTAAGGGAAAATTTTCGATCTCTTCTATCTTAAAAATGACTTAAGTGATTTATAATGTTTGAGAACTATTATCAACAACACTGGTTGGAAGATTTAATGTTTGACATATTCCGGGATTTATCTAAAAAAAGAAATCATCATCATATCTGGTATTCTCAAGAGTACCATTAGAAATTTATTAAAAAGCCAAAATAAAACAACCAGAGTTTTCCATAAAATTTTGGCCATTTTTAGCTTATAGACAAACCTTGACACTTTTGAACTCATCTTCTATGGGGACGCGCTTTGGACGATCAATAGACGCAGTCGTTAGGGGTCGCTTCGAAGAGTTAATACTCAGCCCAATCCGCGTTCTCTAAAGCCAAAGTCTAAGCTACTAGAAGTTCAAGCGTTTAGCTTTACAACATGAGGCACATCTTTGTTCAACCAAGTCTGTCTTGGTTCTGCTTTATCGGCCGGTGCAAAATTTTGCTGGAAGCTTCAAGGCTCCCTACAGAGGTTTTACAACATCTTCTAAAAGTCTGTTGGTATACAGCGGTCTAAGCTGTGACCCATTTTTCATAAAAATAAATTTTAATCATTCTATCATAAAGCTTCCCACCAAACTAACATAGATGTTGGATGGTAGCTTTTCTGAACTCTCAGCATTAACTGAAACGGTTATTTAAACAACAATTTTGTTTGCTGTAAACATTTCTTCATTTCTAAATAGAACTTTTGTGTAATCATAGGGATATTCAATCAACGATCTTTTGATTTTTCTCATACTTTTATTTAATAGACTGTTGACCCTGTTGCACCCGCTAGGGCTTACTTCAAATAGTCAACTCTTAGAGCAGCCAAAGCACTCTAAAACTATGATATTATAATCCAAAATTATTGAAGTTTACCTTTACAGTATATGATACGTCGTTGATCTACCAAGTCTGTTGACTATCGGGCAGCGCAGATTTTTACTGGAAGCTCCAAGGTTCTCCTCAGAATTTCACCACATCTAAAACAGTCTGTTGGTACACAGCGGCCAAAGGTTTGACCCCTTTTTCACAAAAATAAATTTTGATCATTTTATGGCAAAACAAATATATTGGATGGTAACTTTTCTAAACTCTCGGTATTAACTGAGCCAGTTATTTAGACAACCTAGCATACACCCTGCCATTTTGTTTCCTGAAGGAGTCCTCTATTGTAAACTTTTTTATCCCTTTTTTGTAGTCATCGTGTGCCTGTTCAATCAATGATCTATTGATTTTTTCTCTTATATTTTTTTAATAAATACATCTCTTACCCCTTAATAAACTCTTGAATGCACTCTCTAAGGCTTCTTTCAAATAGGCAACACTGGGAGCAACCAAAGTTTTCTCAAAACTATATTGTAACCCAAAACACCGAAGTCTACCTTCACAATACGTGACACGTTACTCCATCAAATCTGTTAGTTCTGCTTGATCGACCTGTGCAGAATTTTGCTGGAAACTTTAAGGATCTCCTCAGAATTGCGCCACACCTTCTAAAACAGCCGGTTGGTACACAGCGGCCACAAGTTTGACCTTTTTTTCACAAAAATAAATTTTGGTCATTCTATCATAAAGTTTCCCACCAAACAAACACCGATGTTGGTTGGTGGCTTTTCTAGACTCTCGGCATTCACTGAAACAGTTATTTAGACAACCTAGCATACATCCTGTTATTTTGCTTGCTAAAGGATTCTTCTGTTGTAGACGTTCTTTTTATCCCTAAATAGAACTTTTCTGTAATCATCATGCGCATACTCAATCAACGATCTTTTGATTTTTCTCCTTCTTTTCTCTAATAAATACATTTCTTACCCATTAATAAACTCTTGACTGTACCGCTAGAGCTTTCTTCAAAGAGTCAATGATGGGAGCAACCAAAGCTCTCTAAAATTATTATATTATAATCCAAAGTTTCGAGTCTACATCTACGACATGTGACACGTTGTTCCACCAAGTCTGTGTTGTTTATGCTTTACCGGGCGGTGTAGAATTTTGCTGGAAGCTTCAAAGCTTTTTTCAAAGTCACACCTCCTAAAACATCCTGTTGCTACACAGCGACCAAAGCTTGACCCATTTTTCACAAAAATGAATTTTGATGATTTTATCATAAAGAGTCGCACCAAACCAAGTTGAATGGTGGCTTTTCTGAACCCTCGGCATTAATCGAGTCGGTTATTTAGATGACCTAGAATACACGCTGTCATTCTAGTTGCTGAAAAATTCCTCTATTTCAAACATTTTTGTATGCGCGTACTTAATCAACGATTTTTGATTTTTCTCCCACCTTTCTTTAATACATCTCAACAAATGATCGTATAATATTTGATTGCGAAGTGTATTTTGTTTAATTCGAGCACCTACGGCTTTAACTGCCTGGGCAATCCGAACTAAATTTGATATTTTCGATCTTTCATGATCCTTAACATCTGCTGTTTCATTAAAAATTTTATAGTGCAATACTTACGGTTCAGTTTGAGAAGTTATACCCTTAAAGAAGGCCCCACTCCATCGTTAAGCAGCAAAAATGCGTTGTTAAGAACAAAACGCTACTTCCAACATTAACAAACGACAATCGCAACCTTATTATATCTCAATACTAATTAAAGCAAAAGTAATAGTCGTGCATAGTCAGGAAACTAATATATCAGCTATATAGTAAATTAATCGACACTGTAAAAATAACATTTTTGAAAAGGTGATCAAAATTAAATTGCGTTTATCTTAAAATTGAAGTAGGGGTACTTTGATACTTATAGGTCCCAATAGGCTCAAAATTTTAATATCATGGGAGTGATGAGTGCTTTGGAAAGGTACCAAAACATACTGGGAGTTAATTTCTTTCATGAAAATAAACAGAAAACTTCCTATGAAAATGGATCAAAAAATGCTTCTTACGCAAGAAGAATATTTTTTGAACCGTCTGTAGAATTACAACAGTTAGAACATTGTAAACTTCTGATTCCAAAACCAATACTAAGAGTAAAGCAAATGGGTTTTGACTTTGTTTTTGGGCTATAGGTGGAGCGACGTTATTCTGTTGTAGCAATACCATCTCTCTTAAAAAAGAACGCGCGTACGTTTAAACTGAACAGTAAAAATTCCAGTCATCACCATCATCCAAAGTAACTCTAAAGTGTACAGAACCTTGAAAGTTTCACCAAATGCATAATATTAATTCAAATTGTTGAAATCGGTCGTGTTTAATATAGTAAATGAAAAAGACCCACTTTTGCCATGTCTAACAAATCGTTTAATGAAGTAATTATTATGAGAACTTGTAAAGACTTCTACTGAACCTTCAAAGTTTTACCAAATCGGTCATGTTCAGTATAGTAAATAAAGAAAATATATTTTTGTCACCTCTAACTAATCTCTTGATGAAGTAATTATTTTAAGGTCTTGTAAGGACTGGTACAGTACCTTCAGTTTCAGTAAATGCATAATATCAATTCAAAATAATGAAATCGGTCTTGTTTAATATAGTAAATGGAAAAGATCAACTTTTTGTCACTGCTTTAATTAAAGCAAACTTTAAACTCCCCATAATGGAGTGTCTCTCAATCCCACACTGTGTGATGGCACCATTAAGCTCTCTTTTTATAGAAAGGTGAAAATCTGCAAAAATGTTTTTAAACAGCGTGATGTTTAATAATAAAAATTGGAATTATTCAACAATTAGTTTAGAAGAACGCGTTTCGTTAGATGAAAGGTCTTTTTACAGTTCAAATTTGAATCTTTTAGGCTACAAGACATTTATATTTAAAAATTTTGATGAAGAGAGTGGTGGGTTTCTCATTAAGTATGGTGCAATGTATAAAAAGGGAGGAAGATACTTAAATAAGTGACACAACATAGCCTTGCGAGGTAAATTCCGAATTCAATATAATGGATCGCTACCCTATATGGGGAAAACTACTGAAGTTAATGGATGCTTATTGTAATAAATCAGCCTGGTAAAATCATCTTCCAAATTTGAATCTAAATGATTCTCATTTCTGGAGTCACTATGTGGTGCTTAGCGTATATAACATTTATTTAAAAAAATATATGGTGTTTTAAAGTGTTTAGCTTGTAAGGGGTGATCCAAATTGAAAGACCAATTTAAATTTTCATTAAAACAACTTTTCGGGTTAAATAAAAAAATCCTGGCTAGTTGATGTCAGCAATTTATGAAATTACGTGATCAGCAAGTTGATGGTACAGTAAATTGTTTGGTAGGTGGCGCCATCCTGCTAGAACCATATTTGTTCCAGATCCATATTGGTTAGTTGGTACCAAAAGCTGTCATGTGATGGTAACAATCGCCCCACTTGCCTAAAATCCACGCCATAGAGTGGCCTGTTGGGGCGGAGGGTGGACTTGCTTTTTATAAGTTACGCGAGGGTTTTCCGGACCCCACATGCAACAATTTTAATCGTTATCGCTAAAACATATTTTTAATTAAATTAAGAATCCATTTAATGATGCTCTAAAATCAATTCACGAATTGATGAGGAAGAGAATGATCAGCAAACTTAATGTCAGATGAGTTTTTTACGCATTTTCTGTAGCGATTTTTCTCAGGCTGATACGATCGAATTTTGTATTTAATTTTTGAACAGATGATTCATTTTGTAGACTATTTCGATCAAAAATTCCACGTACCGTTTTACCAAATTTGCAATGCGTTTTAACAATAATAATTCGCTGTTCTTCCCTATAGCAATCGTATGGATCGTTAATGAGAAGTATCATAGATGGCATCAATATCAAACCAAAAAGGCGCGAAGTTTAAATTCGGCGTTTAATTTGGCCCACCCTTTAAATGATAAATAAAAACAAATTTAATATCTAATTATTAATGTTCAAGGCCCTTTTGAAGTAATATTTTTAATATTTTCAATTAGCACCATTTTTAAAATTTTAAATTAACTTTATATTTACGCAGATGGGGAAAATGAAAAGAATGGGCTATATTCTCGAATGCAGATGATTCACCGCTCGAATAGTCAAAATATTTACACGTTGCGGCCTATCGCTTGTTCCAATACATTTCAACAATGTGCGCGCATTATCATGTTCTTTGCCCCAGGAATCAGTCCATTGCCGTGTAGTAAATGTTATGTGCGCGAAGGAAATCTTAACTTTTCAACTTTGCAGGGTCGAGCGCCGCCGAAAGGCCGGGGTGTACAAGATGGAGCCGACCAACGAAGTGATCTTTGAGAACCACCGCTTCTTAAGCACACTGGTGATAGGAAAGAGGTAACTCCGTAGCGATACTTACCTGAAGTGCGATCAGAAATAACGCCATTTTACGCCGGGTGGGAATCGTCACTGAACTGGTGACAGACGGAGATACGGGCCTGCTTTTATAGCAGTGTAGCGAAATATCGAACGAAATGAATGCTTTTTGGGGCATTACGGGTTTTTGGTAAACAGTAATTTGAGCAGTCACTCGTGTAAGTTGACAGTGTGATACACAGGTAAAGCTGGTGCGCGACTTTGTTGTGTAAATATGAAAATTTTATCGGTTAATTTATTAATGTTCTGGAGTGGATTGTAATCTTCTTGCATTTGTATTTATTCCTGTTGGTTATTAGGAAAGCTAAACCCCTAAACCCACTCATCGAACATATCAATTAGAAAAGTTCCCCACTTGTTAACATTGTTCAAACAAGAGCGATAATGGTCGGATAAGCATTTCTATAATTGAGTCCGTAATAAACATATGGCCTTTTCTAAATTAAAATTTAAATTTAGAAGTGTTGCTCAAATATTAATTTTAAATTACTCGGCCCGGTTTTTTTCCCACTTCATTCAGGTCTTCTTCTACCATATCTAGCCAACGAGGTCATGGTCTTGTTCTTCGCCACCTTCCTCCAAGTTTCCCCTTGAAAACTTTTTTAACACTCCTTCCTTCTTTTATTCGCTGTAAGTGTCTCACTCACTCTACTTGATGCGTTGTACTTTTCCTTAACTTTCAATTATATCTGCCACACTCCCCTCCCCATTTTCTTCCATTGGCATTAAGAGGTCTCTTAGGACTTTCCGTTTTCACTAGTTGAATACCTCTGTTTGTCTTTTGTTTAGCGGCACGCTTCTGTTCCACATTAGCCCAGCAACCTTATTCGAAAAAATAGGTGTTTCATCAAATAATTGTTGAATTAGGTTTTTGTTGATGATAAATAAGAAAAAAATACGTACTTTCGAATGAACTAAAAAGTAACCACGGATTTTGGTCGCGTATTTTTGAACAATAAGAAAATAAGGTTGAAAACACAGTTATTCGCGTGTATCTCGGTAATCACGCTTTGTACAACAGTATAACCATAATATTAAATGTAGTTAATGAAAAAAGGAATGTGTTGGTCCTTACCTGATGTGCAGTAATTATTTTTTTTATTAATATTCGATCGTCAGCGTAGCGGACGCGAGAGGGCGACAGCAACAGCGAGTCACTAAAAAGACACCATTTCGCTCTCGCGACCGCTATTCTTGCGTGATCGAATATTAATTTTAAAAAAATAATTACTGCACAGGTTGACATCAGGTAATGACAAACATATTCTTTTATTCATTAATTACATTTAATATTATGGTTATACGGTTGTATAAAGCGTGATTACCGAGATACACGCGAATAACTGTTTTCAACCTTATTTTCTTATTCTTCAAAAATACTCGACCAAAATCCATGGTTACTTTTTAGTTCATTCGAAAGTACGTTTTTTCTTATTTATCATCAACAAAAACCTAATTCAACAATTATTTGATGAAAAAAATATAGGTGTCCTGGACTATATGTCACGATAGATCTTGGGATAGTTTTGTACATTGTTAACTTTGTATTGGTGGACATATCTTTAACCTTAAAAACATGTCTTAGCGCAAATCTGGCTGCTGCTTCTTCTACCATTTCGTTTTTGTTTCAATTATTACCACCCCAAGATACTTAAAGTGTACCACCTGTTCGAATTTGCTTTGGTTTACCCTAAGAAGTTGCCTCTGTACAGAGACGTTCTCTGATGTGATCATGTATTTGGATTTTGTTTCGCTAAATCTAAGTTCAACCTTTACCGCGTTCTGTTCAAAATATCCATATGCCTCTTTTATACCTCATTTGCATAGACGAGGATTTGCACCATTCTGTTTATAATTCTTCTTGTACCCTCAATATCGCATTGAAATCTGTTAGGTACATCTTTACCATTTTTATTATTCTTTAACTCTTCTCTTATAATAGTGTTGTATGCTTACTGAAAGGTGATGTTTTCTTCATAACTTTTTTCTAGTATATGTCTTGGAGTTTTGTGTCAAGATTGATCTACCTCTTTTAAAACCACACCGATATTGGCTTACCTCTCTTTCTATTATTAATTCTAATTTCTGCGTTATTATTGCACTCAAAATCTTATAGCCCTCATTCAACTCTGTAGTTTTGTACTCCACTTTTGTCTATTTTTTGTGTAGGGGGCAGATGAATGCTATCCTCCAGCTGTTTGTCATCTTCTCTTCTCGGCATGTCCTTCTAATACGGTCTTTTCCATCGTATATATATATAGGTGTATAAATAAGTTCTCAGCTTTTTCTGCAAAATTAAAGTTTTATTTAAAAACAAGCAAAAAAAGCTTAAGCATAAACGTATTCTCCGTTGGCATCGATGACCTTTTGCCATCTTTCGGGTAGCTTGCGAATTCCCTGGTGATAGAAGCTCACCGGCTTCGAGACGATAAAGTTATCGATGCATTTTCGAACTTCTTCTTCTGTTTTGAAGTGCGTATCAGCCAAGTGATGCTGTAACGACCGGAATAAATGATAACCGGAAGGGGCCATGTCTGGGCTATACGCCGCATGTGGGAGAAGTTCCCGGCCTAACGCGAAGATGTGTTCTTGCGTCGCCTTCGCAATATGTGGTAGGGCATTAACATGGAGCAGGATGACTTTGCGACTTTCTTGTCCAGTAAATGGCCTCTTTTGTTCGATTACGTCGCTCAAATTGATGAGTTGCTGTTGGTAGCGGTCCGCCGTAACTGTTACACTTAGTTTCAAGAGTTCATAGTACAGTACACCTTTCCAATCCCACCAGATACATAGCAAATTCTTTTTGGTGTGGATATTGGGCTTTGGAGTCGATGTTGAAGGTTTGCCGGGGTCTACCCACGACTTTTTGAGCTTGGTATTGTCGTACAAGATCCATTTTTCATCGTCCGTAATAATTTTATGCAGAAAATCCTTTTTTCGGTTCCTTGAAAGCAAATGGAGTGGGGTGTCACGCCGTCGATTTTGTTGTCTTCGGACAGTTTATGCGGAACCCATCTGTCTTCCGTTTGAATCTTACCCATTGCATGCAAACGTATGGAAATGGCTGGCTGAGTGACGCCAAGCTGTTCCGCAAGCTCTTTTTCAGTTTGCGTATTGTTTTGGTCCAGCATGTCTGCAGCTCATCCGTGTCAAATGTTTGAGGCCGTGGTTGATCTTCAAGACTAAACTCTCCTCCGCGAAATCTTTGGTACCACTTTTTGCACGTTGCATTCTCACCATATGCAGCACAAATCATTTCGGTGGCTTTAGCAGCGTTTTTTTTTAAGATGAAACGCGAAGTGGATAGAAAATCGAATACGTTCTTTTGTGATTGTCATCGTGAACACAGCTGATTATTGAGGTTATCTGCATCAAACGCCAAATCGCATGATGTTTCGAAAGACCAAATGTCATTGCTTTAAAACCGCAAGAGGGCGGACTAATACGTTACATGTAAACGGTGATTTGTGTCCTGTGAAATCTAAAGCTGAGAACTTATTTATACACATATTATATTCGATCAATATCCTTTTATCTTGTTCTCTCTTACTGCATTTTATTTTTGGATTTTTTCTATTCCCTTGCTTTTCGTTTTATTTGTATTTACCCACATGTTCTGACCTTAAAATTTTGTTTATAAAAAGTCATTTCGTTTTTAGTTTTCTTTACCATGGTTTTACCTTCCATATTTTTGTCGCTGTTGTTTTGCTTAGATGAGTTTTGCCTAATTTTGCCCAATTTTTTGTGTATTTTTTGGAAAAACGTATCGCAGCTCAGCCTTCTTTTCTAAATGTGTAATGTAAATAGGATTACAACTTAAAAACAGCGTTAAATATTTTTTTATGAAATACCTATAAGCTTTATATGCTATATACTTGAAATGTTGAAATAAAAATATGGCAACATTTTGCTGCGGCCAAACACACGAGACAGGTGCGATACGTTACCCCCAGACAATTTTCCAAGAAGGTCTGTAAATGGTGCGGTGGAAGGCGCTGCAGGTGGAGCAAACTGGGACTGAAATCGCCCAGCCGGCTTTCCAGGAGCCCGTAGACTGTCTACCTATTTAAAAGATAGCAGGAAGGAAATATAAAAAAATATTATTAATTTAAAATGTTCTGTTATGCCTACTCCTAAAGATAACTTTTTGAAACATTTTTTGTTCGACGGTACCGATCAAATTTTTTATATAAAATCTATTAATGGATAATAGCTTAGGTCAGACTTTTAGATATCGAAGGGTTCGAAAGTCTGAAGGCTTTTGTTTTTGCACACTAAGGGTTTTGCACGTTGTTTCCAGGACGGATCTTCCTTCACTGGTGTCTGTTCTACTTCATCTTTCATATAGTTAATACAAAACTAAATTGGCTATTTGTTAAGTCACCAAAAAACAATCCTTCTGAAGAGTTACGCTTTGAGTTTTTCGATAGAGTCCCAACCGAAGCTTTTTATTTTTAACTTGAACATAAATACCTTAAACGTGTATTGGCCTGCAATTGTTACAATTATATTTCACTCTTAACTTGTAATTCTATGTGTGTCTTTAGTTGGAGTTGATCTCTTTTGGTCATGGAATGTAAAAATTTATAGCTTTGCGGAAACCCATAGCTTTTTAGCAAGTTTAAAAACAGATCTAATTAAAGAGTATCATATTAGGGAAATATAGAGTATATTGCATTGATTCCTGACCAAAGTCTTCTAATTGGTGCAGATTTTGGTATTGTCTGACGATATGCAGTTTGGTGTCGTTGTGGTGGAACATGCTAAGTCTATTGACCAGAGACGAGCTATTTTTTCAGCACTGATATAAATCTGGTGAATTGTTGACAGTGGACAACCTAAGTAATTGCTTGATTAGCATTTGAAGTTTGAAAATAAATCATACCTTTTCCTGTCCACTATCTATATAGTGTAAAACCTATTTTTTATCCTCAGCTTCAAGGCGATCCAAAAAGAACCTATATACCCTGTTTGGACACCATTCCAAACGGTAAACTGTTTGTTTAGCTAATCCCTGTACCCTTACACTATTATTTTGCCTTAGGGTTACATGTAGAATGTCTTCATCAAATTCATTTGGACGCCCATAAAGCGCTTAACTTAAAAACCAAAGTTTCTAGATCTGAATTTATCAAACCATCGTTAATACTGAGATTTACTTATTGTCTTACCACTTGACCAGTTTTATTTATTCTTCATTATATGTTTATAATGTGATTCGTAACGTTTTATATTTCTTTTTTTGGTAATATGCGGGTTTTAACCTGTTTTTTATTGTAATCGTTCATGTATTGAAGATCCATAAAAGTATGCGTAGCTTGATGCAATAGACATTAAAAGCCGGCATTTCAAAACAATGTTAAGGTCACTAGTTGTGTACTTAACCCGCCTAATATGCCCAACATTATATGACTGTTGTAGTTGGGAGTAAAATTAAACAACATGCCTAAATAATCAGCGTGGCGCATTTAACAAGTTTTAAATAGGTAATTACAGTCAATTTTCATTATTGACTTTTTCCTCTTGCCTGCTCAGTCAAACACTTTCTCGTACGCAAACATTAACAAGCTTCATATCAATGTTGCGCTAATAATAAATTTAAACAAACGAAGAAAGTGTGCTTAGGCCGATCTAAACCTTAAATTTTGAAGGTAGCGAAAGCTTTTGTAAATTACAAATAATAAAAAATGTTTCGTCCACAAAATCTACAATAATTACACGGGCACGGTACGGTTACTGAACTAGTGACGTCACAACTTGTTTGCGCGCCAAATTTAAATTTAAAACAAAATTTTTAACTTGTTATATGCGCGACTGATTGAAAGAACTCTATTTTTAAGCATTAAAGAAAATGCAGTGCGATTTTGTGCTAGAGATGTATAGTGTATTGAGTTCTGCCCTAAATGTAGATTACTTTCAGACTGATTCAAGTTAATTTTATGTTAACATTTTCGAAACCAGTTTTGATACATGTGCCTCAGATAATCAGCTTATCTACATCAGTTGGATTTCTTATTGAATTATTAATTTCTTCGGGTACCCGAGCTTGACTGTGTACGATATCGCACAAAAGTTTGCCTTGAGAAATCCGAGCAGTCTTAGTAACCTAGCGAGTGAAATTCATGGGAATTAAAAAGCGCAAGAGTTTATTTCGGATTTTGGGAATGACAGTGACGTGGCGTGAAACCATAGCCTCCGAAAGGCTATACATTTTCTAGCATATTGACGTACAGTTGGACAGATTTGGTAAAGAAATTTTGGTTTTTGAATAGTCCAAACTTGACTCTCCTGATTATTAGGTATAAAGCACCCCCCCCCTTTATTAAATATGGAAAAGTCTGTCTGACCAATTGGCTTCTTGGCTTCCACTACAAATTATGGCGCTTTTGATTACAATTTTACTCAAGTTCTGATCAATTTCCACGATAAGACGTCGAATTTGTTTTTGAGGTTGTCGACTGTTTGTGGATTGCAGGTAACCCCTTAAATGTTGCTTGAATTGTATGGTAGGTGACGCTGTCCTGCTGGAACCATATTTATTCCAAATTTATGCTACTCAGTTATGTAGCACTTTTTCCACGATTTCGCTCAAAATCAGTCAAGCAGAAAAATCACTAAAACGTGTTTTTATTTGACTGAATTATTTATTAAGCAAGGAAATCAAGTAGTGATCAACAAAATGTAATCCAAAATTCATCACAGAGATAACTTTAACGTTTTTTGCAAATAGAAGCGTTCCTTCTCATCATCCATTAAGTCCACCTGGTATTGTCATTTTTGAATCCGATCATAGAGTCTTCTGCTGGCTTATTTTATCTTTTTCTGCATTGCATTCTTTGAACTCGTCGTCCGAATCTAGTACTTGTTCAACAGTAGTTGTCATCTAATTATCTAATATTCGCTATGTCACTTACAGTCTACTGAAGTGCTAGACGACTATCATCCTCGGTGATATAAGAAGGTTTTTTTTCATTACGCACTTGGCGCATACATTGCAACTAGTTAATAACTACCTAACAATTTTATTTTAATAATTGTTTACTTAAATCTAAGTTACCTTACAACTAAGCAAGTCTTAGCGTTTGATGGATGTGTTTCCACTATATAAGAAGGTTCAAAGTTTACAAACGGTTTGTCTTTGTCTCAGTGTCTTCGCTCACATCTAATTTGTTTCGGCGGTTCTACCCACTGACGCTCTACGTGATTTGTGTCAGGATCTATATTTATTCCAGTACTTTCCTGTATTTTTGCTTCACTCCTACGAGCTGTCGACTCGAAAAAGCACTTCTTCGTTTCAAGGCAGACTTTTCCAACTACCCACTATTTTTTCTCTTTCGTTTCACAAGAAGGGAATCGTTCATTGTTATATTTCCTCTTTATAACGCAAAACTCATCTATTTCTACTGTCATTCTTTCATCGTCAATGAATTTCCATGAAGCTACTTGGCGGGAGGGGCTGAAGTTACATTTTATAGTGCGTTTTCACAATATTGGCTTACTGTTCTTTTGTTTGTCATATTTACTAATGAGAATTATAGATGACCTTTCTCTATCAAAGTATCAAGTACTCACTTTATGAGGATCTCATCTTATGCTCAAAGTTGAGTTGTCACAAATGATTCTTAGCAGTTATATGAGAGTGTTTGATAAAAATTCAACATTCAAACGAGCTTGGAAGTCTCATTCATCCGAAACAAATAGTAGACCTGGAACATCGTTAATTTTTAAGGTTAAATGCATTAGAATCGAACCGCTTGTAACATCTCTTTTTGATATTTCCCGTTTTTAATAGCAGCGGATCAAAATTAGAAGTTACATTTTGTCAATTACCATCTGGAATCCAAAGATAAAGATTGTTACTATAATTTTTCGCGTAAGCTAATGAAGTTTTTTTACAACCCAATAAAAGTAAAAGGAATATGGATATAGTGTGACAAATATAACATATAAAAAACTTTTTCTAGACTTGAGTTTTCTGCTAGTTAACAATTGTTGTAATAAACTGTGTTTGAGCGGTTTTTGCTGGAACACCCTGTGCATTTATCAATAACAATTATAAGCTTCTCTCAAATTGTTTACAGGTTTTTATAGTAATTAGAAAGCATTAAAATTCAACGAAAAAACATGCCGAGTTTAATAAAAAAAAAACTTTATTGTGGATCATGTCGTAAGTTCTGTTGCACAATCAGGGTAGTATGGATAGTTTGTTAATTTGTAAAAGACCTATATTTATGTATTAGTGAGTAAAACAAGACTAAATGTTATGAAATGCGTATATAAATGCATCTTCAATAATTAATTCTAAACGCAGAATATACTACTGCAATGTCTAAACGTTTTTGCAAGAACCCTAAGTCTTTATTTCTTCTTTGTAAAAAAGTTTGGATATGATGCGCTGAATTACTGGCATTTTTAAAATTCCTGTAAATGTGGTGCTTTTTATACGCATTGTTATGGGCATTGTATAATGAATTGGCTTTCCATTTTAGATTTATAACGTTTCATTAAAGCCAACGCTCCATTAATTCGCCGTTAAGTTTTTGTGATATAATGAGCAATTAATAACTTGGGGCCTCGGCCGTTTCAGGAAGATTTCGAATGAGGTCGTCCCGCCAGGCTCTCCCGGTATCTTCCGCCAAAAATCTTTAAACTCCTGCGACCGCCCCCTTTCACTCAGTGGATACGCGAGGGCAGCACGTCAATCGA
This sequence comes from Sinelater perroti, assembly GCA_036346155.1. Classification (NCBI taxonomy): domain Eukaryota; kingdom Metazoa; phylum Arthropoda; class Insecta; order Coleoptera; family Elateridae; genus Sinelater; species Sinelater perroti. Next base: position 17,364,626 of record JARFIY010000370.1, on the reverse strand, counting down.
TCGGTAATATAGGTAACATACTGACGCGGAAAATGGCGGCCTCATCCTCACAACCAAATTTGCCCTGGCCAAACTCCAAGGATGATTACGAGCTGCGGCAGGTGATAGGTAAGTGGAGCCCGGATGGGCGCCGCGACGGCTCGCCGCACCGGTCTAGCCGAAAATTGGGGGGGATCATGCCCTCCGTGGGGCTAGCCAGGCGGATTTCGGAGAGTATAGGTTATGGTTTTATTTGACCAAGTTATTCCGGCCCTTTTTATTCTTCGCCGTTTGTGTCGGTGCAATTGCACCGGTGTCGCGGTCAAGCGGAAGGTGAGAGGCTTCGACGCAAAAGAAACGGGGCGCAGAACGGGGCAGAAACGGCATTTGGCGTGTACCAGGGTGTGTCATGTTGCAATTGGTAGTTGTGTAGTAGATCAAATCGTAAAACAACCAATAATTGGCTTGACCTATCTCTTATAAGGTTAATCGAAGAGCTATAAATTCGTTGACAGTTTGAATAAAGCGCATGCATGCTTTTGATTATTAACAATTCCTAATTCAATTATGAATTAAGCATTTCAACTAAATTTTCTGCTGTAACATATGTATGAAATAAATTCCAAGATTAAATACAGAATCTATCCAACGTTAGTAGATTTTTTTCTATAAATTATATTTCGTTAACGTGTAACATTGCTTTGGTTTTCAATATACAGCTGTTAAGTGTCACCACAAATATTTGCTTAATATTTTTACACAAGTTAGTAGACTTTTTCTTGACTACTAACGTGAATTACGATGTCTCAAGTGTATTAATGACATACATAATAAAATGAAGGTGTCGGAGCTACGGCAGTTGTCCATGCAGCTTTCTGCAAACCTCGCAATGAGAAGTGTGCAATCAAACGCATTAACCTAGAAAAATGGAACACTTCCATGGATGAGCTGCTCAAAGAAATTCAAGCAATGTCTAGCTGCAACCACGAGAATGTAGTAACGTATTACACCAGTTTTGTGGTGAGAGAAGAACTGTGGCTCGTCTTGCGTCTTCTTGAAGGTACTTTTTGTTGCAATTCGATATGTGTGCAGTGAATTTGTTCTTTTTGTATACAGGTGGGAGCTTGCTTGACATTATAAAGCATAAGATGAAGGTTACAAATTGTAAACATGGAGTCTTTGATGAAGCAACTATTGCAACTGTGTTGCGGGAAGTTTTGAAAGGACTGGAGTATTTTCATAGCAATGGGCAAATTCATAGGTAAGTCAACAAGACTTTTGCTTTGCGTTTTGGTCTCTTCTGCATTTCATGCCTTCAGAAATTAATGTCATTTGGGTATGTTTTATGAATTGTAGGACATTATTACACTAAAATTTTATTTTTCTAATTTAAAAAATCTTTGTTTTACAAGTGAAAGAAGTTGCCCTTCAAGATTTTGTTAGAACTACTTATAGCTAGCGTTTGCACAACTATAAACTTGCCCAGAATTTTAAACAGAGCAAACTTTACAAATTGTTGATTCATTCATTTGTAAGTCTTTTACTCCAATTTTTTGTTTAATTTTTATTGCCAAATTTGTATATGTAATTTTTTTATTATTATTATGGAGGATGAATATTAATTCTAGGGACAAATTTAAGGGGGTAGAGGAACATATGTCCAAAAATGCAGAGTGAGTCTGCAGTATTGTGCTGTTAATTTCTGACAACTTTAGAGTAGGTATTTGATGTGCCCTTCATGGGTCTCTTTGCAAGCACGAATGCATTCATCATGGATTGGCTGCAACAAGAATTGGCTCAACATATACGATGTTCTTTAAATGGTTGCATTAGTGAAGTCGAGAAGTTTTAAGTCTGGTTAACACCGAAGTGTGATGGAGTTCTTTCTATTATGACTTATCGTACTGCCAATGGCCAGACCAATGACCAGAGTGTCCTTTAGGAATTGCAGATAGTTGCCACTATTAATTCCAGCTCAAACATCGATGGTAAACTGTTGCACATGATGAACTTTGAGCATTTTGTGGATATAAGTTGATGATTCATCTGTGGAGGGGATTGACAACAAATTGCATAAAATTATCTCACAAATTTTCACTTAAAAGAAAATTTGCTTGTGATAGTTCCTACACACCAAGTGATGGTAGTTCTCTTGAGGGGTACTTAAGGGATAACACCTATGTAACTGATTAAAAAAGGCCTACTTTGGGATTTTTTAAATTTATTTAATGATGTTACTGGAAAACGCAATTTACATGGTTAGTTGTGCATATCAAAAAGTACAAAAAAAATAATTTAATTTGGTGGATCTGCAACAGTGTGAACGAGATATGAAATAAAACATTTGATATTTTTCTTATATCAATATCAAGAAAAGCACGTAGCCGTTTTTTAATATATTGATTTTTGATGACATAATTGAGCTCGTAAAGAAAAATTTACTTTTTTTAAACGAGGTAAAATCAGCAATAACTCAAAAAGTTTATAGCTTACCAAAAAAATCCTGAGTACTTCTTTATAAAGTGTGATTCTTTAGATACTTGCTTTGAAGTTTACGTGTTCAAAGTTTTGGTTGTTAATATTTCCATGTTAACAATTGTAATTTTTTACTTTTAGTGAACGTATCTCTAGGCTACAATCCCAGGACCATAAAGTTGCTTTGCTGCGTCTGTGCGAGAACAATCAGAGTGCTGAATGCGCTTTTCATTGGCCTCGACACAAAAATTGTAGTATTAGGGCCTACTTTTAAGTCCATAAATTGTATTATTTGCATAATGCTACACATACCGTCATTAAACTGACACGGCAATATCATAACAAACATCAAGTACTTTTTTGCTACTCGATGAACGCTTGGGTGCAGTAGACCACAAAGTGGGATTAAAACTTTGAATTTTGTGTAAATCCACTCAAGTAGTGTTTAAGTAATTCATTAGTACTTAAATTGTAAATAGATTTGATAGCTTCAAAAACCTCTTATGATGTTGCTAGTTTGTGTTTATAATTGTCTAATGTATGTGTAGCCTTTGCTACTTGTCATGAGCACCATGAGTCAACACCACTTGGGCATTTGACGTGTTGAGGTCGTTTGGCTGTCGAAATCTTGTAGTATAAGGTTGCTCAAATTTCTCGTTTCATGTTTTTAACTGAATTAGAATTTCTTCTGATTAATAGACCATAGTAAACCATTAATTCGTCAATTTGCTCGTTAACTTGCTTTTTCCTCTAAGACCATGCACTTTGCACACGATCAATACACTCCTTTTTGGCAACAAATACATCTCCATAAAGCGGTGCATCTAATGAGTATTTTTAAATCCCCCACACCGATGTAATTAATGTAATAATTTCCACAACAGCATCAATTTTCATTTTTCCCGTTGATCCTATGTAATTTGAATTACAGCTATCAGCATGGGTCTCGAGCCACCCTAGGTATTCTGCGGTACCTTTTTTCCTCCATACTTTGCATGATTTACAAGACTTACCTAAATGTCTATGACCTTTTCTAAGTTTCAACCAATTAGCGACGAAAAGCTTGATTTTTCAGCACTTAACTTCTCTTCTTTCACTGCTTGTTGCATATTTACCATATGAATTGCGTTTATGACTACAGAGATTGTACTTATTATTTTATCATAGAGTGAATTAACCAGTCTGAGGTAAATTCGTGAATGCACAAAACTTTAATAAACAAACCGTTCAAGCCTATACCCAATAAGCCTATCGTTACGACTATTCTTCGATCAATTTCATAAGCCTTTTTAATACACTTGCCCTTAGTCTTGTAACAGTTCAAAGGACACCGTTTATTCACCTTACTTCGTCTTGTTGAGTTCGTTTTTGTTTTTGTACCTTTTTTTTTAAGGATATGCTTTTTTCTCTTTATCGTTTATTATCACTTTTAAAACGAAAGTTTAAAAATAATTATTAACAAGAGTATTTTATAATTGCAATACAACTCAATGGTGTGATCTGTATCTTTCCAGCATCTATAAAAATTTGGAAGTGGAAAGACAAGGACAATCCCTTTAAAGTGTAGATTGAGTACTACAGAGTCTATTGAATAGGTAAGCACTCATCACTAGTAACGTACATGCTATAGATGCTTCCAGATGGTGTGCACTCACTCGACCCCAGGTAGTCTGACTGTGATGTGATTGGTGCCTATAACTTTGATTAAAAAAAATAGCGGTACAAAATTACTTTTTATTTTTAAGTGTATTTTAGATGAAAAACAATTCTTTTTTGCAAGTTCTACATAGGTGTTACTATTATTTTAGAAAAATAGTCTACTGTTGCAAGTTTTCTCTTTCACTAAATGACACCCTGCATTTTGGAAGGCATCATGCCTGCAAACTTTATATTTTTTTCTTCTAATAAGTTTTCCAAATATTTTGATTTTTTATGCAAATCAGAGTTTGTTGAATTTTCTCTTTCATTTTCCTCCATTAAGAAATTATACATGAAAGATTAGGATTATTGAAAGCCCAAATTAGTGTGTATTTTATTCTCTGAAAACTAAGTTTTAATTGTTTTTGCCTTATGGTAAGTAGTGCCATCTTGTTTGAAGATAGTGCTGTCATTAGCAGTGCTTAGTTTTGGAACATATGGTAAAATATTTTTCCTTGAACCACTAATGAGTTACAGTGTTTTGTAGTCCTTTGTAAGTCATTCTTATGGTATGCTTCCTGAGCAATTCAAATTAGCCCTTTGTAATCATCTCTAGGACATATCTCATCTGTTTTCATTACTCCAGGTTATTGATTCTCGTTGTTGTAAAATACAATTCTATCTTCTAAATTAATTTACGATTTTTGTTAACAATGGTTTCTGTTTTATTTGTATAAATAATAAAATTGCTTATGATAGTTGTAATGTATAGCTCAATTTTTTACTGCTCTTTTGTAAGTACTGATTTATATTTTTTCCCACGGCTTTTGATACTAGTGAAGATATTTCTGCAGTAGAACGTATTGAATAATTTAATTTAAAATCCTCGAATCTTTCAAAAAGGTCCAATTCTTTTCTCTGGATATATCAGTCTTTATATTTTATTATCACATCTCTAATTACTATTGGACAGTAATAATAAATTTTGGAATCCATATAAAAGAATTAAGTTTTTTTCATATTGCTTGTACTACAAGTCTTCCTTATAATAATCAAGAGCATGTTGATAATTGACGCTTATTCATGGTTTTGTAGTTAAATGGATAAGTAGGCGAATTTTTTTGGCCTGCTAATGTTAATCAAATCGTATATTTGCAATTTTTATAATACACAGATAAAAATTATGCGACAAATGAAATCAAAAGAAATATTTTGTAGTTATAAAGAATCAGTGGCCTGCCCAGCAGAATTTAAGTATATATGTATTTAGCTATCTCTTTTTTTTACCAAAAAGGGACAGGACAGGAGCTTTATTTGTTTTCTTTTCCCTTTTGTGAATCACCTAAGATTTATACTTATAGTTAATGTTTACTCTGTATCTGTATCTTTACTCTTATCTTTATTTACTCATGTATTCTTTACAAATTATGAGCAGTTTTTTCAAACTATAAAAATATTTCATCAGGAAGAAGATACTGATGTTGGTGTGAAAAGAATTATTACTTGCCATTACTTTGTTTGTGAACTTCATACTGTGATCACCATGTCTTTCCATAAGATATTTTTATTGCGCAACCTGCACGGTCTGTACATAATAGAAAAATGATTGCAAAATTAATTTTGTTTTGACATTTATTTACTAATGGTTTTCAACAAGGAAGTTAGGCTAAAAATTTACATAAGGGTTTACTGGGAGAGAGAAAAAAGGGGTGCACACTTTGGTAATTAATCCTATCCACATATGGCCTAATATTAAAAAAATGAACTTTGCAAGTGTCAATGAAAAATTATACAAATATAGAAAGACGTCTTAATTTAAATGAAGGAATAAGATGTTAACTAAAGTAAATAAATATAGGTAGGGCTCTAATGCCCCGCGTAGAGGGCCTGCGAATTGAGAGGTTAAGGCTCTCATATGTTCGCATTCTCTGCCCGGTTGTCGCCCACCGCCTTAGACGACCTCCATTATTACCCCTTTGTTCAAAGTGAACAATTATTTCAATTATTTTTAGTGACTGAGTAGGCAAGCCTTCAGGCATCAGAGAGTTCCGGGAATGAACCCGGGTCCATCCGTACTGCAGCCCGCGTCTCAACCACAGGATCACACTGGCGATACTAAATAAAATAAATACAAGAGAGAAAGTTAACCAAACAAAAACACTAACAAAGAATAGAGGAGTAATTTGGTCAGCAAGGATGGGGTTTAAATAGTAGAGATTCTTCTATGATTGACTTGTCTCATTTTGAACTATGAGGTGGCATCCTACCAGCAGATTATGTTTTAGAAGCTTAAATTTACTTTGCCAAATTTAAACCAGTTCATGCCATCACGAGCCGACTGATGGACGAGCAAGCAATTTCCTACCATTTAATAATTGAATAAATGAATTCTAGTTGGAACAGAATTTCAAATTTGTTTTACAAGGAATTGCTTCATTGTAAACTATAAAAATGTATGGCTTGTGATAGTATTTTTTTTTTGTTTTTATTTGTAGTGCAGGTGTCAAATAACTTTAAATGAAATTCACTTAAAAGTTCACTGGCTTTGATCCAAAGAAATTTGATATTAAATGCCTATCCTTCTAGTGCGCTACTTAGAGCTGGGAATAGGTAATAATCTGTTGGTGCAAGGTTAAGGCTATATGGCTGTGTGGAGTAGGATTTCTCAGCCAAGTTTGAGGAATTTTTTCCGATCTTTTTAAATAACATTAATGTGTGTGTGTTTTTACAATTTTTCAGCAACACACGGTGTCACATTTCAGTAATCTCGGAAAATTTATCAATATTTTTTAGACTTCAATGTATTTCAACAAGTAAATCCCCAAATTAAACTTTATCTTTGATATACTTCATGAAAAAACATGCAAAACAGTAATCAAATTTATGTTTTATATAGCTAAACATGAATTTTTTTATGTCCTATTTGAATTATACATTATATAAATACATTGTAATAGAAAAGTTATTAAAAAGAAAATTAAATTTGCTGTTGTCAGAGAGGACGAACATATGAGAGTCTCACCCTCTCAACTTGCAGGTTGTGCTCTCACGTGAGTTGTTAGAGCCATACTATTGACAACTAAAAAACATTTTTACATGTAATAAATTCTGCCTATTATATCTTCGGACATTATATTCATTCACCAGTGACTTTAAATGTAGATTTCACGGCCGGTTGGTTCTAGGGTTATAAGGCCGTGGTCGGAGTTCAGAAACTCTTGGCGTTTCGTCCACAACTGCGGCGGACATCTTCAGAACAAAATCTTATAAAAATTAAGTGATTGTCCCGTGCGTTTTCGCTTTTATACTCGTGCAACTATGGTAGGGATGGTGTTGGGGGATGGTAGATAATGTGATCAGGCTAGCTGCTGACGTCAATCGGGTCGTTGCAGGTAATATTTCGGCATTCTGATGTCACTTGCTCTTTTACCGTATCGCGGTCTGTTTTTTGCCCCTTGATAGCGATAAACCAAGATTTAGACAGATTGAATCCGTCGTCCCTGTTAATATTTATAAATGTCCACCGCCTCTCTGTATAATCTCGGGTAGTAATTCCTAAAAATGGATAAAACTTGTTTTGCCTGAATTCTATTTTGTGGTTAGGATTTTCCAAAGCATGTACAGCAACTGCTGATTTATCAGGTGAACTTTGACTACGGCCTTATAACCCGAGAACCAATCACATGTAAATGTATTTTAATTTAACAAAATGTATTGTTAGCATTTGTTTTTATTTACGTCACATTCGATTAGTTATTTTATCACTATGAAAAGTGGAAAGGTATTCTTTAAAAGTTACGACATAATTAGGAATATGCCTAGATCTGAAAAAAAGGAGACAATTGAAAAAACCAATGCGTACCAAATACAACCAACCTAGTCATTGGTGGGTAAGAGTTTAAGACAGACGTCTAGCTACTATTACACGAATTGCTGTTTGAGCATTGGTTAATATTGTTAAAGAAAACAGAATTTTCTGATCTAAGAAACCAGTATCAATAGAAATAATCCAAATATATGTTTGCCAAAATTATGATAATGCAGAGGCTTGTTCTTAATTGGCAAAGGAAAAGTCATTATTAAAGATGAAGTAGAAATAGAATTTAAAAAAGAAGTGGATTGTATTGAACCAAAAGGTAATGGGGAACATATTGAATGATGTATGTGTGAAAGACATGAGAAAATGGGTGATAATTCAGAAACTGCCTCAAAAGAATTATTAATTTCTAGAAAGTGTAAATATATGGGTTACATTTTATTAACATTATAGTGAGTACCAAAAAAGTATATACATCCTTTAAACAAGTATATTTTCGTCCATAGATTCTTTGTAGATTGGCGAAAAATACACATTTCAACAAAGCGATGTCTCCTACCATATGGCAAGAACTACTACCAAACAGTGATTAGAAGATACAGGATTTAAAATGGTCTTCTAGTTGCTCCGATCTCAAAGCTATTGTATGGAATAATGGAAAAGACGCAATGTATATTGTTAGAATTGCGGAAAAAAATTCAAAAGACTTGAAACTATAACTCTAGATGCAAATGTAAACAATTAATTGAGATCGCATCTGATAGAATAAAAGTAAAATGTGATGTTACTCAATATTCATATATTATTTCTCAATAGTTCAATGCTGTTTAATTGTTATTAATTGTTTAAAATACAAATATTCCTGATTATTTCTACAATTTTGTTTTATGAAATAGTAAATTGTATTTCTTGAATGCAAAAATCATTTTTTTTACTATTTATATGTATAAAACATAAAAAATAGGTAAATGTCTGAACCTGTAATTGATGGGGCTCCTGGTTCTTGCAGCAAGTACTGATTATGGACTAAATCGAAGTATGCTATGCGCTTGTTGAGTGTGCTTTCGCTAAATGTAACATTAATCTGACGAACTTGTGTACAGCTGCTTACAAGTGACTTGGTTAAAAACGCAGCAGTTCTCATTAGTGCCCGTTGAGCATGACAGTATGCGGTTGTGAAGTAAATGAATAGACCTAAGTATCTTTGCTTATGAAGGTGCTAAACTAAAGTAATTTTTACACCAACCTACCTAATAGTGAATGATTGTTTTAATAACTCTATTTATTTGATTGGGCCATTACTTGATAATTAAGCAAAAAGTAAGATTTGATGAATACCTCCACTCCTTCATGTACAAAATTATATCAGAAAATCAAAATGTTTTCTTTGCGGCACTTACTGGCACTGCAGCCCCAAGGGCCCGTTATGCCTACTAAAATGCAACTCAAATACAACGTCACATAAATACAATGCTGAGTTTCTAGTGAGACTCCAACTCTCCATGCACTGGGTTTCCAAACAATCTTTGGCTTTTATGATTAGGTTTAGTTCTTAATTTAGTTTTAAAATAAATTGTCTAATCTGAAAACTGAATTTATTATGTAATTGAAAAATTGTTAGCATTTTTTAAAATCAAGGACTTTTTTATACAGCATGCAGAAGTGGCCAAAATGAAGCAGGAGAAGGGGTTACAAATATACCTATATATTAGTGTTTTTGTTTAACAGGGACATTAAAGCTGGAAACATTCTACTGGGTGAGGATGGAACTGTTCAAATTGCAGACTTCGGTGTCTCTGCATGGTTAGCAACTGGTCGTGATCTGTCGAGGCAGAAAGTCAGACATACATTTGTGGGAACACCATGTTGGATGGCGCCAGAGGTTATGGAGCAGGTGATTATAAATAATTTATAAGCTAGTTTATTTTATTTGCAATAATACTATTTTTTCACAACACACGGAGATGCTAATTTTAAATTAACAATTGATAGATACTTTTTCTATATAAATGTGTTTTTCGTATCCTTGGCTGGTCAAAACACATTTCATACTTTTGTTGCAAGTGCTATCTGCCATGTGTTTGTTTAGAATCCTCCTTCCCTTGTCTGTTACTCTGTTTTGCCTTCCATCACTAATTTTGATTGTAGTTTGTATATGGATCTGTTTAATGTTCTCTTTTTATCTCTATCCTTAAATAATTATTTGCTTGTAAGGCTTGTTCCAGTTATTTTAAAACCTCTATATCTAAATAAATCATTTTTTTTCTTTAATTTCAGTTTTTTGATACGTTGTATATTTGTAAATGTTGAATTAAACTCCTGTTTTCTGACTACAACTCCACATCATGAACTTATGAATAGTGATTTCTTCAAAAACTCATGCACACAGAGTGATAAAATTTCTAAATTCTAAAAATGATGTATCACTAGAGATAGTTTGTGATTGGAAATTGAAGATAATATAAGATACAATTTCAATTCATGAATAAAAGAAGGTATCAAGTCGATTTTGATAAATGAAGTAGTTTAGCATGCAGAACTTCTTAATATACATGTTAACAATAAATTAATAAATACAAAAAACACAATAGCTAAATTTTGTGGGAAATTGCATGCAAGACTCAGTATGCATGCGTGAGGGTTGGGGGGGAGGTGGGGGGTAGCATTGACAAACCTTTTAAACTCATAGTTTTGTGATTTTTCCATTCCTCTCTATCATTTGTCTTTGCGTCCCAATCATGGATATGCTTTTCTTCCAAATCTCGTTCTACTTATTGTGCACATCTTGTTTGTGATGAACCTGTCTGTTAGTCTATTAATTGCTTTGATAATTATATTTTGTTTATTATTCTCTCTTGATGCTCTTTCCATATATCCTAGCCATCTTATCCGTTGACTAGTTAATCATTGCATTCTTATACAACACCTTTATCTCATCATTTTCTCTTCTTTGCCATCTTTCCTATGTTCTCTTTTCTCTGTAGATTTTTCGTAAAATCTTTCATTCCCATGCTTTTATTCTGACTTCTGCCTTATTCAGTATTCAATAGGTTAATATGTTATCGATTTATGAACCCGTAATTTTTCATTACATTGCATTCTTTGGTTTTATCACTTTATTTAAACTACCCATTGGGGTATTTCTTTGATTAGCTTACCTTCTATTTCTTTTCAATAATAACCTTCTGTTGCTATTAAAACACGTAAGTATGTAAACTTTTGTATTTCTTTTAGAACCGTCTAAATCTTGATTTTCAATCATACATTTGTGCTCATATATAATAATATATTAAAACATGTTTTTTAGGATCATGGATATGATTTTAAAGCTGATATTTGGTCATTTGGTATAACTGCAATTGAAATGGCCTCTGGTACGGCACCATATCACAAATATCCTCCCATGAAGGTGCTGATGCTAACTTTGCAAAATGATCCCCCAAACTTGGATACTGGTGCTGAAGAGAAGGATCAATATAAGGTGTTAACATTAAAATAATGATCAATGTGTCAGATTCTATATTTTTGGTTTATGTATAGGCATATGGAAAGACCTTTAGAAAAATGATAGTTGATTGCCTACAGAAAGAGCCTTCTAAACGTCCAAGTGCCTCTGAATTGCTTAAACATCCATTTTTTAAGAAGGCAAAAGATAAAAAGTACTTGCAGCAAACATTAGTTGCTATTGGTCCTAGTTTGGAGACTCGCATTCAAAAGGTGCTTATTGCATTTTATATGACGAAGTTAGAGAGTACCTCTTTTTTTGTAGGCTTCTAAAAGACAACCTGGAGCATCTGGTCGTTTACATCGCAAAGAAACTGGCGAATGGGTATGGTCCAGTGAGGACGAAGGTGACGATGGTGCTTCCAGTGACAGCGACACGGACTCTAGGCCTATGAATACTTTAGCTTCAGCTGGATCCTCTGGATCCGACCATGAAGAAAGTAGTGAAGGTGATCCACCACCAATAAATTTAGTGTTAAGAATGAGGTAAACCTGAATTAAGAATTGATTTCAACAAGAATAACGGAATGGTTTTGTTGTTACAGAAATGCCAAGAGGGAACTCAATGATATTCGGTTTGAATTTGCTGTCGGAAAAGATTCTGCAGAAGGGATTGCCAGTGAACTAGTTGGAGCTAGTCTTGTGGATAGTAGGGATAGTATAGTGATCACAAACAATTTGCAAAAACTCATTGACAGCAGAGACACTCTTAAAGTTGTCACTTTTCCTTTAGTAAGTGCACATGCTTTTGTTAAAACGCTTGTTATAATCCTAATTTTTTTAGAACTCTGGTTGTAGTAACAACGAAACTCCAGATGATAAAGCCCTCATAGGATTTGCCCAAATTTCTATAACCGACTGAAGTCTACTGTGTGTACCAACATAGCAAATCCTGCCTGTTGGAATCTATTGATCAGCATCTGTATATATTGTAGATATTTATATTACATTGGTTTTATCATAAATTTGTTGTGTTGATGGTTCTGTAAGGACACTTTTCTGAGCAAATCATTTATGTTTTTCTGATTTGAAATCTTCAACCCATTCAAATTGTTTTGATCAGTAGATTCCCTACCAAGCACTCCGTACTTAAAAGTCCACTCAAATAACTTTTATCTTTTGTTATTACATATATTTATGTTAATCTTTCCGATTTTAGTGCTAGCATAAGTCTTACGTTTGCCACATATACATTTTTATTATTGTTAAAGTAATAAAACATGATACCACATCATAATTGCTGGACGGCAATAATTTTTTTGTGTGAAGAGCTGTTTAAATGATAAAGGTTTATGCTTGCAGTTTCAGAGGTAGCAGTTTGTTTAGAGGATTTCATTAGTACTTTTATATGAATATTTTATAGAATGGCCAACGGCTATCGTGCCAAGTGATTGTAATATATTACATGTATATGTATGTATACATGCATATAATATATCTATGGATGAGCAATATTATATGTGTAAATGACAAAAAAAAAACTGAAGCTTGAATTTGAAAATTAGTCTGTTTTCAAAGATAGAGGGCCTAGATAGCAGCTAAAATTAAAAATTTCTTCCTGTGAAGTATTCCAGATTTGAAACGTATTACAGAGGTAGGAGCATATTTGAAGTTATTACTTTTCAATTTCTGTTGGCTCCCTCTACATTTTTAAAAGTATATTAATAGTCTAGCAGAAAAATCCAGATTTTTTTGTCGTTAATGCCTGTAATATCACTTTTCCATAGATACACTGTATATGACTGTGCTATAATTGGGAATGGTAGAATTTGTAAATAATATTTATTTATTCTAATATTTACAATATAGTGATGACTTCTTTTAGACAAGCATGGCTTTTTATTATGTACTTAAAATTTCTCATTTTTTGCTTAACGTTTGCAAATGTTTCAGATCTTCAGTAATAATAAAAACATTAAAATATGAAGAATAGATCATCAGATCCAACCAAAAATATGAACATCGGCAAGTCTGATTCTGTGTTTTGCTTCTACGATATTTCTCATTCCCATTGTGTACTTCAGTTACCGTCGTCTATTCCACTCTTCTAATCTGATTATGTAGAATTTGATGCCAGGTACAATAACAAATGTTTAATCAGTTATATTTGTTAACTCGCATAGGAGAAACAAATGCAGCTTGATACATTCATCTATTATGTATTTCACTGTTAACTTCATTTGTCTTATTCCATTTTGCCGGGAGAGAGGAGTATATTTTGCAGATTGTATTATTTCATATTTGTATGTAGGTTCTCGCAATCTTTTATTAATGTTTGCTGCTGCATTAGTTGCAGTTTTTTATCATTCAGATTTAAACGTTTTGTCTTTATAAGATGGCATATTACATTTGTTTTTATTGCTATAGTTAAAGTACTTCTACACAGTAAACCTTTGCATTTATTTTTATATATAATTAATAAAAATCTGTACTCATTATGAAGAACATAATGGGCAACATTTGTTTGAAGAGCAGTAACTTATGAAAAAAAAATGCTTGTAATTTTGAATTTAAAATAAACAGCCATGCCAATATTGGTGAACTAGATTTGGTCCAACCACTCTCACTGTTTGGCTGGTAGGGAACTAGAGTTTGGTTCTAGTTATTGTCAAGAATGTTCTCAGTCACTGATGTAGAAATGGTTATGGTAGTTTCTAAGATATTTTTATAAAAAATTTTTATTGTAATTAATCTTGGTAAATTGATGTTTTATATTGTAATTGTAGAGAAGGTGGTGGATACTCATCTGTGGCATTAAAAAATGGCTCAAGTTTCAAAATTTGAGTAAGCATTTTGTTTATAGCATGCCTGGTTAACAAAATCCAATAAACATGAAATTTTCTTCTGTCAATCAGTTGATGGATAGGCTCCTCGGTGGATATTACAATTAGATTATTATCTTCTCTTCGTTAATGTAATCTGCAATCCAATCCCTAGTGCTATTTAGCATACCAGTCATGAAATTTTATTAACTATTATGAAGGTAACATTAATCACAGTAGCACCCATATGACTAATAAGGTCATTCATCATATTTTTTAATTTATTTTTATCAGTGTTTAGTAGAGTGGGTATGACTGGATTAATCGGATTCAAGTTAATTGGTGTTGGTTTTGTTGCATACGTCGTATATACCTTATGTTAGGCTAAAATTTGTTTTACCACAGCTTTTGCTGTGACTGCTTATGTGACATGGCAGGATGATTTTCCTTCCAGTTGATGTAATGAACTTTCCTTTTTCTAGAGCAGTCTGACATTTTATAAAAGAGTTAAGTTCATTAGTAGTTTAGCTTTCTAAATTTGTTGTTGTCCTTTTGCTTTATAATAAGTCCCATGTTGGGACACGGCTTGCGAAATGAGAGGTTGAGGCTTTTGCATGTTTCCCTCATTGCCACCGCGTCGCACACCATCTCTAATATGGGATGATGTGGCAAACACCGCGCCTTATACAACTCCTTATTGGAAGTGAATACACGTACTCAATTACTTACACATGCCGGGCATCTGTGTCTGGGATTGAACCGGGGTCTGTTCGCACCACAGCCATTTTGCGTTAGGTGTACAAAAAACTTGTCTAAACACACATTGTTGGTTGATACTTTACAGGTTTATCATTTTGTGTCTCAGAACTGCTATCCTTTGCTTTATTTTGTTGCAATTTTGTCTTATTTCGCTTTATAGGTGCATATATATTTTTTTCATTTAGTATTTATATTTAGCTTCTATTTTTACTTGATTGGATACTAAGTATTTTGTTACGATGTACTTCTTTTGCTATTTTGTTTAATTTCTATATTTTTCACTCCAGCATTAAAAACTAGCAGTTGTGGATCTTTATTTTTATTTATTTCCATCTATTTATCTTTTAATCGACCTGTTGAATCTATTACTGCTCAACTTTACATTTGAGTCGGTTTAACTTAATTGAACTTCATCTTCATCTACCAGTTTTGTTCTTTTATTGTTTTCAGTAAGTTGAATTTTATATATATATATATATATAAAATAATATTAACGTTTGTGGTTAACTCACATTGACTGCAGGTATATATTATGGTGATACATTTTGATCACACCCTCAAGTTATACGTTTTATATTTGTTTGAGAATTATATAGATTTATTTTTGCAATTCATTATCACCCTGTGGTAGTTTTTTTTTTTTTTTACTAAAGCATATTTTATATGATCTATAATGCTCTCATTTTTGA
Organism: Sinelater perroti; assembly: GCA_036346155.1. Classification (NCBI taxonomy): domain Eukaryota; kingdom Metazoa; phylum Arthropoda; class Insecta; order Coleoptera; family Elateridae; genus Sinelater; species Sinelater perroti. Next base: position 17,349,003 of record JARFIY010000370.1, on the reverse strand, counting down.
TAACGCCTAGATTATTGTATGAAATGTAGTTGAAAGTTACTTTGCTGGTGGTATTATTGATCTTGAATTTGCTGAACTCTAAAACAACACTGGAGTATCTGTATTTAAGTGGATATGGTCGTAGTTCACTGAAAAATAGCTAAAAGAAAATGAGTGCCTGAGATTAATTAGTTACATAGTGTTGTAGAGGGGTTAATACAGATGACTCTTTGAAAGTGATTAGTTTATAAGTTACATCATGTTTTGGTAAAATTCGCCTCTTCATTGGTAGCTGGGTGAATTGAGTAGCCTAGCAAACACTGATTCTGGTTGCAAGCCCGGGCTTGTTTCAATCCTTTCCGTTATCCAGATAAAGGAGGAGGATTGAAACAAGATTAGCAGCCCGCGTTTTGTAAAAAATAATGTCCGCTTAAAGATCTGAACCAGCTTCAAATACTGGACGGATGTTAACAAATAACGACACAGCGACAAAAAGGAAAAAGCAAACCTGGAGAAGAAATAAACCACATCCCGCATGCTGGAATAATAAAGACCAAGAAATTATCTTGGAAATCACCAAGCACAAAATAGACGTTTGTGTGCTATCGGAGATGGAAAAAAAGGTAAAGGGAATACAAGATACTTAAATTATATATTTTCCAGCGGCGTCAATAAGGACACCAGAGCTCAAGGCTCAATGCATAAAAGATTCGACCATCTAATAGAAGAAGTAAAATATCTAGATCAGAACAGCATGATTTTTATAAACATTTACTAACTAAATATAAACCTAAAACAGAAAGAATATTATTCTATCATAATCTACAAGAAACGATTGACCAGCTCTCAAGCCATGACAAAATCTTCGTGATGGGCTATTTTAACTCTAAAATCAGTAATAGTGAAACCAGAAACGATAATAGTGATATGTTAATATCGTTGTGCTCTCATAGTGAATTACTTGTCAACAACACAAATATAAGTTTAACAATACAAGAGAACCGAAATTATTATCGAATACGTGATCACTAATGGACTAATACACAACAGCTATATACTGGATGTACTCACAGCACATCTAGGAACTCCCCATGGATGAGTTCTCTGCAAATATCATGCATCGAGCATACCAAAAAAGACCCCCCCCCAGTGTGTTTAAAAGTTTAATGTAGAGCCTTTACAAAACGAAAGCATAAGGATTCTTTACCAACGAAGACTTCAAAAAAAATTGATCAAAATAACTCATACAAAAAGAACGTTGAAGACGTTTGGAAACAAATTGAAGGAAACATTATTGACAGTGCTGTAGAAGCGATGGACATGAGGAGTCAACAAAAATGGGGGGGAAATGAATAAACTCTGGTTTAAAATTAAAACATTGGCAAATGAAAAGAAAAGCTCATATAAAATGTATTAATGCACTAACACAAGAAGGGCGCGAAAGATACGAAAAACAAAAAGTGAACTATACTATCAAACAACTCAAGAGATACTTGGGAAAAGTTTTTGTCGATATGGAACATGATATACTTGGTGGTCAAAAAAATACAGAATGTGCTACAAAATAGGAGAAAAACAATGAAGAAGTACAAATAAACACCACAAGTATAGAAACCTGGGTAGGATTTTTTGAAAACTTCTACCGCAACGTTGAAATAAACAACGAAGAAGAAGAGGAATTGAACAGCGAGGAAGATATTGACCATGAAAACATTACATTAAAGGACGAACAGAGAGCGATAACCAAACTGAAAAACAGAAAATTACTGGAGATCACTAAATCATTAATGAAATGATAAAATCCGGTGGCACAGAAGTCTGTTCCAGAAGATGCATATTTTTATTTTACTTGTGACTCGTTTCTTGAATTTGCCGTATCACCAAAATGTGGTCTATGACTAATTTTCCTTGTTTGAATCCACACTGGTAGCTTGTTATTTTTTTGTCTGCTTCCTGTACCATTTCATTAATTGTACAATTAAGTATTTTGTATGCTGTGATTAATAGCGATATTGGTCTATAATTTTCTGCATGTAGTAAATCTCCTTTCTTATACTCATATAGGGTTTATTATTGCAAATTTCCATTTCAATCGCATTTTTTTGTTTTTGTTTCCATAGCTCTGTTATTAGCTCAAACACTCTTTTGTCTATGGTTTCGTCTGAATTTTTATCAATTCAATGATCAATCAATTTGTTGACATATGATCAATTTGATTCTTTGTTTGATTGTCAGGATGCAAACCAGGTTGCTTTCTGCATATATATTTTTGTCTCTTCCAGATGGCTACATTAATCAAGTAATTCGTGGTTACGAAATTTATGACTATTAACTGGTCGTTTTTATTAGTTTGTTCATGCAAACTTTCTTATTCCACTATATGCACGTACTCTTTTTTCTTCTCACTTTCGCATTTAGATATCCTATCATGTCAAGGTTTTACAATACTTGTTTTAGCTGTTCATCCCTTTTCTTCTATTTCTTTATCGTTGGTTGATGCAAGAACGTTTATAATGATGTGCTTCCTGAACATTCCCTTTATTCTTAAATAGCTCAATCTTTCGTTTATTGCTTTAATCCACTGTCATTGATTTTATGCTTTCTTTTATTAAGAATTTTATTTGCAGTCTATTTTGCTTTTCACCTCCATTAAACCAAACGTAGTTTCCTAAATCCATAGTTGTTCCTTTTTTAATTGTTTCTTGGATTAATAATATATCTACATTAGTTTCATTTGCTACTTTAGTTAATTGCTTTCTTTTCCCTGGCTTACTTAACACTTGTGCGTTTCAAAACCCAAGTGCTAATTTGTCTTTTTTATTTCTTGCCTTGCCGTTATCCTTAAGACTATTCTTCTTTTTCTCTGTTAGTTTTTTGAAAGATCTTGTTCCATATGCATTTTGTATTGTTAATTATAAGTTTTTGGCATCCTATTTTAATCTTTTTTTCTATCTCTATTTTGTATTTTTTTTTAATTTTCGGTCGTATCCCAATTTTTCCAGGTAGAAAAGTTTTTATTTCAATTTCCAGATTCGCACGTTGCACTTTCAAGCCCTTAAATTACTACATTTTCCTCTTTTAATCTTTTCCTTTGCTTTCTAGTTTTTCTTTTAATTTATAATTCAGCTCATTAGCTCCTTTCTCCAGTAATTCTTTTTGTAAGTTTATTTTTTCTTTGCTTTTTAATTTTGGTTTTTAATTCCTCTTTGCGTTTTTGGAACGCTAACTGTATGTCCATTATCATTTTTTTTTACTTTATATTTTATTTGTGGTCCTATTTCTTTATTTTGTAAAAATTCAGTGGTACTTTTCTTCTTGGATGTTTGGAATATTTTATAGCGTTCTTGAGGAACTAACTCCTGTTTATTTTGTGGATTTTCAGTGTTATTTTTCTTCGTAGGAATTCGAAATATGTTTTGACTTTTTTCGAATACTACGAACTCTGTTTCCTATTTTTGATATTTCCAGGATTCAGGTGCTCTTTTCCTCTTATGGTACTCTTTTACCGCTGTTGGGCTGTTTATTCTTGGTTTCACTTTTCTTTTCTTAATAATAAATTTGAATCACTTATGCAATCAATGATCATTTTCGCTAACTAAGACGGATGAGATTTTCGTTCTTATGGTATCACTCGCGAGCACAGTTACAATCTTTCACGTTTAAAAAAACAAGCTTTTTTTTTAAAAATTGTTTAATTATTATTCTCCACTTAATCGCCTTCAGCTTAATGCCCCAACTGCAACACATTCTATTATTAAGACTCGCTTTAAACACGCAAAACAAGTTTTAAAAACTTCATTGCGATTATTCTGTAACGCGTCGCCGGCATCTTTCTTCAACAAAATTCATATGTAACAAAAATGGTGAAAGATATAATAAACATTGTATGTAAGTTCACTTCCCTTTAAGATACGCACCTTGGGATCTCACCTATGCATGTGACGAACTAGGAAACTTCAAGTGGAACTTGAGCCTTTGACTATTTTAAGCAAACTAAGTTTATCGGTAGCAGTGTGAAATTAGTCATTAGCAATTTCAGGATGATGTAGCTGAAGCAGTTTAGACTTTAGAACCCCTCAATTCGTTTCCTAGTTCTCAGATTGTAAGTCGCTGATCCTTGTTGATTGTATCCTGTATACGTTTAACATAGTCTGGTGTTCTGCTTATTTCTGGTCTTTCAGAACATGAATTACTTGGAACAGATTTCCGCCCATCTCTGATTTCCCTGTACTCCGTCTTTATTCGTGATGTACTCAGTTCATTGTTCCCAGAAGCCTTCTGAATAATCTTGACTAGTTTCCGAGGACAAATATTCTAGTTTCGCAAAAAATATTATGCAGATTTGCTGCTATATTTGCTCAATCACAAGTCTAATTTCCAACTGACTTGACTGGTGAAACGTCTCCATTGACGCATGTGCATTACAGCTCACTCTTATCAGCTCCGTGGTTATTTTTCTCTTTCTACCTTGTTGGTGTAGGGGTTTCTTTCATTCAAGTCCATTTTTATGGAGGTAGTGATCGCTTATATCCATGCATATTACGTCCCTGGTGATTAGGTCACATTCATTTATCCTATGGCTTTCTCGCGTGTGTAATTTGAAAGTGTGATGGTGTGAAAGTGTTGTGTGAGGTTTTGTAACTGTAACTGACATATATGTATTCAGAGTACAGTACAGCTAATTCTAGCCCAACTGTTAATGGCCTCACCGTGCTTAGTGTCCATTCCACAATCATGGAAAATGTTCTGAGATTTTGAAGGTTCTAACTTAGGACTTGCTAAATGCAATTAACTAATTAATAAATCAAAGTAACATATCATTAGAGCACACATTGTTAAAAATACGCCTTCAATAAATGAACCACCTCTTGCACTGATAAGTAAAATTTATTCAAAAATTTCCCTAACTTAAAAATGATCGTTAAGTTCCCAGAAAAGAGCACCCTTAGCTTCCTTACTAATCGCCTATTCCCCCGGGCTATTCGGTACAAAGATTTAATATCACCAGTTTTTTATGCAGAAATATTTGTGCCAAAGTTCAAAAATTTTGACTAAATTACTTCTATAGAGTATAAGACATTATCATAGAAATTCGTACTAGCTAAACATGGATTTGGTGTTTCTGTACATTATTTCCTTGCTGGTCTTATCATTATGTTCATTTAGATATTATCACATTTGGATGTGTAATTTGTTTATGAAGGTATTGCGTAAGATTAGCTAAGTACTGCAAGTGTCGAGGATAGAGTTGATTGGAAAAAATTTAGAATCCCTAGCCATTTTTGATATATGGAGGGGAATATATGGATAATCATATTTTTTATGAATGATAAGCCAAACATTTAACTTTGCATTTGTGATAAGAAGAAAAACTTTATTTCGGCCATGGTTATATCCATAATGTGTTAAAAATGGCAGCTTAATGTATACGCACCTTTAAGTGACGAACCCTAATTTAACCAAACTTCGAAAGCCACAATATAACCTCACATATTTCAAAATGGTTCACCTAACAAAGTTATTGCAGTACCCTAAAGTTCGCAAACCGTTGCGAAAATACTTAAAGAGCGGATTTACCGATTTACTGAGGATTTATGTGCGTGGCGGCAGTGGAGGTAACGGGCTTCCTAAGTATTATACAGCAACTTCGCAGTTTGCATTATTCACAAAATAATTTTTTGCTAGGTTCGGTGGAGTGGGTGGGCAAGGTGGAAACGTTTTAGCAGTAGCTAAAGATAGTATTTCGTTAGATGACGTTTTCAAAGCGAACAAATCTAAACGGTATTTGGCTGCTAATGGTACAAACAGTTCACACAACTTTATACTTGGGCCGCCTGGAGAGAATATACAATTTGAAGTGCCTGTAGGAGTAACAGCATACACTGACGAAGGGAAAAAATTGGGTAAATCTACAAAGACATAAATTGCATACACATGATTTTAAACACCTTTTACAGGAGAATTAAATGAAGCAGGAGAAGAAATTGTTTTAGCAAAGGGAGGTCCTGGTGGAAACCCTAAAAATGGCTTTCTTGGGGTTAAGGGGCAGGCACGGTCGGTCAAATTAGAACTCAAGTTAATTGCTGATGTTGGTTTGGTTGGTTTTCCGAATGCTGGTAAAAGCACCCTCCTTAAGGCAATATCGCAAGCAAAACCCAAAATTGCCAGTTATCCCTGTAAATAACATTGAGGAATTGAAGCAAAATTCTTTAGATTAACAGATTGTCTTTTTAGTTACAACAATCAAACCCAATATTGGCACAATAACATATAAGGACTTCCGACAGATTACGGTTGCGGATTTGCCCGGTCTTATAGAAGGTGCCCATGCAAATCGTGGAATGGGTCATCAATTTTTAAGACATGTCGAACGAACTAAGCTTTTGCTGATGATGGTTGATATTAATGGGTTCCAGTTGGGGCCACAATACCCGCATAGGAGTTGTTTGGATACTATTGTTTTATTAAACAAGGTATGAATGTGGATATGTGCATGTTTTATAATTTTTTTGAATAATCATATGACCTTGAATATGTCTAAAGAAAAACAAGGTAGGAATGTGGAACAATGTTCCACAGATATCCTGAGCTTTTATACATATAAATTTTCATTATAAAATTATGATGTTACGATGACCGAATGGTCTAAGGTTGCAGTCCACTCTGTGGGCGTGGATTCGAATTCCACTTCTGACTCTGTACTCAAAATAGCTAAATTAATAGTACAGTCTGTTGATGGAAGACTGATTTATGAAGTGTCAACCTTTCTTAATAAACTGTAAAAATTTCATAAAATTTTGTTTCTAGAAACAGATAAGATGCATTGAGTGACGGTGGTTTGGAAAAATGAATAAAAAAGCAAGAATCAACTTTCAGTTCTTTGTTAAAAAAGGTGAAGCATAATAGAAACGGTTCAAATACCTAAAATCACTTATAAAAATAACGTTCAGGGCGATTATATATTGAAAGCTATATACTGCCATAGGAGTTGAAGCCCTCCCTGGACTGCTTACATGTTGGTGATGCGTCATTCCACTCTGCTAGGCCTCTACGCTATACTGCACTACTTTTATGTCTTACTGTTATCTCTTTTGGTCATATGTGCAGTTTCCGATTTGTCATCCTTTTAACTACTATTTGCTGACTCATTTAGTTTATGTATCTGAATTATCTTATTCTTCTGCACTTTATTACTCTATATTTTCATAATCTACGATTTCTTCCAATTTGGTATTTGTTAGTCTTTTAAACTGCCTATCCTTCATTTAACTTCTTTCCTCTGAATATCTTCCTTATTATTTTCCTCTCGAAAAACTTTAATTTCTCTTTATCTTTGTGAAGACACAAGTTTTTTGCTGCGTAGATCACCACTTACTACTACTATATATAGTATCAATTTCTTCTTATTCATTATCATTTTCTGTCCAAAACACGCTTTATATCCCAACTGTATCTTCTGATTTATTTTCTCCCTTCTCTTATTTATTATTATCCCCAAGTATTTAAAAATTTCTACTTTCTCTATATTATAATTTCTTATTTTTATTACTCTATTGTTGCCACTTTTCTTGTGATTTTCATATATTTAGGTTTTTTTCTGATTTACTTCTAAACCCCGCTTCTTTGCTTTTCTACTGATCATCTCCATTACTTCATCTAAGCTTTTCCTGTCTGTTGCTGTCAATGCTTTATCGTTTGTGTATGCCACAGCTTGTATTGATTTCTCTATTATTGTTCCTTTGATATAACAATCTCATTATTCCTTCTATATTTGTTTTTATTCTCATTATGTTCCTCTATTACTGTCATTTCTTTTACATGTCTTTTTCAATCTGTCTTGTCTATGTTGGCAGTGGTCTTTCTTTTTCTTTTTTGTTTCCTAATTTTCTAGTTTAACTTTGTGGTATTTTTACTGTAGAAATATCCTCCATCATCTCATTGATCCACTGTGTTTTTTGTTTCTCATTATTCTTGACGTTTTCTTCCTCTTCGTTTGTATTCCTCATAATCATCCTCTTTATTATATTGTATCTTTTTATTTATATTGTATCTGCAGTGAAAATCATGGAAACGAAACTTGAAATACCTAAAACAATAATTTCTCGCATTTTAAACGAATATTTAATTTGCGAAAGCTAAATTCAAAGTTTGTTCCATCAATCGGGCTTTGCAAAGACATTAGAAACGCTCAAAGAGATAAAAATTTCTTAAAAACGATCATAAATGGTGATGGTACGTAGTGTTTTCAATAAGCTCTAGAATCTATTGTATTTAAGGCAAATGATCATAGTAAATTCCAAATCTTCTCAACTCCTTTTCTTACTGCTAGTATCTATGACCGGATGTCGTCCTCTGAGCAATCACAGATCAACATACTTTGAAAGATCGAAAAGTCTCTGAGATGGTCCAAGTTTGATGACCAAAAGTGCTGAAGTTGTCTTAGTCTTCAATGAAGCTCTTGTTGAGGTGGCAATTAGATTAATCTCCAAAAACCCGCTTTCACATTACTTGAAGAAATGGGAAAGGGTATTCTAAGTCCTGATCAAATGCAACAGTTTTTCTGGATATCTTTTCGAGAATGTATTCACAGAATCCACGAATTATTCCTCTTTCAGTTAGTTGCAGTCTGATTGACAAGTTTCTAATTTCCAGTTCTCCAATTTCAATTGAGTATTAACATGTGCAGGTTAACGTTTTTGATCAAACAGCAATATTTTTTCAACTGACTCTCAATTTTGTATAAAATGTAGTTGAGTCAAATGATAGGGTTCTTCTTTGAATCTTTTTTGTAAAGTAAAACTCCACAAAAGCGAAGATCACGTACAGCAGCAACAGTGCATTTATAAATAGGGCCCAAACTTCTGTTTTCAAAAACAAGTACCAGTATTTTTATTTTCTTATTTTCCTTGTACAGATCCACTTTGCAATCCTATAGGTCCAACTTAATTCTGATAATTTTTGGAGAGCGTCACACGTCAATTCTAGGTCAAATACCAATTTTGGTGGATTTTCCTTTTCAAGTCATCATAAATGAATTTATCTTTGTTATCTCTTCAAAATGATACACAAAGGATTTAAAATTATCCCACACAGCCAAAACTGTATGCAAACTCAATGTCACCCATCAGGTAGTTAAAATTTATCCAATTTTTTAAACAGCTCAGCCCCCCAATAATTCATTTGATTCTATTTATTCATGTAGTTTCCTTGTCAGCATCATCTACTAATAATTCTAGTCTGTAATTAGGACAATGCCAAACTATAATAAAAGGAAAACGTTCTGATAGCAATTTTTTTATTCCAATTTTACTTAACATCACAGCAGCACCGTTGCATGCCAGAGATACTAAATATTTTTTTAAAATGATTTTGTCATCCTCTAAAAGCGAAGACATTGAATTAAGGAATCAAATACTCCTGCTATTACTTTTTCAAGTTTTACAAACTCCAAAAACAAATTCATCGGTCAATTCATTCCAGTACCTTCAATACAGCATTGAATATATATTATAAGGGTTTTTTTGCTTATTGTGGTAGATTCATCAATTATCAATGAAATTTTATTATTGCAGTTTTTCTCATTTTTTCACTTATATGATTAACTATATTAATACATGCATTTGTAGAATGAAGAATGTGGTCCGTTTCAACTCCGTTCAGTTCTTGCAGATAAATTTCAGTTTCAAAATGATGGAATGACTAATTTTCCTTTGCTACTTTTTATGTAGTTTGAAATATTTTTGCACTTATTTTTTCGTTAGATAACGTTAAGAAAACATTCTTTCAGCTTTCAGCAACTACTTTTAATGTTGCTTTGTGTCCAGTAGATTCTCTGATATTTTCGTTGCTTCTTATCTTCTCCAGAATAAGGTTACCTCATTGATGGTCCATTCTTTGGAATGTTTCAACTCCAAGAGTTCCAACTTTTCTAAAAGGGGTGCAGCCAAGTTTCATTTTGCAAACACTAGCCATTCATTTTTAAGCAAAAATCGTTTGTAGTTTGGCGTTGGTTCTCAAAATTCAGAAATATCAACAGGCGTCGTTATTTTTGCGTGTTTTGTCTGTTAATATTCTGTGTTTTTTTTTTGTTAGTAAGACCGGTGGTTGAGAAGTAATTAGTATTTTTCATTTATAAATCTGGGATCACAATTTTTTCAATCACCACCAATTTTTTAAATAATTATTTGTCTTGCATATAGTCAATCACTGTATACACATTAGTTGTGTAACGAAACATAATGGTCGCCCACCCACCCCATAATAAGCACTCAATCATCAATCACAAGCTGAGCAGTGCCATTACAACCAATGCGGACGAAGTATACATGCACATAGCTTAAACATCAAATTTTCAAAAATTACTTTTAAAATTTGGAAAATTCGTTAAAAAAGGTGCCAGAACACTATTCCGGTGCATTGTGTGGAAAAAAAAGTGTTTCAGATATGCTTGTTTAGTAATTTAAAAAATTGTCAAATTTATTTAGCCCAACTTACATTTATCCATAAAAAGGCCATTTAGTGCACTGAACGTGAATAAATTATTAATACAGAAGTCCAGAGAGCTCTTTCTAAAAATTACGTTTAATACTCTAAATTACTAACACTGCATTAAGTATTTGAACAACTAAATTTGTTAATCGAGTGGAGTGGAGACAACACTATGAAAACAGTAGTTGAACGTTCATGTCATATTTTTATTAACCGTGTCTGTTACTCACCAGATATCTGCATTGAAACAAGTACCTTAAACACTCACATTGTGTTTTGCTGGTGTGCATGTTATAAGAAAAATTGTTAATTCACTTACAGGAACTGGAACTGTACAATCCCGACTTGTTGAAGAAACCAATTATAATCCTTGTGAATAAAATGGATTCGGTATTGGCATTCAAGAAATATAAGGAAATCAGAGACCAAATTTTGAATATTTCAGGTAGTATTTGGCTTATTTACCCATTATTTTAATCAAAACACACATTTCTGCCTTCAGAGATATTTTACGATTATCCCGAAGAATGTCGGCCAGAAAGCGCACTCGAATTTGATGATGTACTAGCAATATCTGCAAAGGAAGCTGCAGAGGATATCGAATTAGTGAAGGAAAAAGTAAGGCATATGCTGGATGTTCACGAAGAAATGGGACACGAGAAAGAATTAGAAGAGAATGCCCAACTCATGAATAATATAAAAAAATCCCTGCAAGAGCGCGGGCCGCGGTTAGTTTAGTTTTATTTTCACACTGTGTATAAAAATATTCTATTAAACGTTTTTAACAGCCAATGAACTATTTCTATTATCAATTAATTCATTAAGTCGCACCCACTTGGGGCGGATGCTGGCAGCAGCAACAGCTTCAATTATGTTTTTACCCAAAGGACTGGACTTCTCAATAATTATGGAATCTAGGTCAAAAGTCGCTCCCTTTTTTGCTCTCCATCTAAACAGAAAAGCTATTAAAATATGCATTCTGTGGGTTGGCTTACTACCTTTCAATTCCATTCCATGCAATCATTATGCCATTATCGGTACACAGTTTTGGAGGAGGTCTGATCATGCGGTAATTGTAATGATCGCAAATAATTTGAAGGCCTTTGGCTATAAAATTGTTGCAAGCAACTCCTCCGGATACCACCTAAAATTGGAATGTCAAAAGGCTTTCTGCATGCCTTACTATTAAATAAAAGTTACTGATTTCATTTGATTGAGATACATGCAACCATGTTAAACTCTTCATACTCGTCACAAAATGTCATAGGTCTCAAGGAAGCCATGCATTCATAGTGTGTGTCCACAATACAATATGGCTCTGAGATGTTCGTTAATTCCACAGAGCAATGTTATATTAGTTGTCAGTTAACCGCTATTCAGGATGGATGTGACCCGAGTAGAACAGTGTTCGTATGTTAAAATAGCCATTTTTCGAGGTAGAAATGCCAAAGAATTCCATAGAGAGTTGGTGGAAGCTGTCTGAAATATATATATAAATAAGTGGATAGCAGAGTTTCAGTGAGGATGCGGAGTAATTAGTGACTGGTAACAAGCAGGACCTGTGAGTGTGTAGACCTATGTGTCATGTGCAGTAATCAATCACCTAATCGAGACCAACATTTGCGGAATGATCTTCACCTGGCAGCAAGAATTAAACCACTTTCTTTTAAGAATAATTGCTATTGATGAATATTGGGCTAGGGCATATGAACCAGAGCTTAAACATCAGTGCACAAAGTGGCAATATACAGGATCACCAAGAAGACACGGCAGTTGACTAACAAATCTGACTGCTTTCTGTGCAATTACAGAACATCACAGAGTCATCGTGTGTTGTGAACACACTATGAGACATACGACATTTTATGATACCATCCTTTACCTTTGAAAAAAATAGTTGGCATGGCCCTTGTACATAAAGCCACTAAATCAACTATTATAATTATGAGTACCATTTATTCTAAAACAACAATAAAATTGGATGAAATCATGATGTCCTCTATCAAATGGTGACATTTGTGAATGTTTAATTCAAAATCAAGGATATACAAAATGCAATTAATTTTTATCATACCAATGTTTGCTTATTTTTTGGAATCAGTTCCGTTTTGGATACATATTCCATTCCTCTTTGGACACGATGACAAAGATGTTTAGTCACACTGAATAATGCTCCTGCACATAAATTAAACATTCCTGGAACTATTCCATCTGGTGGAACGTCTACACAATGAAATACTCTTTAATTTATTATGAATATGTAGTTGAAAATAAACGTACCGTGTTTTTCTTCCAGTCTTATGATGTGACGCAGCATTTGATTCTTAGTACCAGCTAAACTAAAATTGCAATCACGGTACTGCATTAAAGATATAGGAAAGTCAAATTCTAGAGGATTGCTTGCTTTAGATGCTGCCAATTCTATTGCTTGACCTCCAGAGAGCTGGGCAAATTCAGGTATATTTTTCATTTTCAGCCGCCTTGCCATCTGTGAATGGTATTACGTCAAGAATGTGTCTTACAATAGAAGTCCAATTTACTTTATCAAAAGCTTCCCCAGGAGCATCGTTGAGACTTTGACCCATTAGCAAAAAGTCATCTATATCTCTCGCAACAGCAAGGAGGCAATGTCCACCGCTAATCAAGAGTACTAAGAAAGGGAATTCTAAATCGCAGTGATGCATGCGAGCTGTAAGAGCATGCGCTTCCATGTGATGAATGGGGATGAATGGCTTTTTGTGAAGCCGACACAGGTATTTTCCATATTTCATACCAATTAGAAGCGACAATGGCAATCCTAATGTATTTAATTATTGCGTTTTTTAACATACTATTAGTGCCAGGGCATTACCTGGTTTGACTGTAACTGCAATAGCGTCTATATTTTCATATGATAAACCAGACGCAGTCACAGCTTCGGTAACCACATTTTCTATGTTGTCACGATGCAGGTCCTGTGCGATTGGAGGTATAATGCCACCATGACTAGAATAATACCCGTGTTTGTAATCAAATTCTAATAACACGTTATTCTACAAACTTCAAATGGATCTGATGCTGCGAATTTAGGGCTTCCCCGAGTATGTTGCCCCTATTATCAACAATGGCACAGCCTGTATCATCGCAGGATGTTTCAATTCCCAGTATTAAAGCAGTCGCCTCGCTTGAAAAAGTTCGTAAATCTCGTGACCTCAAAATCTGCTTAATCAGGAGCTTTCGTATCGCACCTTGTAGCATCGTAAAAATTTTAACCTCAGATTCCAGGTACGATTCTTACTAAAAATTTAAGCAATACGCTCCTGGGTCCTGGTAGAGTAATCGCGGTTGCCAACTTCGATAAAATCACAGATTACATATACGTAATCTGTGATTAAAATGTGGATAAAATTGACGTTTTAAAAAATAGCGTGGATGTTCAAAACTCGCCAAACTCGAAACGCAAGCGTACGTTTTGAAATTACGGATTGAGGCAATAAAGTATGAAAGTGCTTAATACTGCTATCGTTGATAAGATTTCTATGTGATGTTAATGGCGTGCATGCATATTTAAAGAGCGGAACAGGTTATCGTCAGAAGGTAGGAATCACAGATTACGTATTATATGCAATATGTGGTGGGAATTATAAATAAAATTAAATGTGTATATGATTTGTTTTGATTTTTTAGTGACATCTGTGTTCAAAAAGAAGTACTGCCAAGTTCTGTTTGTTTTTAGAAGTTGCAATGGCGGATCCAGATGCGTAAGTAATTATTTTGATACTTCAATTATGTGTATATGCATACATTGAAAAAAATATTGGTTAATTTTTCGGACTTCTTCAACCCTTCTCTGTTATATGAAAAACCGGAATTATTTTCTATTATTTATAAATTATTATTTACAAAAGGCAACAAAATCAACAAAGTATTCAATGCCTTGCATATATAATATACAGAACAGGTTAAACTGTTGCTAATTAATTATTAGTGTCTTCTTGACAGGAAATATTTCAATTCTCTGGTGCCAAAAGAATGCACGATAAGACAATAACTTCATTGAAATTAAATACTTCGTTCGCTCGATTGATGAAGTAATTAGAATTTTAGGCGCCTCTGCTTATTGTTTTCATTTTGAAACTAGAAAATTTTCTTTATCATAGTTCTACTGCAAAGTATTACCACAGTCCATGCATTATACAAGCAATTTACATAGCTTGACGAGGAAGTACGCATATAAATCTTCGTTATATATAAAATATATTTTTGAGCCACACTATCTTGGATCGATGGTTTAAACAAAAGTAAAAGAAAAATATTTGTAGGTTCGACCTCTTACCCCCATCTCTTCATGATCAAAATGGCACTTGAAGTTAGAATACATTTTTTAGGATTTTCAAAATAGCAAGAGATAGTGAAATGTGATTTTCATGGTTCAATAGCCTAGCTAAACTGCATTACCGCCCCAACGGAAAAATGCAGTGTGGCCAAAATGGGTTCGAACGAAACACTAAAATTCTTTTGTTTGGCTGTCCCATAGATGGTCGGGAGTCTCCCCCCTGAATTTTCAATATATGCATGAGTAGTACGGCAATGTACAAATGCATGATTGAGGTTAAATTCCTTGATGACAACCGTTTCCTGATTTTAGTGTAATACCTACGGTTTGAACAGTGCTTTTTGTCATTAACTGCCTATAGTTTTCTTTTAAACCAGGGTAGAGTTTGTATAAGGTGACATTGTTATCTAAACCTATGTTATATGTGGTCAGCTGTGTATATTTTCCAAAATGTGAGAGCAAATGTTATGAAAGTATATATAAAAGAGTAAAAAGACAGGTCAAATGTAGTGCAGTTACAATAGGGCTTCCACCGTAGTTAATCTGTTAAGCTGATGCAGGCGAGTTTAAATCTTGCTGGAAACCCATGTGATGTAGTTTTGTTACTTACGTGCATATTAGTAAGTACAATGAGCTCCTCCCCCCCCCTCCGGGAAGAAAAAAGTTATAATAAAATGTATGTATAAGTTCTATAAAAGAAAATACAAAAACTGGCAGCAACAAATTGGCCTTTAACAATACAGTTGAGGAATGTAATTAGGTATGAATCAAAATTAAGGGAGGGAGGTTATAAGAACAGTTAAAAAAGAATTACTTTTATGGCCTATAAAACAATATTGTTGATCTCCATGTTTATATGTTTTTAAAGTCATTGTGGGTCATTAACGCAAGTCTGTGTTATATGGCAAATTTCTCCAAATTTTATTTTTAAATTTTCCCAAATTCATTGGGGCTTTTGTTTACATATTGCGCGTTCAATTTGTTGAGCTTGAGATGATTTTTTTGACTTGGAGACAAATTTTCTAAATAAGTTCTAGTGTTGAGGCCGTTCTGTGTTATACATAGGTGTTTTGATGGATAACTTGTTTTTCAAATTTATAGAGAATAACAAATGATTGTACATGTTATATATTATAGATAAATATTTTTTGGTTACAAATCATTCCAACACATTCATTATTTGGCAATTGGTTAAACAACTTTCTTTCTCTATATGATGTTTCAGCCAACAGACGAATGAAAGTGAAACAGTTAGTAGAAAACTGATCGACTTCCTTAAGAATTGGAAAACTGTTATTTATTAATAATATGCTGTACTTTTGAGAAGAAGGAAGGTAGCAGTTGCTGAAAAATATCTTAAAGTGGCTAAAAAGAAGTGTTCTACTGAAAAAACGCACCAAGCTTTGTCACTGAGATTTTAAATTCTTTTTCTTCCATTTTATTTGTCCTATCAGATTACCGTGTTTTTGAATTTCAAAATTTTCATGGCTGGTCAAACAAGGTGATGTAGAGCATAAACAAGATACTTAACTAATACACCCTCATAAAAGTTGGGAACCATGTGGTATAGAATGAATAAGAATATGCTTAAAGTAATAAAATATATGGAGCTTAACTTCAAAGACTTGCCACAGATGCAATGAAAATGACCCCGACCTTGCTAAACTTGCTTTCTTTAGACATTTTAGTCAAAGCAAGAATGGCTTTCTATAGTCTGAAATGTGCTGGAAACTGGCATACAGTAATGGGAATTATCACAGGCCTACTACTGGAAATGAGCAATGACTCTGTGTGTCCTTGTCTGGAATAGAAGGTTTGTATACAAACAACATCGGATGAGAAAACTAATGTGGTATATAGATTCAAAACAAACTGGTGTGTTTAATAAACGTCCTCTTAAAAGCATATCCATCTTAAGGAAAACACACCACGGTATCCCAAGTGCGAATTTATGCTATAGACGTGTGTCCGCGTGAGAACTTAAGCAGGAACTATTAAGATAATGTCTGCAAAACTTGACGAATTACTAAAAGAGGGATTAGAAACCACTTTCATTGGATTTCGACCAGTGTTTAGAGTAACAAAAATTCTAGTTCACATCTGGTTGAAGGATTTGATAAGTAAAATCTCCCAAAAACTATGGAGCACAGTAAAGAAATGTCTAAAACTGCATCTAAGAAAGATGGCATACTGCGGTTAGATAGAAGGTTAGACTAGCAGCTGGGTTGATTTCCAGTAACTGTAATCTATGATGAGTATTTATAGAGAATAAGCTATTTGCCAACTTTGTGATGCATTATATTCAACTGGGAGGAGTTGGCTCTTGAAAACCCCCCAACTACAGTAGACATGGTGGAAAGACTACTTAGTCTGATGAAGATTAATCATTTTTGCTGTAAGTGTACAGATAAGTCGTACAATAAGCCTTAAGGGTGTGGTATTAGGTCTTAAATTTTTACATATATAGCTAAAAGAAAATTCTTATGGAAAATCTATGGGAGAGTTAAAAAAGGGATCAGTAGATAAAAAGAAATGAAGAAAACCGCTCTTATATGTCTCAAATGCTTCTTTATGGAGTTGCGCTTTTATACATACATACATACATACATATATATATATATATATATATATATATATATATATATATATATATATATATATATAATATATATATATATATATATATATATATATATATATATATATATATATATATATATATATATATATATATATATATCAGAATTTCCACAATAGCAAATAGAACAGATCGTGGGTGTTTCTGAATATCCATTATTTACGTCTTTACTGAGTTGTATGAAGAAGCTTACTCTCTTGGAGTACTTTTTTTCATGCTATATGTTACAACTTAATAAACCTAATGATGCTTTGTAAGACAAATCCGTAATTTGCTTTTAATTATTTTGGTTTTTATTTTCAGCGAAGCTCGCCTTTTAGATGGAATCGCGGGAAAGTATGGAGAGGGCAGTGATTATGGTGATGCTGATTTGGCCAATACTGATGAGGATGCGCTGCTGGAAGGATACGATGACGTCGATTTCAACGATCATAAGCAGTCCTCAGCGTATCAAGAGGATACAGAAGAGTTGGAGAATGATCTTGATGAACCTGATGCTGAAGACGTGCTGGACTTAGAAGCACAAGATGTGGAGCTAGAAGATGACGTAGAGGGTAAAAATTCGTCTTTATAATCAAATGCGCTTTTGAGAAACTATAGCAGCCTATGTGGTTCTTACATTTACCGAGTGTCTATGAAATTGGGATCTTTTATGTATAGGTTGCCTTAACAAGAACATCGGATTTGTATTGCACGCCATTGTCTTGTTATTGGGTTAGAGGCACTGTTCTTATAAGTTTTGATATCTGTTTTAGTGTGCTATATATACAATGGAACGAGTTTTGGTTGTCCAAACTTATTACAAGATTTTTTTGTTATGAGAATGCAATAGTTTTAGCCAGTCTTTTTAGAACATTGCTGTTGTGGATGGCAGTGTCATTGTTAGTAAAACAAAATTTATTTGTTGTTTACAACAGTTTCAAATTATGAGAAGCTCTTTGCTTTTTATTAAAGATCTCCACATGCATGCATACAAAATTCAGTTAACCCAATAACTGAAACCAACAGTTAAATACATTTTGAAGGGGCAACATGCAGACGAAGATTTTTGAAAGAAAAACATCTTTTGTGACTAGGCGCATTTTCATTTGGAACGGCTTCATTAACAAACAAAACTGCCTCGTTTAAGGAACAGAAAACCTACGAAAAATTCGAAGGAAAGGCAATGCTTTTCTGACGTGTCACTGGCTAGTGCGGTGTTTGTATTTTACTTTCTTGAAGATGAAGATGTAATTCTTAAATCACAACATAAAAATGTATGCCTATTTGTGAAAATAAAGTTATTTACCTTTTATTGAGACACTTTTTATGATAGAGTATTTTAGGATTGGTAATTTTTGGCAAATTATTCAGTGTTTCAGTAAGACGCTGCAGGACATTGGATTTCTCAGAGAACTAGACACATTACAGACTTTCTGTTGTTTCACTAAAGCTTAGATTCTTGTTCTTTTTTTCAAATTAAAATTATGTATTTTCCATTTAAAAATGGAGAATGTATTCATATTGGAGATGATATGTGACGACCGGGCTGTGAGAGCGAACATATGAAAGCCTCAACATTTCAATTTGTAGGCCATGCTTTCACACAGGGCGTTAGAGCTTCACTATTATTATCGTATTCAGGAACGATAATTTTATTTAAATCTTGCTTACGAATTGTGATTGTGGCA
Organism: Sinelater perroti; assembly: GCA_036346155.1. Classification (NCBI taxonomy): domain Eukaryota; kingdom Metazoa; phylum Arthropoda; class Insecta; order Coleoptera; family Elateridae; genus Sinelater; species Sinelater perroti. The sequence goes on along the minus strand of JARFIY010000370.1, from coordinate 17,329,913 downwards.
CCACAATTTATACTAAAAAAAAATAGTATCCAGGAAAATTGGTCACCCGTGCCCATTACTCAAGCTTGTTAATAGTGCCTAACATGGTGAAACATTTACAACAAAGTCCTGCTAGAGATAATTGGACGTTTTATACAAGAAACGGTTTGAGACGGCCATTTCTTTAATAGTTAGTAGATGTGAGCTGCCACTTCACAGCAATGCTTAGCACTACAAAATTCTTCAACCGCCCCATTCACCTGATTATTACCGTTTTTATTTTTTAGAGCCTAAGAGTAAGCGAGACCATATTAAAAACCAAAACTATGCTGGTTGGGAAAGTGTCATTTCTGTTTTTGAATACTCCTTTAGCAATCAAAATTCAATTTTTTTAATGATACTTTTGCATAACTATTAGTTTAATTGTAAATTTTGTCTTTTTCGTTAATTTTTAAATCTAACTATTTTTGTTTGCATTGTTACAGACAAAAGTAGTTTACAAATGGCAAATGTTTCGACGGTGAGTTCAACAACACAGCCGGAAGGGCACGTAAATAGTCAAAGTGAATTGGAAGAGCGCGAGCGAAATACAGATAAGTTTAAAAATGAGCGCCAAATTCCGGCAACAAAAAATTACAGTATTCCTGATTCACTTGGTGAGAAGTGCTTTTTGATTTACTCTTGCAATTGTAAAAATTAAATATTTTTAGATGAGGTACCTGTGCAGACATGCACTCGCATTAAAAATAACGGAAACAATCAGCAACGAGCAGGTGGAACATTCAGAGGACGGGGCAGGGGCGGAAACCAACGTGGCTGCTATCATATGGCAAGAAATCGGTTAGATACTAACAGAACAGTACACATCAACCCTCACTTTCAAGGCCAAGTTAAAGTTAATAATGATGGTATAGTGTTAAAGTAAGTCCAAATGTATTTTCTGAAATACTGTGTTGCAGCTCGTTTAGCTTGGGATGCTCGACAAAAAATCAATTACAATAAAAGCCACACGTCACATCAAATAGGCAAAGTAATCCCTTATGTTCGTAATAATAGAAAATCGATAAAACAGCCTCCTGTTAATATACAGCCTTGGATCAATAATAATAATAATAACAATGAAAATAACATATTGGCAAACATACCTGCTTTTCAAACACCCACACCTATTTACCCCCAAACATTTTTTCAACCATCACCACAACAACAGGTAAGAAAAATTAATAATAATACAATGTAAATAATGCTGCATTATTAATAATTACTTTTTTAACAGCCAAATATATGGAATCAGTACCAACAACCAAATACATTTAATCAGGTAAGGAAGATGAAAAATCCTTAAATTATAATTTCTTAACATGGCCTTTTAGGTTCCACCACAATTAGGCATTTCACCCAATCAGCAAAACGTCTTTATGCAGCCATTACCTCAGTTTCCTCCATCTCATCATATGTCACAATTTAACCAGCCTCCGGTACAGCTCAACCCTCCTCCAGTGTTTCAAAATCAAAGCATGAATTCTCAGCCTCCCATGTTGCCAAACCAGCACTTCCCGTCCCTGCCCAATCCAAACCATTTTAATCCAACACCAGAACAAAATTATAACCAAGGTTATATGCCCAGCCAGGCGTTTCCCAGCTTCAATCAGTTTGTGGGACCACCTCAAAACCTGTCGTTTGAAGCGCCTGTGAACAATCAGTTTGCCACAGTTAATCAGCATAGGATTATACCACAGAGGTTTCTGCGCCAGAATATTCAAAACAAGGCGCAATTTAATCAGAACACGAATTTGAAGCGAAAGCTTGACGGGAACGTGGATCAAAGAAAAATCAAGAAACGTACGGTGACTTCCAAAAACCTACATCAAGTTCCCACAGTGGAAATGCCCGATACAACTGTGAAAGAGGTAAGGACTGAATGTGCAATGATCGCTACAAATCTTAGGAAGTCAATTAATTTCAGCTTGATATTTTTATCTACAGTATGTCACATTGTGTGGTATAAATTTTTAGAGCAAGGAACGCCACGGTTTTTACATTCTTTATCGGTTTCAGTTATGACGCAACTGTACATAAATTTGGTTCACATAAATAGCTGGATAGATCTAAATTGTCCTGATTTGTAACTTATGTATGTGAGTATAGGTAACTTTGGATTGGTAGTTTAATTACTAAATTGAAGATTTACACTGACTGATCTGTAATTTATCATAATTTAGTTATATTCATTCATACTTGCACAGTGTACTACTTGAAGTTTGTTTAATTCTAAGTTTTAAGATTTAAGATTGCTCACAAAAGGCATGTGAAATCTATTCTTATCTATACATTTGAACAGAAAATTTAACGTGCCACGCTCTGATCACTTAATTTACACGAGGTCCGTGCGTTCAGGGCCGCTCTCACTCCTTGCAGACCGGCTGCGGCTACGGGGCCGCTGCATATCCCTTTTATGGTGTAGGAACAGATGCCTATTCACCAACTTAATTAATTGTTCCCTATCCGTTGTAAAAACGAAGCCAAAATGCCGACAATGCTAAAGTTAGGTTATGCAATTTTAGAATTAAAGCACACATTCTGTTCCTGTTAACATTAATTTAGGGAAAAATTAAAAATTACTGCAAATGTACGTCGAAGATACGTAAAGTTGAACCGATTTCTACTTTAGATATTACTTACGTAAAAATTACGTAACTGCATTATTTCCGATCCACTTAAAAATTTATACGTTCCCACCTTGCAAAAATTTGAAGGAAGGCGGGTGAAAAATTGTCAGCCTAGGACGCCAAAAATACCTCTTGGCAGGTAACCCCTTGTGTTTATACACATTTAAAACTATACAAAGATGCAAGAGTACAGCTTTGATATACTATTATTTGAAAATAATAATCAGAAGAACTTGTACTTACTCCTTGGTCGTCCATAAAATGCTTTCGTTTCTCTTGTCCGGTAACAAGATAATCTTTTTTATAGGGAGTAGTGATTGTAGACTCTCCAATCCTCATGAATAGGTTCATGCAAATGTCTTTAAATCTTATGAGGATGGTTTCTTCTTTTTTTATAGTTGTTTTCAAACCTTATCTACAATTATTTTCCATTCTTTGATTTTTGTAGTTAGCTTTTTGATCTTTACTTTTTAATTTTCTTTTCAAAACCTTTGTCTTTTATATGACAAACGTGTCCTGACTGGCCTTGTACTTTCGTTTCTAATTTCACTCATTTTGTTTGAGCTCCAACATTTTTGTTAGTTTATGGTTCCTTCTTATATTCTTTTTTACGGGCTTAAATATTCTATTCATTGTTTTCGATTCAGAAATTTTCAACTTTTTTATTTGAGAGATACTATGTTTTGGCTGCACATATTACTAGTAGTCAATAACTGCTAAATGCTCTTTTAACTTGGAATTCATATGAACTGTTGTCAAAAATCCAGCAGATTTTCAAGCGGTTGGCGAAAAAGCGCGATTGGCTTGTTGGTTTGTGCTTCAGTTAGGTTGTGAGGATCTTGTCTTGGTTTCTTGCTGATAAATTACGCGAGCTTGGTGGAAAGTTTGGCAACCAAAGCAGCATGCAAGTCTTCTTTTATTATCAAATAGATGATCGGCCAGCCCGGCTAGCTAGAGATACTAAAATCCAACCACTTGTACCATTTTAAAATAGCCACATGGTTCACAGTTACCGTTTCCAGCAATGTCAAATCAAAATCAAAGTTTAATTTTGTCATTTACCATTTGGAATCCAAAGATATGGATGTCACTATACCATAAAAATATGAAAAATAAGATATGTATTTGTAAATGTTAAGGAGCTTTATTACAACGTGGTATGACATATGAGACCCTCAACCTTTTAGTTCGCAAGCCTTTCCCTTATGTAAGGTGATAGAGTCTTACCCTTATATTGCAGGTTTTTAAACAAAAGGAAAAGTTGTTAACCTTAGATAAGTGATTTAATTTATATGACATCCTGTATTTTTTCAAGGTAGTAAATAAAAATTATTAATAGGAAAAAGTTTTTTGATTATGAACTGTACAAAAAAATTTGAGTACTAATTTTAACGTTTTCCTTCTTCAATTTTCTATTTTCCCACTTGGATTATTTGTAGATTTTTAATTTCTTATTCACTCCGTACATTTTTCAATAGGTGTGTTACAACTGATTTAAAAACTGTTTGTATAAGTCTATCTTGTTTATTTTTCATGCAAGATTAATAATGTTAATATGATGATTTTTTTATCGTTTACATTCCACTTAGTATTTCCTGTGTTTTCTAGTCTTGTGTCTTATGATTTTGGTATGCTTTATATATTTTGTTTGTATCCACCTTTACTCTTATTTTGTCATATTTGGATTTTTAACACTACTGTCACTCTGATTTTTATATAATGTTTTTGTGTGTTTGACTACTTTCAATCTATGCCATTTTGTTTTTTCAAACTCCAATATTTTTTTTTGCGCACTTACAGGCACTGCAGTCGTAAGGGCTTATTGTGCCCCACTAACATGCACTTAAATGCTAGGACATTCACACACATCCATGGGTTGGGCGAGACTCGAACTCGCGCGCGCCGACTAGAGGACAGAGCCAACTGCTTGAACCATCTGAGCCACCGCGTCCCCTCCGATATTTCCTAAATTGTTATTTTCTTTTTAATAATTGTTGGTGGTGATAGTTTACAATTATGATCTAATAAAATCACTGCTATTGATTATTACGTTACTGAGCAAATCTTTTATTCAATATCTCATAACAAATGTTTCTGTTCTAAAGCATACCAAAATAATGTGTGTCGTGTTTTGTAGGAGAAGCCCCAGGAGGAAGAGGAAGAAGATGAAGAAACAAGAGAGTATCGGAAAAGAATTGAAGAACAAAAGAGGCTTAGGGTTCTACTGATGGAAGAGAAAGAAAAGCGCAGGCAGCTAGCAATACAGCAGATGAAAGAAGGTATCAAGACTAATCGTGCTTCAAAGCCACTGGCTGCGTTGGCGCAAATTCGGCAGGTTCATCCACAGATATCTAAAAATCTACATGTGACTGGTACTAAACAACAGCAGAAAATTGCAGCGTTAAGGAAACCATTTGATTTATGCAAGCCGCAGCAGTCCAACAAAGACTCATTTACCCTACACCAAACTAAAAGTGTTACGCCAATCGGTGCTGCTAATGAAAAATCTAACTATGACAAGCAGCACCTGTCCGCCTTCTTATCTAATCGTAAAATTCTCACTAAAGATCAATCATTAATTGATACGTCAGTTGTTGTAATCAACAACTTATCAGTCGGTACAACTGATGTTAAGTTGCGTAAAATGTGTCAAGGAATCGGAGAAATTAAGGTAAGAAGATATTATTAAGCGATATGTAGGTATATGTATATATATCTCACAAACACGACATTGTTAGTTTGGTTAGTTTGGTATTTGAAAGATTATTATAAAAAGGCAACGAAATAGAAACCAAAAAATGCGTTTGTTTTTTGCTTTTGTATTTGTGTTACAGTAAATTTTTCTAGCTCCTATTGTTGTTTTGTTTGAACAAGTTTTACATCTGATTGCGCAATAGCATCTGAAAATTTAATCAGAACTCTTTATTATTTCAATTCAACATTTTGATTTGAAACAAAATATATTTTTTATTTTTATTTCTAATAGAAATTTATTTTTCAATATGTGGTGTAATGCCCTTAAACACTTGGTTTCTTTTGAATAAATTGGTGATGAGCTTTATTGAAATTTATTTGCTTTTACAATTGTTTTTAATAATTTAAAGTTTTGAGGCAAAATTTAGTCAAACTAAAATCATTTTCTCAATAGGATAGTCAAAGCTAAAAGCTCTTTCTCCGACAACTAATGTTTTCATGATTGGTTTTTTTAAATCATTAGTTTTTAATTAGCATTTGATTTTTTTTTCATGATTTCTTTGTCCTTTTTGTGTTTTTGCTATCTGTATGTACATACATATTAAATGCAACGATCATGCTGGAATTGTAGTGTCCTTTTACGTAACTGCGGTTCGTGAAAATTAATGTACATAAGCTATTGTGATAGTGCACTATTGTGCATTTGTAAAAAGAGTTTGTCTACTTACGCATTCTTTTCTTGCAAAATAATAACAGAGGAAATGGATCAAATTAGAATTTTAAATATTTCTGCAACTGCACCGTTCATTGTTTTAGTTACAATAATAATAGTGGAAATTGTAATTTTATGATTTTGATGGTGATAACAGCTGCAAACGCAATTACTTTATCTTTGTATTTAAGCTCCTGAGAAACAAAGTTATTGATTTTGAAATCCTAAGATTCCTAGTTTTCTTGAGACACTTGACAATTGATGTGGTCTTTTGTCATTAATTTTTGGAAAAATCAATTGATTTCTTCAAGTTTGCACTGATCAGTAAATTCCTCTATCATATGGTGCTCTGTTATTTCTGTATATATTACTGTTCTTGTGATAAATTAATGTGCATAATTATTGTTTTACTTTCCATTTTAAATAAGTGACCTCTTACTTTCACAAGTCTTGTCAACCACTTGCAGAGTAATTTCTAAAATGTTCCTTTAATTGCCTTTTTTCCTCTCTTAATATTAGGAATTCAGATTTTTATGGTGTTTCTAATCTTGCCCTTGAAAATTTTCTCATCTTTATCTGAGATTGCATAACACTTTTAGTATCTTCTGTCTTTTTCACTTCTTCCCCATTATCTTTTTTATTTGTCTATCGTTTTACTGGAGCATCCAACAAGGAGTAAATTAAGGCTTTGAGATGTTTATATTGAGCTCTGTTCATGAATTGAACAAACTTTAGAGTCCAGAACACTGTGGAGTTTGGTTTGTTTCTATCTAAATCATGACCATATTTTCGATATTCTGATTTGTAGGCTCCACAGTTCTTTGCAACCGGTTTCCCATGAACTATCTTTAACTTGCTCCACATTGCCTAATCTTTGCGGAATATCGGGAGAGTCAAAATTGGTGAAAATATAAAACACTTTTGATTCTCTACATGTTTCACATAACATCAAGTCTATCATCACTTACTTTTGAGTTGTATATTTATATTTGTTCTGCAGCTCTTTTAAAATTCTTGTTTTTTCCACTATGTCCAATTACGAAGTGTGTTGATGATCGGTATGTATATTGAATTGATAATGATGCAACATTTGCTGAGTCTATTAACTTTTTACTCTCATTAACGTTGTACTGTTTTTGTCACTTTTGATTCTTATGCTTTCTTAAATCAGATTCTGGCACCCTCTCTACTCATGATGTCACAATTTTCCTTTTTATCCTTAAAACAATTTGTTACATGAGCTTCCATTTTGTTTGATCTTACTGGTTTAAGGATTATAGAACTGTTGAGTACATTTGTTCTTTCTTAGTACTATTTTGTGGGAATCAGATGGATTACAAAACAATATTTATTAAAATGAAATGACACAAAAGATAGTTTATCAGCCTAGCACGCCCACGCCCTATCAAACTTCAGATTTTCTTGAAGGATATTAAAAAATTACGTTTTCAGAGTCTCTCTACTAAAAATGCAGATTGCTACTTGAATACTGAAGAAATTTGTTGATTGAAATATTTACATTTCTCTAAAATAGAAAGAAGAGTGATAAGTCTAGCAGACACTAACTAGAGTTTTTATAAGTGATATACATAATGCCTGTGATTTTGGGAAGGGTTGGGAAATCGTTTCTTGTTTCATAAACTCATTCCACTTATGTGCATACAAGAATTTTGCCTAATTTTTACACAGCTAAAAGAAATAAACTTAGCACACCATATCACTCACAATAGCTTTCGAACACAGGGTTTTCTTTTTTTTTAACTTGCCTTAAAACAAATCCATACTGTTCTACGATTTTAATTCTAGTTAACTTTGGTTAAACTATCAGTTCCCATAAGTATTCAAAATGTCTCATTTTTTTTATATAAGTTAGAAGATTTAAAATAATATGAAATAACAATTATTTCAAAAAGTAAAGTTGGGTGAAATCACCTGTTTAAATAAAATATTAATTTAATAATATTTTTTTTATTAGTTTTTAGTAGAATTATTAAAAATGTAATTAATTGTATGTCACCAATTATTTTTAAATTTACTATAGTAATGAATAGAAAAAATTGACAAAGGATAGGTAACCCAACATTGCATTTTGAATACATCAACCATGTTCTTCTACAATAATCTTCTCTGATTGTTATTTGTTTCTTGTTTTCTCCTTGTGCAGATGGTTCAAAAACTGTAACCTTTCTCTCAAACAGTATCAAGGCTGAACACATAATCATTACTGCATTTTCAAAAACTCACAGCTGTACGTTCTTTTGACCTCTTGATTTTTTGCTTACTCTATTTCGTCAATATGTTTATGAAGGAATTGTCTTTTCTTTCTTCTCATCAATTTTTTAATCTCTCATATTTTTTAGTTTTGCTTCTGGTGAGTTTCTGCATCAGTTTCCTTTTTGCTCCATTTCTTTTTTCTATTGACTTTTCATATTCTTTATTCCACTTTGTTATTCTCTCTTCTTTTCCGCTGTTGCGATGATAGTGTTTTCTATCATCTTGCGCTCTTCTTCTACAGACACTATCATTTCCACATTTGCTTGATTTTGTTTTTCTTTTATGTTTTCTTCCTTTTTTGGTGGTATACCATCTTGCAGTTTTCATTCTTTAGTTTGTTTTGCCCCTGAACACTGCCTTTATCACCATGTGATCAGATTCACTCACCGCTCTTCTCATTGTTCTTATGTCTATAATGCTACATTGATATCTGTTTGATATTAAGACGTGGTCATTTTGGTTGACTGTCCTTCCCTCTGGTGTGATATCAATGTATCTTTATGTATTAGTTTGTGTGGGAAGGTTGTACTTTTAATCGTCATTCCTTTAGCTGTTGCAAACTCTTATTAGTCTCTCCATTGTTGGCAGATTCTTCAAATAAGCTCCGCTTATTTATGGTAAGAGAATACACTTTTTCCTTGCCAACTTTGGCACTCAAATCACTAATAACTATGTGGATATCTTTGCTGGATGTTTTCTGCATTTATTTTTCTAGTGTCGCGAAGAGTTGTTCCTTTATGTTGTCTTCTTTCTCTTCAGTTGGTGCATGTACCTAGAACATGCTGAAGACAACCTATAAGTAGATACCCTGATTTTCGAACATTGACCTTTACTTCACAATATACACGTGATACAAATGTCAAAACCCTTTGCTGTCTTTAAATTCTTAATCCGGTTGGGCTTTCTGTGGATAGCAGGTTGTTACGGACGTCATCTCACTATAAGATCAAGCGTATGCCAGACCTGTTTTATGGGATGCATGTTAGGTGACTGACTGGTCCACAGAAGCTTCTGGATACTGTTTTGTGGCTGCTAAGCTTGGGTCTTTTTAACAGTGTGGCAAGGAGCTCCATCTTCCATGAACAGAGTGGAAGGTTTGTTCATCAGCCCACCAGAGAATATTGGTAGAAGACCCGTCTTCAATATGGCGATGTATTTTTCGGCATTAATATTGCCCACATATTCCACGAGTTTTGATCACCCATGCCTAACGGTTGGTTACAGGCGGTTCTTGTGGAATTCTTGACTGGACTTTCTCCACATCCATATGCATCTGCTACATGAAAATGGGCTTCCCACCATAGTGTTTTTCCGCCTGGAAACTCTGTTATGATAGCCTAGCTGTTGCAGGTATCTGACAGCTGTGTTACGCTCACAGGTCTTTTGCCACATCTGCAATGGGGAGTTTTTTTCACCACCCGTTTTGTAGACCTGTTATGCTGTTGGTTTCGGTCGACCTGAACGTGACTTAACAATTTTTTCCGGAGTCTCCACGTTGAGCTGTACAATCACCTGATTGACGGTAGGCAGCTGAATACTCGACTTTTGGGCAATTTGTTTCTGGCTTTAACTACCTCATATTGTCTGACAATACATCCCTCTTTTCAATTTGGGAATATGTCATTGCACACCGATCTGTAAAAGAGAAGATAAATTGGCACACTAATTACCATTACAATACAGAAGTTTACATCCCATTAAGGGTGTCTATTTACTTATGGGTTGCCTTTGTAAATATGATTAAATTTTATTTTAATTCTGATGTATGATATTCTTTCATTGACTGGTGTAAATTGTAATATTTGTTTCTGACATGTGGCCCAACTATAAATTCTGTGTGACCAGATCTTGCACCCAGAACGAATTGATTTGCCTTTTATGTGTTGTTTAGTACTGTAATCCCCATAACAAGGGACCATAACTTTTTCAAAAAATATTTTTTTGTATAGATTTTTGGCGAGATCAATTATAGAATGGCATATTCACTCAATTCTTCTTCTTGTGACTTTTTTCCGACATCCCATCAAATGTCTCTTCATTTTGAGTCTATATGTGTTTGTTCTTTTTACGATTGACTACAGTTTTCTCATATCCTTTAGCAATGTCGAAGAAAAGAAATTTCTATTTTATTAGAAGTGAAAACTACCAGTTTTGCTTAAATGCTTCTGCATATCATCATAATCAACCTGCACACATTAGGGTTTTGTCTTGGTAGATGATATATATTGACCTCTAATATATCTTTCGTTCTTTTGTCTTATTTTCTTCATGGGGAAGAAAAATTTCTTCTCCTTTAAAGTCTTTACACGCTCAATAATTTAATGTCATGGTATCTGGTTAGAACAACAAAAAAAACAACCTTAAAGTTAAATTCACAGCATTAGCTGATTTATTTGTATTAATCATTAGTAAAGAAGATATTACAAAATTATATAATCTAAAACATAGCAAATGACTATTTGCTTACAAATACATACTTCAACTTTTGCTACCACCTACAAGTGACACCGACTTATAACTTCAAACTGTAGTTTTATTTTGTTCTTCTTCTTAAGGTACCATATCCGTTAAGGAATGTTGGCGATTTGTTGGATATGATCACTTTGTCGACTGTTGCTCTGAAAAGTGACCCCATTGTCTCAGGTTTTTCAACCACGAAGTTCTTCTTTCAGGTCCCTGCTTGCTTTCGATCTTTCAACATCCACCTTTTCTTCTTCTGAGATCTCCTTTTTAGATTTGAATGCCCTGATTCGTTGATGATCGTTTTGAATTTCTTCTATCTTTCTTTAATCGTTTGTCCTTCAGATTCACCATTCTTCATTTGTAAACTTTTTTTCTAACAACTTAGATGTTTCTCTTCATGTCTGTTCATCTTTTAATTTATCTAAGTCTATTTTACAAATGTTTGGGTTTGGTTAATTTCTTGAGTCTTATTCTTCTGCTGTGAGTAGATCATGATCTGATGGCACATTATTTTGTTATAATAAAAATTGGCACAAATATTGTCTTGTGGTTATTGTTTTAAATCTAACAACTGTAAAACGAATCATGCACGTAGAGAAAGTCTTTAATAGAGGTGTCGTAGAAGCAGGGGAACTGATGGCTTAATTTGATTACTGAGATGAAGTTTTGAGTATGGTAATAGTAGTGTTACATTGCTTTTTTAGCGTTTTAATGAGTTCTTTCAAACGGTAAAAATGTATGGTATACTAAATTTCAAGTTCTCGCTATATTTTGAAGCGGCTTTAAAACTGATAAACAATTAGTAACATTAAAAGGATAGGCTTTTGTAATTATTTGCAGTTTGAAATGATTTTTCAGTTTATCTCGTATCACTTGATAACCGGGTATGCAATTTGATTAGGAAATATGTTAGAAAATTTCATTTAGATAAGAATATTAATTTTGTTTTATTTATTATATTAAAGCTGCTAGTTAATGTGCTTAAAGAGCACTTTGAAGGTAATTTGAAACCACACCTTCAATTAAAATTCTAAATTCTCATTATTTTAAGTTCATATTTATTATACACTTAATTCACGTTTCATTTTTTGTACCCCATGGGGGCTGAATCTTTCTTAATGGTGTTTTTACAGACAAATTCCCTCCATTTAAAAAACTTATTTCCACCTTTGATTGAGAGTAAGTTCATATAACATAGTTAATAGATTAAAATTTACATTGGTTTTGTAATTTATAGTGCAAAGAACTGTAGGCCTCTGTGTTCATATAGATACAAGCATTTTTTACAATCTCTCTATCAACTGATAACCAAAAACGTACGTTACGGGTAATAAACACTTTCTTCAGCTAATTGAAGATAAACGGTGGTTTGTAAAGGATGGAATTAATTATAGGCAATTTGACAATCTACCTCTCACTTTCTTACATTTCAGTGTAAATACGAATTTATGTACATAAGCTAATAATTGTAATATATGAGTGGTACATTTTTTTAGTATTTTAAAATGGCAAATTGTTCAGAAAATTTGTAGGGATTTTCATAAAATTGGGCGACTTATTTTGTAGATAGTTCAGAAATATTATTTTTTTTTTAGCAAAGTACTCGCTGGCATTCCTCTGTTTTTAAAGTGATTTAAAGAAATGGAAGAAAAATCCACCTTTGCTGCAAACAATTTTTTCCAGGTTGTAGATTGCACTCGCAATTGGTAGTAGCAAAAATTGTAAGTTCATTTTTGAAGTCGTGTAGATTCAAGAATTGGGTAATTCAATTCTCACTGATCTATCACTAGGTACTTGTTGAAAGATTAGCCTTGAAGCATTAATTTTTCTGTTCCGGATTTCAGAACCCTTAATATTTCATTTACAACTCCAGAGAATATCTTCATACTGATTCATTTCAGAGGAAATGTAATGATCTATTATTAGTGTTGATTTGTTAAGCTGATTTTTATTTTTGTAAAAAGTTATAAAAACTTTTTACTATAAATAGTGTGCTAAGAATATAAGCGACTATTAGCGGTTAGTGTGGTAATCGACAAAACACTTGACATGTATTCAAGCATCCTGTTTTTGTCCTATCATTACATAGACCTCATAATATCTGTTTTTCTTGTTATAAGATGGTCTGCATGGTCATATCATATATTTATGTTGTTTTTTTTTTAGTAGATGGATGTCACTAGAAATATGATGCCAGTTTATTGTTTTGTTTTAATAATGTTGTACCAATTAGATAATTAATTCATATCTGCCATGTGAACGATAGAATTGTCAAGAAATTAACAAAAAACATTTTTTCTATGCATGCCAATATGGTAAACCACAATGTTTAGATCACTTTTATCTACTTCACCTATATTGATGTTGTATTTGTTTACAATATGCAGTTGTTTTATCTAAAATGTCATTTCAGTCCGATTATGTTACTATCATTAATTTTTCTGAAGTCCTCTTTTCTCTTTTTTCATATTTTGGAATCTTACCACACTCCTGGTAAACGGTTTTCCTTTACTGTACTCGTTGCAAAAATCTTTTCTCTCATCTTCTCTATCGACAGAGTAGAAGTAAAACGGTCATCAAGAATAATGAGAAATTAGACCACTCGGTTACTTTCTTTTGATTATAATTGCTATAAGTTGAGCATCAAAGAACAGCCACCATTCATTTAGAATGACTTTGAACTGGAGCGCTCTCAGAAATACTTGAATAGGCATTTTGTGGCAAATTTTCTACCACACATTGATAGCTTTTTCTTTTTTCTATTTATTATCTTAGGTTTTTTAGCCAACTCTGATAACTGAGTAGCATCCTTCTAATTGTTTATGTTTATCTCAGCAGGTGCTTGGAATTGTGATCCTGGTAAATTATCAGATCTCCATCGACTAAGACTTCATCAGTGATTATACTGCAAGTATTTACTGACAATAAAGCAATCTCATCTACACTTTTAATTAAATCTTCATCTTCCAGTAAAGCAAGTGCATTTTCAAGAGAAAAACATTAAAACCAAATAGTGAGGCTTTTCTTAGCATACTATATTTAGTACACCAATTAATCATAAAGCATATCTGGGTTAATACTGAAAGCTATAGAAAGGTCTATTTTTTATCTTTGGATTTACCTACCTACGTGAATGTTTTTTATAATTTTGCTACTTTGTGATCTGTAAATACCTAAAATAATGAAGAGGAATAAAAATGTATAGTAGAACTTATAAAAATGCTTATATAGTTAAACATTGAGAGCAATGCCCCCAACTTTACCATCTGAAAAAAAACTACAAACTTTCTGAACAATTGCATAAATGAATAAAAAGTAAACTTGTTCTGGTTTATTTGTAATATGTCTTTGTGCCTTGTGATGTATGTTTAGACATGTGCATCATGCAACTTTTGTTTGTAGAAATTATTGTTATTTTATAAAATTTTATACTTGTGATTGTAAGATGTTTAATAACGCCATAGAAATGTATATGAATTTTTATTGTTGACTTGTAATAATATTGTAGTTTAATCAATCACAGATTTATGAGAGTTATATCAAATGTGTTGCGTTCTTATATTAAACTGAAAATTGTCTTAATGATTGACAATGCGAAAATTTTTACTGCTGTCTCTGTAGTCTCTTCAATGGAATTAAGATGCTGACAAACAAGTGGTATCTATATATTGTTTGGATAAGCTGGAAAGAAAGAAACAATTTGGCATCTTTTTTATTTATCACTTCAATTTTTTATTGCTCCCGATCAAAAGAATTTCAGCCGAAACCAACGGGGTGATTTTTATGTTTATGTTACAGTGTGAAGTCTGCCATTAAGTAGGTAACATTCAATGATAGCATATGGTTTTTCTATAATAATAATAATAATAAAGTAAAATTTATTTAAACAATTTTATTTTGTGATAGTCATTGCAAAACATCTTTGCTAGACTTTTCCTTACTGACATCATTAATTCATCGTTTTTGTATGGCACTGCTCTCGTAGATGATTATTTTAGTTTTGTTTTTTCTATAGTAGAACTTCTTGTAATAGTTCTTATTTGTTGTCTGGTACAATATTTACTATTCGTATTAGTTAATTGCTCATAAATAAAACAACATGTGACTGTTCTTCACAGATTTGTTCATATTGTTACATTCTGTAGGTAATATCTGCGTTTATTTCTAATATCCCCACACATCTGTTGCCGTTAGACCAATAACTCAATTTGGTCCTTGCAGCTGTCTATTAGGTTCCTGATGTGTCACCCATTTTAGTTTTCTTTATTTAAATTTTAATGTACTTCAGTCATAGGTCTTCGAGAGAACAGAAGTTGATAAAGAAAGTTACAATGATGCAGCGCACCAACAGTTTTATAAATATTTTAATTGTTTCAAAGTGCAACTTATTTGAAATAACTCTTATATTTGCAATAATAATAATAATGAGTTAAGCATTTCAATGATAATTACTATTACTATTAAATATCAAATAAGGCAATAAAAATAGGTACATATAGATTATGATTTGCAGTTACGATTATTTTACTTTTAGTTATTTGCGCATCCTATTAGAACTTAAGTTGTAAATATTTTTATTTGATTTAGGTATTTGCTGTATTTAAACAATAACTACTGTGATATTTCTAGAAGATCTTGCACAAATCGTAATAATTCCAATACGTAGGTCTGTTTTTAATTTTATAAAACTGAACGTACTGTACTTCGTTGCATTGGTTACGTTCTGATGTTACGTTCTCATTTATGAATCGATTCTGGTGGCTCACAAAACTGCTATCTTAAAACAATGAAAACATTTCCGTTGAACTGCAAAGACGAAGGCATATGTATTTAAATTTTTGTTTTCAGAAGCTTCAAATGTCTCCAAAGGAGCGACAGGCAACAATACAATTCAATAGTGTTGCTTCCGCTCATGAGTTTTTTAAGAAATACCAACGCACAATGCTTGATTTGTCCATGATTCAGGTTGCGTTGAAGCCAAATACCTAAAATGGTTTCATAGAAACTATGATATATGAGTATTTTTAAATGCGTTGTTACTTGCGTAACCAGTTTTATTTGCTTTATTTCTTATTTCAATTGTATATTTCTTTTAAGTTCAAACTGGAGAAAATTTGTTCCCACTAATTAATGTATCTACATTAGGCATTTCTTTTAATTGTTACTCAATACAATCAATAAACATACATCATAGCCTAACAGGAAGTACACAACTGTATTCTAGGCTATTTCTTTTGTCCGCTTTAAAATTTGATGCATTTTTCTAGTGCGTATTGTTTCAATGTTTTCATACGTGCAATGAGTACTTTTAAGACTAATTTCTATTTTAATGCATAACTTTGTTATTTTTAACCTGTAGAATTTAGGATATCAGTTGTACTGTCGAAGAGGTTCATCAATGATTATGATGAAAAACTTATTTGTGTTAAGTTGTAAAAAATGTATATGTGTGTGTGTAAATATGCACATATACACACATCCACTTGCAGAAAAAGTACATAATATTCATAATAAATCAGAATATTCGTGTAGGCACTTTTATTTTACCCATACCCATGTGATATTTCTTAAGTGAATGAACAATGTCGCACATTAAATTGTTCGAATTTTTGTTTCAGAAGTGTAGAAAGATGGGAAGTCGATAAACACCTTTTGAAGCACTATGCAGTTGTTGACGACAACTATTGGGGCTTACCTTGAAGAATGAATACTGAGAAATCTTCAGCAAACCATGCCCTTTAGAACTATAGAGTTTAAAATTTAAAGCATTGAGTAATGGTACTTTTAAAAAATGAGGCACCTTGTTGCTCAGTTAGGTGTGTCTTAGTTTGTGGGCTGATACAGAATTTTTCTGGAAAGCCCAAGGCTCGCTACAGAAAATTTTATATTCCTTTTTCACAAAAGATGAATATTGTTGCAGAATCCTCGCCAAACTAGTGCAGGTGTTGGCTATGGATCTTTAAACCTTTGGCATTAATCAAGAAGCTTTTTTTAGCAATCTATCATATATTCTGTTATTTTGTTTGTTGAATATTTTTCATGTGTAAACAGAATTTTTTACTTAATACAAATATTCCATATCTTTTGTCAGCAAATGGTCGTCCTGGGTCTTGTTTGATAATACAAAACTTTTTCTTTTATGGGATAGCATTCCAGTTGTATTATGGCCCATCTCTGGATCCATTATTAAGTTATATTTACTTTTAGTATTGCTTTATAATTGTAGGTGTGTTTTAGCAGTTATCACTATATTTTCCATTCACTTTCTATTATACACCAGTCCAGTTATTAACGCAGACTACTTTGAAGTCCTTCAACGCGACTTTTCATTTTTTTTTAGTCGGTCTCTGTTTTGGGGAGGGCCGGGAATTCACTCTCACTTTCTTCAGCAGTCTATTTTCGTTTGAGCTCGTGATGTGCCCAAACCGATTTTTACATTAAGCTTTTATGAAGTTTAAAACGTCTTCACCATCCAAATATTTTTTTATTTTGAGGTTCATTCTTGTCTGGTATGGGTTTCTAGTGTATAAGATGGGGCCTTACGATTTTTCTGTCAAATTTCTTTAATGTTTATTTGCACGTAAGGGCATTATAAATTTTTATCTTTGTTCTTCTACTCAACTTTTTAGTAGACGGTAAATTTCTATTACTATAGTATACTTTATTTCTCTTCTGCATTTATGATTGATTTTCACGATGGTTCAATTTTGTTCCCTAATACACAAGTAGTTGAAGTGTCTTGCTCTTAATGTGTTGCTGCCTTCGATGGTTTTTCCAAAATACATGTGTTTTGTTTTCTCTTCATTGATAGGTAATCCATATTCTAGGTTTACTGCTGCTCCTATTAGTTCTTCTTTCGATCTGCTGATTATAGCAATATCATCTGCATAGACTGTTACTTGTACCATTTTGGTAATAATGTTCCCAGTAGACCCAATCCTCACTATTGCTTCTAGCGTAATATTGAACAGGGTGGCAGAGAGAAAATCTCCTTGTTCTACGCCTTTATTTATTGTGACGTTATTGGATGCGTCATTCTTACAAGTCTTACTAATTTCAGTGGTATTTCAAATCCAATTAGTTTTTGCTGCATTTTGTTTCTGCCTATCGAGTCAAAGGCCGGCTTAAAATCGTGCTTTTCACTTATCCATAGTTTGCTTTATATAATAATTTCTGAAAGTATTCTTTACAAATATTTTTTTCCTTTTCATCACGTACTATTTTCCATCCTTATTTCTGAATCCTCTTGCTTTATGAATTTTTTTTGAAAAACTGTTATTTACCCATTCACTTTCTGTTTCAATGAGTTTTTGGTTCATCTGTGCATCTGTGCTTGTATGTAGCTCTCACTATCTTCCTATCCATGATTTTCATCAATTTCAATCTGAATTACTTTTATTTTCTTTTGCTTGTTTGCATCATACCAATCTTACGGTTCTTCTTGTTTCTCTAAAACCAATATCCCGACTAGTGGCGATGTTATTTTTAATTAGACTTTTTTTTAATGAAAATGTGATATATTTGGTTTGTATATTCTCTATCAGGATGTCTCAATGTTGTGTTATGATGCTTGGGGTGTGGGAACTTTGTTGTTACTATAAAGAGGTTGAAAGCTCCAGCAACTTGAAAGAGCGTGTGCTCATAATCGCTCGTTTTTTTAATGAATTGTGCATTTTCTGCGACTTCTTGTGAGAAGCCTTCCTTGAGCACTTGGGCGTTGAAATCACCAAAGCGTATTATCTTGTTTAGGTAATACACAAAACTTAAAAATTTTTGCTTGCCAGCAAGATTTTGTTTACTTTGAACACTTGCAACCGTTACTGCTTGAACAGTCTAAAATGAACGTGGTCTCCTAAATTCTTGACCATACAAGTCGATACTTCTTTCAATTCTACCTTATCTAATATTTTGACGAGTCTAATTGTCTCTATTACCTCATTACATCGTTAAACAACAAACGCAGGATGCAACTTTTAACCATAACTATCATCTAAAAAAGATATTCATGACACCGTATAGATGTCAGTAAGGCAAAAAACTTTCTAAAATAGTTTGACTATGATCATGTATCTAACAATACCATCATCTACTTTGAAATTCAGAACTTCTTATTCTCCAAAAATCCTTAAAATGATGCATCGTGTGATTGGTTCTCAGGTTATAAGGCCGTGGTCGAAGTTCAGAAACTCTTGACGTTTCGTCTACAACTGCGGCGGACATCTTCAGAAGAAAATCTTCTAAACATTAAGCGACTGTCCCGTGCGTTTTTGCTTTTATACTCGTGCGAGTATGGTTGGGATGGTGTTGGGGGGGTACGTTGTTGACGTCACTGGGATGGTAGAAACGTGAACGGGCTAGATGCTGATGTCAATCGGGTTGTTGCAGGTAATATTATGGCATTTTCTGACGTCACTCGCTTTTTCACCTTATCATGGTCTGTTTTTTGTCCCTTAAGAGAGATAAAGCAAGATTTAGGTAGATGGAATCGTCGTAAAATTATTTTTATATATCTCTCTGTATAATCTCTGTTAGTAATTTCTACAATTGGATAAAACTTGTGTTTGTCCTAATTCTATCTAGTGGTCAGGATTTTCCAAAGCATGTTCAGCAACTGCTGAATTTTCGGTTTTATTAAGGGTTTATTTTAAAGGTAGTCGTTCGACCCGTAATCCCAATGTTAACCTGTTTACAAGATATGCAGTATACTCCTGGCGTATCCTGTGAGTTTCCAGTATCTCTGGCTGGTTTAAGCAAATTCTGTATCTTGGTGATAGTAGCATAGATAGTTTTCACCTTGTGTTTATTGAGAATTTTCCCTATTCCACCGTAACCCTGTTGATATAAAGGTAAAAAAGTTTTGCCTAGAGTAGCCAATTTTGGTTGTGTTTTTCGTGTTCGTTTATTAGGTTTAATTGCTCTATGCTTTTACCTATTTTGGTATTTTGGCTTTCTCGAAGAATAGGTTTTTTTGCTTTGAATAATCTTTTTGTGCTTCCTAATCAGTCGTTAATTTTGTAATCTAGTTTTATAGATTTATACTCTAAGATATTTGAATCTGGTTACTTGTTCTTTTGGGTTTCTTTCTGTGTGGATGTTTATCTTCTTCCACACCCATTACCACAGTTTTTGTTGTTTTTTTCATTATTTATTGCCATGTTTATTTTTTGTAGTTCTTGGCTGTACAGTTCTAAATTGTGTTATAAATTCTCTTCAGAATCTATAATTTTTTGATCTTCTCGCTTCCTCAAATTATATCCTTGGAAAAGTCCCATCTTTGTCACAAATTTTGATTAATCGTTTTTTGTTCTATGCTTGGTGTTTTTGGTATAGAGCTTTACTGCCTCTATTAATGTATTTTTCACTCCTTTGCTTTGCAGGCATTTCCACAAATGAAAATTTTACACTACACCCTTAATTATATATATAAAAAAGTGCTGCTGCTGCTGTTACACAAGTCAAAGTTCAACCATTGCTGTCAATGATGTAGTGTTTTGAGGGAAGGGCTAATAAAATAAACAAATGAGTCATTAATACTAAAAAAAATTATTCTGCCTATAAAGACACATCATATATAATCCGAAATTTGTTGATTACGCACCATGTGGTAAACCGAGAAGATTGCGGCTTCTAAGCATTGTAGGTAGAGATATCTAAAGGGGATTCCCCTCGTCTGTATAATATAAAAAATATTTTCTCTCACCATTTCTTCTTTTAAAAGAATCGCCATTTTGGTACAGACACAGACAAGTTTTTATTTTTAAAGGTCCCCATCTTAATTTTGGACTTTAATGGGCACGTTAGAATAAAACCAGGTTTCGGTACCTGTTACGATGCTGTTGACAAAATGTTCCATTTTTAAACTAAGAAACGTGTTGTGCCATTGGCTGGTCCATTTTTCACTTCCTGGCAATAGGAGGCGAGATGGGCGTCTTTCGACTGAAATTACACCCCTGGAACCCCTAGTAGCACCTGAATATGATCATAGGAGGAAGACCATAACTCTGAACACATGAGTCATTTTCTTGAAACACTGATCAAAACTCAAAATGCAGGTAAAGTTGTAGCACTTGTCCGGTGTTTCATTTTTGATCAGGGTGATGGTGCAAGCTCTTCTCACTACCACAGTTTAGAAACACTGCACGCCCATTAAGTGTTCTGCCGGTTACGATGCAGATTTAAACTTATTTAAACTCGCTTGAACATATCACTAGCTGTGACCATTGCTTTCGCCTTGTTATAAGTTTCTTAATACGCACTACTATATAAACTGATTCGAAGAGAAAATTATGAACGTTTTCAAATTAGATTATAAGAAACTTGAATTGAAAGAGACGTAAGTGACGGAGTACTGCTATTGAAAAATTTTTCTTTTTATTACAACATTTTGTTAGTGAACAGACACAGAAAATACTCTTGTAGAATCTCTCAAACGATTAGGCTGCTATGAATTGTGTATTTATCACATGATAAGTATTACACCAGTGATAGTGGGTGCACTTACTAGTCTTTTGCGTCATCAGCAATGCCCATATCCCTATGATGTAGTTTATGGAATTATATGACGTTACTTCTTATTTTGGTTCTTTTCTGCATGACTTTACGGTTTTGCACTAGAGGGAGAAATTCCAGAGGTAGTGTATAAAGTTTTTATGTAATGTACTAAACTGTTTTGGCCATTCTTTTGTGTGTATTGTCCAAAAACGATACGCATAGATTGGCTCTTGTTTATACAAATTCTATACAAAAGAGAAACCAGAGACAAAAACAAACCTCTTGATGGAAGTTGCTAAAGAATTGGTTAATATTGTAAAAAAAACGATTACACTGGCATAAATATTGGAAATACAAAAATAAAATTAGTTGATGTTTGTAGTTATGTTATGCTGCCAAATTTTTAGAACATGAATTAGCAAACATTTGGAAGTTAATGATGTGCCATTTTTGATATGGCAGATTGTCTTTGTATTATATTGTATATTCAAATATCAAGAAGTTTTCATTAAGTGGGAAAGCATGCTTCACTTGATAAGTACTTAACTTGCATTGTGTAATATTTGGGAGAATATATTATACACTTTTTAGTAATGTACATGTCAATTAATGTAGTCATTCATAATAGTAGACTTTCAACACTTAATAGGATGAGCCTGAATCATTGATATCAAAAATGCAGAGTTCATATTATATCCAACGACAGATTTAGATAAATTAGTAGATATTGCCTGTGTCATAATAATCTACAAAGAACTACAATGCTATACAATTATACATTATCAAAGTGGTACTCCTTACAGTTTTTCTTCTGTCTAACAAAGAAGTAAAACCATCAGAAGCCGCCACAAGCATTTGTGTCATCGAGAAAAACACAGCAAGACACATTTGAAAGGACATCTTGATGTGGGTGGTTCTTTATGTTTAGGAAGATCACCAAGCCATAACAAAGATTATTTAAACCCTGAAAAATGATTAGCAATAAATTAAAAAAATGAAAGGAGAGTTCTAGAAGAACAAAAAAGAATTAAAAGCAGAAATCATAAAAGGTCAAGACGAAGTGAAGTGAAGAACTACAAAAGAAAGAACAATAGAAAATTGAGAAAGAAGAGATATTGACTAGCATTGTAAAACTAGAAGAAGAACCCGAAATAAATGAGAGGGAAAAAAAGATTATAATAATAAAAGGTTACAGGTGAGAAAATAGTTCAAGCTACAAATCAAGACACAAAGATAATCAACATACTTTTGGGATAAACAAATAAGTTACCCCTTCAAAAAACGATTAGAAAAAGAAAAGGCGGACCGATTCAAGATGACTAAACTGGCAATGGAAAAGGCAAATTTAAGGAAAAATAAATGTAAGAAGGTAACAATAAAATAATAATATGATTCTGGAATATTCAAGAACTAAATAAAGACGGAAAGCTGAACAGTTGGCAAATAAAGTAAACAAGTACAAATTAGCAGTACAGAAGGGAATTACTAATACTAGTGGTTTAATAAAGAACGAATAAAGAACAGATTTGGAACAGGATTTCTGTTAAATGGGGAACTAGGAAATTCCGTTATGGACTTCAGAGCTATAAATGAGCTAAGCTACTTAAGGGAACGTATAGGAAAACCGGCATCTTAAATGTCCATGTACCTGCAGAAGATGCAGATGAAAAACAAATTTTATGAAGAAATATAAACCATTAGGATGATCATAGGAGACCTATATGCTAAGATCAGAAAAAAGTCTACACAAAAAATGAGAATGGATAGACTTGCCAACTTCGCGGTACTGATAAAAAGTAGTCTTAAACCATAGAGACATCTACAAACCCATTAAAACTCGCTTGACCATGTTATCACTTTTGCCCTATTATAATTTTCTGAATACCCTCTACTATATAAACTGTGATTTTTTAGAAGCCTGAACACCTAGAAAAGTCCTGGCCAAAAACATAACCAAATAGGCCATCTAGTAATGGAACAAATATACGCACAATATATTGAAAATGTAAGAACCTACAGAGGAACTGATATAGGCTCAGTTAAAAGAAGTACCAGAAGTGAGAAAGAAATATATGAAGAGTAGGAAGAGATGGATCACAAAAAATTTAAAAGAGGAAAATAAAAACGGAAATACATTGAAACTATCACAATGAAAATTAGTAGAACAACAAGAAATGAAGACGTGCAAACTGAGTAGGATGCACTAAAAGAAATCCTTATAATGTGGTCAGAAACATTTGAAACCAAAACACCAAAATGTAATAAAGAGTGGTATAATAAAGAATGTAAGGAAGCTGTAGAGAAAAGAAGACACGCTATTTAAAAGAATGGGAGGAATGATACAAAAAGGCAAGAAATTTTGGACATCATATATGTAGACGGAAGAAACGAGAACAACAAAGGAAATGGTGGGAGAATCACACAATAAACAAAATGTAAGAAAGTTCTATAAAGATTTAAAACAAGAAAGACGAGGTTGCAAAGTTCAACCAATGGCAATAAGAAATAAAAAAATTGTATACTGAAGGATATGATATTTTAGAAACATGGGCAGAACATTTTGAAGAAATTTTAACAGGACAACCCCAAAATGTAGGTCAGTTGGACAAAGAACAAGAAAAGCAGCAAAAGCTCAGGATCAGATGAAATCGAGGCACAACTCATAAAAATGAATGGAAAGAATTGATAGGAAGATTCTACAAGCTTATCCTAGAAATGTGGGAGAAGGAGATGGTGAAGGATGTGGTATAAAGCCATCATGACCTGTCTGTTAAAAAGGGAAATAACCGGTAGTAGACAAATTATTGACCTATTGCCTTACTAAATGTGGTATACATAATTGGTCACATATAATAAAAAGGACACAAGAAGAGGCAAATGGAAAAGTAGGACAATACCAAGCGGGTTTTAAGAAAGGAAGGTCAACAATAGACAATATGTTTAAATATGTCAAATCCAAAGAAAATGAAGATTACACTATATGTTCTGCTGATCGATTGTAAGAAGGGAGGTTCTTGAAGTGCTACAAAGTTAAATAAAAGACAAAGGAGAATTACTAAGAAGTTTTGACGCAAACCTAGGTCTAAAACAAGGAGATTCCCTATGCCCAATAGTCTAACATTAATTTTATTTGACAAAGTTACATAAACATCAGCTCATTCATAAAAATGTGTAGTCTATTCAGATGATCTAACGTTACTTGCATGGACCCAGAATTAAAAACAATAGTAAGATAATTGGAATACAAAGCAAAAGAAGATTGCTGAATAATAAATGAAAACTTCAATTACATGATGCTAGGCAGAGCAATGCGGGAAACGTAATCCAAAATATGGGAGGGAATGGGCAGTTTAAAATTACACAGAAAGTATTTGAGGGTGGAGATAAACAAAAAGGAAACAAGGTGCATCGTGTGATTGGTGCTCGGGTCATACAGCCGTAGTCGGAGTTTAGAAACTCTTGACGTTTCGTCCACAACTGTGTCAGACATCTTCAGAAGAAAATATTCTAAAAATCAATTTTTAGATTTTCCCCGACCACGGCCTTATAACCCGAAAACCAACCACACGATGCACCATAACACCGGCTGTGAAAGCCTTCGCATCTATTTAGAAAGGAAACAATACCAGAAATACAAAAATGTTAGTAACATGGTTTGTTAAGAAATATCCTAATAAAAATACTCCATGACCAATTAAAATCAAAATGTATAAAACAATAGTCAGAGCTGTTGAAACAGGTGTTAACAAAAGTGTAAAAAAATAGAAAGACGGAGGGCAAATGCAGAATTAGAAAAACTACATAAGGAATCTAAAATAAGTACAATCATAAAACAGAACAGACTCCGATGGCTAGGACATCTAGTTAAGTGAAGGAATGCATCTGACAGAAACTATTTAACTCAATGCTAGGAAGCAGGAACCAACGGGGATGGTTAAATATTTGGTTAAAAAATGTCGAGTAAATTTAGATGGGCAAAAACTTTCTCCCCAAATATCTATCACTTCAAGTTGTGAAACCCATTTTCAAGTTAGCATTTTCTTAAAACTAAAATTAAACATCCAGAACTCTTTTTTAATTTTAAGTCTGTTGCTATTAACTATTAATCTTAAAATATAAAACTTTTACTGCAATCAATAAAAATTTCCATTAATTAGAATAGTTCTGTATTTGTGGAATATAACAATATGCTAATAAATAATTAACCAATTATGGTAAAAAGGATCACTGGCGAAACAAAACATAATAATTATTGTATCATTTTTATGACGCAGCGCCTTCTTCTGTGGTTTGCATTTTGTCGCTTATTAACATCAGTAACTCTAACAGCTTCATTATGCACAACTTCTTTAGCAACTTTTGGATTGACACATTTTTCAAGCGGTCGAGTGTTTATAGACGACTCATTTTTAATACCGTCATCATTTCCTTTATTTTGTTTAGTCGTAATATTCTCCATATGATCACTCACTACTTCAGAACAGTTTTTGGTTTCAAGCTCCTTTTCCTTGCTGCCATTTAAATCAAGATTAATTACGTTCTCAGCTTTACTTTCATCTATTGTACAAGCAGTTTCCGTTTGTTTACTATTCCCTTCAGCATCTTCGCTATTACAAACTTCCTGATTATTGACATTATCTGTAATAGTGTTGGTCTTTTCAGTATTTTTAACAGATTTGGGCCTTGAAACTGTAGATTTATCACAATCTGTATTTACAGCTTCATACTCGTTATGTTCGGGGTCTTTTATATCAGAAATATGTTTTTCTTTAATAGCATTACAACTTAAATCAATTGCATTTTCATAATTCTTCTCCTGTATATTACTTAGTTTGCTTTCACTTCCCTGTTGCTGAACATTAACATTTTTTTGCATTAAATCTTTATCACTTTTACTTTTAACCGATTCTGAATATTTATTCTTATTGCTTCTCGAACGCGAACGGTCATTTCTGCCATTTTCCCACCTGCTGCGACTACGATCGCGTTCCTTATACCTATATCTGTGACTACTTCTACTGCGGCTGTGTCTCCTATCTGTAGACCGATCCCGTTTCACTCGTTTTACATCATCATTTCGTGCGGGCGACCCGTCATATTTCCGTTTATTGTTTGTTGTATAGGCATTTCCCGATTTGTACCTATCTTGCCGGCCGGTAACCCTAGTTTCCATCTCTTGTCGAAGCTCCGTCAACATCCGGTCTTTCCGATCGAGTTCCACTCTGGCAGTGTTATACAGCTCAGAAATGTTCTTCTTCAAAGCATCCTCCCTTTTCTTCATCTTGCATATTTCCGCACACAGCTTGTCGATGTCCTCTTGTAAGGTGCGAACATGTTCGACGAGTTTGGCGTTTTGCTGCTGCAGCTGCAAATGCAAACGTAAAATTTGAGGTTATGTGCTGGTGTATTTTTTAAAATTACCTCAGTCACTTTTTCGCCCAAGTCCGTATTGCTTAAATCGTCGTAAACGTTTGCTGTACTCATCTTGGGACCCTTTGGTAACATTTGTGCCTTCGCGGGCTCGAATGAAATATTTCTACCTCGGTTGGAGCGCTTCTGACAAAAGGAAAGCAGTTTTGTGCGAGAACCTTAAGGTTCTCTCATGCTTGCTGCGTACTTAAAAAATACTTCGGAATTTTTCCGCTTTCTTAATGTATTTATGTTTTGAGTGTTTCGGTGGTCGGTTTTTCCAATTTCACTTGGAAATTACGTTCAAAAGAGGTGTTCGGGTTTAAAGTGGACGCGCTCAAAATTTATTTCGGCGCAGTGGCGCGTGCGCGCCGACAAAAGTCCGAATTACCTTGATTTAACGCGAGTTGTGAGGCCGCGGCGAGCGCGTAGAGACACGCCTTTTGCGAAGATTCAAAACTGCGTCATCCGCTGCTGGTGCGTGCGATCCCGCAGAGTGCGAACCGTACAGTGAGTTGCAGTGGGTGTCTTAGTCGTGCAGGGAGACCGCGGCGCTGCGGCGAATTCAAAGTGAGTGCGTTCGCGACTCGACTCCGCAAGTGTCTTACGGGCAGCAGGTAACCGCTCGGCCCTTCGCGCACCCGGTGGCTACGTGTCCACTTCCTCCGGGAAGGCACCCGAAGCCGGAATTCGCGCCGCGAAAGGTACTTTCGCGGAAGTTTGGAACAGTTAAAAAGTTCAGGACAGGTAAAAGTCGGATTTACACCAGGGCAATGAACACGCGGTATTCGCCCGGAAATGTTTCTTTTCCACCACGGCTCCGGCTGACTCGCATCTAGAGGCAGATCGCGAAAACGCCCAGGCTCGAACTGTAAATAAAGGTAACGCCAAATTCTAATTCTATTTTGGTGTATTTGTTGATGCTTAATCTGAAATTTGGAAAATCTCGTGTTTAGTGCGCAATTTGCTTAATTTATTTATCTGCTGAGCAACGGTTTTCATTTGTTTTTTGCTCTACCACCTAAACAGTCACACTTTTGAAAATTTTGCTTTGTAATCGCTTTTTCCCATCATTATCTCGGTTAAGTTCATTAACCACCTGAAACGGTGAACGGTAATCACGTTTTAGGTTTTTTATATTCTTGCAGATTAGTGAGAATTTCGCAATTTCAATTGCATAGTATCTTAATTCAAACGCGTCTAAGCTTATAATTGTTATTTTCTCACAGATTTATAATTAATTATTTAGTTCTGCTTGCACGCATTAATTTGAATTATAATAAAAATTTGTCATTTATAAAAATTTATACATTAAAATTTTGCGGTGATTAATTATACGGCGAAACTACAAAGCCTATATGGAAATATTATATGTCGAAATGAATAGCTCAACACCAGAATGTCCGCTATTAACTTTAAAAAACATTTAAAGTGCCCCGAATCTTACAAATAAAAAAAACGTGATCACATGAGGCGCCATCTTGGAGATACATAATCACTTAATTTGGCAAAATTAAAACAAAACAAAACCGATAACCAAACATTTCGTTGTCTCTTTAAAGAAACTTTTTTACTATGGTAGTGTCTTTTAGAAATTGAATTTTGTGTAATTATTTCTTTTTCTTCTACCTATTTACCTACTTCTTTTCTAGATAAGACGACACCACGAACTTTAGCGTAGTATATACGCAGTCGGGTACTGCAACTGATCCTCCTTTTTAACTCATACTCGAGTCTCTTCTCCAGTGTTCTTTCTATAATCTTGTCCCAAGAGATCTTTCTCTCTTCTTTCTTTTCTAAATTTTTGCTTCCCATGCCTGTCTGTCTAACGGGTTTTGTTTTTTCTAATATATGTAAGTGGCCCCATCAACTCAACTGTGAGTTGCACTTCTAGCCCTCTTCTAATTTCTGTATTTCTTTTTTTGGAATTACTTTCACTCTTCTGTGGTGTTTTGGAAATTAAATACTGATTATTTAATATTTTGGAAATTAGGGCTTGCAATGCATCAGCTTCAAGTTTTATAGTCAGCAACTTGAAGGTTCTCAGAATAACAAAAAATAATTGTGGCGAAGCCTCCTAGAGGTGGTAGATTTTTTAATGTAGCCATTTATCGTTGTTCTGTAGTTCTATCTCCCCACTCTCTTATTCGTTTCCTCCATTTTTGAAATGTACTTAAGTATATGCATAAAGAAGATACGTGCCAAATCTGATCTAAATATAAAGAATTGCGAAAGTTGCAAGAAATTCAGAAATATGAGATGGCCGTTTCCCCCACCGTTTTAGCCGATTTTGCCGATTAACACTCTTTCTCCTCTTCTCTCTATATCTACTTTCCCTCTTTTGTCTTCCCTCCTTTCTCTGTCTACTTTTAACTTCTCTCTTAAAAACATCTTTGGTTTGAAACGAATTTATCAATCACATAAATCTTCGCATTCTGAAACCTTCTCCAACGTGCCGTTTCATTCGAAAAGATATCTTAGTGTTTTTTAAAGAATTGTTTAAACTAAAAACAACTTTAAATTTGATGGACAAAAGATCTGACCAATTGGTAGGCTATGGCGTTACTACCTATGACGACGTTACCAATTTTAATTGTTGTTTTTGTAGTTGATTACGGTGGATGGTGGAACTAATGGTTTTCTCCCTTTCAGAAATTTGTAATGAATGATTTCTCCAGAAACCTATCAAATAAAAGTCCAAATTGAACTTTGGATTTAAATTTTGCGCTTTTTTTGTTTTGTGGTCTTGACACTTTGACAGATGCCATTTATGAATCTATCGATTAGTGAATATGGGACACCACACACGAAGCTATAAAAACTTTGCGAAAGTTTTGGTCGAAACGGTAATGGGTGCAAAACCTCATAAGTATCAGTTTGGGTTATTGTTTCATCATAATAGTCCCATAGTCAAAGTTTTTGCAGATCCCAAGACATCATCGACTCGGTATCGTGCACAATTAAGGATCAGCATCTTCATACGTAGAAAATTCAACTGACGTAAGAGTTTAAGCCTGATGACCATTTTCAACTGGAGTGGTTTGTAAAAAATCGTCGCTCGTGGGACTCGGAAAATCCTCGTGTAATTCAAGAAAAGCAAATGCACCACCAAGGAATCTCGGATTGGTGTGCATTTTGGGCAAGTGACGCAATAGATCCGCACTTCTTCGAAGATGATTCTGAAATTAGTCTCCATCAAAGGTTATACACTCAGTCTCATAAGTTTCCAATTTTTAAAATTGCTAAAAGCTAAATTCCCATTGGAAAAAAATCCGTACTAAGCCAAATAGGCGGATTTTAGAACAGAACGAAATCTGGAGAATAAGGGGATGATCAATTAATAATTACGACAGTTTTTCATTCTTCCTTTAAAAATTTTTGTTATCGTTATTATTTTATTACCGTTTGTAAATGCCAAAAAACTGTCGTAAAAGTCCTTCTGGTCCTCTTGGCGACAGCTTTTGGAACTGAGCATCTTGCAGCTTATTTTGAGAGACGTTAATGTTGCAGACAGCTGAGGTGCGCGCACGATTGTTTTCGCGGCGCATAGGCATTTTCTTAACTAATGACCTCCATGTTATTCAAATTATCATCGTAAGAAAAATATCACCAGACAGTATCACCTCTGCAAGAGCTATAAGCGCGTTCAATTCTTTACAATGCTGACTCACAGTGTGTTAAGTGCACGGGTAATTACTACTCGGAAGGATATGCTAAAGGTCAACATTCATCGTCTGACTTTGCATTCTTTGGCACCCTTTTATTTCTCGTTCTCCAATGTTTCGACTGCTGCTTTATATCTGATATGTACTGCTGAGTCCAGGTTGTCTACTGTAACAAATCGTTCTAAAAAGTCATTCCATGTAATAAATACTATTTTGGTTGCTAGTGCAGAGTTTTGCCACTTTTGCACATTGTTTTTTCATGTACATTCATTAATATATTGAGATGCTTACATTGTCTTTTATATTAATGCCGTTGTGGTGACTGCTACAGTTTTAAATTCATTTATCCAGAAACGATTTTTAATGATGGTGCTGAATCCTCCCCTCCCCCTGTACTTTGTCGAATTCTATTTTAGTCTGTAAGAAGAGATTAGATGAACTGTGAGGGCAAAGTGATAAACAGGGCATATAGTCAAACAGGAAGAAATACAATGGACAATCGTGGAACGACCCCCGAGCATTGGGTAGATGATATTGAGGAGAAAGCTGGGAAGAACTGGCTATAGGCAGCACAACACGGAACGGAGTGGAAAAGAAAAGAGAACATGCGTTCAAAAATAGACAGTTAAGCATCGTTTTTTTTTTGGAACGCGAAGGGATTTTTCCAAATAACTACCTTAAGAAGGAGAAAACCATTACTGATTAATACTCTATGTTTCTATTGGAGAAATCGAAGCCAGCGATTGCGGTACTGGAAAGCCCAAATATGTGACGAGAAGAGGTATTGAAGGCACACTTCGTCGTAGATTATCGCCAAAGCCCATTTGAACCGAGCGAATGCACTGCACCAGGGAGACAGATTTCAAAAAAGGTAAAAGACATGCTGGAAAATTTATAGTATGGATTGTTTGCGGCGCAAAGGCATTTTTTCAGTTTGACTATTTTAAGAAGGGGAAAATCATTACTGACGAATACTCGATGGTTCTGGTCCTGGAATGACCAAAAAAGTGTTTCCCAAACTGGTTAAGGTTCTAATTCCCTCGAATTACCATCTGTTCTGGAAACTCAAAACTTCTGGCTGGGCAGAAATTTGGACCAAAGGGGTGGTGCAGACCATAAGCGAGTATTTTGATGTTTTCGAGGAATACCACCGCAAAGGAATCATGAACCTAGAGAAACATTGGACAAGTGTGTATTGAACTTCGAAAAAACTATACCCAAAAATAAAGTAGAAATGGACTATAAAACCACCATCGTAAACCAAAAATATAAAAATCCAACATTAACATTTTGTACAATTTTTTGAATTTTCTGCGTCTCTTTTTGTAGTTTCTAGTAATATTTTTTTTTTTGAAGGAGACTTTCAATTGAAGATTTATGAAGGAGCTGCGAGGGGGAGTTAGTAAAATAAGAAAAAGCAAAAATGCTGGTGAAAATTAATTTTAAATTTAATCCATGGGCACATAACATTGAAAAGGTATTTAATCAGTGAAGGGGAGGACGCACTGGCTCTTAGCTTAGTTATTGCGAGTTTTATAACATTCAAAGCCTCTATAAATCCGACACTTTTAGAAGCTTTCTTTAGCGAACTACTCACCAAAGATTTGCACCTTCATACGTATGAAAAGAGTTTGTTTGATTATCATTTTCACTTTCTCAATTGGTCAATTATTTTTTGGACAACTGCGAAAAATACTCTTTAGCGATGCATTTTCAATATGTCGGGTTCGTAAACAAAGTTATCGCATTTGAAACTCATGAGAAGAAGATCCAATAAGTCGCTGTTTGATTTAGATTTTGGACAGGTAGCGTAGCGTGGTGGCCCTGTACTTGCTCAAATGCTGTGATTGTGAATGTCGATTTCTACTATTACGTGATAACTCATTTTTTGCGACCAGCTGAAATAAATGTGGTTTCAGCAAAATGGCGCGACCTGCCATACAGCTTGACAAACAACAACTAGTCAGCTAGGTCTTTTTTGGGGTTGAAGCTGAGGCAGTCAATCGTAAAAGTAATTCAGTTTGGGCCACACTTTAAATATAAAAAAAGGACAAAGTACTGAGAAACCCATATCTTTGCTGATGTGATATCCAGAACAAGTTACGAAACGCTTCAGATCATGGATGGCGAGCCGGCTTCCTTGATCCAAAATTATAGACGCATAAAACAAGGAAAAGAAAGCGACCCCCAGCAAGAGAGTCAAATTTTGAAAACTAAAAGGATGAGTGAACTGTGATTGTCGGCTTCGACAGCTATGTCGCTTCGGCTGTCTAGACACAGCAAGTAAAAGCAAACTTAAGGAAAATACTTCCGGCGTGACATAATTATAATGAAATCAAAACCTGTGGATGCAACAGGCGGAAGTGGAAAGGAAACTAAACTTAAAATCAGATGGTGAGCCGAACGGCGCAGCCTATATATGGATGGTGCGCTTAATCAAATGCTTGCGATTAGAACTTGGCCGGAACTCGTGTTTGTTTATAATTGCCAAGAGTCTTAAAAATATTTGTTCCAAATTTGATACAACCCAGTCTTCTCTGAGTAGTGGTAATCGGCCCTATTACTCCATCGCTTCGTATAATGAGATGGAAGAAGGTTACTTACATGTATATGACGAAATATAAACAGCTTGAACACTTGGCTTATTGAATGTATTATGAAAGAACAGTACAAGAAAATGTGATTTTGCTTTATACGAGGGCTGAGGCATAAGTCAAGGTAATTATTTTTATTCAAAGACAAGAGATTGTATCATAAAAGAAAACCGTCTATTCTTAATGTGTGTCTACAACATAATATGGTTCTGTGATGTTCTGTAATTGCATAAAGAGTAATGTTAAGTCAACTGTCAGTCAACTGCCGTGTAGGATTGATGTAACCCCAATAGAAAAGCGATCGTATATCAAAATAGCTGGCGGGAATAATGCTCTTCCATACCAAACAGCCGCGTGGTGGATAGTAGTTTCAGGCTGCACGCGAAGCAACCAGCGTCCTGTAACGGACAGGATGGTTATGTAACTTGAAATCTATAATGTTATGTATATCAACTACCTTAATACTTATGAGGAGCACAATGTAGGTGTGTCGTTAAATGCCCATACATCGCGTCTATTCCTTGTTCTTTCATTTGTACATTTGAAATTTTCTATCCGCGCTTGTATCCGTTGACTGACAACTGATTTAACATTGCGCTATGTGGAACTACGGAACATCTTGTGTTGTAGACACACACTATGAATACATAGCTTTTTAGAGACAGGCGACATTTTGTGATACCATCCCTTATGTTTGAAAAAAAGGTTATGACTTACGCCCCAATCCTCGTATAAACAAAAAGTCTCTGAAAGAGACGAATTAGCTATGAAGTACGGGTCAGTTTAGCTTCAGGGAAAAATTGGCAAAATAAAATTAACGTATGATTATTGCTATGATTGCTAAAATGATGCGTCATATCCGACCGCAACACCGTGGTGGAACGCCAACCTGTCAGATTTAAAAGTCTTGTTTAGGTCAAGATCGAGGTTGTCAACGCAAGAATTGTGCAGTGTGAATTGCATGTGTGTCACAGCATACATAGCGACTAACGAATGTCTCCGTGTTAACACCCAGGAATGCCGAGAATATTAACACTGTCGATGGCACGGAATAATAACCGTCAGTCACACGGCACTGTTGCCGCTGTTGCGCTACTTTTGACCATCTTTGATTGGTCATTCCGCAGGAACCGACTGCCCGCTGTTCTCCGCTGAAAACGGCTACCGTGGAATTCTTAACATGTCAACTAGACAAATCAGCCAATTGCCGATTAGTGAGGCCCAGACGCCCCAGAAATGTTCCAATATGCCCATACGTTATGCTATGAAATGTATAAAAAATATGCAACCTAATGTGAACACAATAAAAGATTGAAAAAACTTTTTGTGTAATATATAAAATTATAAATAAAAACTAAGTATAGGGTGGGTCAAAATATATTACTGTGCTTGAAAATTCGCAGCTTTGTGAATTATCTTAATGAAAATAGTGACATATTTGGAACAATAGACTATCTCAATAATAAAAAATGTCTGCATTATATAGGATATTAAAAAATAAAAAAGCACTATAGGAAGTGGAAAAAGGAAGATGATACTAATAAAAAGATAGGTAAACAGCTGCAACCAATAATACAGGGTCTTATTCTAGTACATCAACAGCAAAATTTGAATTGTTTTTTTTTTTATTTATTAAATATCTATCTGTATTTACTAAATGCAATAAGCAAAATTTATGGTAAAGCGTAAGCCAAATGGTATGAGAATGGCATTCCTATAAATACAACTCAGGTTACTATTACTACTAAGAAGCATGAGGTATGAATTAATAATAACAATTCTACAAACATCTATATGGCAAGTCTAAAGGTTTAAATCTTTTTAGTTTATAGATTTGTTCACTGTTGTCATTGCGTAGGCGTTTGAGTGTTCCATAAGTTTTTTGTCGAGAAAAAAATTACTTAATTGGATAAATTATATTGTATTGACAAATGATTGGATTAGATAAAAATGTTCTCAAAATGGTGGCCTTTGCTCTTGGTAACCGCTCTCAACCTGTCCAAAAAATAGTCATTTTATGCCTTGAATCTTTTGAAATCGACTCTACTATTTTGCTGATGTTTTCTTTAAGAATTCCGATGTTTTCCGGATATCATCGACTTGTTTGGTACACGATATCGTTGATTAGACCCCCCAATGCATAGTTACAAGAATTCAGATCCTGTGATCCTCTGCCTTTGTCTTTGAATTGAGAGCTATGATATTTGAACCGAATGTTCTCGAGGTGACATCTATATTATTTTGAGTTCGATTAACCTTGGCGATATCTTGCATGAACCAGAAATTACGTTTTTCTGAAGTTGGGCTTGAGATTAAAAAAAGAATCCAAAACAGCTATGCACTTTGAGTGTAGGGGGCGCATTGCGGTAATTTCCGGTTTTTCCGAACCTCATATCTGGGAGTTTTGAGTGTTCTAACTCGTAGAGAACCAAATCTTCTTATAATCGATTTGTCTAGATTTTACCATTTGTGTTAACAGGAAAGCGAACTGAAATCGTTTTTCGACTCTTTTTTCAGTCAATGGCTGATAAATCTGTATTTTGTAAGCGAAAAGTTGTATCTCTTGTCGGACCATCCGACAAAGAGATCAAATTTTGATTTCGAGCTTTTCTGAATCATTTTCATTGATGTGGGCGTTTCTTCGAAATGTTCCTCAATTCTTTTGATCTTACCATTTGCAGTCATTGTGCGTGGTCGTCCGATTTTATCCTAATAATCATCCAGAACATTTCCGATACTCAACCATTTTTCGATAAAACTGTATTTTTTTCAAAGTAATTAAAATTTAATTTAATAAAAACTGCAAAAAATATTTTCCATATAAGCCTTAGTGGATGATTGGTGATCCAATGTAGATTTCTTGTCCATCTATTTCTTCCATAATTTTTGTCACATCTGTACTATAATTTGGTGATTTTTACCTGGGAAATCGAATATGTCTGCTGCTGTGAAGACATTTCGAGAATTCTAAAACATCTATTGTGGTTACCAATTATATATAAACAAAACTTGAGAGTTTGGTTCTAAAACACTGAATGGTCTAGAGATGACTACAAAATATGATGACATAAAGTTTTGGGTCACTATTTTTTGCCACTTTCAGGTTATTTAAGGTTTACACGTTTCTTACAAAGTAAGGGGGTTACACATTGTGCCAAGTGCTTTGTTCTGGAACCGTTCTATTGGATGGCTAAGTCTACTGCTGTTCTTCATAATTTCTTGGCCTTATTTTACATGGAAGTATCTTTCTTCTAAAAATGATTTAAGTATACTGAATTAGCCGTATGGTATCGATATCTGTACAAGTTTGTACAAGAGGTCTATGTGCCATGCTTTGCCAAAGGATCTAGAAATGCTGCAGTACTGTTTATTTCACAAGGTTTCATTGGAATTGCAAACTTGAATTAGATAAATAATACTGACTTTTTTCTGTTTGATTCATGTCTTCTTCTTCTTCTTTCTCTTCTCCCATTTTACCTCACGGTGTTGGGGTTTTGAGCCATCCGTTGTAAGCGTTTCTATCCCTTGCCAGGATCGTCTTCGGGTTGACCGTCCATTTCCGAGGCTCGTTGAATTACTCTGAATCATGATACCTTGTGTGGGTGATTAGCCCAACGACAAGGGTCCCGTTACCTCGGGACAACTGGTGTCAGGTTATACCCCCCGACGCTGGGTCGCCAGAGCCCCGTTTGTTTTCTAGCAGGGTGTACCGGGCATTTTATTGTGTCTCTCTTGCAGGTGGGGTTGACATTTGAGCCCTTGGATGTTGGTGGGCCCCTTACACCCCTGATTCATGTCATTTTAATTAATTACCTATGCAAAGGAATTTTTAACTCATTCCCAGATTTTTCTTCTTTATAATCATTCCCATAACACCGAATCATCATAACCAAAACAGATAACCTAAGTGCCCCCTCGCAGGTTTCTTCAGATTCTCTTTGGCTAAATTAGGGGATTTAGCTGACCACACCTCGTTTCTTTACTTTGAAGAAGGAAACAAAAAATTAAATATGCAATATAAAAATTGTTAAAAAATTTAAAATGGGCTGATTCATAGATATCAACAACGACGCGAGAAAAATGTGCATTTGCATAGTCCGGACTCTGCTGATTAGTTCACTGAATTGCTAATTTCTACGTGGTATTAGTCAGAGAGCATACTAAAAATAAGAGTTACGAAGTAGTAGAGGTAGGACAACAATGCTGCGGTTTAACCAAACATTTCTAAATGGTTAGTACTTTGAAGTCTGCTTTGTTAAGTCAGTTTTTTTGCTCATAATATTTTGAGACCGATAAGGTTATTATTTTCAAGACAATTTTAAACTTTGAAAGGTTGACAAAAGATACAACTTTTGTAATCCAAGAAAGACTTAAAATCAACTGTAAGATACTGGAAATAAGCAACGTTTTCACATTAAGAATTTCAATAGATTTCACAATTATTTGCATATAATCTTGTCTCTCCATATATTTTTTGAATAACACCATACTCCTTAAATTGAGGGAAACTTGATATATAGGGTAAGTACTCTGACTTGGTGTTCTAAGTTCGAGGAGTTAAAAAGTGCCACGAATCGAAAGCAATGCTTTGTTATGAAAACCGACATTCAAGTAATGTAAAATTAATAAATGCAGCGAGTGACAATGTCGGACAGTGGATTTAATGCAAGTGCGATTTTAAAAGGCGTAATAAAAGCAAGTACATGGTATTGATGTTACCAGCACGGCGAAGTTCGTGTAGTAGAAAGCGAATGTTTGGCCATGCGAGATAAGAGATCGGGGTTTAAGGCGGATCGATTATAACAAATAGTGCAGAAATAGTTGGGGAAATTTATTTAAAATTGGATTCGTTAGATGAGAGAACTCAGTATAGATAATAAATAAGGTCACATTCATAAAGAATTCGGTATGATTAAATTAGAAAGCAATGAAGAAAGAAAATGAATGGTTCACTTATGGGACAAAATAATCGGATAGAAATATGAAAGAGAAAAATTATTGTGAGAGGTCAACAGAAGCAGAAAACAATCAAAATTAGAGAAAAGTGAAAAACGTATAGTACTATTATGGGATATAGGGGGATAAGTAAAAATATCCAAAAATGTTAGAAAACAGGTCACAGAGAAGCTAAAAGATCGACCGATATATAACAAAAAAATTTGAAATTATGAGTGTAGCAAAGAAATTTAATGGAAGAAATATGTAACAAAGAGAGAATCTCATATAACATGTGAAACAAAGATTGCGAGTTAATGTACAATAAGCTTATAGTAAATGGGGAGGGCTACACAGTAGAATATCTTTTAAGTAATTAAGTTGAATGAACAGGAGGTAAAGGGTAAGAATACAGGAAAAAAGGGATCGAAGGCATTTTGAAGATGAGGAAAAAATAGAAAGCCAGTACAATAAGCAAGAGGATGGGTGAGGATAATTACAAGGACAGAACGGGGCCCACCAAGAAAACTAGTAAAGAAACACAATAGGATGGTAACAACAATAGATGAACTCAATGGAAAAGGACATGAAAAAAGAAAACGATAAGTTAAACCAAGACAACACGGGAAAAGGCCACGAAAAAAAAGAAGTATCTGGCTCGCAACGGGTAATGTCAGGAGTTTGCTGAAAAAGATTTGAAAAAGAAATCACACGCTATCAAATACATATCATGGCGGTGCAAGAAATAACTTAGCGAGTGTAAGTGACTACCATAATGTGTTGTGAAAGGGGGAGAGGGATCTAGAACAGGTTTGATATGCTAGTTAGTTCATGATGTTAAATTGGTA
The DNA here is from genome assembly GCA_036346155.1 of Sinelater perroti. Classification (NCBI taxonomy): domain Eukaryota; kingdom Metazoa; phylum Arthropoda; class Insecta; order Coleoptera; family Elateridae; genus Sinelater; species Sinelater perroti. The sequence continues at coordinate 17,291,180 of JARFIY010000370.1, read as the reverse complement.
ATGGGAGACTATTGTAAAAGTGGACCTAATAACATTTATGAATCGATTATTGGTTAGTTTACATCAAAGAAATAACGGTAATGGGAAAAAAACAATACATCTAGCAAGTAGTACTGAATTCGTGATTAATAACAAGAGAAATTACAAAGCTACAAGGAACCAGATAAAACACATCGTAACTGATTCAATGCATATAAGATATATTGATCTTTTCTTCAGTGTTGTTAAGAAGAAAGAAAAAAGAGTAATAAGAATAAGTAGCACGATGGCGAATACAAGCTAGCGATGGAAGAAAGAAATGAAGCTAAACTTGAACTATTAAATGAAACAAGTGAAGAAGATAAAAAAAGTTTTGCATAAAAAAGAGACGACAATACGAACAACAAAGGTTAGCGAAAACAGATGATATGGCACAAAATACACGAACAAAAAGGTTTTTGAAAAGATGAGATTTTAACCACGAGCGATATTCTGCAAGGATGCAGAATGCTAACTATAGGTAAACTCCTATAGGAGAAGATGGAAGAAATTATAAAAAACAATATACATATGAAATGACGTTTGCAGGACCGCTCCTATCCTATATTTAACTTTCAGTTTTACTCTTGTGGTAGGGTTTGAATGCAATAAAAATATCTACCATTTTTGGAAGAGTTCGAAATTTGAAATTCTGATTTATTTAAAGCCGTCACATTTTGGATGATCCATATTTTAGAGTTTCCTCGTTAATCTTAGGTCATAAGAATGATCTAAAAAAAAAGAACAACCTGTTTTTACTATTTATGTATAAAAAAGCCTTCGACACAATTCGAGACTGAAATCTTGACCACAAAGCATGAATACCACTATTTTGTTATTGTGCTTTTTAGCACTTTTTTATGCACTTTAGGAACTAGTCACTCTTCTATTACTGCATCACCAACTGTAGTTATCCAAACCAATACAATCTGAACAAATAGTGATTCAAGTATAATTCTTGTTCTCAAGTATAACCAACAACTTGCCCTGCACACTACTCCTAATAATTATTAATCATTTGAAGATTTTAGTAAGCTATGGTAAAACAATTCGCGTCCACCTTATATCTTTTTCCATATTGTGCACTTTAGAGTACAACCCTGTTAATGCGCAAATTTTTGCATATGCGTCCGACGTATTATTATATGAAAAATAGGTCAGAATTACAAGAATTGCTTATATGGTTAAAAGAAACCGCAAAGGATACCTTCTTTATACTCGCTCATAAATCGGAACCAGTCTAAGTTTATAATAACATCAAAAGGATGAAGAGAGGAAATTTTGTAGCGTTAGTGACTTAAAATATTAAAATATACGATGATATGGAGCCCAGAGTTGCTGCAAGGAATAGGTATTTCAATCGAAAAACATATATAAGACCTTCAAGTCACAATTGTGGAGTTACTCGTAATGTATGTAGCAAAGGCATGGAACTTTAATAAAAATGGAGAAAATGCATTAGAACCTTGAGAAAGAAAATTGCAAAAAGCATATACGGCCCAATGATATGTGATCTCCCCTTTTTGGGGGTTTATGTACTGAACAGTTGTACTAGTACCCTTACTGTTTGTTTCTTGTTCCTTCTCCAACGACTTAGGTTGTAAAATTATTTTGAAAGGGAGCGTTCAAGGTGAAGATCCTAAATCTAAACTACGAAAAAAGGGGTTAGGTAATACAGAAAACTATTCAAAAAAATAGGGAGTGAGTTTAATTGTAAATAAAAAAGTGGGGTGAAGTAAAAGAAAGAGTGAATAAGGCCGATGACTAGGAGTAAGTCTAACGAACTTGCCCTGAAAGAAAACAGTCGGTTTGGGAACTCGGAAAAGATGGTTCTTAATTAACCGACAATCACCAAAGGGTAGGTATTCTGAATACAAGATGATATGCAATACATGTTTTCTCGAATACTCACCACATTTGGTGATTTAAATGTTGGACTATCTCTAATAGTTATTTTTATCTATTAGTACAAAATCTAGGTGGTGTTTTTCCAAAAGTTCGTTCAAAGATTTTCATTAAATTTATAATTACTCCAAAAACTTCAAAATGGCAACACATTTGGAATTTTCCAATTCTACTACACCAGAACGGGCATATTTTGAAACTATTGGTCAAAATACTCAAAACACCTTTGGTGTTATAGATATGTTGGTCAACATTAGAGGGATAAAATTTTTACCTATCAAAGGTACAGTTTACATTTGACCAATGTTTCTGAGTATAGAGCGTTCTATTGTACTCGAAGCCTTTTTACATCAAACCAGAAGCTCAGAGTTTGATGTGATGTTTCAGAGAGAACTAGTGTATTGTCTAAAAACAATAAAGTTTTTTGACTTCGTAATTATATCTTTTGGTAACGATATTGTAATCGTTCTGTCATAATGGATGAGAGTATCATTCATACATTCTTATTGTTTTCACTCCTAATGATTCTAAACGAATTTCTCTGAAAAATCTGAATTTTAATGGATTTTTTAACCAAAAGTCTTTAGTTTTTATGAATAACACTATTCTAAAGAAGACATTGTCTCTAAACTCGATGCAATTGCGCTGTCCGTTTAAAGTCCCAAAATCGTTAATGTTTTTCTCTCAGTATTGGATGATACTGACACTATAAACTTCTAAAGTTCCTTTGTCTATTAATTTTTTCGATCTAATCTTTAAATAGTACATTATGTCATTAAACGATATCCGCCATTACATACACATTATTCATTAATGCATGTATGTACACTTACACTATACCTACCCCCCTCCCAATTCAGTAGTCACGTTTGACGATCTGAACCAGCGGTGTCTGACTAAGGCTTTCTCAACTTTTGGTCTTTGATGGGCGCTCAGTTTTTCTGCGTTATCTTCTTCATTATCGAAACTTTCCCGAGTTCGAAAATGCGCACAAGCCGTTAACGGCAACAGTGATTGGCGGTATGAAGGAGAGGAGTTAATGTAGTCATTAATGTAAATAATGGAACCTTGACTGATCGTTTGACGAACAAATTGCATGCGGAAAAATTAAATGTCATTTGACAATGAAATAGTAAATTGCATTCAGCATTGCTGGAATATAATATGAAAAAGTCTATTAAGCAGCGTAATAACCCAACCATCTGTGCTGTGTTTGTTACTATCTTTGCTTTTGCAGTTTTAAAAGAACAGATTGCATGAAGATTGATTTTTAAGATCTTATTAGTTGATGGCAAGAGTTTCTAGGAAACATGATTGCGATTTAAACAAAAATGGTAATGGCTTGCTTAAATCCCTTTGTGCTGAAAGATAAAAAGTTTAAAAAAAGTTTCATAAAGAAAGAAATTATGCAGACGCAAAGCAGTAACAAATTGAAATTTATTTAAACTGCTTATTCACTCTACTTACAGGAAATTTAATTATATTTATGTGCACTAACATACGTATCTACTAATACAAAATCACACTTTATAACTTTATTAACAACACAATTTATTTCGCACTAGAACAGTTCAGTTCGCTTCCGGTGACTCGACTTTTTTGTGCTACTTTGCTGTGTACTATTTATACATTCTAGAGCTTTTTTCTAGTATCGGAACCTTCGGGAGTATTTTTCCCTGTCAAAGCCTCACACGTATACAATCGCTGCAGGGGTCTCAATGGTAGTTACTCGACGTAACATCAACTTGTGTTCAAATCTATTACGTTTTAAAATGGATTTTAATGTTTGAACAGTATTTTATCAGTACTTAAGCACGTCTGGACTACGGAAGAAGATTCATACCAATTCGTTTGATAGAACAGTCATTTATGAGGATTTATAATAATTTGACGACAAACAACTATTTTTCTGTGCTTGAATCAAATCATGCGCTGTAACTTTACCGCTTTTCTTTACCTTTTCAAATGCTATACATATAGCAAGAGATGTTTTAGGACAAGCTCAAACCTTTACTGTGCCCGGCCTGAGTGTTAGTTGCTCCTAATAAGAGCTCGCAATGTCAGTTGGTCAAAAACAAACATTGCATCACAACTGTGTGTACACGGTTGGAGGAAATGGTCAATTGTTGAGATACCCAATTTCATGTCACGGAAAACATCTAAAAATGCGCAAGTCTAACAGACACGTCATCTTTCGCCAGATAGAGTGTTTGGACCTTTTAGTGAGATGAATTCCCTTTGATTACCCCATGCTTTAACTGATGAGCAAATGGTTTGAGTTTTGTGGTGCCGTGAAGAACTAGCAAAAAGGGAAATTCTAACAAGGATCTTCTAATGGCATGCGATGACAAGTGCCACCTGCACTCAAATCACTAAGGAAACGTGGAATTTGTATGATTGGTTTCGAAGGTTGAAGAGTGCAGTAGAAAGTGTTATGAAAATTAAAGACTTATTGTAAAACTCCCTTAGTATCCTGTGTAAGGTAGCATTGCACAAATGATTTTGTTAGAGTAACTGAAAAATTTGATATGATTTTATGGTATCACAAGATCTTGGTGGCCTATCGACAGCTGCATAGATAAAGGTCAAGATATGTTATATCCACCAAAATACTACAAGCAGTTAACTCTCCGTCGTTGGATATCATTGGTACTATGATACCACTATAAGAATAATGCTAATGACTGGTTACAATTGTTTACAAGCTCCAGCAGAAAGAGCACATAAAGAAGAAAAGAACCGAACTTGGGTGGAAATGCAAATGATATTATTGACTTTTTGGGAAAAATTCCAAGCTGTCAATATACAATAAGATCTTAATATACAATCAGATTATGAAAGCGATGCGGGTATATGGTTTGGGGCTGTACCAGAGATAGTAACATCAAATTTATATAGAACATGGTACAGTAAACGGTATGTAAGAAACTCGAAATATTAGGATCCCAATGATTAAATATGAAATCAAAAGCAAACATGAAGCCAGACTTCACCTTTGTGAGAATGCAGAAGTTCTTCAGCTGCTGGACAACAAACATCTTGTCCAAATACTAAAGAGGACCAAACCATTTTAGCTTCTAGCTTAGGTGAGGGTTAGAAAAACCTAAATGATTTCATTGGATGGGCTCGTACTAGTTTTAATATTTATTAAAAAAAGTATTGTAGGACATATCTTCTAAAACTAGCTATGGAAATAAACAAACTCTCTCCATGTTTAAATTGGGATATAAAGCAATGGACACTGTTCGAAATACCAAAATTGCTTTTGGCGAAGAGTCAAATATCGAACGTACAGTTCAACACAAGTTCCAAAAGTTTCGTGATAGGAACAAAAGTTTTGAAGACGAGGGGGTCGTAGATGTCCTTCAACTATAGATAATAGTTTAAGAACAGTTATGGAGATGAACTCAGGTAAAACTACCCTAGAAGTTATAGAATTTAAAGTCGATTGTTAACGAATACCTTGTTTTATTTTTGGAATAAACAAAAGGTCTAATTTATGTATTATTATATAGAAGGTGGTCCAATGGGTATGCTGGATCAGATTTTCATTTTAAATTCATTGACCACGAATCCACCGATAAAAAAATTTTTCTATCTAGCGCCGTACTTTTTTTCCCGATTCGAATGTTAAAATGCGAAATTTAAAATTCTGTATTTTTGATTGCTCCAATGGGTAACAGTCATATGGTCCAAAGAATGGTGGTTACCAAACGTCTTTGAATTGACGAACCGTTTCAGTCGGCGACTGGTTAACATGGTACTTCAGAACAATGGAAGTCTTGTGTTCTATGTTGTATTTTTCCATTGTACAAGAAATCTAGGAAATGAAGAGTAAGTTTTTGAAATCTAACTAAACTGCACTAACAGTAAACTTTGAAAAGCATAGTAGTAATTGCAAACTTCTTCTGTCTTTGATTTTACAAGACGTCGGGCAGTTAAGAACAACGATTTAAAATGAAAATTTTGCTTAACCCATCCTGTATTCTGTTTTTATAGAACTTATTGTACTTTCATTTGGTTGCACGTAGCACACAATTAAGGTTTTATGAATAAATTCCAGGACAAACATCCGATATTCGTTGCATTTATCAAAACATGCTTTTGTTATTGTTAGCTGTACTATTTGTGGAACATTACAGGAGAATATCGCCCTACGGGCGCTTGTGGTAATCGGCTTCTCATCCACTTAACTGTAATCAAGTTATGCAGCCAGCAACGTCACTTACGTTCCCAACCTATGACTCGATCCGCTGACCAGTAGATGCAATGACCCCCGAACTCGATTGGCGCTCATTCACTTTAAGTGCGAGCCGTAGGAGAACTCGTTGACTTACGTTTAGGGGTAACCTTTTAAGGATCGGATGCTTGGCATTGTTGAAAACCGTGTCACTGTGAGCGAGAGTCGCAGTCCAGGCTTACCGTTTTATGTCGCACCGCTTAGGAATTTGAACAGAAAGTTGCAAGATGCTGCTTAATCACTAACCGAGCAACGTTAAAAACGTAACAAATGGTAGCTGAAGCTTGTTATGCAAAGTAAGTTTGTGTGTAACCTAGATGTTATTGATTTTGTGGAATAAAATGTTTCGCAGAAAAATTGACGATTAAAATAGGCGATTGTGGGCTTCTGTATATTTATTTACAGATTATCATATATACCGGTTTTTTGTTTGTTTTAAAAGTAACATCACATATATCAAATTCAATTATGCGTATATTATCTTTGTGCCACCCCCGTGTAAAATACATATTTTCTCAATGATGAGGAAGAACCAGCATTGCTTGTAGAGTACTTTGCTAATGTATTTACACTCAATGACGAAGTTACAGATCATGACGTAGAAAGAGAAAATACCAGAAACTAAATTTTTCACTCCAAAAGGAAATCAGTTTACAGAATTCTAGCAAGGTTCCAGGCATAGATAAAGTAAGGCTGAAAAAATCTTGAAGGAGATATCAGGGAAAGGCTTAGTCTTGCATAAATCTGTAATGGTATCATAAGACAAAAATATGAATTTGAACTGCTAAAAAACCAAATGAAATGTCTTTATATCGCACTTTTAAGTCCATTATCGCTTATATCATTATTAGTTTGAAAGACTCCTGATGCAAAGAATAAACTCCGATCCAAATACTAAAGAATTATCATCATCATATGTCACCTTGAAAGACTTTTGAGGCTCATCGTTTTTTTTCTATCATTATTTTCTATTTTTTTCATCCTTAGCTTATGCTTTCCAGTTAGTAATTTTTAATTCTCGCAAGTCTCACTCCATACACCCCCTCCACGCTATCTTGGGTCTTCCTTATCTTTTTTCCCATGCATCTTTTCCAATGCAACGTTCCTTGGTATGCTGCTGCTTTCCATTCATAATACATGGCATAATCACTTGATTATTGTAATAATAGAGGGGTTCTTATATACGGATGTTGGAGTTCTTGATTTGTTTTTCTTTTCCATACTTCTTCTTTTCCATCTATGTAAATCATCTTTAGTATTTTCCTCTCCCAAATCTCAATTTTTTAAATGTTTTTTTTGCTCTCAAAACTCAAGTTTCACTTGCATATAACACTACCGTCTTATTACCGTTTTATATAATCGAGTCTTCGCCGCATTAGATACATGATTCGCTCTTAAAATTCTTAACATTGAACTTGCTCTTTTGGTCCCTAGCATTAGTCTTCAATTTATTTATTTTTTGGGTTCGTATCTACTCCCAGATATATACATTTTTCCACTGTTTTAAACTACATCTCTCCTCTTCCACTTTAACTGTTAAAAAGTTATCCCGGGTTTGTATATTTCCTATTCCCAACACCATGCTTTTTGTTTTCTTTATATTTACCTTTTCTATTGTTTAAATTAGTTTTTTATTTCTTTTATCTCTCCTGAATTGCCTCCTTCACATTTTACGATATCTTTTTGTTTGTTTTTTTTTTTTTGGTATATTTATATCCACACTGGTTTCTACCTGACTTATTATTTTGTTTAATTTTTTTCGTTTAAAAGCCACCAAATTTTTCTTCCATTTTCCAATTGCGCCGGCGATACTTTGTCTTTTCCTTTTTATAAATTCCTTGGCAATGTTATGCTCTGGGATCTTGGTCTCCTGTCTTGCTATTGTTAAGCATCTATTCACTTTTAAATTCTCCGCCCTTATATTGCCGTCTAGAAACACCCGAAGAATTTCACGCACAATTGTTAACTGCGACCCTGTCCTTTTTAAATTGCGCGCGTGGTTCAGCGTTGTCAAGATAGGAACTGTGTCCTCCAGTATACCTGAATAAGATACAAATACCTTTGTCCACTTAAGTATGTCTCGTTTAACAACACTTGCAATTACTCAAAGATTTTTTTGACTGTTATGATTCCAAGGAAGAGAACCTCAGGCATGGTTTTATGTGGGTAATATATTACCGCTTTTTAATGTAAGATAGACTTATAAATAATGTACTTGCTCATGAATCACTTGACTCAGCGAGGTGAAACTTGGCAGATGTGAGCTCACATTTGTTAGCAAGTGATTAAAATGTCTGGTAGTTTTGTCAAAGATTTATTCATATTTTCGGTGAATCACCAAGATCAGCGACCTTTCATCAAAATCGGACGCATAATTGTAAGTATGCCATAAAGGGCATTCACACCGTGAAGAAGTGAGCGGTCGAGATGTACAAAGGGCGTACTATAATTGAGGAGACCAGAGGAGGGGCTTCTCACGTGGCTCCCGATAAAGACCAAAGATTGAAGCGAATCAAAGCGTGTTTGGCCGAAACAAGGTTATCGTCAGTTGCTTGGCCATACACGTTGATGTTTTTAAAACTAGTCTTTGGATAATTTCGATTGATTATTTTTCTGGTCACAATTTGACAGAAGAGCAAATACAAGCTCGAATCAACATACGTCATGACAATCTCTAATAAAACTATCAACCTCGTCATAGATGAAAATTGAGCATCCCTCTACCGACCTCTACCTAAGAACAAGTTGACTCAGTGGCTAGGGGAGGGTGAGACTGCTCAACAAGAGCCATGGATAGAGTTCAGGGAGAGGATGTTGATTATGGCAATAGATGGAAAAGCTTTCTCGCATCTGTGCGAAAAGATCTATAAGAGGTCTATAAGTCATTCCTCGAAACATACCCGGGAATGGATGGAAAGGAAGGGTGTAAAGTCCCCTATCGTTTTTCATGGTAATGCCATACTGAGTATTTGATTGAGAAAACTGTTTTGCGCCTTTGAAAGCTCGCATCTATCATCTGACAACAGAGTCGAAGCCAAATTCCATGTGTTTTCATAAAGATCTCATATCTGTCTCTCTGTAAACAGTGAATACACACTACTGATTGCAAAGACAATTAAAGCTTTGATTTCACTTGTGTATAAAGATAATTTTATCTGCATTTTTTGTCTATCGGAATAGATGCACCTATAAATAAAACAGTTTTGTATGATATACCAATTTGAATGAGCAGAACTAGCAACCCTGCCATCTGTTCAACTTTTGAGACGCCCTTAGGACACCCTTTGATTCTCATGGAGTTATGAGAAAGAGAATAAGAAGAAGATACCAATTCTAAGGAGAATGATTGTCTATTTTGTAAAACAATCAGGTCGGTTGAGGCCTGTCTGTCTGTCTAGTTAGAAGGTACAACTTTCTTTAAGAGATTAAATATTGAAGATTGCAACTATGCGACGGTTTCTATGTAAAAAATGTATGTGAAATCGTGGTGGGAGCATATTTCTTTTTTCAGTTTTGTATATATTTCCAAGAGCGGCTGGAAGAAGACGATTTTGCTGTGATACTGATTAATATGTGATGAAATCATGTTAGAGAACCGTTATTGTCAGTGAAAACACATTATAATAGATATCCTGCAACGATTCCTAATGGCGTAATTATAGGAAAATCGCCAGAATTGCCTTCTTTAAGAACATGTAGCTTTGTAAACATTCTTAAACAAACGTTTGTGAATGCCTCAATGCCGAACTTCCTGAACGTTGGGTCGGATGCGGTTCTCATGATGACTGCTCTTCTTCCGTGACCTCCATGGTCACCTAACGTAACCCCATGCAATTTTTCTTGCGGAGTTATATGAAAGATAGTCCCCTTTGGCAAGTAGTTTAGTACAGCTGCGAGAATCGCGCTTACAGTCGTTGCTGTCGACCGTGAGATGTTGAGACGCGTGTCGCAGGGACTTGAATATAGGATTGCTGTTTGTCGTGTCACCTGGGGTGCATATATGGAACACCTGTAAGGTACTTTCAAAACTTGGAGGGATTATTACTCATTCTTATTGGCCTTCTATTCTGATGGCTACGTTATTACGCTTGGAGGGATTTATGAATTAGTTTGTACTAATGTATCAGACGAAAACCAGATAGATCTGTAGATGTCTCCTCAAATGCAGACATTATAAGTTTTGTTTAGTTTATTATGCAGCTAATATATATAAAAATGTAGATACTTCAACATAGACGCTATCAGCCAGATTAAGAAAAATGTATTTTAAAAATCTGTAGACAAAAAGTCATTAGAAAGCAGGTAGAATCATTTAAATTCTTTCTAAGAATCGAGGCCAATGAGTTGAATGGACCTTAGACTTTTCAAGCTTCTTTTGAAAAGTAAATGGATATCTAATTACATAATTCTCAGAAATTGTTACTAAAATTAGGAGAGGTCTGCTTATTTTAAAAGAAAAGCATTGTAAGTTATTTTAAAAATGTATGTTTTTGCACGAATTATCCGTCTATTTTCGTTTATGTATTAAAATTCCGTGGTGAATAATTATATATCGAAACTACAAAGTGTATATTACTTATGTATTATTACATTTAACTTAAAAAAAACTAAATTGCTCTGAACCTTTAATAAAGGGAAAAGAAGGCACATGAGCGCCATCTCAGGGAAGCTTTTAATCAGTTAATTTGGCAAAACTAAAACAAAAGCGGTAAGTATGTTGTTACTAAAATATGTGTATATATATATTTTCACTGATAGTTTAAATTCATTAAACGAACCAATCACAGCGCGCTCGGAGAGTTTCCTGGCCGACTGCGGGAGGATGGGGGAGGGGGGTGCAGCGCTTGGCCGCTAGGAGGGAGCACGCAGGCGATAATGGGGAAGGCTGTGCAACCGAGCTCGCATGGTTACCTTCAGTGACGTATCAAAATTTTAAGTACGAGTCAATTATTGTCTTGTACTGTTTATTTTAATCAGCTTTCGAGTGTTGGACTCGCGCCTCGTTCTTTTTTAAATTAACAAATTTGTAGACGAGAGCAGCGCAGGGCCGAGACGATGGACTCGCGCCTCGTCCTTTTTTAAAATAACAAATTCCGGGACGAGAGCAGCAAGGGACCGATACGATGGACCCGGTATAATATATAATAATAGGATAAGGAAAGTCGTGTGATATTCACACCAGATTTTTTTTTACAGTTAGAAATGATCTTGAAGAAGCCACCAGGAAATTCCAAACATGTACTGACTAGATCAACGCCTGGACTAAAAAATGGCTGATCAAGTTGAATGAAAGCAAATCTGGTCACATTAACTTCACCAATAAACAGCATTAATCTTTACCCGTTATATATTATGCTGACACGACTAAATACCTGGGTATGAAACTCGATACGAAGCTACGCTGGAAGGCCCACATTAAAAAGAAAAGGGTAGAACTCGGTTTAAGATATAAGAAAATTGAACGAAATTCCAAGTTGCTTACACATAATAAGCTGCTTTTTTGTATGTCAATATTAAAGCCGGTTTAGTTATATGGTACTCAATTTGGGGTTATGCCAGCAAGAACAACATTCTAATCATTCAGCGATTCCAAAACAAAATATTGAGAATCATCGTAGATGCACCTTGGTACTGCCGCAACAGTGATATCTCCTAGTGAAGACTAGACCGAAATTTTTAAGTTTGTCAGAAGTCACGAACAACAGATTCTTCAACTTGTGAACATAGAGGCCATCCGGCTCCTCGATAATACACAGTTAGAAAGAAGACTCAAGACCAACTCAAAGGACTTGGTCCAGTGATTGTGTTGAAGCATGATGCGTATACGCTGTTTAGTTTATTAGCCTTATAGTGTCACTGATGAGTAATATGTTAGTTTTAAGTTTTTATTTTAGTTATTTTAAGAATTCAGATTGTATTAATAAAGGTGCCTTGCAAGGGCCACTTCAAAAAATCTGTTTATATTGGAGTATAAAGTTAAAAATATGTTAGAACTGTGCTTTTAAATCCTACTTTGTTGATTTGTACGGCATAAACAATTTTAGGGGATTGTTCTACGTGTAATGAAAATTTGAAAATGTCCGCATTACCTAATCAAAGTACCGTGCGTAACGACGTGCGTTGTGTTTTGAATTCTGATGGGATCTAAGTACGTAAGAATATGCAGGATGCTCCATTTAAATTCTAAAAATATTGTCTTTTCATGTTTAATTGAAATACTGTTTATTATCCATAATGTTTATATTCCAAAGTTCAAAATTATATCGATAATATTAACAAAATATTTAACTATTAGGAGGGATGTCTCCGTTATAGTTTGTGCAGTTATATTTGTTCTGTTTGTCTTTGAGCACATCTCTTGAATTTTTGGTCTTGCTCTGCTGTCATAATGGCATAATTTTTCTCTGGCGATTATTTTTGAGTTCTACAGATAAATAAGTCACGAAACTAAAACAAGAGAATGCGGTAGATGATTTTGTATTTTAGAAAATTAGACCTTAATGACGTGGTTTACAACCAGGGACAATTTGATTTATAAGAGGGACAATTCATAATAGGTGTTCACTTTTTGAATAATAATTATTTCACGGGGGGGGGGCAGTATTTTTAAAGATGGACCATAGCCAAAAAAGGCCCATCATTCTAATAGTTCTGATGAAACAGAACCCGAAAGATACTTTTGAAATTTCGAAGTTGAATACCTCCTGCGATTGTGGCACGCCATGTTTCAATTAGTCTACCAACAGAATTCATTCGGCGTTTTGAAAAAATGGCGACCATGGCATTGCACGATGAATACTAAAAATGCGGTTATTTTATGCTATGGATATCACTGTTGGCGTAGTACCAGGGTGCATCTACGATGCTTCTTAATAATTTGTTTTGGAATCGCTGAGTGATAAGAATGTTCTTGCTAGCGCAATTCCAAACGTGATTGCCAGATGACCAAACCGGTTTTATTATTTGCTTATATAGGAGCAATTTAGAATTTCTTCCAATTTTCCAATACATTTTTTTTATATCTTAAACCCAGTTTCCTTTTTCTTTTAATATGGGCCTTCCAGCGTAGCCACGTATCGAATGTCATACCCAGTAATTTGACCGTGTTAGCATATGGGATTTGGGGATCGTTAATTCTAATGGGTAAATGTTGACGTTATTTATTGCCAAAGATGGCGTAAACAGATTTGCTTTCATTCAGCTTGATCCACCATCACCAACATCCAGATGTTGATCTGGTCAATAGATGTTTGGAGTTTCCTGGTGATTTTTTTATGATCATTTCCAATTACAAGAATTGCGGTACCATCGGCAAAGGTTGGATATTCAAGTTTATGAATATTACTAGTATAGAATAGATAGAGTACTGGACTTAGTGGATTACCTTGTGGTACTCCGGAGTTGATTTCTTTAAATTGAGAGCAAGTATATTATTGTATTATTCTGAATTATCTTTCTGATAGGCGGGATTTTAAAATTTGTTGATATGGTCGGAGTAGGAATATATATATATATATATATATATATATATATATATATATATATATATATATATATATATGACTTGTGAAACAAGCCCTTATGGTATATTTATTAAAAGCCTGGGCCATATCTAGGAAGATAGTAGATTTTCTTTTCCCCTAATGATTTTTCGATGATGTTTGAGATTATGTGCACTTGATCAATAGTCGAATCACTTTGTTTAAAACCAAATTGGTGATGAGGGAATTAAAGCCTTTTTTGATTATTGGTTTCAGTCTTTTGAGGAGTTATTTTTCATAGCTTTGAAGAAATAACAGGCAAAAGTGAAATAGGTGTGTATGAATAAACTTGTTGTGAAGGTTTTCCTGACTTTGGATCATCATAACCTCTGCTACTTTCCGCATCTTAGGAACGTACCTCAGTTTGAATGAGACATTGATGATATTGGTCAATTTTACGGTGATTTTTTTTTGGAGGTTGACTCAAAACTTCACAGGTAATAAGATCGGAACCCGCAGCTTTTTTCCGATTAATCTTGATTTCACCAGACTTCTTTTGGCGAAACAGGTCTAATGGCTGTATCTTCCTGTATTCGTTCTGCCCCGTCTCGAGGATCATCTCCTTCATTTGATTGGAAAGTCATTTCCAAGTGCTCTGCAAATTCATAAGTTTTTTGTTGATTATTACGTGTCCAGTTACCATGTGCATTTTTAATTGGTAGGTTATGAAGATTCTCCAAGAGGAATAAATCAGTTTTGTTATAATTGGTCAATTCACTTAACAAAATCCCCATATTTCATTTTTAATAAGTAGCTTTAACTGGTGAATGACATTATTCAGATCAGTTTTATCCACATGGGCTCTTGTTCGGATAATTATTTTCCTTTACCTTTTGTTTAATTTTTGAAGTATTATCCCAGGCTGCTTGTTGAATGTTCCTAATAAACAGTTATGTTTCTTTATCAAATTATTCCTCATTGGAATCATAATGGAATCTTTAAGATTTATTCTAAAATTACTCCTACTCGTCAATTTATTTACAAGCCTCGATATATTTTCTTTATTGATTATTGCGGAATGATCCGAATTCATATCCCATAACCAAGAGTATATATTCCTGACTATAAGAAAGTTTAGAAAGGAATTTTGTTTTTATCATAATGTATCGTAGTTAAGCTGGTTGCCTACTGATAAAGTTCCTTATCTTCAGTTTGTTGTTAGCCTTGATCCCTAATGGGCGTGTTTGGCGTTGAAATTGCCTCCAATGCTGAATATATATCCTTGGCTTGCGAAAAAATCTAAGTATATAATGTTGTGATGACAACTTGGTAAGTTTTTGTTTGAACGTTAACAGATGTGGTCTCTATTTTCTTTGTTTGAAGAACCTGTAACTCCTTGAGCGTGATATTCCAGCTTGGAAATAAGATCGTCCATTTTACTTAATTTTCCCAATATTCAACTGGCGATTTTTGTTGATTCGTGGATTTTCAGATGTTACTTGGCTATAAGTCCTTGGTTTAGGATTATCATCTTGTTTCGGCGGGATTGGGTTTATTTTTCGTTTGCTATTTCTGGCTCGCTGCTGAGATAAACTCTTTTTTTTATTTGTTTATTCTTTATCTTCTGTATTTCTTTTACTACCATGCATCCACGATCGTTAGCAGGATGTCTTTTCCCACAATGTACACATTTTGTGAGAGTTTCTTCTGCTGTTAATATCTTTATCGTGTTTAAAAGATAACAAGAAATTGTTTGAGGGTTGTATTGTTGTATATTTTAGTCTCTTTGTAGCTTCAAGTATTTCCAGTGAGCTGTGATCTTTATATGAAACATAGTAAATGATTTTAGGGTACTACAATTTTTATTATACTAAGTCTTTCACTTTAGCTGCCTTGTTTGTCAGGAAAGTTAATTATCAACACGTTTGGATGTTTTTCTAAAAGCTGAATGTATTTTGCACTGCACTCCACAATTACATCACTTACTGTGGGCACTCCTGGATTATTGTAGATATCTATATTCTTCAGGGATCAGGGAGTGTTTGTCATACCACGTAGTACTTTTTTTCAGACAAAAGCTCTATATTATGTTGATATTTGATTTACTACTTTGAATACCACGTTGTACGCAAGTGACTTATTGTGAAGTGAAAGCCAGGACTGCCTACCTAGCATCCAACAATGTTTTTGGAATTTAGCTCCCAGTTTATTGTTGTTTTTTTTCATATGTGCGTGCGCCACATTATACTTAACGCTCTCTGTGGTAGCTATAATTTTATTATTTAATATTACTGGTGCTGAGTTTCCACGACATTTTGTTCAGGCAATATGGTTTGGTTTAGCCTCATTAACCTTAATACGCTATTGCTTAGTCAATTTTTTACTTCATAGATATTTTCAGTTGGATCTCTATGTACAGCTAAGAAGGCAGTGTCTTCGACGAATGTGATTTTGGTTAGTTTCGTTTGTTGGAAGATCGATTGTGAATAGTAGGTACAAAATCAGACCTAGTACACTGCCCTGTGGTGCGCTCGATGTTATTGGGTGTATTTCTGTTATCTCTGACACGTATCTTACCCGGAACTACCTTTCACTTATCTATGATTTGAGGATAAGGTGATCTCATACGGTAGGCTTTTTTTTGGGTTTGGACCAATGGTCTCTGATACCAACATTTGGCTGACATCCAGGAATACTACTACACAGGATTTTAAATAAATATGCTTGTTCTACCGTGAAATGTTGGCATCTGAAACCAAAATGAATGGTCCGGTTTCAGATTTCTTTCAGCGGCCATTTCATTTAATCTTTTAGCAAGTTTTTCAGTGACCTTAGACCTAATAGGTGGTAGAATTATCGATCGATAGGAAGAAGATTGGTTAGATGGTTTTTCTAGTTTTTAATGAATATAACTTTTAGGCATTGAGTGATTTCTTAATAAATTTCCAATGAGTTTTTTTGTTGTGGTTTTTTATTGCAAGCTTCATTTTTGTTTATTCCAGAATAGATAGTGGTTATCACTGGGGTATGGTTAGACGCGATGTCATAATTTGATGTCCAATTATCTTGATATAATGCCTAATAACAAAAAAGTCTAGGAAAACTGATATTTTCAGAGGGTCTGTAGGCTAATAGGTTGGTTTATAAGCGGATAGATGGTTGAGGTGCAATTTGGTGGGAAATAGGCTGGAAAATAGTTATTGATCCATGCCAATTTTCTAAAACTACCGTTTGCCGCTTGGTGATATGTTTCTTCAATCTCATCAAGCATAAGCATATAATGTTTAGAAAATGAGTTTGGCTATAAAAAAGCGATAGGTTGTTCTTTAATAGTTTATTTATTAAATGAACGAATAAGTTTTAAACTGTTTTTCTACGTAACTGATACCGACATTGGAACATTTGTTGTGGCATGGGATCAGGTTCTCTATAACCTCTGACTAAAATGTTGCACTTTCATAAAAAACAGTTTTCGAAATTTGCGAAAATTCATTTGATACAGACGAAACTATATGCCATCAGTAATGATAGATGACCGTCCGATCCTTTCTTCATCGTGTATATTTTTTCGGACGTCCATGAATTTCGTACTTTCTTAATCCCTTAACTCAGAAACTTTATGTTACCTGCCACGGATACTTGAATTCCGCACTGTACCCTTGCAGGTAGATAATGACCTCCCAATTATTTAATGTATTCTTGGTAGTAATTTACAATTTACATCTACAACAACATTCAATTCTAATTTTTTCACAGAAAACTTTAGAAAGCAAAAGTGTAGATTTTACTTCAACCCCTATAAATAAAAACGATGAAGTAGGAAAACAGCTAAATTATGTGTTTGGCTTCACATTTTTAGACTAAATGGAAGTTGCAGATTTACTTTGCATTTTATCTCATGAGCATAAGACCAGAAGAGGATAGACTGGTGAGATTTTCTGACTATTTAATAGAAACGTACATAGATGACGATTCGTTATTTCCACCAAAAATTTGGGCAAGCTTCACGACAGGCTACGATAGGACGAAAAACTGTTATGAGTCGTTTCATGTGAAATTTAACAGTAATTTTTACAAGACTCACTCTTCGCTGTATTTTTTTAATAAATGTATTAACTGATATTCAGACTGAAGCTTATATAAAATTACAAACTGTTGAGGAAAAGAACAGAATAAAGCATCCCGAAATACGACGTCGTCAATTATTTATTGAGCAGAAAATACATCAATATTCAGACATTAGAAGACTACAATATGTCAAATATTTGGGGTAATTTTATGAACAAAAATAATTTTGTTATTGTCTTGTATTTTTCATTTCTTGTAACAATAAATTTGTATATCAGAAATGAGATTAAGTATTTCTTTGAACCTATTAAGAGGCAAGTGCGTAATTCATGAACGCCAACATTTTATTATCCACTGTGTAGTGCGTAATTCATGAAAAGTGATTAGGGGCCAGGTAGAGTGCGGAATTCATGGCCGTCCATTTTTTCGCCCTTCGTTAAACTCTTTGGTCCATCTTTTTACCATTCCATGCATTTTCACTAATTTGTCAATGAATATCGGTTTAACATTTCTTGCATATTTCATAGCACATTTCAAGGGGCTTGAATATTTTTGATGAAAGGATATCTGTGGACAGCTAATACTTAAAGGAGCTCAGCGCTTTAGCGACTTTCTATTGAGAGGGAACTTACTTACCGAACACACCTCGTAGTGTCGCTCGTTTTTTCGGGATCTATTAGCGATATCGAAAAATAAATCAATGGTTAACAATCTTCAATTTTTTGTTGGTTTCTAGTGCTGTTGATGCATTTAATATTCAATTAATACACTTTTTAGAAATAGACTGCTAGATTAAGAATTAAAATATTTACTAAGGTTGTTGCTGATCCAGAAATATACATTATTGGATTTTGTTATTGCTTGACTTTAGACTTAAGTGTTGTAGATATAGTTTTTTCTCTGGATAATTAAGTACATAAGTGATAATTAATTTCCTACGGCAAAAGGGAAAAATTTACTTGATAAACGATAAAGGTCATAAGTTGCTTGATTGTTTGACGGACGAATTATATGCAGCAAAATAGAAATTTCACTTTGACAATTAAAATTGTGAAACGCTACATAATGTGGCAGAATAAAATATAAGTAGGAATTCGTGCTGAGAACGAATGTATCTTCTATTAGTTTTTCAGATTATGGTCCGTTTCAATAATTGTAATTATATTTCATATGTTCACCCTTTGTTTAATACTAGAATTTTTTTTATGTTTTTGGACTTTCCATATATTTTGCCTCTGACTTTTATTTGTCTTCTTAATAATTATGCTAATTTTAATAAATAGTAAATAAAAGAGCAACTTATTAATCACTGCTTAACATTAAAGTTGCGGCCCCATTTTTGATAATACAAAATAACCACACCGTCAATGCTTAATGAAACTACTGTTCAATAATCGGTGTCTGTTTGTGCCAGTCTCTACGGACTGGATTCTTTGGTATGTATGGAATTTTCATGTAGTAAGGGGTATTAGCAACAACGTTAATTTTATAAGTAATCAAAATTATATTTTTTTGAAATATTGTTATTTTATGCTTATTATGTCTCCAACTTTTCAAGCGGCACCATTTAAGGACTGTTACATTTTGGCTCGAAAATATTTAAAGGGTGCCGCCGGTACTTGAGCGAACGTTGCCCTTGGTGTGTTCCGGAAGGGTTGGTTTACAGCGCGTTTCAAAAGAACGGCTGCTCGTGGGAAAAAGTCTGTTTCGTCGTGAAGCGCGTGAACGATAAACTTGTTGATTCGCTAAACTCGTCATATTTTTTTTTATATTCTTATATTAACTAAATATTATCGAGAGCCTTTAGAACAAGGTAAAACTGCTGACTAGTTTTATGTAAATATTTATTAATAATAAATACGTTACCAAGTTTCGATAGTGCAAATACAAGATTTTATCCTATTCGTTGCTTTACAGTAGCGTTTGCTGGACTGCTTATACTATTGAAGGTTAAGTTAATTGGAGGATTCAAACTAGCAATTTCTAAACTTACTCTGTTGCGGAATTTTAAATATAACCTTCGTTATTTTTTTATTATTAATATTATAGGTACTAAGGAAACGCCTCCTCCCTGTGAGATAGTGAAAAGGCCCGCTCTAGAGACACATAATTATGCCTTAAAAAATTGCTAACTATTTAAATTTTTTATTTAATTATTTTTTCCGTTTAATTTTATTACGACCTGTCTGTTACAAATTTGCAACACATTTTAATACGCTTTGACAGATTCTCCAACCCAAAAACGATGTGACAAAGTTAATAATTAGATTGACAGCACGTACCTAATTAATTCATGATAATAGGAAACGCCCTCTTGTGAGAAAATTTAAAAATGCGCCCTTTTTGGGTATTATCTACCGATTGGTTGTAGTTCGAGATAGCTAGCTCTCATCGTTTCGAAGACAATCTTACAAAATGTTAGATTTTCAAACTTCGACCCTGTTTAGAGGAATCCCCTATGTAATTAAAAACTTTTTACAAAACACATGTCGATTCATTTTCGATGGGAGTACAGTCTCATATGATCAAACTTGAACTTTACTCAATTTGAATATTCGGACAACAGACAAACAGTTGCTATTATATATAGTATATATCACGACCCTTATACCATATAATAGTGTGGGGTGAACAAACTAAAATAAAATTCAAATTGCAATACAAATTTCATATTAACTATATATAAAACTCTTACAATCCGACACCTAACGGTACAAGGATTTTAGTTTAAATAAATAATAAAAATAAAACTCTTTCACTGCTTCCTGTCTTTTGCCATCGACCTTGCTTCCTTCCACGCCGTTCTCCTTTTCTCCACTATTTTTTCCATTATCTTATCCCGTTTGTATGAATCTTCCTCTCTTCTGAAATATCAGAAATATAAAGAATTACTAGAAGAACAATTGGAAAATACATATAATAGTAATGCCGAACAGATATGGAATGTTAAAAATACTTATCCCAATTAAAATACCTAAGAATATGTGTGGAATAACCAAGACAAGCAATAAACAGCTTGATGGTTAAGCGACATTAAAAAACAAATAAATATTAAGAAAAAGGAATGAAAAAAGTGTTTAGCTAATAAAACAACAGTAAATTACAAAATGTATAAAAGAGAAAAAAGTGAAAGAGTTGGTTACAGCAGCAAGGAAGGATACATGGATGGAATTTGGGAAAATGGAAAAAAGTAGAAAAGAAAATCAGAAATTTAAGGAAAGAATAATGAATGCTCAAAACAAATAAAAAAATAAACATAAGTTACAATAACTGACAGAGGATAGACATTTCAGAAGGAACAAAAATGGTTAAACAGGTATGAGAAGCAGAAATTCAAAAAAAAAAAGAAAGAAATATATATCAGATCATACGGTCCAAAATTGTTTCACAAAAGGAGGTAGCAGTAGGGTGTCGACAGTCCTTTGATTTCAAATCACAAATGTGGTACCAACGAAGTATAGAAAATTGTTTTTTAAAATTAATTATACTTAACCAAATTGCCAGAGACATATTAGATTATTGCAGTGTTTTTTTTCAACCGTCCTATATAGTGAAGGATAGAAAAATGGTAGCGTAATGATTTAGTATGATGTAAGATGCCATTGCTGTAAATTGATTTGTGCCTGATGATTAAAATGGAGAATGAAATGTTACATTTGCGCTATTGGGTGTTATACGAGTTTCTGAAGGTAGTATTTTTTAAATTTCTCTTTTTTTTTGTAGCTAACTTAAACCTCCTATGCTTTTTTATCTTTGATTCGTTCACTGTCCGATGATTATACAAATTCACAGGTCTGAACAGACCAACCAGAAATTAGATAGCATTCTAAAATAAGAGATTTAAATGTTATAGACAATATTTGTCATAAAACTGGCAATTCTACTGTGACTCTGTACAAGGTGTTGTTTTTAGAATAAATGTTTAATGCGGATTAGTAGTGATTGGGGAAAGAATAAAGTTGATGACGTTTTTCAATTAAAAAAATTTACTAACTTTAGTTAGTAGTTACTTACATTTAGGCCTATCTGTCGATAGGGTTGACGAAATTCAATAAGTATAAACATCGACATTAGATCAATGTGTATCTTTATTGTAAACATTTATGAAGATTTTAATATTAACAACTTAAACTGCTAAATTTGGGAAATTTTTTTAGGCACAATTTTGTTATCGCCTTTGTTTTGATTTTGTTTTGCCAAATTAACTGATTACATTTCCTTAAGATGCGCTCATGTGTCCACTTTTTCGTTTTTTAATTTTCAAGGTTCATCGCAATTTAAATGTTTTCAAAGTTAATAGCGGACACCTTCGTGTTGTGCTGCTAATCTACACTTTGTAGTTTCGGCGTATAATTAATCACTGCAGAATTTTGATTTATAATGGAGAATTGCGCACTGCTTTTAAAATTTATTTTGATTTAATTATTAATGTTATGTTTTGAATATTCCTTTGTGTTGTGGGTGCTAGTTGTTGATAGGGACATCTTTTAAGTTAATTTGCATTGAAAGTTATTGGGCCGGGAGTTGTGGATTGAAATTATAATTTTGGATATGATGATGTTTATTTTAAAGCCTAGAAAGATGGTCTATGTTGTTAATACAAGGTCCATCCCAAAAGAAATGAGCCTTATTTTTTTTCGGACGCGAGTGTACATTCCGGCGTGCTCTGACCCTTGGGGCAGGTGGTGGGGGGTCTTAGCTTCCATACGCGGTCGGTGCAAGTCGGCTCTGAGTTCTCGGAGCGGCAGGACGGGTGTTTCCGTGAATGTCTATTTTCAATTTTCGACACGGCGCGATGGATTCAAAAATCGATCAACGCTACGCAATTAAATTCTGCTTCAAACTCGGCAAGAATGCTACCGAAACGTTTGGAATGCTTCAGGAGGCCTTCAAGGATGATTGTTTATCGTACTCGCAAGTTAAAAAGTGGCACAAAGCATTTAAGGAGGGCCGGGAAGAGGTGGCCGACGAACCTCGGTCTGGACGACCGTCAACCTCCCGAACCGACGAGAACGTGCAGCGAGTGCGCGATTTTTTGAACGCCGATCGTCGGTTCAGTGTTTATCAAGTAGCAGATGCCCTAAACATTCCGAAATCGACAGTACATCGAGTCATTTCCGAGGATTTATCGATGCGGAAGGTGTGACCAAGTACCTGGCCCGGATTCAACTCGGCGTGGTTCCCCAGCCTCCCTACAGCCCGGACTTGTCTCCCCCGGACTTCTTTTTGTTTCCGCGGTTGAAAAGAGTGCTAAAGGGCAAGCACTGGGACTCGGTTGAGGACATCCAAGAGAATGTCACAGCAGCCCTCAAGGACATCCCTAAGGAGGCCTACCAGGAAGCCTTCCGGACTTGGAAGACCCGTCTCCAAAAGTGCATTGATGCAGGAGGATCCTATTTTGAAGAATTTTGAGGTGTTGTAGCGATCTGCTCAATAAAACTATTTTTTTTTGAAAAAGGCTCATTTCTTTTGGGATGGACCCTGTATGACATTTGTCGTTAGTGCAACAAATGAGTCGACAGTCCAAAGATTGGTTAAAAAATCTGATGAAACTGGATCTGTAATGAAAGCAAGATCTCGTGGCCTGTGTCCAACATCGACTTAGCATCGTGCGCAACATTTCGAAGAACTTCGTTTAGCGAATACTTACTAAAGACCTGCAGGTGCACCTTCGTGCGTCCAAAATTCAACTAGCACAAGAGCTTAAACTTGCTGATAATTCTCATTGTTGACAATTTTTTAAATGGTTTTTAGAGCATGATGGAATGGATGTCAGTGTAGTTGAAAAATCATCTATATCGATGAGGCGCATTTTTAATTCAACGGGCTCGTCAACAAATAGCACTATCGCATTTGTAGTTCGGAAAATCCTCCTGTAACTCGTGAAAAGCAAATTCACTTTAACGAGTCAACGGTGTTGATTATGGGGAGTTGGCGTGATATGCCGATACTTTTTCGAAGATGATGCTGGAAATAATCTAACTGTTTTTGGCATGAACTGGGCAACATCGGCCTAGAACAAATGTAGGTTCAAAAGGACTGCGTCATCTGCCACGCAGCTTGAGCAAGAGTCGATTTACTGCAATTTCCTGGTCGTGTATCTTCACGAAATTCTATCAACTGACCAACAAAAAAATTGTGACTTAACACGGTACTAGTTTTTTATCGTGTGTCCAGAAGTCTAAGGTCTGTGCTATCAATAGATTATTTCATTCAGAAAATGAAATTTCTATATTGAATAGGTGTTAAAAAAATAAGAAGCGAGTATTTTTTGTAAAATAATTATTGTTTTCAAAAAAAAATGACATAATAGGATTAAGAGCTAGCTATACGCCCTATAAATGGAAAAAGAAACAAATACTAAAAAATAGGCAAATACCAATAATACACCCTTTCATTTTATTATGCCACTAACAAATTTTGAATTATGAACTTGAATTAAATAAATAACACCAACTTTTTTCTGTTTGATATATGTTAATTTACTTAACTATCTATGTATTTTTAAAAGTTGTTATTTTCAGAAACTTCTTATCTTTTGTGGAATAGTTCATTGACAAACAGTTGACTAACAAGAGATTTTATACTTTGATACTCGATAAAAATCCTATCAAAAAACCAATTTAAATCCGATATTCAATTTGGGTCACTTTTTACATAGATTACAGCCTAAGTATTTAAATACTCGTTTCTCAAATTTATTGTTTGTGGTTATCTCTTCTAACAGGTGCGCCTATATTTTAGTGATTTTTTCGGGTGATAAATTCTTATTATATTTTAGAACACTAATAATAACAAAGTGTAAACAACAAATACTATCGACGAAATATAACAACGGATTATGCTATTCTACAACCTAACACATTTAATATCGATGCTGTGGGTAGTTGCTTGTGAAATCTAAAGCAGCTTATATAAAAAAATTATCAAATACATTTTTTGAGGTGCCTGAAATAAGAAATTCCTATCCCAAAATGTTTATTTTTGCAATGAGAGTAGAAAGATGCGGTTAATTTTAAAAGACGCAGGAAATTTTTTAAATTGGTAATACAGATGGCAGCACCATACAATGTACACAGAACGAATTACCGCCAATGCAGTGAGTGTTGTTTTGTATACTTAAAATGGCGAAGTTTAGCGTTCAAGAACAATGTGTAATCATCCGCTTTTTCTTCATGCGTGGTGAAACGTCCATCGAAATTTATCGCCAATTGAGTGAAACATGCGGTGAAGGGATGTTAAAAAATAGCGTTAGTGGATGCAAAAATTTAAAAAAGGTCGAGATTTGTGTGACAATGAACTGAAGCAGCCTCGGCCACGAACCAGCCGGACCGAAACCATGATTGCGCGAGTGGAGCAAGTTGTTCTGGAAGACGGGCGATTGGGTGTGCTGCTATCGCCTCTAAACTTGGCATTTTCATAAGATCTGTGGAGTTCATTTTGCATGATGACTTGAAAATGCTAAAAAATGTTTTAATGTGGGTTCCACGAACGCTGACCGACGAACACAAGGCTGCGCAGGTGTCAATGTCTCAGAACATGTTGACACGTGATGCCGCCATGAATTTCCGGCTATGGACATTCTCCGTGGCCGCTCATTTTCCAATCGAGCCGTTGTTGCATCGGCAATTTTCCAAAACACATCCTCAAAAAAGCGTTCCCAGCAGCCATAGAATAATGGCGACGCCGTTGTAAAAAATATGTACGTCTAGACGGAGATTACGTTGAAAAGTATCAAGTTTCAACTTTTTCAGAAAAAAATTTGGAGACTTCAGAATTTCAACGCATCTTGTGTATTTCTCTACCATTTGTACTGTTATGATGTCAAGGGGTATCAGACCCTGGATAAGCTTTTGGCCATAATAATATACTCCGGGTAACTTCTTTTCTTCATTATGTTGGATAGCATATTTTAATTGACGCCATTTTTTGAAGTCATAACTTGTACGTTTATCATGAACTTTCCTTTTTTATCTGTTTTCTCAAAGCATGCTGCTATTTAAATGTCTGGGGTTATTGTTTAAGTATTTTTGCATTTATTTTATAAAATGAGTCAAAGATTTTGAGTTATTTGCATTACATTTTTGGCAATTGCCTTTTTGAATTTTGCCAAACTAATGGGATTTTAGATTGTTTTCAACGTTCTTCCGTATTTCTAATCATTTAGTGTTTATGTCAATGTTGTTGTTATTCGTCTTTTGTGGTTTTTAATTTTTGTGTTATTTCATTTATGTCAATAACATCTAGTTCCTTTATGTTTGCTTTTTTTGTATTTACTTTGCATTATTTTGTAACCGCGATTGTTGATAATGCTTAATCTAATCTCGCCGAGTAGTGTTTATTTGAACGTTTTGTATTGAAGGTTTACATTCAAGATTCATATACAATGTGTCATTGGAAAAAATGTATTTAAAAACCAACAATTTACATTGTATTGACAAATGATTGGACTAGATAAAAATTTTCTCAAAATGTCTTGGGAACCACCCTAACCTCTTCAAAAAGCAATTAATAATTTTATGCCGCGAGACTTCTCAAATCGACTACTGTTTCGTGGATCCTTTCTTTGAGATTCTCTAGCTTTTCTGGAGATCCTCGACTGGGATGGTACACGATATATTAGGTTAATGCTTGTAATGCATAGTTACAAGGATTCAAGTCCGCCTCCAGTCTTTGCTTTTGCATCGAAAAATATGATATTCGAACCGAATGTTCTAGAGATGAAATCCATATTATCTTGAGTTCGATGAACCCTGGCGCCATTTTGAAGTTCGACTCGCGTACTTAGAAAAAGGATCCAACATTTTCTCTTTGTAGATTTCACCAGCGATTGTGTCGGTTAAGGAGTATGATCCTATAATGCCATAATAGCTTATAGCACGTAAAACAGTTGGACGCTTGAGGATAAGGGGCGCAATGCAGTAACTTCCGGTTTTTCCAAACCTTACATCCGGTGATTCTGAGTATTCAAAGAACCTGTAGTGAAACTCGCCAGAGAACCACATTAAAATCAATTTCAGTTTGCTTTCTCACACACTGGTTAATGGATCTGTATTTTGTACGTCTGGCAATCCGATAAAGTGATGATCTGTTGATTTCGAGCTAGTCTCAAGTATTACTCACTGTTGATGTGGGCGTTTCTGCGAAATGTGCCTCAACTTTTTTGATGTCATCTGTAGTCACTGTGTGTGGTCTTCCGGTTCTATTCTCATTATCATCTAGAACGCTTCCGGTACTCAACCATTTTTGGTTAAACTATATTTTTTTAAAACAAAACATCTTAAAATAATTAAAATTTAAATTAATCAAAACCGCAAAAAAGATTTTCCATATTGAATTAAAGCTTTACCGTAGTGACTGTTCGCTGATTCAATCTAGAGTTTTTGTCTACCTCTTTCTTTCATAATTTGACGGTTGTGGTGTTTTGGCTGTTGATTTGCAACTGAATTTATTTTGCTAGTTTTTTTTTATGGGTAAAGGTGTACTCTTGATAGACTTAGTTTTCCCCCCTGCTGCATTGTTTGATTTCAAAAATTTACTTATTTTGATATTGTGCAAGGCAGTCAAGTAATCATTTTCTATTTTCACAGTTGACATTTTCTCTATTATTTTTTTTTGTCATATGGTTATATGTTGCATTAAAGTTCTTTATTATTATTTTGCAATTTTTATGAATTCTTCAGTTTTGCCTTCTAACGCATGAATAGTTATTACTCTTATGTTGCCAATTTTAAGAAAGACTTCCTATGATAACTCGGTAGTTTATGTTCAGAGTTTTTGTATTGCTTGTTGTCAACTTTTATATTATAAATAAAACTACCTTTTTACCTGCTTTATTTTCTATTTTTACTCCATGATTATCATTAAGTAACACATAACAATATCAGATACTTCCGTGTTTTGTTTTTTTTTTTTGTGATCGCTACGACATCGATATTTATACCTTTCAAAATTTTTAATAATTCAATCTTCTTTTGTGAATTAATTTTCTAAAGTTCCAATTAGTTTTTAGTGTATTTTAAATTCATTCTTTTCTATTGCTTTTATGTTTTTTTTTAGATTAAACTTTTCCAATTGGGGTGGATTGAGATTCGCTGCGAAAAATGGTTAAATCACTTCTACATTTGGATTGGAAGTAATAGTAACACTCCTTTCTAAGATAGTTCTTAAGTTAAAATAATTCTTGATTAAGAAAAGAATTGCGAAGATGTTTTCACCCATATTTAGGCAATTTTGTCAGTGCCACTGAAAGTTCTTGTATAACAATCATTTTTTATAGATGAAACCAAGGTCTTTTGGTGCAAAATTTGCTACAACAGACTTATTGTTCAGAATGGACGCTTTGACAACAAAAGCTCTCTCAAGTTAGCTACGAAAGACCTCTTTAGACAGTATTTCCTGACTACTCACGTCTGTAGAAATCACTTTCCCTACCCTTAGATCATTCTTCGCTTCATAACCTTTCTTTGAAATTAGGGAGACAGTTTTGGCCCACCATGTAGTTATGGGTTTCAAAAGAGTCAGAGTTTTTCCTTTAGTCGATAAAGTTCGAGTTTAAAGTGCCTGGACATTCGCTTTTCACACTTTTGTATCTTACGTCATTTTTATGACGTACGTTTAGGGATCACGAAAGAAACTGTTTCCAAGGTCGCGAAAGGAAGCTTCGTTGGCAAACCGGAATTCGATTACTCAAATCTCTAATTGTGGGAAATAAATTAGGATCAATTTCAATTTTCAAATGAATCTTATATATTTATAGTTTTGTAGGGCATCCTGCAATGTGATGAGAGTCCCATACCCCTAATCTGAAATATTTCTTTGTTTTAATTTGTAGCTGTGAAATTTTGCACTTTGGAGTAGGAAGGTTGGCTTATTTTAGGCGGTACTTTAATTTGCTCTTTGGTGATTGCTTTTAGAATATATATGTCTGGAAATTTCATCTAGTAAAATTATAAGTTTGATACCCACCCCACCTATGAAGAAAGATTGTGGTTTTGGTTTACTACTTTTTTTCTTTATTCGTTTTTTATCTACGGCGTGATCTTCATCCGTTTTGTCGTTCACTTGAGAATATTTGTGTCTATACTTAATCAGTAATCGGCCATTTTTGATTTTTATTGTAGTCGTTCTATCTGAGTTTCGGTCACTGTTTTATTATTTAACATTCTTCATTCAAACACAAAGGTGTTACGTAGTTTTTTTGACGTGAAAATGTCTTTGAGTTTGGTAAGAATACCGACTATCGTCCCAAAATTGTTCGGAGACTATTGGACGGAAGACAACGGGAAGGGCAACGTTCGATAGAGGATGGTTGAAAGCGATAAGTAAACTAACCGAAATTTCATCCGCTCCTGTACAGCACAAGGTAGGGTGATAACTTATTTGGGTAACAAAGCGACGTTTTCATGAAAACCTCACGTTAATAGCCTCGATTACTCCGCACCCATTTTTTTTAAATATTTTGGTTTAAAATTGATTGTAGTTGACTGCATTATTTGTTGTTGTGGATATTGAAAGTTGTATTTGGCAGCTTTATATAGTACATATGTGTATTGTTATCATAGAACATAACATTTGATTGGCTGGGCTGACTGCCTAAGTAATAGCTGTAGTTGGCCATCTTCTTCTGTTGTCTTATCATATGTTGACGTTG
Source organism: Sinelater perroti (assembly GCA_036346155.1). NCBI lineage: Eukaryota > Metazoa > Arthropoda > Insecta > Coleoptera > Elateridae > Sinelater > Sinelater perroti. The sequence goes on along the minus strand of JARFIY010000370.1, from coordinate 17,261,815 downwards.
ACTATCGTATTGACCTATTTTGCTTTGTCACCCACTAATGCAAACAGTAGCCTAGTTTCCTGTTCTTTATTATATCTAAGATTTCTTTGTGTTTTCCCATTATTCACAGTATTTTTGCATTTCTTGTTTCGCATCCATGAGATCTTTCTTATCTTTCTGCAATATCATATCTGAAAACACTTTTTTAATCTCCTACGTACGATCCCATTGCTTGATCAAGAAACAGCTTAGATAGGTTATATTTGGTACTCCTTCCATTTGAATTACTCCACCTACATTCATGTTTTTGCTAAGGGCTACTGATTGTGTCTTCTTGATGTTCATCTTCATCCCATATCCATTATAATCCTCTACAACCTTATCGATTAGACTTTAGACCTTCCTAACTTTCCCCCAAGAGCACCGTGTAGTCTGCATATGTTAGGTTATTAATGATTAGTCCATTTAACACATTTTCTTCCTTGATATTTAGTAGAATATCTTTGATATGTTCTTCTGAACATATGAATAGGGCAGGCGAGAAGAGACATCTTTTTTGTACGCTGAACCTTATCAAAAGTTTTATCAAAATCAACAAAGCACATGTATGAGTTACTATTGAGATCTCTGCATGACTTCGTTTTCTGGCTAAACTGTGTTTTTTTACTTTCGAAAACTTTATGATAACCAACCTAGGTATTAGATATTCTATTGTCTAACATAATGTGTATGCGTTTGTGTACCATTCTTCAGAATATTTTATTATGTGATTTATGAGGTTGGCTGTTCTGTATTTTTGGTATTTTTCTGTGCTTTCTTTTGTCTGTATCGAAATGGATGTAGATTTAAACCACTTTTTTGGTATCTCATCGGCGTTAAGTATATTGAAAAAGTCTAGACCTAAATGTTTTGAGATATCAATTTGACAATTTCTATAGGAATTTTTTCAAGTTGAATTGCTTTTGTAATCTCTTATTTACTTATTGATTGTTTACTTGTTTCTGTTATGTATATGTTATCTTATAACATCACGAACGTCAATTTGATATTAAGAATTATCTCTTTCGACAAGGATTTTTAATAGCCAATCAGTCAAAAATAAGTGTAGTATTGGACTCTGGAAACCCTAGCAAGTCTACGCTGCAATGTTTTCACATTATCATATATACATAGACATATACATATGTCTTATTTCATGATTTTACCGATTACGTAAAATATAATAAAAAGCAATTAATAGACTTTATTATTGTATAAACACCAATAGCGTGCAGTGTGGCCTAGCGGTTGAGGCGTTTAGCTCGAATGCTCACCAAAAATAGAGTACCTGTCCCCTATCAGAGATAGTGCACGACGACCGGGCAGTGAGGGCGAACATACGAGAGCTTCAACCTCTCAGTTCGCAGGTCATGCTCCCATGCGGCGCGTTAGAGCCTCACCAGTAATCTATTTATACAGGCTTCAAGACTATCCACAATTTTTTTATTCTCAAGCAGCATACAAAAGATAGTAAATTAAACATGTTACTCGATTCATACTGTACAGAGTGTCAACAGATCTGGGTAATAGTTAATTTGTCAATTGTATAAAAAAGATTTTCAACTTTGAGACATGAATATTGCAGATAGTAGGGCAGGGCATATTTTTACATAATCAGACTTCTAATAATATTTTTGTTAAAATCGGAAATATTTTTCATTTTTAAACGAAACGTCCTGTATAGTAATACCCAAAAATAGGGAAAATGTTTTGAAAATCTTAGATTTTTTTATTAATTATATTAATTTTATGTTAAAAGAATATGCAACTCTTAGCGTTGCATTAAAAATAGATGTAGAGAAATAATGGAAATAATGTCTGTTACTTTTTAATTTTTCAATTGAAACGGCAAGTGGGAACAGTTTGTTTTTTACATACATTTGAATTTCAAGTTTATAGTAAAACCTAATGATTCCCACAGTCCATAGATTTTTGGCGATCTCTTTAAAACTGTGTATATTTCTCGCCACTAGAAAATGCATTAGGGGCCACTTGTTGCTTGAAGTGGTGATCCATCAACCTTATCTAGAAACGCTAGACGTATAGTAAACAAATCAGCCAGATCAATTTTGTGCTAGGTTTTTTTTCTGTGGAAAGTGTTTTTTGCAAGGAACGCATTTTAGGTCAAGGTGCTTGGCTAGGAGATAAATTTAAGGCTTTAAACATTTTAAATGTGAACCACTACAGAAAGTATTCGTCTACTCATTGAATTTTAAAACACTTAAATATTTATGAGAAACTAATTATGCTACCATTAAATACAATTGCAAATAAACAACTGAAAACAATTTCCTGGTTGATGGTTATGATAGTTGGATAACAAAGTTTGCATAAGGCGAACTGCTGCATGTTGAGACGCAGCCGGTGTGATGTAGATAACGCGAAGTAGCAGATTCAACTTTGTCTTCAGTACTTGCTACATAATATATTTATTAGTATTCCCATAAATTATGTGAGTGTTTAGAAGGTTAATATAAAACGATTACTTATTCTTCTTTTTTTCCTTCTATTAACGAAGGTTACTGATTACCTCAGCAAATCTCTATTTGCTGCAGCTTTGAGCGATCATAATGTGTCAATGTCAGTGCATTATCTCATGCTTTTGGAGTACGAATCTTGGTGTTATTCGTTGAACGTCTTTCCTCTATCTTCTTATTGAAGAATAATTTGTGCAAGCTGATTCATCCCATTTCTCATTATGTGACCAAGGTGTCCAACTTTCCTTATTTTAATTGTATTTGGTAATTCTCTATCAGTACCAATTTTATTGAGTACTTCTACGGTAGTGACGTGTAAAAGTGCTCTAACTGTGTATTTTGTTCATTAACATTGGGTTGAGAGTTCATGGTTCTATTCCCTATAGAAAAATTGATCAAAGAAAGCCAGCATCTCAGCTGTTATTACATTACGAATTCTTTAGTTGAATAAAAACCCCGGCGTGCCATCTATCCGGTTTTTAATTCCCTATTGGTAATTCAACGTTTGTTCTTAACTCGTGTTGACTTTTTTTCTAAAAGGTCATAACTTGAATCTGCCATTATAACAGTATCATCCGCATAACGAATGAATGTTCTTTACTACTTGGTCGTTAATTTTTATGCCATCAGATAATACATCCATGCAAATGATCTCCAAATAAATATTGAAAAACAAGGGCAATAAAATACAGCCTTGTCTGGCACCTTTTTGGGTGCTTTGCTTTTTGGTGCTACCAGTTGTAGTGCTTTTATTACATAAAAAGGCAGATAAAACCAAGCCCGAAAACTATAGCACAATTAGTTCCTTATCGTAAATATGTTATTATATTATTATATTTTTGATGGATTTTATTTCTGGATTTGTTCTGGTATTTATTCTTTTGTTTTTAGTAGTTCTTCCGTTTCTTTATTGAGGGAGCTATTTATTTTCCTTCTTCGGATCTTTGTTACTCGCGAGTTTCTTTAGTTTCGTGTAAAAGTGAAAACATTTGTCTTTTTTTTAATAAAGCTCTTCTATTTCTTTGCACTTCTCAGTTATATACTTTTCTTCTGCTTTGCTTAATAAGTTTGTTTAGTTTCATACATTTGTTGTGGCTTTTTTGTTTATGTGTATCCACAAGATTTAAATTTCTTCTGTCATTTACTTTTGTTACAGTGGCCTGATCATTTTTATTGTGAAGGCCTACTTGTTATCCAGGTTTGTTCTATATATTGTTATTTTGTTGGTTTTTAATTTCTTTCAATTCAATCACTACGCATTGACTTTTATTGGGTGGAGCCTTCTAACTTCAGTCAGATGAGGATTTTTTTTAGTCCAATAACGATAGTTCTGCTTATTTTGACATACCACCCATCCAACTGGAAATAGTACTCATCGCTGCAATGAATGCGTTTCAAATCGATTGCTTCCTCTCGAATTTTTTCCAATTGCTCATTAGCAAAAGTAATCTTTGATCGAAATTCACCTGTGTGAGTGACTGTTGTAATTAGATTTTATAAAGAGCATTTCCAAATCTCTGACCAATCGCTCATATTGAGACGATCTGCTTTTCTGTAGGAAGCTCTTGCACTGCCACAACGGCCTAGGAAATTGTCACAGTGACTGGTCATCCTGTCTTCGACTCATAATCAGTCACTGTTCCAATACTTTCGAAATTTCTGGCCAAACTGATTGAAACGAAAGAAAATTGTATCGTATCTCTCATGTGGCCAGGATTTTTTAAGGCATGTTCAACAACCGCTGATTTTTTGGATTGATTGAGACGTAGGTGCCGTTAGTGTTTCTTTATTATGGTGGTAATTAGGGCGCGCTGTCGCAATTATTAGGACAACCTAATAATTGTTCATTCTCCGATGTCAGCGCATGTACGTCTATTGTTCGATTCTAGTTCTATGGTAAACCACAGTAGAATTATTTATATCGAATTAAAGTGTTTAAGAAAATATGGTAATCTCTCCTTGCCGTGTCTCCATAACAAACGTGTTATTGACATGCTGGGTGACCGATTATCAAGATTCAAAAAATGTTTTATTTAGAATATTCTGAAGTTTAGTTTAATAAGTTTTCAAAATATGCAGCTTCACTAACAACAAGATGGCGCAGCCTACATTCAAAAGCCTCATTTACTTCTTGAAGGTGTGTCTCCAATGGCCGAAATTTTATTTGTTATGTCCATTTTGAAATCTTCGAGCGTCCTTAGAGACCCTTTTTAGACCCGATCCTTCAGTTATCTTCATGGCCAATTAATTCCATCATCAGCAAAATTATCGCAGTCTAGGCCTATCGCGTGGTTCAAAATTATCCAGAGGTGTGGAAAAACCTTCCGGAGTGCGATGAGGCCTCGCATCGTCCTGCATAAACCAGTAACCGTTGAGCATTTTGGCTCTCTTTGCTTCCCGTAGAAGCCCCTCATCGAGCATCAGGCAGTAATTTTGAGAGTTAACATTGTTGTCAAAGAAATGTGGTCAAAGAATCTTGTTCCCCGAAATTGCACACCGGGCGATTATTTGCTGAATTGGCAGGCTTTACAATTGCAAGGTGAGGATTTTCGGTACCCTAGTGACGCATGTTTTACTTGTTAACAAAACCTTGTAAGTAAAAATGACTTGAATTTTGTGCGGAAATATTTTCAAATGTTTTGTCAGGATTGTTTGGACGCTCCCAATGAATTTGAAATATTGGTGGCACTCTTCTATATTTTCTTATTATTTTTTAATAGGCATCTATTATTGATCACCCTGTATCTGAACCATATTGTGGGTTTTAATGATAATAGCGATTAGAAATGCCTTTTGGTAATACATTTCTTGCCAAACAAAGTAGCTGGATGTAAGGCATTGTTGAAACAGCTGCAAAATATAGGGAAAACTTGCCAAAACTGAATATTAGATCTCCTTCCTCTAGCTGAATGTTTTGAAGGTGGTTGACAAGATGTACGAAGTTCTTGATTTAATTACTATTAAGTCCAATATATGGTTACAACAGACTAGATATGCATTTGGCAGATTTTTAAATAGGGCTATCGATGACACTGACAACGGATCGTAGTGGGATAGTGGGACAGCGCCTCTAATGTTATTTTTTTCTTAATGTTTGTTTATGTCACGTAGTATCCATACCGTGGGATTGCGTTTGAGAACAGTGTAAGTTTTTGAATCGAGCAGTTCGGCCATTTTTTTGTAACCCCGTGACAGTATGGTGCTTGACTTGTAGATACTTTGGAACTATCTTCTGATCTCAACAACTCATTGAGGAAGTAAGGCTGGACAGTTGGAATTTTTTATTACGAAAGCTTTCGAATTGTGTTACCGACTGGTAAACCTATTTCTTTTGATGTATCAAAACATTGGCCTTTGAATTTATTTATGTCTTTAGGCGACTTAGCATACGTCCTGTCACTCTGTGTCGACGAATTCTTTTATTGTAAACATTTTCAAAATTTTTGTGGCCTTTATGTGTGTGGCCAGGCCACAATTCCGTTCCTAGATTTTCTTTTCCAACCATTCTTTAAAATATTTGTTAGCAAATTTTTGATAATGTGAGGCATGGAAGTTTTAAATATCTGCTTCTACCAACAAGTAGTATGTAAGACATAATGTTGTGTTTACTAAGAGGATTTTGTTTAATTCGATTACTGAGCCATCTCAACCAAACTTAGTCTTTTAGATATGACGATACTTGTTATCCCTAGTCTTATTAAAGAATTTTATAGTCTAATATCGAGAGATTGTGAAGTCTTACAGGCAATGCCGTTTTCTAGCTCACACTTAATGTAGGTTATGAAAATACGGTTCTCTTTATTACCCAACTTTATCTTAAATTAACAAAAATAGACAGTAACTTTTATCTTTAACAATTGACAATCGCAACGGTATATCAAAGATATCTGGATGCTGAATAAGACAAGGGTAGTCTTAATTTTGTAACGGCATTTATGGGAATCTTAGGCGTTATACTTCGCTGGTTGATGTTGGAACTAATTTTGCTGTGGTTGGCTCGGGTGACTAAGAACAGGTGAAATTGTCTTCAAACGTCGCTGCACTCGAGTAACGCTGGGCCCAATTTATGGAGGATTCTTACGCATGTCGGTGTATTGCGGTGGTGTATTTCTGCAGTTTGTCGGCATACTAGCAATTATACAGAATCATGCGGGTTTATTACGGCGACGACCACCCAGGCAGCAATTAAGCACGTTTGTATGGCCCCCTAAATGATATTGGTTCTGACAGTTCGCTAAAGTTCCCCGAATTGATGTTAAATGTTCATTGACGAAAGAGAATTTAAACATTTTTGAGATGCAGAGAGAGATACGGATATATGACTGACCGGATCTTAGGTTGTAGACCATTTACTGCTTCTAGTTTTTTGACTTGAATTTATGTGTATGGATTAACAGATAACCAGAATGATTTAGTAGCTCTTTTTTACTATGTAAATGTAAAAGTTTATAATACAAAAGTTAATCCAAAATGCTTGCCACTTTTTAGTCAACAGATGTAAGTAATATCTTCAGAGATAGTTTGGATTCTACATATTATAACAGAACAACTTCAGATTATTACAAGGGTAAATATTTCATGTGTGCAAGGAATGACGGATAGTTAGCCGCACGTACCATTTAATCGTTGTCATATAGCAGAAAGCAACGAGAGTAGAAATATAGCTGCTTCGAGGAAAGGTTTTCTGTGTGCAGAAGGGGTTAAATTTGCATAGTATGGAACATGCGTCATGTATTGTATCAACTAAATGTCTACAACTGGATAGAATGCTTTAAGAAGGAAAAAACAAATCGTAGCGGATGAAAGCTGACCGGCTCGCCCATCGACATCAATGAACCAACACATCCAGAAGGCGAATGCTTTGATCTAGCGCCTTCTGATTACCATATTTTCAGCCTCCCATTGCGCGATAACAAGTTCGGCTTGGATGGTGAAGTTTAGCAAGCGGTGCGGATTTGGCTTCTTTTTCTAAAAGAGGAAGAAACTCGTTAAACGACACAAGAAATGCATTATTGTGCAGAGGGCTTATGTCGAAAAGTGACATCAGTAGAAATACAGTTTTTATCTTACTTCAATTTATCATAGACTCTCAAATTATGTCTTTGCTTATGAACTACTTGACTAAGCAAGACGGAACTTGGTACATGTGAGTTTGCATTTGTTAGCCAATGAATACAATCGAAGTAATCAAAATGTATGGTAATTTTGACAAAAAATTATTAATATATTAGGCTTGTGACGTATAATCGGATGGTCATCAGGATACATTCATGATTTGCTGCAAAAAGCATGACATCAAGAGCATTCTCTATCCATATTGTGAAGAAGGGGGCGGTCAAGATGAACAAAGGATGTGCTGTAATTGAAGAGATCAGAGAAGTAGCTTATCACGCGACTCTCTACAAAGACCAAATATTGGAGCGAATCAAAGCATGCTTGTTCAAAACAAGATCATGGTTAGTTGCTGAGCTGGCTATACACGTTGATGTTTCTAAAACTAGTGTTTGGAGGATTTTGACCGAAAATTTGTCTGGTCATAAATTTGAAAATCTTTTCTCTCGTGGTTTGACAAAAGAGCAAAGACAAGCTCGAATCGTTATATGACATGGTAATCTCCTTCGGTACCATCGACCTAAGCTATTGAAGCGGACACGACTTCTACATAAATACAATTTAACTCACTGACTAGGAGAGGATGAGACTGTTCATCGAGAGCCAAGGCAAGAGTTCAGGTAGAGGAAGAGGACGTTGATTATGACAATCGATGTCAATGGGATCACTTTTTGACATCTCTGCAAAGAAAAGACTACCGTCACTCATCGAGACATACCTCGGAATGGATGGAAAAGAAGGGTGTGAAGTCCCCAATTATTTTTTTTTGATAATCCCAGACTACATAAAGCAAAGCTGATTACGTAGTATTTAATGGAAAAAAGTGGGAGACTTGAGGTCGCCCCCCATATTTATCCTGTGACTTCAACTGTTTTGCGCTTTTGAATACTCGCATATATGGGATTCGCTACGAAAATTGGGATTGAGTCATTGAAGCAATCAATAAGGCGTCATTGGAAGGTTCGCAATGGTACCTGAGCCGTTAGAAACTGTGGTTGTAAAAGAGAAGTATTGTATTTCATTGCCACCAAAAATTATCGATACAACATTTATAGTTGATGAATTATTAAAATGTTTGCTTTTACTTTCTGATTAACCTACGTATGTTCAAAATAATGTGTTCATTGTATCTAAAAATATCGTTTCGTAGTAGCCTTTGTATAAGATGCTTATATGTATATTGAATATATTTGATGCTTCCGTGATGTTAATGATGCGCGATGTTAATTGAATTGCCAAATATGCAATAACGTATATGTAAATAGCTTTTTAATCACAAAAATTTACAATAGGAATTACGAAAACTGCTTTCTTATTATTGAATTGAACTAGTAGGCGATAAGTGTTTTATGCAAATGTTATTTTCGTGGACGTACTATTGCTCGAATAATGTTATATTTAACGCGCAAACATTGATTTGTTGGATCATTTGCCATATACTCCGGACTTGGAACTCAATGACTTGTTTTTGTTTCTACAAATTGAAGATAAGAAGGAATGCGAGGAATGCGCTTTACTTCGGAAGCTGTTTGTTGGTTTTAAAAACCAGCTAAATAATGTAACTTCAAAAATAGGTAGATTTTTTTCTTTAACTGGATTTTTTGGCGCGCAGACGTACACTACTGTTTATTAAAATTGTTGCATCTTTAAAAAATTATATTATTAATATACAATCAGAAAATTATTAAGGTTGAGAACTATGTGTTTACGTCTGTCTGAGATGTGCTCGTATCGCTTCTTAGATATGAGGTCTGGGGAGAGTAGTGATATCACGTGTAGAATAGACATAAAAGTGTTCTCGGCCATTCAGATTTGGCACGTATAATTTATACGATGCATGAATGCCTCGTCGTCGATAAATGTCATATTATCAACAAGTTAGAAAATTTAAAAGAGGACTACATGAACGGGTTGTTTTTGACAAGAAACAGATCGAAGAATTGTTCGCTATAGCAGTATGGAACCGGAGTGTGGAGTAGTATGTAGGACAACCAATCCGAAGGATCGTCATCTTCAGAGGCTTGCAATTACAGACCGTAGCGCTACTTCAAGTGTCCTAGTTGGACAATGGTGGAACATTACATGGTACCGATTGTCTACATTCTCTGTTCGATGTCGATTACCGAACGACGTCCTTTCTTGTGACTACCACTGACTTCTCTGCACCGCCAACAAAGTCTGTATTGCAGACACGACTGGTATAGAATCGTTCTGTTTGATGAATTTGGATTTGGTTTAATCCGAAAGGATGGTCAGATATAAATAGTTTCTGGACGCGGAGAATGAAGTCTGCGTTTATAAAAGACATATAACGCTAATTATGGATATTGAAATATATGGAGCTATCAGTTATAACCTCTATTTGTAGAGGCAACATTACCATTTAGATCTACATTGACGCGGTTTTATAGCCTATGGTATTTCCTTTCCTTCAGAGAGTGCCCTAAGCAATCTTTCGACCACATAACGCTCGACCATGCATATAACAGATTAAAAAATTTTCAACAAAACAGGTGGAAACTCTCCCAAAATTTGCACCGATTAAAAATATTTGAAATATCATTGTACGAAAGAATTAAACCAATCCATCAAGACTGGATTCCAAGAAAAATGGAGATGGTTCCAAGAACCCAAGGTGGGGTCATACATTATTGGAATGAATGTAAATGTATAGGGATAAATGTTTTGTAAATATTATCATTTATTTATCTTACATTGCAAACTTTTAGTTGTTGATTTACACTTTTTCTTGGTGCTGCAATTTCAATAAACAACAGTGTTTATTGATTGTAATGAATAATATTTCGGGAAGAAGAAAACACTTAGGAATTAAAAATGTGTTTAAATATAGTAGGTTCAAGAATAAGGCATAAGCAATAGCATAGTATTTTTCTAATCCATTCTATCTTATTATGTTTGTGTTAGTTTAACAATAGTTCAAGTAATGCATCTAGCAGCAAAATGTCTTATTGGGTTATTTGTATTACAGGGTGTGTTAAAATGCACGGAAGCTCAGGTGATCGCCGGGCACTCGAAAGAGAGGCCTTACGCAACGTCATTGCTCAGTGGAACGCTAATCGCTTGGACCTTTTCGAGCTGTCGGAACCTAACGAGGTTGGTTGCAAAACATTCTAGATTTTGATTATATACTACATGAGAGGGACCTTTTAAAAATCTATATAAAATATGTTTTCAACATAAGTTCTATTAATTGTAAGACATTAGTTTTCTTTCGTAGCAACAAACATTCCAATTAAAAAAATTATACTTAAATTACCTTAGATAACAAAAAAAAAAAAAAATAAATAGAAAAAATAATGACACAGTTAAAAGTAATGATAAAGGCTAGGGATAAGGAAATCGTCTAAAAGGAAAAGAAGGTAAGAATTATTGAGAGGAAAAGAGAAATAGAAAGTAAATCATAAATTCGAAAAACATAAAAGATAACACAGAAGTAAAAGACTGGAAACTTAGAAAGTTAGAGAAATGACACTTCAGCAGTCTAAGGGGCGAGGAAGTCGAGCTAACAAATGAATTTGAAAGATCGGGTCTGGAAAAAACAAAAAAGAAAGGGAGTGGAATCTCGGAAACGAAAAACCGGGATGTACTAATATGGAGAGGTGTATAATATGTAAAGCTATTAAAAACACGACAATTGAATGGGAAAAAGCATCAGAAATAATCTTATTAATTGAACAAAAATACCAAACGCATGTTGAAACAGTTATTGCAACTTATCGACCAAACCAAGATGAAAATACGCAACACAAAAATAAATTCTGAGATTCGTTAAGTTTTAACAGTAGAAACAGCTAGAGGAAGAATATTTGTAGTAGGAAATATAAATCCCAAAGTAGGAAAACGAGACGATACATATAAAGTGATTGGCAATTTTGGCGAAGAAGAACAATGGACGAAGACTACTTGATTTCTGTATAATACATGACTTAATTATTACAAATATTTTCGACCAACATAAACACATTTACAAGTACACGATAGTAGAATCAATTAGAGGAGAGTTATAAATTATATAATTGTGGAAAGAGAAAACAGAAATAAAAAATACAGTTAAAAGAGGCTACGAAATAGGCAGTGATCACTATCTTTTAGTAACCAAGGCAAAATAGATATATGGAAAAGAGAACTTACTTGGAATAACGAAAGAATGTAAGTTAAGTAGAGAAACAGTTAAATCATACAAATTAAAAAATCAAGCAATAGCTAAAAGATATGAAGAAACTGTAGAGGGAGAAATAGGAAATTTTATGGAAGAAATGTGGAATATATTCAGAAACACAGTAATAGAATCAGCAAAAAATATATATGGAACAAGCAAAGAAGAGATATAAGAAACAAACTGCATAGTGGACAGAAGAAATCAAACAGCAAGCGAAAATTATGAAAAGTGAGTTGCAAAAGTACCTAAATAACAGAACAGAAATGAATAGCGACGAGTATAAGAAAGAAAGAGTAAAAGTTAAAAAGCTAGTAAGAGAATCTAAACAAAAAATATGAAAGAAATTCAAAGACACTTGAAAAAGACAGTAAAGAAAACCAAAAATTATTCTTTAAAGTCCTAAAAAGTTTTAGAAATAATAAAAAAGCAGAATTAATAATTAAAAATGAAAGAGGAGATAAATTAAGAAGCGAAACAGAAGTTGTAAAACGCTGGAATGAATACTTCTAGAAGCTGCTTGAGAACAAGAAATAGAAACGATGCAAAAATTAGACAGCGAAGCAATAAGCAGATTAGAAAATGGAATGAATATCATCCTGAAAGAACTAGTAGAAGAACAAGGCACGAGGAAGTGATACAATCACAATTGAAATGGTCAAAAACATGGGAGGGACACAAATGTTACTGAAAATATTTAATAGAGTCTGGAACGAGGAAAAAGTACCTAAAGAATAGGAAATTGGATTAACACTATCGATGTTTAAAAAGGGAGACGCGAAGAAGTGCAATAATTATAGAGATATAACCTTACTGAATAATCTAATGAAGCTGTTCAAAAAGATTATCAAAAAAAAAGACAAAGGAGGAAAGTTGAACCAATGTTATCACAAGAATAAGGTGAATTCAGAAAGAGAAGAAGTCCAGAGGATCACGTATTTACAATTAAGGAAATTATCAACATAACAACTTGTTTAGCATTTATAGATATGAAGAAAGCTTCGGTCAAGTACCAAGAACTAAAATATGGAAGTGTCTAAATGAGAAAAATATAAATAACAAGCTACTTAGAGTGATCAAAGGCATGTACATAGTGACTAGAAATAGGGTAAAATATTCCATATAAAAGAGGGAGTTAGACAAGGAAGAAGTCTAAGTCCACTGTTATTTAATGGACAAATTAATCAGAGGTGCAAAACAATGAACAAAACCTTTATACATTGGAGAAATCTTGAAAAGGTTGATATTTCCGAATGCTCCTTCGTAGACGATATGGTTTTAATAACGGGGGACGAGAAGGATTTAAAAGAAAATCTGAAAATGTGGAACGGAATTTTAATAAAAAATGGAAAAAGCTGAACAATAAAAATTAAAATAATAGTAATTGCTGAAGAAAGGAAATTGATGTTTTAGTAGACGATGAACTGATCAAGCAAATAGACAATTTCCAATACTAGGGGTAACTTTAGAAGAAACAGGAAACCAAGGAATAGAAACAAACAGAATGTAGAAAACCAATAAACTCTATTACGTTTTAAGTAGACCTTATCAACAAAAATGGAATTGCACACGAAACAAAGATGAAGGTTTACAAAACAATATACAGATCACTCCTCACCCACGGATGTGAATTGTAGGTCCTATCATGACAAGAAAAAAGTAAGATCAAAGTAGCCGAAATGAAATACTTAAGAAGAGTCAAAGGAGTATCGAAAAGAGGAAATAAGAAAATAACTAAATATCTAATCTGTAGTGCCAGCATGGTCCTGTGGTTGAGGGACGGGCTGCGATGCTGACGGACCCGGGCTCAATTCCCGGTGCTCTCTGATGCCTGGCGGGTGGCCTACTCAGTCACTAAAAATAATTGAGTACCTGCGTTCATTCGAACAAGGGGTAATAATGGCGGTCGTCTTCGGCGCGGTGCTTGCCACATCGCCCCGCATCAGAGATGGTGTGCGACGACCGGACAGAGGAGCGAACGTATGAGAGCCTTAACCTCTCAGTTCGCAGGCCGTGCTCGCACGCGGGGCGTAGAGCCTTACCATTATTATTATTATCTAATCTGTAGAAACATTTATAGAACGACGGCAAATTGACTGGTGGGTGTACTTACAAAAGATGGGCAGTCGAGCCCAGGTCGCGAAGATTTGAGAGTCAAAATGAAAAGGGAAAGGTCAAAATAAATATGGGATTGAGGTAATTGGGAAAATCCTAAAGAAGAAAGAAAAAACTTGAGCAGGGGCGAAAAGGCTGGTAGAAGATAGAAAGACTTGTAAAAAGTTTACAGTGAATCCTATGAAAGAGCCATAATCTGTATGCTCAACAAAAATAACCAGATTTTTGAATTTGAGCTTTTAAATTGATCCACCAATTATCCTTGAAAACTGGGTATTTTAGGAAAAATCTGCCGGTGGGCTGTATAGGGCCATAGTGAAGGGTGTCCTTGAAGCGAATGGAGCAAATGTTCATCTACTATTGAGAAATGACCAGTGTCTTACTAGAATTGAAAAGAAATGACTTCAGTACTGGAAATAAGTTGTCCTCATCGTACAATATTTCAGATGTTATTGGGAGTTCTAGAGAGGAAATTTCAGTCTGAAAGTCAAGACTACCATCATTTGTTATGGAGAATATCACTGACGTCAGGAAGATCTGACTGGCATATAATATACAATCAGATAGAAGAGTGTTTAGACATTCCTGTATTGGCATTCTATACCATCATATTTTAGCGAAAAATGTTTGTACCTGTTGGGTACGTCCTTAATCAAGAAACAAATGGCATGACGCACTTTGTAGAACCGCTAGATACTCGAGAATAGTAGAAGTATAAAAAAATACTGTATTCCATGGAATAAAAGGTTGTTCAGTTTTATTTGTTTAATATTTAACAATACTAAAAGTTTTAAAATTTGTCACCAATGTACATACATATCTATTAGTGACAAAAAATATAGAAATTAATTTATTTATCAAAATCAACTGCTGATCGGTAAATTAATCATTTGTAAAAGTGTTTTGCAACATGATGGTCACTTTGGGGTGTTAGTTGCTCATAAACTGTGGCTTGCAATGTCATCTTGATAAAATTTACGCCACAACCGCCCTGTTTTAATGTTTTGTCAATGTTTAAAGGAATTGTCTCCTGTGCTGAAAAACTCAATGTTATAGAGAGTTCTAGAGAGAAAGTTTCAGTTTGTCATTGTGGAGAACATTGTTGCCAAAATCCGACAGGCACGCGATCTATCGCCATTCTGAAGAACTATCCGTAAGTGAGAAAATATTGTTTTTTTCGGCTGTTTACATGCTTTAACTAATGAGCTGATGTTTAATAAGTTTGAAAATGAAAGATCTGGTTATGTTGCGATTTTTTTTTCATGGAAGCGTGTTCCGTTGAAGCTCCTAAGATACTCACTTACTTTCTATATTATCTCTTTGTTTGACTCAATGTTTTTGTTTAGGTAGGAAATTTTTGGATTTCAAAAACATGGCAATCCAAATTATCTCAATTAGATAAATAGGTGGCACAATTTCAGAAACTGACTTCACCGCTTTTTCAATAGACGGTGCGCTTTTCTCCTTTTCTAGGGCCAGTACATCCCCTGCAATCCATTGTTCGGATTGCTGTTTCGTTTCCTGTGTGTGGTGTCGAATCCAACTTTTATCCATGATCACAATGCGCTGTAGAAATTTTTTGATTTTTTCTTAAACATTTGGCCGATGTTAACAGATGTTTGTATATGAATTTTGTGCAAAGTTTTTCCATGTGTACTTTATTATGCAAAATGAAGCAAAACTCGCGCATTTTTACTGGTTTGTCGACCAAAACTATATCGTGGATTTTGTCAATGATTTCTGGAATGCTACTGTTTGTCTTTGATGCTTTATGTACCCAAAATCGAACGGTTTTACAAGAAGGATGTGAGTCACCCAGTACATGAATTTCATTTTGTGACAGGGGTGGCATTGACGTTCTACTGACATGAGCATTTACCATTACAACTTGTTTTTACAATTGAAATAATTTCTTAGAGTTATGAGGAATTCTGATATCCAGCCAGTACTTCGCATAGTAGAGCACCCTAACACTGTTATCGACAAAAACCAGCTCGCCAGTGGCATTAGATGATGTCCATAGATTTGATAAAAGAGCAACTTTCATACTGCAGGTTATTTCATAAATAATTTCGGTTTTAGTAATTAAAAAGTAAAACAAAACGAATTTTTGTTTGAAATTTCATCGGGAATGTGCTTACTATAGAAGAATATGAAGGAAGATGCGTGGTTTCCCAGCCAGTCTTCTAATTTTTAAGAGTGTGCTTAGTGATTTATTGTATTGTCATGATGATCATTCAGAGATTATCGTTTTTCGCAGTTTAAACTGGTGTAATTGTTCACAATGGACATCCTTGGAAAGTGATTAGCATTTAAGGTTTCAAAATGAATTCTATCCCACCTTACACACCGCAAATTTTGCTGAGAGATGAAGGTCTTGCTTTGTTATAGATTATTATAGATTGAAGTGTCTTTTCCTTACTGACGCACAATAGCGCTTCTCTCAAATATGAGCCCACCCTATTATCTGACCAAAAGTGGTATTCGGTTCAACCAACAAGCTGTTATCATCGATTTCCTAACGTTGAAGGTTGTGCGCCCTATCTACGAATGGATGCTGTCTATGCAACCCCCGTGTAGATGGCAATATTGTTAGGTCGTGGGTAATAAATGTAAACAAAATCCAGCCATAACAAATTTGCATGATCAGGCTCAGGAATAAAAAAAAAACATGAATCTAGAAACTAACAAAAAAGCGAGTAACGAAAATATTAATTCCCAGTTGTACGTACAAATGCATGGTAAATCTAAACAAATGTTTAAATCATCAATATTGTGTTAGCAAAGGAATTAACAAGCGACTTAGTAATGACATACTTAACGGACCGTTAGCAGGTATTTCGACTGCACAAAGAATTTTTGGGTTGTAATATATAAAAATATAATTAGTTAAATGCCGCTCGAGAGTTTATGACACAAATTACAATAAAATTAGAGGGAAAGAACGAACAGAATTATAATGCGTTTAATGCTCGATTGTACAAACGCATGTTAAATCTAAACAACGAGGCTGTTAAGTGTTGCAGAAACTATTTTGTAACTGACCGATGATACGTAACGAAGAAACTGACAAGTGACGTAGTAATGATGTACTTAACGGATCGTGAGCAGGTGTTTCGGTTGCACAAAGCATTTTTGGGTTGTGATAATCCGTTAAATGACAGATTATGAAGTTAAGCACCCTTTTACATATACAATAACAAAAAGTTAGAAGAAAACTTTTATATTTATTAGAAACTTAATTTTAATATTGCTTTTTTGATGATCTCGTATCTAGGTTTGCTGTATTATCTACCTCGGTAAAACTTTTTTTATAAATACAAGTTCTGAAGTTTCCAGTCACATTGAAACAAAACAGCAGTGGTCGTGCTTATACAAATTGTATGGTTATCTGTATGACCTTATTTTGAAAAGTAACACTGGCCTTACTCTATTAACATAAAAGCATAAAATTCAGCATCTTAAAATATTTGATAATATAACATAATAATCATATACAACCACTTTCTGCGTTCTTTACTTTCTCAGTGAGCAGCTTGATGTTGTAATTGTTGCATATTTAATTCCATGTGTATTATTTATTACCGTGCCATTTTTTTTATTATTTTTTAATACTTTGGTTTCTATAACAAAAATGACTTATAAAATAGATAATAATAAATATATAGGTTATGTTAATAATATATGAAATATATATAATATGCGCATTGGAGAAGAGGCTCAGGAAAATAGTTGAACCACAACTAGATGACACTCGGAGCGTAATTAGGCCTCGGGACACATTATGCAGAGCCTCAGGCAATTAACTAACAGATTCATAAAGTGTAATCAAGTAGCATATACGTGCTTTATAGACTTCATGAAGGCCTTTGACAGACTACCAAGACAAGCAATATGGAACATCCTCTAGAATAGAAATGTGGAAGAAGATATGATAGCGGCATTATACGAACATAGCAAAAATTACTCACGAACAAATAACGCAGCAAATGGAATGCTTTTAACTACGGAAGAAGTGAGAGAGGGAGGACTCCTCAGTCAACTGTTATGTATCATATAGAGGGACGATATATTAAAAGAGTGCAGACCACGAATGGGGAAGTTACAAGTGGGCTATAAGAATATATGGCTAAAAACATATGGTTAAAAGTTTTAAGTACCTAGGACGGATAAATGATAGCAAAGCTGACATAAACAACATAATTAGTGCCTCATCAAAACTGTATCAAGCATTAAGCAGAGCATTTGTTAATAAAAGAGAAATCTGGAAGGAAACAAAGTTACCAACATCAAAATCCGTATATGTACCGACAGTGACCTTCAGAAGTGAATCGTGGGTGACTATGAAAAGACGAGTAGGTAGAATATAGGCGATAGAGATGAAGTTCCTGCAAAGAGTGGAAGTGGTCACGGAAACAGACAAGATCACGGAAATCATGAGAAGATTAGGAGTAACATATAGGAAAATAATAGAATGGACTATAAAAAACAAGTAATAAAGGTATGTTAAGCGAAACAAATAGGGAAAAAAACAAAGAGGGAGGCCATCTAAAACATGGAATGAGGGAATTGGAAAGGTACTGTCTAAGAAAGGAACATATGGTTACAGGTGGTAGAAATAGTGCAGAATAGGGAGGAGTAAGTTTATTAAGACCAAGCTGGGGAAGTAGAATAGAAAGCTGCAATCCGCAAGAGTTACACGTACAAAAAGATCCGACTATGTATGTATGTTGTTAATAATACCATACATATCTGTAATATTTTCACATTTGGTTTGTATATAATTATTGTACTTTGATTACGAAGTAATTTTTATTACTTAAGGCAAAATTCATTAAAACAATTTACTCCTACATTAATGTGAACAAATCCAGTTTATGTTGGGGTGCATAATCTGCATTTGTCAAACTATGATTTCTGATGTTTTTCTACCAACTTTGTACGAATGCAACTGTGGTTTTTACAGTTAAATATCCTTGGCCAATTGCGAATTAAATAGCTGTGCTTGACGTTTTGTGCAACGCAATCATTTTTAATAGATTATTAATTTTAATCTATTGTCAGCAGACGGTAGCGCTGATGGGTGTTTGTGCAACCGAGTATAAGATATGCATTTTATTAAACTTCACCTGAAAGAAAGTAATAATAAGAAAAATATCCAGTACCAAGTAAATGGCGGCCTAAATTGAGCGCTGGATTAAATTTTAAACAAAACGACTTGTGTATTAATTTTATGATTGGATTTTTATTGAGTACTAAAATACATAATCCCTTATTAAATGATCACCCCGTCGATACACGTCGAATTTCATTCTTGATGTTGTCAACTGTTGTTTGTGGATTGCTGGCGTGGACCTCGGATTTCAAGAAACCTCACAAGAAGAAGTTGTACGGTGTGTTAAATCACAAATTTCTTTCTGATCAGTTGTTGTGGTAGGGAATTGGCGCAGTCGACTGTTGCTCGAGCTGTATAGCAGGTGGCACCGTTGTGATGGAACCACATTATTAGGTCCATGTTGCCCAGTGTGTGCCAAGAAATGAGGGTTGATACTAAAGTTGAACTTGCGACTAAACTGAGAATTCACTTCGCGATGCTCTAAATGAAAGACCATAAGAATGATCAGCAAATTTAAACTCTTGCGTTATTCGCATTTTGTACACATGTAAGTGCAAATACTTGATATTTGCTTACGGAACTTCTCGAAATGTCCAATTGTTGCACACAATGCCAAGCGACAGTTTGGCTAACCATGGCAATATTCTCACTGGTCTTTACTCAATGCTGATGCTTACGAAATTTTGTATCCATTATCGATCCAGTTTCATCAAATTTTTGAAATCGATCTTTAGAACATTGATTCATTTGGCTCACTATTTCGACCAAAAATTCCATGCAGTTTTCGCTCCCTCAAAATTTCCACCGCATTTTCATTGCATTTTAACAATAATAACTCGCTGTTTTTTTCGTATAGCGTTCCATATTTATTAATGACATCTGTGAAAATATTTAAAAAGGTTCCAAGTTGAAACCCAACGTTCAGTTTGGGCCGTCCTTTATAAATTACATGAAAGCAAAAAATATTTATATTTTTTCAAATTATTGTTGGTATTTCATATAATTATTTTATGGAATAATGGATATATGTTTTTAATAGAATATTAACTGACTAAAGGGACATACGGGGTGGCCCAATGAGTATCCATTGGGTCGGTCAAATCACAAATATCTTAAATTTTGCATATTTAACCTTCAAAGCGAGAATAAAGTACCCCCTAGATGAGGAATTTTTTTTATCGGTGGTTTAAAATGAAAATCTCATCTAGCATCCCATTGGGCCACCCTGTATTTATCAGCAGTCGACATATTTGAAATACGTGAACTACCATAACGAAACTAGGCAACCCTAATGTTGGACATCCCCCAAAAATTATATATAAATAAGCAAGGCACGGTTGTTTGTTTTTGTTTATTCATAGCCCTACATTTCGCACTTTTCCACTTACTCTCAGCTGTGCATTTCACAAGAGACACTTGTTCTTCGTCGTTCAATTTCCGTTAGTAGGTGGGGCATTTGGCAGAAGGAAATACGGTCCGTTGGCATTCTCTCTAGGAAGCGCCCATCTTTTATTGTTATTATTTACCCGACCATATCAGTTGTGCGCCATGTGTAGGTATCAAATTGATGCTTATATTCAGCTTATTTTTATTTGAAATATGTGTCACCCTTTATCTATACAGCAAACGATTCAAACGTAACATCATTGGAATGCGTAAATAGCTCTGTTTATCGTTCTAAGGATAAAAGGTTTGTGTTTGCGACTTAACATAACTGAATGACCTAAGAAATTCCTTGTAAGTTTTTTTTGCACCCTGCCTTTAGTCAACATAATATCAAGTTGGAAAGATAAGTAACGAACAAGGCATTAAAAATTATTCCGCTGAATTATTCTAAGGAAATAGAACTGTAATTAGCATTTTATTGTCATAACAATTTAGTCCTACTGCTTATTTGCAGTAGAATTTATTTGACAGCAAGGAAACGAATTTTCTAAAATAAATGGGCAATTTGCATACAATAAACTTAAATGGTAGTTTTATATGCAGAGAAAATCTGTTTAAAATGAAGTGATAGTCATGTGAACTGTCTGTTAAATTGGTTAAGGTTTTATTGTACAGGGTCCGACCTCTCCTTTTTGAATTGACCCCTGCGTGCAATATAGATAACGTTCGAATCGTACATCCTTGAGCAGCACAGGACATGCCATTTTAGTGTCTATCGTGGCGTGGAGTGATGAACATCGTGCGTTTTGTACCCAACTTTCCACAGGCTGGTTTAGTATTCAAACAGAAATTACCCGGTAGACCTCGTAGCGTTCGGACACCCGAGAATATCACAGCAGAGAGGCAGGCTGTTGTCACATCGCCACAACGTTCCTCCGCTAAGCCTGTTCTCGCCTTTGGGAATATCTGATCGGAGCGTGTGAAGAGTTCTACACTACGATCTCAAGTTCCACCCATACAAACTGATGGTAGTCCAGGAGCGTAAAGAATGTGACTGGTACGCCCGGCAGGCTGCCTTTGAGGACATCCTGGCAAATGTTCCAGCTAATGTTGCGCTCAATAGTGACGAAGCTCATTTTTATTCATCGATATTGGGTTCCACAAAATCTTAGAACTCCATAGGTGACCTCTTCACAGTCAGAATATAAGCGTTTAGTGTGCTGTGGTGGAATTTGGCATCATAAGGTCGTATGTTTTGAGGAAACAAAACGCGCGACGACTGTCACATGTATCCATTATGCTGCAATGTTACACAATTTTCTGGGGCCCAAACTCAACGAATATGGCAATGCACTACTGTGGTTCCAACAAGATATGTCTACCGCACACATGGCGAAATTTTTTCGGGAAGTTTCGAGACAAATATCTTCAAATATTACAGATTTTTGTTTACAACTGATATAGAATCTGAAATTATTGATTAGAAACGACATGCACAGCATTTTTGGTATGTAATATAGAAGTCGCTAAACATTGAGTTTATATGGTATAAGGATCGATTATTATGTTAAAACACGTTGATTTTTAATATTAGGATTTATTTTGTTTGTAGGAGCAGAATTTTAGTTACATTAAGCGAAAATATTTAGTAGGTATTTTTTTTAGGATTTAGAATTCCATGGGGTGATGCGCTTCTACTTCCAAGATTCTGGACAAAAAGTTGCAACCAAATGCATTCGCGTCGCTTCCGATGCGACCGTGGAAGACGTAATAGGAACATTAATAGAAAAGTTCAGGCCCGACATGCGAATGCTGTCGTTGCCGTCTTACGCGCTGTACGAGCTCCACGAGAATTGCCCCGAAAGGCGAATGGCCCCCGACGAGAAACCCTTGCTTGTTCAGTTAAATTGGCACGTCGATGATAGGGAGGGGCGGTTTTTGCTGAAGAACATCGATGAGAAAACCGTAAGTTGTTCTCACTTAATTTCTTGATGCATGTCATTTTTTCGTTTCTTCGCAGAACCATTCTATAGACTCGCATGATTCCAATGCGAGCTTTAGGCGGAAGCTGTCGAAACGCGAAAAGAAGCAGCTCAAAAAGCAGGAAAAGTTGCAACGAATGAAGAGTGAGAACGGGAAAAACAAAACTGACGGGGTGGCGGAAAAGCTTTATTCAGGTTAGATAACATTTATTTTTTCTAATTTATTGACTCTGTTATTGAGTAAGTATATTAATCATTTAAGTAATTGAAATTGTAAAACTCAATATCTTATATCTCCTTCATTTAAGATATAACAGAACAGATATTAACAAAAAAAAAAACGTTTATGCATAATTCATTTATAGAAAATTATCCTTTGCGATGTTCTCACCCAGCAATGTTTCTTTATTACTATTATTTGTTTTAATCCTTTTTTTCGACAAAATGTTTTCGGTATTCTATTCCATGTCCATGAAAAAGATAATGTTCTCACCGAGTTTCCTCTGCAAAAGATCTAATATAAACTGGACAATGGTCTTGTAATTTGTTGAGGTTACAGTCATCATCAGCTTGTTCCACATTTGTGGATAATGTAGACCGAACATCTTCCTCACATGTTTTTTTACGACTATTGGGGCAAAAGTTATGGCAACTATTTTTTTCTTCAAAGGTAAATGATGATATAAAATGTCGTACGACTCAAGGAAGCCGTGCATTCATAGTGCCTGCCCTTAATATTAGATGGCTCGGTGATGTTCTGTAATTGCACAGAGGACAATCTTAAATTAGTTGTCAGTCAACCACCGTGCAGGATGGATGTGACCCGAGTACAACAGCATTCGTATATTAAAATAGTCGTTCTCCGTGATGGAAATGCCAAAAAGTGGCACAGAAAGTTGGTAGAAGCTGTCGATAATAATGTTCTTCTACACCGAACAGTCGTGAGGTGGGTTTCAGCGAGCACGCGAAGCAACCAGCGACCGGCAACGGGCAAGACGACCTATAAGTGTGCGATCACCTGGTGGAGACCGACAAAGTATAGACACTGCTCGAGTTAGAAAGAGATAGTGGCATCGAGAAACGCACTATCTACAGGATTTTGTGGAACGATCTTCACCTGCGTAAAATCGCATTGAAGTGGATACTACATACACTTGTGGAAATTCAAAATTGGATGCGACATGCAACATGCTGTGACCACCTAACTTTCTTTCAACAATCATATCAATTATTTTCGGTTAGGGCGTATAAACAAAAGCTCAAACTGATTTAATCTTGTTCTCTGTGCAGTTATAGAACATCATAGAGCCATCTTGTATTATGGACAGGCACTATGAATGCACGGTTTCCTCGAGCCGTATCACTTTTTTTGATACCATCATTTACTTTTGAAAAAAATAGTTTCCATGACTTATGCTTCAACCCTCGTATTCATGTGTAAAGGGTAGGATGAAGAAATTATTTTAGTGTCTTCTAGTTTTCTATATTCTTCCATAGCATATCAAGTCATCACATTTTTGATTTTGCGTAGCTAATTTATTCTTCCTCGTTTTAAAATTACAGGTAAGCATCATAAATAACAATTTGTTTACAGTCCATATAAACAGAAATACTATGAAGATAATAAATTAGTTTTGGAAAAGCCTAAAAGTCACAATTGTCAATGATGTAGTATGTACACATATATACACAACAATAACTTAAGAGTAAAGTATTTGAGAAATAACAATGAACACATCCAAATGTGTTTAAAATAAAGAAAAAATGTATGTTGTCATGGAGTATTCCGAAGGATGCTTTAACTGTGCAAATAACAATGAGTTCAATAATCTGTTTCGATAGTTTCAATTTGAAGGTGATATCTTAAGTCTCTAATGTACGGGCTTTCTTTTCTTTCTGTTCTGTTTCTTATTTCTGTCAGTTCGTGTGTATAGGGTTGGTAGTTCCCCAAAAACTTCAAGTCTTTCCAAAGGTCACTGGCATGTTTACACAATGTCAAAAAATAACAAAAATACTATACACTTATAAACACTTATACATTTGATGCATAAAATTCATATACAAAGTAAGTCCGCAAAGTAATGAGGCTGATTCCAAGAAGCTCGTGTAGTCGAAGATATTTTATATATACTTATTATTCTTCAAAACAATTCCGTTGAACCTGAGTACAGTTGGCCACACGTCGAAGTTCTCCTAGAAGACTTGAACTAGAATATCTTTCAAAACGCTCCTCATAGAAACATGTACATTTTAATAACCTCAAAATTGTCTTTATTCCACTTGGTTGTGAAAAGAGGAAAAAATAAGTCAGGCAGGATTTTGAAAGTCCCATTTTATCTGCTATCAATCTAACACTCGGACGTTGATCAGAGTCCAAAATCTCTTTTACCTTAAGATGATTTGCGTATTGTTCATTAACGACGTCTCCTTTCTTTTCAAACAGCTGTCCATTTTGTAAACGATCCGCACTCTGTAAAGGCTCAAGGGCAAATGCGTTGATTTGTCAGACTCCGCCCTCTGACCTTTCTGCTTGCACTCAAAAACAGTCGCATTACTTTTCGTACGTATATTGTATATGGTTAAGTAAATAGAATGATAACCCGAATGATAAAAACCGTATAGATAAACTAAATTTAATTAGGGTAACACTTGTTATTAATGGTGGTGTAATCAGTAACTAACAAAATAAGTTTTAGAGCCTCTTAAATAAGCACTTGTTTGTGTGACTTGCTATTTTATCGATAGTAATTAGTAATTTATAAGTATTGCTTACAAAATTAGTATTTTTGAAAACAATTAAATTCCATCATTTAATTTATATTAGAAAAATACAAGTTTGATTCGTAAATAACAAGACTGAATCAGAAAGTAAAAGCAATTTTCAAATTGCGGTGTAAAACAAAAGAGTGGCGTTGACGGGCAACACCATATGTGCGTAAGCCAACCGTGCGCGAACCAACGTTCGGTCATATCGCAGAGAACAATGAGGGTAGAAATATGGCGGCTCCACTAAGTTTTCTGTGGCTAGGAGAAGTTAAATTTGCGGAAATTGATTTCCGGATCTGTTGGTATAATATAGAGCACGCAACATGATCAACGAAAGATTTATGAGTAGATAAAACGCTCTAAGAAGGATAAGCTTCCGCAAGCGTTGTTAACGTGGCTTCATGAGCAACTGAAAAACTTTCTTACAAAAGGATGACAAAGTTAAATGATACCAGAAGTGTATCACTGTACTTATAATTAGTATTTCCATAAATATTGTTACAAAATCAGGTTACCATTGCTTTACACTACCTCCAGATATTCATAACTTTGATTATTGTTACGATAGTAAATGTTAAAGGTTGAATTTTGTTTTTGGCAAATTATTTTTGTTGTTTAACGATAGAGTGGGGCGATTACTATTTTATTATTTAGGACTAGCTCCTTTAAGAGATATACAGAACATTTGCTAGCAGATGCTTTAAATGAAGGTATGAAACAAACAACAAAGAGGTTGTTGGCTGAAAATTTACATCTTTAGATAAAAAAAATGTTTACTGTAAAACAATCTTTTAACAAATAAAATGACAGAGTGTATACTAGGTTATTAAAAAAAGAAGATTGTCTTGGTTATTGTTCAAAGAGTTCAGCATTCGTAATGGTTTTGAGGGAAGTCTGTTGTAACTCAGTAATCCTTTTATATGAAAACTCGCAAAGAAATAATATTGCTCTTTAAATTTTATACGCGTATTTGTTCTAGTAAATCATTTTAGTCTTTATGTGACAATTTCTATACAATTTCACTATAGTTTTTCGTTTCCAAACGATGGTAAGGTCATCTTGTTCATTAATAAACGCGCCCCCTTCCTATATATTTACCTAACAAATGGATATGCCTTATGTTCTAAAAATGTAGGGGATCAGATAAGAGAGAGGAAAAATATAGTAGTAAATATATATATTGAATTTTGGTTAGATTTGCCTCAAAATTTAAAATACTTGTTGTTTGATACCTCCTTGGATCTGCACATTTGCAGATACATCGTAAAACATAAAATTAAATACTGCCAAAGCTTATTGGGAAGTTTGTATGTATTGATTCGTGTGCAATTCGGGGTACTCGATATGTTATTTGAGAAATGCACGCTTTCTTCTGAAGTTATTGTTGAATAATGATATATTAGTACTCTAAGTTTAGTCAAATTATGTGAAGCTTTCCAATGTAATTAATTGTACTAATTTTACTTTCTGAAATACCTTAGGATGTCTCACCTATATGATATAAAGGTAACTACATTACTAGGAAACATCTATGGGCGTTTTATCTTTAAAAGTATTGCAAAGTATATTCTTTTAAGATGATCGACTATTTGAAATCGCTTCTATTGTGGTTATCTAATTTAATATCTAGCAGTGCTGCATTTGTTTAGGATCATGAATAAGGACTTTGCTGCTCCAAGTATATCATCTGTTGTGTGGAAACGCTTTCCTCTCCATTGTTTTTTAGTTAGCAGAATAGATTGAGTCGCAAGTTTTTTCACATCCACTGTACTTGACAAGTCTTTTACAGAAGCAATAGTGTAGCAGCGGTTATCATAATTGTTATTTTAAATACTTAAATACATCTAATAGCCTTCGAATTTACAGTGTAGTTCTAAGTTCTATCTGCACGATAGAGTATTGTATGCATTCTGTATATCACAACTATGAGCATCACTTTTATTTCCTACATTTTTGTTGGATGGGTGCTGCCATTAAGTTAACTGTTCTTGTGTTGTTAGGCAATTGCCAGCATTTTGTCCATTATTATAACGGACATTCTCGGAAGAGAAATCTTGGAAGTTTTAGATTTCTCTTTGGAAGTATAATAGTGCAACGAATATTGGTTATTAATGATTATGAATTTTAGTTACATGAAGCAGGAATTTCGGTTTTTATGAAGATTTTTAGGTGTTTGTCTATCCGTGTCATAAAACTGAGATTTTTATAATAGACGAATTTGGGAGAAAAACAAAATAAAAAAAACTTTTTATTTCAACTTCGTTAAGTTTTCTAGTTTGGTTATGATGTGGTTCATTTGGTTTGGACGTAAAGAATACCCGACATGCTGCATCGACTTGTTCAACATTACGAAATCCTGTCCTCTCCACTTAATCTGAATCTATGTGTTGATATATTATCATATTGAAGTAGTACTCGCCTTCTGTACATGAATGAAGGTTATTGTTGACTGCATAGCTCGGTACTAACAGCTATGCTATCTGGAATAAGCTCAAAATGCTCAAAATTTTATACTCAACATAACTTTTTTTAAAGCGATCTTCTCAAATAGGCTTCTCTTCTGATTGACAAAAAAAATTTACGTCTTATCTGAGATTACAATTCAACACAAAAGACAATTATCAGTAGCCAAGTGTTGTCATCATGTAATCTATATGCTTTCTCAGTTGATGAAGGTGATGTTGCAGAATAGTATGGATTGCTGTAGCAGACGAGACTAGGTGTTCTGACCTCAGAGCGTTTTTCAGACTAAAGTTTTTTTTTCTAGAATGCCTAATACCACCTGAGTATAGTCGTACGGTGAGAGCATTTCTTCAGAACACTGACCAACACTGAAACAGCGTGCAAAGTTTTGGTACCAGATTATCTGGTATTTAGTTTTTGGTCAAGTTAATATTGCAAGCTGTACTATCACAGTTCAACAGCAACTAACAGTTAGAGCTGGTCCTGTTGGCTGCAGTGAAGCTTAGAACTTGGCACAACGAGAAAGCGAATAAAAATTACGTTCATATTTTGACTGGTTGCTATAGCTCCCATTGTACAGACAGTAAGGTTTGTTTTTTTAAAATATGATTAAGGAGTGTAATGTGTTTTTAAATAATATAATTAATTTTTTGTTTTGTTTAGTTTTTTTTCTGTTGAATATATGTTTGGAATTATAATAAGAGTGTAAATTTTAATTGTTATTTAAATTTGTTTAGTATTGTTTTAATGTGCCATTTTGTATTATTAGGTTTAAAAATTTATGATAAATTATGAAAACTTTTTGATTATTCTTGGTAAAATTTCAAAATGAATTTTCTGAACGAGAGACCTGGAATTGTGTTCCCTAATGAAATGCAGAGACAAAACTCGTACATAAATCTATTGGAAGGTCGCGTTAGCAACAATGTATTGGCATCAAATTTGCGCCTGTAAGTCTGCAACAGCCATTCTGCGGATGTGCTGCAGATAGTCTACATCACACATTTTGAACTGATTTGCCATCTTTACTCTTCCTTAATAACAAATGGGTACAGTCATTCCTGCACGTCATTTCTGAGAATACAGACAGGATGTGTGTTAGTCATAGAAGCAAACTTCAGGAGGTGATTCCTAATAGGAAAATGCGTAAACAAGTTTTTATTGATGCATGTCCGGAAATCCACAGCGAGTCAACGATATTGGAACATTACATTTTCTTTTTGACAACTTTAACGTAGCCTCAATACAGGTAAAATCCGGTGACCGGGTAGATCCATCCATCTGGTCCAATTCATCTGTGTGGAAAGACATTATTGAGCTCTACCATGCATCAGTCACATAACATGTCATACTGGGTAATGGCATAACTTCAAAACATAAAAGCAAATAAATTGGGTCGTTGAGATATTGTAGAAGAACGAATGGTCCAACTAAGTAATCACCAATAATCCCAGTCCAAAAATTACTTGGAGACTCTGCTTAATTCACAGATGGCCGTTAAGTATGATGTTATCCCTACCAAAGGATTATTTTATCTATAAAGAAGATGGACGACAGAAATCCTATAATGGTAGTGGCGTATAGCAAAAACTAATGATAGAACCGTTCTGCTGAAAGAAAATTTGCTCATGTTAGTGTTCTCGTATAGAATCCTCAACAGAGTTACATAGCATACATCATACTGGAGCTTGTACTGGGATTACTCGCAATATTTTGTAGAATACGTTCTTTCAACTTAAGTGTATATAAACAAGGAAACTGTTACAAAAAATTATGTTTAGGTTTCCGGTCTGTAAGGGTTGATTTTCTGGTCAACCATTTTAATTTGCTTATCAATATGTGTATCTATGCTGATTCCTCATATGAATAACCGTCTATTTAACAGCATTTCAAAATACACGTCCTCTTAGGAACAGATCTATAAGTAAAAAGAAACCTATACACTCACTGTGATATGATTAATCTTATGGAGACTAACGTAATGAAATACAGTATTGCCGTCTATTATGAAACACATAGATCTTCACACATTTCCATATGAACTGTTTCTTTTGTTATCAGGAATTAGCTTCTGAAGTTTGTCCACATAGTTAATATTCATCCTGTATATTTACCAATGCTATAGTAACGCTGTAGAGCTTACATCCGGGGTTTTAGAGAATAAGAAACTAAGAAATAAAAAATTAACTTAAAAGAATGAACTATTGGATAACCAATATGAAGAGGCCAGACACCTAAGAAAGGCGAAAGACTTATAAATACAAATATAATATATATACTTTAAAATTTGAATAGGCAATTGTCTTAATCTTAGAATCGTAGAATTCAACACAATGAACAATTGTTACACTGAATTAGTATTTCACTCAAGACTCGTTTAGTTTACTGAAAGTACACTGAGAACAGATTATATAAACAAAGCGGCACGAAATGTGAAATCACGCAAGCAACTTTTTACGTTAAATTATATTTTTCTTTATATTTGATATGAGATTTATTAGTCAGTTAGTGCACGATTGCGTTACTGAAGCTTGTATTTCTATCAAATAAAGTAAAAATTGAAAATAATAAAATGTAGGCCGTCAACATTTATTTGAAGTATTGATTTTTAAAGATTTGTTATGTTTAAATTTCATCTTATGTATCTATTAAAATAGTTCAATCTTGTCAGTCTTAAAAGTGTCATCGAGTATTTAAATGCAGTAAAGATTAATTTGTAATAATACAATTAAATTGTTTTACATTTACTGTATGTTTCAATTACTTCAAATTTGTATAATCCGTGTATTTTTGCAGAATTACCTGAAACGTCATTTACAAGGTCAATATCCAATCCAGAAGCCGTGATGCGTAGAAGGAGGCAGCAAAAATTAGAGCGAAAATTGCAACAGTTTAGGTCGAAAGATGGCGGTCCTGATACAGGTATAAGATACAACTATTAACATTTTTACAATCACTTATATCTGAATGTTTTAGGTGGTACACTGAAGATCTACGGGGAAGCTCTCTGTAGGGACGTACCATACAAGACTCTTCTTCTGTCAGTAAGGGATACAGCCGGTGCCGTCGTACGGGAAATGCTGGACAAGTATGGCTTGCACAAAGCAGATCCTTCACATTGGTGTTTGGTGCAAGTAACTTCTTCAGCAGGCTCAGCGGACTCTGAATATGTCTTGGATGACGACGAATGTCCCCTTTCAATATTAATGACTTCACCAAATACTAGTAAGTAGATTTGCATGCATTATGTTCTTTTATATAATAGTAAAGAATGGCCCGAATTTAAAGCTGAATTTAAATTTTAAATAAAATTACTTTTGAATTGATTTTATTACCTGTTTTACTTAAAATTTAATTCTGGTTGATTTTGTATCACCTTGGGAAACGTTATGTTTTGACTACATTAACTTTGGGAGATGGATGACTTACTTTTTGGTAATATATTTAAACATATATTAGTCAATTTGTTTGTATAATTGTAGTTATTTTGGTATTTTTAACTATGTTAAACTTATATGTATATCATAATGTGAATTCTAGAAAACAAAAAGCTTTTGGTAATGCCACTGATAAGAAATCAATGCAATGGCTTATTAACTGCTAATGGCTATAATAAAAATGAGTCGTTCCTGTTACCTTATGTCATATTTGATCAGAGTTGTCAATTGTTTAAGATGCGTTTTTTATAATATATTTGCATGGAGGTGCCATTAAATTATGAGCTTTGATATTGAAAAATTAATCATTCTACTAACAGAGTAATTACCTTTTATACCAATTTTTATTGTTGTTTTTTTGTCTACCTTCAGTTGTTTTATGTTAATATAACAAAGTCCCCAGGCATTGAAATACTGGTGATAATGTATTTTGAAAACAATGACCTTTGGTGTATAGCAAATAATAATTTATTTTAATTTCTATTGATTAACATCTTTTGTTGACGCAGTTTCTTTCTATAAATGTATTTTTATTAATTTAATATGTTTACGTCTTTTTTAGTATTTTTAATGTATTATTAATGCACAAAGAAGAGTTTGTGATTTTTCAATACGCGTTAGGTGAAGTAATGAAGTAAACAGAGGGGTATTAACTTGTAGAAATGTTCAGATGGTAACTCAGTTACTTCACACTATACAATTTTGGAATGATATTTTACAGTTTCAACAACCCAAATGACCTTTTGTTGTATCTTATGATACTATGCATGTGTGTGCGTGGGGGGGTGGGGGTGGGGTAAATGCCAAACAGAGCAATGTCAAGCTGTAGAAGTGTGGTCTAAAATGACGTAATTCTGTATTTGTCCTTTGACAAACATTGTTCTACCCAAATAGACAAACTTTGACAAAATTGCTTACTCTATAAAAGTTTACCATACAGTAGCTCATAATAACTGAAAAAATTAACAGGGGGATCAAATAAATTCAAAAACGTTTTGTTTGATTGTGTAATATAAACAATTACAATATAAAAATACTACAAGTTCTGTACACTGGCAGGACAGGCCAAATTCAGATGGTAGTGAAACCTTAGTGTAATTTAAAATATACAAAAATAGAGACATTTCAAATGCAGTATCCAAGAAACCATTGAACACTAGCCACATATAAAGAAAACCTATATCAAAATGATTGGAAATACAAGAAAATATTAACATTTGAATACAATAAGGTGCAAAAAAATATTTGTAAATTAGCTGATTTCCACACAACCCTGGAGGTACAGCTATTTTGTGCGTTTTTTTTTAAGTGCTATCCCCAGTAGGCCTAATGCACTTCGGAAAGGAGCAAGGAGTAAACAAGACCAATCAGTCGTTTCTTTATAGCCACTAGGCAACCATTTCAGCACTGCTTATACCTAACCCTTTGAGAACATCGACCTCCTTTGTAGAGAGGGATTACGAACGTTCAGGGTTGATACACTCCCACACAAGTGGTACCGGTCGTGAAGAGACGGTCGATCGACCAATCAAAGTCTAAATTGAGGAACAGGAATCGGAGTGCAGGTAGCAGGGCGGTTACCAGGCAATTATGATATGTAAATGTATAATTTGAGTCTAACTTGACGTTCAGAACCCTTAACTGCGGAGATGTTGATGAGACCACTCTAGCCGCTAAGAAACTATTTCGGCACTGGTTCTATTTAATCCCTAATGAATACAAACTGTCTTTGTAAAGAGTAATTACAAACATTTAGCGTTGTTACACTCCCACGCGATGGGTACCTGTCGGATGAAACTATCGACTAACTGATAGAGGACTATATTTAGGGATGTAACAATAATTTTGAAATCTAAACAGCATTTCGATAATGCAACTAATTATTCGCGTATTATAATTGGATTGTAGACCGCCCAGTTAATAGCGATTGATTAAAATTTAAAGCTGTAAAACCCTACATTACATAAAAAAAAACTTAACGGGGCCGATTGGTTGGTTTTTTGAAACCATTAGACGACCAATTCTGGACTAATTATACCTAAACCCTTAGCTGATATTGACTCTCTTTTGCAGAGAGAGGAGTCGACTAACTGATATAGATTTAGAAGCGAAATATGAAACGGCTTTTGGAATCCAAAGAACGTTTCGATAGTGCAGCAAATTCTGCACGTAGTAGAATCGGGTTGTAAATAGGAAATCGGCCAGTTCGAGCAGACTAATTCGAATTTGGAACTGGGACTTCTTAATTAGGTAGAAAAAGATGGCGGAGATAATAGTTTGGTTCTTTCACGGCCATCATTTCTGCGCTCCTTGTACTTAACCCTGAATAGACTTTGACCTTCTTTGCAGAGAGGAATTAATAACGTTTAGGATTGATTCACTTCCATGCGAGTGGTACCTGTCGTGGAGAAAAGGGTCGACTAACTGATGGGGAATGTGGGAAAACATTTGAAATTGAAAAAGAAATTGAAGCTGGAAGCTCCTAATCACATGGAAAAAGATAACGGGACCAATCGGTTGGTTCTTTAACATCCACTAGGAGACCGTACTGCTGCACTGCTTATACCTAACCCTTGGCGAACGCCGACCTCTTTTGTAGAGAGGGATTATGAACGTTCAGGGTTGATACACTCCCACCTAAGTGGTACCGGTCGTACAGAGACGGTCGCCCAACCGATAAAGGGTCCAGATGGGGGCATGCGAGAAAACTCGCAAAATTGAAAAAGCGTTTCGATAACGCAGTGAATCATTATGGTAGAAGTGGGTTGTGGATAATGGACCGGCCAGTTCGGGCACATTGATTCGAGTTTGGAGCTTGAAGTTTCCGATTACATAGAGAAAAAGTCAACGGAACTGATTGGTTGGTTCCTTTACAGCCATTGGGAGAACATTTCTGCACTGCTTATACCTTTAACTGATTTTGACCTCTTTTACAGGGGGAACTTATTTATTACCACGTGAGTGGTGGTGCTTGTAGAACAATCGATTAAGGTCCACAGATTAAAAAAGTCTTTGATTAATACAATCTTCGGGTAGTAGAATTGGGTTGTAGATATTAAACCAGCCAGTTCAGGTAAATTGATCGAATTTGGAGCTGGAAAAAGATAACGGGACCAATCGGTTGGTTCTTTAACATCCACTAGGAGACCGTACTGCTGCACTGCTTATACCTAACCCTTGGCGAACGCCGACCTCTTTTGTAGAGAGGGATTACGAACGTTCAGGGTTGATACACTCCCACCTAAGTGGTACCGGTCGTACAGAGACGGTCGCCCAACCGATAAAGGGTCCAGATGGGGGCATGCGAGAAAACTCGCAAAATTGAAAAAGCGTTTCGATAACGCAGTGAATCATTATAGTAGAACTGGGTTGTGGATAATGAACCGGCCAGTTCGGGCAGATTTATTTGAGTTTGGAGCTAGGAGCTTATGATTATATAAAAAAAGGTAACGGAACCGATTGGTTGGTTATTTTACAGATGTTGAAGAAAATTTCTTCACTGCTTATACTTGACCCTTAGCTGACCAAGATCTCTATGCAGAGAGAACTTGAAAAGTTTTAAACTTAATACACACCCACAAAAGTGGTACCTGTAGACTAACTAATAGAGTTCCAGATAGCACGATAAGAAGCAACCTTTGGAATCCAAAAAGCGTTTCATTGATCTAGTGAATTGTGCGCGTATTGCAATTGACATGCAGATAGTAGCATCGCATAATTTGGGCCGATCGATTCGAATGTGGGGTTGAAAGCTATGTAATAATGAAACCAATTGGTTCATTTTTTCAGCGGAAGTTGATCTATTTAGTAGAACGGAATTACAAACGTTTAGGGTTGATACGCTACCGCGCGAGTGGTATTTATCTTAACTAAATGATCAACTAATAGAAGTTCAAATGGGAGAATACTAAAAAAAAATTTTTGGAATCCCAAAAGCGTTTCGGCAATGCAATAAAATTAGGTTGCAAATAACTAAACAACTTGTCGGGCTATTGAGGTACCGTTTATAACCGAGCTGCAATATGTGGTACAAGCCACATTATTCTTCCGATTAAAACCTTGTAAAAAGTTTTATTTCTTTTTCTTCTATGCACATGTTTGATATACAACTGCCGTTATAAGTAACCCATGCATACCATCAATTATGAAAAATATTTGTGTAGCGCTACACAATTACCTATCTTTATTGCAAATCATTCCCAACAATTGAAGATTTCAACATTCACTTTGCATAATATTTTTGTAAATTTTGTCGTTCTCTCCAATAACGTCAATCGCGAAAAAACTATTGGTTCCGAAAGTGAAGGAATAATTTGCAGCATTCGTTTATATCATGCTTTCCCATTATTAGTAAAAAAGTGGAAAAAGGACTTACCAATTGATAAAAATTCATCATTGGCGGACACCTAATCCATAGCAAACATTAATTTTCTAATAGGTCGGGAAAAGGGATGTTTACTCACCATCTCCACAACCAGGGCGCGCATGAAATCACCCGATCCGCTGGTGGCTCGAAGATTAACGTATAGTGCGAAACACCAAAACCTTTGTCCAAAAATTGTTTATATTTTAGTGAAAACAAATCGCGTCCGCTCGCGCGCGCTGGTATCGGCAACTGACAGAAAATCTGCTATGCAGCTAACTTTTAAATAAAAAGTTAAGTTCGTTTTCTTGCACACGAGACCAAGGATATCGCGAAGAAAAACTACGCCTGTGTTATCGCGCAGGTAATGATCGACTAATAATTTTTGCTTCTATAACATTAGGCATGGTAATGGTATTATGTATAATAATAATAATGGTAAGGCTGTACGCCCCGCGTGGGGCCACAGCCTGCGAAATGAGAGGTTAAGGATCTCATACGTTCGTTCTCTCTGCCCGGTCGTCGCACACCATCTCTGAGGCGGGCCGATGTGGCAAGCACCGCGCGCTTAAGACGACCGCCATTATTACCCCTTGTTCGAATGAACGCAGGTACTTAATTATTTTTAGTGACTGAGTAGGCCACCCCCCAGGCATCAGAGAGCACCAGGAATTGAACCCGGGTCCGTCAGCATCGCAGCCCGTCCCTCAACCACGGGACCACGCTGGCATTGGTATTATGTATAGATTTACTTAATTTTTTAAGCCATTAACTATTTATTTGACTACTTAAATTGGAAAAACAGCATCCTGCATTAACTACAAACTACCCAACGTCTCAATATAGCTCTTTCGGTTCAGAAGTTATCATGAAAAACCGACAATTTGCTTGATATTCCAGTTTCAACCCTCCTTCTGGGGATAAATAAATGATAGCAAACCACGGGTTTACTTTTGAACTTCCTCTGATAGAGGAGTTTCGTGAACCGCATATTTTAAGGTACTCAACAGTGAAAAAGGAATCCTTCTGTTTCTTACAGTACTCGAGACTTTGATCATGAAGGAGTGGGAATAGGGAATTGGTCTATTCGACATCCATACCCTGCGTTAGGCCGAAGTGTCTAATGATAATAGTCCTGATCAAAAAAAAGTTGATTGAAATGACGTCAGTCTTATTATTATAGTTTATTACTAGGGAAGGCATATACTACTACTATTACTATTATATTTTTTTAATTTACTTCAAAAGCAGCCTGCAATACCTTGCATCTAATTGGTGAATTGCCGCTAAACGAATGATTGGAGGAAAACGTATGTTACTTCAAATGCATCCCTTATTATGGTGCACACATAACATTGTAAACACTCTGTATAATACGCGTTTCGTTTTTGTCTTCTCAAAATTTTACTTTTTCCGTTTTATGTAACGATGAAAGACCGAAGACACGGATTATCAAACGTTTATATAACATTTTACGCCGTAACGTAAGGCATAGTGCGACCTTGCACTAAGGCATCTAGCAGCGAAAACAGATGGCATTATCAAGAATGCGATACTATTTTTTATTAGATAAATAGTTGGGTAATTGGTTAGTAGTTATGATTATACTACGAAAACTTAAATCCGCAATTGAAACAAAAGCGAGGTCTTTTATATTTTGAGGCAAAATATTGAAATGCCGTTGCCAACATCTTTTCTAGGAAGTTCTGTAGGTAGTCTATGTGCTTTGTACTTTCTGCATTATTCGCTGAATAAATTATGTTATTATAAAACATATCCCCAGGCTGAAATTGTTATAAAATTTTCGAAAATGTTGCTAGAAAAACTCTGCTGCGGGTTTGACCGGAAAAAAATACGGGGTGTGCCAAAAACGGGTTCGAACAAGTTTCTTTCACTCGGCAACCTCCCTAGCGGATTTTTGATATGGTATGAAAATCCTGAGAGGGTTCCTCCATGCAAAGTTTAATTAACAAACTGATTAATAACGGCTCGGCCGGGGCTCGGGTGCGAAACCATTTTTGCAATTATCGATTTCTGCTTAAGATCAAAATGTAGATCAATATGTTGGGAGTAAAAAAACGCGTAACAACCTATGCATTTTCTCCTCTCCTTCCTGGACGAAAATGGCCCTGAATGATAAAAAATGTAGTGAATTTTTACATATGCAATTAAGCTTCTACATCTTTTTAAGGTCTCTCGTAATGTTACTTGATTCCAATCTTTTATCCCAAGCTACTATTCCGCAAGTGGTAACCGGGGTAACATTTCAGGTTTTATCTTCATTTAACCACTGCTAGCTTTCTGTAGATCTTGCTTGGTTATCCCTATATAAGTTAATTTTCTCTACATCTACATAGTCTAATAGTCATAATCATAGTTTCACAGTCTCGCCGTCAGCTTCACATTCACCGTCATATACACACACACAGATATATATATATATATATATATATATATATATATATATATATATATATATATATATATATATATACACATACACTTATATATTGACAAGTAATGGTGTAACAAGCTGCTACATAAAAGGCAGCAGTAGTAAAGATTGCTACCGAAAGTACTTAACACATGCATTCTCTATAGTAGCAAAGCGTAGCTAGCTGGATTTTCTAGTAGTTATTACCTACTGTTCTTTGGTTTTAGGCTTCTATACATTAAAATGAGAAGCCTTATGTAGAGAATAATGACGTCTGTCTGTCGGTCTGTCCGTCCTTTTCTTTTTCAACTTTGGGTCAAGGCAGCTTCCAAGATGGAGGCAAGTTTCTATTTCTGTCATTTCTGAGATCTGTCAAGCCTTATAACTTTTGATCTGTGATAGATAGATAAAGAAATAACGTTTTCAGTATTCAACTAAGGACCATAAGTCAAGTCCAGAAACCAAAAATCAGCCTGATCGGAAAATCTCGAGACCGGGTTGACCGAAAGTGGCCGTAAATTTTTGTTTATGTATAGAAGCCCCAGACATCTGTGGAACCGGAGTTCCACGTCCGTACTTGTTTAGTATTGGAATAACCTTTGTTCTTTCCCCATCATTAGACGTTTTTTTTGTGCCCCATATCTTCTTTACAAGGTTAGACATAGTTTCTTGTAATTCCTCTCTCTTTTTTAACATTTCTGCACATGTATTATTACTTTATTATTTCTGGTAGAACCAGTTCCATGTGTATTTATTGTTAACTTATTGTGCTGGGCGTTACCTTATTCATTTTTTATTCCTCTTCTGGAATGTCTTAGCTGTTCCTTTTGTTCTTGTATTTTTTGTTAAAATATTTTTCATTTTGTTAATTCATTGTTTTCCCCCTATATATTCACTGCTTTTATTGGAAGCTTATTGTAGATATTTAAATCCTGTTTTATTTTTGATTGTAAGTACCATCATTCTAGCTTCTCTTGTTTAATATTGTTTCTTTTTATTTCCCATAAAACTATTATTTGGACATTTTTATTACTTTATACTTTGACAATTACTTGATGTTTTCGTTTTCGTTTCTAAGGTGTTCGAAATCTTCTTCCATGACGTGACTTCTATGTTTTGTATTTATTGTTTATTTAACATTTCTATTCGAATGCATTGAAAGATATTTTCATTTTTAAACATATCCATTAGAAGAAACTTCAAGTATAAAGCAATGGTGAACAATAGATCATTTTAGAGGTTAGGTGTGGGCTTTTATATGAAAATTTAGAACTTTTTTTATTTTGACAAATTTTGTACGTATGAATAAATGTAAAAATGCAATATTTAACATGTACATAAAAATATACGTCATATATAACTTGAAAGTAAAAACAGTACATTATCTCAAAAAGGCGATCGTATTTTCAAAAGAGGGATGGTTGGTGACTACTCTATAGTTGCTATTTCTTACATGTCATGCGAAAGAGCCTTTTTTGAACCAAGTCTTAACAGGCGATGAAAGATGAATTCTGTATAATAAAAATGAGAAAAAGACAGGACAAAGTGAAAGTGCAGGAGTACCAAAAAACTGGTTTACATTCAATGACAATATTGCTGTGTTTGCTAGGTTGGTAGGAAAACTATTTTCTTTGAAGTCTTCCCACTTTGCGAAAGAGAAACAGGCACTGTGAGGAAGTTACGTCATCCTCCATTATGACAAGGTTGGATTGGAAGAGTTAAAATGGGAAATTTACCAGCACCTACCATATTATCCAAACTTTGCTCCTTTAGATTTGCATCTGCCCCAGTCTTTGTAGAGATGTTTGAATGACAAGAAGTTGGGTTTTCCTGAATCTATCGAAAACTATATCATGGTCTTCTTCAGATCATGGATTTTTTCTTCGTAGTTTTTGGAGGATAACCATGGGTTTTTTTAAATGTAATTAAGTGTGAGAAATTTGACCTCCCTGCCTTAAGAATCTATGTATGTTAACTTCCTATGTCCTTGTGTAGCTGTACTATTAAGATAGCATTTTTATAGATATCTGTAACATTTTGAATCAGGATTCCAATAACTTGCAAATTATTACTACAGCTAAAATGCTTCCTATACCTGGCTTGCTGCTTCAGCTGTTAGAAGTCAAGTTTATTGATTAAGCGAATGGTTAGTATGATTAGAAAACGCTTCTAGAAGTATAAAAGCAAGCTTAGAGGTCTATAGTCATCTAAATTTGATACATTCCCCTTTTTATATACCACCACACTGGTGGTGCCAAGTGGTTAGAACGTTTGAGTGCGGCCTGGACGGATCTGGGTTCGATTTTGGACTCATATGATTGGCGAGTGGCTTATTTACCAGAAATAATTGAGTACCTGCGTTAATTTTGAACAAGAGATAATAATGGCAGTCGTTTAAGACGCAGTGCTTGCCACATCCCCCCGCATCAGAGATTGTGCACGACCACCGGACAGAAAAAGCGAACATATGAGTGCCACCACCCACTCCTTTTTGTATAAGTGAATAGCTATTGCTTCATTCCAAGTTATTTAGAATATTTTCTGTGAGGGCAGAGGTAAAATAGTCGCTGTAATTCCTTTAGCATTCATATTTACATTTTATCGTCTACAAATAATCCATCGTTTCAGAACCTTTCTTTCTTTTCAAGTTTTTAAGGGTTAGCTCTATTTCATCTTTTGTAATTTCAGCGATCTCTTCGTAGTGAACATTCATTATTGTGCGTGTTTTTGTTTGTATATTCGGATTAGAATGTTTTGTTTTATAGAGTTCTTTGTAATATGTCTTTCTTATTTGAAGAAATTTGTTTTTATCAGTAGTTTTAGTAGTACGTCTTCTTTTCTTTTTTCTTAGAGTTGATATATGATTTATATTTTTTTATAGTAAAGTTAAACATCCTATATTCTCTTGAGTTTCTTTCTTCGATCCTGAAATTACCTATTTTTTTTGTACCTCTTGTTATACACTCACTTTTGCATAAAAGTCGCCGATTATGTCTATTGCATTATTCCTCTATATTTTTTGTTGTATATTCGTAAACAATTTCTGTAACCTCATCGTCATTAGCATTGGTCGCCCGCACACTTGTAGTATTTTTAGGGTATATCACTAGATAAATCAAGAATTATATATAAAGAGTTGTCCAAATTAAATTCCAGATTTAAATTTAAAATAAAATAACATTTATGATTGGAATGTTATTGAGCATTGAAGTATGCCCAATTCCTCTACTGGAGAGCGATCAGAGTAGGAAAAAACTGAGATGGAATGTAGGCATATGAAAAAAGGAACAAGTCCAAAAAGACTATGCAAGAGAAAAGAGAGAACTGATGAAGGATAGGGGAAGTAGTGCAAATGTGGACGAAGAATGGTTTAAAGAGCATAGAAAAATTAGGAGACAAACAACAAAATGATAAAGATTCGTTCCGTGCAGAGTGCGAAGTGGTAAAGGAAAGAAAAAAGCCAGACTAAGAATGTTACAGGATCCAACAAACGAAGTGATAGAGAACTACAAGCAGATTAGAAATAAAGTACAGAATCTACGCAGAAGAAAGATATAAGAAGACAATGAAAAGAGAATGAAAGCCCAAAGCTTTATAGAGAAATTTAAAAGCAGAAAAGAGAGGTTTCAAAGCAACAAACAATGGAAATGAGAAATGAACATGGAGAATTAGGCATGGACGAAAAGGAAATACTAGAAATTTTGGTAGAGTATTACAAGAAAGTATTTACAGACCAAAGGAGACAACAAACTTCACAAGAACAAATACAAGAACAAAATAACAACGAACCTTCATGGGAAGAATTCATAGAGGTTATGAAGAAGATGAAAAAAAATTATAATAGAACACATTAAGTTAGCAGATGAAGAATTAGGTAGAATTCATGAAATGGTAAAGGAAATTTGGAGAAAGAAGAAAATACCAGAAGAATTGACATCAGCTATCATTTGCCCCACATTTAAGAAAAGAAGTAAACAACAAACGGGGAATTTAAATATTACCTATATAATAATGG
Organism: Sinelater perroti; assembly: GCA_036346155.1. Taxonomy (NCBI): domain Eukaryota; kingdom Metazoa; phylum Arthropoda; class Insecta; order Coleoptera; family Elateridae; genus Sinelater; species Sinelater perroti. The sequence continues at coordinate 17,219,954 of JARFIY010000370.1, read as the reverse complement.
TATCTTTGATAAACAACAGAATTCAAGAAGTAGCAGAAAACAAAATTGGACTGTACCAAGCAGGAAGAAAAGGAAATCTGTAATAAATCCTGTCGTTACACTGAGAAAAAATAAACCAATACATGCAGTTTTTCTGGGCTTCAAACGAGCACATGACAAAATCATACAAGCGGTGGCAATCTTGGAAACCGTTCAAGATTTTAGGATTTGCCAGAAAATTAGTAAAAATGACACTTCAAAGCAAGTTTCAGTTATGCGAATCAAATAGTATCGAAAGCAACTTACGATTAAAGCAAGGAGATCCTTTATCTACAACTATGCTTAACATAGTTTTGGAAAATGTGTTATGGAAAGGAGAGATAAATACAGAAAACAATATACTTAAGGACTCTGTACAATGTTTAGCATATGCAGATGAAGTAGTATTACTGGCAAAAACAAAAGAAGAACCTAAAACTACGTTCAAGAAGATCGAACAGCAAGCGTTAAAAGTAAGTGTATGATTTTGGGCACTAGGAAAACTTCTCGGTGAAGGCTTTCGACACAAACGAACAATATATTTTGAAAATAACAAACCAAATAGTTTATTTGTAAGTGGAGATAACGGGTGAAGGTACGTATATAAATGATATACAAGGAAGACTAATAGCCAAATTGCGATGTATAGGTGCATTAAAAAATGTGACAAAAGCATATTAAGACATTTGAAATTAAGAATGTATAAAATAATAACACTAATAGTGAAACTCGCAAGTGAAACGTGGGTGCTAACAAGAGAAATTTTGGACAAGTTACAAGTATGGGAAGGAAGAAAGGTTCTAAGAAAAATCTTTGTTGGCATTAAAGAAAGTTAAACATGAAGAAGAAGAACAAACGGAATTCGTAGAACTATATGAAGAGAAAAGTATCAAGACAGTTATGCAACAAAACAAGTTGAGATGGCTGGGACATATAACCAGATTAAATGAAGAAGATTTAACAGAGAAGATGTACAGAATTGAGATAGATGGAAAAAGTAGAAGAGGCAGTCTGAGGAAAACATGGTGTGCACACTCATACAAGAGAACCTTCTATGGTTGGAAACAGAAAATTATGGAAAACCAATATTTCTGTGTAATAGTTTATTTTTTGTATGTTGAATTTAATTTTTATATAGAAATAGTGTATTTTAATATAAATTAACAAACTTTTATATATTAATTTTTTTATATAAAAAAAATCTTTTATGTATTATATATTTGAGGAAGTTTAAAATTTGTATTTTCTTGCAATATACAGATATCTATGAAGTTACTTTAAATTCATAATAGATGGCGACAGTAGAGACGTTCCTAAGAAGCTAATTTTAGAACTCATAATTTTTGTTCTTTAAATTTATTAAACCTGTTGCACATCTAATTCATATAAATATAAAATTGTTTATGTATACTAATTAATTTTATGGTAGCTAATGATGTGCCATAGTTTTTTTTAGATTTTTGTATAATACAATAAATTTTTTGTGTGGCATTTGGAGTCGATGGCAATTTTTTGTTTTAATTTATTCAAAAGCATTTGTTTTGTATATAATTTATTGCTAACTTTACTATTTTAATAATGAATAGAATAAATAGTACGAGCAAGAAACGTTCTCGCCTTCCTAGCGCATGCTTCGCCGATGAAACGCCAAACGGCCGAATAACGTCATTCCGCGTTCGGACATTCGTTGCGAGGGTGGATCTCTTTGTTTGCTTAAGTTAGGATTAGTTTTTGCGGCGAGTAGTAGTCATGGCAAGCGGGTTTCGGGCGGAAATTAATCGCGCGTGCAACTGCTTCTGGCGCGGCAAGTGCTCCTGCAGATTCGCCCTCGCGTCCAGGCAAATCGAGGACCATCACGAAATGTAAATTTGGAGGGATGCTATCGCAGCAAAATGTTGGACTGGGGCATTAGACGTACGTATTTTTCTGTATTCCGCGGCCTGTATGCATGTTCGTTCTGCAGCGGTAGCCATTGAGACGGAGTGGGCGGTGCGCCGCCGGTTGCAAGCGGCAGAGCGGCCGTACACCACTGTCTTCATAGACAATAATAAACAAGTTTTCTTATCCACCAGAACTCGATTTATGAACTTGCACTTTCGAAAACCGGTCACGGCTCACGTTTGCCACTCTACCGGTTTTTTCATTTAGGGTTTCGAGGTTCCTCGCAGCACCCGATGGTGGCCGTTATAACGGCATTGGATGGGCCCGAGTTGGCCTCCGTCTTTTCTCCGCGCAAAAGAGTTGCCTCTTCGACTGTGCATCTCCCCGAATGTGTTGCTGAAACAACCTGTTGTTAATTCGATCCGCAACCCGTGGTTGGGAAAAGGCCGAGTTCCGTGCATGTGCCAGATAACAGGTGTTTTGTATAGCTGCACTGTTAATTTGGAGGCGAATTGATTTTTCATGGCAGTCGTGAATAATGCAGTGGCCGCCAGTTCCGTCTCCCGAACGAAACTGTGCACCATTTGCCGCGCCATCGATCGTCGCCTTCGTTATCTGCTTAAAATGGATGTATCACTTAAGACGGACAGCTCGGTAATCTTATTGTCGATGAGTGCGGATCCAAAAGGACAAAGCGTGTAATGACGATTTATGACATTTTAGTTTTTCAAAAAAAGTTATTGCCGGAAGGACAACAAATGTCATTTTGCCTTCCAGTCACTTATAAAACCCCTTTTACTGATAGTCTTGAAGATATCTTGTGACAAGTCTTATCATTTTTAACTTGTCTTAATTTAAATAGTCAGACAGATAAGCGATAACAAAAATATGAATGCATAAAAATCTGTGATTTACGGCCCTTCGCTTATAATATTTTTGATAACTATGAACAGAATATGAAAATGGGATTTCTTTTTCTTTCTTACTACTTTCCTTATCTTTGTATTTGTTCTTTGAATCGTTCCCTCAGTCTGCATATGCATCTTCTTCCTCTGTATCTATAATTTATTTTGGTAGCCTATCATTATCAATTCTTTGTAGATAATCGTGCCATTTGTGCCCGCATTCCTTAATTAGACCGCTTTATGCAGAAAGGAACCAACTCACAAATTTGAAGTTTCTGGATAAATGTGCCATAAGTTGCCAATACAGTTAAGAGAATATGTAGAAAAGAATCAACCCACAGCGAGTATTTATTGCCGTTTATTGGCCAAAGATCCAACCACCAAAATGGTTCCTGCTATGATTAATTTTGCAGGACAAATCTAAATGAGTTGGTTCCATTTTCTGAAGATAAAACAAAGTGAAAGTTAACGTGCCGTATTATTATTGTAGTCAAAATTGTTGTTTTTCACACCCAGAATAGTGATAAATAGTTTGATGATGAGGTTAGTAGGTTATATTTTTGTTTTTACAAACGTTGTAATGACATAGGTATTTATTATTTCAGTTAGATCAAACTATTCCAGATAAAGGTGAAGCACATCAGCAGCTTCACTCGTTTTGAATTTGGCGAAAATGATTTGGATGAAGATACAGAATTTACACCAACAGGGGAAAATATACCTGAAGAATCGGATGCTTGTCAGAAGCTGAGGGAATATAGAAACAACAGAGGAAAAATAAAATGAAGCTCAAGAAGAGGAAAATTTAAAGGCGGACTTAAAGGGGATCGAAAGAGGAAATTCACGAATTTAACAAGGGAACAAAACTAAAAAATGAGAACCAACAATAAAGATCATTATAAAAGGAAAGACGATCAAAGCTAAAGAATTTGTTTATTACAGTTGTTAATGCTCAATGCAGTGTCGCGCAAAATTGTATGGAGAATTAAAACGAAAACAGTTTGACCGATATTGGGAGTTGGGCTATAATGCGCAAACGGCTTATTGCTGCACTTGTTCATGAAACAACGGAAAAAAGGTTATATAGCAAGAGATCGCCAAAAACATAATTCTGTAGGATGTACCTTTTTAACCAAGAAGTAGTATGTCGTGAAACATTTGTAAAAACTGCAATTTCTACAAAAAGAATCAACACCGCTTTGAAGCAATGCAGGATAAGAGAGGGAAACAACAACCCGGCAAAATAAAGTCTCGAAAAAACAAAGACAATGAGTGCAAGTCCACCACCAAAGGGAACAAGAACGGTGTGATACCGTAAAGGAAACTTTCTACAACGTTGCGAAATCGTAATGGTCACTTCCGGTTGCCGTTAACCGCTTTGGCTGAAAATCAATCCCATGAAAGGTACTGACCTAAGATGTGTGTATGCCAAGTTTGAAGCGAATCCGGTGGATAAAATGGAAGTTATAGTGTCTCCAGACACACAGACAAACAGACAGGATGATAATCTCCTTAACTTTCTACTATAAGCTCCGCTGTAGAAAGCTCCTTAACTTTCTACTATAAGCTCCGCTGTAGAAAGTTAATAAAAGGATCCCACTAATTCTTTCGTGAGTCGTTTGTCTTAAAAGTTGTGTCACAAAAGATTCAGTTGGCGTTGAATTATTGCTAGAGAAACGTTTAAAGCACCATGAGTGCCGCGTACGTGTTGCGTTACGAGGCTGTGTTCCTCTGTACGCACCTGAAAAGTCCGAAAATGTCTCATGCAACGGGTGCTAAGTATAGGAACAATTCGAAAACATTCGTCAGCAAGTAGGTGCAGCGATATGAGACACAAACGATCGATGACTTGATGAGCAAAGTGTTTCTTAAAGTGGAAAAACAGATCGTGAACTTGTTTTCGCGGAATCCGGGCTTAACATTGCGTCAAGGAGCAGCAAAATTGAAACAGAAAGGTGTAGATATATCGTACGTAGCTATCCGAACTCATCTCCGTGCATATGATATCAAATGCCGTAGTTCAGTGAAGAAATCTTTGTTAGGTGAAAGTCACGTGACGAAGCGACTCGCTTGGCCAAATGATAATATTAACCGAGGTTGGAACAATGTCATTTTTACGGACAAAGCCTTCTGTTTGAGAATATGTTATCGTCCCACGATTCTGGTCAACTTCAACGAACAGGTTGGTTAAGCGGACCGTTAAACACCAATTAAAAGTGCATCTTTGGGGCTGCTTCTCAATTCTGGAATTTGGAACGTTGCATCTGTTGAGGTACAACCTAAATGCTCCGAAAATGCTCGAGATTTATAAGAAATATTTGTTACCGACTGCTAAACGTTGGTTCATCAAGAAAAACGAGGTCTAAATCCTGCAGGAGGACAACGACCCCGCAGTATCGAGTGGAAAGATTAGCCTGGCATCGTTACACTTGATTCAAATCTAATTGACAATGTGTGGGCATACATCAAGCATAAGCTTCGTGTAAGAAAAGTGTTCACTTTGAAGCAGTTAACATGAGAAATTCGTAGCATTTGGAGGTCCTTGCCAGATGAATACGCCATTAATTTGGTCGAAAGCATGCCTTGGAAACTATGAAGATGAAGATTTATTTTTTAATTTTTAATTTTTTTAATTTCTGCCAAAAGTTAAGTTTTTTAGTTAAGAATTTTCTAGAATATTACGTTAATTTAATGAACTTTAATAGCTGATATTTTCTACATAAAGCCGTCCAGTTTTATAATTTATGTCAGTTGCCTGTCTTTTACAGTATCCTGATACATTTCGTAAAAATTGCAGAAGTCATTTGACGTCTAGCATTTGCTCCCTTATGTAAAACTTAGGACCGAAATTGTTTTATAAATTTTCATTGTTGTTTCTTAGCGAACTTTGTTTTTAAGTGTTCTACACATATAATAATTGAATTTCTATGTTTTTTATGACTTTTTCTTCTACATCTGATGTACGTTCTAGGAGTTTGAATTTGTTTACTTGTTCGGGTGTTTTATTATCCAATAAGTTTTTTGAACAAATAAGATGATTTCCTCATTACTTTAGAAGAAGTAGAAGCTGGCGGGAATAATGCTCTTCCACACTATATAGTCGCGCAATTTCTGCGAGGACGCTAAACAACCAGCGACTAGCAACGGACAGGACGACCTGCGTGTGGACCGATATGTCACGTGCAGTAATCAATTACCTGAGAGATACCGACAGGCAATGGACACTGTTTGAGTTAGAGAGAGAAAGTGGCACCACTCACAGGATTCTGAAGAACGATTTTCACCTGTGTAAAGTTGTATCGAAGCGGGTACCACATGCACTCACGGAAATGTACATGGTGCGACCACCTAGCGTGCTGACAGCAAAGAGACCATTTCTTTTCAAAAATGGTCGCTACCGATGAGTTTTGTATCAGGGCATATGAACTAGAGCTCAAATGTCAGTCCACAGAGTGGCGTCATCCAGGATCTCAAGAAGGCACCAGAATCCTTCCCCCGTGAAGTTGATGGTGATTGCTGCGTATGACAGAACAATGACAACAGCTTTACTACAGGAACATTCTGCTGAAATAGATACGCCGTGCCATTAGGGAGAAATATCCTGATCTTCTGGGAAGTACAATCGTTCTCCATGACAATGCAAGTCCAGATAGATACAGCACAAGGTGTAACATTACAAATGCTGCAACAACGGATGACCAGATTCACACTTGGTGAGAAATATGGTTCAGCCGATGGTATTCGGCGCCTCCTTGTTGGCAGCGTGTTGTGGACCTTAGAGGTGACTACTTTGAGAACTTTTAGAATGGGTGTTGTAATGATTCTATGACACGAAATCTGTAATGTTGTCAACTACCTTAATAAACATAAGGAACACAATGTAGGAACGTTGTTAAATGCCTGTATATTTATTTCACTTATATTTAAAATGTTCCACCCGCTCTCGTATTTTAGTAAAAAAAAAATTGCCATGATTTATGTCCCAGCCCTCGCATGCTGTTATCTGTAGTTATGTGATCGTTTGTAAAGAGAAATGTAGTTATTTCATCATCAGTCATCATTAGCACTGTCTAGTAATTGTCTTTATGATATCGATGACTTTAGTCTTTTACCTCTTATTGTAACGCCTATCATTGATCTTTCCATTGCCCTTTATGTTACCTTCAGATTGTTACTTTTTGATAACCAGTAGGCAGCACGCACTAATTGAACATTTTTGTTCTGAAATGTGGTATTTTCGTGTTTTTTAGGAAATGCGTTAGTTTTCTAAATTCAGCCCATCCTAATCTTCTTTTTATTTTGATGCCTTTATTTTGCTTTCCTAAGTATATGTAGTCTTCACCATTTTCTATTTGGTTCTCATTTATTGTAATATGTATCTGTTGGGGACCCATTATTTTCGTTTTGTCTAGGTTTATTTTTAGTTCTATCTTTCGTGATTTTTTTCAGTTTTGTAGCATATTTCTTATGTGATCTTCAGAGGACTGCATGGTCCGTATTTATTAGTGTGAGAGCCTTTCACCGTTGATATTGATCCCTACCTTGCTCCAGTTTAGTTCTTTCAGGCCACGTTGAATATTTTGTGTTGTATTCTCTTTTAATGTCTATCTTGTCAGAGTCTTTATGACTTTTTGATAGATGTTTTTCATTAGGTTTATGTAACAGTAGTCGAAGGCCTTTTCGTAATTCACAAAAGCCATGTGCACCGAGAAGTTGTATTCTGTTGCTTTCTCCAGCAGAATTTTTATCGTCAAAAGGTTGGTCACATGTAGTCTACAGCCTTTGTGGTATGTAGTTAGTTATGTATTTTTATTCGTACAATGTGTACGTTCGGGAATGTTTGTTATCCACTTTTTGATGGCTTTGTCTATGTACAAATTAAACAAAATGTATGTTTCAGTTCTATTGATGTCATGTATGCATATATTGAATTCTATATATGTGTTATAGATTACATGTACAAGATGCATTGATATTCCTCTTTGGTACATCATTTCCCACAGCTTATTTCAGTATACTTCATTTAAAGCTCTTATGTAATCTATAATTTACGTGAGTTTCCTTGTTATTTTCTCAATGCTCTTCTATTACAATTGTTTTACAATGAATATGTTATTAATGCGTGAAGTACCTTTTCTAAAGACTGTTTGTAGTGCAGGTTTTTTCCAGCACTTGTTTGTTAGTTTTAGAAGTCTTATTATTACATCTTCCAATGAGTGTTTTATTAATTCGCTGTTAATATTTTTTATTTCATCTGATGTACGGTGTTTAGTGTTTTAGAGCAGAAGTTTTTTTTTTTATTTCAATGGGATCTATATCAAAATTTTCGATATTTTTCGTGATTCTCTTCATTATTTGTTGCGCGTGTCAAAGATTTTTATGATATTTTAACCATGGTTCAGACGATATCATATTTTAGATGTTTTATAATCTTATTGTTTTCCATATCGTTGTCTATTCTAGAGTGAAAATGTTCCACCCGAGTTGCTGTGCCTGTTTATTAAAATCTTACTAGTTTTTACAGTTTATTATATTTAGCTTTATTATGTAGCTATTTTTTACTGCCTGTGCTTGTTCCGACCAAGGAATGCATTTTAAAAATTTTTTCGTTGTCTTCCGATAGCTTGTTTTGCTGGTGTCTTTATTATGTTTTATATTTTTCTCTTCATAATTAATATCTACTATATTAACTTTGTTGTATTGTGAATTATGTCGTTTTTGATACAGTGTTCTTGTGGTAGATCCATTTTCCATTTGTACTCGGTACTTTCTGATTTTTTCTTTTCATCCATTTTGATATTTTATATCTGTCCTTAATAGGTACTAGTCAGAGTTTACATTTACTTCTCTGTACAGTGTCACATTATTAAAAGATTTTGCTGTTTTTTCGTTTTTTACTGAGCTGTAACTGAGATGAATATTGTTATGGTGACAACATTATGAAGAATAATATCGTCATGTATTATGAAGCACATGGTCATGTGATATTTTTATTTCTTTTATATCAGCAACACCCGTGGCTTTGTAGGGTCTGTTTCCTATCTGACAGCCGTCGTGTTAAATTTTCATTGTTTTACCTGGTTCATGTAATTATCTTCCTTGATGTTTTATCTCCATAACCTCGATCCTTTAACTTACTGTTTTACTGCTTCCTTTTCTTTTCTATTTCTCCTCTTGTTCTTTAAATACTGTTATATCCTGTATTCGCTATTTCTGTTCCTACATTCACTTAAAATGTCCGAATTTTAAACGTAAATACTAGAGAAAATGTAAACACACCTTGTCAGCACCAAGCAACAGCCCACCTTCTGCCCAGTTGATTAATTTGTTGCATTATCATGACAAAAAATTCTATTGAGTTTTTGTATCGTCTCTGTCACATTTTTACAGTGCGTTTTAGCAATATCTCGTCAATTTTCGTTATAGCGCTTCATATTTACTAATCGGAAGAATCCTTGACGATATTTTTGTCAGTTTGACAAAACAACAAAAGACCCGAAGTTTAAATCCGTCGTTCAATTTGAACCAATCCTTACAAGCGCATACAGAATTGTATTTATTGATTTGTCATTTACCTTTATTCGTATAATTCAATAAGTATTGATAATGTTATTGTTGGCTCCATTCTGCAGTGTTTTTATATTTATAAGCTTTTAAAAATAGATCTGAAACTTAGAAAATTGCCATAAATTAAACAGAATAAAAATCAGTTTTATCTAAGTTTATAATTTGAAATTGATGATGACGTAATTGATGACATTGATTGCACTACTGCTGTTTTCCTTTTATAGGATATATAGCACTATTTTTATAATTACGCTTTTGGCGGGAAATCGTTTTTTAATTCTTTTAGATGTCAGCTTTCAGGAAAATGCTAAAATACGTTTCTTTTGTTTTTCAAAAGCCCATCTAATTCTAAAATTACAATTTTTGAGTTGAATAGTTCATTTAAAGATTATGATTAACTTCTGAGATAAAACGGTAGCTTAAGCTAAAGCCGTTACTCAGTGTTTGGTGGGATTTTCAGGGGCTATTTATTTCGAGTTACTGAAAAAAAAAAAGAATCATTGTCAGCTAGCCGATGGAAAATTATTCATCCACCTTTCATAGACCCTAGACCTTGCTCTATTAGATTACTATTTTTTAGGATCATGCAGGATATTTTTGGTGACAAAAGCTTTACTTCCTAGAACGGCATTGATATGGAAATGGGGTATTTTTTGAAAGCCAAGCCAAGGAATTTTTGAAGACTGTTTATTTTCATTTATTTTCTCATTATTGATACATTTTATCTTAAAATTATATAAATTTTAATTATACCTGCTGCGACGTTTTTATAACGAAAACTATAGTAAAATTATATGAAATATTGCATATGAACAAATTTCTGCTTTTTCTTATTGATTCTACGAATCTAATAATTAATTACGATTGTTTTAATTAATGTTTTACACACGCACATGTTACTGTGCGCCTAAATATTAAAGATCTATTCAAACTCTACCAAGTTGACGACTAAATTGTTTGACATACGTTGCCACAGCTCATTAATCACTTGTAACAAACAACACAAAATTTCTAGGAGCAAGCCCGCTGTAATAAATAGGACCGATAAGTTCATTTTGCTTAAAATTACTTCCATTAAGCATCGATCGCAATTTATTACGGTAAATCAACACATGGGTCGTGGCGTAGGCCTGACGTTATTACTCACTGCACCGCACCTGCGGAATAGAACGAGCACCAACCCCTTTTCCGAACTACTACCGACGTTTCGGAATTTTATAGTGCATTAGTGGTTGTTCGTTGGAACAGTTAGTATCGGACGGTCGGATTGTAAGGTGGACGATAGTGTGACGAGTCGAGTTGAATTGTTTGGGTTTTGTGATTTTCCGTTGCCTTGACTGGCTCGCCCCAAATATCTATTTCATTGTGGCATTTTCGGCGGCAGCGTTACTGTTTAGTTTCGTTCGCGATGTTGGGCTTCAGGTCTTTCAAAAGTTTGCGAATGCAAAATGCAAAGTGCGAAGTGATGCTGGGTACGTTGCTCAATCTTTGTGTGAGATATCTATATATCTAGTATCAGTCTTCGAAAGTAAAATATGTATAGATGGATCTAATAGATATATAAAATATGAGAAGAATTGTTTTAATTGTACTTTAGTGATCTAGCAATTTATTTCAAATAAATGTAAGTAGGGGGCGGATCCCTATAATTTAATTTCATTATTTGTTTTTTCTAAAAAAAATTTTTTTTGTAGATTATTTGAAAACGAAAGAATGTTTATAGGAGAGTTAGTGATATGGAAAGATCTAAGATTCTACTTTTATGTTCGTTATAAAAACACTTTTTTCTACACTTTGTTTTAATTATGATTACAAATGTTTTAAATTAGCTGCACCCATCAAAAACACTATTGATTTTTATATTAAACTAGCTCACATACACAATGTTGCTCAGACATGCATTTTCCAATGCGGTTCTAATTAAAATGAAAATATTTATAAGAAAAAATTAGTCCATAAGTAATTTGTAGGAGTAGGTATTACGTTTTAATTTTAATTGACATTTTAAAATTGCAGAAGTTTAAAAAACGTTATATCTTTTTATCTTCAATTTTTTAAATATTTTAGAGCATGTAGATCGAAAGATTAGACATTTTTACATAAATATAGATAATAAAAAATAGGAGTTTTTTTTTCGAGTGTTTAAACGACGAACACGAAAATGCGAGTCGCCACGCGCCGTGAACGCGAGGCACACAGAAAACCCCTATTTTTTAATTCTCTATATATGTGTAAAAATGTCTGATCTTTCGATCTACATCCTGTAAAAATTTTAAAAAATGAAGATAAAAAGATATAACGCTTTTTAAACTTTCGCATTTTTTGAGGTTATAGAGTAAAAATTCACACAAAATAATGGTACCATTGGAAAGCTGAGAAAAAAATACATAAGACTGTATTCTCAAATCATTTTTTCATTAAGGTCGAAACGACGAGATGAAAGCGTCGTGTTTGGCGCTCGCACGAACGTCTGCGGTAGCGCTGGGGCAGTTGACGCGTTTTGCCCCATATATGGCCCCATATATAACTACAAGGCAGAGATAAGGCTAAACGAATAGGAAAAAGTAAACTAACACTAGGCTTTGAAATGCACCAAAGGGTAAAATAAAACAATTAGTTCAAGTAACAGTTGAAAATAATATAGATATATAATTAATCCAACAGAACATCAAAAAGGCACAACTGTGGACTAGGAAATTATGTTTGGTTTAATGGGGTGAAAAGCTAACTAGACCGGAAACACGATTCTTAATAAAAAGAAAGCAATGATAGTGGAATTTAAAAAAATAAATGAAAGATTGAGCTAATTAAGAATAAAGCGAACCTTCAGGAATATACAATATTATACGTTCATGCGCCAACCAACGATAAAGAAATGGAAAAAAGGAATAATTCTATGAAGAGTAAATATTGGAAAACGCCTCTAACTTTGATATGAAAATAATAGTAGGAGATCTGATTGTGAACGCGAAAATGGGAAGAGAAAACAAGTACGAGCATATAGTAGAATCATAATGTTTGCATAATCAAACTAATGAAAATGGCCAGTTATTAGTAAATCTAGCGACAAGGAATAACTTGATTTATGTATCTACCTAAAAGAGACGAAAACATAAATAAAAAGCAACTTGGTTGCATCCTGATAATCAAGCAAAGAATAAAATTAATAATTTGTTAATAACAAAAGCAAACGAGAATTTATTTTAAAAGTAAAGACGTACATTATCTCGTAAAAGCGATAATAAAACAAGGTAAACCTCAAATCAGGAAAAAGAGAACAAAGGAAAATTAATTGCAGCCTAAGCTATTCAATGATGAGAAAATATTAGAAAAATTAAAAAGATTCGGAGATGTACAACCAAAAGGTGAAGATATGGAGGGGGAGCGGTGCAAAATAAAAGAGCTGTTAATGGAAAACGCAAAGAAAAAAGAAGAAGAAAAAAAGACTGGTCTGATAGAGTGCGAATAATTAAAAAAAAAAGCGAAGGAAAGGGTGTTAGTAAGCGATAACCAAGAAACAAATCAATAGTATCAAGGTATCAGAGGAGAGATGATGGACAAAAATGAAAGAGTTACCAGAAAATTTTAAAGCCGCAAGAACATTTTACAAGAGCCTCAAAAATCAACGGGAGGTGCATTCTGGATGCCACAATATTGAAATAAGAAATTCGCAAATTATTTATGTATGGACAAGGAAAGAAAAAGTGAGGGAAGAAAACAAGATAAGATGAAGAGAGGAGGGAAGAATTTAGAAAAGTGAGAAAAAATGAAAAATAATAAAAGCCCAGGGTTGGACAAGATACTAATAGAACTGATAAAATACGCAGACGAAATAGCGAGAAGAGTGTGCGAGCTAGTAACAGGGGTATAGAAAAAAAAAACAACAACATTGGAGTATAAAGTTGCCCTATATATAAGAAAGGAGACCCATTACATGCAGAAAATTATAGACCAATATCGCTATTGATCATCACGTATAAACTACTAGTTTAATTAATAAAAGGCTAAAGGAAAAAGCGTAACGAAAAAAGAAAGCTGCTAGTGTGGATTCAAACAAGGAAAATTAGTCGTAGACCACATTTGGGTGATACGACAAATGCAAAAATGAGTTACAAAAAAAAATAAATGTAAATATGACTCGATAAAGAGAAGAGAAATTATAACAGCTTTGAAGGACTTCGAAATCTTTTCACAAATTATAGAGCTAATACAAATGATTGGAAAACACAACAAATAGTCAGGTTTCAAATGCAAGATTTCAAGATGTTCATAAGTAATGTGAGACTTAAATAAGGAAACCTTTTATCGATTACACTCTAATATGGCATTAGAAGCTATAGTTAGAAGAAATAAGGTAAAAAAACTGAATACTATCTTCCAAAAAAATTATATAAATGTTGTGCGTATGCAGACTAGAGAAAAACTAAAAACAACGCTTGAAAAACTTCAAGAAAATGCATGAAATTGGTTTAAAAATTAATGAACACAAAACAATATACATGTTTTTAACGACAATAATAAAACAGAAAATGAAATATTGAAAATAAAATCAGAAAATCACGAATTACGTTTCAAGAAACAGGCAGGATAAGGTAGTTTATTTGGGAGTACCGATTTTAAAAGGCGAATACAGCGAAAAAATTAGGAGAACATTAACAGTAGGGTCAGGTTGTGTAGGGGCTTATAACAAAATTTTTAGCGATAGAAAGATATCGAGGAAAGTTAACGAGTGTATTTATAAAACAATTATCAAGCATAGTAACTTTTGCAGGAGAAACGTGGGCAACCAACATGGAAAGTGAAAGAGAAAACAGAAATGTAGGAGACGAAAGTGTTGAGGGAAATCTACGGAGGGGTTAGGCAGGGGGGCACGTGGAGAAGAACAAATATAAGGTGGATAGGGCATATTATAAGAATGGGACGCGATGATATAGTGAAAAATCTACCAGGCAACGTGGGGTGGCAAATACAGGAAATGCAGACTAAGAAAAAGGTGGTTGGCAGTGTGACAAAAGATTTAAACTGTATAGGATTAAGAAAGTTGTGGAAAATAGACAACATTAGCCAAAGGCTTTCTGCTCATAATTCGTTTTCAACAATGTTAAGAGCCGTTTCTTTACGGATTTTAATTTCTAACTTAAATTTTCCTTTCCAACATTGTACCGTTCGTCCGCCTCGAGTATCTTGGCTCAACATTTAATTAATTTATCGAATATCTTTCTTTAAGAGAGAAGAGGGCAGATATACAAAGTCGTCAAATTAAATAAGAATCACAGTTTTATCGTCACAAATATGACTAATAAAAAAATCCCATGTTTCATGGGAAACGTAACTATGTGTTACATATATAATTTTGTTCATAAACCAATATATGCCAGTATCATGTAAAAATACATTTTTTTCTCTCTACACAATGGCGAATAACACGTGTAAGTTTACTTAAACTACTAATTTATATTTATGGTCAATGAAAACTACTTATCACTATTTTTGTGTGCGCAACACATGCAATTAATAAGGTAAAATAAATTACACTGTATTTATCTGTATAGTACTATTTATGTTGCACTCATACAGGTTTCGACATTTATTTGTCTTCCAGGTTTGACCCGTCGCGTGATATTTGAGCAATTAAAAATCGGTTCCAGAATGTACGCGAAGTTTGTTGTATAACTATGACAATTTTCCATTGTTCGAACCTCGCACGTGCACGCAGCACGGCTGGATTCCTGGAATATATCGTCAAAAATTGATCCTTAAAAATTTTACAAAGCTAAATTTAAATATCTAAAATAATCTGCGAGTTTTTCTATGGTACGGTGGTACAATACTAGAAAATATACTGTCAAATTTTGTAATTAGAGTGCAATCTTTATTTGAAGTGGACGTTGACGAGATCGATTTTTTGATTAGTTATTGGTAAAAATAATTATTTAGGAGGTGTTGAAGGTTATTTTGCAGGTGTAGTTTTGATTAGCTTTTTTTATTCACGTATCGGTATTAACCTTTACGTGTGATGTAATCAATTTACAATGTGTAAGTTTTTGGTCCAATTTGATAAACAATTGTCGTGAAATACCATATAGTACAGTCATACTGTTAATAATTTTTGACATTTGTTGTTGTTCGATAGCTGATAGGGTTAACCTATTTCGATAGTCAATAGTTATTGAGAAGTATCTTTTTCAACGTAGCAAAGTAAAAACCACTTCCCATTTTCGCGCTATTTTTCGTAAAAATGAGCTTAGTGTA
This sequence comes from Sinelater perroti, assembly GCA_036346155.1. Lineage (NCBI taxonomy): Eukaryota > Metazoa > Arthropoda > Insecta > Coleoptera > Elateridae > Sinelater > Sinelater perroti. The sequence goes on along the minus strand of JARFIY010000370.1, from coordinate 17,204,331 downwards.
TGAACACTATTTTTTAACAACCTGAAATATTTTCGAGATTCTAGTTTAATGGATAAAATGCTCTTTTATATATTGTCGTTAAAGTATACATTCAAACGATTTTTAAAAACTGCGGCGCTTCTTTTAAGGCAGAATCTGGTGGTCTTATTAATTTTTTCCACTATATTGTACCTACTATCACCATAAAGTTATTACAAACTTATTAGGTATTTTTGCATATTTTCATGATTTATTAAAAGCTATATTCTAAAGTATGGTCTCTTGTCAGTACTTTACAAAGGCTTTACGGGAATCACAAAGGAAAGCTTAACGAATAAACTAGATCGATATCAACCAAAAGAACAAGCTTATTTCCGAAAGGGATGCGATACACTTGACTATGTACATGCCACAAGAGTACTAATAGAAAATGCCAATGAATATAACATTACAATGTGGATGGCGTTTATTGATTACGAGATGATTTTTGACTTCGTAGAAATATGGGCTGTCTTAAATGCATTAAGTAGTTGTGTAATAGATAATAGATAAACAACAATAATACAACACGGATTATGGTGGAAGAAAAAATAATAATATCAAAGTTAATAGAGGAAAGAGACGAGGAGATTCGATATCACCTAAGCGTTTTTCCCCGGTATTAGAGCATCTGTTTAATCAATTAAATTGGAAAGAGAAATGTTAAACCATCTGCGTTTTGGCAATGATATAATAGTACAAACAGAGAAGAAATTCAAGATATGATAAATGAAGTAAAGTCGAAGGAAATAGGCGTGAATATTAACATGGCGAGAGCAAAATACAAGACAAGCGATATAACAGAAATAAACAACTATGCTATCTGATAATCGATAATGAACAAATAAAAAAGTGATATACATACAAGGTTCAAATATGACCGGGACTGATTTTTTTTTACAAAAACCCAAACATTTATTCATGTGAGTCTTCAAGGTATTCCCCTCCGGAGTCGACACATTTTTTCCAACATTCTGGAAGCATCTTGGTCTTTTCAAAAAAAGCTTTTGGTTGGGGGCTTATCCAGTCCCGAACAGTCTGGATGATGGTGTTGTTCGCAAACCGCACGCCTTGCAAGTCTGATTTGAGTTTTCCGAACAGATAGAGATCACTTAGGACCAAATCGGGGCCGTACAGCGAATGTAACAGACGGTAGGTCTCATTTTAATTTCCGGAGAGTTTTCATTGTTGTTTCGGCCATATGGAGGCGTGCATTGTTTTGAAGGAAGGCTACCCGCGTTTCCACCTGTCTTCCGATTGGATCGGATCTTTTCCTTCACGTCTGTTGTCAGGAGATCTGAGTAATAAGCTGCATTGACTGTTCTGGCATCCGTCAGAAAGTCTACATGGATAACCCCCTTTCAGTTCCAGAAGAATGTTGTCATCACTTTTCCTGCCGAACGGCTCCTCCGCGCTCTCCTAACAATCTCATTAAATAATCTATGGTTCTATATACATTCATATGGCTAATGACAAGATATTGTGGAATCTTATAGATGACCTTTTTTTATTCCACACTTATACAACGCTCTGACAGCAATGTAATTTCTTTATCATCCCCTTCCATCATTAAACAATAAAAATATTTTGACAGAATCTTAACTTTCAACATTTGATAATCGCAATCATATGCCAAAATCATAGACATTTTGATGCTATGTAAAACTATGGAGCCTTAAATTTATGGGAACACCATGGACCAAACTTGTTTTTAAATGAAATAATGTTTATAATTATTTTGCAGGTAATATTTATACAAATTATTAATTTTTGTCCATAAAATAGTTAAATGGACCAATCACACAAAGTGTTTATTGAAAAAGCTCTAATTATATCTATTTTATTAATTACACATGTTACTCTAATTAAATCTAGTTTATAATTTATCTACACTGCTGTTCATTATTCGGGTTATCATTCTATTTTTGTAGCCATATGTACAATAGTTGAGTTTATCAAATGTATAAATGAGTACACGTGCAGCGTTTTTGTTTTTGAGGAATTACGAAGCTTACACAGACGAATGTCATAATTGTCATTGAGAGTAATAAGAAACGCAAAACAGAAGTGTTCCTGTTACAAGCCCTTTAATTTGTCAAAGAAAATTAGTCTCGTCCTTTAAAGACTTCGAGATGCAAATGCAAAATTGATCAGAGCTAATTTGTTTTTGTTCATGGGCTATTAACTGGATTGATTGGAGTGCTGCCTAACGTAATGAAAGAAATCCTCTTCAAATTAAAACTGTCGAAACAGATTATTGTAAAATACTCCATGACTACGTCGCATGTTAGCCGAATGTGACCTAATTTTTCTTTATTTTAATTAAACAGGGGCGTGTTCATTATTATTTTTAAAATGCCCTTTTTTAAGTTATACTTAAGGTAACCATAGATTAGGTTTTGGCAAAATTAATTTAGTATCTTCTGTTGTTTAGATGGATTTAATAATTAAATTATTATTTATGATGCTTATCTGTAGTAAGAATAGCAAGAATAAATCAGCTATGCATAAATCAGTAATGTGGTGCCTTGTAATAACGTGGAAGATGTAGAAAACTAAGAGACACTGAAATGATTTATTGATCCTACTCTGCACACAAACAAAAAAATACGTGACCAAAGATGGCCAATCCTTATTATTCCGTCGAATTGATGAGCAAGCTAATGACGACCTTAACCTCAACAAATTATAAATCTATTATCTAGTTTATGCCAGGTCTTTTGTAGAGAAACTCTGAGGTAAATATCACTGACACAAAATATAACACTATAAACATGTTGCGCAAAAATAATTAAGAAAAATAATAGCGATGAAGATATACCGCTGAACACCAACACCCCAAGTGGCAATCCCTTCAATTAATCAACAAAAGCCAGAAGCCAGTAAAAGAAGGAATAAGAAGTGTAATTATGAATAATACAACAAAATGATCTAAGTGATGCGAAACTTTTGTATGACTATTTAACATACTCGACTTTTTTTATCTACGGGTACTGCTGGAACAATCTTGAAAAAGTCTTAATTTACAAGAAGAGTGTTAAAAATGCGAAGATATGTTAAAGTACTCGATTTCTAAGCTGGTTCTCAACATGTTCCAGGAACACTTGTGAATAGTTCACCCATGGTTTCTAGAAATGGTCAAAGAGAAAACTTAGATATCAATATTATTTTTTTTTTGGCTTTGGTCAAATACTTTTGATTCAGTTAGTTCCGATGATGTTAACAAAACAATTCAAGTGTTGTCATTTCTAACTCGACTTTGAAAAATTATTCTAAATTTCAGCTCAGGTAAATCGACATGAGATACCGAATTCTATTATATTTCGGCGAGGTATTATCAAGTATCTTCAACTTGTCTGTTTGACTCTGTACCACAACATTTAAATTAAAAAAAAGCGCCCAGTATCTTTGATTTCTTTGATTGGTAGTAGATTAAATGCAGTTTCGCTTTTAGGATTTGTGGATGACAATGCGACAATTGGTAAAACAGTTGATGTCGATGACAATAAACTTGTTTGTGGAAATTGGATTATATGTATACCTCAATATTGAGATAATACTATTTAATTAAAGTCAATAATGAATCCCTTCATAGTGAAAGATCATTTATCATACCGCTACAAATTGATGAATGTATGAAGAGTGTAGGAGTTACCTTCAGAGATGAAATGTTATTTGATACACTCAAAAACCTATGGAAACTCTCTTGATGACTCCCAGCTTTAATTTATTTGGATAACCACTGTTACCATTTATAAAAATCGCTACAAGTTTCCTATATGCACTAACAGGCTTCTAAGAAATGATTGTTACCTTAAAATCGGTACTCAGGTTGTTCCAAAAAAACTTTAGAACAAAGTTTTGTTCTTGAGGTTGGTAACGAGAAGGAATCTATTAGTCATGCATTAAATACTTAAGACACAAATTCAAAATTGATAGGACTGGCCTATTTCTATTCATGGGCTACTAATTGGATCATCTGGAATAATATCTAATAAAGTGGAAAAAAACTTTTGAATTTGGGGATATTCAGACAGATTATTTGAAGATTATCACTATATGTGTAATCAGCGGATCTTAATGTCGGTGTTCTGGAATGTAACAAAATACCATTTTATGGTTTTTGCTCTCTGACCAAGCCCAACGTTTGCAACAAGGGACACACAACTTTTTTGATTTGCTGTTACTAAAAATTTGAAGGTAATATATTAATTATTGTACAATTAGTTTCTAATTTTCTTCAGATTTAACAAGCTATAGAAATGGACGATTTTCTGGGTGATACAATGGATTGGTATATAAAATGGTCTCCACCACAATTGCGTTGCCGATAATCAAAGTTGTCCGGCTCTTCCTCTTCGGAAAAAAGTTCTGACTCTAGTTCGATGGCATGAGGTCATCGTAGAAGTGATTTTGTCTTGTCCCCGACACTATTCAACATGCTGATGGCGTCTTTCACTACGCTGGCCTAGTATACAAAGGAGACGATAGTGGTATCCAGTTCACTAAGAACGTCCTGCACCTTTTTGAAGATGATACAAAGGATGAAAAATGAGAAGCAACCTGAAGAAGAGCGCCATGGTCCTCTTTCTTAAAATCTTCAGAAGGGAAAGATTCTGGAAGGAAGAAACGACTTATCATAGTAATTCTGGATATAAAACCTACCTACAAAGCACATATCGATAGGGTTGTAACAAGATCGAAAACAGCAAAATCGACACTGAACTCTATATTTCACTTCATGAGTTGATTATCTACCAGTTCATTCGGTTTAAAACTATCATCCTTTCTAGCATGATCTGCGCGGCTCGAGTTTAGAACCATTTAGACACACATTAATATACGTCATCTCGTTGAAAATCGGATGTTTTTGGCGCCCCGTGATTTGTCATAGCCTACCATCTCTATCGCGACTTGGACATTCCCAAAGTGCTCAAGGTCTGCACGAGTGTTTAGATCCATGACAACACTACCGTTCATGGTCTATACAATTATGAGGTTGATAAAAAGCGTCCAAAGATCCTGATCCCTTCATGAGATGGCACAGAGGCGGGCCTGTACGGCACATCATCATCCACGTCAGATTATATTAAGACGATTAACCTTATGATCTGAATCAATAAATTTTGGTTTCCATTGATTTTGTATTATAGTCTGATGGACAACACAATTATTAAGCGTAAACATTACTTCTGCTATTAACTGATGATCGACTATATGCGATTTTATTCCGAATGATTTATGTACCCCCAAAGTGGTTTGGAAAATTCAGTTTTTGTACTGACTATTTAGAAAAGTCACAAATACACACATATAGTCTGATCCATGTAAACGCACGCATTTATATCTCGACGTTTCCAATCTTCTTTCGGAAAACACATTTATTTTTCAGAAAATCATAGCAAATCTTAAACCATACAAATCTTGGTAAGATAAGCTGTGGAAAAGCAAGTTTTGATAAAAAGTCGTACTTTAGATATAATGATATACCTATATGGTTTGAATTGTAATTATTTTAATTTTTCTTAATAATAATTTTGAAGCAGAAGAGACTACTGGTTTTAACCAGAAATGTGAACTTGTCCTTAATACCAATCACCCCTATACATTTTAAATTTGATTAATCAGGGTTTTCGGATGACCAAGGAAAACTTTAATATTATGCATTACTCTTTCCGCATGAATTATGAAATTTAATTCCCACCATTAATATTCCTTTGCCTATCAACTGCTGCTCCAAGCTCATAAATTAAAGGAAAAGCGACTACTAACATTTATAAACTCGGTACATCCTTCTTTATTTTGTGATTTCATTACAAATAATATTGTTAACAAAAGCTACTATTTTCTTTCTTGGTGTCTAATTTTCGTTGAAAAGTGTTAAGGTTGTCTCAAAAGTGGAATGTTAACAATTTGTTTTTAACGACGTTCGTTGGTTAATTTTGACTGTCTTAAACTGATTTTTTCCTTCAATTTGTCCAATCGGAAACAGTACTTCGTTGAATTAATGGTTTTACTACGTAAAAATAGATTATAATAAACGACATCATTCAAATCCTCCCAAACAGACATCAAAACTTTCTTCGGGTCGAGACCTGGCCTTGCTAGCATTAAAAAGGCTCTTATTGCTGTTTAAGATCATTTATGGTTATCTCCTAGTAACTAACCTCTTCAAAAATTGTTATTTCTCGTTTCCTAAAGAAGAAAATAGCCCGTGGTAATGCCCTGCAAATTGATATGGAATCTATACTTCAGTAGGATTGGTGTAGCCGGACGTTATGAAATTTCATCATTGTTTAAGGAATCTTTGAAGCATCACCTAGTTCTTGAATAATATAACGCGAATGTTTGTCAACCATGACCTTAATCAGATGTGCATATTATTAAAATTACCAGCTCCGAACTTCACAAACCAAGTGCAAACTAAATAGTCTCATAAATAGTGCAAATCTCTTTATCACCTTTGTCTTGTGCAAACGGAACGAATTCCACAATAACTAGATGATGGAAAAAGTTGACGTGACTGTCTGTGAGATAAGATTGCATGTTTGTATAAACGCTTCTCTTAATATTCTTCCTTAGGCATGAAATTTCTTTCATAATGTTTTAAGGCCAATATACTACTCTAGTAGTTCTTCTATTCTAATAGTAGACTAATTCTTCGCTTTGCAACAGTATCTGCTTCTACTTAAATATGCACGTTTCATTCGAATGAAAAAGTTTGGCAATACGACCTACCGAACGGGCATTAACAAAATATTTTTTTAATGTTTAATATAAACGATACGTCACACTCCAGACACTTTTTTATCTTTATTTATTGAATTAAACAATAAAGATATTTCAAAGCCGTCACATATGTACTTGTAATAACGAAATACGGATAATAGCTTCTTGAGTATGTAATTAACTCGAACGCTATCTGTGGGTCTGAAACATTACACTCACTGCATAGTTCACCAAACAAATGAGCACCATATTTACAATAAAGGTAACTTCTATTTAGAAAATTGTGGAGTCTGTAACATTGGCGTTTTAACATAAAATACCAGATGGCGCCAAGGAATATCTAAATGATTATAAATATTGGCAGATCGATTCTGTGGTTGAAGTTTGTTTTATATAAATTTCATTATTATTAAGACAAACATAGATAGGGAGGAAAAGGCCAAAGAGCTACTTCATTAAAAAGGCTAGCGCGCTAACATCCACCGAAGGCCAGCTGACGTGGGTTCGATGCGAAACTCGGTCGTTAGACTTGCCAGAAAACTTAACCCGCATTGCAATATCATCGACTATAAAAGAAAGTGAGTATAGTAGGCTTATTCTAAGTACAATATGAAAATAGTGCCGCCGGTTTTTAAAACTTGTTCTAGAAGAAGGCGTTTTCGCATCTGAACCATTATCAATCTACTAGATCTATTATCTATAAGGAAAAAAATGTTACTTTATATGATAGAAAATAATTTATGATTCGAGAAGAGTAACAGTTTTTTGACATTTGCCGCGATGAGATATTAAAACTCTAGATAACATATGTACTTCAATAATTGAGCGCACACAGGGTATTTGGAAAGTAAATGGGATTGATTAAATGAAACTTATCTTATCACAAAAGTACTTCTTTCAGAAGGTATGAGATCTTAAAGATGAAGAGATACATTTTTAGGTGAATTCTAAAAACCTCTACTGAAGATCTTTAAAAGAGACAACATAACGTTTTTTTAGGATCATTTAAATTTGTATCACGGTAAATTGCAACAGTATTTGTTAAGAACAATGTGTTGTTTTTCAATGAGAACGTACTGAACCTTTTAGAGTATGTCTTAAGTATACAAAGCATTGTGATTAAACAAAACATCGTTTGTTCCAAAAGTATTATAATGTTGTGTATGTTTCAGTAAAAGTATACCCTTCTTCTTTCTAATTTTAAACTAAAGTATGTTTTGTTCAATAGACAATTTGCCTCTAGGAAGCGTAGATATTTTACCAAATACGCCAAAATATTTGTGTCATTTGTAATACATATTAATACTTACATCTTTATACTTTATGCCCTCCCCCCCCCCCTCACTCTTGGTAGTTTGGTTTCTAAATATACTCAAACAAAGAAATATTGTTTTTTTAAGACTTCATAACCTTCAAAAAAAAGTAATTTTGTACTAAGAGTTGTTTTGTTTAATTGTCTCTATTGGACATTCGAAAATACACCATATAAACATATATTCGGGGTGTTTTATTGGCGAAAAATAATTTTGTGACTGATGCCTAGATAAATTCTTGAAAGAAGCAGCATTTTTATTTAAAACTATCTGGAGCGATGGCGCATTTTTTCACTTGTTTCGTACAATTGCGCTTACTGGACTCCTCAAAATCCAAAGGTAACTATAGAACACCCTTTGAACTTACTAGGAGTCACAGCGTAGTGTAGGGTATCTAGAGCAATTCTTTGTTGATTAGAGTGTTAGTAAGATTTATTTAGACATGCTGCATGAATTTGTTGGTTTACATGTCGAAGAGGCATACGGTGAAGTGAGATGGATCATGATGTGAGCGCTTATCTCATGTAATTCTTTCGAACAAATGGTTTGGACCAAGAGATAATGTTAAATTGCTAGCACTCTTCCCAGGGCTCACTCTAATAGATTTTCTTTTATGGGGATACGTCAGGGATAAGATTTATTGCTTAAAATTAGTAACAATCGATAAACTAAAAAGGAAATTGAAAGACAATGTCTTGAAGTGCCAAAAGAAAGAGGTTATGTGTATAATGATATATCGGCATACAGAAAATCTCTGCATTTCAAAACAACGGTGCCATGTAATAGTGTAGATAAATAATAATTATCTGAACATGGTTGTTGTTAACGACTTCAGTTGATTATTAAATGAAACTGTGCATCTTAACGCAAAAAAGAACAGAAAACATAATTAGGGGGGTCGATATCGAAAAGCCACCTGTGAAAGTGTTCTATAATTTGTCAAGACCAACAATCTATATATATATATACATACATGAACATGATATATTGAATAAAACTAACTTTATCTTTGTAGATTTAACTTAAAAGGATTATTCTGTGGTATATAACATTCTCTCATTAGTTTGTAGGTGTTGCTTCTATTAAGTGAATAACCTCTCTCTTTTAATTTATATCCAATCATTAGGTCCAAACACCAAAGTGGTGTTTATTTTATATTTTAGTAGAGCCTTATTTATATTATTGAAGGTCACCCTAAGAAAGATCTTCATACATTTCTAGAAAAGCATCTAAGGCAAGCATTTTTTTTTAGAGAAGACTATTTATTATTTATAGTATTTCTATTTTCTTTCCAAGTTTTACTAATGCGAATATTAAGATTTAAATGGACCAGTACAATTTTACAGAGAAACGGTCATTTTGTTCTAGAAAAAAATCTCCTTAACTCTCCTCCAGTCATCTGAAGGTGATAAAATTTTTGAATATCTATGCAAGATGAATAAGTGTTGTAGTCGGGCTTCCTTAATTATATTTGGTTACATACCGTTCACCTCAAGAGGTTTTAAAAGATAAAAAGACTAATGACCCCGTTTTTCTTTTAGGCTTAGGGTTTTGGTACTAAACAGTTTTCCATAAAAAAGAATTTCATCATTTTCCGTCGTAAACAAATAGTGAAGTATTCAGTAAAAACATTTGCGCATTTTATATGGTATTTGTTAAAAAGTGAAGGTTAAAAGTTATTATCAAACCAGACATTTCAATTTGTGAAAAAAGTACAGATATGTACTATGAAAGAATCATCGAGTTTTAAAAGGATATATTTCACAAATATTACAGATATAATATTAAACGATAAATGAAAAAGAACGTGGATTTACAAACTTCGATTTAAACGTCCAGGTGACAGCACGGACCCAGTATAAAATGGCGACAATACAACAAAACGAGTGGTGAATTTGGTACTCCGCAGTAGAATATGAAAGATTTTACAACAGCGATTGCGATTCAAACTGTTTGCAGATGATGAAAAGTTTACGGCCCAACGGCCATGTACAACGAACAGATTTTTGCTAATCGCCTGGTATTAACCGACGAGGCAATATTTCATGAAACTGGAAAAATGGATCATTACAGTCTTCAGATTCCAACAACTTCATATTCCTACTTGATGGGACTCCACCTCATTGGTATGGTAACTATCTAAATGGGGAACTTCCTTACCGCTGGATTGGGCAATGTACTATGGAAGGTTTGGTATTATTTGGCTGATCCCTCGAGTTTTTTTGATTGTACATTAAAGATCTGGTTAAGGACCATCAATGGAGACACACTACAGTGTGGAGTACAGAACTAGACTACCGTTTAAACATGTATTTGAGACAAAGAGCTCACATGGAACATTTGTGATAGTATAGATAGAAATTTGGGCGTTATCCATTCTTTATTATCTATCATTTAATATTATATGAATATATATGCTGGAGTAATTATGTAGTTATATATAATAAATTATGCAATACGATGTTAGCAACTATTATTTTGATCAAGAAAAGTCACTATGTCTTTGAAACAAATAACCAGTCACATAAAAGTATGGATAGTAGATTTAGGCGTTTATAGAATGTCTACCCTGAAAATATGGTTATATTCTTTCTGTTCTCGCGCGTACGAAAAAATCAACCGAAAAACGAAATGTGAGTTGTTTTATTTCAAAATACATTAACGTAAAATGAAAAACAATACCATGAAACTTTTGTTCCATCACTCGTACACAATCATCATTCATCGAGAACGTACCTTATGTGTCTAGAATCTACTTGGTCTGTCTAAATACCACTTTAGTAGTTCTGTGTTTTCTAAAAATAATGCGGGCCATAACTCTCATTAGCCAATTTGGCCTTTCTTACTTACTTCCTTTACAATGTTCTTTTTTCTATTTTCGGTAATATACATAAAAATTGCCAATAATATGAATATTATAATAAAACTGAACGAAAAAGCGGTTATAGTTTAAAGTACTTTTTTGTCACTAAATTTTTCTGATCGGGAATAGCCGCTTCTATGCGATCATTTTCGGCCAAATTAGAAATGGTCATGTAGAGTCCACTGCCTATTTTTGTTGAATATGTATCCAAAAAGCTAGTTTCAGACTTAGTGTCTTAAATTTCTTGGCCTTACGTTGCTATCCGTGATTACCAATAACTTAATTAAATGATTGTCGGCCAAATTTAACTTAGTATTTCCCAACAGGTAGTGGTTCGGGGGCAAATTGCAAGGCTGTGGTTGGGATTAAAAAAATAATTTAAATATTATTCGACAATAGAACAGCAGATAGAATAAGCCAGCAGCAGATTGTATAGTACAGTGAGAGATCTCAGAAGAGATCTTTTGCAGCTACTGCTGGGATTCTTGTTTCACGTGGTTTTATAATTGTGTGGGTCTAAATTGACTTTAGTCTTTTTTTGTAAACATGACTGTATATAAAGTTATACAACTCACTAATCAAGATTTTCTGTCAAACTACTGACCTTAGAAACCTACAGGAAAAATTGAAAATATCCAAAAAGTTTTTTAAGGAGTACAAAGGAACGTCAAATTGACGTTCGTCATTTGCTAGTAACAAGGTGGAAGACCACATTGCAGCTCGGTATAGGAGGTCGTTATAGATTTGTTATGTATATACTGATGAACGACGATGTAGGTATCGTGAATCAACGCTACATGATACTATTGGCAAATATTTCGGTTTGCTTCTATCAAAGATTTAAGACCAAAATGTTCTTAATGCTGGACCCATTGTAATACCCAGAAGAAATAAATATTTAAGCCTAGTAATTTGGAGAAAATATTTATAAGTAATAAAACGACTTTATAAATTTTCGCACGAAACATTAATATGTATATGCCCCTTCTATGGATAAATAACTATTTCTACTCGTCATCTCATAATGTTGAATATAATTTGAATCATGGTTGAGGTAGTTTATAGCAGATTCTCATATTAATTTATAAATCATCTTCGTTTGTTAGAATACCGAAATCTCATAATATACCACAGCTTATCGTTTGACAAGAGATAAATTCGGTAATTACGTGTAGAAGAATCAGTACGTTCTGTTCTTAAAACAAAGGTTACGTGAAGAGCATTGTTTTGTTGAATGATATGATGACCATTGTTCATAACTGATGGTTTGTTATACCATGCTCTTTCTTGTGTAACGGTCGATTTTTGGGTCTCTCCGATAAGGCTGTGGACAGCGACGCCAACCGAGCAACATGTAGATATCCAAATAGTTCCAGGCGCGTAGCAAAAGAAAAGTTTCTGTAACGTAAAGTGTTATTTAATTTGTTGTTAACGGTCTGTAGAAATAAATAGCAGTGCTTATATTGTTAGGTAGAAATAAATAGTCATAAACCGGTGTTAGGTAAGCAACTAGAATAACTATTTAAATAATAATATGTAACGATAGGTTCATAGGGACAATTCAGAATATTAGAAGAGAAATTGCAAAAGTGCAGATAAATACGAAAGATCATTTCCGAAAATTAAGAGAAAGGCGAAAATAAGCACGAAATAAGATCCCGGAAGTTTTAAACAAAAGCTAAAGATGAACGCAGCAGAACATTTTAGAAGTTTGAGAAAAGAACTGAAAATAAATGCGGAACACTGGAGATATTAGAAAGGAGGTGAAGAGGATCATAGGAGTATTGGGAAGTTCAAAAGAGAAATTAGAAGAGTGGGAGATTAAAGTCATGCAGAAGCTATGTGTAATCGAAGAAAAGGGAACAGATTAGCGAACAGCGAGAGTAGGAGCTAGATTTGTATTTGTGAGTGGTGCTGGAATGGAAACTCTAAGGGACAGAAATTGGCGCACTCCACCCAGCGATAAACGCTTATTGAGTAAAATTGGATTCCTTGAAGTTAGAAGATGACCTTCTGGAGAGAGAATTTTGGAGAACATCGGTTGTGCTGAAACCAGGTCATGATTATTATTACCGAAAAGCCGAGTACCGAGAGTTCTACGTTCACCTACATGTTAGGGTATCAGGGAGACGCTTTGGAATGAAGAAGACGTTATAGAAGATTCAAGAGAGGAGGTTCTATTGGATGAGTTGTAAAGAAGACATGAAGGAATGGTGAATGTGCGAATTGCGTGCGTCAGGAAAAAAAGCACGGATGAGGCAACATAATGCAGAAAACAATGCGGAAACAATGACACCCTCATTGCTATGGGTTATTTTATCGATGAATCTGAAACGTACATAATACCAAACCAAGAGTCATCCACGATTTGTTACTACTTCTGCTATCAGAACACGTGCAACTGTGGAAGAGCATGACGAGTCATACACAGCCCTTCCCACAAGTGGCATAGGTAATTGTAGTGTTACGATCGACCTCCAGGAGTCTAGTTTTCTTGGCAAGGCTACAGGCAGTAGCGGCGGCTCCAGAGTTCGGGATGCATCACAAAGGAAAGTTTCGGTAATCTGTCGATCCCAAGCCTTGAGGATTGCAGAAGCTACATATTTTGAATTAGGCAATTTAATATTTAAATAGTAAAATGTGACAACTTTTTTTCTAATAGTGAAGCTAAACTGTCTCTTCCAAAGGATGTCATTTGGCAATGAAAAAACAATTCTAACAAATCCACTCGGGCTGATCTTAATTCCGTTAAAATCATTCTTTATTACAACCACGATTAAATGTGAGAACTGCGTCTTTCTGATTTTAAACGTAGAAATCTGTTCGTCTAATATTTTAACCAAAATTCTAAACATAATTTTCTGGGGATTATAAAACTATTTATTGTTAGATAAAAACTTGAAAATAAAAAAGTTAAGACAATCTGTATGCAAATAATTTCCAACACTCGATATGTCACGTTGTTACGATAATGGCGTGCGTCATCTGCGAATGATAGTAAGGAACGTCATTCGAGATTTGTTTTGTTTTTCTGCCTTTCCGATACTGAATTAAATAAACACTCTAGAGATGTATGTTCGGTGGCAGAAAGTTTATATACAGCGCCACCTGGTTTGACGGGCTTTTTGATTGTGTATACTCATTAATTCATTGACCTCTAACTTGAAACTTCCATTTCGGTGATGCTTCGTCTAAATTTATTAATGGACTAACTGTCGTTTTTTAGGTTTTGTGGTTTTCAAATTAGTCAAATAATCAACCAAAGTTTAACAGAAGAGTAAACTACATAAGTTTATGCTCATTTTTCAAACGGGGGCAAATTCTCAACACCGTTGTGCATACTTCTAAATTCCTTTCTGTTGTAACAAGAAAACTTGTTGGAATTCACAAAAAGTATTTATTTTTGGTTGTTTTAATTTTTTTTCCAATACTATTACGATTCTAGTTTACTATACGACACACTAGTAAAGTTTTTTTTTAAGTCCTTATACATGGTGCACTACGAAAGACTTGTAATATGGCGCAAGCGATAATGTTGTGACAAATGTGAAAAACTGTCATGGAGGATCTCTGCATATTAGTTGCCCCTGAACTGTGCTAGTAAAAAGAGCTGCAATATCATCTTGGCCTAAAACGGTTTGAGTGTTTCAGAGTTTGGACCTAATAGCTTCTGTGTTGAAAAATGATTTTCCTGAATATTCTGGAGAACCAGAAGAAATTTCAGTCTGAAACACACTTTGAGGATAGGCACCAATCCTACACGACCACTTTTAAGCGAGAAGTTTGGTCTCTCTGGATGGTCTATGACTTAACCAACAAGCAGACTACAAGACGTGTTTCGTGGTGCAGAGAGATGGAAAATGGAATATCTGACAATGTCAATGGCGTTATAACAAGTGACTAAATCTAGCTTCCTTATCATGACTAAAGCCCAAAACAGCTTTCTAACTACGAGGAGTTTCTAAAGGCGTGGGAAAACGAGTGTACTCATATACATGAAGAAACATAGAAGAGTTGGTTCAATTTTTGGTTTGAAAGGATGAAGAAGCTCATAAAGTAGTTCAAAAAAATTTCGAAAGAATATAATGACATGTGGTGCTTAGTTTAGCTCTTACAATTAATTGCGGATTGTTTCCTTCGCAGAGAAAATTTTTGCTGTTGAAGATAGTCTATTAAGTTCAATCATCGACAGTTTGTTGTAGGATTTAATGTTTCAACTTTTTTGCAGGCTCCATTATGTTCCACGTGCGAAGAAGGCCGGCGGATGGAGCTCTTAGAAAGCGTAAGAAGAAACCAGGCGCCCTTGGTGCTACCACAAGCAGTACTAGAGATCCACGTTCTGTGGATTCAGGACCTGTACTTGTGGAGTTGGGACCTGACGGATCGACACCACACATTGGCGACTCTGCACGAATGTTAAGGATTTCGAATGATGTCATGGAGGCGAGTTCACTAATTTTGAATCACCCCTTATGTATTAAGGTTATATTTAATAAACCAAAAAAACTACTTTCATATGATACACTGAGCACAAACAAGATATCATTAAAAATATTAAAATTACACTGTTATTAATTGATGTTGATAAAAATTACTAAGTTATAGTACAGACTGACCGTCTGGAACTGTTGTAGATAGCAGGCAGGCCTGTGAACACTTATAGAATGTATTAAATGCTCACCAAAGCAAGTGTCTGTTAACATGGAAAATTTGTAGTACATTATTCATTAGTTATTTCTATTTAAAGGTTGGTTCAGCAAATGGAATTGCACTACAACTTTATGGACCTCACATACAGCCACGTCATGCTGTAATAGCCAACACAGATGGCCTAACTTCAGTCACACCATGCCACGCAGATGCTCATACTTACGTAAATGGGCAGCGAATTCATCAGACGACCATTCTCACGCACGGGAATTTGGTGAAATTTGGTCACAGCAATACTTATCGTTTTCTAGATCCTTCCCAAGAGGGTCGGCCTCGGCACCCCTCCATTGTAGATAACGCCAGCATGTACGACAGGTACAACGTTATTTTCTAGTAATTGAGCTGCTTTTGTTTTATTTTTGCTGCTTTTTAAAATTTGTGTTAAGTGTCGCATGCATTAGGTCTCCGAGAGCTTTGAGTCCATCTGACCCTCCAAGAGAAAACTTTGAAACCACATTTGATTTAGAAGGCAATGTAGAAACTGTGTCCACTGCTAGTGGTGCTAGGGAAGACAATAGGTCTCTGGGTTCATCCTCTGAAAATAGGTTTGTAGTTTTAACCCTTTAAGATTTCTAAGTTTTGTACAACTGAATTAAATAGTGGGACGGTACTATTGAAGAGTTGATAAATAAAATAATATAAATCATTGTGTTATTATTATACATTTTTGTCTGTGCGCTCTAAGAATAGATTGCATCAAAAACATAATTAACAGTTTTTTTTATTTGTCTGTATTTAACTTGAATGGTTTATATATGAACTTGCATTTAGTACAACTTATGTATTCCAGAATTGTGGGCGGGACCTATTGTAAAATGGCACACAATTTTTTTTTATAACTCATACGAACATATTGGTGGTACATGAATGAAATCAAATAAAAGATATAAAGAATACCAGATTAGAACTGCAATAAATAAAACTATAAGTTTAAAAGTATGTAAAAGTATATACTACACAGACATGCACATTTTTCACACATATGCATTGTATTTATGAGCACTTTTATATACACACATATCCGCCTCCCCCACTTGCACAAAACTTTTTAACTAAATGTAACAAATTATAAATTTGTAAATAGTGTCATCCGATTTTATATTTTTTGCTGGTTTTTGCCTTGATAGTTTATTATATTAAATTTCTTTATGAAAATTTCTTGTAAATTTTTGGGCATATTGATATTTTTGTATTAATTTGGAAAAAGTTCAGATGAGTTTATTAGCTTGATTTATTGTATTGTTTGTTTTCGGCCTATTAGGTCATATTTGGAGCTTAAAAACTTTTAACTTTTTGTCTATAGCTCTAGCTCTAGTCTTCAGAAAAGATTCTAAGATTAAACTACTATTTCAGGCAAATTAGCTTTTGTATTCATGTGTACAGTAGAAATGTTGGTAAGAGACTGCTACGGGATTGGTTACGTACATCATTTAGCTTGTTGCAGATAATAATCTCTTGTCAGTTTGACGTCACTTGTTCTAGAGCGCTCTGTTTTGGTCTTTTAAGAATGGAACATTAAGATCTAGGTAAATAGCCATTATGTCTGTTAAAATTAATTTCAAATTTATGAATTTCCGTCATCTCTGTGTCTAAGCTATGATAGTTCCTATTGGTTAAAGATCGTGTTTTCCCAAAGACATCGTTATGGCTGTAATTTTTCAGGGTATATTTAGGTACAGCGTGTTTGTAGGTTAATTGAGGCTTAGGTGTTCTCTTGTACTCTTGTAAAAAATGTTTAAGCCATAGTTTCATTATAGATCTACTCATACAAACTTGGTATTTACTATACTCTTGGTGCTTCATGTGGGTTTCTTGTGTACTTGACTAGTCAAAGCAAATTACATATTTTTGTTGTACTAGTGTTGTATTTGTTTAAAATCTTCCCTTTTCCGTTTATAAAGTACGGGTATAAAGTAGAAAAGCTTTCATAGACCACATGTTTTAACTTCTTATCTAAGAACTGGCTGTTTTGTCGTTCTGTTCATTCTACACACTTACCAAAATAGTTGCACTGTTGGAAGAGCCACAACATATTAGAAAAAACCTGTTTAAGGTTAAACTTTAATAAAGAGCGATCTCCTGTCACAGCTGACCGTTAGATCTTTTTCTTGCGGCAGGATATCTTAAAAGTGGTTGATACGAGTGTACAGAGTGCTGAATGAAACTGTTAACGAGTTCAATATGTGGTTCTAATATGTTTGACTTATTTGTAAATAGGACCACTAATGGTACCAGTAATGGGTTGTAAGAATTTATCATCCTTGTAGTTTTCAGGGAGTTTATACATTTTTGGGAGTTTGTACTTAGCTGTAGTGTAGATGAACCCAGGTTCGATTCTGAATTTTAATTATATGTTGGGTGGCTCACTCAGTTACCAAAAATAATTGAGTACCTGTGTTGTTCACTTTGGACAAGGGGTAATAATAGGGGTGGTCTAAGGCGTGCTGCTTAGCACATCACTTTATATCAAAGATAAGGGCGAGCTTTCCAGTTTTCAGGCTATATTCCCATACAAGATACAGAGTCTTACCATGATTGTTATATATTTGTGGTGCAGCACTTTTAATATATTTTTCTTAGTGGTATTATATTTAAAAAAAAAACAGTTTGGTTATTTCATTAGTACCGGTACTGTAAAAGAACAGTATGTCTTTAAATTGAACAGTTTAGCCATCTTTTTCATGTAGTCTTCTTGTGAGAATATTACTCTTCACATTATCTGTATCTGCTTGCAAGATGATACTCTTGTCATACTTCAGATCATAAAAGTCTTTAATTCTACACTATGTAGGTTCTTTTAGGGTAGGTTAACACAACCTAGGTTGTAAGAAAGGTTAATGAGTCTTATCCGTAATTCGTTTGTAAATGTCCACTCCTCTTCTCTGATCGTTATAACTTAGAAGATTGTCTATTGATAATAACAACTTTGTATTTTTCTTCAGAATAGGACGTGATGTTTCTGGAAGGTGAAGTCTTCTACGTGTTCATTTTCATTACCTAGTTGTTGTGCAACATCTCTGATATAGAGGAGTGTGGTTATCACACCTTAGACAACTGCGTTTATTACTTTTTATTTATTTCCCGTTTCATTTGCTTAAATCATCAATTACATTTTTTAGGGAACTTGTTTTTATTGGAATGAGCTAAATAAGGACAAAAGTTACTGCAAAGTGCCAAAATTACAAAACGCATTATGTAATTGTTCCGTAGCAAACCATATTCATTCAATTAAGACTAACTGATAAACTTTCCATCTTTATTGCAACTTAGACGTTTCATATTTTCATTTGAGAATGTGTTTCAGTACTGTTACATTTCACAAAAAATGCAATGATGAATGTTTTAGTTCTACTTAATCACAAAGTAGCCGATTCAAAGTATTAATCTTGAAAGTTTTTAATTTTATAATTTATCTTTCATCATTTCCATTCAGTAAGTTGTCTTAAAAATTACTCTTATTTACCGTGAATTTCAAAGCTCCACTTAATACAAAACGTTTGTAGAAATACATGGATTGATCAGCACTCAAACGTGACACATGAGATTGTTGCATTAATTACTGTTATTGATTGTTAATAAAATCGTTAAAATGTAAAACACTACATGTTAAAATTAACACTTCATCATTTATCTTTTCACTGTGAAATTACTAAAGAAAGTGCTCCTTATAGATTTTTTATATTTCTTTGAGAACATTATATACGAATTTATATTTGTTAATTTTTAAAACACGCTTAAATTTGTTTTAATTGGGCTTTTAATTATGACTTCTGTAGCATGTTTTAACATAGTTATTTAATGATGTTTTAGACTGTTTTATATTGAAAATGCACTTTTTATTCACAGACTGGGTGGCATGGATCGATTTCCGCGCGGACAAGACCCAATCCTTCCTGCCGTCTTAGAATTTCCTGAAGATCCACAAGAGCAGTTCTTGGCACGTGTTATAACTCACCTTGACGTAACGACCCCCACTTTCAGGTTAGCTCCGGCCTATACACTTTATTTGTGCGCACGATATCGTGCCTCAACCCACTATAGGCCAGAATTAACGCCAACTGAAAGAGCACACAAACTCACCTTATTGTTACAACATGCCGCAATGCTCGTGCGGCATACTGCGCAAGACAGGAGTACGGAGAGCACATCGCAAGCTTTTTGGTTGGCAAACGCCAGTGAATTGCTTCACTTTCTTAAATCTGACCGACACGTCAGTGCATTCTCTTTGCAAGCACAAGATACATTAGCTGACGCTGTCCAACTAGCTTTCAGGAACCTTGTTGCATGTCTCACCGATGAGCTGAATGCCGTGATGGGGAATTTAACATCAGATGTGGTTGACGACCATCCTAGGGAAATAATAAATACACTAAGTGCAGCCATGAACTTATTAAGAAAGTGTCGAGTGAATGCTGCTCTTACCATACAGCTTTTCTCACAGATGTTTCATTGGATATCTGCCAGAGCACTTTCGGCCATTATTAACAATCCAGTATTGTGTACCAGAAATTTTGGTATGAAATTGTTTAATCGCTTAAGGAACTTGCAAGCTTGGGCTGAATCACAAGGGCTAGAGTTGGCAGCCGAATGCCACTTGGCGAAAATAGTTCAATGTGCCCATTTGCTCCAGACCCCCAAACAAACAGCTGAGGAGCTAGCTAACCTGTCGGCTGCTTGCTTTAAATTGAACTCCTTGCAACTGCGAGCTCTGCTCACACAATATAAAGGTAGGGCTTGATTTAATACTTTCTTACTTAAATGTTTTTACTTGTAAAGTTTTATGTAATAGTAGTAATATACAGCTTGTTTTACAAAAATATTTCTGTAAACCTAATATTTAATGGCGAATTAATTTTTATTATCATACCCTCAATGATATTTTGGTTTTATATCTTCTTCCAGAGCTATTCAATGTGGTTTAAGCCAATAAATTTACTTAGTCAGCTCATAACTTTGAGTCTCTGTTAAAAATTACTAGTATGTTTTAGATAGAGAATAAGGTTTCACTGTACACACTATATGCTCATCTTCATATTTTATAGTAATTTTTTGATACATGAAATTAAAATGATGCAATATCAAATATTAGGAATTTACTGTGAAAGCACAAGTGCTTTTCATATTAATTTCTTTCCAAGATGTCCTGTTTATCTTCACTTAGATATCTTTTTTTACCAGATATCTGGGCAAATGTATTTTAGCTTTTGAATTGAGATAAACTTGACACCTGTGATCAAATGTATTTTAAGTTTGATTGAAATAGATGAAATTCAACTTTGTTGTTTAAAGTCATACTTGTGTTCAAAATACTAAAATACTGCTTATATTTTATTTAACACAAGTTCTAAAAATCATTTTTGTGAATTCAGGTGAACATGGAGAACAAGTAGCATCTGCAACGCTATTAGAACAAACAGCACGAGCAGCAGAGGGTGTTGCTGATGAACTGGCTCGTGCTGAAGGTCGAGAAGTACGGCTGCATGAAGATCCTGCTCCCCCTCTGCAGTTGCTGTTACCTGATGATGGATTTAGTTGCGATGTTGTTCAAGGTGTACCTGCAGGACTAGCAGATTTTTTACAACCACTCCAAGCTTCCGGTTTATGTAGACTTGCTGCACAACCGACTAGCTCGGGGCATTGGACAGTATATATGAATGCTCCGAGACCACCATCGGCACTTAGTACAACTCAACCTGAGGTAAATACAACTAAAATATATTTTTACACAATTTTTACTCAAGTGTTAAGTTTATTCATAATATTTTATTTTTTAATTATTGTAGGAACTGATCATTATTTTCTCGGTTCTAAATTTAATTGCTATATGAGGTTTTTATATTTTACTTCATTTATGATTCCTTGAATCAAAATTAATACACAGAAACCTTTATGTGTATCCCTAAACCACCATGTTTAATGGATATTTCATATATATTTAATTAGCTTTTTTATCATTTTTGCGAACATGCAAGCAACATTGCACCTGAGCGTCAGAATGGTTTTCAACAAAAAACAAAAGATGTATGTTCTGCTTGTCCCATTATCTTTGAACATACGTAAATCAGAATATCTCATGATCACTTTATAAGTATTTAAATGACTTTGGTTTTGCTAAAAAGACATAAAAAAGTAATTTACTGTAACACTCATGCACTTGATTACTTTGAAATCACGCATTATCTTATTGAAATTTAATATTGTGCACGTAGGTGTCACCAAAAGTCTTTGTATAAAATAGGTGCAGAACCGTTTCCAGACAGCAAATATTGTATAGTATTCATGCACTCTTAGCAAACAAAGATTCCTTTTATGCCATCAACCGCCATGCAACCTTACATCTTCAGGCTACTCGCTCCATGTTTAACTGTAGGTACCACACACTGGAGAAGATAATGTTCACCCACACACCATCCCCAGGGGTATCAAACAAAATTAAACATTATTTTATTACACATGTGCACAAGTCCTCTATTAAATATTGGTGTTCCAGAGTTCACTATAAGCAAGCTTTTCTGTTCTTCTTTGAGAACCATGGTTTCCTCTTCGCCTTAGTTTTTTAAACTTGATTTTCTGAGCCTTCTTTTATGGTTCTAGCACCAAAAGTAGAATAAAAACCAACTATGATTATTTTTCTTCCATACAATTTTAACCTCTGTTGAGAATAATTTTATTTTTTTAATTATGCAAATTGGGTAAGATTTTTAATCAGTTATTTGCACAAGATAAGAAACATAATATGTGTTGCTTTGTCAGCTGTTGCGGCTCTTCTTCTTTGAAGGTCTCTCAACATTTTAGATCCATATCATTATAGAATATATTTGCATTATTAAATGTAATAAGATGGCTCTTTGGAAAGTGATTGTAATAATATTAAAGTTGTCATTTTGATTTTGCCAGGCGTAGCACGATGCAATACCGACAGACATTACGACGAAGCCTCAACGCTGAAAACCAACATGCCGAAAGCATTGACGACGAAATTCGTTATGCGGAATGGCTATTATGCCGAACGGCGATTCACAGATAATTATATTAATTGTATTTACAATTATTTTATTTTTAGAATAAAACATGTTATCCATCTATTTGGAAACTAGTTGAAGGGTTAAATAAAGGATCAAAGTTTAAATATGTTAAAAGTCAACCAATACATTGCTGGCCAATAACCTCCGGCTGGGCACAAGTCTTACATAGACGCTGCCCATCGAATAAAAACAATCGGCTTGGACTACGAGAATAGAGATCTGTTCTTCTTCTTTATGTTCCATCTCCGCTACGGAGTTTGGAAATCATCCTAGCAATTTGCACTTTTGAAACTGCTGCTCTACAGAGTTGATTGGAGCTACAGTTATACCATTCTCTAACATTGTGCAGCCACGACATCCTTCTTCTCCCCACACTACGTTTGCATGATAAGTTGCAACAGATAATAATGTTCCCCCCGCATCACGTGTCCCAAATATTGAAGTTTGCGAGATCTCGATAACTACTAAAGGTATAGCTCACAATTTTAATTTTCATGCTAATTATTAAACTGAACACCAGTCTCATGTCTTTTATTAGTTTTTAAACTGTTATTTATTGAGCTAAAGGCAATCTAATTCACTTTTAATTTTCTCAAAATTTAAGATGCAATAAAAATATCTGCCAATTTAAAAAATGTTAAGTTGTTTTAATGTGAAAATAAAGTAATTATATTTGTAAATACAATTAATATAATTATCTGTGAATCGCCGTTCGGCATAATAGCCATTCGGCGTAATAGCCATTTGTCATAACGACTTTCGTCGTCAATGCTTTCGGCATGTTTGTTTTTGGCGTTGTGGGTTCGGTGTGTTGGCTTTCGACATCGTGTCATAGTACCTTTACCAGGTTGTCATCTTTATAACTAGCCAGCCGGTAGGTATTTCTGTATGTTTGGAGGTAACTATGGTTGTAATTATTTTAGGAATCATGAAATTATTTATAAAACTTTGTTCTACAGATCTCTATGTTAACTTAGATGTGTTTCGTTTATTTCACTCAGTATATATTTTTAAAATCTTATTGTAAACTCTAAAAAAATTTAAAATTGAACAAGAGAAGTGGGCCACATTGAAGAAATGCAAATATTTGTTTTATCTTTGAACCGTAAACCAATTTCAGATTGCTTTGAAATAATCATAATGTGTGTAACTTTTAGTCCCATTAACATAAAAATAGCTTTGAGCATGTCCTGTTACTGTATTTCCTATTATTTTATGTGGCTGATTTTATGAGTGACTTGGTTTTCACATTTACAGAGAGCACTAGCAACAACTATACATATAGTCATGAAGCCTTTTTTTTTATAGATGTATATTTTATCGTTTCTAATACTAATTTATTATTTGGCAGTTGCTTAAACTCATGCATGATAATACAAAATGAATATTAGATTTAATTTTCCGATTTTTTGGTAGAGAAACCAGTGAAGACAATTTATATTGGATTATATGTCTTGAAGGCTTCAGATATCTGAACTGAGTGAACTCACTTAGATTTGCATAATGAATTACATATGAAAAAACTGTCAGATGGGTGCAAGATACTTTAAAAAAAAATTGTATTATCTCTAAATTCTCTGATATGAACATGGAAATATTTTTGTACAAATCAAAACTTGTATTATATCAACTACTAGCATTATTTTCATTTCATGTGCAACTTAATCTAATTTGGATATACCACATATAGTAATTACCTGAACTTCTGTAAAGCTACTTGAAATTTTTATGCATGTGTGCACAGACAATAATTGATCTGAACATTTTCTAGGTGCAAGTAATTCGTCTGCACAAGGCAGGTGGCGGAATGGGACTGTCAATTGTAGCAGCTAAAGGTGCTGGACAGGAAAGATTAGGAATTTACATAAAATCGGTGGTACCAGGTGGCGCTGCTGATCGTGATGGAAGGCTGACTGCTGGCGATCAGCTGTTATCTGTAGACGGACAGTCGCTATTAGGCATTACTCAAGAAAAAGCAGCAGAGTTCTTGGTCCGAACAGGAAGTGTAGTTACATTAGAGGTAGCAAAAGGAGGAGCTGTTTATCACGGTTTGGCTACATTGTTGCAACAACCGAGCCCCACACCACATCGAGGTGAGCATTTTTTAAAAACATTCTTAAGTAGTTTTTTTTCTAATTAGCATTAAATTTATTATGACAATTACTTTGAAAAAGAGTTTCAAAATTATGTTTATTCCAAAAAAGTAGTGTACTGATATTTATTTTATTAGTCTTGGGTTATGTACCATAGTGGTAACAATTTTTTATTTCATGCAGCTGATTGGGATTCACCTGATAAATATCATCAGTATGATTCACAAGAGTCACTGCATGGTGCATCAAAATGTCGTATGTTTACTCCTCCAGTCTGCAAGCCAAAAAATAACATTTTTTTTAGTTCTGATGATAGCTTGTATAAGTCTGAAGTACGCAAACTTACTATACCACAAATAAACATTGAGTGTGTGCCTGCTGTTGAATTTAAGTTGGAAGTAACTGACTTTTCAGAGCCCTTGCCTAAGAGTGTACTGTTGAAAAGTCACAGCAGCCCTCCTTTGCTCAAACAAAAAAGTATCGATGAAGAAGATAACGTCTATGTTAATGAACTAAATAAAAAACCTTGGAAAGACAAGTGCAGTGAATTTATGCAAGGCAGAAGCATATCTCTCGATATTCCTGAAATTAGCATAGAAAACTATGATAATTTTGGAGATAGTGAAAAGTTTTTAAATGTTGGAAACAGAAAATTGAGTCAAAGCAAATTTTCAAGCTCTTTACAGGAACTGTCTAGTTCTACTTCTAGCATTAATAGTGGTATTCATGAATCGACATTGGATTTGACTCAAATTGATCCAAATACCCCCATAAAGCATTGGAAATCACCAGACGATTTACGCGAGGGCAATGTTAGGTATCTTACGCAACATTTTGAACAGGAATGTACTAGGCGCAACAGATTAGGGAGTATTAGTGTGCCAGATATAAAGAAACGCTTGAATGACACCCCAAGACTTCGAAGCCTTAGCCAGGAAAATCTAAATATTGACGACAAATTAACTGAATATGAGCGAATGGAAGTTCTAAAAATATTGTGTGACTGGAGTTTGCAGGGCTGCGAAGCAAAAAGCGACGCTAATTTTAGTCTCAAGGTTATTAAGGAATTCCGCAACTTGGGTGAGAAGATAAACGAAAAACTAATAAACAACACTTTTCCGAAGTGTTGTGTGAAATTTTGTTCAGAACCATGCTTATTGTCGAAAGACGACAATAAAGCAATTGAAATAAAAAATGACATTGTGAAAAGTACCTCTGAAGAAAATTTAGGGTCCAAAGTATTGACAGATTCAGATTTTTTACACGAGTGTAAATTTACTAATTGCATATTCAATAAGAATTTTGATCCTTTTAAAGGGGCCAATTTAAATATTGCTAGAGTAGCAAATGGAAATACAGGTAAAAAGCAATTAAAAGGTATTTTAAAAAATAGCAAGGAACATCTACATCATAGTGATAGCATAAAAAGAAGCGTTCAGAAAAATAACAAATCTGACTTTTTTAATGAAGAAAAGAGACGCCACAGTGATATAAACATATCTTTGCCTTTCAACAGTCAATTAGTTAGATGTGGAAGTTTGGAACGGCTCAATTGCTCACAACGACGTTATCGGGCTAGAATTTATTCTGTCAACGATACGAAAAAGTTCCCAGAATCTTACATTGTAACGAAGCACCATTCCAGTCCGCAGCATTCAAAAAACGCTCACAGCAAGCCCGCAAAAGTGGTTGTGGTGCGTAAGAAATGCTTGCCGAAAGCGTGGAAAAGCTGTTCAGATATAAAGAGCAAACAGAAGACCATTAAAAAGTGCTGTCGAAATGCTAAGCGGACATGTCCCATGTTGAGGAACAGCTCTCAGTTTAAAAGGAAAGCTCAAAGTTGTGCTGCAATCGACCAAGAAAACTTAGACTGTAACATCAGGGTTGCAGCACTTAAAGATACCCAGTTGAGCACCCTTGATCGTAAGAATGATTTTAAATGTTGCACAGTTTTATTTCTGTTGAAGCAACATTTGCTGCTCTTTGCGTTTGTACCTAAAACACTATTTATTTATATTACAAAGACCATCTTAAAAGCTTATTTAATGCATTGGTTTCTATTTTTACTCAACATCGTTACTGTTTGGCTATGTAATAAAGTTTTGTTATTGCAAATTACATGTTTTAAATGGAGTGAATTAAAATTTACTTTAATAAAGATCGTTACAAATCGATTATAGTAATAGCCTACAATATTTTTCTTGCAAGACAGCTTTCCAACACTAACACATTTATTACGTTTATGTATTTTGAAATAACATTTTTAAATATTTCAATTGTTTGTAGTAACTATGACAGTATAGTGCAAAAAATATTTCGATTATGATGATGACCAAAATTATTTTAAAAAATGACTGATTTATGTTAATATGTGCTACAGTCAACCCTCATATAATGTAGTTAATTTGTACCACATAAGAAATCAAAAATTTCTTAATAACAGAAGGTGATGTTTGTGCACTGAAAAAATCGGGGTTTCTTTATTATTTTCAATTGTAAAATACATACAGTCAATCTTTCTGTAATTCAAATTACTTCTTAGCGCGCTATATGGAAACCTATTGTGTTATAGGAGGAATGTCGCAATTTCTGCTCTGTGTTATATGGAAACCGCGTTATGAGGGTACCGCATTATAGGAGGGTTTATAATAATAATAAATCCATTATTCACGAGTGGGACTTAAGATTTTTTTATATTGCTTCCATTCTTCCTTCTCTTTAGCTATTTCACTCAGTTGCATCATGGTATTTTCTGTCTTTAATTTAATGCTTCTCCTCTACATTCTTCACGTACCCTGTTTCGATATCTTTGTGGGTTTAATTTTAGCACATTTCTGCAGACTTTGTTTTCGTTTTTCTTAAAGTATACCCTAACTTTCTTTTCCTAATTTTGGTGTTAATATCTATTTGGTTAATTAGATACCATAGGTCTTCGCTTCATATGATGTCTGGTCACCAAATTCCTAGTATCTCTCTTAAACATCTATTTACAAATGTTTATAGCTTCCGTTTTAATACTTCTGTGACCATACATGATTCACACCCATACAGTAAGATAACATAACATCAAACAGCCACACTTTAGTCTTAAAAGTGAAAGTATTTACACGCCACACATTTTTTAGTCCCAGGTACACACTCCGAGCTTTATTAATTTTATTTAATGTATTTTATGTATGTTGTTATACACCTGCAAGTTTGTAGGTACCGCTACATTCATAGACATAAATTTAGTGTTTTTTATATTACTTTGTAAGCGGACTTTCTCTGTCTCTATACACTATTTAGTTAATGTTGTATGTGATAATAAACAGATTTCTGCAAAATCTAAATCTTCACAGGTTCCATTGCAGGTTTCCTCGCTCGGTTTGCGTCGCCATTTTTAGAACATCATTAACCACTAGCACAAATAACAGACATGAGAGGACGCAATCTTGTTTGTTGCACACCACTTGTAGTTTGAAAAGGTTCGGATAATTTTCCTTTGTGTGCTATATCCTATATTCAAATTCGTTGTAGCCTTCTTTGATTAAGTTATGTTCCAGCGATTTCCATATACTTTGCCTATGTAGGCGATCAAAAGTTTTTTGAAAATGAAAACCCATCAAGCAGAGGGGATTACTCCATTATTATTTTGAGCATTACTATATGGTTCAAACATGATTTGTTAGCTGCATGACATAGCAATATCATAGCATCTATTCTTGTTCTCAGCTGTGAGAGTTTATTGGGAATACAATGATTTTTTGTAAATATTTTCTAGCTAGGCTATACTTCTTCAAAAGTTGTTCCAGTTCTTCATTTTTAACTTTTTGGCTGTCTGGAACGTTTGGCATCACACAGGTGATAATCTCCACTCTTAAATCATTAGAACTACTTCTTATATACACTATAGCAAATGCAACAAAATCTTCAAAGCCATATAAATTACTTTTTGGGTTTCATTGGCACACTATCATTTGAAAGTTGAAAAAGAAGTTGCTTGTCACATGACATTGCATCCACCACTCATTTTTAGTTTATATTGGTGGAACAAGCACATTTTGCAGTACTTTGTAAACCTGATAAATGATGCTTCATTATGATTATACAACAAGCACAATATATGGGTTTGAATAAGTAATATAATTGATTAAAATTAGGGATCAAGAATTAAATTGCACATTTTTTTTAACTGTATACTCACTGTAACACAATAAACAAAGCTCACATCTTACAACACCACATGTTATAGCAAAATAGATGACTGCACATATGCTTATATATTTAGACCAGTCACTGGCAAGGTATAGTAGTAGTGAACACATCTAATTGAAATATGTTGAGATATGCATTAACGTGACTTGACACAGTAATTTTATTTATATTATGACACTTATGTTTATAACATCAATCATGGTTGTTGGTTGTAATTAATTAACTTGAGACAGTTTGTGCATCACATATAAGAAAAATTCCTTTATAATAGAATTTTTCAAAAACTTATAAAACATAGTTGGATTATTAACAGAGTCTGCAGTTTAAATTTATTTGAATCCGTTTACACTTTTGCTCTAAAAATGATAGTTAATTAAATGACAGTCAAACATACATATTAAGGCTTTAGTGGTATTTAATGGTTTCTTTTATAATTTTTAGTCATTTGATTGATAATGCTTTTTATTTATTTATTTTTGCATGACTACATTTAAAAAATTATTTGCATACTCTCACTACTATTCATTTGATGTTTGCTTGCATTACGTGAATTTAAGTGATTTTGTTTCAGACATGCGCACATTATTGTTGGGTATTGTATATTAGTAAAACAGTTTTATAACTTAAGTTTTTGCTTATGATAGGGCCACGACGAATGTCTGAACGTGACCTACCCTCACGAGTGGACGCAGAACGGACCATTCCCTCGTCAAAATCTGTACCAGCATTGCACCATATCTCATCCAATTCTGAACAACCACGCAGTGGACCACACGACATGTTTAATCCTGGTTATAGCCGCACTTCGTCCAACAACAGCATCAACACCAACAGTGCCCCTTCTACATCCCAAAACGGCAACACAAGCACGCAAGCAGGTCTGAAAAGCCGATCTACACATAATCTGCATCAACAAGACGGCGGATTCTATCAAAACCTCAGCATTTACCGCAATAAAATACCCAGTCCTCAGCATTTAGGAGATAGGTGAGATGCTTGTTGCATGTGATTAGTATACCGATCCCCATTTATTAAAAAAAAATTAATGTTAATTCAAAAAACAACTCCAGATTTAATCGTAAGGATATTATGATAGAAATATTCAGTAACGTTATTTGTGCCTAACTACAGGATTTTGAACTTCAGAAATTTGTAATTGGGCCTTTGGCGCAAATCCCTTGTTTTACACAACAACACTGAATATACACTTCATATTCAAAACTTAGTTTTATAGAAAGTGCTGTGAGAACCATATGTTTTAGTTACCATTAAGTTTATGACGAGCATTTAGTTGTTGTAAATAATTGTCAGACATGGAAATCATTTGAATAATTTTGTTTAAAAAAATCAGATTTATATATAACAGAATTTTATCTCAGAATGTTAAAAGATTTGATAAAAAACTAAATGTGTTTCAGATAAAAGGAGATCACCAAAACTTTTTAAAAATACATATTAGAAAAAGTGCAGTTTCATATTTACTACATATAATTACTTAATTTGTTCTCTTTTAGTCATAGGCGTTGAAGTTGCAAAATGTTTTCTATTCTGCTGTATTCCTTGCTTGTATATCTTTATTTCTTCCCAGGTAGTTTGTCTGTCTTCTAGTGACTTTGTTATTTGTTAATTTTTTTGTCTGTTCCTATTTGCCACATTTTTGCATATTGGTATAATCACTGCTGTTTGCCGTTTTCAAGATATTGTTTTTGATTTTCAGGTCCTATTGATAATTTTTTTTTAAATTAAATTTATCCCATCTTTCCTCATATATTTTATTATTTCTGACCTTATATTGTCTATACCTCCCGCTTTATCCTCTTAAGCTTTTATACATTAAAATGAGAAGCCTTATGTAGTAATGTCGTCAGTCTGTCCGACCTTTTATTTTTCAACTTTTGATCAAGGCAGCTTCCAAGCTGGAGACAAGTTTGTATTTCTGTCATTTCTGACATCTATGAAGCCTTATAATTTTTGATCTGTGATAGATAGAGAAATAACGTTTTCAGTATTCAACTAAGGACCATAAGTCAAGTCCAGACACCAAAAATCAGCCTGATCGGAAAATCTCGAGACCGGTTTGACCGGAAGTGGCCGCAAATTTTTGTTTATGTATAGACATCTGTGGAACCGGAGTTCCACGTTCGTACTTGTTTTAATTTCATTATGGCAGCTTCTGCTTTTGACGGTTAATAGTTTTGGAGTTATCTGCATGGGTGCTTCTTCATTCATAAGTATTTTCATTGTTAATATGTTACATTTTTTTGTTAATCAGAATGACAAAATATTTAAATTTGAAATACTTAACACTAAAAATTATTTTTTTCTACCAAATGTGTGAAAAATTAATGATTAGCTTCTTTGGTTGTAAGAAACTAAAATTTTTGCGCCCCCATGTGGGTAACTCAAAATATTAACCATATATAAAAACAGAAGGCTAGCACTGTGAATTCTATATTGAATTTTTTGAAATGTTCCACTCACCTTTTATTTCTTCTGCATTAGTTACCACTTCACCATATTTGCTCTTGATGTATGGTGTACTTTTCTTATTTTTTCAATCCTCGTCCTATTTGGAATAACAATTTTAGATTATGTCTTTCCATTCCTTTTCCAAATTCTTCTCAGAGTTTGGTCTATACTTTCTTGATTAGTTTATTGATTTGGTTTTTTATGTTTTATATTTTGATGGTTATTTTGTTCTTGTCTCTAATATATTTCTTCGTTTTTCTTTTTTTTTAACTTCTTTAATTAATTTATTTCACATGCCGTCTGTTTTCTTTTTGCTGTTATAAAAGGTTACTCCACATATTTATTCAACAACCCTTGCATTTGCTCTAAAGCTGTTCTATATTGTTGTTTACAGGTTTTCTCTAATTCTATTTCTTACCGTATTTGTTTGACATACTCTTTTCATATTTCACCATCTTACAGTTTGTAACTTTTAATGCTTATAAATACATTTTATCTTGTCTTGTTGTTAAGGGATGCTGCTGCTTCATGATAACGCATATCCCCATATGCCGCAAATGTCGTAACGCAGCAGGTACGTCACTCAAGTGGGATACACTTGAGCATCCGCCTTACAATCCTGATCTCTCCCCGTGCAATTATCACGCCTTCAGACCCTTAAAAAAGGCCTTGAAGGGTTGACGATTCTGTCAGGATGTGGATGTGCAGCAGACAGTTATGGATTTCTTCACGTAGCAGAACACGTTGTTTTACCAAACGGGTATCTTCAACCTGGTGTGTTCACAGCGAATATGTCTTAATTGACATTCTGGACTTTATGGGCTTCGAACGGAAACTTTTGATTGCCCCTTATACTTTAAATTTCACATATTTTAAATTTCAAACCTGTGGCAACTTTCCACATATATTAAAGGTCACACAGCTATTAGCCATTTTCAATCTTAGTTTTTAGTCACTATCTACTAATTTAATTGATTTATCTGCAACACTCAATCTGTTTTACATCCACCCTATAACACTTATTGTTATTTAAATAGTTAATTACCACTTTTTTGTTTAAATTGTGATCATGTACAGAGCGACTTATGATTATCTCATAGCACGCCAGGCTAACCTACATACTACAATATAGTCTAAAGTACATAAATATTAGTAGAATGTTCAGTTCTTTCCATTGTCAATAATAGCTTGACATTGTTGGGAAATACTTTTGATTAATTAATCAAGGATAATTTTTTATACAAAACATTTTAATACATTTATTTTGTATTCAGGATGCCAATAAATATGTACCTTTCAAAATTGCATTTGGAAGAGTACCACCTAGATATACACTTTTAGTGAGAGACTTATCATGTATAATGGCATGTTCTGTATCAATTAGAAAGTTGTTTACTACAGCTATTAGAGCTACCTCAAAAAATCAGTACTGAGATGTCGTCTTGGACAAATTGTCTTCTAAAACTGACCATAACTTATAATCCAGGGTATTGTTGTGTGGACTACCAAAAGGTGAATCATTTACGTTTAGAAAGTGGGGTACACTGTTGCTCAGCTTTGTGGGAAAGTCCAAGGTTTACATAAAAAAATAGTGTAATAATCCAGAGGTTTCACCAAACTATCTAAAACAGTGTTTTTCAACCG
This sequence comes from Sinelater perroti, assembly GCA_036346155.1. Classification (NCBI taxonomy): domain Eukaryota; kingdom Metazoa; phylum Arthropoda; class Insecta; order Coleoptera; family Elateridae; genus Sinelater; species Sinelater perroti. The sequence goes on along the minus strand of JARFIY010000370.1, from coordinate 17,171,270 downwards.
GTGGGTCACGACCCCCAGGGGGTCGCAAAGCCTTACTTGAAGGGTCGTGGGTAAAAGAAAAAGACAAGCGCCTATAGGTCTCAAAAAGAAAATTAAACATGTAGTCTTTAAAATCACTGACATAGTTTTATTATAGCCTTGAGGGGTCGCCAGAATTTTTTAAGTTGTAAAGGGGTCGCATATTCAAGAATGTTGAAAAACATTGATCTAAAACATTCTGTGTGTATATGCAGCTGAACTTTTGACTCCTTTTGGTTGATGTGTGTGTGGTGTGGAATGTGGTATGATATAAATCTGTATACATATGTATTACAAACTATTGAATGCGTTTAAGAAAACTAGAAATCTAAAATTCGTTGTGGTACTAAGATACGACTTGGGTTTTATACAAATTCATGCAAGTGCAAAACAACAGTTACAATTATTATTACTTAGAGAAATACAGTAATTGAAATCGATTTTCTGCAGTTAAATGTACAGAAGAGATTTATATTAATGTTATATTTAAATATATGGCAGCTTTTATTTTATTTTTGAAATTTCTTTTTCTTTTTAGATCATCAGCACTACGGAGTTCACAAAACTCGCTGCAGTCGTCAATTACTAATTCTCAACGACCTGCATCAGCCTACTATCCCCAAAATATGCCAGTTTCACCTACCTCTAGGAATGCAAATTTACATCAGTCAATTCCCAATCTCAAAAGCCCACCATCAGTGCAGAGACTTCACAATGATGACTCTCGTTCTGGTTCATTTCCCAGTGTAAACCAGCAGTACCATCAGAACTACTATGGCGGTCAAAATCAATCTTATATAAGCCAAAGCTCTGGTCAAACCTACGGTAGCCCAAATCAAACATATGGGAGTCAGAATCAAGCTTCATTTGCAAACCCAAATCAAAGCTACCCTAGTCCTAATTACTCCAAATTGCATGAGGATACTGCAAAGCATCCTTTATATGTTGGACAGCAGAAAATTGCTGACGTGAACAATCTCTATCAGAGTTCAAGTCATGCTATCCAAAATTACCCCCAACATCCAAATGGTCTTAGACATGAGGAAAGGCCATATGATAGTCGATACAACATGGGTTTGTTACGTGAAGATGTGCTGAGACAATCACACATAAACAGAAATGAGGAAGCAGCGCGCTATCCTAGTAATAACAGCGTACGTCCCCAAGAGGCCCAAATTCAACCAATTCGTGCACAAGAAAATGAAATGCGAACGTCTCGAAGTGAAGATTTATTGCGTCAGCATGTATCTCCTCAAAACGAAATGTTGCGATATGCTAGCAGTGGTAACATAAGGACTCAAGAAAGTGCCAAAGGTGATTTACATCCACGACAAGGTGAACAACATTTTCAACAGTATCGTTCGAATAATGATGATCGTAAAGATTTACGAGGACAGGCTAAGTTAGCTGAGATGGGAGAAGAAGTGAGGCGCCGTCAGAATCGTGTCATGACTGCAGCACCTCACCAACAACTTCCTGCAGGGTATTATCAGCAGCAACAGCAACAGCAACAACAGCAGCAGCAGCATTATGCTCAACAGCAAAATTATAATGCACAAATGATACAAAATACTCAACAGCTGCAAAACATAAATTTAAATCAGTCACAGATGTCAGGGTATCCACATCATGCATCTCTATCAACATATTCACAATATAATAATCAGGGTAATATGCCAACGTCACCAACTTATCCCAAATCTCCATCATTATTAACAAAGCCTAATCGCAAACAAGATGAACCACCAGAGTTGCCTCCCACAAGTACTCACCCTCTGTATTCAGCTAGTATGCATGATCCACCAAAAATGGCGTTTTATCCAAATTCCAGTCTTCCGAGCAAGGGACCAGCTAGAGATCCGTGGGCCAGAGAGGAGCAGGAACGACAAGCAGAAGTAAGGCGTGAGCAGGCTCGGCAATGGCAAGAGCAACAAATTAGAGAATTACTGTCGTTGTCGCAACGCACAGCACAGCAGGAAGAACAGTTGCGGGTGTTACAGCTTGAAAGAGAATTCCAAAGACGTGCAATGGAGGCTGCAGAACAGGAAGATGAAGATACCGAAGAAAAAGAAAGTCCATCGTCAACTCCGTATGTACAACAACAACCGACAAACAATACACAACAAACAGCAGTGTCTATACCAAATAAGCCAGAGCCACCTGCTTCAATTTTAAAACCAGGAGCTGTCAATAATGTTTTAACACAACCAGTAGCTGAACCAGAAGCTCCACCACCTCCAGAAAGAGGATCAAGCTATGTGATCATGAGCTTACACAATAAGGAAGGCACTAAGAGAGTCACATTTAATGATGCATCAGCAACATCACCTCCTGTGAATCTGCCTATTGAAGAGCCAGTGAGGGAAGATCCTAACGTGAGTAGATTTGTCTGTTTGTTATACAGTATATAGCATGTTAATAAAACTGCCATGAAAACTAAATATAACTAACTTAACTATTACATATTTAAGAGTATGACTTTTTTATAGTTTGTTATAGCAACTTCAATTTTTGCCCATAATATGTAGAACAAATTTGTATTAATCAATTAATATGCATTTTGTATAGACTTCTGCGTTACGATTTTGAATTATTTTAAAGTGCCATATATCATTTATCCTTTTTCTTCTCCTCCTTTTCCTTTGTCATTTCCTCCATCTTCCTTTTCTGTCTGTGTGAACTTACTTAATTTTATTGTAGCAGTGATTTCCAATCACATTAATCTAATCTTGATCATCTGAGAAGTAATTTGTTGTCACTGTACAGATTGGGCTGAGCTATTCACGATAAATGATATTCATTTTCATCCAGGTTTTCTTACATTAAAGGATCCTCAATAAGGAAATGCCTGGTTGTTAATAGGTTGAGATCATTGGAAGTGTTTAATAAAAATATTGGTTTAGATTTTAGAGTTGCTCCTATTTGAGCTATAAAGCGTTTATTTTGTATTGCTAGTTATTTATTATCCTGAATATGATTGATGTAATTGGCTATATTTTAATCATTACATCATTATCATTACATATATTTAAGACGACTGTTTCAGACCTTAGTTAATAATTAAATAAGTACTTGCCCCATTTCTCTCTTTTCTGTCTTTTTCTTTCTTTTTGCACCCTTCTCACATTTCTACTTAATGTAATGTTGACAACCATTTTTAATCCTTTTTATTTATAATTTTAGTTTTGATCATAATTTTAAATAACTAATATAATCTTATCAAGTATTATAGATTCTTAGGCAGTGTTTACATGTGAAAGTTGAAACTATCTTTGGTTAGCTTGTATAACACACTTGTAGTTTGTTTTTTCTCAATTGGTTTATTTTTTAAATTCTAAAAGTACAGATAATTGAACTAATCTGAATTGTTGCTCCACCAATCATCCTAATCTTTATTGGTCTTCCAAGACCGTGATTTCTCTACCTTCTGGACGAATTAAATTTTCTGTGAAAACATACAACTGTTGATATTAAAAGATGCGTGATTTTTCAGAGCTTTATTCGTCAAGCTGAATCCATGCTGGCATCTCCCACAACACCAACAGATGGAGGTTCTGGGTTGGCAACAGCTACACCAGGGGTAATAGGCACTCAGGAAGTCTATAGGGATCCTAGGACGCGTCGTCTCGCAGAGCAGGCTCAACAAAAGCTGCAAACCACGGTGCCCGAGAAGCTGTCCTTCAAAGAAAAAATGAAAATGTTTGCAATGGAAACAGGTGAAAGTGGTACTCCCAAAGATAAAAGCAAAATTTCACGTGCACAGAGGGAAATTGATAATATTGGGTCGTCCAGTTCTAACCTTGTACATTAATTTACGTTTTGGGCAATAATGTTGTAGTTGCACTGTTTAGAGTCAACTTTGCACCTGAAAGTTATCCTTACCGTCCAATTGCTGTTATGTAAAAGCACCTATACAACTTTATTACTCATATAGTTGACAACGATTTGTCTTGTTATTTTTTATCATTGTTAATCAGTTTTAACTAGACCTTTCTTGGTTAAATAAGTTAAAATTGTTAAAAAAAAAAGTAAAGCTGAGTCATTTATGGCAAGCATAAGAAAGGTTTGAGAATCAAATTGTAGTGGCTTACTGATATGACGCCGTAGAAAACTTGTAGTTATAAACTGAGAGTTTTATTGCTGTTTACCCAGAGAATTATATTGTAACTATTGGAAGACCCTATTTTTGTCTATCATGTATGTGCATTTATATATATATACATATAATATACATAAATTATTTTTGTAGATTAGTTCTTCTTTGATATTTAGAAGAGAGCAATACCTTTTGCACCACTAGAGCTTCACTTACGGACCAACCTTTATTACTACATTGATATTACAACAATTGGAGAGTCACATTTTTATGAAGAAACATTCCTGATGTTTATACGAAAATTCAACTACTGTATCTTACTATTTTATCTACACTTACGCCGTTCTAAAATGATTATAGAACATTTGACATTGTTCACTTTTACATTTGTAACTTTTTCTGTATATAAATAGGCCTTGTAAATTTGTTTCTTTTACAATAGCGTCTATTAAAGAGAATTATTAACATGTATGTATTTAGATTTTATGAATAAGGAGTCTTTTGTCTTCTTATTTACCCATCAGCAATAAAAATGTTCTAATTTAACAAATGGCACTCTTTACATTTAATAAATCTTCCTTTAAGAAAGTTTGGCGACGCCCTGTTCTACTTTACTTATGATTCCTAATAAATATATTCCTATAAATTCTGACGAAAGTGATAATAAATTTATTACACAGGATCCTCCAGGGTGGTGTTATATTCTTGAGACAGGTATAACATTGGTGGTGGGGAAACTAGCACATGTGCATTGATTGATTTACACTTATTAGTTGTCATTTCATGAAGCTGTGGACGATTAAACGTGTCTTTGTTTTAACTGGTCGTTTGGTGGCCAGACAGTGAAGATTTCGAACTCTGTTCATTGTTTGTCAACACGGTACCATTCCATCTCTCCCAACAATACTGAAATGTTTTAATAACTTCCGAATGGGAGGAACTGTGAGACCTTAAATAACTCTGGGAGATTATTGGACCAGTAGAACACCAACAAACATTGAAAAAATATGACAGAGTTGTGGAGACCAGCTCTTGCCATTCAGCAGTATGACACGCTCGTGCTTTACCTAATGCAGACAGGTCAGTTTCCCGAATTGCGCTTTCATTTTTACAAAATCACAGTGGTTCAAGATCCGAAGAAAAATAATGATGTGCAGCAGTTTACGTTTGCAGAAACGATGCTTAAAATTTTGGAAAATGACTGTATGGGAGGCTCATATCCACTTATCAGCTGCTATAAACAATCATAATTGCCGGTACTGGTAAGAAAATAATCCATGAGAAATCGATCAAAGGCCCAAAGTAAAAGAGTCACTGTATGATGTGAAATACCCCGATTTGGCATAATTGAACCCTACTTTTTCTAAGAAAACGGACGCACAATGACAAACTCAGTGTTGCCTTATGATGCCTAAACTAAAAAGACATCGCCCTAGATAGGATTTGGTTTTAATAGGCTGCACTTATTTACCATACCTCAAGAGAATCCATTTTTAAGGGAACATTTTCCAGGGCGCCTCATTTAATTACACGGGGATATGGAGTGGTCCCCTTGATCACCGTTCTTTTACTGCATGATTATTTTTTATGAAGGTACCGGAAAAAATCATGGACTTTTGAAGCTCTTTCGGACGCCATAACTCGAGAAATTTCAGCAATTCCATGTGCTAGGCTTGAAAGGTGTTGACAATTTTTTCACCTGCCTGCAACAATCCCTGGACAAGAACAGTCGCCACTGGAATGGCATTTTTCACATTTGAATACCATTCTTTTGTTTTTTAAATGGCATACATATAATATTTGGAAAAAACAAAAATTGAAATTTGTTTAAAAACATCTGTGTTGGTGTTTTGAAAAACGTAACAGCTCCCTGCAGGATCTTGTATAAACCCTGCTTTGAGATTTCTGAGGTATGAATAGACCTTAGAATTACAAAAATATTCTGAATATATTTAAATATATGAAAGTCTGCTTATATTTATTATTTAATTTTTAATAAATATTGAACATAATATAGCCTTTATCTAAGAGATAATTTTGATATGTCATTTCTGACATCTGTTACACCTTATAATTTTTGATCTGTGATAGGTAGAGACATAACGTTTTCAGTATTCAACTAAGGACCATAAGTCTAGTCCAGACGCAAAACATCAGCTTGGTCGGAAAATCTCCAGACCGGAAGTGGCTGTAAGTTTTTCGGTTCCGACGCTAATTTTTTGCCGCTATTCACTGTCATTCGTTTCAATAAAATTTTGTTAAACCCTGTAGTTTACTTGCATGCATAGGGTCCGCTCTGCTTTACCTGTAAAGCAAATGGTCACTTGTTTTTTATTCTTTGTTTACATTGTTGAGTAATTGGCTTGCTTTTGAATGCGCAATAGCAAAAGTATGGTTTTAGCACATTTTATGGAGCAAAATGTATTATAGTTTTTATTTGAGTATTTTTATTGCCACTCTAAAAGAAGAGGTGTCAATTGCTATCCGTTTCGGTGGTGAAAATTCATTATATGGAGTTGAAGGGAAAGTTCAGTGTTTTTAAAATAACTTTAGCACTACTTTTTTGGCACTATGAGCCATGCTGGACCTACTCTTAGTAGGTGGCTAGTCTAATCCGTTAATTTAGAAAAAGAAGAAAAATTACTTTGTCATCACCAAAGGTGTTTAAATGACAGTTGGAGAGCATTTGATTTTTGCTATTACTTTTAATCTGAGAGTTGAACTCTATGCACCAGTATGGCAGTTTGAGGCCTTTACCTAACGACTATTTATACTCTCTTTTGTATTTGTGATAGTTGAAATGAAGAACTAGCAAAGCCTACTGATAAAGGTAGATTCAACATGAAGTAAGTTAGGTACTTGACAATTAGTTGAAAAAATGAGCAATACACAAGTGATAAAGTATGTCTTGTTCTTGAAAGGAGCCTCGGAAAGACCTGAAATCTACTTCCACATTCAGTGTGTATAAGGGTCACATGTCACCATTGATGTCACACAATTTCAGTTATTCTGCATAAAGAAGTATTTTGCTATAAATTGTTTTTATAGGGCACAAAAAATACAAGAAATCTACAAATTTTTGAAAAATAAATGACTATCCTTCAGGTTGAATTAGAATGTAAAAGCCATACTGTCGTTTTCATTGCCATATATGTTTCAAATGACAATGATTAGGATGAGAAAAAACAACGTTATATAAATAAACCAAACGAATGTGCTTAATAGTCCTCTACAATGTTAAGTCTCTAAGATGAGTACAATATTTCTATACCAATTTAAATTGGCAGCTAAACTTGCTTGCACTCAAAATAGGAATATAGACAAAATGTACAGTTATATAAAAGAATCCATTTATGAGAAGCAAAAAAGCTTTATATGAAAAAGTTAAAGCAAGAAAACATCAAACATATTCTACCTATTGGAACGAATAACTAAATGCTTTAATTGAAGAAAAAATATATCAACTATAAGCTGGTTTCAGATCAAGAGTTTTGAACGTTAAGAAGAATGTCATAAAAAGAAAAAATAAATTTTGTGAAGAATATTTAGTGAGAAAAACATTTGAAGAAATAAATGGACGTATTAACAACACGACAGCAAACAAGGGCTCGGCCGGACTAACCCCTATAAACCTAGAAAAGTGACAGCTATTATCAGAGACTTCTAACCGAAAGCAAGTCACAGTTTCATAGAGAGAACAATATGCACTGGTAGATAAAGCGACTACCTCTGAAGTAAGAAAATGCGTCTTAAAAATGAAAAGTAACAAAGCTCTGGGGCCAGGCAATATCATTGTGGAGCTCATTAAGGCAGTCCTAGATATCTTGATGGAAATACTAGCCACAATATTTAATAAATGGCTAGATGAAGGAACTTTTCAAAAATGGAAGATATTGATTCTTTCATACATACCTAAGAAGGGCAGTGGGAAAGACCTTAAGACCTATATGGGCGTTAGTGTAATATGCACAATTGCAAGACTTTATGATTGTGCCCTCAAATACAGAATTTGATACCAAATATGAGAGTCGGAGGAACGGAATGGTTTTCGAGCTGAACACTTCTGTGTTATGGATGGATTATTAACAACTAAACTGAAGTGAACGAGTCAGAGCTTACTTTTGTAGACTTGGAATAAGCCCACTGACAGTACCACTGAGTAACTTATGGTATAAGTGTGCGAAATTTGGGAGTCAGTTTAGCTTATGTCAACGCTGTAAAGGCTATTGCCATTTTACTAGATCAGTAGATTGGTAAACAAACTGTTTATTTTAAAATAGTTCAAGGGGTGAGACAAACCTGTTCAACTGGGTTCAAATAGGAGTAGGACCTTGGAAACGAAAATGGACACAAATCGGCATAAAAATCGGAGATGACACTCTCTATAAGTATGGATAGCTACTGACCATGAAAATTATATTTAACTATAACTAACAATAAATACAAAAAAGATCAAGTATATCATAGTAGAAGATGATGTCTAATCAGAGCTAGACATGAAGAGTTGTACGATAAAAAAGTGTTTAACCTTTAGGTAACATGGAGCAACTCTGTCTTTCAACGATAAGAGTCAAAAGGACATTCTAAATAAAAAAGAATTTCCTACTCTGGGGCAATATGAGCTCGAGGAGAATAAAAAAACTATGTATCACGCCATCATACGAAGCATCTCTTCCAAACCTGGGAAATGGGGAAGTCGGAGAAGCATGCAATGTTATTTCTTGAAATGTACTACTGTAGACGTCCCGGGGGAATTTCAAGAATGGACCACATTAGAAACGAAGAAACAGGGAGAATAATGAACGCACAGAAGTGACTTTATAGAGGTAATAGAAAGAAAACCACTAATATGGTATGGTTACTTGCAACATACATATATCAGACAACTGATGGCCAAAAGAATTGTAGATTTGGTCACCAACAGACATGAGAAAGCGTGGAAGGTAGATGTCACAGAACCTATAATTTCAAGTGGTTTACAAGATGGCGATTGGGAGAATAGAGATCCGTAAAAATTGAGAAGCGGTAAACGACATAGGCATTAGGATCAATCGCAAACTTGTTTTGGGTTCCCGTTTGATGGTTGATATCTTTGCTATAAGTAATCTATGGGATCATTGAAATCAGGAGGTTGCGTTGGACAATCCATTCTGTTAATTTTATTAGCCCAAAATTGAACTAATTCTGCCTTATAACAATGTGCAACATTGTCCTGAAAAATAAAACATCTCCAAACAAACCTTCTTCACCAAGGAACATCGTACTTTGTAGTATTTCAATGCAGTACATGGCATTTATCATCCCAGGTATTATTACTAGTCGACCAATATGTTGGGCAGAAGTGCTTTCCCATACTATGACAGTAGGGTGTTTGATTGCGGGCAATAAGCATTATTTTCTCCAGATAATATTCTCGGCATGATTATTGATATTAAAGGTTGATTCGTCACTAAATAGCACTTTATATCAATGCTCTGTTGTCCAGTTTTATATTTTTTATTTCACTGCAGATGAAAATGTCTTTGCAACTCGGAAACAAGAGGCTTCTTAATCCATAGCTAAGCAGTCTTCACCTTACCATACTTTACTTATTACGCAGAATTGAGCCAATTTGGTGATAAATTACGTAGTGGATGACCAAGGCAAAGTTAAGTTCGAGATGATGCTGCCAAAAAGAGCAATAGTGCACGTGCTTCCACTGTGAATCAAAGCCTGCTTGGCTGTGGGTTAAGAGATCGTAGATTACAGAAGAAGCCATTTGTTTCCCAGAAGCAAAGACTCTTTCATCTATAGTGGGCTAAAATAACCATAAAAACTTAAATTATAATGGTACATAGATTGTATTCGCAAATATATATTTGTTTGTCGTTTCAATTCTTTATTTAGTCTATATACATACATATATGTTGCAGAAGTCATGTATAGGTACTATATTGCACAATATTTGCACTTAATTTTAAGATACAAAAGATAATAAATTCATTACCCCTTTTAATGATTCACATTTTCGGATGATAAACTCAATGTTGACATGGTACTTCTTCTTCCTGGATTTACACCAAGATTTTCCCAATTTATCCATGATAGTCTTGCAGTTAGATCTGGAAAAGAATAAATTTTTGTTATGGTTTATATTGCGAAAAGTGATCTATATATCGTTAAGAATAATATATTTTTTAAAATTTTTAATAAAATTAAAATGTATTTTTTTGGCCACCATTATAATGGATGGGTTGAAAAAAATATGAGAATTTTTTTTATTAATATTGTATATTTGAATTCTCTCCTTTGTCTCCTCACATCATTATTATATCTTATCCTTAATGTTATCTATTTCTGATCTCCGGCACTTCATATATTTTGTTTTGTTTTTATATATTTCGAGTGCCATTTCACTTGTTTCTTTTTCTAATCTTATAAAGACTTCCTTTAATTTATTCGACGTCCTTAATAAAATAATTATGTCGTTTGCGTAAGCTATGACTTGTGCTTCTTTGCTTCTTATGATTCCTTGTACGTTTGCTCTTCTTATTGACTCTTCTAATGCCAAATTAAAAAGTATCGTTAACAGTACACCCCCCCCCAGGTGTACTCCTTTGTTGATTTTTTTCCGTTTGCCCTTCTCTTGTTTTTACTGCTCTTTTTGAATTATTTCCATTCTTTTTAATATTTGTGAAAGCTTTCTCGGATTAATTTTATCAAACGCTTGTTTATTGTTAATAACTGATAAGTGTAGTTCAATACCATACTTATAACACTTTTCCAATATTTGAAATGTGATATGCAAAGCATCTGTTGTTGTGACCAATTGGCTTTTCAGTGTATTTAGTAAGTTTTTTTCTGGAGCATTGTCGAGAATATTTTGTATGTCATATTTAACAGTGATTCTTCTGTAGTTCTTGCATTATTCTAGGTCACCATTTTTTGATATCCTTATGATTATTCCCATTTTCCATTCTGCCGGCATCTTTTCTTGTTTTTATACTTTCTTTATCAATTCAAGTATTCTTTTAAATATCCATACTTCAATATCTCTCTATTTGATCACATCCCGGCGCTTTCCCATTTTTTAGTTTTTTTATACTGTCCTTCGTTTCTTCATACGTTGGTTCTGTTAATTCTTTGTTAATAATTTGTTTCTCCATGCTTTTTTGTTCCTATTTAGTTTAATAATTATTGAAATGCTCGTTCCAGATATACTTCGTATTCTATGTTGTCATGCTTGTCTTTTATGTCTTTTGTTTTCACTAGATTTTCTCTATTTTATTTTAGCTCGCTAAACGTTTTCTTAATCCATCGCGTCTGTTTTGTCTACCTCTATGTTTTTTTTCATTTTTTTCAATCTTCTGTCTTTTTTTTCTGTTTTCAATCATTTGTTTCTCGCTTTGTTCTTTATGTTAATTATTTCTTGATGCTCATCACCATACCACTGTTCCTTTAGTTTTACTCTCTTTGTAACCAACTGCTCCTTTGGTATTTTTTACAATTATTCATTTAATATTCCTCCATTCTATATCCTCTATGTCCATTTCATTTTATTTTTTTCTATTCCATTATTAATATTTTTTACGTGCTATGTTCTGCCCTCTTTTATATAGTTTTCAATATTCAATTTTTTACATTCTTGACTTTCTTTTTTTTGTTTTCTTGTCTTATTTTTGGAATTACCATGTAGTGGTTTGTGTCTGCATTTGCACGCCGATATGACCTGACGTCTGTAATTATTCTATTCTGGTTTTTATTTATTAACATATGGTACATCTGGTTTACCCTTGTTGTTCCTGGTATTGCCTATGTTTCTTTGTGTCTTTCTGTGTTTATATTTTGTACTGCTGACTCATATTTGTTGCCGTTGCAAAGTTGCATATCCTATTTCCATTATCATTTGCCCTTTATGTATTGTATGTTCTTCTATTTGTGCATTCAAGTTTCTAATACGTCGTGTTTTGGTATTTTTCATATTTCTTTCCCAGTTCGTTGTAGAATTTGTCCTTCTCTTCCTGTCTGTCAGCCTCTGTAAGTGCGTAAACACAAATAAAGTATATATTTAATGGTTTCAGTTCTATTCTTGAACATCTTTAAACAGTTTTATTTTGTTATTCACTATAAATCCGGTACCGTTGGTACCCTGTTTCAATTCCCCGAGTATAGCATAGTGAAGTCTTTTTTATTCATTTCTCCTTGTCCTTTCCACCTTATGTTTTTATCAGCTGCTATATCCATTTTGTATATTTTTAGTTCTTTGGCTACTTTCATCATCTTGCCAAGAGGCAGTACCATTAGCCTAATAAATATTTGATGCTCTCAAGCATTTTAAAATAATAATAAAAAATGAGAATTATCGCAATCTCCGAATATTTTTTTTTGGAAAAATGTCATAATTAGTCAATTACAGCAATAAACTTCATTTTCGGATACTCTATATAATACAAAAATACCATGTGGTCCAAACGAGTTTGTTCAGATTTATCTTAGATTAATTTATAAAAACAACATACAGAAATTGTTGGAAGACCGTTTCTTCGTCAACCATGCAGCATATATAGCACTTATAATATAAAGTGATCAATAACAAGCGTTGGAAAGTATTTGCCTATTAAAAAATAATAAGAGAAGGTAGATCAGCGCCACCTATCACACATAATGTTTACCTAATTGAAGTCTTACAGCAAATCATTGATCACGTGACTATCCAATTGTAAACATAGAATTCTTAACCTTCGAAGAGAGGCTGTTTATTGTACAGAAATTTTACGTATTAGGAGGAAGTTGCATCATGGTCCGATGAGCCTTAAAGAGTCTTCCTTAGGCAGAAACAAATTTTGAAAGGTCGATAAGCAGTTAAGATACAGAAGATGAAATTTTGGAGTAAAAACGTACAACAGTGTAAAAATTTCATTTTTTGTTGACTACATATTTGCTCGTTTGGACTCGGGACTGTAATGGTGGCCTTGAGTCTCATCCCACGTCAGTATTTTATGAAAAAACATGTCTCGCCCTGCTTCATAAAAATAAAATTAGAGCGGTGGAGGACTCATCTTGCGAACAAATTCAAACATTTGAGCCGGTTTTGACTGATGATTAAGTATTACCATGGTAGTTATTGGTCATGACACACATTTAGCGTTACGGATGATTTAAGGGTTTTTTGCTAGTACAAATTATGTTTAATTTTTGTAATGAGTTTTTTATATCAAGTAACGCGTCAAACATGTCGATGATGCATGATTTGATTCCAGATCTCACCGCAGAGAAAGAAACGAAGATTTTAATATGTTGACTAGTACAAAGAGTTCAATTTTGTGGTACTTACCGCTCGTGTTCCAGTGAGCTCGATCGGCTTTAATTTCACCTCGTAGGCAGCGTTCCACGTACGTCAGGGGGTCACAATCTGCTGTGAGAACCTCTCTGAGGAGGGCGATGTAGGCGATAGCGAGACGCAGAGTATCGATTTTGCTCAGCCTTTTCTCGTAAGGAAAAGTCGGCACGTGCATTCGCAGCTCATCGAAAGCGGAGTTTATACTGCTGCAGAACAATGTCGTCAAATTGTTAAGCGAAAATAGTGAAGCTCTCTATGCAGAATGTTTGGTAATAATTAAGCAAATGAATTTTGATAACGTTTTCGGGCAATCTTTTAAAGGAACTAAAAGTGCATATGGAAGTAAAAACTTTTTCATTTCTGTTACATTCAAGCATAATACTGGGTTAGGTATAGGTACGTGAAAAATTATTACTCGAAACTGCAAATTTCACTTGAACCAAACAGAAAGCTTATAATAGGTAAAAGTACGGACTACACAATGTTCTTGAAGTTTTTCAAATTGGGTATACACATGTTTTAGTTAATTCAGGCAATTTAGGTCAAGTGAATAAGAACGCCTGTCAGTGCTACATCCAACATTTTCATTGATGTAGTCATTAAGTACTTCTGCAAGGTATTCATGTTAGATTCAATCTGATGGATCTTCATCAAAATGTGCTCTTAGTAGATATGCTAGATTGTTTCGCTTAGGAAATAAGAGTCTAGTAGTCCTTGATGATTAACCCATGGTTGACCATTTTTTGATGCACCACATTCTGACAAACCTTTACGTTGAATAGTTAAATTAGTGTTCTTTCATAATAAAAGAGTATCTACTTTAATTGGGCGCGTTAATTACATATACCTAACCCATTAGGTGATGCCCCAGAAATCAGTCGACCCAGACCAACACTAGCTACATGCCGCATATCAACACAAATGTACCCGGTGGGTCCAATAGCAGACCTCAGCATCCGTTTCCGCTCTCGGATGTTGGCTGCATGTCGCTGTATCCTATAGGGGGAGCCTCCATAGTAGTCGGATCCGGCAAGTGAACTAGTAGCGCATTGTGCACCATCTAGAAAAAAAGTGCCATTAAATATTTTTGCGACTATTGCAAAGTGGAGAATTTTGAATACGGCGATTACACTACAAGTACTTTTTAAATTGATTTATTTGTTTGCGCAGCGGCTTGTCAAGTTTTAAAAACAAATTTAGGATTCGCCAAAATATCTGGTGATTTAACGTTTTCTCGTATGTCGTCTGCTAGATGGTAGAAAGCGCTAGCGCAGTGGTGGCGTATACGGTACAACTATTGTCATTTCACTTGCAATGCTGGCATCGGGAATGTCAATATTTTTGAAAATTTATGATTAATAGCCAAAAAATATTCAGACCACATTTTGATTGACATGGTCAACATAATTCTTTCGATCTACAGGATCAAATTGGTGGAAGACTGCAGTACAGTATGCAAAAGCATTACGAGAACATAATATTGATTCTGATCATGACAATAGATCGCGATAATAAGAATTAATAATTGAAGACACAGGAGAAAATGGAATGTGGAAACATTATTAGAATAATAAAAAACAGCATACCAAAAAAAGTAGGGAAGTAAGTTGAAAAGAGAATTCACCAAATAATAACATACAAAAAGAGTGGAATTTAATAGAAAATATAATAGTGGAATCAGCACAACAAACAATAGGATACGAAGAAAAAAATTATAATTCACATAGTAGAACCAGAAAAAGTACCCCTAGACGCTAAAGAATGGGAAATATAATGATAGAATTGATCAAGAAAAGAGGAAAACAATTAAGAAAAAGGGTGAGTAGATTAATAATATAAATATGGAGGAAAGAGGAATTACCAAAGGATTGACAACTGCACGAGAAAGGAGATAAGCCGTATACACCAACTATAGAGGCATAACCTTATTGAACACATGTTATAAAATATTAACCAGCCTGATAGATCAAAGAAAGTGTAATTACAGAGCACCATAATGTTTTTCGAAGAAATATATCTGCAATAGATAATATTTATATAATCAGAGAGAGAAAAGAGTAGAGAATACAATGTACATACAGGAATGGCGTTCGTAGACTTTCAGAGAGCCTTTGACTCTGTCAATAGAAGCAAGGTAATTCAAGACTTGATACTAATAGGAATTCCACTAAAAACTTTATTGATAGAAATGACAATGCAACAGTGGAGTAAAAACACATAAAACAGAGATATTTGAAATCAACAAGGGGAGGTCTTATCAGCACCATTGAGTATCCTATGTCTAGAAGCAATGTTCTCAAAAATGGAAGTTACAGGGCACATTACAAATAGAAGTATCCAGGTAAGCCCACATGCAGATAACACGGTGATGATTTCAAGAAACAAAACAGAACTAGAATGCGAAGGTGAAAATATTAGAGGATGAGACGAAAAATAAGTATACATAGAGAATAGAACACCGTACTGGTATAAAGACAAACTCTGAATTGGAAAGGTTAACTGGAAGAAAAAATATAATAAGATGTATAAAATCAAGAAGATTGCAATGGTTAGAACATATAAATCAAATGGTCAATACACGAAGTCCCAAAATAATAGAGTGAAAATCAACAGAAGGGAGAAGAGTTTGCAGACCACCTGAGGGACGGCACGACGATGTTGTTAGAGGCTTAATGATAATGGAACAAACAGTGCAAGATAGAAAGGGTTGGAGAAAAGTTATTGAAGAGGCTAAAGTCTACCGAGGACAGTAAGAAGATTTCACCAAGTTCTTGGGGTTATTTCAAAGGCAAAATGTACACAAACAAAGCAGCAACAGTTGCCAATGTAAAGGAGGCGACTCTTTACAAAATTAACGCCTTGTTTTGAGTTGAAAAACGCCTCACGTGTCTTCATGCAAGAACGTTTTACAAAAATTTTAATGTTCTTTTGTATGGTTTCACTTCCTTCAGTTTCTATTGCTTACAAGTAAGGTATCTCATCGCTTACTCTCAAAATTATTTATTTTAACCTCAATAAAAACAACTAGTGAGGCGCACTGATTGCAAAAATGATGGTTAAAAGGGCTGACGATTCCTAGTTTAGGCGCTAGAGGGCGTTTTCTGAAAATCTGTTTTTGTAGTTTTTTCCCTTATCTTTACCCGGATGGAAAGAGTAATTACATCAGCATATGCATCTAAAATCTCCTCATCATAGGTAATTAAATGACGCATGCGCAGATAATTTTACCCTAAATATAGTGGAATAAAATCTAAAAATTGCGATATTAACAACTATTATTAGAAATTAACATATTTCATTAGCAACAGGTGGCGCTGACTGCAAATAGTGAAAAGTGGTGAGGAACTCTCAGCCAATCAGGAGCCGGCACTTTGATGTAACGGCGTAATAGCGGAAGGCCAAAACGGCGTAAGGGCGGCACGGTGAAACGGCGTGAAGGCGGAACAGCGGAATGGCGAAAAGCCAAACCGACGTAACGGCGAAACGGTGTAACGGCATAACGGTGGAACGGCGGAAGGCCAAAATGGTGGAACGGCGGAAGGCCAAAATGGTGGAACGGCGTAGGGCGCCACGGCGAAGCGGCGGTACGGCGGAAGGTGGTACTGGTGAAAGGCCAAAACGGCGGAACGGCGTAACGCCGGAGGGCCAAAACGGCGAAACAGCGGAACGGTGGAAGACCAAAACGGCAGATGGCTAGGAAACCGGTAACAAGAAACCGGAAACTGGAAACCGGTAGCGGGAAACCGGAAACCGGAAATGGGAAACCAGAAACAGGAAACCAGAAACGGGAAACCGGACGCGGGAAATCGGAAACGGGAAACCGGAAGCGGGAAACCGGAAACCGCACTTTTGACTATTTGGAGTAGCACCACCTATCGCTAATGAGATATGCTAATTTCTAATAATAGTTGTGAATGGCGCAATTTTTGGAATTTAAACTGCTATATTTAGGGTAAAATTATCTGCGCATGCGTCATGATGAGATGTTACATGCTGATGTAATTACTTTTTCCATCCGGGTAAAGATAAGGGAAAAAACTACAAGAATAGAGTTTCAGAAAACGCCCTCTAGCGCCTAAACTAGGAATCGTCATCCCTTTTAACAATGATTTTTGTAATCAGTGCGCCCTACTAGTTGTTTTTATTGAGGTTAAAATAAATAATTTTGAGAGTAAGCGATGAGATACCTTACTTGTTAATTATGCAACTCCAAATAACATCTTTTATGATCTATTCTTATCTCTTTAATATTAGTTTTTAAAGTATGAGACTTGTGTTGCGCAATTATTCTTTCATTTTCTCAGTGCTCTTACAAAGCGGTCGAAATAATAGAAATTATTCTTATGTAGTTGGCTACATAATGACATACATGACGAAAATCAAAAGTTTTCTATGTTTCAAATAGTTCATTTGTAGCCTTTACATCACATACACATACAGGTAATCGAGACTGATTTGCCTTTTTATTAGTGTATTGACATTTTGGTTACTAACTGCACATCTTTCAATAAATAAATGAAATCATGGAACCCTCTCTCTGCTACTATAACATCATCTTCTTTAAGTCATAATCGTAGAGCAAAAACATTGTACTTCATCTGTGACTCAAAAGTGGAAGCGCCATTATCTTAACTATCGGAAAATGGGTTCAAGTATGTGTTGTATTATCATGGGTCTAATAAGGGGGTCTTAATATATTGTTCTTTGGAAGCTGCAATTTGTACTTTTTTCTATGTAGATAGAAGTATCGTTTTGTTTTTTATCTTCGGAATAGAAAAAAAACTTTAACGAGTTACACTAGCCACCTACCCGGGATACGCCCAGGCTAATAGCCTATATAAGAATAGAAGAAGAAAAAGGAATAGAAAACTGGTTTGTTAATGTTGCTTCTATTAATATGGTTTATTCCAAAATGATATTAAAATGTCCTTCACAACATCAACACATTTATGTACAAAAAGTTTTGGAAAGAAGAACAATGTTTAGAAGATGCTATTGTATTTGAAATTTACTTAGTCTCTAACAGTCTTCATCATTCAACAAACCGGGACTATCAAAATCAAGCCTCTTTTTTAAAGAGGAAGAACGAAGTCCTTTAAAATATAATATTGTATCGCTTTGATTCAATACAGTTTCATTGTTGTTGTTATATCTGAAATTGTATGTTGACCGTTGGTGAATAAAAATGTGAAACAATCTAATTCTCGGAGATATCAACTAATACGTAAGTAAAGAGACTTGAGATCAAGATCATAAATTTGAAATATTTAATGCTTATCTACATTTTGTGATAAAGCATAAGTTTGTCATAAATTTATATTAAACAACTGGTAAATTTATTATCATTTACTATTATGCAACTAATCTAACTGAATATTAGCAGCCAGTTGAATATGAATAGCAATAAATTGTATTTGGTAGTCAGCAAACCTTTCAGCGTCAATCTTCATTCCCTAATTAAACCCACACATCTGCAGAAGAAAATCTAGAGAATTAAACTAATATCTTGTGGTCTTTACCGTTCACGGTTGTGAAAATGATACATCAAACACGGCGAATATAAACCTCTTCATCAACATCTGGAACGAGCCTTATAAGAGAATGATCACTAGAAGACGGAGAAAAAGAGCAATCAAACTTAACAGAAGTCCACCAAAAATACACCGGGAATCGGTCGCGGTGGGCAAAGCTCTTTTATTTTATATCAGCAGAGTTATGGACCGGATAAGGAGAATTCCAAACAAACACAAGGTGGAAACCATTTTATACTACTACTACCAAAGTGATTCGACCAGTCAAGGACACATTCGGGCTACGATGACCACAAGAATAAAGAATCATCGACGGCACTTGCGCCTCAATCAACCCGAGTCGAGGGTTGCGGGACGAACACAAGTTTTGTCTAACTGTAGGAACTATTACTCGATGTTTTATCAGACGCATACGTTTCCAATTTGCACCCTGCCGTATTCTTCCATTTTTTATTCTACTGATTTCCCATAGAAATCCGAAATCCTTTTATATTTCTGTATAGATTGTTCTTTTTCGGGTTAAGTTGAGCTTCAGGGAAACAATTACAGGGTAATATATTTCTATCGCGAAAGACTATCGCCCCGAAAACCCATAATTTCCATGTTTCCACCGAATGGAACTTTCGGCTTTTTCTTTCTTACGCCTATTTTATTTATAAAATCTTCTGAAGTACTGTATAGAGTAATAACCTTTGTTGTGTCTGTGCTTTCTCCTTGAAAGCTTTCACTTACTTCTCGAAACTTTACAAGAACCATACCATTAATGCCAGTTCCAGACTCTTATGTTTCTCTAATATCACATTTGCTTTATACGATTTGTACAATGCTTGACGGGCATCATAACCAGTACTCTATCTGGTTATCAACGAAGTTTTTAAGTATGAGCAGTCCTTTTTAAGGTGAGATTGCAAGATACCTCATATTGTGGTTGAAGAATTAAAAAAGTTATAGATTTGTTGTTCTAAAGAAAAAAAATTCTGCGGATACTTGCTACTCCCCACAGCTACAAAGCCAACTGGTTGTAAAGAGTGACTCACGCAAGGGATGTATGTGGCCATTTTATTCTAGCCTGAAGACCTTTGTAGCACCCATACATGTTGCTGGAATTGTTATAACTCTGTCCTCTACAGTTATTTCGATTAAGATCTAGAAATTATACATATGACTACAATTAGAAATAAACGTCCAAAATCGTTTCCATAGAAAACACATAGTGTACCACAATAACTCGTTGCTTTGTGTGCGACATATTTGGCGTTAAGTCCTCAATTATGGAATAATATTTGGCATTTACAATCTCTTGGAGAATCTCTGCTTTAACTTGGTTCGCTAACTGTATAATGAATTTATTTGCAGTTGTACTTAATAAGTATGAAGGAACACCCCTTTTTTTTATTTTCAAATCTTGCTACACGTACGGCCTTAAAAGGATATAATTTTGAAATCAGTTCTACACAGCCACGAAATTTACTTTTTATTACAGGGCCTAATATTTCATTATCGTCATGAATTGGCAGTCCACTGGAAGTTAAAAACTTCAGCGCTTCAATATAAAGCTGCTTCCGTCTATTGTTCTGATATTACAATTCATACTGAACTTCTACAAATAAATTTTAAGTTGTTATGTTCGTTTGTTGTATAGTTATTTTTCCAATCATCAAATGCCTTAGTTGATACGAACGTCGCTCCTCTATAGAATATACACGGAGCACAAAATGCTCGTTTCGTTTGATGCGTTCTTCATTCATTAAAAGCCAGAAAATTTTTTTTGAATGTCATATCGTCTTTAAGATTTTTTAAAGTCAAAGATATCATTTTGTTGAATGCCATTGTATGCCACCAACTCATGAAGTTCATCATTTTCGCACCACTAAATAGTTGTACCTCTTTGAAAGTATTTCCAGAGTTCTGTGAGCTCGGAGCCTCCTACAACTGTACATTTGGTACATTACAATTTGGGCTTGAAGTCGCTGAAGTCGATGAAGATGTTTGTAATTGCTGCACACCACGCGAGAAAAAAGTGTCTAGATTTGGTATTTTCTTGGTCACAGCACTTTGGAACGTTTTCTGAATTGTACTTCACTTGGTGTGTCACAAATCTCGATTATCTTTGTCACTCATTGTTCGGCCTTTATGATAAATAAAACGCGATTCGAATGACAATTTCATTCAAAATTAAGCTTCATTTGCAACAACTGCACTGATGCTCAATAATCATAAATTATAATACTATTAGTGCAACAATAAATTTTTAACGGTTACTATGACAACACTAAATTATTTGCCCCATGTTGTTGTCCGTATGACTTCTCCTGTTCGGTTGCCGCGAATGCCCGTCTGATTCGCCTTATATTCAAACCTGCGGTTCTAGAACGAATCAGATAGTTCTCGAATTCGAATTCAAGGGCGCCGTTAGAACTGGCGTGGACAGTGCTTGATCATTCTGGAAAGTTCTATTGCAATATAAATATTTTTAAAAAATTATTATACGTCGAAGAAGTTTAATGGTTATAACCTATTTAAAATTTCTCTGATTGAGCTGAACTCAACTCGAATTTTTGCGCCTCCCAAATCCTGGTGCCCTAGACTACACCTTACTCAATATATGATTTAATCAAGCTCTGGCCATTACAGACAGTAAGTTAGGCTAACGACTGGGTTGATTTTCAGTCACTGTAATTTTGATGACAAAGATTTATACTTCTGAAATGGACCAGCTTTTGAGAGCTTTAATTTGAGAAGACGTGGTAAAATGGCTACTTCGTTTGATAAAGATGATTGATTAGATGAGAAGTACAATAAACCCTAATGCTGTACTGTTGGTGGTCTTTAATTTCTTCTTATCTTTTATTCCCAAAAAACCGTTCTTGATTTTTCGATTATACATCTTTGTCTATAGTCTTAATAAGTACTCTTTGAAGTAACACTCTTATATAGCGGATGTTGTTATTGTAAAAATATTAAAATTTAATATTAATTTGAAATTTAATTATTTTTTAAATAAATACGTAGCTCTAATCTTCTGTAAACTTCATTAAAGTTTATGTACATCTCTATCGAAACGTACCTGAACCATGATGAAGGGAGGTCAGGTAGTGATGTTGGATAGTTGTACTGGATGCTGAACGTCCCGCAAAAGCACAACTGGGCAAGTCGGAAACTTCATCTTCTGACAAGTCTCCACCATTATAACTTCCGAATTGTAAACTGCTATAAAAAATATAAAATTGCACGTTTACATATTTATCTACTCTATAAAACAACAAAAATATAGCTATGTAACTAACATTGCAACTCATCTCACAATTATGAACCGATTTCAAAGGTCAATACCTCATTCGAACCGGTTTGTTGTCAAACATCGCATAAAGGTTTTAGATTTTTGATTTAGGTCGCACTTCAACTATTATAGATGAAAACATGAAATAATTAGACAGTTTGCGCCCCCTATCGGTGTTTCATGAACTATGTGATCAATTCTTGCCGTTAGTAGGCGCATGCAGCACAATTTTGATTTATGTGAAACCGAATATAGCCGAACGAATGTCATCATGCTTAGATATGGCTGATAAAACGATGATTGGCTCATTTCTTCTTCAAGTGTCGACGAAACTCTGAACCAAATATTTACCTTAGGTTGTTCGTCCTTGAGGCGAACCTTTTAATAGTTAAATTTAAAAATAACAACAGCCTACTTTTGTGTTATTTTTGTTAAAAAGTGCAATTGTTAACATACCTAGTCGTCCCATAAATACTATTACAAGATGAAACCTACCCTTGCTTTACAATCATTAAAAGGTCTTGGACATGCGATTGCTGTTGTCAAGTCTTAAAGTTGTAAGTTACATTGTGTTTCTTGTCAAGTTTGGTCATTTATTAATGGAATGCAATCTCTCGGCATTAGCCGTATATTTGGGTACTGGTCTATAAAATTGTTTAGTGGACTGTTCAGGCAGTCACAGCAGTACCCTCTTCGTAACCAACAGATTATGTCTTGGAAGATGCAAATTTCTAAAACTTTACTGCCTCTTATTATTAAGGAAGACCTAGGATTGGCTGCTACAAAGACATACGGAACATCTGCTGAGAGATGTCTTAAAGAAAGATAGAAAAAGGCAAAGGAATGTTGACTGAATACGCGCACGATGACGATAGAAAAGTTTTGCTTATTAATAAAAATATTTTTATCGTATTTTGACAAACAAAATGACAGAGTATACATTAGGTCGTTCAAAGAAGCATTTTAGCCTCTGTGTATCAACAGAATGTTTTTGAAGGTGTGGTGAAACCTCTAACTTACACGCTTTTTTAGATCTTTTAGCAAGACTTAGCACCCGTCCATAAAGCACAGTCAACTCAAACTTGGCCGAGCAATAATGTGCCTCATTTTCGAACATTAGAGAATTGGCCTATTGGTTTTCTAAATCTCGATCCATTATATTACAAATTATGAACAGTTTTAGAGGGCGCAGTTTGCTCAAAAAGATGCCCTAATTTTGATTCTTTGAAGCGAGCCCCGACAGCTGCAGTTATTACCTTTCAATTGGATGTAGTGCGTGGTGCCATAGACTAGTGGCCCAGATGTCTTAAAGTTGGTATAGAGGCTAAGGGTGAATAAATTCGTTCTAATTATACTTACCAACAACCATTTAATATATCTTGAAAATATTATTATTAAAATAGTCAATTATTTTATTTTGTCGTTCTAATCAGTGGGCAACAGTATTATATATGTATCAAAAGAGAAAAATACTATCACCAAAGCTATAGCAAAACTGACTGTTCTAAAATAAATTAAACGAATAAAGCTGAACGCCTTTTCAACGGCAAATGGTAAAATTATAGAATAAATTTTTAGCTATCTCAGAAAAAACTAAGAAAAATGGGTAGTAGCTTGACGAATCTTTATAAAAAAAGCTTCAGAAGTGGTGTGAACGTTTAGAACGATTTGCAGCGACTCATTGACTAATTATTGCAATATAGTCTGGAGAAGGTTCCATAAGCCGGTGTTCACATCCTAGGTGTCGTGTCCAGTGAAGATACCTTCACGTCACCGCATTTCTTTCAGAAGGAGGAAACTGTCACAAAAAAGATTTATGTACGCGTTCTAACGATGTGGCAAGACAGTGGATATAAACTGGAACCTCGGAAAGGCGATATGTATTTCAGCAGGATGGTGCACCGGCACGTACGAGCCATTTAGTCCAAAACTGGTTATCGGGTAACGTGGACATGTCAATGTCTAAAGTATTCTGCCTCTTAAATGGCCCTGGTCTGAACTCCCTCGACTACTATGTTTGGAGCGTAGCCAAAAAGGTTACCAATAAGTCCAGACAGCCTAATACGGCATCTTTATGCATGGCTATCGAAGCAGCATTTGCCAATATGGACAGCGCTGTATGGCAGCGGTCATTGTGGCTGAGAGTGGTTACATGGAATAACATGGATTTAAGCTCCGTGCCAAAAATAAAATAGAAGACCAAAAAACCAAACAAAGAGAAGACTAATCTCATCTATCAGTCTAGGGGAAACAGCTCCAAATTACAGTATCGAACCGTTTAGGCTGGGGGTTCATAAACTGGATCAACACATCAATATGAAAGAATTTTAAAATGCTAAAAAAACTCTACGTCCACTTAAGTAACCAAGATACAGTGTAAAAGGTTTTATGCTAACTGTAGCATACTTTATGACTAGACTCTCGAATCTAGTACTAATATACATTTCTTTAAGTCTTGAATATTGAAAAGTGTATTTAAATTAGCTACTTGTTGATACTTTAAGGCTTACTAAAGGCGAATATTATAAAACTCAAAAAAAATAATTGTAGAAATTGCTCTTGCAAACGGTATGAACAAAGTCCTGTTTATTGAGTTTTTAGGAAGTAATTTCACGTTTATGCCACTTAAGCTTTGAATGAAGAGGATTGGAGAAAATTAAATTTGAGCTTTATACTACCTAGTACTGTTACCCGTGCCTGGGTTTAGTTTTCTTGGAGGACTTACTCTGAATTAAGTAAGGGATAGTCTTAACTCTAAGGAGAACAACTCGGAATGGGGGGCCTCAACCCCGACACGGCGTGTCCCAATGGATGATAGGGAAAATCATGCAGATATGTAAGACAGGTGGGAATAAGGTTTACCAAATAAGCACCCGGGGATCAACTGAGGCAATATAGCGCAGTGTCTGATCCACAGTGGACGGCTGCAAATGGCGTTTGTCCCAGATTGGGCGGTCGAAATTTCCCACTCACCAACCCGTCTGGCCAGCGTGGTGTTTTACGGCCAAAACCCTTTAAATGAATACACCTCATACACAAGGGCCCTCAGTCCTCAGCGGCTTCAACACTGCCGACCAAGGCAGCGGGAGGTTTAGTGGAGGAGCAGAGGGTGCTAAAATCACTGAAAGAAATCAGGCTTCCAACACAAAATTTTGGATCGTATCTTACAATACAAGGACGCTCGCAACAGAGGAGAAGATGGAAGAATTAGATTATGAACTGGAGAAGATTAAATGGGATATCTTAGGTTTGTGTAAAAGAAAGAGAACAGGAAATGAATACAAAAAACTAAGATCGGGAAATATGTTATTCCATCAAGAAAGTTCAAATAAGAAAATTGTGGGAATTGAGATTTTAATTCATAAAAGGATAGCCCACAGGGTTACAGACATGAGAGTAATATCAGAAAGAGTTATATATATATAATCATTAGCATAACACGCTCGTATAACCTGAAGGTAGTCCAAGTCTATGCTCCAACCAGCTCATACAAAGATGAAGAAGCAGAAAGTTTCTA
This sequence comes from Sinelater perroti, assembly GCA_036346155.1. Classification (NCBI taxonomy): domain Eukaryota; kingdom Metazoa; phylum Arthropoda; class Insecta; order Coleoptera; family Elateridae; genus Sinelater; species Sinelater perroti. The sequence goes on along the minus strand of JARFIY010000370.1, from coordinate 17,145,509 downwards.
TGACGACGTCTCTAGAAGTATAGAGGAAAATGGAACATCCAATACAATAATTATAGGCAATTTTAATGCCACACTAGGACCTAAACAAGACGATGATGAAATATAGGTATGAAAATTTAGCAGTGATTAAAGAAATCCCAGAAGTGATATGCTTGTGGACTTCTTAATACAAAATAGATTATTTAGCATGAATTCATTCTTTAAAAAGAAAACAAATAGGAGATGGGCGTGGATTAATCCAAGCGGCCTACACAAGGACGAAAGAGATGTGACCATAGAGCAATAAAAGGGAAAATAGTAATAAACAAAAAACTGCAAAGGCTGAAGAGAATAAAACGAACACAACATATAAATACGCAGAAATTAGTGCAGCATGAAAACGAATATCAACTAGCGTTGCAAAACAATTCGTACAGGACAAAACAGATGAAGATAGCACAATTAACAGCATAAGTGTAAAACTTAATCTATCTATCAATCAGGCATTGGAAAAAATAAAAGTTTACAGAAAAACAAAGGAAATTGATAGAATAAGTGACAAAGCAAAACAACTACTAGAAAAAAGAAGATGTCTTATTAAGGAAGGGAAAAAGAAGTCCATTGAATTTGCAGAAATAAATAAAATTGTTAGAAAAAGAATTGAAGAAGATATTAGAAAGTATAAAACAGGGACAGTAGAAAATATCCTAGAGTAAGGGTATGAAAGTCTTACGCAAAAACTTGAGTTCGGGTAAAAGAGACATCTACAAGTTAAAAGATGAAAATAGCACTCTAATAACAGATAAAAATAAACTCCTGGAAAGGACAAGAGCGTATTATGAAAACTTATATAAATCACAGCAAAAATCCCAATGTAGCAAAAAATAAAAGAAAAGTAGCAAACGTAAACTCCGAAGATATTCCAGATATTACTAGTGAAGAAATAGAAAAACCACCAAAAAGTACAAAAAATGGGAAAGCCCCCGGTGAAGATGAAATAATTATAGAAGCAATAAAACACGGAGGATCCCTGTTGTTATCGGAACTGTAAAGACTTTTCAACCTATGTCTAGCAAAAGGAGAAATCCCTGACTCGTGGAACAACGCAATAGTCATTTTACTATTTAAGAAAGGAGATGCAGCAAACTTAGACAACTACAGGCCAATAAGTCTGCTATCCCAGGTTTACAAAAATTATAAGCAACCGATTAGAAAATAAATTTGAACTTTACCAACCGAAAGGGATTTAGTTGTAATAACCACCTAGAAGCAGTAAGACTAGAAAAGTCCACTGGATATCAAATACCTCTTTGGCTAGCTTTCATTGATTATAAAAAAGCGTTTGACAGTATTGAATTTTGGGCAATAATGTAAGCAATGCATAATACTAGAATCGATCACAGGTACTCAATATTAATAAAAAATATATACGAGAACCCAACCCTAACCATCCAATTACATGAAAAGACAATCTCCCAGAAACTATTCACTCTGGCGTTGGAGGATATATTCAAACTACTGCAGTGGGAAGATGTGGGTATAAAAATCTTAGGAGAAACTCTCAACAATCTACGTTTTGCTGATGATGTAGTTTTAATTACGGACAATCCGCAAGATCTACAAAAAATGCTTACGGACCTGAAAGAAGTATCCCAAAAATTGGACTAGAACTTAACATTAGTAAAACAAAAATTATAACCAATACAAGACAAAATATACCCATTCACCTAAATAATACAATAGTCGAACAAGGTGAAAGCTATATATACCTGGGAGAGGAAATAAGAATGGGAAAAGAAAACCAGAAAGCAGACTTAAGCAGGCGTATTAGACTTGGATGGTCAGCTTACGGAAAATTAAACTACATAATGAAAATGAATATACCTCAAAAACTTAAGGCTAAAGTTTATAATGAATGTGTAAGTACTGCCTGTCTCATTGTGTGGTACCGAAACATGGGCATTCAACAAGTCATTATCTAAAGAATGTGTGTAACTCAAAGAGTCATGGAAGGTAAACTGATACGTGTTAGCTTAAAAGATAAAAAGAGAAACACCTGGCTAAGAGCAGTAACAAAAGTGGATGACATCATCATACGTATGGCAAGACAGAAATGGGAATGGGCAGGCCATGTCGCAAGGAACAAAAACACATGGACATGGAAACTACTAAACTGGAGGCCATGGGATCGCAAGAGACCAACTGGACGCCCACAAACAAGATGGTATGATGACATAAAAAAAAATTGTGGCAACAACTGGCACAGGATAGAATGAGGTGGAAACAAAAAAAGGAGGCTTATATCTCAAAAGGGACAGTAGAAGGCTAGAAGAAGAAGAAGAAGAAGAAGAAGTACTGTTACAAAATAAAACGATTAGGTATTTAGTACTTTTTTAGGATCTGTTAGAAAGGTGATTGTAAATACAAATAATATGTTCAAAATGGCCACCTTGAGCTTCTACATGAGCTTTGAGATGTTTGGGCATATTATGGCACATAATACAACATTCGGAACGTTATTTAGCACGGCAGTTAGGGCTTGGTTAAAAGAAAAGCATATCTTCTTGAGCAAACAATACTCTCTAAAACCATCTATAATTTGAAATCTGAAGGATTAGGGTTTGGATCTTTAAAAGGGCAATGGTTTACCTCTACTGCTTAGCCAAGTCCGATTTGGCTTTGGTTTGTAGACTGGTGTAGAATCGTACAAGGTTCGCTTTGGAAAAACGTATGATTAAGAGGTTACACCACACCTAACACATTCAAAGTTTTGAACCTTTTTCCACAAAAATGAATATCGGTTGCTTCATCCATTACATTCATCACAGATGCTGAATGATGTCTTTTGGCTGAAGGGTTGAAGGATTTTTCATCCGTAATGTTTCTTTATTTTCTTTTGGCCTTTTTTTGAATCATCCGACAGCAAATGTGCCATATGTCTTTTATAAGCAGCTAAAGCTAGTTTTCGTTTTACAAAGCGAAACAATGCGAAGTTTGTATCAACCGAGCCAACATTTTCTTGAGTAGTCTGCGCTGAAGGTGGTATTCCAGATCTCTGATGATTCAAATTTTATGAAAGAATTTTATAGTCTGATACACAAACGTACATACATACACAGTGGTTGTAATCTTAAAAATGATACTTTTTTCTAGGCCGACGCTACCACATCAATGCTACCCAGAAAAATAATTTGTCAAAAACAAATTAAATTTTATTGAGGTTTGCTTTGATCACCGTGACTTGTTGAAAAACTTGAGGTCGAGGACGGGGAAGATAGCCGCTTCGCGACTTGTAAACTTTTTAAATAATTCCGCAACAGCGGAATAACGTCGTGCATACCAATAAGAGTTCGTAATCCTAATGAAATAGCAAGACATTCGTACGGGTCGAAGAGTTTGGACGATGGCCAACATTTGAACGTATAGAATAGATTTCGTGATTTGCAGAAGGGAAAAAGATTTTTGGTACGTCATTACATTGGCCCTGGTGCTAAATTATTTGGAGCTTTGAACATTGATCTGTTGTTTGGAATAAATCAGTGAAATTATCAACACGACGGTGGAGAAATCCATACTGCCTCTTTTATAATTTGAATATTATTAGGAATTTTTGGGAAAAATTGGTGAAAAGAGTTTTTGAATGAGGAAAGCAGTTCAAAGCAAAGGAAAAACACAATTCTCGCTCTTCTTCCTTTTTCCTCTAGTTCTCACAAAATATCATCTTTGCTCAAGACAACGGGAGGCTGTATCCGATATTTAACCCATCTAAATCAATAGCTTTAAACATATAGATGTCAGGATTCTCAGGGTTAGTCGCATCGTCGTTTTCTTCCAATTCCTTTTTTAAATTCACCACTGTGTATTACGATTTGACGTGAATAATTTTTTGAGTGGTAATTCGTTTGTTTTTGATGCTTAAATAGCCACCGGTTACATTCTATCATTCCACTCCGTATTTTCCCAAATTATGTACCCCGTTTTCTTTGTTTCGTTTTTTGACGATAATCATGCACCGCACATAAATTTTGAATTTTCTAAATTAAAAAAAAATGGATACATCACACGATCTTAAAATCCTTAAGATAGTCTATTTTAATATATTATCTAAATTTTGGAAAACGAACATGAATATTTATAAAAATTTCAGGTATTTGGAGAGTGGGGGTAATTAATCATTATATATGAATTTACTCTACATAAATGTAAAACAAATTAAAATCTTACCTGATGGGCGGAGAAGAAGACGAATCTGGCATCTGTGAACGACTAGTACTCATATTTACACCACGATCAAATTTCGAAATTTATCGTCTTAAATCAATGCCCATAATTGTTATTAAATTTGTTATATTAAAACGGTTTTGATGTTTAGTTTTAAACTGCATCTGGAAGGTCTCCTGGGATTTGCCTTATATATACTTCTTCCAACAGAACCCTACATCGTGTTATGGAGACTTCATTTCATCCGAATTTGCACCGTAACTTCTCTCGGGACAAAGTCCACAGTTGTGGAATTAAGGCGGTTTTACTACTTCGGCCCTAAAGTAACGGGGACATGGTGGTTGTTTTCGCCGAGAATTAATTTTCGCACGTTATCGATTAGGGAGGAGCCATGCCTGGCGAGGCCAATCTGAAGCTGCGGTGATATCGACTAAAGCTGCTCGAGTCCCTGTTGGTTAATGGCTTTTCCACCCCAAGTACTTTTGCAGTTCGCTGTGTTTGACAGGTCGTCCAGAAACTTTGAGGGTGCAGTCGCTATCATTTGCAGGTTTGCTAGTAATATTTTTGGACGATAGCTTCAATACGCTTTGTGGAGTTTATGACTAAATTATTGAGCAGCATTAGAGAAATTCGCTTGTGAGAAAACAAATTTTTCCATAATATTTTTGTAATTGGAATTCTAGCTTTTGAGACATGACTATTTTATGGTTTTCCTTTTTATCAAGGCGTCTGTTCTACTTTAGTTACTAGGAAAATAACAATAGTTGAAACAAGACAAGTAACATAATCTCAAATTCGAGGGAATTCGGGGGTTACACCCAAAACCACTTTTATCCTAAGTATACATCAGTTAATACCATTACTGTTTTAAATACATGTATAATAAAATAATAGTTGCTTTGGTAAATGTTATTTATTATTATCTTTTAAATCTAAAATTAGCGTTATAACCTTGATGTGTAGTAGCAGCTTCCCGCCTACCATTTTTTATTTCTTTCTTTCTGGCCTTTCCCATAGGTACATTCAAATATGTAACCTTTGTCAGAAAAATTCCAAGATTGATTTTTTATTCTCTACCCGTGGTATTTAAACACAAGAAACAGGTCTCATTCAGTCTCCTGATTTCTATTCGGAATAGGCATAACCTTGGAAATGTGGCCACGTAAACTCACTGGGTGGCAAGGTTACGGTAAACAATCCAAAATTGGAAGTTACACGAGTGATGTGATAGACGCGGATTCCGAGTAGAGAATTAAGCTTAAGTTCTGCGTTAAACTAGGGAGAACCTCTAGTGAAACATTAAATATGATCTAACAAGCATATAGTGATAAGGCATTATCAAGAAGCTGTGTCTTTGAATGTCATAAAAGGTTTTGAAAGACCACAGTTTCAGTTCACAACGATTCAAGAGTCGGCCGCCCATCAACATCATATACCGCTGCAAATGTGGAATGTGTGGGGGAGTCATTACACAAATCAGAAGAGTTGAAGTTGAATAGTGATGTGTATCATCAAATTTTACTTAATGCATAATTAATCACTTACACACCAATAGAGTAACAGAAAGAAACCAAACGAACAATTGCTGTCGAACTGTTGGAAAAGGTTAGAATTGATTCCACATTTGTGTGAAACATCATCGTCTTAGATGAAAGTTAGTGCTATCAGTACGACTTTTAAAAGAAGCGCCAAAGTACCGAATCGCGAGGTCATGGATCACAAAACTTCCAAAAAAGTAAACCGTAAACCTTCGGAAACATAGACAACATCGATGGTATTTTAGGCTTCTATACATTAAAATAAGAAGCCTTATGTAAAAGTAATGTCGTATGTCTGTCCGTTTGTCCGTCCTTTTATTTTTCAACTTTTGATCAAGGCAGCTTCCAAGCTGGAGACCAGCTCTACTTTTGTCATGTCGGTCGTCTGTCACGCCTTGTAATTTTTGATCTATGATAGATAGAGACATAACGTTTTCAGTATTCAACTAAGGATCACAAGTCAAGTCCAGACACCAAAAATCTCGAGACCGGTTTGACAGGAAGTGGCCGCAAATTTTTGTTTATGTATAGAAGTCCCGGACATCTGTGGAACCGGAGTTCCACGTCCGTACTAATAGTAGAGGTTTTCCTGAAGACATTGATGTGCTAAAATGTTTGCGTAAAACAAGTAGGTCTTGGTTTGCGAGTATCTAGACAGTGGTTATATTCCACCCCATACTGTTGTATCATTACAGGAATATCTAGTCAAACATCACATTCCTACTCTACTATCAGCCTTATTTATCTGAGCAGTTGTTGAATGACTTTTTTTTGTTTTTCCGTGTAAAAATACCGCTGAAGAATAAGTATCATGAAGATATTGCAGCATACGGCTGTGATGGATATGGTAAGAAGTATCCCGAATGAAGTCTTTCTCTATTTGCGTCCATGACTTCCGGAAAAGGTGTCAGCTGTACATAGATAGCCCGACGGAACTAGTCTTGGAACTATTCTAACAAATGTTATAGTTTAAAGATAACTAGTTCTTGTCACTAAAGTACCTTAGTAATAAAGGTACTTAGCAATAAGTAGAATAGTTTTATCTTTTACACAGTTGCTAATTTAGCTAGTGACAATACTTTTAAAATTATCAGAAATAGTAGAACAGTTTAATTGGCAATATAATCCACAGTAATAAAAATATCTTCTTCCTTAGGGATAGACCAATTATGTCGAGTGTCCTCTTTTGTTTTAGTTTTCTAAGTTGAGTAGTTTTATAGATGCTTTGTACTAACCCGGCACCATTCTTTCACATTTTGTGTTACTCTCGAACTTTCTTAATTTTAAAGTGTTCTCTTGACATCTAATCATGCAAGTGACGTATGCTCTAATAATCGAAACCTGAATTTAGCGTCATCAACGTTCTCCAAAGTTCTTCCCACAACGTCATCTTCTAACTTTAAAGAATCATATTGTGTCCGTAAGTTCTTATAACTAAATTTGGAAAGTTTTTTCTTTCCATTGGAGTTCCAATATTTATCGCTTCCAATGCAGCACTTGTTTTAATTTTGAGTCAAGCTCTTATTCTCACTCTAGCTCCCACGGCAACTAGCGATCTTTAAACACTTACAGACGCCAATTGTAGATCGTTTCTTCGCCATGACTTTATTAATAAGTATCCGCTTCTTAGTCTAACTTTCATAATTTCTCTTCAAATTTTTCGAATAATCTTCTACTTCAACTCTTCTTTAATCTCCGTTTTTTTTCATATTTCTGGAATGTCTTTCCGCGTTCACCTTTAGTTCTTTTCCAAAACTTCCGAGATATTCTTTTGCGCTTATTTTTACTTCTTGCCTTAAACTTCGGAAATATTTCACATTTAAGTCCGTTTGACTTGTCTGTAATTTTTTTGTATTCACTGTTATTTCTTGAATTTCCAGAACTTTCTTTCGTGTTGATTTTTAATTTTAGGGTGTTCCTCAAACGTTTCTACTAAGCGCAAAAGAATATTCAGAAAGTTTTGGGGGAAAGCTAAAACTGAGTGCGGAAGAGCATTCTAGAAATAAAAAAAAACTAAAGGTAAATAGAGAAGAATACGTTGGAGGTTATAGAAGAGTTGAAAAGTTGAGATAAAACAGTAGAAACAAAAATAAACGACAGAAAAATTATAGACAAATACAAAAAAATAATCTAGAGGTTTAATCTGAGGAGTTAAAAGGTGGATATAATGAACAAAGACAGACGCAGAAACACAATACAGAAGTTTCAGTAGAGCTTTGTATAAGTGTCTTCCGTTTGAGCAGGGAGCTTTTGGCAAAAGTGACTTTTTTCCCCACACTTATAAAATCCAAAATATACAAGCTACTGGAAATTTCAGGGAGGAGTCGGAATCTAGAGACTCCATTAATGAAGAGTGGCGTTTCCACTCTTGCTGGAGGACTCCGTCGTTTCTAAGAGGGTTGTGTAGATCCAGGTAGCGGCGGGTTTTTTACTAATCCTGAAACTGTGAAATCGGATGCAAGAACCAAAGAACCAGGTAGTTCTAAATTGGAGCTGCAGCCCAAATAGATATCCATGGACAGAAGGAGAATATCCGAAAACCGAGGAGATAAATTGTTATCGAAATATCAAGGAAGAGGAACAAATAGAAAGAAGATGGAAAACGGGGATACAAAAAGACCACTCTTTTTCTTATCAGCAGCAATCTAAGAAACCTAAGGCTGAGTCTTACAGTGAAGCTGCAACATGTCTAGGCATGGCTATGATGGATAGGCGCGACTTAGACATTGTCTTGGATTAGGATCTGGTTCAAAACAAAATAATAGAGGCGTTAGACAAAACTTTCTCGAGTAGAATAAAAGTCTTACGCAGTTTTAAAACTCAAGGTGTATATTTATGGATCGCATGTGCCAACGAGTACACTAACCAATGGTTGAGGCAAACGGTAGATAGCCTAAAATGTCTCTGGGAAGGTCTAACAGAATTTCCCGTATGACTATCAAAATATCATCAGAAACGACACAGACCGAATTTGTATTTAAAAACGAAGGACTGGTGATTGTTAAGTCTCAAGAGTGAGAAAAAATAGGAGATCCCAACCTACGCAGTAGACGGGACTTTCTCCAGAGCCCTTGAATAGACCAAGTTTAAAGCTTTGCTCGGTGATTTTTAAACCAGTTCAGAGTGGTTATGCCACGAAGAATAAGGACGGTACAAGTGAACTTCCATCACAGAAGAGTAGCTTCAGATACTTTATATAAGCTAATCGAGTTTCCAATATTACTTTGAGTAAGTGGGATAAAAACACAGTCTTGGAAGCTTAGAAAATTGTATAAATCTAGGATCTGTATGGTACTTAAAAAGAACTGTTAAAATATTACCATTAATAGACTTTATTTTGCAGAATTTGGTGTTAGTTAAACTTTTTTCAAAAGAGGAAGAACCAAGGAAGATTTTGCTTGGGTTGCCTTGCTTCTTTTATGATCACCAAGGGAGGCTATAAAGCAGTTGAAAGAATAGATCACAACTAATCATCGGCTTTGATGCCAATGCAAATTGGCATTTGTCTGATAAATACATTGTCATTGAAGTTATTTAAATGGCGGAAGGCGGGTGAAATCCTTCCAACTATGCTACAGTAAGGATCAGACCTTCTGGTTAGAAGAATCTGTTTGGTTCTAAGAGTAAGTATGGCAATTAAGTACTTACTGAGAATATAGAGGCTAACTAAATTGGCGTTCATATCAAAGACTGGTAAGTTAGACTATTCTCAAACAAAAAAACTCAATTTTATGTCATTTATACTTAAGGTGATGAGAAAACATACTTATAGCTCAGGGTTATTAACTGAAACGGTACTGTACAGCCTTACTTAAAGGGTAGAGAAAGTGCTAGATAATAAAGAGAACCTTTTTGGGTCCCTTATATTTGACGATACATTTTTCAACTATCTTACCTCGGCGGCAAGAAGGCTGGACATGGAAGACCCTTGCTGCAGATGGATTGACTGCATGTTAAGAGGAATAATAATGCATGCATCGCTAGTGAACGAGACACTGCAGATCTGAGTAGCAGGAAGATATTATCAGGAAGGAATTTTTTCATCCCTTCCGTGGAACTTTATCATAAATGTTGTGTATTTTCAGCAACGAACGATTATTACCTTTAGGCAACGCTGAGATCTCGGCCAATCTTGTAAAGGACTGAATTTGGTAATTTCCTGTTTTAACGGAAGTCAGGTAAGGTAAACTATTTGGGGTTACCTTAGACTCCAAACTTACTTGGAAACAACATGTAGACAAAATTATAAGAATTTTGGAAATTCCTGTAATAGTAGTTCGCCGAACTTGGGGCAAATGGAGTTTAAGCCAATCATGGTATACTGAATGTACACATGTATAGTCAGATCAGCCATAATAAATGTCCTGGTATGGTAGCCCAAGGTTGAGCAGGAGATAATTAAGGTAAAACCAAGCAAAATATTAAAAGTCACCGCTACAATAGACACTTCTCCAGATCTACAAAATTCTCTGTACAAGGTAACAAGAGGTATAGACCATACAAGATTAACGAGTAATGTCTAGACCGGTTTGGGAATGTTACAAAGAACTCAATTATCTGGCAAAGCAAAACAAGGTGAAACTGCTTTGGGTTTCAATGCATTTTGGAATCAAAGGCAATGGAAAATCTGATAAACTTTCAAGGCAAGGATTAAATAAAGAATTATCCTATGCTCATACTTTTGTTTTATTTTCTGGACTGTGTATGAGTTATTCATTTCGGTATGATTGTTGATAGTTATAATTTCGTATTAATTTAATTTAGAGAGGCGGATACGTCGTATTATATGGACTCCTTTTTGAATATTTTATAAGTTTGCCTAACCATCTATCTATCAGCTTAAACCGTCCATTGTCGGTTGTAAGCTTTCCTATTTGTCTTTATTCTTTTCTGTTATTCGCTTTTTGTATTCAGTCGGGTCTAGCAATTTTCTTTACGTCATCCACCCTTCTGGTTTGCGCTCTTCCTCTAGCTCTATTGTGGGTTCTACGTCTCTACTGAATAATTCTGCGAGTCCCATCTGTTGTCAGCAATTTTCGATGTATGCCTCGCCCACTGCTCGACCTTCTATATTATTTCGCTTTCTAGTTTTATTTCTTCGTTATTTTCGTCAAATGTTTTCAGACCTATTTCTTAGATTTTGTTTTGCTCCGACAACATTTTCTGTAGGTCTTTCTTATCAGTGCAATTAGGACGACATCCCCTGCAAATATCAAATGGCCCAGTTGTTCTCCATCTATCGTCGGTCCTTTATCTTCCCATTTTAGGTTTCTAAACAAGCCATTCAAAGCCAAGGTCAATAGTTTTGGGAAGAAAGAATACCCTTGTCTTACTTTATGATTTAATTTTGTTTTGTCCGTTTTCTCCTGTGTTGTTATCTGTCCTGTTGTGTTGCATTCATGAATACCTATGATCTGCACCACAGTGACTTAGATCATTTAAAACCGCCCACATTTCTACAGAGTGAATGCTATAAAATGGTATATCGTATTTATTTCACTTTTTAGTTGATATTCTCTTTGTTTGTAGGTGGGCAAGAGTACTAAACCCCCTCCTAAAACCACCCTGCTCTTGTAGCTGACGGTTGTTTGTTAATCGATGTTCTAATATCTTGGAGAAAAGTCTGTAAAGGGCTGACAGCAAATAATGGGTCTGCAGTTTTCCAACTTTGGTTGTTCTCCTTCTTGAAGATGAGATCCACTATTCCATTTAACCAGGCTGTTGTTATTTTATTTTTATCTAAGCATTTCTTGTATATTGCAATTAAAAATTACAAATAATACAACTCTCCATATGTAATTATGTGTGTAATTTTTTACAGATTATTATTCATATAGCATCAATATTTTCCTGAACACATAATTTGGTGATAACTAGTTTTAACATGAAAACAGGGTAGCGGGTAGGTACTTCTTCACGATCCTGGTGAAGAACAGTCCTACTTCAGGGAAGCGACCCTGCCCACGCGAGCCTTGACTTACTCCCATACCCTATACCAGGGAGTAAATCAGGTCCAACTACCACGTTTCCTATCTCCACACATCCTTTCCCACACCAATCGAGCTCGCCAACACGCAGGGCCACCGCGGCGTTCTAAGGCCAAATACCCACAAGAATGTCAAAAACTGGAGTGGACTCTATGACACTGTTCTATAATGATGATGATGATAATGAACTTATGAAAAATCTTTATATCCAAATCTTCTTCTTCATTTCATTTTCTGCCTTGGAGATTGATCAGCATGTCTATTTTAACCTTTGATACAACTGTTCGGAATAATTTAGCTGAAGGGAGACCAAATCAATCTTGTAAATTACGCACCCAAAAGCTGCAATAGTTCGTATTTTGAATTGCGTGAGATGTAAAGAGACTTTATAATTCTTTATCTATTCTGTTTAAAACTTGTTGGTTTGTGATTCGATCTATCCAAGAGATTTTCAGTACTCGTCTGTATATCCATAGCTCAAAAGGTTCAAGCCTCTTCGAAGTTTCCTTATTCCTGTGGGTGATATTTTCATTTATTATCGTACTGAGGTATTTATAGTGTTGGACTTGTTCATTAATCACTTTATCTGATCATCAGTATTATTTCTTCTTAATGTTTTTGTTTTACTAATATTTATACTAAGCCTAAATTTCTTGCTTTTTTGAAAACTCGGCCTACTAATCTCTGTAGGTCTTTTAGGTTGTTTGCGATCAAAACGGTGTCGTCGGCGTATCGGATATTGTTAATAGGCCTCCCATTTATTATTAATCCTGTACTTTCATCTTTAACTGCTTTGCAGAATATATCTTCTGAGTAAATGTTAAATAACATAGGGGAAAGGATACACCCTTGTCTGACAACTTTCTGAATACTAATTTCCTCAGAGAGAGTGTTGTCCACTTTTACTTTTGCAGCTTAACTGTTAGCTGTATGTCGTGATCTATATATTGAGTTTCTGCAATATATCTAGTAGTTTCTCATGCTTCACGTTGTCGAGTACCTTACTGTAATCTATGAAGCAAGCGTACATATTCTGGTTTACAACTAGAGATCTTTGCGCTAAGATGTTGAGAGTAAAGATAGTCTCTCTGGTTTTCATTCCCTTGCGGAAAACGAATTGCGTGTTTAAACTTTCAGCTTCACATTTGCTATATATTCTGCTGTGTATAATCCTTAGAAATATTTTTAGCACCTGACGCAAGAGACTTATGAGTCTATGATCATCGTATTTAAATGCTCAAAGTTTCTTTGGGACAGGAATAAAGGTGGAAAAAGCCATTTATGAGGATGACTCCTGTTTGGTGTACATCGTTAAATAGAATGTAGACCTATTTACCGGAATTACATATTCATCTAAGAGCTCGCAATATATTCTATCAGGTCATGCTGTTTTGCCAGATCATGCAATTTGTATGTTCGATTTGGCTATATTTATCTGCTTTTTGATCTGTAAAAGTTGTTAAATTGTTGCCATAGGTTAAACTTTACATCTGTATCTATGGCTAAAGAATCTTGCTCTCATTACACCCGTTTGCCATTTGTGTGCAATACCAGTGACTTCTTTTATTGTCTTGTGTACATTGAAACTGTCTTATTTATGTTCGTACCATTCCATTTCTTTGCATTTCTCATCAATCCAGGATTCTATTGCTGTTCGTATCATATTTCTGACAGTATTGTGTATTTCTCTATGTTTTACTTCCATCTTTATTTTTGTATTTTCTTCTTTCGTATATCCACTTTTGCTTCAGCTGTTTTTTCTGTTCTCCTATAAGTTCTTTTTGTGTTGTTATTACTGTTTTTTTGATTTTGAATCATTTTGTATCCTTATCTAAGACACTGATGTTTTCTTCTTGCAGCTTGTGGAATTTGTGGTTTTTATTTAGTTGCAGAATCTCGTATATCTGCTTGTTGTAACATTCGTGTATTTATATTGATGTTTTGATTTTGTTATTAATAACGACATTTATGACTATTAGATTATGGTCTGAATTTACACAGCATCTGGGCGTGTTTTTACTGATTTTACGCTATTGCTTGTTCTTTTATCAACGAGAATGTAATGTGTTTGATTTTTGCTCTTTGTTATCTCTCGGTGCTTTCTATGTATATAATCTAGTTTTTTTAATTTCCTCTTCCGCCCGTTTCTTTCCCCTAATCCAAATTTGCCGACGTAATTCCATGACTTCCTTCTCCAATCTTTGGATTATAGTCACCCATCACTACTGTGATGTCCCACTTTTTTTGGATTTCTTCATAAAAAGGTTTTATTTTTCGTCGCTTTCTTCTCAGCAGTAGGGGCACATACTCGTATTAAGTTCATCTTACGTATATTTGTTTGCAGCTAGATCATCATAATTATGTCAGAATATGGCACGAAGTTAATTACTGCTTTGGATTGCTTTCAATGAATTCTTAATGACATCAAACTTTTTTTAATTTGTCAATGAACAAATTGTGTTGATAACTCTGTTTTATCGACGTCAAATAAAAAAATGACAGTACCACACCGATTTGCCGAAATTTTCACAAGAGCCGTAAGATTTATGGGATGTGTTCGAGTGTGTTCCCAAACAAAGTGACAAATACCGCGTAATAGCATTGCGACAATTCCCAGGAAGCGACCCCAGTTTAAACTAGGGCTATAATATTTTTTCTACAGGGTCACGATAACCGCCGAGACAATGGGCCTAAACATATTGCCGGTGCTTAGCGAAACGTGGCTTATCAATTAGGGGATGAGCTCGGCGGCGCAGCTTTTACAGAGTGCGTCGCATGCAGCCGTAATACATATAATGGCAGTTATTATCGTTTTTCAAATATTTCGGTTGATTTTCGCATTGTTTTTTTTTAATGTATAAATTTTGTAAAATCTGTCTAAGCTTGCGGTTTAAAATTTTCCAAACACGCTATATATCCACAAATTCATAAGTTATACAAGATGTTTGGTACGTAATGAAATATTAATTCTATCTTAGTTCAAATGTCCTTTCATTGAAAGTTATAAATTTCAAAGAATCAAAGATTTAAACTTTACGATATTTTTTGATTTGTAATACTTTGATAGATGTTATTTACGATTCTTTCGATTAGTGAAGATAGAATGTTATACCAAAAACAGCGAGATATTATTGTTAAAATATATCGCAAATTTAGTGAAAATTTTCGTCAAAATAGTGAACCAAATGTATAAACTGACAGAATATTGATTATAAAAATTGTTGAAACTGGATCGGTAATTGATGCAAGATCTTGTGAGATCAGTGTGGTGTAAGCTCTCTTGAAATTATTATCATACTTAGTCAGTGTCGCTGAAATCGTCGCTTTCTTCAGTAAATATTCGCCAAGGACCTACATTTTCATGCACACAAAATTCAAATAATACAAGACCTAAGTTTGCTGACCAATCTCACCATCGATAATTCGTCATTTTGTTGTGAGGCGCCTTTCAACTCAACAAGTTCATAAACAAACAAATTTGTCGCATTTGGGTTCGGAACTTCCTGGTGTAACCCATGAAAAACAAATGCACCCCAACGAGTCACTGTTTAGTGTGAGTTTTGGGCGGGTTCCGCGATAGGCCAATACTTCTTCTAAGATGATACTGGGGATGATGTAATTGTTAATGACGATCGTTAGCGCTACATGATATATAATTTTTTTGGCACCAATTGAGCAACATGAATCTAGAACCAATTGGTTGGAGCAAGATGGTGCCACCCACCATACAGATCGAACAACACTTTATTTAATGCACAACAATTTCCTGATTACATAATTTCGCAAAACGCCGACATCAACTGGCCAGCAATATCTTGATCAGAGTTTTGTAGCCGAAGCCGAAGTGTCCATGTGTCAGATATAAATTTCGAGGGTGGTGCAAGTCATGGCAACTATTTGTATGCGATAATATGAGCGCGAGTCGAAAATT
This sequence comes from Sinelater perroti, assembly GCA_036346155.1. Classification (NCBI taxonomy): domain Eukaryota; kingdom Metazoa; phylum Arthropoda; class Insecta; order Coleoptera; family Elateridae; genus Sinelater; species Sinelater perroti. The sequence continues at coordinate 17,129,853 of JARFIY010000370.1, read as the reverse complement.
TTGAAATGTACGAGGGGTATCCGATTTTAAAAGTAGAGGAGGCAATATCACCACTATATGCATGACAAGACACGTTAATGCGTGTAGCGGTAGTCTGGAGCGTCAGAGACGAAACAACAGTTTATGATATGGAAATGTCCAAATTCCCGAGTTCAAAAATATTTAAAACTCAATCATCTGTCCGCAAAACCATATCCACTGTGTTATGCGATAGTGGAGGCCTATTGTTGTGTGAATTTCTTAAACCGCGCACAACCATTAACAACAATAGATACTGCGAAACTCCCCAAAAATTGCATATAGTCATTAGAAGGAAAAGGCCGGGACGATTACGCGAACGAGTTAAAGTTTTAGCACGTTGGCGCAAAACCCCACGCGTCAAATCAAACTAAACTGTGGTTGGCACAACAAAATTAAGAGCTCCTGCAACATTATCCGTATAGTCCAGATTTAACCCCCTCAGATTTTCAATTATTCAGACCTTTGAAGAATTTTTGGCGGGGAAACGCTTTGCGGATCATGACGAAATTGCAAGAGTCCGTTGAATTTAAAATTTTTACTTTCCTCATCCTATAATAAGGAAATTTGACCTGTGAAATTTGAAATGTGAAAAACTCATTTCTGGACGAATTATATCCTCAGGACACCAAAAAGTTTGTTTGGATTTTTGGCAGAATTACCCACATACTAGGATAAGGAAATTCGTGTGATGTTCACACCAGATTTTCAACGAATTTAAAAAGTTCGTTACTGAATTCTATATGTCTGTCTGTCGGTCTGTCGTCCGTCACAAAACTTGAGATTTTTTAAAATTTGAAAATGGATTCTTATAGGAAATTTTACGCTGATTTCGAGTTCAAAATTAAAAAATTTCTACCTCGAATAATTTTCGAGATATTCGACTTCGAATTTCGGGAAAATTTTCGACATTACGATTTTAAATGTGATTCTTATAGAAAATTTTAAGCTGAATTCGAAAATGAAGTCGAAAAAATTCTATGTCGAATAATTTTCGAGATATATAATAAGATATATATATATATATATATATATATATATATATATATATATATATATATATAAAGTTCGTTCTGGGATTGCTTGCAGAGCAATCTCTTCGCTGGCCCCATGTTTTTATTTGAAATTCAAGTCCGGTTTTTAATTTGGCCCACCCTGTATTTCATAAAGGTACACAGACTATGATGATACAAAGTTTGCTACATATTGCAGAGGACGCTGTGTAACATTATACTCTTTGTTGTTTTTCTACAAATCTCTAGGATTGTAAATAATAATAAGGAAAATAATTAGCTAAAAAAGATTCGCATACACACATATATACATATGAGTGTGTAGTGTATACCCTATTTAACTAAGCTTATCTGGCAACGAGCGCAACCCCTGTGAAAGGGGCGGAGCTCAGAATTGATTGTTGAGAAGTGTCAACAGCCAGCGGCCTACAAATTACATGCTTCTTGAGCAGAACTGATTTTATGATTTGTTGGGCCTCTAAAGATTTTTCTGCGGAATACATTTGTTTTACGGTTTGTTCTCAACAGTACTGATCGGTGCGAATTAATATACTACACGGTGGTGTGTGTGTGTGTTTGTGTGCTTTTAAACATAACAGAGAACATTCCACGATAAAAATGATGTTAAGCAATCGATGGTTTGGCCTGATCAAACACCAGAGTCCCTGATCATGCCGAATAAAATTATTGCGATCGGCTTAAGAAGCGTATCTCGCGTTCAAATAAATAATTGAAAGGCCCCAATCAAACCAAATAGATTTGTAAAGCTTACCGCAAACAAATCCGGTTGGCTTATTTTTCCGAACAATTGAGTGCGGCTGGTCGTCGCAGAGCTTTGCGAGCGGCCGCTACAGGGTGGTTGCGAAATCATGTTTGACACATGTAAGTGGGGCCTCTTGCGGACGCCACGTGGCTAGCGCACGTGCCGGGCACGGGGCCTTCGAATTGCAAGGCGAATACTTTGTCATTTGCAGAAATGCAGTTGTTACTCCCATAAATGACGCACAAAGGGCTTCAATAGTTTTTTTTTAAATAAACTTTCGATAATTTTATTTTATTGATTTGTATTTTATTCTCGATTGTTTAACTATTTTGCGCATTCTGAAAGTTTTTAATTGCAATATAATGATGAGGCTCTAACACCCTGCGTGAGAGCATGGCTTGCGAACTGAGAGGTCGAGGTTCTCATATGTTCACCCTCACTGCCCGCTCGACACAAGTAATATACTTCCAAATTATAAGCAAGGGTAGTAAACATCAGACTCATTTGTTATGAAGTAACAAAAAATTATTACTTTGAAAGTGAAGAATAAATATAAGAGAAAGAAATACCAGACATACGCACTAATGAATATAGAAGCACAACATAATTTTCAAACGAATTTCAGTAAAAATTACTGCAGCCTTAATGAGGAGGTGGGGTGGGGAAAATATAGCGGCAATTAAAAAATGCTTTAACAAAAACAAAAAGAGACGCTCTCAAAAAACAAAAACCAAGGAAAAAGAATGATTGCTTAGATAGTAGGTGTAAAAATGAAATGGGGAGGAAGAGGCAGGCCAGAACAAAAATGCTAAAAACTTGGAAAGAAGAAGATGCACAAGAATAGAAGGTGGCGAAGGGAATAATTGAAGATGTACTTGGCAAACTAAGAGACAATTTATGGAAAAAAACTGCACCAATTAGAAATTTTTCCGGAAGTTAAAAAGATAAAGAAGGGATACAGTACCAGAACAATATATTGTAAACAAAAAAAGATAATTTAGTAGAGTGTAGTAAACTGATGACCCACAGATGAAAAAATAATTTTAAGTCTTAATATCGAATACCCAAGAATAAAAGACGAAATAATAGAGAAAAACAACTTGGTACAACTTGTAGAAGAAATGAATATACTTACAAAAGAATAAATTTTAGAAATAATACAAAAACAGATGAATAGGAAGGCATACAAAAATGGTGTGTGGAGGGGAAAAATACAATAAAACATTGTAGAAAGAGAGAAAAGGAGATATAGAGGGAACGAGTGGCAGAGAGGGAGGACGGATAGAGAAAATAGAAAAAGGGATAGTGAGAAAAGATAGAGGAAGGGAGAGAGAAAGAGAGAGAGAGAGAACATATAAGATCTTTAACCTTTCAGTTCGCACGCCGTGCTCTCACGCGGAGCATTAGAGCCTTACCATTATTATTATTATTATTATTATATACGTCATATGCAGGGGAATCTTAAATGCAGAATAATGAGACTCGCGCAGTTCTATTTATATTTCACTTCATTGGATTTTGTTCTAAGGAGGTGACAAGAGCTAGTATAATGCATTGTAGCTTAGTCTTCTATAAATAGACCTCCTTCCCCGTTGTGCATAGCTTGAGCCGAATATTTAATGTAATTTCTTCAATTAACATAAATTTGGGGTAATGGTGAGTCAAACGGTTTCTATTTTACTTTGTTGTCCACACAATAGACTTTGGAATTAAAGAAATAAATGAAGATGTAAGTTTGAAGTTTCCCAAGTTTGAACATTCTACACTCCAGCATCTTTTTATCTTACGATAGATATTTGCATATTGTCTAGGCATTAAACTGAGTAGATTCCCCACAAATTTTATCTTCAGTGCCATGTTGGTTTTAGATCCATCTGTACCAAATTAGTTTGTCTGTTTCGACTACGTATGTTCAAGCTTTCATTCCAATCGCACTGAATTTTGAAAGGTTTATTAAAGTTTTGCCTAACTGGAATATTATTATTGTTCATTTCCAGTAAAGAGTTTTTGACAATTTTTATGTCTTGGTTAACCATAAACTGGTCTAGAAGAGGGAAAATTAATAAGACATTTAAAAGGTCCAGTTGGAGTGTTTTTTGTGGCATAAGGAATACACAGGCAGGCAAGTCTCTGGAATTTAACCAGTTCCGAGTTTATTTTAGTTTAGAACACCATACTGGCAATATATAGGTGAAGAATATAAGTTTTTAAATTCATATCCAAAGATTATTCCAAAATATTACTTAGTCTTGACTTACTTGCAGTTGTCTATTGAGAAGCTGTGGTAGTTTTATCCTTCTTCTTGTAAATGGCGATAAAGCCGTTTTCTGATGATTTTTCATCTTCAAATATCGTCTATTAAAAATAAACAAAAATATTTAAAATATTTATTGAATTTTGTCTCCATTAAATGATTGTACATATATTAGTCTTTCTTCAATAAATGTCTTACAATTTGTATAATAAAAAATTATAAAAGCAAGACACTGGCAGGTACCACCCATTCCAAGAAAACTATAAAGTCATGACTTTTGTTACTACCAAAAAACAGAACATCACTGTAAATTCTAAAACACGACAAAATAAAGTACCCATTTGGTTGAATTTACAGGTGATTTAAGGTTTAAAAACAAAGCAACTAGAGTTTACAACAAAAACAAAAACTATCAGCTACAACGGCAGTGTTTCGACATATGTAGCCGGGAAGATGCCCACGGAACCGTTGCACTCGCCTAGCCACCAACCGTCGTCTTGTTTCTTATAAACGGATAAGACGTCCCCCGGGTGGAGGGTTAGCTCATCTGGAAGATTTGGCGTGTACGCGTAAAGAGCTTTGCACTGCGCTATTGGTTGCACTGAACTTTCTTCAGTGTTACCCAGTCCAACAGAACTGCTGCCTTGAGAGGAAAACTCGTCTGTAACAAATCGCAACTGATTTTAGAATTTCAAAATTTTCATACCTTTCTTGACGATGTCGAAAGATCAACATTTATATAAATAACCGTATGTTAGTATTGTTTTAACATCTAAGTGATTAAAGGATGCAAAATACGTAAGGTATAAGAGAAGTTTCCCAATAGGGTGCAAACCTATACTGCAACCTGCACCTCTAGGTGTTGATCCTGAGCTGTGGCAACAAAAAGAGCTCGAAATATCTGGGCAACTTTAGGCTGTAACATTGCACGCGGTTTGAGTGTTGATTAGTGTTTAAAGAAAAGAATTGGTTTGTTGAGAGATGATTATGAAGGTGGTAGAAGAAAAGAATTGGTTTGTTGAGAGATGATCATGAAGGTGGTAGCTAGAGTCTCAAAGAAGAACATACATCCTGTCTATCTGTTACTTATCACCAGATAAATAAGTGTTTACATATTTTTCATGAATATTTTGTTTCATTTGGGTACTACATGCCTCAACCAACAAGTAGATGGCACAACGCATTTTGTGATGTCACGGGATACTCAGTCAGTTTGAAAATTAAACATAATGGTAATTTAACAGGCGACGAAATCTGGCTTTACCGTTACAACGTGCTTACTAAAACCAAAAGTCTTGATGTTTCAAGATGAAAACACACCAGTGTTTGTGCCAAAATGGTGACCGTATGGTAAGAGTACTTTTTTGCAACTTTACCTCATTTTATTAAACCTTTACAAAAGGCGCTTATTCAACCAAGACGAGGAAATAAGTGATAGTGATATCTTTCAAGGAAAAGAACAAGAGGAAATATCAAGGAACCCCCAGAAACGTAAAACTCGAACCTCTGAGGAAGAACAAAAAGAATTTCAACAAACAATGCTGGAAATGATGGCCAGGATCGAAAAAGAGCTGTCAAAAATAATGAAGAAATGAAGCATTTAAGGAAAAAAACAAAGAATAAGGGAAAACATGGGACAAAGAGAAACGCTCACTGAACAATAGAACAATTGCTCTAGAAAACAAAATAGAAAGGGAAGAGAGAAAAAAGAAGAAACACGACTTACTTATTAAAGGCATTGAAGTAAAATAGGGCAGATAGAAGCAGAAATAAAGGATTTCTTTGAAAAAAGAAGTCTAAAAAATTAATTATGGTAGAATTTGATAGCTGGGGAGAAAAAATTAAAATGATGCAGAATAAAAAATATTTATATAGAAAATAATATGATTAAAACAGAGCAAAAGATTCAAACAGAAATAAGGAAAATAGCAATAGAACAAAAGGAAAATGGCAAATAAACAAACGTAAGATACTAAAAACTACAAGTCAATGAGAAATGGTACATTTGGAATGAGAAAAGGGGAATACTCCAACCTAAGGAAGGAAATCCCAAGAAATCAAAAAACTGTTAAGATAAGGTTCATTTAGTCATATAAAGAAAAAGACCCAGGCGATGCCAAAGAACATGAGTAAGGAAAAGAAAGGAAAAAAACTACAAGACGTTTTCCCATCTACCACCCAAATTAAAACTAAACCATATAACAAGGTAATTAAATCCAGAAGTTAACAATATGTACCTTAAATGTAAAAACATTGAAAACGGAAGAGAGATTAGTGGAAATAGAGCAGGCTTTACAAAATTTATCTTTGGATATAATAGGAATATCAGAAGCAAGGAGAGTAGGTGATTCAAAGGCAGCAGTAAAAACAAGAGAAGGTCAAACTGAAACATTTAAAATCAATAGGAGATGGTCAGAGGAAAAGAGGAAGACCTAATCAAAGATGGGAAGAAGAAATCATCAACATAGGTAGTCTATCCTGGATGAGAGAAACAAAAAATAAATCCACATGGAAGCAGATGGAAAATGTCTTTGCGTTGAATACTAAAATGTAGAATTAACATTGTTCTGTCAAGAATATAGTGACAGTTTCCAAGAAGGTGTACTAATGATGTAATATGTTCGTTGTGGCACAAAGCGAGGTCGAAAATGTAACTCTGGACACAGTGCTTGCACCAAGAAGACCGAGATGAACGTTGCTTGAATGCGCTAGATTATTAAGGGCATCAGTGAGTACCTAGTCAAATTAAAAAACCTTTTAAAATTTCGGAGGCTCTGTAGAATAGGGCCGTAATTTCTTAATTCTGAACAAAAGGGGCGGGTCGATTTTTGCATTAGATACATTTCAAGTTTAAACGAGTCTGTACAACAAACAAAAACAAACGAGCACCCATCGAAACTTGAAATTTTGTTTCAAGGTTATAAAGGGGTAATTTCACTGATTTATTTATCCAAACAAACACAATCTGCTGGTTAAAGTGAAAACCGCTTATCATGCAAAATGATAAAATGTTTCAAACGAAAGTGCGCTTCTTCTTCAAGATAACTTCCACTCCTTATCGTTGTTGTAACTTCAACCAAATTGGTGCAAAAACATTGGACGACCGTGGACCTTACTTGACCTCTGACTTAGGTCTGTTCAGATACAACACTCAAGTAGGGAATTTATGTGGAAGCAGCTCTAAGATTAGCTCAAGTGACATCGAAAAGATGCCTGGATGAGTTATATCGAAAGGGAGACTCGTTGAAATTTATCTTGCTCATGATCAATAGAAATCTGTTTTCTAGAGTAGTTAGGTGGAATACAATACTAACCAAAATCTGAATCAGGTTGATTCGACGTGCCGTCGGCTGTTCCTCGATCTGTCCAGTCCGGTTCTGAAAAGTCAATATCACTAATGTGCTCGGACCTTGGTAACTTTTCACTCAATGGGCTGGTTTCAGGTTCGACCCATTCTTCTCGTAACCATTGTGGTACCTGTAACATGCTTTTGTAATACCACCTCCATGGCAAGAACATATACATCAAATAGTTTTAAGATCAAAATTTACATTGATACATATGTGAAACTCAATGGAAACAAAAAGCCGACATTATGTGTGTGTATGTAACTAGTGAAACAGTACAAATTGACACATGGTATCTTTTCATTGCTTTCTATGAAACCAAGTTTGGAATGAGTTGAAAAATGCTATTTGGGTTCAAATTTTTTTCTCGGCAGTGAGAGTAAGTAGAAAGATTAATTTTAAAAGACGCGAAAAATATTTCTGAATTTTGGACCGAAACCATGATTGTGCGAGTAGTACAAGTTGTTATCGAAGACCGTCGATTAGGTGTGCGTGATATCGCCTCTAACTTGGCATTTCCGTAGGATCTGTGGAGTCCATTTTGCATGATGACCTAAAAATGCGGAAAGTTTCTTCAAGACCGGTCGCACGAATGCTGAGCAACGAACACAAGGCTGCGCGGGTGGCAGTGTCTTAGGACATGCTGACACGTGATGCCGCCATGAATCTCCGTCTATGGATACTATCTGTGGCCGCTCATTTTCCAATCGAACCGCTGTTGCATCAGAGACTTTCCAGTAGGGAAAACACACCCCTAAATAAGTGTTCTCGGCAGCCATGGAATCATGGCGACGACCTTGTGAAAAATGTGTACGTTTAAACGGAGATTACGTTGAGAAGTAACAGAAGTTTCAACTTTCTTGAAGGTACCTCATATTTATGCTCTTAGTCCAACCATCGCTATACTGACTCTACATGTGAAATCATAACTAATAATTATCCTAATTGGTGTTGATAGCAAAAAATTAAATATTTTATAAACTTAACCTTTAAAATACTTTGTTGCAAACCAGATTTGTCTCTGGTAATAGTAATGTGCGGCCCTAGTGGATGTCCAACTCTTGGCCTGCTGTCCAGTTCTGCTAGTGCGCTTTGTACTTTATACCTCGCTCCCTCCAGATACGTAAGCATCGATTTCATCTATTAACCAAACATGTCAATTATAAAACATTTGCTTTATTTAACATACTCATTACGTGGTACAGCTTTTCAGAAACGTTATACTGCGACTCCTCCGCGCCGAAGTTGGGCGTCTGCTTCATGGCTTTGGAGAGGTTCTCGAGGCCATTTTTGGACTTCCTCTCTCTCTCGATGTCTTGCCTGATTAATTGCAGAAGTTTGACCAACGCCTAGGCGGTTCTCTTTAAGTTAAATACATTTACGGAGAAAGTCAAGTAGTTACATGCCTGTTTTCTTCTTTCCCGATTCATCGCAAGCGTTATGTGTTCACAATAGAAGTCGGGCAGCAACTGCTCGGACACTTGTTGGGAAGAGCTGCGCACACTTACAAACGTGGATAGATCCTTAAACGGCTCTGCTTGCTCGACAGGGCCAGCCAGTCTTTCCGTCACCTAGAATTTGTTGGAAACATTTATGTCGATAATATAAAATAAATTCAATAAAATCACATTCAATATTCCCTAGAATTGAAAGTTTTCTTATAGTCACCAAATATACCGTGGATTTTATAGGTTATTTTAATTCCTAGTGCCTGTTCTGTCCACTTACTTGGTAATAGATATTTTCAGTCATTTGGCCATGCAGTTGTAGTTTCATTATGAAATTGAGTACGGCAAGAGAGAGGGCAGCGCTTTAACAAAATTATTGTCAAAAGGAAGTCCCGTTTTAGAAAAATTTCAGAAGAACTGATCTATTCTAATATAGCCTGATCCAAATATATTGCTACTAAAAGTTTTAGCAGGACTTTAAAATGTTGTTGCATACACTTAGATGATCACACACCACATCAATGTATTTCAAGAAATAAAAAAATTATTGGAATCCTTTTACGTCATTCATAGAAGAAAGGATTTTTGCACAATATAATAGCAAGAAACCTAGTTTCATTCTGATTTTTACTGTGAAATTTCTCGAAGGTTTCAGTACCATTTAGCACTTTTCAAGTTTGATGAGAGATGGCGCAACTAACAAACGATCAATTTAAGCTACTGGTAACAGATTTTTCCAGTCACTTTCTTCTTCTGGCAGTGCCTATCCGTTTCGGATGTTGGCTATTAACATGGCTATCCTAGCTTTATTGGCTGCTGTACGGAAAAGTTGAATTGTTGTTAAAGAGAACCATTTCCTTAGGTTCTGTAGCTATGATATTCTTCTACGTCCTGGGCCTCGTTTTCCGTACATTTTCCCCTGCAAGATGAGTTGCAGTAGGCCATATCGATGTTCGTTACGCATTATGTGCCCCAGGTATTCCATTTTACGTTTTTTGACAGTGATGATTATTTCACAGTCTTTCTGCATTCTACGCAGTACTTCTCTGTTTGTAATCCGGTCGACCCATGAGATTTTCAGGATGCGTCTATAACACCACATTTCGAACGCCTCTAACTTCTTGGTAGTAGCCTCGGTCAGCGTCCAAGATTCCACCCCGTACAGGAGCACTGCGAATACGTAGCATCTCAGTAAACGAATTTTTATTGGTATTAAGAGGTCGTGGCTCTTGAATATTGTGTTCATTTTAATGAACGCTGCCTGGCTTTTTCAATTCTTTGTTTTATTTCAGTTGAGTGATCCCATTGTTCGTTTAGACTTGTCCCTAGATATGTGTATTTCTCAACTCGTGTTATCTGTTGTTGGTTAACTATTAGACGTCCCGGTGTTATTGGATTCTTGCTGATGACCATGCATTTAGTTTTTTGTATGTTAAAGTTTAGACCATATTTTTGGCTTGATTCTGCTACGCGTGTTATTAGGGCTTGTAGGCCTTCTAGGTTATCTGACAGTATAATTGTATCGTCTGCGTATCTTACGTTGTTCAGCCGTTCTCCGTTGATGAGTATTCCCTCGTCAATATCTTCTAAGGCTGTTTTCATGATGTGTTCGGAGTAGATGTTAAAGAGTAGCGGAGATAGCACACAGCCTTGTCTCACACCTCTTTCTATTTAGATCTCCTCAGTCATTTAGTTATCTATCTTGATAGTTGCTGATTGGTTATAGTAAATGTTGTTAATGATACGTAGATCTTTATCATCTAGACCAATTGTTTTTAAGATTGATATTAACTCGTCGTGTTTGACCCGATCGAAGGCCTTTGATAGTCTACAAAACACATATACACGTCACAGTTCACGTCTCTGCATCTTTGTATGAGGACTTGAATGGCGAAAAGAGCGTCTCTTGTACCTAATGAGTCTCGAAAGCCAAATTGTGTGCGAGTTAGTTGCGCTTCGCATTTTTTGTATGTCCTCCTATGTATTATTTTTAGCATTATTTTAAGAAGGTGGCTCATTAGACTAATAATTCTATAGTCTTCACATTTTTCGCATTCGGTTTTTTCGGTAGGGTTATAAATGTGGATTTAAGCCATTCAAGTGGGATTACTCCTGTTTCGTATATGTTATTAAACATGGCCGTGGGCCATTTAATTTCATCGTTCTCCATGTTTTTTAGAATTTCTGGAAGTTGTCTGGCCCCGTCGCCTTTCCGTCCTTTATTCCTTTTATTGCGGCTATCACTTCTTCCAGTCACTTGGTCGTGATTATTAAATAAACCATTGTAATTCGGCTATTGCAGGAAAAGTTTACAGAAAATGCCGAGTAGTACCTCACCAGCTGACACCTATCCAAATTCAACTCTCAAATGCTTACCAAGAGTTGTATAAATCCAGCTTCTTTCTTAGATATTTGATTTAGTAAAATGGACACAAAGAAATTAGAAGAAGAAAAGAATTGGAATCTTCTTCGAAGTTCAGAAAATACTTCCAAATAAAAGATACACCAGTATACATGACAATATACCCTTATGGTCATATCATAACAAGAAAAGATATAAGGCGCACACTCATCATTGTCGGAAAATAAATTACCTCTATAAGTCGAGGTCCAAGCTCGAAATTGTGATGCAAATACGAAGTCAGAATCGATTTCAGATTGTTCAGCCTCTCCTCTTCGAGTGTTTGAAAAGTACCCGATCCTTTCGAAACCGCGGACTCCCACTCCAACCTAAAATTCATATTTTTCATGTCAATATGTTCTATTGGTTCTGAAGACCACATACCTTGCTCGTTCAGCTCGAACGCATAAGGTGTAGTACTCGATATCTGCTTTCTTAACTGCGTCTTCCGCTTTCCTCTTCTTACCCTCTAGCTGCACATGTAAAATTAAACACCAACAAAGTTTTATATAGAACGCATTTTTCGGCAGACGGCTGGTGAAGTAAAATAGTATATATTCTGAAAAGCTAGTTAAAGCGAATCTAGCGGTATCCCAACTGACTCTCTATTACTTACGGAAAACCCGGTAGAAGACCTAAAAGTTATCTGGTCAATAGTAGCCGAAGAAATGCGGTATCTTAATAGTATATTATATGTAATCTATCATTCTGTGCTGAATGGTGCAGAAGATAACTCTTCAACGTTCTCCATGAAAAGAAAAGAAAGCATGACAGGACATGTCTTGAAGAGTGCCATTTCGAAAAATCCCGGGATTGTAGTGAGAACGAAGTTCATATCTGCCGAACTGCTCCAGAACAAAAGTGAGGGCTCTATCGCTAAAAATGGCATCGTCAACCCTGTTGGACCTTCTTTTACTATTGGGATGTCTTATCGTTTTGTTGTTTGGAAAAATTTGAAAAACTTATGTGGTTTTGTGCATATAGAAGTAGGTCGGATTTGGTCCAATAGTATCATAGAACAGTAAAACATATTTGTGTTTTCATCGAAGTTTAGGAAAAGCACGAGTGTTATTATTTTGATGAAGTAGAACGAAATAAAACTGACAGTCTTGATACTAATTTTTCTGAGGAATTTGATGATGAATATGTTTCAAAATAGTATAGTCACAATAATTTGACTCAAACAACTCATTTCGGACACCACCTTTACCCCTCCAAAATTTACTATTCCTAAGCGGGTACCTCAGAAACTTCTAATGGATTTGGACTATATTAGAAGCGGAAGTATTTTGGAGAGCGCTACCAAAATTCTTATTTATTCACATTGCAGACAGCACATATCAAAGCTGAAGACGATACATTCAAAAAGGGAAAAATTATTCCTGGCCAATAAGAGATCATGACTGTGAAATGTTGTATGACAAAACTCAAGAAAAAATCCGTACTTAGAAGATTGAATTTCTTGCTTGAAATATAATTTCCATGCTATCGTTCTGGAAGCACTTATCAAATCGTTGACTAAAGAATTATTTTGCAAACGATACTTCATATTAAAGGCGATAGAAGGAGAAATAAGAAATGTCAAAGTTGTGATTCAATACAAAGAAATTTTAGCAGACTAAATAGTAAAAGCGCCCCCTAATCGATCCGAGATAAAAAAAAATGTGCCAACATCCAGCTTATGGAAAACCTACGTGAAACTTGCATGGGAAAACAAACAATGTCTCTAAATTAGAAGACAAATTCAAGAGAGGAGATCCCCAAGCCCCATTTTTAGTAAGCACATGCAAGGATAGCAAAGAAGTCTTCAATTTGAGCAACTATCATGATCTTTACATGAATAAGGTCTCAAGATGATCGACGGAAATATTTTCTCGTCAAAAACTAATGAATTTTAAAATATCTATGTGAGTGAAGTTGGTCTGTCTGGTCAGTTTAATTTCCTGTAGAACCAAGATCGGAAACAAAAAAGAATTTTCAAAAATAACTGGTCTTTTGCACAGCAAATTCTTGAGTATGAAGAAGGAAAGAGAAGTCCCTGTCATTGATATTTGGCCAGTTTAGGAAAAGTGTTACTTGAAGTGGGAAAAAAGGACTCAAATACAAAAAAAATTGTTTGTGACACCTGGCAATTTTTAACGTTGAAACATGCGTGGTCTGTCCCGAAAGCATTGAGCCATATAAAAATTCAGTGTTTCAAGCACTAGGAATTTTACTGATAACTAAAGGAAGGTGAGTGAATTAGGCACGTGCAAGTCTTTTTAAAGGAATTGATATTGATAGGGTTAAATTTGGTTCTCAGAAATTTTGGATCCTGCGATTATAAACGCTTTCCAGATGCCGTCAATATCTTCTAAACGGTTTATCCGACTGACTAAGAACCTTCATCGGTTGAGTCAAAACGATCACCTACATACATTGGGCAGTTTAATTACCTGTGTTGTCTACGATTGACTAGACCGATATTGACGTAAGCTTTCAGAATATATACACTTTTACTTCTTCATTAATTTGTAAAAAAAAGAATTCTACCGCTATAAAACTTTACAAAAATGTAACTTACTTTGGTGTTCTCCTTTTCAGATAAAGCTTTTTGGTTGTGCATGTGCGCCAACTGTATTAAGCTGGTGTTTTTCGATAACCTGAAACAAAAACAAGAGTCGTCAATAAAATGCAAGATTAGTTTAATCAGTGGTAACTTAAATATAAAAAATACACAGACCATACTACACAGAAAACTAAGAACATTTTGCAACATGGCGGAATTGATAGTCAGAGGTTGTGATAAGTTCAAATAGTTCAAACCTGCAATGTCATCTTGGTCGATAACGAAATATTACAATGTTGCATGCGATTCAAGTGTTGATCAGTATTTGGAGGAATCTCCTATGTTGGGAGATGATTGTCCTAATTGTACGACCATATCCAGATCATAATGGTAGTTTCAAAAAAAATGATAGTAGGGAAGATAGAGGTCTTTGTATGTTAAATAAGAAAACATTGCTGCTATCCGATAGGTAAATGATTTATTGCTAGATAGAAGAAGAATGTTTTAAGATTCCTACACCGGCAATTCGTACCATTTTGTATAATCATCTTCAAATGAGAAGGGTTTGTTCCCTTTGAGTACTCCGTGCTTTAATTGACCAGCAGATAGCACGGGTTGCTCAATAAATTTGACTATGGAACATCTCAATACATCACTAACCTCATCAAAAAATCACGAACAGTTTTATAATGACAAGGATCTTCTAATGGTGTGGGATAACAAATATAACCAACTCTCTTAACATAATTGTTACAGTTATATTTACTTTACCTTGCATCAAGAAGGGCGTCTTGCAGTTTCTCGTTATCTCGGGCGCAAGCATGACTGTGCTTCTTGCTTTTCGCTTCTGCGGCCCTCCAGTCTGATAGACCTTTCGACGCTTTATCCACAACCGTCTCCACGTGCTTCCTGATTTTCTGCTGGTTCTCGGTGAGCACGCGTAGAGGGCGGGCAGTGTCTTCCAAAAGAGAGGTGCCTATCACGCGGTGAGCTTCGGCGCGAGCTTCCAGCTCTAACGCGACAGAACGCCAGGCATCGTTAAGGCCCCCGATGCCTTCTCTGCAGGCACGCGCCAGTTTTCCGCTAAGTTTCGACAAGCTTTTCGCGTACTGAAGTTCGGCTTCCGACCTGAAAATGTCAAATATTTGAAATCAGCTCAAAAATCCAAAAATGAGAAGGATGCACGAAATTAGAAAGACCTATTTGTATGAAATAAAAGAACACATTATAAGGAGTGAAACCACCATTTATTTTTAATGTGATCTTCTGCTACATTTATATACTTATTCCAGGGGTAAAGTAATGCGTCTAAGGCTTCAGCGTAGAAAGATGTCAGTATGCCTGAACTATCATAGAACAGCTTGCTTCACATCATCATCAATATTAATGTGTTTTTTTTGTAAATTTCTGTGACAGAGGTACCAACTTGATAACGACAAATTTTAACATATATGAGTGTCCCACGAGGATGTTCCAAGACTTTGTGTATAGGTTATTTGAAAATTTTAAGCAAAAAAGTTCCAATAAACGTAAGTCGAATTCTCAAACGTTTTTGAGATATCCATGGAACAAGTTAGGAGTCTTTGGGAGTGCTTGGTCGTTCTAGCTCTTCCTTTTTTAGAAGAAGATTTGTTAAATTTATTGGATCACATGATTCCAAAAGAAGAAATCCAAAGGGTTGAGATCGGAGGACTTTGAGAGCCATTCCTTCCAATCAATCGTTGAACAAACTTATTATTTAAACAATCAGTAACAAAGTAATGTGCAGGGGTTTGATCTTGGTAATAACACATCCTACTTGTAATTCTATAGAAACTCCCTTCAATCAATTCGATGTCTCCTTATAAAAGAAAGAGTTGGGACGACCAAGCATCCTCAAAGACGGTTGAGAATTCGATCAATGTTTATTGGAACTTTTTTCCTTAAAATGTTTCAAACCTATACATAAAGTCTTGGAACACCCATCGTGGAACATTCTGTATATCATGTTGACATTAAGAACTGTTGTAACAACATTTCTCATTTACATATTTTTTAAAATTCTTATCAGAGTTTTTAAGATAACAGCAGCTACATCCAAGATTAAGATCTCAAATGTCGATATAAAAGTTTTAGTGACTCAGTAAGTTAGACAGTAGAATGTATGGTTTATATGCGTATATTATTATTTGCAATAAAATGTTTTGTAGTTTAATGATGAAGTTCTATTTTATTTCTTTGAATTAGCAGAACTTATAAAACTTATCTTTAGTTGTATTTTTGAGAAAATTGTGATATTTGTCATATTTTTTCAAGAATGAAATATTTTTAATACAACACTTATGAATAAAGCTATTTGTTATTTCTTATCACCAGCGTGGTCCCGCGGTTAAGGGGGTGCAGAAGGTCTAGAATTCACTCCAGAACTCTCTAATACCTGGCGGTGGCCTACTCAGTCAATAAAATAATTGAGCATATGTGTTCACTTTAAACAAGGCGTAATAATGGCTGTCGTCTAGGGCGCGGTGCTTGCTACATCTTCCAGCATCAAAGATGCATATGAGAGCCTTAACCTCTCAGTTCGCAGGTCATTCTCTCACGCGGAGCGTTAGAACCTTACCATTATTATTTGTTATTCTTACATTTTTTCATTTTAACACGTTTGATGTTTTGTTTAGTTTTTAGATCCACTATGAAATTCAAGCCTCTATTTCCATATGACTTTTTGTTTCTTTGTCACCTTGAGTGAAACTAAAGAAAGTGCCTTAATTTGGTTGTTCTCAAGTTAAACCAAACACAGAGAAGAGGACGATTACGAACAAAGTTAAAAGAAGAAAAGAGAGCTGAAGATAGATACATGGAATATTAAGTTCATACATGAATTAGGAAAAATTCACAATGTCTAATCAAAAGCGTCTTTAAATCAGTAATTCATTTCAATTCAAGGAATATTAAACATAATACAGGTCTACGTTCTTAGAAGAAAATGAAGAAATGAAGAAAAAGTACAGAACTTTAATAATGAAGTTCAATAAGATGCAGATATTAAAAAAATAAAAATACGATTATTCTGGCGACTTCTATCCAAAGATAGGATAAGGAAAAGTGGAAGATATCATAGACAATTATGGGATAAAAATCAAAGGGAAGAAATTAGAACAGTTCTGTAAATAGCAAAATTACCTAAAAGAAGGACTTTATACATTAAAATCACCAGCAGATAGTGATAACAGCATCGTTTTGTTAGAAACTAACCACAACCCAGTAATAATAAAATTCAAAGTAATTAAAGATACTAACACTACAAGAGAACAAAAAACGGAGACTCGAATAATAAGAAACATTATAAAATACATTAATGGTTCCAAACAGAGAAATATTAGAAATGTCAAAGCTTCATAATAAAAAGAAAACGCGGATTATGGATGACATATTAACACTGATGGAGAACAAAACTATGTGTAAGGATAAAGACAGTGACATGTATAAAAATGCATACAAAGGAAATAAGAACGCAAACCAATGTACAGAAATAGAAGAGTTGTAAAAAAAATATTATTTTAATTTACACAAGAAGATTAAAGAACTGACAGGAGCAAATAATCAAATAAAGTAATGTCCTATTAGACTAAAATGCCAAAATCATTTCTGACATCAAAGGAAAGTTAGAAAAATGGAAGAAGTACATTTAGAAATTATTAGAAGATAACAGAAACGAAAAATAAAAAGATTATACAGAACGAAACAGTCAAAAAAGGAAAAGATAATACTGAATGCGAGAACGTAAATGCAATCAGTGATGAGTGCTATTTCCAGTTGGACGGATACGCCAATAAGCAGAACTATCGCTATTGGGATAACAAAACTTCACCCAAGAAAAATCAGTGTATGGTGCTCTATCAACTACAGGGACATCATCGCACCATTCTTCTTCTCGAAATATGTGGATGAAACTGTTTATCGAGAAGGCGTCAGAAAATGGTTGCGGACTGTTGGTTTCAGCAGGACGGAGCCACATCCCATCGCACTGCGAACAATTTCGAATTGATTTCCAGTGCATTTGAAGAATGGATTCTTGGCATCGATGTTCCTAGAAACCACACGATCTCAACCCCTATGATGTTTTTCTCTGGAGTTGTTTGAAAGATCGAGTGTATTTAAACCCAATAAATAGCACCAAGGAACTCAAAAATCGGATCACCTGTAAAGTCCCACACTATAATGGACTTTAAAACTTGGCTACAATACGTGGTTACTTTGAATAGAATAGAATTTTTGGTTCTCATAGTCTTTTTATAATTAATTTTAAAACTCCAGACCCTAATGAAATTCCACCTGAAATAATAACAAAATAAAATAAAAAGTAGGTGTGCCAATGAACTTACATAATGCAAGATATACCATAGGAATAACTTCCAAAGAATAATTTAAATCAATCATTATGACGCTACCAGCTAACGCAAGAAAATACATTTGGACATTTAGTTTAATAGGTCGCAATCTTAAGATATTACACCAAAGATTTACAGGAAGTTAAACAAGACGTTAGTGAAACTCAATTGGATTTCAGGAAGGCATGAATGATATTAGAATAGTAACTCGTCTATGTGTTAAGATAAAAGCTAAGAGTGAGCTATCAGGAAAGATACAGATAAAAGAGGAGTAAGACATAGATGTATTCTTTCGTCTTTGCTCTTTAACCTACATTCAGAAGAAATAATTAGCAAGGCATCGGAAGAAACTTCAATTGGGATTAAAGTTAATGGGAAATGTATAAAAATTATCAGGTTTACTGCTGACACTATGCTTATTGCCGAGTCATGTAACATCTAAAGCGAATATTAAATCAAATAGTCGAAATCAGAGGAATGTCGTAAGTATATGGTTTAGAGGTGAATAAGTAGAGAAAGTCCAAAAATAGAGATGCTTGGGAACTGCCAACGAACGCAATTAATACACAGAAGAAATTAGATTGGACCCGTACTGACGCTTAGAAGCAGAATACTAAGATGGCATATTATAGAATGGAAGTTTGAACGGTGAAGAAGAACATCAGTGATCGATTAGAGATAGGGACTCATTGAAGAATATTGGAAATAATAATATATACAGTGACGAATGATGAAGTACTCAGAAGAATAAGGAAACCCATAGAAATATGAAACACAATTAGAATCAGAAATCCGGCCCTGGTGATGCGAGTAGGGAGATAGGAAATGTTACAAAATATCGAGCAAACGAAATACAGAAAAAGAAGAAGCAGGCGGAGAAGAACAACTTGAGACAGTTGCTGATGATAGCCAATCTTCTTAAAGAAGAAGAGGCATACGAACTCTTGACGTTTCATCTACAAGATATTTAATTGTATCTTATGCAGTTTTTCATCAAATGATGAAACGTATTTCACTTATTTCTGGCGGCATATCTTTTTAACTTTTTACTCTCGGCCCTATTTAGGCGTTTGTGCTTATTTTCGTACTTACGGAATGATTAATAATGACGAATGAAGTGCAGAAAAATTCCCGACATTTCTAAAAACAATACTAAAAACATGTTTTTAACTTGGGAATGGCCCTTACTTAAGTGAGTTTATTGTTATGTTTACGATTTGAGAACAATGAACGCAACAATAAATTAAAATAACTAACCTTTCGTGAAGTATTGTGGCAAGTTCTTTGCAAAAATCGCCTCCTTGTTTAACATATCTTCGAAGGTCGTCGAAACCAGTTTGGCCCTGCAAAACATGAAAATATGGTATTATATCGAAATGCATTATAAATGTGCATATATAACGGTCATTACAGAAACTTTATTTTTACCGTTACTTTTCCAATAATAACATACAAAGCAAAAACTGCACGACAGAAATAACATTTTAATTGCTTGATAGATTTAACTCTTCATAATGAATTTGTAATTCCCGATCGTTTCGTAGATAATGTTGGTACTTGTCGGCTACTATTAGGCAGTACGAGATGACATCATCAAGGTGTCCCCAACATTTTACAACAAACAATGCAATTAACGCATACTTGTTTCGTGGTTTGTAGAGTTAAAGATATTGAAATGAATAGACACATACGCCTTGTGTTAGTGCATTTAGAGAGAGAAACGCAGCGGTGACAATTATGAGAAAGATGTAGAGACGAAATGATAAGTAAACAACAGTATCGATAATGTTTTTTTTAATCTGCAAACTTTAGTCTTCGAGGCAAAGCGCGATCTGAGCCATCGACTTAATTCGATGAAAACACTATATGTAACAGTTCGGGAATTTGTCGAGAAATTCAATTCTAGGTAAGGCACAATTCACAAACAATCGCAAAACATTATAATGGTTTCCAATTAGCTACATTTGTGTATTCATATCATATACCCATTGGGATAAAAAATCCTTTTTACATAGGTTGGTCACTAAAGATAAAAAACTTACACCATGAATATCTTCTTCATCCCCGCAACATCTTATGTATATGAAGATATAATTCACTTTGATACTTTAAATTCTGATGAAGAAATTATCCAAAATGTCTATTGTTAACAAAAAACAAAACGAGAGGAACAATGTTGTTCAATTTATGTAAAGAACAATTCCCCAGGAGAGGATGAAACCCTAGTGGGTGCATATTTATGTTGGCGACTGGAGAAATTCTCCCAAATGTAAAATAAAGGAGGAAAATTAAACACTTCCAGTGAACCAACAAGCAACAGTACCGTCCGTCAGTACTGCAAATGGCGTAAGAAATTACAAGTTTAATGAACTTGATCTGCGTAGGTTTTAGGAAGGAAGGAAAAATAATGAGATCCAATCTTTTCATTTTCCAATATTGAATAATAACGTCGAGTACCAACGCCTTAGGATACGATCAAAAATGTTCATAGATTTGAGACAAATCTGAATATTATTCAAAGCTAAAAAGGTACATAATTTTGGAAATTTACTGAGTCTCATTGATATGATAATGGTAAAATTCTCGCGAATGACTATACGGTATTTTATTTTGGGAATAATACAAGGACATCCGTGATTAACTCCATTACATTTTCAAAGAGCTTCTTATTTTAGCTACGAAGAAAAATAATAAATATAAATATTATCCAAGGCCGTGGACCGACATCCAATAACAAATATAACCATTATGACAAAAAAATGAAGATAATACGCGCTTCATTTAAGAATTGTTCTCTTTAGTCTTCCTTTGTTTATTTTTTATTTTAATATTAATTTCTTGTCTGTCTTTGCTCCACAAGTTATAAGATTTCTTCGTTCATCCATTTTTCTGATTCTTACTCTTATTTTGGCCTAACATTTCTTTTCCTATACCATTAATACTACGTTTATTTTTATTTTGACTCCAATTCAAAGATTAGTAAAGGCAAAGAAGAACAATTCAGCAAAACACAATTTGGCCTTCCTTTAGGAAGGCCGGTGGTTGGTTCTCGGATTGTTAGGCATTGGTCAAAGTTTGGAAAATCTTGACGTTTCGTCCACAACTGCGGCGGACATCTTCAGAAGAAAATCTTCTAAAAAAAATCTAGCTAGCCCCGACCTCTACCTCACTCGCACAAGTATAAAAGCGAAAACGCACGAAATAATAACTTCGTTTTTTAGAAAAAAATTTTTTTGAAGTTGTTCGGCATAGCTGTAGATGAAACGTCGAGAGATTCTAAACTTTGACCAAAGCCTAACAACCAAAGAAGCAACAACACGTTGCACCAAGGGAGGATTAATTGAGTATTTGGCCAGTATTAGCACTGAATAATCAGGAATTAACATGTAATTGAAAAAGTAAATATAAAACGAATCGTCAACACATTCCGGAACCGAATATTTATAATAAATTGTTCAAATTTCTTTGAGATGAGATTCCATCGCAAGACATAGCTAGAAAAACAAATACAAAGTTGTATGTAAAGCTAAAAGATTAAGAGAACTATCCCTATACCTCCAATCAGTGATACTACCTATTCAAATTCATATATTGTGGCAACTATATAGTCATAGAAAAGCGCTATCTGTTAGCTTTACGACGCACTACAAGAAATGCCTGTTTTACCAACATAACCTAAAACAATATCGAAAGCAAAGTCTTGTGAAAAGCAAAATTTTCAATATTGTTCCCTTTTCGTATTTTAACTGAAAAAGAAATGTTGGTGAAGCCCGGGAGGATGCATTTTCCTACAATACCTACAAGAACTGATTGCAACGGTAGAAAGTTTGACCTGCATGATTTCGAACGCCATGGGTAGTCAAAAAAGTCGAGTATGAAGACTGAATATCGCACACAGTCAAAATTCGCAAAATAATTCAAACAATCTGGAGAGAATTAATAAGGAAGACAGTTGGGTTCCCCACAAACTCACAATTAAGAACAAGAATGGACGCTATAATATTGCTAATAATCATCGACTTGGGTTAGTAATCTTATTACACCCGATGTGCTCGCCAGACTTCTCTCCTTCAGATTAACATCTCTCTAGATCCGTATCACATCACTTGACCAGTCCAAATCACCCTCCTTTTTCCGAAATGAATTCGATAGTTTTCAGAAAGATATTACGTTAAAAGCGAGAGGGGTTATTTCGAAAATTGGCTAAGTAGTTTTACTTTTTATAAATTAATATCCCAATTAAGTGAAAGTCTATTTATACAACAATTAAATTAAGAAAGAATGGATATCTATATAATATAGTACGTGCTCGAGAGTATAATACACTTCAATTAGTCATCGCTGGCAGAATAGAAGGTAGAAGAGGTGGGAAGAAGAGCCATCTCATGGTTGAGGAACCTTAGAATCTATACCGACCTTCAGACACCACAGTCCAATACAAAGAATACCACGAAGATGAAGTGATCACATTAGAATAACCAAACTGTAGATAGTTCTCACTATGCCTAAATCCAGTTGAAAAAGAGGAAGAAGATTTGTTACTACTAACAAGGATGTCACAATTATTTTATTTAGGATAGGAAAAAATAAGGAGAGAAACCTCTGAAAGATAGACTACGGTCCACTAAAGGACAGAACATACTAACCCAAATATATATATATATATATATAACTTCTTCGTTGCTATTATATTGTTACTAATCTTACTACGTACATTAATTCATGAAAAATTTATTCAAATATGGGTAGAATTAAGATCCAAGATCATTACATATGAAAGCAACATAATCCTTACAACAAAAAGCGAAAACATTAAAAACAAACAACAGCGGCAATTAATTTAAGCAATAACAACAACCAAACGAATAAAAATAAATTTAGTACCTCAGGAACACTTTTGCTTCTTCTAAAAGCATTCTTGAAGGTGCCAAAATCCAGATCCTCCCTCCTGTCTTCATCAAAGCTCTTGGACAAGCCAAAGATCGTCTTGATTCCAAAGCCCACTGGCTTGTTATCACTTTTATCCGGCGTCTCACTGTTAACACTAGCACCACAGACATCCTTTTCGTTGTCGCTCACACTCATTTTATCTTCAGCAGCACTTGCGTCAGCTCCTTTGGACGGTTCCGCAAAAAAATCATCATTTTTTACCAACCTTGAAGTTTTACTCTTATCGATCTTTACCTGATTGTTTCTAGGTTTAGCGTAAAACTTGTCTTTAATTTTCATGATCTTTTTACATCTGTCCTTTGAATTTTTGTAAAAGTCTTCAATAGTTATCACAGAACGTTCCTTTTCTGAGAAGGCACCGACCCTCTGTTTCGCGGCCTGCTCGACCATAAGGTTATTCAGCTTGGACTTGAAGTTTATCCACACGGCGCCTTTGGGTTTGCGCAGCAACGTTATTTTTCTCTTATTTTGCGCAATTTTGCTCCTTGCTTTGCAGTAGTCCATAGTCGCCGAGTTTCTAGGACTCTCCATGTCATAAACATGTGCGTCCGCTTCGTCGCCCCCTAACACCTGGCTGCAAGATATGTGCTCGATGCTGGCGTTAGTCAGGGAAACGACTTCGATGTCCTCCATATTGAAATCGTCCAGCGACTGGGCATAGCGGTGTTTAGGAACTTTGTATAAACCATCATCCTCCTTGTCTATCGTTTTTTGGCTGTGGTATATGTTAGGGTCGCTCCCGCTTTTTATAATTGGAAACGCTGCAAAATTCTCGGCACTCTTACTCAGACACTTATTAGCAGAGACGAATTCGTGTAAAGAATCGCAGAGTTCGTTTTCACTTTTTGATATTTTCAAACAATTAGAGTCATTCGCCTGCTCACTTTTAGGCGACGATAAAATAATTTTAATTGCACTTTTATGTGTTGGCTTCGTTTCACTTTCGCTTTCCAAAACTCGATTTTCCTCCAGCCTGTGTTTCGCTTGAGCATTGACTACCTAATGAGCAATACCACGTGAACATCGTGCAATGCACCATTAGATATCACCTTCGGGAAAATTTCAAAGTGAATACCTCACGATAAATAAATTGGATTTTGATTTTTATAACAATTAAGAATGAAAATTCCAACAAAATACAATTAAATGCCTCGTGTTGGGTATAACAGGAAGGCAACTTTGAATTTCTATGATTATGAAATCATTTTCCTGAAGATGATATATGCACGAATAAGTATTAAACTCTATATAGGTACCTGATAGTCATGTTGATCCTGACGCTCAAAAAATGAAAAACTAATTTTAGGCACATCGTACTCGTACTTCTCATAATCACTTTTATAATCACCTATGACCTTAGTCACTTCTGATATCTGGGAGGTCTGTAGGTCCACACACATCGACATCTCCAAATCGCTGACACTGCTCGGTCTTTCGCTCATCTCTCTAGCGTCTTCATATCTGTCGTTATCGGAATCACTGGACTCAAGATCCACGGCGAAGGCCGCGATATCACGTCGATTATTTCCGAACTCCTCTTCTGCCTTCTGCAGATCGTAGCTGCCAGACGAGTGCTTCATTGGAGAGCGGTCGGGAGAGCCATGGTTCTCTTTGTCGGGACTCTTTCGGAAGAGCGCCGTGTTGATGTTGGGAACCGTGATGCGCCACTGTTGTTTTACCAATTTGTTGCAGAACTTCTTCATGGTGCCTGCCGATTAATTAGAGCCAACCAGGTTAATGACGCTTTCATTAGCTTTGGAGATAAATTCCTCCATTAGAGTCGCGGTCGGCCGAACAGCTTATGAGTTTTAGCTTGTTCCGAGTTCTGCCACTGACGTACACAAGTGTGTCAATAAAAAGTGTGCACATGATACAAAGTTCCAACCTTGCCGCTCGTTTAGTTTTTACCGCGCTACGCTGAATGCGTGCGTCCTTCTCGCACGCCCGCTGGCTGACTGAGAAGTTGCGGCCGTTGCACAAATTTAGGAAACAGGTGAAAAGTAATTAACCAAGGCCAACTGAATAGCATTGCATTTTCATTATCATCCCGTGATAACTTAACGACGCCCGCTTTAAAAATATGAATTAAACAATTGAAAACCCATCAACATAAATCTTGACAATTTGAAAAACAATTAGAACGGCACGTTTGAAAATTTGAAACGAAATAGACGATTATGTTGGCATAATCAAAGAATCATATATTTCTAAAAAAAAATAATCGAATTACCGTCAAGATCAAGATCAAGGTATAATACAGATAGTAATAAAATTGTCAAATACAATTAAAGGTAATTAAGACTCGTTACAAGAATAAAATCGCCGCAACTATTGAAAAAAATAAGTGTAAAAAATAATTAAAACAGTATTAACCTTGATGTTACCAGATCATAATACTTCAGGGAAAGAATTTCAAAAAAAATATCATTTTGTTCATTTCCTTAATTTTCTCTTAAATAATCCAATAATTAAACTGAAATCTTGAATACTTGGCTGGAACGAAGCTGCAGAGGTGAAAGCTAATGCCGCTAATATGCGCTTACTACAAAATATTAAACAAACGAAACGTTCCTAATTAATGGTTTGCTACAACTGTAATAGGCGATTGGTTTTCCCTCCACACCAGTTTTGATCTGCTTGGATACGATGACCTGTGTGGGGTTGCTGCTCCATCAAGTGTTGGATAGAGAAATGGGTAGTACCGAGAAAACCAAACACCCAGGGCGGATCAAAACTAGCACACCAGTGATGGTTGAATGGAGGCACTCCTTTGGCTGTCCAAGAATCAATGGGAAATCATCTAATTACTTTCCAATGAGAACAATATGAATATGAACAATGTTAGCCTTAGTGCCCCAAGAGATCCAGCTGGCAATCGGCGCCAATTTGGTTGGGAATGTGGGCAACCAGACAGCGTATGCGAAATGGATGACTGGAAGAACGAAACGTCTACAATCCAGGAAAAAATATTTATAGCCATATGGAAAGTGAAAAGCTTTTTACAGACCGGGAGATGAAACTCACAGGAGAACAGTATGCGACATATCCTACACACTGGAAAGTTCAAGGAAATTTTGACACCATAGACACACACATGGAATGACAAAGACTACTGGCGTTTGGGATGCGAGAAACGGCATAGATCATAAAATACTCGCTATAAAAAAGACCACACTATATGGTAAACATTTCGGATCCAAGAAATACAGGTACTAGTACTCCATTAGTACGATTGTTGATCGGTTCGTAACCTTCAACATATTTTGTCAGGTGTTTATCTACCACAAATACCACTCCAAACATACAGATGCTAATAGAACGTTATTTGTGGTAGATAAAAGCCTAACAGTAAAACTCCATATCATCCAAATTTATACACCACCTTCAAATTCCCCCGGTGAAGAAGTGAATGCAATATACACCCAAATTGAACATGTCATCAGCAAATTACCGCGTGGAAGCATGTTGGTAGCTAGTTATGGGTGACTTTAATCCAAAAACGACGATCAGCTCCGAAACATCCTAGAAAAGAAGAATATGGGTGAAAGAAATGAGAGAGGGAAGAGGTTTAATCACTAATACAAGTTTTAAACCCCATTATCGAGGACTTTACCGTTTGGAGAACATAAGAACCAACTCGATTTCATTTTAATAAGGATAAAATGGAAAGAATCGATCACCAATATTACAATAAGACAGGGAACAATTTGTTATTCTGGTCATACATTATTAAAGGCAGAAATAAAATTAAAACTACACGTAACAACGAAACTGACTCTGCAACATGAGAACTACGGCGTACTACGAAAGAATAGACAACAGAATGAAAAACAATGCATAAGCAGATGCAGAAAAATAATCACTGGATGACGAATGACATCCTGACGTTAATAGAAGAACTCAAAAGGCATAAATAACTAAAAATATTTGGACAAATAAATAAAAAGGCATATAGAAAAGATAAAAACGATCATATCAGCAGAATATGTAATTGAATAGAAAATCATGCAAATAAGGTTAAGCTTTAAGGAGCATGAAAGAACTAGGTGCTAACATCATTCATAAAATTTGCTTCTTGGTATAAGGATCGAGAAAATGACCAAACGACTGATGCAACAAATAATCAACAACCTACTAAAATAATTTTTGCTACCAGAAATAAAAGGATTAATTTATCATAATACTCCAAATTTTGGAATTTCCTTATCAACTTACACATCCGATGCAAAATCTATAGGAAAATAATCATGCATAAGTAAGAATCAACAAATATTATAAAGTACACATTACAGGGTTGTATTCTATCCCCATTACAATTCAATGCATACTTGGAGTACATTGTGATTCGTGTTTTGGATAATTGAGTCGGAGGTGTCTCCGATGGTGGTCGGAAGACAAGCAATTTGACATGCGCTGATGATCTAAAAACAATGACAATTGATCGCACAATAACATCAAAGAATTAGCCGGATTCGAAGTGGTGAAAGAATTCGTTGATCTGAGATCACTAATAACAATAAAGAAGGATGTGACAAGGAAACCAAACGAAGAAGAAATATAGCTCGAAACACACTTAGCGATGTCTCAAAAGAACAACTCACATTAATAAGAACACTGACGTTTCTCTTATCTAGATACGTTGCCAAAATCTATATGAAGAAAATCGCCCAGCGAAGAAAAATTAATGCCTTTGAATTGTAAACAAGAAAAGGATACCTTGGACCCAATATCGAACAATGTATCGATCTTGAATTAGCTAAGATCACCACAAGTTTCTCTATCAAGATCAACCAAGCATACATATCTTCGAAATCTTGGTCACATCTCT
Source organism: Sinelater perroti (assembly GCA_036346155.1). Lineage (NCBI taxonomy): Eukaryota > Metazoa > Arthropoda > Insecta > Coleoptera > Elateridae > Sinelater > Sinelater perroti. Next base: position 17,101,913 of record JARFIY010000370.1, on the reverse strand, counting down.
AAAAGAAATGAATTAAAAAACTAATGGTGGAAGGAAAAATAAACAGTGAGAGGAAGATATCCAAGTCGCTGGGCCGATCAAGTAAAACTATTATAGGACTGAGAAGAAGAGTGTACGATGAAAGTGCAATCAACTTGGTCTACGCTTAAAATCTATTGCCCGTTATTTTATTATTCTGACGCATGGTATCAAAAGCAGATTTTGGCGATATGACAGTAAATTTTGAACCTTTTCATCAATATTCATAACGTTCAATTAAATTTCGCCATATGAAAAAATTTCAAAGACATCAGTCGTGCACAGCTTCTATACCTCTACATCAAAACGACCGGGGAGTTGCGTACCGAGCTATATATCGTGTCCAATGCACTGGATACGATAATCACCTCTGGTAATATAAATTATTGTAAGCTATCATCGCAGTTAAAATGCATAACCAAAGGTGACATAAAAGGTTAGAGTGAAAAGTCAATTTTTTGAAAACTTCAATGGTGTCTCGGAAGAAGCGAGGAGTCTTTAAATGAAGATGAAAAAGAAAGACGAAAGAATAATTATAAAATTTCAAAGATAACAATTAAAAAATAATTCAGAAGATAAGAGAAGAAAACGAAACTGAAAAATTAATACCATAATTTCTGTACATTGCTATTAAAGTAGGAAAATACCGATCTAAAACGATAAAAAGTCAATATACACAAAAGAAAAATCTACTAATCATGAGATAGATACGAAAAAAAGGTGAAAATGGGATACCTTGTGGGAAAAATGTTGAATCTAAAAATTAAACCTACAAGCATGCAGGAAAAGTCTTGAAATGTTAAAAAAATCAGTTAAAACAAATTATAGAACAGAGGCATAAATTTATAAATAAAATTTTAAAGTGACTGTCGGAGGGACGCAGTACAAAATAGAAAAGATCACAGCTAAATAAAGGAAGACCGCGAAAATAACCAAAAATTAAAAACTAATGGAGAACTCGGAGAAGATTTTAAATTAAAAAAAGCTGATAAGAAATAATATAGAAATAACATATAAAGCAAGAATGCCTAAAACGATTAGTCTATAACAGACAACCAGACATGAAACATGGCAATGGATAAAAATGAGACTACGCAGGTTGAAAGAAAAGAAGACAATAACAACGATGGCAAGAAATAGGACAATGTGTGAGAGGAGAAAATAATAAATAAAATTAAGAAAAAATAGAGGAAAACACAAAAGGAAAGAAAAAGCAATTGAAAAGCACTATAAAACAACCATTAATTTATTGGAAAGAGTAAAGAATGCAATATAGAATATCAGGAGTTTGAACAACAAAAAGATTTAATTGGGAGAAGATAAAAAAGGAATACTCAATATATGGGAATTAAAGAAAAGAAAATCTGAGGAACAGAATAAAAATAAATTCATAAAGATAGCTAGTTAATACAAAGTGGGGCGAAATAAAATGGAAATGCAAGCCTTGAAAGTATTTTCGGAAATTTACAGAAAATTACGGATGATATAATCGAAAAAACAATAATCTAAGAATGCATAAGTATCAAAAGATAAAAGTAGTAACATGGAAATGACTGTAGAATAATAACAACATGTGAAAATAAAACATCGATAAGGTAACTAGAGACAGAAAAAAATAAAAACCAATTATGAGGCTAGAAATTATGATGATACTAGATTTAGAAAATGTGTCAAAAACAGTTGGAAGAAATAATAGGGGAAATAAAAAATAAAATCATAAAATGACTATAACTAGTAAAAAGAAGATATTTAAAATAACAAACATCAAACAAGATAAAGAAAAAGAAGAAAATGCTAAAACGACGAAGTAAAACAAACGATTAGAAACGAAACATAAATTTTTTTAGATAACCAGAAAACAAAACCACACGAGATAAAATATGTAATGGCATCATGGGAAATAAGTTGAAAATAATGAAGGATTAGAAGAAAAACGAACAGCTCGGGTGTTTTGAACATATATTATAGGTATAACACAATAGAACAGCAAAAAATGAATACCACCGAAAGTACGGAAAAAAAGAAAAATTACTTATAATTATTCAAGAAAGCAAGTGCAACAAAAAGTCTTCTTCGAGAGTTCTTCTTGGGGAGTAGACAGATTGAGACGCCAAGTGAAGCACTGAATTTTCATTTATTTATTTATAGCGATACCAAATTTGATACCTTCGTTTTTAACATTTCTCATAATATAGATGTTATTTAGAAAAATTAATCTCTCCACTTTCATTCCCAAAATTTAAAGAAATGCTAAAACACATTTTTGTTTATTGATGATAAAGAATCTATGTATCAATTTTTGCGTCTCAATCATCAACAAGTCTTAAGATATGGGTGACATTAAACAAATCTTCATCTCTTAAAGGGATAATTTAGAAAAATGCCAAAACGTGCTTATTTATCTATAAAAACGAGTTTAGTAACAATTTCTGTATTTTTGCAGTAACTAGTTCTTGAGATACGATGATATTTAAAAAATAACCGCCTTTTTACCTCTTTAGATGTAGATTTCTGAAAATGTCTTCTTAGTATAGAAGTAACATGTTTCCTTAATATCATGTTTCTATGTCCAATAGTTATACAATTTATATACAAATAAATAAACTAAGTTTAAGTTCATGAAATATGCGAAATAGTTATCGACAACCCTTTGTTTTTCTATTAATACAATTTTTAGTTTATAAACATTTAAAATTTGTGGTCGGCAACCAAAACAAACATTTTTAACTCACAGTCTCACAGTGTCTGTTGCTGAAGAAGCCAAGTCCTCAGTAGATAGGCTAAAGATCAATATCAGAACCCTCTGCTCCAGGTAATAGGAAGAAGAACTAAACTGCCACGTAAGGTCCTTAAAAATTATTCGGGTTTGAAAGATACATATTGCTGGTATGATAGTTTCGAGTTCACTTATTGACAATTTTCTAAAAAGCATGTCTGGCACCGGAAAATGAAATACCGCGGGTGGGTCAAAACTAGCAACTGGACAACGGCAGCTAGTTGTTCAAAACTGACTACAGTCAGAAATCAGGGAGATGGAATGGCTGAGAATCAAACAACGTAGGCATAACTGAAATATTTGACTTTAACAGCTATGCCACAGCCATAGAAATCTACCATGCGTAATTTTTCGTTCATGGCTGAAAACAATGAAAAAATGGGCTTTACTTCCCGACAGACCTTAAATGGTCCAAGGCTGCTAAGAAGGTTCAGGTAATTAATATAATTAAATAAATAAAACGGCTGAATCAGCAGTGTTCATGTGGAATAAAATATTATCGCTTGTATTACTCGGCGAAAAACACAGGAGAACACTAACATACAGTAAAACTTATTTGTACCTCGACGACTTGTGTTACTGCAAATAAGCGTAAGCCCTATGGTAATTAACATAATTCAAACATAGAAATCATCACAACCGTATAAAAAACTCCCCAGATATAAAGTGAACATAGTTAATACTGAAATAGGAAAAGGGATAATGAGTGAATACATTCGTCCACATGGATGAGGAGAGTAATGAACAAGGCGATAAATTCTACGGAAGAACAACTTGTTATTACTCAACATTATTTTTAATTAAAGCCATCAAGTCGCCTATACACTTGGAAATTACCAATGGACGCCTCAAGATGCATTGTCAGGAACCGATACTGACTATGTATTAGTCAATAAAAGATTTCTCAAGGTGTTTACCTCGGATAAAACCTAACCAGGAGGTGACGTAATGTGAAACCATAATCCGTTAGTGCTCAAATAACGTAGATACTAGAAGGAAAACAAACAACAAAAATTATGACATTAGAAAGGTAAACGAACCTGGTACTTGAAGGTATGTTGATGAGGAAACCGACCTTGGAATAGAAATAAACTAAAGAAAATAAACACCGTCACAGAAAACCATTGAAAACCTAATAAGAACATCAAGAAGACGCTTTGAATGACTGACGAGATTCTACAATTAACGGACCAAAAAAGAATGTTGAAAAATAAGACTCAGACTCCACAAGCACATACAAAGAAAAGTTGCGGAAGTTGAGGAGAGAAAATTAGAAGAAGACTGTGAAGAAATTAAAACCCTACAAGACAAATACGATAGTTTCAGTATGTATAAGAAGGTTAAAGAAACAGAGAAAGTAAACAAAAAATAAACTACATAAGAGAATTGTTTGATTATGCAAGACCATATCATCCAGACATAAGAAACAAAGCAGCCCCCCCCCCCCATCACTACAGATGAAGCCAGAGCAGCCGTTAACGAGATAAAAAAAGGAAACGCCCTTGGACTAGATAACTTCCATTTGGAATTCCTCAAACTGTTATACGACTTTGGTGTCAAACAGTTGACCAGTATATATATATATATATATATATATATATATATATATATATATATATATCAAACAAGTAATGTTCCCCAAGATTGGAATAAATTTGAACTTATTACAATACTCCAAAAACATAATCGAAACAATCTGAGAAATATAGAACTAATCAGCCTAATAAATCGTCTGTTAAAGGTGTTCTTAAAAATCATCCATAAAAGAATATACAGAATTTATAAACAATATACAGACCTGTTTCGCCGACTACTGCAATGCTTTCGATAAAGTTCACCATACTGAGATGATAGATATATTGAGTGACGCTGGTATGGGTGACAAGAACTTGCAAATAATTTCGCACTTATATTGGGGACAATTCGCCTATGTCAAGGTAGATGAAGAACAATCTAGAGCAGTAAAATATTTAGAGGAGTAAAACTAAATAACTTCATGTATGTTGATACTTCTATCATTGCATTAGAAGACTTACCACAGCTTATGAGTAGAACGACATAAGTCAATATGGAACACGGCTCATTTTTCAATGTTAACAAAACTGAATATATGGTGATCACCAAAAACCAGGTTCCCAAAAGAATAAAAGAATAGTAGACAGAATGCAAAGGAATAACTAGATACAGAACTTAATGACCAGTGGAATCTTTCACAGGAGATACGATGTCATATTGAAGAACCAAGAGCTTCAATTTTCAGAAATCATTCGCCATGCCGATCAAAATAAGAATTTTCTTCGCGATTTTGTTTTATGGAGTCCTGCTTTCTAACAGAAGCAACCACCGAGAAGTTAGCAGCCTTTGAAATCTGAATTTGTCGAAAAGTGTTACCGAGTAACTAGTGAAGAACTTTACACCAAAATAATGGTTAGGGTAAAGACACAAAAGCTCAAATATTTGGAACACATAATGAAAAACGAAGCTTGATGCAACGAATATTATAAGGAAAGAACCGAAAAAGATGTGGAGTGGATCGTAGAAAAAATTTCCGGCTAGGAAATCCTAAAATATGGTTCTCTATACCGACAACTGAACTTTTCTGTGTCGCACGAAATAAAGTAATGACAGCCGGTACGATAAGCACTCCATGAAGAAGAAGAACGCCATTAAGTGTAAAACCTTAAGTATCATGGCAAGGTCAGTGATAATTACTAACCAACTGAGCGATTTTATATAATAAATAGAAACATGCGTCAACGTAAGTATATCGGGATTTTGGACGCTCAAGCTCAAGAATGATTTCCTAATAGAAATTACACCATACCACAAGGCAGAATAAGACAATGAATTTTTGAATAACAAAATGTTTTTAGATTGACCCGGATGCTTTGTAGGCCTCGACTCAATTGAAAACTTCTCTGTTTTTTGAGGTTTTTAAGGAAAGTGATTTTTTCATTTATGATTTGACTTATGATTGTCTCTATTATCGCACAATTAGGGCGCACATCTCTGTTATTTACAAAGCATTCGTCACACCGTTGATGCGAGATGTCAAGCTCTAAATTTACACTTATAATGAACTTGCGGGGGCTGCGCTGGTGAGATTACCTAATACAATTCGCAGTTTCTTTGCTGGTTCAAACTCTCTTAGCCGAGGAACTGCTCACAAGACTGCAATTTTGCATACTACTCCTGACATTTTGACTGAAATTGATATTCGCTACTACTCCCTCTGTAATTTTGGGCTAGGATTTGAATTAAAAAATTTGGAGAGTTTCTCTGTACATCGGAGGAAATTTGAAAAGTTTTATATATATATGGATAAACAAACAGCCAAACAAACTAATCTTCCTCTTATATATTAAAATTCTGCGGTGATTCATTATAGGCCGAAACTACAAAGCGTACATGGCAATATTATATATCAAAATGAACAGCATAAGACTCAGATGTCCGCTATTGACATAAAAAATTGAATTGCTCTGAACCTTAAAAATAAAATAAAACAAAACAGGGAGCACCATCTCGGAGAAACTTAATCAAGCAAAGTGGCAAAACTAAAACAAAATAAAAGCGATAATTAAAAACATAAATATAATTTAACAAATCTGATACTCTTTAATATTAAATGATCTGAAAGCTTTTGCATTAAATCTATTGTTAATGTACCTACTAAATGAATTTTCTCAAGCCCATCGAAACTAACCATCGCTTTACCCATTATTATTATATTATCTAGAAAAGGTTTGCTTTACACCTACATAAAAATACATTTATATTACATTGTAGTAAATATATAAGGGCTTGCTATAAAAACAATCAATATCCCCGATAAATTGAACTAAATGTTTAAATATTAAATAAAAATACTTTATTAGCAAAATACGAAATAAATGTGAGAAAAACAATAATACAATAGCACATTTTTTAAATTATAATATAAAATAGATATATATATATATATATATATACCTAATATAATCGTATACAGGGGGTATCCAAAAAGTTATTCGTATCTTACTAAATAGACCAAGTAAATAGCCACTTCATTTTCCAGGTCAAATTCATTGAAATTTCCGTGGGGTTAACTGAAGAATAAGTACGATTATTATTTAACAATTCGTTAAAATTAGCCCGTACGTTTCTTAAAGACACTTTGTGTATGCATTTATTTTAAGGTTTCTTTGATCTGTGTTCTAGTAAGGGAAATCGTTATAATTTTTCGACTTGGAACAAGCTAAAAACCATGCTCAATCTTTCCACCGTAACAATTACACATTCAGCTTTTTGATCTACACATGAATATAGTCGTAAGTACAATACCCAATTTCCGGCTTAATCCTCAAAAATCACCCAAAGCGCAAGCACTTCACTAGGTTACCATTTTGCCATTTCATTTAGAACACCGCGATCGACCACATCGCGCTCGTAATTGCCTAGAGCCTTCCCCGTAAAGGCCGCTCTTTTAACCAAGGCAGCTCAACGCAGTCTAGGAGAGCTATATTAAGGCGTGCGCTTCTATAATTAGTTATACGCTCGTTCCACGTCTTTCCCACATGCGTGCACGCCTCGCATGCGTTTGCACACTAAAATTAAGAAGTGTAGCACAAACACCACTGATGCGCACTTTTTTCGTTAACTTCAGCACTGATATGTACTCTTGACTCATTTGTGCGGATTCTCTTAACGCGAGAGAATTAAGCTAATTGTTGCGTTTTAAGGCGGGTTAACAACCTTCTGCTTTTACTATTTACTGTACCAATATTATATTTTATTCACATTCAGTAATAATAATTGCCCTAAACATATAAGGGCAATAGAATAGAAATATAACTGTCCCTTATTTCTGCAACACTGCAATGTTTTTAGAAAGATCTGAGAGCACCAATCTCAAAATAATCTAAAATCGAGCCTTTGATATTATTGGCCTCAGCAACGATGTGCACAAATGCATTGTCACACAATAACAGCATTCTTCTCGAGGTATTTTTTTATTTTTGGGCGAAATTCGTTAAGGCAATGCCCCGCTCTATTAGTTTTGCATTAGCACAGAATTAAAATATAATCACAAATTACATTTTATTCTCTAAGGGAAAGCTATAAGAATTGTCCTAAGCTGCATTTATGGTAGTTATGTCGTGGCTAAGGACTTGCACTAGCGTAATGCGATGGCGGCGGCTGCCTAACTTAGTTATGTGCAGTAGTTCGATATACCCTTCACCTACCCTATTGCCTGCAGTCATGTTTCACGGTCAGGAAATATGGAGGAGCCCTGCCTTAACTAACTGAACAAACAGAAGACAACCTTAATAATAAACCTAAATCCCATGACAGGAAACAAGGCGAAATGGATAGGTGGCTGTCTAGAAGATCAGTCCCTAATGATTTTTTCCTTAGAGTACCGTGTATATCCCATTGTATGCAGCCATGAATGTTTTAACAATATAACAACTCGTGGAAATAAAGTGGATATACATGAGCTATTACTACCAGTAACCAACCCTTCTAACTATGACAATAAAGTCTTGCCGAATTTACTTAACCGTGACTAAGGAAGAGCAAACTGTATATTCTGGCATGAAGGCTATAACCAAAACCTCAAAAACTGCAACGGAAACAACCAAGCCACCATCCGGCGCGTGTAAAGACGAAAGGCTGCATTAAAAGGGCGAAAGCCTTGGGGGAGCCAATACGCTCCAGAAAGCAGCGTCTCAAGAAGAAACTCGCCATAACTATAGGCTTAGATAAAACGGCAGAAGTCAGACCAAAACACTTTAATCCCAAGTAAAGCCACTGCCAAGAAACACTGCATTTCTGAAAAGGGCAAAAAGGAGATAAAAGAAACCCTTAAGAGTGTCCTTAAGGAACAAAAATGGATATAACTCCTCAGAGAGTAAATTAACGAATTAATTGGACAGAAAAGGGCACGGGTCCACAGATCATCAGCTGCTACTATAATAAAAGAGCAATAATCCTTTCCAGCAAAAACAAGGAAACTAAGTCATAGCTCATATCCGCCACTGGAGAAGAAATAAAGTTAAGGTGGGCCCGGCCAAGAAAATCCTGAATTTGGCAAAAGGGCTTATGTGGGCTCCCAAAGCCTTTTGCACTAAAACACACTAGATCTGTTGAAAACCCAGAGAGTAATCAATAGTGTCTATGAAACCAAAGGCAAAACGTTGATCATGCTAATTGATGAAGCCTTAAGAAACTTGCACATTAAGCCATGTTTGGAGTTAGACAGAGCCACCTTCAGATGTCTATCTGTGTCTAATCTTACTAGTTAAGATGGTGCCAGCACCAATAAAAGGCCTAAGGCTGTTCCAAGCGAATCTCTAGCACAGTAAGAACGTTACGGCTGTTCTTTGCAGCCGCTTACTATCCGAGGATTTTGATAAAATCCTAATCCAGAAACCACGGATACAAAGGAACAGAATGGGTGTGTTATATGCATTTATACAATCGATTTCTTCGGAACGTATTAACTATAAAACTACAGCAAATAAAGTATGGTAATGTGAGTAAAATTGTATTATCCTAGTTCTGTTTGAGGTCAACCTACCATCAGACGCGAAAGTAATGGAAGTTGTGTCGTTCTCAACGCACATAATGTGCATGGGGCAGCTCAAACCCAAGGGGTATTTTACTTATTATAATATTTAGTAAGTAATAATCTACAAACAATTAACCAGGGTAAAGAGCCTACTTTTGTAACTCGACCCCAAAAAGAAGTCGTAGGACTTCGAGGCAGAATTAAACAATGATAAACCATCAATGGCTGATCATAAGCGGACTCCGACAAGGAATCTGTAACCTATCGGAACCTTGGAAAGACTGATTGAGTGAGGTACAAGGAAAACATAAGTTAGCTCTTTCCAAAACTCAAATCCAAACTCCTGCAGATATGGAGATAATGGTCGATTAAGCAAATGAAGCTATGCTAACCTCATATGAGGCTTCTAGCTGGGCTGCTACTCAAGGGCAGAAACTGGAGAAGGAATTAATTAGAAAAGCTTTTAGCAAGCTAACCTCGGACATCGTTCACTTAGGATGTGTACAAATAAGACAGATAATATGACTATTAACAGGGCACTACCACTTGAGAAAACATCTACACAATATAGGTGTATACAGAGGAAATACACTCCATAGGTTATGTAATGAAGAGGAGGAAACAACCTCGCATATAATCTTCGACTGTCACTATATCTCAGGAGACAGAAACTCTTTGGGCAACTCTCCGTAGATCAACACGAAAGTCTCGTAGAGAATTTACTGCGACTTCTAGAAGGAACAGAACTTCCCCAGGAGATTTAGGGGAACCACAAAAGACCACAGCATCGAAGTGCTGAGTTGGGCTCGCAACCTAGCCACCAACCCTTTAAATACAAAAAAAATGTTAGCAAAAAGAATTTCCGTGAGGTTACTTACTTCTTCACTCTAATTTTTTATTGTCGAAAATTTTCTATTTCAACAATCACATCGAAAACAACAAGATATGTTCGCATTTATTTCATACATCCCAAAGGGAGAACGTTGACAAGTCGGTAGACAACAGTTGAAGAACTCGCGTAAAAACAAATTTGGAGCAGCTGCGACCAATAAGCAATCTTCTATGTAAGTTCCTACGTTTACAGAATAAGACTATACCTTAACAACTAAACAAACTTTCAGAATGTACATCTCCTATACAGTAGTACCGGAATCCATTCCGGTCTAAAACATCATGTTTAAGATAAAAGTAACCAATGTGGAACCTTTTGGAGTGAAGCAAAAGTTCCAAAAAAGTGACCTACCCAATATTTAATTAAAGACTCTTTGTGATCTCAAAAACGATGACAACGTCATCATCTTATCTGCGAATAAAGATATCATAACAGTAGAAAAAGAAGAAGCCTGAACTTCTCGATTCAAAAACTAGCCGGATATTGGATTTACTAGGAATTACATTAAAGATTAACACATTTTGTGTACCATCTTTAAGACATCCATTTTCAAGAGAAAACCTCATGGTCAGTTTCATGTAACGTCGCTATTAACTAAAGTTTCGAGACAAGATACCTTCAACCACCTTAAACAGTTTTTTTTTCAAGCAGTACCTTACATATCACTATTTTGTTTGTTTATTACTAACAGAAAGATGGTATAGCTCTGGGAAGCCCAGTCAGTCCAGCAATCACCAATTTCTAGATGGAAAAATTTAATACGTTATTGTTAAAACTCTTTGACGGGTTAAGATATGTTGTCGTCACATTTATGATAAGGAAGCACAGCAAAGCGATAGTACACTTCGATACATTCGAATATAAGGTTTATCACAGATTTAATTGGATAGGGTAGCGGGTATATATACTTTCAAGAAGCCATTGGAAGATATATCTACTTCAGGGAAGCGACCCTGCCCACGCGAGCCTTGATTCTTTCCCATCTCCTACTATGTCCCAACATAGCTTCCAACATTACCAAATTTATCCCTCAATTCCCTCAAGAAGGCAGCGGAAAACCACTCTGAAAATACCAGGACATCAGGGTAATGGCTTCAATGGAGCAAAGATCAAATTTAATATTTTAAATAGGAACATCGATATTGATAGTCTTTAAAAATTTGAGAAGCCTTATAACACAACAAGGGAAATGAAAAACCTAAATATAGTTATCGTAGAAATAAGTGAAATGAAATTGAAAATGCAGTATTGATGATCATACTGTGTACTACTCAGGTGAAGACAGCAACTGTCGTTGGAGCGAAGTAGGGATAATTGTAAGAAAAGAAGTAGAAAAGTGCGTTAAATTCAGCTGAATTCTAAACCATTTAATGTAAACATAATTCAAGTCTATGGACCAACTACTAAAAGTTTAGAAAAAGGCCTTGAAAAATTTTATAATGATATTAATAATCTTAAGGAAAGGCCGAAGAAAAAGATGAGCGACCATTCATGGCAAGATTAGCAAAGTTTGACCTGGGTATAAGGAACGTAAGAGGACATCAATTAGTTGAATTCTGCAAAGAAAACCAACTTTGTGTAATGGATATATTATATAAGCTACCTGAAATACGCTTGTACACATGGAAATCTCCCTCTGTTCTATCAATCACATAATAAGGAGCCAAGTAGACTACTTCATTATAAATCGAAGATTTAAAAACCCACTAGCAGATATCTTCTCGAATCGCATTCTGCTTCTTAGTGAAATAGCTCTTAGATTAAAGAAACTGAAGAAAGCAAAAATACACATCAAAGTTGAGGTAAAGTCCGTTGATACACATAGCGATTATTACGAATAAAAATAGAAAACAATTTTAATGACACACAAGAAAATCAACAAATAAGATCAAAACAGATGTCGTCCAACATTAAATTCATTGTACATAGCACTATGAAAAGCCAAACTGGGAAAAGAATAGTAAATGAGTAACAAAATTTTATAATTAATGGAGGGACGAAGATAACAAGAATCGAAACAAAAAAAGATAAGACGAAATTAACAAAATGGCAAAAAGAAAAATTCAAAAAGCAAAAGAAAATTTGTGTAAAGAGAAATGCAAAGATATTAAAGAACTGCAACGAAAACTTGATAACTCCAAGGTTAAAGAAGCGCTAGGTACAAGCAACAATAAATCCAATATGCTTCTACCAAAAAATAGTAAGCTGATAATTAACTAAGAGAACTTAAATAGATGAAATGAAGATATACCAGATATGTTTGAAGATATAAAACCTGAAGTTGAATTCTATGACATCCATAACATTTGAAGAAATAGAAACAACGACTACACTAGCAAAAAACAGAAAAGCGCCTGGACTTGGGCGAACTCCGGCAGAAGCTTTTTGAGGCCTAGTAAGGTTATTTAACGAAATTGATGACAAAAAAACAAGATATCAAGAGAAAGGTAGAAATTTTGCAGAACTTTGCAATCGACTATAAAGGCTTGCGCACTATCGAAAATCTTTATTAGCACCAAACAGTTAAGGCCAAAATTTCTCAGATGTTGAAATCAAACGTAATGTGACAGGGATGTATCCTGACCCCATTGCTCTTCAATCTCTATTCAGAAGTCATCTTTCAAAAAGCAAATGATTCCTTGTACGGTATTAAGATCAATGGTGTTCCAACAAATAACCTTAGATATGCCAACGACACTATGCTTATAGCCAGCAACCCAGAAAAACTATAGTACCGTATAAACAACGTAACGGGTCCATGCAACGAATATAGACTGAAGCTCAATTATTATAAGACCAAATATATGATCATTAGCAAGGAACCAGTAATCAGTACGTCAATTAGAGCTTATGGCATAGAGAAAATCGACAATACCATATATCTTTAGAGAGCAATTTAAATAAAAACTGGAATATGAGCAAAGAAATTAGAAACCGGAGAGAAAACTCCAGATCGACAGTCTTTAAAATGAAAAAGTTTACAAACAAAAATTAGATTAGTGAAATGTTACATGCTTGCCATTCTTCTGTATGGTTCTGAATCATTTGAAATGCATTAGAGTACTTTGCGACACCCCGAGAAGTACAACATCCTATACACAAGATACTACGAAAAAAAAGAACTCCTTAGTTAAGAATCTTTGAGAATGGTTCGATAAATCATCATCATCCTTATTCTGAGCAGCGGCGAATAGAGTTAAAATAGCTAACATGATAGCTAGCATTCGTTAAGCAGATTCATCACACGAAAAAGAAGGCGGAATGTTTTGTGTATAAAGAAATCAAGATCCGAAGATTGATATTTGCTAAATGCTGTGTACAGAAAACACTCATACAACCCGATATCTTTACAATCAGTCAAACCACCACCAAAGTAAAAAGAACGATTCTGAAAACAGTGGTGCATTGAGAAATTTAACCTCAATGCTTATAAGGATTTAAATCATTTAGAACAAGTCTTTTAAACTTGTGGTTACCGAAGAACAGAAATAAAAAAATAAACACAAAGTAGAAAATGTCTTGCACCACTACAACAAAAGTACGCCATTTGGTTAAAAATAATAAAAAATCCAAACCAAAAGATATTACATATCATACGACCAGATCTACAATGGGACTGCAGCCCGACTAATTACTATCAGAATAAAAGATTATGTACACCCCAACCAGCCTAAAAAGGAGCTATTGCTAAATATCATACAGAAGAGCGGTGAAAACTGTTAAATTTAAGAATAATCTTAAGAGGAATGGCGACTTCTACCTACATAGATCTTGGTTTGTTCTTCTTAGAGGCCAAAAACGAACTGCAATTCAATAAAAAGGCCAGGACGACAAGTGATGTCAATAATATCCAAGGGAACTGATTGACATCTTAGTTAATAATGTAACAATAATGATAGCCATTCAGTTACATCATTTGTAGCATCATCTTCTAAGAAGTATAGGCCTACCACAAACCCGTCAAGTTGAAATGCCCCTCAACCATGATTTTTAGACTAAACTGAGAATCCACTTCATGATGCTCTAAAAGCAATTGATGAATTGTTGACGGTGAGAAACTCTTCGTCAATTGAATTTTGTGCGTATTAAGATACAGATTTTTAGTGAGTATTCACTGCAGGAAGGTTCTGAAAATGTCCAATTGTTGTGGACGATGCCGAGTCGATGTTTTCGGATTGACAGAGACCCTTGAACTATGGCAATATTTCCAGAGAACTTTTCCCTTGCATCCATTTTAATCCAGTTTCATCAAATTTTTTGATCAATTCTCGGACAGTCGATTCATTTGCAGACTACAAAATAAAAAAAGCGCAAAGTTTAAATTAATTTAATCAGATGGTCCATCAATACAATCTTTACGCATTAGGTCAAATAGATATTGTTCGAGCAATGGTATATGTACAAGCTCTATCATAGCACAGAACTTCTTACAGTTTTGTTTATTAAAGCTGTCTTTCTGGATCAGTTTAAATATCAACTTTAATCATGGCCACCAATAAATCATGTACGCAATGAGAGGTATCAGAGCTGAAGTGGTGAAGTGTGTTTTCACTCTTTGTATATTCAATCTTTTGTACAAGATTTTTTTACTCCTAGCGAGTTCTGCAACCTGTCCAACAGACAGTAACTTCTTCAGTTATAAATATGATATTAAAGCTGTTGTACCAGTTTGTTAACTGGATAGTTGATCTTCGAAAAGTACTTTGAATTAGTTTGGGACCAACTTTTTCAACGAACTTAAGTTTTTGATTATCTGTTTTCGATCAATGAAGCTTTTAATTCGTTCTGGTTCAGAGACTGAAGTTTTGGTGAATATGTGTTTTTTCAATATCACGCGTTGGTCTAAATGCATTCCGAGATATTTAGCGTCGTCTTCTTAGGGAAGTTGTCAGTTGTTGATTTGCGCATGGTGATTTTGTTTCGTTAGCCTTCATTACCTGTCCAATTTCAGTTGGTTGACTAGTAAGCGTTGTTTGTCATAAACGAAAATGAATTGTTATTACGTAGTATCTCGTGGGATGAGCTGACGTTTCAGTTACCGTTATATTCATTGCATTGTACTATTGTTAGTACCAGTTTCGTTGATAGTAGGGATAGATAGTTTTGATTTATTACAAATAATGCTAATATATCATAAACCAATGACTATCTTATCTATTCAACCTGAACATTGTTTTATAATTTTGAATAATGGTGTTTTCAATATCTTACTTGTGCAAATAATTACCTAAAATTAAATAAGCGTCGTCTTTTAGGGAATTTCCAGTTCTTGCTTGATTTGCATTCGGTTTTTAACTGGTATTTCACACACTATTCGAAAATGGTGTACGCCTTCGAACGACCACCTTTAAAATTGTTTTCAATTGACTTCCACCCGTTTTGAATCATAAACTTGTGTACAGGAGGAAGAGTTGGTTGATAGTATCGACTTTAACATTTGAACTATCGGTTTCTTTTTAGACGGCCCATGTATATTGTATATTTAGCAGTTTAAACATAAAAAAGTAAAAGCGAATATGATAACAGGGCAATAGTAAATTTAGAAAATGAAATATTTCTACTTATGATTGATGTTAAATAGTTACGTATTTTCTATATGAATTATCGACGGCGCTGAACTTCTGCATCAGCAGGCAATGACTTCTTTAAATAGTCTTTCGTATCCCGGATCTTTCTGTTCCCAAGGCCCTAATAAAAAGAAATTAATCATGCGGATGCAGACTATGCCCCTGCTCGTTTGCTAGTGGTGTAATGTTACAACGGCAAGAGCTATTAAACCGCCACAACATGTGAACGGATGAATTAATCAGAATCTGAATTGTAACATATTGTAGGCGAATGTGTTCGTGAAATATTAACCTCGACGTTATGACAGCAAAAATATTCACAATAACACAAATATGAAATTTGACAAAATAAACGGACAATTCGATTATTTACAAGCTCTTGCATTAATGATTAATAATAATACAAGGGTATTATGAAAAATTTCTGCAACCTAATAAAACAAATCAAAAATGTGCCAAATTAGAACTATAAAATTCCTTTAATTGATGTATAGTGTAACTGAAAAATTATCATGGTGGGTGCAGAACGATCTAGGACGTTATAAAGGAACCCTTAGAGAGGCGTCTGGCAAAGATACTCTTAAGTATCATTATATGGGGACCGGACGCTTGTTTTTAAGTACAGTCGGTATAGATCCTGGCCATGAAAACAAATAGCCTCTCACTTTTTTCCCAACAGTTGGGATCTGTTGAAAATACTATTATGATTCAAATGCGTATACCCAATTTTCATAACTAGTAATAATATTGTAAACTGCTTTAAACCTTGGTTTTATGTCTTTGTTCAATTGACAACAAAGTATCTTTACACCTAAATGATTATATATTGTTTATTGGAGTCATCCTAATGCTAATATGTTTCTGACTTCAAAGAAAGTTGACCTTTGATTGTGATCGTCTACCAAAAAGGATACTAACCTAGGAAATTTAATTATATCATTTAATAAACCTATTACTTTTAGATATCGATGTACATCTTCTGACAAACCCACAACAACTTTGAAATTTGGAAACAACTAGCTCAAATGCTTATATAAGTTTTACAATCGAAGTTGGCACCTAGAATACTACTATATGACATTCTCAAAAAAGAAGTCTATCCTTGTTTTATACAGCATCTATATATCTATAACTTCAACACACTGTTTCGACTGTCAATTGTTAAAAGTGACATTTTTATGAAATTTTGTAGAAATACAGGATGTTCCAAAACAACATTTGAATATTTATAGAAGGATAATACTATTGAAAGCAAGTAAACAAGTCTATATCTATGTACATATTCAAGTACAGTGTGTATTTATTCTAAATCATAAATTTTACACGTGCTTATCGGCAAACTGCCTGCGTATTAAAGGGGTTTTGTTTAACGAGCAGAGTTGGCTTTGTGTCACGTACCTCGTTTTAAGACAACTAGTTTGAAGTTTGTTGCCATTTTTACCGATTACAATGATTGTTAGCGACATAATGTTCATATGGTCGTTACCATTACACGTACGACAACTCATTACAGAAAAAAAACGTACAAGGGGCAAATAGCAAAGAAGTAAAAATCGCAACGATGAAATCAAATACAAAAGACGTACTGGACGGTTAAGAAAAGTTATACAGGGCCACACAATGTCACATGACATATTACTAGTCTATCTAAACAGGATCACTATTTGGAAGGCGGCAAAACAGTTTAAAAGACCTACATTTCATATCCCATCGCTTAGAAAAGAAGATAACAGCTGGGCACACTCCGGCCAAGAAAAGGCGATAATCTTTGGCGAACACCTCTCTAAAATTTCCACTACACCAGAATCAGCGAATATAAACTTAAATAGCGATCGAACCAAAGACTACATAGGCAGCCCATATCCAATGACTTTACCAATCAAACTCTTTTCCCCGCAGAAGTACAGATTATAATACCACAAAACAATAGCCACGATGCCCCTGATTTCGATCTGATTGCAAATCGACTTATAAAAAAATTACCTAGGAAAATAAACCAGGTAAACCAACATCATACAGACCAATAAGCTAACTACCAAATATTTCCAAAATCTTGGAAATAATCTTACCAAAAAAAAAACAACAGAAGACGTCAACGTAGATATGTATATATAGCATAGAGCATACCCATCGGATTGTAAATTAAATAATAAAGAGCTTAAAAGCATGAAAGCCATGTACAGATGTTTTTCTAAACATTAAACAAGTATTTGTATGGTATAATGGTCTCCTATATAAACTTAAATACAACCTACCCACACTATATTACCTCCTATCTAGCTGATCGTTACTTCCGAACAAAATTCAATAACTAAATACCACCTTATCATCATATTAAACCAGGAGTGTCCCAAGACAGTGTCCTAGGCCCCTTTATGCCTAGTTTTCAATGCAGACATCCTTGCAATAGAAGTGACAAAAGTTGCAACGTATGCTATAACTTCTCAAGAGGCGTCGGAAAACCTACAACTACATGCCTGGCTAAATAACTGGAGAGTTCAAGTAAACCAAACGAAATCGGCGCAAGCAACCTTCACAAACCGTACTGTCAATTGTCCACCAGTCTCAATGAATGCTATACAACTATCTGTGATAAATCAAGTCATAGGTATAACGATAGATCCACATTTAGAACAAAAAAAAAAGTTCAAATCAACCGAAAACTTCGCCAAATTAATTGATTGATCGGACTTAGCTCCCAGCACTCAACCGAAAACAATTTTTTAGCCTGCAAATGCATCAACAAACCAATTTGGACCTATGTTGTTGAACTATGGGGATGCGCTAAACCATCAAATATAAATATAATTTAAAGAATACAATCAAAACTATAAAGATCAATTTTTAATGCATCATGGTATGTGAGCAATAAGACCCTCCATGCAGACACAGACATCCCACTTGTAGCAGAAGAAATTAAAAGGTCTTAAATGAAGAAAAATACCAATGAACCCCCCGCAAACTTGAAAGTAGCTCAAGAAACAGTCGCCAACAGATATGCTAAAGTAATCAGTGTGCAAGGGTGCAAATGAAAAAAGTGTTAACTAAAACTAAAATCTTGTCAATGGACAGCAAGTAAATGTGCTAAATATAATAAAAAATAAATATGGTCGTGCCAATGGAAATGCTTTGAGTGGATGTTGCTCCAAAGAGCAACTGGCTTCGCATATTTCAAACGGTTTTTCGACGACTAAGAAAAACTGGTTTATGATACCAGACGGTACCTGGGGTAGAAGAACAAATTTTAAATATTGTTGATGAGAACCTCAAAACAAGTGTTAAAAGAATTTTGGCTCGCATGGATATATAAGTAGACATCTTGTAGGAAGAACTATTCGTCAACAACTCTCACACCTCTACCATATCCAAGGGCTACAAACGCTTACTCCTAGTAATAATCAAGTAAAATTTATATTCTGTCAATGGTTTTTAGGAGAAGTTCCTAAACACCCAGTCTTCGTTGCTAACATCATGTTTACTAGTGGAGCTAGCTTTACTAAAGATAAAATTTTTAATTTCCACCATAATCACGTTTAGTGCGACAAGAATCCTTAACGCGTCGTTAATTCCAAACATCAACAACAAATTAGTCTAAATTTTTGGTTAGGCATAATAGGAGACAGGTTTTTAGAACCATTTGTTTTGCCACAACACCTAACAGGTTGTGTATACCTTGATTTCTTGGAAAATACTCTTTCTGAACTTTTTAGTTATTCTCTAAATCAGAGACAAAATCTACGGTTTATGCAAGATGGAGCTCCACCGTTTTGTACGCCTGCTGTTAGGGAACACATGAAGGACGCATTTCCTGGTAGGTGAATAGGGCGTAGGGGTCTCATTCCATTGTCTCCAAGATCTTTTGTTTTAACTTCTTTAGACTCTTTATTTAGGGTTATTTAAAAAAATTTACCCAACATCTGTAAATGATCTGTCAGATTTGCCCCAACGAATAAAACACAGTTGCCGGATAATTCAAGCAAAACCCGGATTTCTTGAAAGGGTACGGGCGAAACTGTATATCCTATGGGGACATGGAAGGACAACATTTGAAACGTCTTTAATTGTACTCTGTTTTATTGTAGAAACAAATAAAACAAATTATTATGCTACTGCAATCGAATCACTATTACCTTGAAAACGATTAGTTTGGGGACCTATGTACACAGAACATTTTTAATTTGTTTCAGACCATACTACATGCCTTGTAAATGTTTAAGCGTTATTTTAGAAGGCCCTATATATTTTATGTAACAACTGTGTGGGATGATAAAGAGAACCATATTGCTATCGGAGCATCACGTAAGTATGAAATACAAAAAATTTTTGGGTGGGTGGTAGTCGGAGCTACTAACGTGGTGTTTTCGTGAAAACGTCGCTTTGGCCAATGAAACCAAAAATATAGGATCCAACTAAGAAAGGTAACTGGGCTTCAGTGGATACCGAAAGCCATTAGTGACAGACATGATGGGCACCTTTCCACCGTCCAACGTCGCACATAACTTGAGCGATACCGCATCACTTTCAGGAAATACTGACCTTAATGTCCCGTAGTGTTTCTCCTGCGTGTTGTTCAGGTCACACTGGAACCACAAATGATCACATACATTCCACTTATATCCAAATTCGTTTGGAACAAATGTCTTGTTGAAATGTATATCAGCCGCTTTCCAACATGGTATGAACGCGTACATTCGCTGAATTTGGTTTGCCCCTAAGACGCCCGCGATGACCTCCACGCTGACCATCTTTGGGGACGTCGGATTGTTCAGAATAGTCTTCGTTCATTGGAGGGTGTTCCATTGCTGCAAGTCCACCTCCCACATCACTGGATCCCGCCAAGGTTGACCCTCCGAAATTTTGATGGCCTTTATCAACGATTATGCCAACTTCATTCCCCCGCATGACCTTTTCTTGCTTGGCTTTCTTCCTCAATCGGTAGCGCCAACACTTCTCCGTTGTCCACCGTCCAGTAGTCTTCGAGTATTAGTCGTTTCAAACTTGGCCGTTTTGGTGTCGCCCATAATTTTGGAATGACACTCAGTAGTTATGCCGAACTTAAAGGCATTTTCACGTCAAAAGTGTTATCTTTACAACTACAACCTCTCCGCATTAGTAGTATGTTTGCGTATCGCACTATAAAATTTTTTGATGAAAGATATCGCATATCGTCAAATATTTGAAATATTACATTCCACTTGCACTGCTCAGGGGGCTAAAACCGTAAGTGCTTATAACAACAATATCAAATTTATATTTACGGAAAAACAATTTTTAAAACTTCACTCTCTTATTATACAAGTAAAACAAAATCTAAGATTAGTTACTTATAAAAGACATGCAGGAAATAAAAGTAAAAGATAAAAATGATAGAATTTTAACTGAGTACAAACATAATGACCACAGAACAATTATGTTTATGGGTTAAAAAATGTTTAGAGTGAAGGAATCCTTCAAACAACTAAATGACAGGATACATGCTAGATCGTGGAAATAAGCGTCTCAGTTAGTTCAAAGGGTTCAGAAAGGCCATTATCCAGCGCCTCTAATAGAAGATGCAAAGTATGTTATAATGGTGTAACATATATTTGTTGTTGTAAAAAAAGGGGTCTCAAAATTTCAGCCGTTGTATATCAACACAAAGTAAAGTCTATTCAGACAGGGATAAACAATAACATCCTTATTTTTTATTATTTTCCGGGGCCTTAATTCTTGGGTTACGGGAGATTTTAGCTGACTTGGTTTGCTCAAGAAGACATAGCAGTATTAATTCTTTGAAATGAGGCCTGTCGGCTGCCGTTAACAACTTTCCAATTGATATAGAGTGTTCCTCCATAGACGATTGGCCCAAACATCTCAAGGTTCATGTAGAAGTTATAGGTGAATATTTTGAACAAAATTTTCATATTTAATATTACCAATAACCTTCTAATAGATGCTGAAAACATGCAAAAATAGCGAATTGTTCTATTTTGATCTTCTATTTTTATAAAATAATTTAATTCGTTGAATAGTTGAAAGGGTGGTCCAAATTGAACGCGGTACTTAGACTTGGCACATTTTTTTTTCTTCTTTTTATATTCTTTGGCGACCGTAATAACTTGGTTGGAAAAAGAGCGCGATTCACATAACTCTTAAGCATCGTAAACATATTTTTAGGTAGCACGTGGTAGCGATATTAAACAGGTGCTTTTAAATTGTATTTTGACATCTTTATTCGGTCAAAAGTTTTTGAATTTCTTGTAAAGTCCACAGTTTTCGCCAGATTTAGGTTAATTAGACATGCTTTCTTAAGTATATACCTAAGCGTAGAAGAGTTCGTTTATGGAGATACATAACCATAAATATTGTATTTATATTAAGTCATTTAACAAATACAGTCCAATGAGTGTCTAAGTACAAGGTGATGAAAAATACATGCCGGAAAGTATTATATTTGCTTATAACTTTTCGCGTAGCCGGTTTGCAAAATTCAAAATTTTATTATTTAGCATAGTCTGAAGTTTAGTTTAACTAGCAACACGATGGCGCAACTAACTTTCAAAAGCCTCAGTGAGTGCTTGAAGTGTGTCTCTTCCAATGACCGAAACATGATTTTCTGTGGCTCTTTTAAGATCGTCGAATGTCCTTGGAGGCCCTTTGTAGAGTCGATCCTTTAGGTATCCCCATAAAAAAAGTCACATGGATTCATGTCAGGAGAATGTGGCCAATTTTCTTCCATCGCCAGCAAAATTATCGAAGTCTAGGCGTATTCCAAAATTATCCAGACGTGTGAAGAAAACTTCCGTACGATAAGGCCTCGCACCATCCTGCATAAACCAATAACCATTCAGCATTTTGGCTCCCTTTGCTCTCCTGGTGGTAATTTTGAGAGTTCACATTTCCGTCAAAGAAATGAATCTTTTTCCCTTAAATTGCACACTAAGCGATTACTTTTGCTGAATGGAGAGGCTTTACAATTGCAAGATGAGGATTTTCGGTGCCCCAGTGGTGCATCTTTTACTAGTTAACAAAACCTTGCATCACTAAACCAAATTTTCGAAACATCGATTGAACTGTTTTGTGTGGCCTCAGCAGCTGGTGAGCTTGAATCTTGTACGGCAACATTTTCAAATGTTTTGTCGGGATAGCTTGAACACTGTCATGGCTGATCCCCGCTTGTTGAGTAACTCGGCGAAGCGACAAACCTGGCTGATCTTCGAACAGATCTCCAAACTTTTCGATATTTTGTAACGTAGATGGCCGGGCAGAGTTCGCGGGTCGAGCGTCCCAATTGTCTCAAATTTTTGAATCAGTCTACAAGTCGCGAGAAAAGTTTTTACAGACTGATGTACGACTTTACTCCCAAATTTCATTTACTTTTTCACCTGCTTATCGTCCTTGTCCAAGGGAGACTCTTTAAGGCTCATCGGGCCATGACACAACTTCTTCCAAGTTCGTAAAATTTCTGTACCATAAACAACCTTTCTTCGAAGGTTAAGGATTCTATGTTTACAATTAGATAGTTTCCTACAAAACTTCTCTCATTATTTTTTAATAGACTAATACGCAGAAAGTTCATTTGTTCATCTGTGAAAATATTATACCTGTAGATATTAGGCAGACCAAGCCTAAGTTAGAATACAGCACACGTTTTAAGTTATCTCCAGTAAATATACTTTCCAAAGGTATATGAAAAATTTTTACGTTGAAGGAGGTGAAGATCAAAAATGAATAAACAATGAAAATAACATTAAAATACAAGAAAAATTAAATTTACTTATATGAAACTTAGCACAATTAAAGTGAACAGTATGAAGAATCATATTATTCTATATAGACTCCTATAGCGGTCACGACCTTCTCGAACGGAGACCTAAACCTTCTTGTCGATATGTGTCGTTACCCCTGTAATGGAGGCCCTGAAGCTGTCCTTGGTGTTATGATGCCTTTCATTAATCTTCGCCTGGATTACATCCCATCAGAAGTGAAAAGGATTTCAGCCGGGGCTAAAGGGTGTCCACAAGTCGAGCAACTAGTGGTAATATCGTTGTATAATCAACCATGTCTGGGCATTCCTTGTCTTGTGTTATGGAGCGGAGTCTTGCTGGAATACATACTTCCTCCCAGCAATCACCTTCTTTATACAGGATGTGGCATCTGTCTCCATTATGCTGTTGACAGTTACCTTTAGGCCTCCCTTGAAGAGGGGCTCTATGACATTTCCTTTATTGCTCACAAGCTCCAGCACCATTACAAAGGCAGGTAACTTTTTATGCATTACAGGGTGTACTTCAGAGACATCTTGGCAGATTCACCTTTTTGTGTCCTGAAGAAGTTTTTTTCATCCTAAAAGAATCTCGGGAGTACGGAGGTCTTTAATTTCCATTTCATTTTTCTCAGGCCATAGTTAGAGTTCCTCAGGACGAAAGACCTCGACCTTGCCAGGCCAGTAGTGGTCCGCTTAGGGTCCTGATCGATCTTCTCTTTCAATTCGCGGACGAATTCATCACTTCTCTTGCGATCAGATAGTTTGCTGTAAATTGTCCTGTCAGCAGTTACTTACTCTTGGTGGTCAGATTTCCTGCAATTATTGGGTACCTCGTAAACTTGGGTATTCTTTTTGTAGCCAAATCACGAAACTTCTGTCGAAGGTTATTCGGCTCGAAGGGTTTCGAGTGCAGCAGCTCTGCGGTTGTATTATCCGCTCATTTATTCGAAAATCATAGATTGTTGATTATGTGAAGTTAACTTGTTATGTTACGTAATAGGGTATTGCGCATGCGCATAAGAAACATTTTGGCTTTTCCACAATTCAACCTATAAGATTCTAGTTTTACTTAAACGACTTGCTTTGAAATACACAAAATGGCGTAGAAGAAAATTAACAAAATACAGAAATGCATTACTGTCCAAAGTAATTTACAGTTAATTGCTGAAATAGTGGACAAGAAGTATTAAGTCACTTTATCAAATACATTTTTAAAAATTAAAGTGTAGAAACCAAAATCACACTATTAAATAGACAATACAAAATATATTCTCATCAAAAATAAATTACGCAACAGTTATTTACCAATGCAATGTCGATAAAGTCTGATTTTTATGATGATTTTATTTTGTTCAATCCTTTCTCGTTATATTGGGATCCGATGTCTTTGAAGTGTGAGCCAGAGATCGAAGACTTCATGGATTTAGTGGGTGGAACTAGGCCAATGCGTTACAGCACTATCAAAGAAGTACTACAAGACCTATTCGATATACTGACGAAGTATGCGCTGAAGATCACGCGCCACACGATGCGAAAGTACATATGCTAATACGTAATCTTCCCCGACTATGTTTATTCAGGTTTATTTCCGAAAAATATATCATATCAAATGGCAGCTTCAGCTCACAAGCAAACAAGATTGTTGTTGTTTAACCAGACTTGCGGACATACGAACGGTACGCCATCAATAACAGATGGAGATAGAGATATTGATCCTAGTCTCGTTGATGATCATAAACAACTTTTGACAGATATTTCTCCCTTATCCTATTCATGCGCTCAACCATTCTATTTCACTGTGGATGTAACGGATTTGTTCTCGTTTTCCTAATGACTAGTAGTTAGCACACTTTTGTAAACACCGTTGATTCTAGTGGTAGTCCAAATCTCCTGATCGGTTCTTTTACCAACTCCTTGATTTGACTTGATAATCCTGTTTGCTGAAATAACCCATCGCTACTAGTATAAATTTATGTCCACTGTCACTTATAGGGAACGGATCAGCTATGTCAATACCAATTCTCTTGAAAAGGCACCCGACGTTATACTGTCGTATTGGCGCCTTTCGTTTCTTTTGCGGATTATTACTCGTCGCACATATCACCCATTTTCAGCACCGATCTTTAGCATCATCCGTTAGTCGAATTAGAGGCTTCGCAATGTCGGCAAATCCAAATACATACCGTCGGTATAAGTGCACAGTCCCGGGAAACTCCTAACATCGTGCTTGTCTCTTGGTATTGGCCATTCGTTCACACTTCTGACTTTCTTTGGATCACTACTTTACCCTATGTCCAAAATAGTTCGCTTTCTTCCTGAAAAGAGGGCACTTTTTTGGACTTAATTTCAGACTGGCGCTTGTAAATCGTTGAAATAGCTGCTTTAAGTTCTTGAAATGCTTTCCCAGTGACTATAATGTTATCTAAATACCCCAAACATGTTTTCTAGGATAGACCGTTAAGCACTGTTTCCATTAGTCATTTGAAGGTGGAAGTGGCACCATCGTGAATCACCATAGCCCAGACCCCCAAAAAACTGTCTTTAGGATTTATTTTGACTTTCCAATATTCGCTCTTCAGATCAACGCGCGGTAGTAGACAACTAGCTTTCTTCTTGACATCGTTGAGTCGACAGTAATCAACGCAAAATCTGGTCCTTCTTCTTAACTAGCACCGCTGGCGAAATCCATGGACTTGTTGTCTCTTTCTTTAAGTTTTCTTTAAATTTTTCCCTGTTGTTTTCATTATCCATCATTTAGCGGAATAAAGTTTTTTTGGATCAACCATCCTCTTTGATTTGATTTCTTACTCCCCCGGAGGTTTGATTTTGCATTAATATCACCAGCTAATACAATTCCTTTATTAGATGTCTCTTTTATTATTATATATTATATTTTCTAAATCTAATAATACTTTGTCAAAGCCATCTGTATTTATGTTTGGTGATATGCAGTTGATGATGAAGGTATTTAATAATTCTATCCATACGTAGCTCTTTCCTTTTCCTAGTTTTTATATTTGGGTTTATGGCTTTTATAGCAGCATCCAAGAGGTTATCTGTTATCCAAACTTCATTCTTGACTACTTTTTTATTGGGTTCATTCAATATTTCTATTTTTTGCTGTTGGATCTACGTATCATGTGATACATGTGACTTCTGGTAACGTTAGTTTGAGTAAATCTGCTAATTATTTTTATGGTCTGGAATTTGATAGAGGTGCTCGGAGTACCAATGCTAATTTTGTGTTCCGGTTTTCCACATTTGAAGCGTAGTGTTTTTCTATCTGGGTCTGTAAGCCTAGCGTTCTCTACATTTTTAGTATTTTTTCTGCATGTTCCTTCATTGTTATTATTGTTGCTGCTTATATGTTAGTGTTTGATCTGAGTTCTCCTATTGCATAGTTCCTTCCCCCTACATATCTGGTTTTTTCTTCAATAGTTCCTCTCTGGC
Organism: Sinelater perroti; assembly: GCA_036346155.1. NCBI lineage: Eukaryota > Metazoa > Arthropoda > Insecta > Coleoptera > Elateridae > Sinelater > Sinelater perroti. The sequence continues at coordinate 17,074,910 of JARFIY010000370.1, read as the reverse complement.
CACTGCCGCATCAAGTCCTCTTATATGTATGTTTTTAACTTTACCTATAGCACCAGACTTCTTGTCTGTCATTTTATTAGGAGAAGCTCCTATGATCTGTCTTCTTTCCTCACTTGCTTCTTTGGCCTTCTCTATAATTATTGACAGCTAGCCGTCCTTTATACTTCTTAGTTCTGTCATTGCTTTACCAATTGATGTTTCCTCTATCGCTGTTTTAACCTTCTGTCTTTTTGTAGTCACTTCCACTATCATTTACAATTAGGGAAAATGTTTTTCTTTCTCTTTTTGGTTGTAGTTTTGTTCCACCATCTTCTTCATACATTTCAAACTCATTAACCTAATATGGTTCTTCTTTCCTTTAGTCTATTTAGCTGATTCCACATTTCCTCGCCAGTTGCGTCATGGTTCACTTTTATGATTATTCGATTTGAACATTCACTTGCATTGCAGGGGAGAGCTCGTACAAATTTCAAAGGTTTCCAGTTACTCCCATTAGTTCCGGGTGTCTTTCTTCATATAGTTTTTGTATGCTCTGCTCCGTTTTTATATCTTCGGGTTCTACAAGTTCCACTTTTGCGACCTCATGTTTTGTACGTAGTGGATTTTCCACTTTAATACCGGTATTTGCGTATAATTATATTTTCTTTCTATTATTTTCCAATCTGCACGTGGACTTATGCTCCACGCTCATTCTAAGCAGCCATATCTTTAGTTTGGATCCTTAAGATTCCTGAATATCTACGTCATATTTTGATATTTCTATTTTTTCCATTTACGTTCTTCTAGCCAATCCCAATACTTATGATACTTTCCAAAACAAATTTTACTATCAAATCAATAATGCTTTTATAAGGTTTCTTCACCTAACATACTTTTCGTGCCAAACTTTAAAAGAAAATCTCTTTATTAATTAAATATAAAATTAGAAGCTTCTTGCAAAATGGCCGTCTTTCACGTTAGTTGAGTAACTCAACTTCACAACGTGTAGCTATATTTTAATTGCAACCACAAAAAGTCCAAAATAAAGAATAAATACATATAAAAACGGAAAAATTAGAAATCGAAAAAATGGCTCGTGACTTTTTTAGAATGTAGAAGACATTTAAAATCCAGGCATTAATAAAACCTGCCTTGCGAAATAAAAATATTTAAATGCAGAGTTTATCTTGCTAAAAACACACTTTAGTGCCAATTTTGTAGGTTGCGTGTTTAATATAACACAAAAACAGGTTTCAGTAATGTCATCTGACTAAATTGCCTTTTTAAAACGGGGCGCTCTAATGCATGTACTTAATGTGTGAAATAGCACTTACAAACTCAGTTAAAATTAATACGTAGAAAAATAAGTCTACTTTTACAGAAAGTGGCAATGACAAGTGACATTTACATCCATAACTACGGCCAGCTACCATTTCTTGTCGAACATTAACATTATAATTTAGCAATCAAGTAAAACAAAATTTGACTGCTTTTTGCTTGAAAACCTGTCTTTCCTTTCTCCTGCGATCAAGGCTAATGCCGATGAGTGTCGAATCTGATTAATCAACACGTTAAGTGTACTGTATTGCTTTTCGAATTTGTGGCATTGTGGGCGCCGCGCTGGTCGAGCTCTGTAGGATGCCACATTTGGCTCCTAACTTATGGCGTGCGGCAAATTATGCTGCTTTTGAAAGTACAATCGAAACGTTATTGTTGCTATCATTTATCTATCAGTTAGGTCTGTAGTGCGTCGATTTGTTGCGAGTTTCTATTCTGATGTGCTATACTTTCATCGGGCATGGCTTTCTCTAGAACACGGCATTGGAATTTTAAATTACGGAAAAGTTAATAATTGACAGTTTGATAGTCGCTTATTTATGAAACAAAAAGAAAGTCCTGTGGTAGAAAATGCATGCAAATGTATGACAATAAATTTTCTGCTGAGAGCTTCTATTTGCAAATTAGCTGTCAAAAATTCGTTTAAAAAGTATTATGGCCTTGGGTACAAATAAATCATTAAGGTTGCACATGTATAAATAGCAAATTAAAATATGCCAAACAATATGTTTTTTAATTGTCCATAAGATCAAGGATTATGAAACTAATTATAAGATAAATACTATTTATTCGCAACATTTCCTATCCTGGAGTACTAACTTTTAACAATCCGATATTGTCGAAGTAAATTAAGCGATTTATTTTTAACCCTCATTGAATTATTCTAGCAACTTTTTAATAGATGCCTTATAGAAAAAGAAGAAATACCCGCAGAATGGAAGTTAGGTTACATTAGTCCAATATATCAAAAGGGAAACAGAGCAGAGTATCACAATTATTGGTATATTACAGTAACATCATCAATAGGATGATTGTATGGATGAATAATTAAACAAAGGGTAGAACGTATAGTTGATATTGCAGAAGAACAATGCGGGTTTGTGGCTGGTAGATCCTACATAGACAATATTTACGTTCTAAGTACCAAGTGGTACAAAAAAGTTCAGCAAGAGATGGAGACACTCACACCCTTCTCATATATTTAGAAAAGCCATACGATACTGTACCATTTGTAAACTTATTTGCGATACAAAGAAATATCGATCTTCCTGAGATATATGTAGATGCGATTACAAGATGATCTAATAATCCTGGCAGCCGATGAAGATGATATTAATTGCATGACCAGAAAATGCAAATAAATTTTGATAAAACCATATATATGGTTACAATTGGAAAAGCTTAAGACATCTAGATAGACGGAAACGTAATTAAAACATGGAAATATTATAAATATTTAGATACAATAACATCGGATGAAAGTAATAGTCAAAAAGATATCACACATAGAACATAGAAGCTAAACAAGACACACAAAAATTAAACTCAATATTATGGTCACAACAAATTTATAAAGAGACGAAAAAGAGAATATACAATAGGGTTGTCAAGAGTAATCTTACCTACGGTGCGGAAACACGGAAAATAACAAAAAGGAACAAAGGAAAAATTTTACCTACCCAAATCGACTTTTGCAAAGAAGCTGTAGGAAAAGCCGATTGGAACATGAAAATAGAAAAACCAGGTATAGAAGAAATTGAGTAAAAATTGTTTTGGTCATATAATAATGGTACCGAATAGATGGCCGCAAATAGATTGGAATTGGAAACCCTGGGAGCGAAGAAAAGAGTACGACCACCTAGATGCTGGGATCAAGAAATACGTGAGGCAATGGAAAGCTAAAACTTAACCGATGAAGACTGGCAAGGTAAAGACTTTTGGCGCTTTAGATACGAGAGACGGCTTTGAGCTGCAAATAAACTCGCTTATATATACTTTTACATCTAGTGCTTTAACAAAAAAATATCGTTGTTTTTCTTCAATTCATGACATTTATAAATTGGGCACAAATGTTAACAGATCATTACTTTAACTTCTATCGAGGGTCTCATTAAGATTTTAGCGCCGTAGGCTGGCAATTCCCCCTTCCTTTAAATTATTATATGTTTTGGACGTTATCAAAAAACTACAAAATATTTACTTCATTTCCTAGATTTTCGTCACATACATACATTCACACATCAATAAAGAAAAATATCCTGACTTTAGAATTAGCAAACGTCTGGACTACCTGTATCATCAAAAGAAAGGTTGTATAAACTCACAATTTGTTCTTGTTTTAACATCTCAAAAAAATATTCATTCTCTTAAGAGCTAAAAGTGTAGTTAATAACCTCAATACTCTTGGAACGATGGCAATATTGGGAAAAGTAGATTCTACGTTCCCCAACTTCAATGATGCTAGGAGTCTTTGTCGTTCTAATTGTGTTTTTGGTTTGGTATTCTTATCTTCTTTGTCAATACTTTCATTAATTCTTCCTCAAGGAATTTTTTATCTACATCATAAGCATACCTTTCCTATAGTTGATTGCTCTCTGTTTTATTCTGTCATTTTCAATTTGAGTGATTTCCCATAGAAAGCGGAACTCCTTATCTATTTATGTATAAAATGTACTTCTTCGTACTAAATTGAGCTTCAGATAATCAATTGTAGCATAATATGTTCCTATTACGAGAGAGTGCGCCCAGAAAGCTCGTAATTTCAATATTTGTTTTCATCAAAAAGAACCTCTAGCTTTCTCTTTCTTGTAATGTCTGTTTTGTAAACGTCAATTTCACACATCCATTTTCTAGCCTTGAAAACCCATCTTCATTTCGAAAGGTGTTTATAAAAGCTTTGGGAGTTCACAAGAACATTTTTCTAGAAACATGCCATCAATACCATTTGAGGACTTTTTCAAGAAGTTTTCTCAAATTACATTTGCTTCATACTGTACATCCTTAGTTTGATCACTACCATGGATAATGTGTATTAGAGAATTAAGAACCTCCTAGTACGATTTATATAATGCTTAACTAGCATCATCATGGGCACTCCATCGAGTTGTCGACAAAATTTTAAAAATAATAATAAAAAAAAGAATTAAGAAAGTTATAAATTTGTTGTTCCAAGAAAATCCGCATTTGCAGTCAACTAGTTGTAAAAAGTGACCCATCCAAACATGTTGCTAGTATTATCGTAGCCCTGTTCTCTATAGTTATTTAGATCAAGACAATAAAATCTACGATCGATATTACAGTATTCGCCATCTCTTCACTATTATGGCCAGAGTTAGTCAAAAATCGTTCAAATGGAGCTTCCATGGGTAGCACATAGCATACCACAAAAGCTAGTTGGTCTGTATGCAATACATCTGGAGTTGAGTCCACAATTATAGAATAATACTTGACATTTACAAGTTCTTGGACAATCTTTACCTTAACTACTAATTATCTAATGAATTCATTGGCAGTTGTACTTGATAAGTATGAAGGAACACCTCTTCATTTATTTTCAAATTTTGCTGTATATTTGGCCTTAAAAGAATCGAATTTTGAAATTAGTTCTACGCAGCCAAGAAAATTACCATTTTTTGCAGAACCTAATATTTCATTATCACCTTGAATTGACGTCCATGGGAAGCTAAAAACTTTGTGACCTCAGCAACTCTTAAGAGAACATTTGACTAATACAAAACTTCTGCCTTATACTGTTCTGCTATTTGATAATCCACTCGACTTCTATGTTCAGAGTTGTTGTCACAATCATTATTTGGTTATTTTTCCCATTATCAAACCCCTTTTTGAGTGGAATACTTCTTTAAATATTGTTGAACTTAGAGACAACGTTTTATTGAATGCCATTGTAGGTCACCAACTCACGAAGTTAATCATTGCCAGGTCATTGAGTGATACAATTGGAACTACCGCTTTAAGAAAAACTTTTCTAAGCTCTGCGAGCTTGAAACTCTTATAATTGTACATTTGATACACTACAATTTGAGCTTGAACTTACTGAAGACAATGACGACGATTGTACTTGTACACTACGTGAGAAAAAAGTGTTTCGTTGTAGTATTTTCCTGATCGCAGCATCCTATCCTTCAAGACGCTCTTCGGAACGTATTCTGAATTCTACTCCTCTTATTTCTTTAACAAAACTCGACCACCTTTGCCGCTTATCGTTCAGAGTTTACAATAAGTTAAATCTGAATTGAACGGCGATTTAATTTAAAACAAACTTTATTTACAAGTGTTGCACTGCTGCACAATAATTATAAATTATAATATTATTAAAGCAATTACCAACGATTACTACCACAACACTTCATAATTAATGCACAATTAGTTCATTTATATTTGTTTTCTTTTAAGCAACATTTCTTTAGAGTTATTGTATGTAGTCCTTGTGCTGTTCAATGATCATAACCTAACTCTTTGAAAGCTATTTAATAATTTTGTTTAGTTCTTGGATATCTCGAGTAGTCGCACTAGAAAATTTCCAGGGAGAGAAAACTGTACTATGCATACGTTTTTTTAATTTTGGAAATAATTCGTAGTTTGATCGACTATATGACGAATGAAGCAGTAGCCTAGATCATACTTACACAGGATGGCGCAAGATTACCTGGTCACTTGGAATGTTAATAGCTTTTCATTTATCTTTTAATTTTATTTTTTTATCTCGCAGTTAAAACGGAGAATTTACCATAGAAAGGTACACTATTGCCTAGCGAAAACATACAGTGATGTTTTATATTGAAAATCAGCGGTAAGTGATTGTAACACAATGAGCTTTGGGCAGTTTTATGACGTACACAAGGCACCCTATAGAAATACCATTAGAACAGTAGTTCAGTAGTAGAAACACTAAAAACTCACAAAGTGATAGATCAGCGAATAATATTGAACATGTACGGCAATCAATCCACCAGAAGACAACGCCTATCTCTTTTCCATGCAGAATGCAGTTAGCGCAAGATCCTCAAGTTGAGAACCGAGTATGCTCAGGAGTTTTTAATCTTGAAGAAAATATTGAAAAATTTGTGGGAAATTTAATAATGAGTGACGAAGCACATTTTTACTTAAGTGGAATTGTTAATAAACAAAATCGCCAGTTTTGGGGTAAGGTAAACCTTAGATTAACACAGGAGGGGCCACTTCATACAACCCGTGTAACGGTTTGATATGTCATAAAGTATGACTACAACAGGGAACTAAAAAAATGCTGGAATTTCTGTTTTGCTGCAGTTACCTGATAACCACAACCTACAGATTCAGCAAGATGGCGCCACAACCCATACTGCTATAGTCACGATAAATCACTACGATTACCGGACTTGGCGATTACAGATTTTGGGGAGGGGGGCTATCTCAAGGAGAGAGTTTACGTTAATAAACCCTAAACAAGTAAGACTCTAGAAGAAAACATCCACTAAGAGATATCCACAATATCCCCAGAAACACCAACAAATACTTTTGAAAATATGGTTAGAAATACATGCTTGTGTTCAAGAAACATGAAGGTGTTTATCTTAAATGATTTTTTACTTATAATGTAAAAGAAAACTACACAAATAAAACTTTCATTTCGTATTTGTTTTGTTTATTTTGTTTTGTTCGAAAGTTATGCAATAAACAATATGATCACCCAGTACAACAGTTCCGTCATAATTAATTACTAACAAAATACCTCTAATTTTTGCCTTTTTTAAAGAACTCACGATAATAATTTACGCTCGTGCGTGCCCGTGCGAAGCTCATAATGATTTGAAAAGTCAGTTATGTTTGCTTCCATTTCTTGAATTCTATGAATGCAATTGAAATATGAATACAAATTGTAAAATAATTTCCCTTGTCATCTATGCACTTCTATCACCTTTTTAAAATATTCTGCGTGCTCCTTCTGTAGTAATCTTTGGATTGGGCTGCAACCCAATTCTGAATTAGTGTCCCAAAACTGCCGATTTCCCGGTACTTACTTAAGGAGACTAAACATATAAAAGTCTAGATTCTACATTTTCCTGTCCAATTTGTACAGTGTATATCTCTTAAGCTACACCTTTGCTTTTAGTATGATTCTTCTTCTTTTGTTTCCCATTCTTTAGATGTCCTATTATTTTCTGGCGTTTAATAATATGAGGTTGGCCAAAAAATTATTTTTTTGATGTTATTCCTTGTTGGCAGTTACAATCAACATATTTAATCACTTTCACCGACTAGATTACAAACAGTGGGTTTTGTTGCGAGTTTATTAGAAAAAAGATCTGACCGTATGAGATGATGCCGAAGCAATTTAAAGGCGAGGAACAGTTGCTCAAGGAACAGTAGCCGAATGGTTGAAGGGCTTAAACGAAGGAAATCTTAATCTTGAAAACAAGCCTCGTTCTGGTCGGCCATCAAAGTTGAACAACGAAGTTTTATTTACTGCGTTGGAAGATGAGCCTTCATCAGTAGTTGTGATCTGGCATCAGTTCTTGGAGTTTCGTCCCATCAAACCTGCTTCAACTTTATTTTATTCACATGGAGTCTTCACAGGATCCGTACGAACTCACTGAAGCATAAACCAACAAGCGAGTCGAGATCTGCCGTCGACTGTTCAATTAAAAGGAGGAAGAGTTGGGTGTCGTTAGGCCCTTCGCATCCAGTTTACAGTCTATACATTGCTCTCTTCTGATCACTGGAGCACCTCTTGCGTGATCGGCGATGAAATTAAAGTTGTAAGTCGCGAAGCGGAAAATTCATCCGTAGTTTTTCCGACTGAATAATTATATGATGAATTTGGGCGATACTGCAAGATTTCTCAACTAAAACCTTCAATTTTTCACGCGTTTGTCTAGCAATATGTGATCTGGAACAACATGTGACATCTATTAAGTAGAGACAGCAGCTCTTCTTCCAGTGCCATTTTAAGTCGATCTAATTCTTGATATTAGACATTCTGAGTAATCGTTTAATAAGTATTTTAAGGTTTCAAAATGGATTGCACCCTTCATGTCTCACCATACCCACAACACTTGGCGGAGATAATAATCTGCTTTATTATAGGTTAGGATGCCTTTTCCGCAATCACTCCTGACGACGTCGCTTAATATTCTGATATAAAACACACTTTTCATTCCCAGTTATGCTAAAATTGTTCTCTATTCCAAAAACTACGGTGAGACCAACACATCAGTATAAGTTACTGTCAAACCACATCACTCAATTGGTTCGAAATCCATGTACCGAATCCAGTCATCACTCTAACATCTTACAAATATCTGTAATTTCTTGCAAACCTATAATAATGTTGCTCATCCAATTCCTACATTGTCACACTTACATTTTGACCCAATTTAGGCGATTGTCCAAGTCGCACTTCGTCTTAAAGACTAATTTCTTTAGGTACATTTGTCAAACTATAATTAGCTCTTCTCTCATCGTCACTATATTTCTATTTCAAAACTCTTTTACACTACAAATTGCACTTATCATAACAGTGGTACAAAGATGCATTGAATTGGCTCTGCATTGTGTGTTTTACAATGATAAACTGCTGTAGAAGGCGTCATCTTCTGCAATCTAAAAAACCGACATTATTTATAGTGCGACGCAATATAACTAGATCTCTTTTACGAATGATTTGCTGAAAACGTTTCTATTACCATTACCAATTATGCTTTTATTTCACACATTGTAACTCTGTAGTAACAAATCAACTTATGTACATTCTCATATTCTGATTGTTTACCTTTAGATACATTTACTAGGATAAAGCGACAGGGTATGGCAGTCCTGTACCATAGCGCTCCGCAACTAGTGGATTTTTAGTTTTAGATGCAAAAAAAAGTATTAGAAGACGAACAGGTGAAAAGGAGTGAAGTGAGAGTGATTAGAGGTGTGTCACGAGTTAAGCTCACGTTATCCTAACTAGAATTTGGAGTAAGGTTATGAAAATATAAACAATATCAATTGAGTGAAGTATGCAATAGATTTAAAAACGATGTTGTCAAGTGCTCAATTTTGCATCAGATTTTAAGAAAAAAAGATGAGGGAAACAAATGACCAGGAAAACAGTCTAGGCACTCGGAAAACTATATAAAAATAAAAAAGAAGGTAGTGCTAAAGAAATAGAGTTTGAAGCCGAACTAGAGGCTTTTAAGCGAAGTAAAGTAACACAGAAGAGAGCGCCTATCGGAAGAGTAATTAAAAACACATCAGACAACTTAAGCGAAAAACATAAACAAAGTAGGAAAAGGAAATAATAATTACAGAAATAACATAATTCACAGAAAAGCTGAAAATCATAAAGAAGAAGGCCAAACTAGGAAGCAATAGAAATATATAGAAAACGATTTAACCAAAGAAGAACAGTTGATACAGGCAGCAATTAAAAAGGTAGCAAGGAAGTAAAGGACAAAGGAAAGAAGATAAGAATTGTCTACCGTAAATTAGAAATAAACAGCGTCAAGTATGAATAGTCTAACAAGGATGAAGAAAGCCCAAAAAGAAAAGTAGAACAGACTACAAAAAACTAGTAAAAATTCAAAAAGTAAGATGCAAGATAATGAACATGGCTATGGTAATGGAAATGAATAGGAATGTATAGGAACTAGAAAAGAGAGGGAATTAATCGAAAGTTTAAGGAATACAAATTATTTATTGGTAGCCATCACTGAATCTAAAAAATGCAAATACTAAAAGATGGAAACTTACTAATACATGGAGGAGATGAGGAAAACAAAACAGTAGCAGGAGGTATGACATATCTAATAAAAGAGGCGAACATAATAAATGAAATAATAGTAAAAATAACAATTAAAATAAGCAATACGAACAATAGTAATAGTTTAATCCCTGACCGAAAATGAGAGGGCAAATCAGAAAAATCAGTTCTGGTTACAATTACAAAATACATTTGAAAACTGTCGATGTAGTCTAATTCTCAAATAGATGCAAAGGCTTTCACGGCCGGTGTTATGGTGCATCGTGTGGTTGGTTCCCGGGTTATAAGGACATTTGAAACAACCTTACAAGGGGATAGCTACTCGAGGACAGAGATAAATAGAGCAATCGAACCTAACAAATGGGCGCTCAAAACAACCGAAATCGGCTACGGTAGACAAAGCTTTTTTACCTTACATCACCAGGGTTACGTACAGAATAGGAAAAATTCTCAATAAACACAAGGTGGAATCAATCTATACTACCACCACCAAGATACGGGATTTGCTTAAATCAGCCAAAGATACAAGGAACCCACACGATACACCAGGGGTGGACTGCATACCTTGTTCATGTGAGCAAGTCTACATAGGGGTCATATGACTGCCACCAGAACAAAAAACACTAGCAACATCTATGCCTCAATCAACCGGAAAATTTAACAGTTGCTGAACATGCTTTGGAAAATCCTGACCACGAGATAGAATTCGGGCAAACACAAGTTTTATCCAATTGTAGGAATTACTACCCGTGATTATACAGAGATTTATAAATATGAAATAATTTTAACAGGGACGACGAATCCAATCTACCTAGGTATTGGTTTATCGCTCTCAAGGGGCAAAAAAATACTGCAATACGGCGAAAGAGCGAGTGACATCAGAAAATGCCAAAATATTACCTGCAACGACTCGATTGACGTCAGCAGCTGGCCCGACCACGTTATCTACCATCCCGATGACGTCAACAACGCTTCCCCCAACGCCATCCCTACCACACTCGCGCGAGTATAAAAGCGAAAACGCACTGGATAGCCACTTAATTTTTAGAAGATTTTTTCTGAAGATATGCGCCACAGTTGTGGACGAAACGTCAAGAGTTTCTGAACTGCGACCACACGGTGCTACTAGGCGACTTTAACCCAAGAGTGGGAAAAACATTAAATGGTAGGAAGTAATAGATAAACATAAAGAAGGTAAAGAGAACAATAATGGTATAAGACTAAGGGTTTTGTATTGATAACAATTTGGTTGTCACCTACACACTTTACAATCATAAGGAAATACGCAAAATAAAAAGGGAAATACCACAACTAAATAAAAAATCCATCATAAACTATGCAATTGTACCAAAAGAAGATAAAAAAGAATAAAATGATGTGAGAGTTAGAAGGAGGCACGAAATCTGCAACGATCATTTTCTACTGGAAGCCAGGTTCAAGCGTAGGGGGAAGGCACAAACTGTAAAAGAAGATAAAACAACAGAAACTGGGAAGAGCATAAGAAAATATAAATTAAGACAAGCACAGAAGAAACAAAACTATGTGGAATTAACCGCAAAATAATTTCAGGGAAGCGATAGAATAAAAAACAGTCTGAATATAAATAATTTATAGGAGGAATTCAAAGATATCATAAAGCAAGGGGTAATTAAGGCATGCAGATATTCTAGATTAAATAAATCCAAATAACAATCAGTTTGATGGAATTAATGCACATCAAGGAAGAAGTAAAGGAAAAAATGTGGAAAATGTGTCTACAGAAAGGAGCAGCTGACGTACACTGCTTACAAAGATCAAATACACAAGAGTCAAAATGACGATAAAAGAAACAAAACAGAAATCCTGGGAGAAATTTGGAAATAAATTGCAAGAGAATAGTAAAGGCGACAAAACTATTCTATAAAATATTAAAGAACATGAGAGACTAGGACACACAATTACTACAAATGAAAGACCAGAATGAAACAATACTGCTAAATGATAAACAAAACAACAAGGTAGAGTTCGAAAGCAAGAACGAAGAGGAACAAATAAGACCGGAAGAGGTGAGTGAAAAAAAGATAAGCAAAAAATGGAAAAGCAACTGTTTATGGCGAAATTGTTGAAATGTTTAAAACCTGAGGGAAAAAAGTGTTGCTGGAAATTTGGAATTTAGCATTGAAAAAGTGTAATATTACCATAATATTACTTAAACACAAGGAATTGCATTAACTACAGGGGAATATCCTTCCTGTGTACTAAAAGTGTACGAACATAATAAACAGTAAAGGAACACAAGAGAACCAAATAGGGAATAGAATTAAAATAGCAACACAAGCATATCGTGCTATTAGAAGAAGTTTCCTTAAAAAGAATGACGTAACAAATAAGACCAAAATGACCTATCCTCGCATACGGGGCAGAAAACTGGATTGTCAAGTCTAGTACAAGCTACCGAAATGGAATACATAGGAACAGTTATAGGAGCTAATATAATGAAAAAAACCAAATGAAAACATCAGGAAAGAAGTAAAGACAAAAGTGCTAAAAGAAAAAAACAGATAGAAATAAGTTAAAATGGGCAGGGCATATGATAATAATAGACACATGAAGATGGTCTGGGAGGCAAAAAAGAGAGAAAACCACAAAAGGAGACCAAGAAAATCCTGGAACACAAGCATAGCCGAAATATTCGAGGAAAAAGAAAAAACATGGCAGGATGCAAGAGAAATGACTGCGAACAGAAAAGAAAGGTTTAAATTTGTAGAAGCAAAAGAATCGACTTAAACTGGATATGTTAAAAGTATAATTACTTCCTACGGGTATTAAGAAGATATTGATTATTTGATGATGATGATAAATTTATTATACTATATGGATAATTAGGGTACATCCTTCTTCTTCTTAATTTTTAAAGGATTGCGTAATTGCGTAAATTCTTTCCCAACATAAAAATATGTACAGTACACATACACAAAAATTTTAATGGCTGGATCAGCTGAAGTGGCACGGGGCTCGCATTGTACTTCAACTACAACGGAGATGTTTTTGCAACAGTGGACTTGCACATTACACGAGCAATTTTCACGCTTTCTTGATGCTGATGTGTTTCCTATAAAATTATTGTTCGCTACGGTAATAACGCCATAACTTGTTTACATATCCTTCATTGGCATTAATGACCAAGCTAATGGACTTTTGTACTCGTAGCAGAATCAGACTTTCCTGTCCTGAATTCAAAACCGGTGCACAGTAATTTAATACACACTTATTTAAAAGTAAGTTTCCGCCGCGCTGCTGCTTTGCCCACAAATGTTTCACCTTTCGAATTGACAACGCTCAATTTGGCATGGATAGTACTGTTACTGTTTATTTAACATTTAAAGGTTGCTCTATGTAACCACGCAAATTAAAATGAGATTTACGTTTCACAGTTGGATGGCTTCACAGTTAAAGATATCCAGAAACCAATTTATTTATAAGAATACAAGGTTACTACAAAAGGATCATAGAGCTTTAAAAAGCTATATTTCACAAAGTATTACAGATATAGGTAATATTAAACGATACATGAAAAGGAAGAGTTACACAACATGTCTAAACAGTAATCCAGTTCGGTCTACACATGCTGTAGTGTGACCCCATCGATATTCCTCATAATCAGATCTTCAATGCACCCTCAAAGAAATAAATTGCAAACCGTAAGATCGGGAAACCTTGGAGATCAACCAAACAATACCAAATCCTTCCTGACACATATCCCAGTAATAAGAAAGTTCTTCATTTAGTGACGCACTTAACTATACCAATGCGGTAGAGTCCCGTCTTGTCGAAATATAAAATTATTAAAATCCCCTGTCAGTAACGGAAACAGCCATAACTGCAACATATCTAGTTATATCTTTGTTGTACCTGTCACAGTCTTTTCACTGAAGAAAAGAGGTCCGACACTTTTATTTTGGAGATCGCACAAAGGACATGAAGTCTTGGCGAATCTCTTTCCAGTTCCACAACGGTATGAGGATTTTCCACGCTCCATATTCGAATATTGTGACAGTTCATTTTTCCAGTTACATGAAAAGTCACCTGAACACCAGACGATTATCAAATTCGTCCTCCATCGCTTCCTGCTTTACCATACAAAAATCGTTTCGTTTTATATGGTCGTCGGGCCGTAAACTTTGGACCATTTACAAACGGTGCGGTCTGAATCGCAATCGCGGACGTAAAAGCTTCCATGCAGGCTTCTGTGGAATACCAAGTTCACAACTTGCTCGGCTAGTGGACTGTTGTAGGCTACGCACGAAACTTCCTCTAACTGTCTCCACTGTGTTGTCGGAAACGCCCGGAATTCCGGTGCTTTTATGTTTATTGAAAGAACCTGTACACTGAAATTTGCGATACCCGATGGTTCTCTTTTGTATTGCCTTCTAAATGCACGTTGCGCTGCAATAATCGATAAACTCCTCTCATACCCGCGAACACAAAACGCTTTCCACAAAACTGGGCCCGTGCTGCCACCTGGACGTTTACAATGAAGTTTATAAGGCGAAATTTTGAACTTGGGCATTTAATATTATATCTGTAGTACTTTGTGCAACTCATCCTTTTAAAATTTTTTATAATAATCTTGTATAATAACAAAATAACGAAAAAATATGTTAATTATATAACAGAACGATCGACAACAACAAAATTTAACTCGTATATTTAACTGCAACAAACGTTTTCTCTAGTTTTCACAGTCATTGTCGTGTAACAAATGATACTGCGGCACGCAAAATTATACTTTCTCTTTATTCATTGTTATTTATTGTTATTGTTTAATTTTAATGGCACATTCCTAATGGAAACCCTATAAAATTCTTTACTAATTGTTAAAAGCTTTTTTGGTGTTTGTTTTCGCACAGCTCAAATATGTCTAGATCAAGGATTCGGAGCCGCAGCAAAAAATGAAAGTCAAGCATATTTTAAGAAATTGACGCTGTATCTTCAACAATAGGATGAAAATTTTGATGGGAAGCTGATTTTAATCAAGTGCCGCATTCATAGAACGCTGGATTCACGTCTCAAGGCTTTAAAAGCATTCTACCTGCTATTTAACTTTGTTATAGCGCAGAACAATGCTTTTCAAGATGCTATTGTATGCAGAAGTGTACTCTGCTATTCAAATATTAAGAAAATAATAATTGCAATCTTTTGCATAAATTAGAAAATGGACGTACAAAATGTTCTGCTGACGATACGCCATTGATCAAACAAAGCCTCTTTCATAATAAAACTTAATATTGCATACACTAGGTTTTACCACAAGTTCCTGCTACTTTTTGTTCATATCGAATTCTTGATAAATACGTATTTGTAACATCATGCATTATTTCAAAAAACGCTACAAAATGCATTGGAGTAATAAAGTGGTGTTTCAAGTTCTCCGATTATTCAGGCACTGTTGCCAGGCTAGGAAAAATAACAAAAAAAGCGGAACGAATAATATTACATCACTGAAAAAACTAAAAAAGGACAACACGAACAATCTAGAATTCAAAAAATGAGAAAACAAATTTCTAGCATTTAAAATAGGACATATAGCAAAATAGATCCAGGTAGATTAAGGTAAACCAAACCAAGACAATAAAAAAAGAGGAATTGGAGCCTTTAAAGCAATGTTACAAACTTACAAAATTTGAAAATGAACTATTAAAGACGAACTAAAAAAGAATCCTAGAAGACTTAAAACAGGCGGTGGAAAATTAAAAAATTAAGAAAAAAAATAAAATAACCAAAAGATAAGCAATATAGTAGTTAAAGGAACCCAACTACAAGAGAAAAACATAAAAGAGGTTAAGAGTTTATGAAAGAGAAACTACTATTAGAACCCATAATAAACACACAGCAAAAAATAAAATAATATGACAAAATTCAGTTTCTGGAAAAATAAATGATTGAATTCTAAGTTTATAATAGAAAACGAGTTTACGGAAAAGGAAATGTCGAAACAAAAAAGATTTTAAATAAAGCGCGAGAAGAATTAGAGAAGCATACGCGAACAGGACCTCAAGATCGGAACATTGGAGGAGGAGCCTTCAAAAAACTGATGATAGAAAATAAGCTGACAAAAACGATCAAGGCAATAGAAAGGGAATACGGGAAAACAAAAGAAATAGGAAGAAAAAAACGTTGGAATTTACAAGGGCCAAATTCTGAAACAGCAATAAAATATCTCAAAGTAGAAGCGAAACGGAACCACTTAAATGTTTTCTTTTTGCAAAAAACAAAATAAAAAAGGCAAATTTGAAATATCATTGGAAGAAGATTTTTTTGGGTCTAGGTCCTACGTGGGCGCACTATCTGCAAACTGAGAAGGTTAAGGCTCTCATATGTTCGCTCTCTGCCCGATCGTCGCGCACCATCTCTGATGCGCCATTATTACCCCTAGTTCGAGTGAACGCAGATACTCAATTATTTTTAATGACTGAGTAGTCCACCCGCCAGGCACTAGAGAACTCCGGAAATGGAACCTCAACCACTTGGATCACTCTGGCGTCATTGGAAGAGTACATATTTTTAATAGTCGAAATGGAAAACGAATATTGGGAAATGATTTTCTGATAGCGAAGGAATTGATAGACAAGTAAGAAATTTAAAATCGATAAACGAAAGACTATGCCAAGTAGCAATAGAAGTTGAAATATAATAAGTATTCTAAATAGGGACCAACAAAAGAAAGGGCCAAACAAAAATGATAATAATAATAATAATAATAATAATAATAATAGCAAGTTACTTCAACGCAAAAATTGAAGAGGCAGGAGCTCCAGACCCACAACAGGCTTCGCAGCAAAAAAAGACTGCATAATAATAAACACTTACTTTAAAAGGAGAGAAATACTTAAAGGCACTTGGGTAGCACCCGATTGTGTACTAATTCAAAATAAAGACAGGAAAATGGTGAAAAATTAACGCAAGAAGAGCAAAAGAAATATGGATATAAAATAGAATCTATAATAAAAGAAAAAGGAAATGAAGGTAACAACATCAAGGAAAACTGGAGAAATATTAAATTGTGCATAAAGAACGCAACAGGACAAGCCTTAAAGAAGAAAAACAAAACGAATAGAATTAATAAACGGTTCAATTAAGACTGCAAAAGAGAACACGAGAAAAAGCTATAGGTTGGAAACAACAATAGCATTTAAGAACGAAAAGGAGAAAGATTAGGTGATGAAGAACAAACAAATAAGGACTGTAAAGGAGAAAATATGTAACAACTCTAAAAAATCAAAAATAAAGGAACAAGAGAGGAGAAACCGCAGAAAACTCATTTAGAAGAAGATGATGAAAGGGTAGAAAACAGAACTACCAACGATAAACGAAATAATAAATATAATAAAACAGCTAAAAAACGCAAAAACTTTGGAAAATGGAATAAAGAACGAAGTAATCAAACACGTAGGGTAACAACTAACTGTAAAGACCTACAAAAGCGATAATAACTCTCGCCCACAAGGAGAGAAGACCAACTATAATAATTATAGAAGAATAGACTTACAGGATGCAACCTACAAAATATTTGCTACACTCCTAAGTATCAAAATAAGAACTTGTATGGAGAAGGAAATAGGGGAATACCATATAGGCCGTTTAGTCGCTCACCAACTGTTCATTTTAAAGAAATGCTGTTTTTGTAGATTTCCATGAAGCATACTATACCTCAAACAAAGTAATGTTGCACAAGGCTTTAGAGACTCCAAACGTATAAAAAATTATTAAATTGATGCAAATGGCTCTACAAAACACATCAAACATGATTAGACGGAAAGAAAGGATGTCGGAGCTATTAGAAGCAAAATCAGACAAAAACCCACTGTCAACTATTTAATACAAGTTCGGAATAGGCAATTAAAAAAAGTAAAAGAAATAGAACAGGAAACCTAATTAACCAAAGACACCAATGTACAGTGGCGACTTAGTGCTAATAACGAATCACAAAGAAATTCTGATAAAAGTAATTTAAAAAGTAGCAGAGACGGTGAGGGCAGTAAATCTACATATCAATGACAAGAAATCAAAATATACGATAATGAGATATCAATCTAGCACAACAAAAAGCCAGAACCCAGTGGTTGACTAATAGGACGAAAAAAAACTAGAAATGGAAAGAGTGAAAACAGAGGATGAAACAGATGAGAAAGAGGAAGAAACAAAAATAAGATTCACAAGAAGCGATGGAGTAGTAGGAGCTTTAATACCTCCATTGAAGCCAAAAATACGGATTCATAAAACTCAGACCGCTAGTAATGTATGGATGCGAAACGTGGAAGTTGGAATCAGTAAAAAACAAAACTGTATATTTGAGAGTAAAAAATTTCAAGACACATATACAAAGGATATAGAGAAATCGGAGAGTATCGAAGAATAACAAATAAAGAACTAGAAGAACTATACAACGAACCAACAATAGTACGGTCTGTCAAGTAACAACTAATAAAATAGAGCATGGAAAGCAACTGAATGACCAAAATAGTGCTGAAGACAAACCCAACAAGAATAAGGCCCAGAAAATGGCCAAAAAGTAAATAAAAGAAAGAGGATATGAAATAAACAGGAATAAGAGACCGAGAAAAAAAGCCGTAGATCAAAAATAGTGGCGAAAACTAACTCTGGCCTGCTTCACTAGAAAAGTAAACCCACGCTACCAGTCGCAAATTATCAAAGACAGTGGAGTCTTCAAAAGACGCTATTATTCGATAATTGCATCGTTCATATAAATTAACCGAAATTAACCCTTCGGTGAGTATCGATATGCAAACAGTTGCTCGTAAACCTCGCTGACGATCGTTTCTGGTGCTGAATTGGATTTCAGATGAGAATAGGATCTTTTGTCACTCCTTATAAGAGAAAACAATGGGTTCACGTTGGGTTTTGAAGGAATAGTGCTAGTTCCAGATGACAAGCTATTAATACCGAACTGTGCTGTCAACAAATGGATCAGGCATATGCTGCCTCAATACTCCAACACTATAAAACATCTGCACAAAGGTCACGTTTGAGTCGGCAAAAAATCCCGAACTCGGATGGAGAGAAAGTTTCACCACATCGCTCCAATTATGGTTTATTTCGTTCATTCGGAACAGGTTTTGTGTGGTCAACGTCGAAGTATTGGAATCGAAACCGAAAAAGGCATCGTCACCAAATCATACAGTCATCGAAGGTAATGACATTTACTTTGAAGAATAAATCTTTTTTAACCTAATACAACGCAAAGCGATAGTAAGTTACTAAACACAACAAAAAAAATTAATTGTTACACAACAACAGCATGGTATTTATTATTAGACCTACGCGACCCACAATTTGGAACCCAAAAGTAGTTAAACCGCTTAATTTGCAATACTTGGCCGAATAATATAAGTACATGGAATTTGCAAACTTCCGTAATTGGTGTTGTGTAAGCGATTTAAGGTACATGCATATATAACAAAATATACATGTCAAATAGTAAAAAGGTACAGAGAGAAAGTAATAACGTTCTCGACTAATACGTAGCATAATAGATTCGAAGGCTTATCTTACATAATCTCTGCTGTGGGCCTAGTTGTGCAAGTGCGCGGAATTACACATTACAGCTGATTGTTTTTTTAATAACAATTTGTAGGAATTGGAAAAAGAGGGAAATAAAATTATTTTTAACCCACTTATATTACACGTGAATTAAATTGTTAACACTGATAACGTTAACATTATATAGAATAAGTTCTTCAATATCTCCAAATACGTAAAAGGGTGAAATTACAATTTATTAAATAGCGGAATATTAGGCTGGTTGAGACACTAAGCGTTTTAGGGTAATTTAACACTTTTGGTTAGCCGCACTGGGCTCCAGATCTTTTTAGCCTTTATAGGCTATGAATCGCATGTGTGTTATAATTTTGTTAGTCTATTTCTGACATTCAAAAGTATTTTTATTCTTCAGTCCCAGGTGAAATAAGGCGATAAATAAACAATAACTTGTTAGTTATAAACCTATTTATCAATGTACAACCGAAACCATTCACATTTCTTTTCTAGGTTATAAAATAGTTTTCATTCAGAGTCAGACGCATATAGCATGTGGAGCTCGACGAGACAAAACTATGCAAAGCACATCAAAACAGTAAAATTTCCAAGGCAGGAATAATTAAACAGTTGTCGTTTTGATCAGTTTTCTGTGGTAAAAAAAGAACTTTTCTCCACAGAAAGACGTTAAATTGGTTTAGAAGAGACATCAATCAGAACAGTCGCAGACTGCTTAAACTTGGAGTTCAAAACGCTAGCTAGATGCGTCAAAAAAATGAAAATCACCCAGAAGGTGAAAGTGAAATGAAAGTCTTTACTAATGACCAAGACCTTGTGGATGTTTTTATTCGCAGTGCTCACAAGTTTAAGGACCTAACTACCACAGACAATTGAAAGTCTTACAAAGGCTACGCCATTTAACAAACATAAACGTTAAATTGTTTTTCGAAAATTACGAGACGATAGTATCTCGGCATTTAGAACTGCGTGGTGCGAGCCAAATATGGCATTTATTTAAGACTAAGACTGAGCAAGGAACGTCTTTATCAAACACAGCTCTATGCTGTGCAGCGAGGAACTAAGTATGTCCACTAGACTTAAATTTATTAAGTGTTATGACTAGTCTCAACAACTGTACGATGTTGAAACATGGACAATTAAAGCAGCTACCAATGCTGAAGAGGAACTACAATAATGAGAGTTTTGATTATATATGTGGTAATACCATCCCCTCAATAAAGATATTCCTTAGAATCCATTTTAAAAATCATATGGTTAAAGGCGTACCAACAGGAGCTGCGAATTTACCTAATCTATCGAGATAAATAAGCAATCCAATTTTTATTTTTGTAATCGACAATTTTATGAAGTTCCAAACGCTTTTTATTTATCCACTAACTCTATAAACGCAGCTAGAGGTAATGGAATTCTAACTGTGCTACAACCATAACGCAGTCGCTTAATTTTGGGTTAATGAAACTCCCATTCAAGACAATATGGCCTCCTCTATTGCAACACCACATGTATTTGCTATATCATAATTGAAATTTTTCTAGTGAACGTACATGTATACTCTGATATGTTTCTACCACGTTCAATAAGTGATAGTTCCTTTTCTAAATCGAACAGAAAGCTATCATGATGATCTGAAACGTCAGAGACAAACCAAATTAGAAAAAGTGTACGAAAGACACTCAACCCTAGGTACCAGAAATACTGAAGTCCCAAAAAATTCAGAAGGAGAAACAAGGGAATAGGGAAGAGTAGAATTATAACCAGCACACCTAAAAGAAGTTATTAGAAAAAACATGAAAAAGAATACACAGAAATGACAGTTAAAGAATGTTGAAAGGGAGAAGAAGAAACTAAAGAAAATTCAAGATGGCGCAGGTCACATAGTTGGAACTGAAAATGAAAAAATTGTTTTAAATTTTTTTAAAAAAACTTTTTTGATCGAAAGACAAATTTTATTATCCTACTAACAGATATAACAACTGTGCCTACCTCACTATTTAAAAAAAAAACGTTAAACCAAAACGAAAATTTAAAATATTGTCGTTAATTTTGACACTTTTCTACGATACATAGTATTCATAAATATTTGACTTCAAGGAAACTTGTCTAATTTACAAAGTCGAAACATCAATATCTCCAAAAGTAAAAGGTGCAAATAACAATTCCCACAATTATTTAACGCTGTTAACGGATCAAGGTCAAAAATAACCAATTTCATCAAAGTAACCTTTGACCTTGAGTCATAATCGGCTAAAAGAATGTACACTAATGTGCTATTTGAAATTGTTAATTTTAAAAAATGTCCTTTTACCGGCAATTAATATAAATGAGTTGGACAGTTGGCCAGAAAATAATTCTACATGATATAACAAATTTGCCAAACTTTATATTAACATGAATGACAGTAGGCTTAAGGCTTCTTCCTTTTGTTAGTCACCACGTAGGCTGTATTTGATTTAATAAGAGGCCGACGGCTAATTAAGTAATTAACATAACACATGAGAGCAGGTGCCTGTATTCCGTGTCCCATCGAGTAAACTATCACGTCTGCTGTGGCCCAATTTTTTTGATGAGTATCTATATAATACTTAACACGTACAATAGCGGTACGACCAATGACCTCACTGCATAGCAGTTACTGTTCCATATATTGCCAGAGAAGCGGCAAGACATTAACAGTAAATAACGGCCGCGGCCGGTACATACCATAGCGTGCTGTCTAAATTTTCATTCAGTGCAACTTTAACCATTT
This sequence comes from Sinelater perroti, assembly GCA_036346155.1. NCBI lineage: Eukaryota > Metazoa > Arthropoda > Insecta > Coleoptera > Elateridae > Sinelater > Sinelater perroti. The sequence goes on along the minus strand of JARFIY010000370.1, from coordinate 17,052,546 downwards.
ACTTCTCCCTATTAAATTGTTCAGTTGAATATTTTTAGTTCACATTTATTTACGAAGTTTATGTTTAAGATATGAGACTTTTTCAAATCTTACTTTCGGGAAAAAGCTATTTTTGCTTGATGACCTTGGTGTTTAAGTACAGCTCTCGATAATATCACCGCTGAGGATGATTATACGTCCTTATTTAAGGGGGTTCTTTCATTTTTTATGTATTTCAGAATATTTTCCCTCTATGCATCCTTTAAAACCAATCCACGAATCAATTCTTCCAAGTTTCGTTATGGATCTGGGTACACTCGTCATCTCGTGCCATGAGAAGATCTTCCTCATTAGAAAATATTCTACATTCATGTCATAAAAATGCAGACAGGTTTCATCATTTGTTGCTATGATGCAAGATGTTTAATTTTTAAACTTGTTGGGCATTTAGCGCCAACACAAAACGCGCCGTCCCAAAGGAAACTAACTTTACTCATTTGAAATTGGTTGAGTTCTTCTATTGAGCGATGGACGTCTTTCATGATAAAGTTTATTCTCTGGAACTCCCGATACCATCTGATCATACGATAAGGGCAATCATTTCCCAGAGACAAACATTTTGAGCAGCACTGCAAATCACAAACTGCAAAATTGCTTGGTATTCTATTTGTGACCAAGATGGTATTGTGGACTCTTTTTACTACCACAGATCAGAAAGAACTAGCACCCAGATGTCGTCCTGCCTACTACAGTGCAGGTTTGAACTTGCCACAACGTGCTACCATGGCTTGCGCCATGTTCCAAAACTTTTCAAGTACCTTATGTAGGATCTTAAAGGAATATCTTTTAGAGATTATCAACTTCAGTTGCCACATATAGCTCTTATGCCGGGTGGAAAAAATGGTTACTCGAAAAACCAACTTTTCAAAATTGAGTCTCTTCATAGAAAAGTTCGATTAATGACTTCTCTAATTTTGTTAATCCTCAAAATAATACTTTCAAGAAGGTCTCCAAAATTGTCATTGAATGTACGTATATTTTGTCTTCAGGCGCACCCCAAACACAAAAATCTAGAAAATTTAGGTCACGTAAAAAGAGAGCTAACAGATGCAGTCCATTCAGCTCAATAATGCCGTGATTAAAGTTTTCTGAAGTGTGCTAGACTGGCATTAACCAAAATTTGCATATTTTAAACCTTATTTATAATTTTCACAACAAATCATAAAGAATGTGTCACAATAATCACCAATGGTGTTCAGAATTTTAAATGAAAAATTATCGCGTAGAATTCATTCATAAATCATTCATTTTCCCAATTTGTAATACACACCACGCAATCACCATTAACGACAAAAAAATTGGAGAATGCACTACTACACACCATCACAATCTCTCAACAACTTGCTCTCAATGAAAAACCAGTTTATATCAATTTGTACCCTTTATCTGTAAAACCCCCTCCCCCCCAAAATAAAAACCATTTTGTATGTTTCTAAAGAACACAAATCATTAGGTATTTTTTGCTTAAAAATTTGATTCTTCTATGTCATGTCAGTAGCACCTTTCTTTTCCCTACAAATCCCATATGACTCATGTCTCCACTGCATATATTCTTACCAAAGATTTTATTTATTTTTCCTTTTTAAAAAATTTTTCTTAAAAAATAAGAACAAAACTACACAAAAACAGTAGAATAACATGAAAACCACACTACACTCACATTTTCTATTATTTTGTTATCTGCCCTTACGCGAAGATCACTTCAGTTGATTGGATCCAAATCCATAGATTGTTTTGGTTTGCCAGTTCGGTTTGTTAACGCTCCAGATTATGGACACTTTGCCGTACCTTTTAATTAGTTCTTTATTTACTGTATAATAATTTGTGTACAAGGGAAAGTAATGGAAGAAACTTTGGAACACATAGATTATGCAAATGATATTTGTTAACTAACCGCGAAGACTTTTACGGTCGATATCTTGATATATTGCGTTGTCCGCCCTCGGACTATTAGACCGTGTTCGGACTTTGAAAAACCTTGACGTCTTGTTTAGAACTGCGGCAAATATCTTCACATAAATTATTCTCTCAAACTTAACCACGTAAGCGAATATTAAAATCTAAAATATTAAATATATAAATGTTTAAAAATTAGGAATAATGGTGCGCTGTTTGAATGCCAGACAAGGGACGCTCTGTGTCATAAAAATTAATACGCCTGGAAACTGGCGGGGAACAGATGCTGACTGCTAGAACTGCTTGCTGACGTCATTCGGCTCGTTGAAGATCGTATAAGTACGCCTCAACCAACCCAAAAATTAGCTTTTGCAATACATATTTTGGAAAACACCGACTGTGCGACTGTACTATTAAAAATCATTATAACAAAAACCATATGTTTTAGCTATGTAAATCTTGGTTTGCCGTTCTTAAAAGCCAAATATGGTACTTAAAGCGAACTAATTCATGTCAACATGTAGCCCGTTGATGTTTGCAGTTGCACATCTCCCCCAGCCCCTCCCTCAACATACCATATCATCCATATGCGCGCGATCACAGAAGCCAATACTCAATTGTGGACAAAACTTCAAGAATTTCTAAATATTGAACACGGTCTAACAGACCAAGAACAAACAACACAATACAAGAACATTAACCGTCTTGCAACAAAATCATATTCAAGAAAACATACACTAACGTTATGAGTTAGAAAACAATAATCTGGGTAACAGAACAATCAAACTTTTTTACTTAGAAAGTGTGGTGTCGACAATAGCGTGTTAGCAAAGACGTCCAAAGATTTGGAAAAAAAAACTAAAGTGCAACTGTTCAACATCATTTTTGGATCCATAGCTTCCAAAGGATAAGATCAAGAGAAAGCTGTAGTGAATAGCCCATTTAGAAGATAGCGGTCAAAAACTATCGATAATTGGAAAACTGGAAAAAATCAATCATAAGATAGCAAAAGGAAACGAAAATAAATATTTGTAAAATCTATAAAAAATATTCAGATAAATCGTGGAAGGAAATAGTAAAATGGGATATCCCAAGACAACTTCATCTCATAGACTGTCAGCCTAGCTTCACGTTTTATATATTCCTCTCCCGAAACAAACTTTTGAAGCCATCTTTCAGCAGTTCTTCCCCAACTCAATGCGAATAACATTTTTTGATTCAGCCATTTTAAAAGATTAATATTCAATACAAATTTATGTTAACAGCCCGGAAATCAACTAACAAATAAAACAAAACATAAATTAGACCGATATTAACTAAATAATTATTATGTGTATACAGAAATGATTACCTAATGTTCAATAAATAAAAATATTAATATTCACTGCCATTAAGCAAAAAAGTTCTTGTATAATCCATAGAAAGTATTATAAACCACCTAACCGGTTAATTAATTTCATTTATGAATGACAATATAAACAAACGCAGCCATCCTTATTGCTTAACGGCTCTTTTGCGCTAACGGTAACTCCCAGCCAATTTTGGCCACTTAAGGAGAAGGAAGTGAGCAGTTAGATTTAATTTGTTGGCGATTTAACGGATGTATTCAGCCTGACAAGTCATTAGCGAAAGTCGCATATTCCTAAAGTAAACGCGAAACGATAACAAAACTCCTTTCGCTTCTAACGCCTTCTAACGAAGGCCCACTTCCCGCCTGCTCCGCATGCCAAATTTTCGAATTCTGCCGATCGCCACTTAACTCACATTTTAAGTCTCCAAGTTAGCTATGACCTCACGAAACAAATCGCTGGTACATAATCTCATTTTCGTGGTTCTCACCGCCATTAAGGTAATGAAACGAGTGTACGTGCACGGCTTCTAACAAGAAAAGGAATTTCGGTGTTGTGAAGCCTCTTCTAGTTTGGAGAATTCTACCGCAGCTCAAGGTCAAAAAGGGCACCACCAGATCCTGTCAGCCTCCCACACAAACTATCATGATAGTTTTGCCTAATAAAAAACAAAAGTGGTAGTAACAAATAAAAATTATAAAAATGAAAGTAGAAGTCAAAAGAGTGTCTTTTGGACAAAGTTTGTCGCAAACTGAATATGAGAAAATCTTGTTCTGGTGTTCACCAAACATATATTTTACATATTACACCAAACCCACACGACAGAATGTTACGATGACCGCTAATGTTTTGAAAAAATTTAAAAATTTAAAAAGAATTCTACACCCCACAGCTTTTCCACGGCTCTGTCGAATAAGAATAGGAGACTGGATAAGCAAAAAAAAATTGTGAGGTCATGAGAAAGATGTCTTTGGCTCGCCCCTTATAAAGTTTTGTCCTGTCCCCGATGCAGTATAATCTTTACGTTCAAAATAGCGGCGTTATTTAACACGTTGCGGTTTTTCCTAGTAGGATGTCGACTCCAAGGCCAACTTAACAACTTAAAAGAGTTGCGTGATTAGTATCAAACAGCAATAATCCCTAATAAAAGCATCGTGCCACTATTCTTTCCTCCAAAAAACTTATGGCAAGATCACCTTGAACAGCAACCCACGAAAAAAATAAACGAAGATCATCATGCAACAAAGACACATGTGCTTAAAAAAATCTGAAAACAGTTGAAATTGCACCGGTTGGGGAAGCTACAGCACAACTCAAATTTTTTTGCTCTGAAAGGAGAGATAACTTATCTCAGAATAGTGATAGAAATAAATAGAACCTGGGAGCAGTAAGATAAAGGTAGTAAGGCTGTTGCTTTCTAGAAGCAAGCGCTTCTAACGAAGATTGAAACACAAAAACATATAAATGAACTTAAATCATTTCATAAATAGACGTTGATATCCGTCTTTGGTGTTCTATACTTCATAAGAAAGGGCGCCCTCCATAATAAGTCTGAAGGCAACACTAGCACCTAGTCCAAAATTTCCCAAATTTTAGGCCTCCCTAAAAAAACTACATCCCTTAAGCAAACAGAATCCACCAAGGCTTCTACTGTCTACCTGAACTGTTCCGCGCTCACATGGAAGCTTTTAGAAGCACAGGGCTAGAAATAGCTGCTTCAGTACTTAAAATTTTAGGACGATACGATAAGTGGACTGAAATCCAATTTAGTAAAAACATTTCCCGATTGTTTGCCATCAATAAGACTACATTTCCGTAAAAAAATCAAGCTGGGCTCTTTGGGAGTTTCTATGGCCTTGAATGCTGTGGTGGCGGTCTTAAGACGTCTATAAGATATAGTCTTAGACAGTGCAAATGTCAACATCTAGATAGAGGTCTCACGAACTACGGGGAAGCAAAGATGAGTCCGATTTTGTATGATTTGGAGAACTTGCAGATGCGTGTTTTTGTGGTTTAGTCCCAAACTGGAGCCGTGTACACCATGAATAGCACGGATTATTGTCAACATGTTTTTAGAAGATAGTAAACACCCGGAGCGAAAGGGAAAGTCTTGTGGCAATATTGGCTTTGCTCTACCGCCTTATTCTGTCTAGAGTTACATCTTTTTTCAAGATATATCTTCTGTCCAAAGATTCCGAGGTTTTGCCAGGTCGTCTCACCAGTAGTCTTTTACAAGTTGATTTCCCTTCTCCACGCTGTTGCACCATTCTTCTAGGCGATCCAAATTCTTGTTGAAGCCGTCAAATTGAAAGAAATTTTTCAGCTCCTCTCACAACAAGCTTGACATAACCTTTATGTCATTCGCAGTGGAGGGCGTCGTTGGAATATCCCGAACGTAGAGATTGAAGACGAGAAGACAGCTCTAATGGACTTCATATCGCCAACCTTCATCCAGAACTTGTGGCCAAACACGAACGATCAGCACCGAGATAGAATCTGAAGTGATCTTAAAGAAAAGGCCGTTTTTGAAAACCATGGGGAAAGGTTGCAACAGTGTAATGATTCTTGGTAAAAAGTCTTCCGTGATTTGTTCCACCACCTAGAGGATTTGATGGGATGATACAATAGGCGGGGCGGAACCCATACTAGTTATCAAATAGTACATCGAGCTCTTCGACTGTTGTACTCAGACGGTGATGTATGCGTTCCACCAGTTTGTCCAAGGTCGACAGGAGGCTGATGGGGCGATAAGCCTGACTTCTACAACCTCTACTACTTTGGAAAATAGTCAAAAACTCAAAATATTTTATCCTAGAAGGAGAGATAACATATCTCAGAGTAGTCATAGAAATAAATCGGACCTGGGAGCAATAAGCCAAAGGCAGTAAGGTTGTTACTTTCCAAAAGCAAGCTTCATCATCCTCCATTACGATATTTAGACCCCAAAACACATAAGCTTAAATTGTTTAGCAGCAGGCCTTAAGATTTGTCTTTGGTGTTCTATAGTTGATAAGAAACCGCGACAGTACCGTCTGGTCCAAAATTGTCCAAATTTATTTTGCTTGCGCCTCTAAGCGCCTGAATCGTTCCGGTGCCCTCAAGGCAGCTTTTAGAAGCGCCTAGTTAGATATTATTGCTTCAGTGCGATTGTAGGGCGATACTAATTCTAATAAAAAATTAGTGGTCGCAAGTGAGTTGACATCTAGTTGAGCAAAAGCAGTTCCTGGTTTTTTGCCATCGATAAGACTGCGCGCGTTTATTTCCGCAAAAAGAAACCAAGCTGTGCTAAATGGGGCTCTTGGGGAGGCCATAGAAACCAGTGACCTTAAATCAGGGTCGTGAGTTCGCAGGAAGCTTCGGCACCAACCAGAATTGACGTAAATGATTGAAAATCAAATTACAGCCAAAATTATTATACGCGACTGTCCGTGACCACAAAAAAAATCAGAGGCAAAAACTGGAAGTTGAATTGACGCACCACCTATATGTCCCAATCGACCTTGATTGCTATGTTCACTTCCCGCTAAATTAGTCCAAACACTGATAAGTTGTCTGTATTTTTCCAAACTTCACGGCAATAAACTAAATTTAATATCTACCTGTAAATAATCTTGCTGATTTTCCCATGACATTTAGATGATCCTTTTTCTCCAAACTTTTTAGATTTTTCATCATCACTAACAAACCTATGGGTCCGCACTTTTCAGACACCTTTAGGTGTTCAGAAGATTTTAAAACAGCAAATAAAAATGAAATCTTCAAATTGCCTTACCCAGCTATGATCCTTGAAGATCGACATAATTTAGTCCACGGTTCCACTTCATACGATGTCGAATTTCCGCGCAGTTTCCACCAAGTTTTACCCCAGGTAACGCGAAATCAAGCACATCGACAGCACGTGACGGCTCATAGCTCCTCTATCCGAACAATTGAAGATTCATCTCGTCTGCAACAACCGTTTTTTACGGAACTCGCCGGCAATTGTTTTTATTACACAATTGGGCACTTCATAACAGTCATCATCGTCTCTCCCATTAGAAATTATCACTGAACGCCCGATTATAGACAATTAGCGCAACAGCACAGGTAATTGTTAATGTTAATTGCAATAGAGCGACGAGGCTCGGGCGTTTTTTAAAGCTGCATTACTGAAGCGTACAACGTAAACAACTGACTGCGGGCAAATCCACTGTTTAGCAATTCACCGACAACCTGACACAAATTACAACTTTCTAGTTGGCTTCGAGCAACACGTGTGTACGAGGGAGTACCGTCATTGGTCAATTGCAACGAAGCGTTGAGCAAACTCCAATTATTTTGTTTTCCTTTTTTGTACCAGATACAAAAATAAAATACAAGCACTCGCGACAGAACTAAACAATTAAAATCCCTTTAACAATCAAGCTAGCAATAAATGGAATAAACAATACAATTTTATTTTTTGTCTCATAATAGTTTATAATGGCTTCCCAACTACTGATAGCAGATTAAAAAATCCTTCTAAGGATTCGCTGAGGAAGTTAAAGAAAACCTCTAAGAGAGTGACCATTATTTAATTGCAATTTATAATTTTTTAATTATAAGTGTGGATGACCCATACAACACATAAATATATGAGCGAATTCCTTAAGGGGGGTAGTATAATTAAGTAGTAGTTCAAAGCCCTGACAGCAGGGGAGCTAGTGTACAGCATAATCAGTGGCCTAACAACTATGCATAAGCTGCTATAAATGGAAAATTTTCTCTTTATTGAAATGGCAATAAAACTCGGTACTTTTGTATTGATTAGTGAAGTTTCCTATTCAATTAGCAATAAGAAAAGTATAAAAATTTAATTTTAACGTCTTCATGCAAGTGGTTCTTGTGCCAGAAATAAATATGTGGAAAGTAAACAACAATCCGTAAATTAACAGCTGAAAAGTAAGCCATCAATAATACATAACACTTAAAGTATGTATCGTTGGTGGTATCGCTATACGGTTTGCCAGGCATTGCTACAAAGCAATTTCATTAGTAGTTTGCAATCCGCGGGCCCGTCACGAGGCATGGCCCTAGCGAAACTGGGGATACAATAACTACCAAGGTCTGTGTGCATAGGTTCGATTTAATATAATTCCAACAAGTAAATTCTTCACTGTTTTTGAGATGTAGGGTCTTGAAAATCGAAAAAGTCTATAGGAGTTTCGTTTGTGGGACTCGAGGCTTTTCTAATGAAGGCTTTCCTTCATGTAATTATCCGTCTTTTATCTTTGGTAATTTGTTTGTCAGTTATCGGCACTAGGCTCGCTCCTTCTCCTCCGGGAGTCTACTATCTTTCAAGAACACGCTTCTCTTATACGTAAAAGGCAATCGTCCGCCCTTCAAAGTATACGCGGTTCCAGTTTAAGCTAGGCTGCAAAAACAAGTCAGCAAGCTCGCCAGGTTTTTTCAGAATCGGATCCATCTTGGGCACCCCATGGTTCGTAATGAACTGCGATCTTCATCGAGACATTGATATTTCCACACTTCAGAAGTATATCTCCCAGGCCTTTTAGACCCACATGACAGTATTCAAGGCTATGGTAACTTCACTGAAGTCCATCAGAGCTGTCGTACCTCAAGGTCCGATGCTGTTCTTCGCCCTCCTCAATCTCTACATTTTGAATATCCCAAGGACACCCTCCCAGACGATGGTGCAATTTGCAGACGACACTGCGGTGATGTCAAAGAGAAGCTGGACCATTCCTTGCAATAGAAATTTGGTCCTCTTGGAAGAATGGTGCAATAGGTGGAGAAGGGTTTCGATAGTTATGTTGGTCTTTAAGAAACCATTCTACTAGCGAGATGACCTGGCGAACCTCAGAATCTTTGGACGGGAGACATACCCCGGCAGCAAGTGTGACTTTAGATAGAAACTAATTTGGAGAGCACATATCGATAAGGCGGTAGAGCAAAGGCAATGAAATCGGCACTAGGTTCCTTCTTTTCCCTGCGGGAGTTTGCTATCTTCCAAGAACACGTCGCTCTTGTACAGGACATCATCCGCCCTTATTCGTGGTATACACGAGTTCAGTTTAGGACATCAGCGAGCTCTCCACATTGTTCACAATCGGATCTATCTTTGATACCCCATAAACATTCCCGTTGCCAAAATAGCCGCCTTTGCGGCAGAAATGCCATAAAATTCCACAGAGAGTTGGTATAAGATGTTGGGAATAATGCCCTTCCATACCGAGCAGAGTCTCAGCGTGACACAAGATCCGCACGCTCACAGGTCGTCCTGCTCGTTGCCAGTTGCTGGTTGCTTCGCGTTCTAGCTAAAACTCTGCTATCCACTTCACGACTGTTCTTTGCGTAGTACTGTAATTGTTAGAAGCACCTGAAGCCATCAGCGGTTTCGACTCAACTGCCTCGATTAACATTTTTATGGTTTTCCCAAGTGCTGCATCATAGCGAACACCAGAACAGATAAATTTGTCATAATAGTGTTTTTCAAAATACAATTGTGATATGACAGATTTTTCCGACGCTCTGTAAAGGGCTTAAGGATCATAAAGAAGAAGAAAAAGATTAATCAAATGCGGTAGCGCTGATGTCGTACTGTAAAGAAGCTAAGCTAAAGAACGCTAGCTAATATTTTAATCTGTAATATTTTTCTATATATTTAGAACCACTTAATTGTACAGTAATAATAGATACTCTGACTCCAACAGTACAATGATAACAGGCTAGCAAATTTTTTGTGGATTACATTCACAAGTAACTTGTCCAGAGTGACGATTATTATTAATAATCTTTGTGTTGAAAAATAGTCATACGAACTAGATAATTGTAAATCGAGGATATTAACTTTAGTCGTTGTTAGATAGATGATGTGAAGATGTTTTGAGTTATTGTATTTCTCCAACTTTAAATTAATGTTGATGCTTCTCCAAAGTACAACGATGACAATGCGTTTGACTGTCACGCTCTACATCGGCAAATGATGTGTATAACAAATTTAAAAACGACAACACTTGGAAAAAACATGTCTGACTTTCATAGCCATCTTGAAAAAAATGGCGATGCGTAATTCCAGAAATGAATGTAACTTTTTTCTCAGCTCTCAAAGGTCGAAGAGTCAAAGATAATGTGGTCTATTATACATTAACTAAAATGCTTTTTAACCCTTTCTAATTTTCCTTTTCCTTTTTTCTTTTTCTCTAATTTTTTCTCTCCGATTTTTAAAAATGAAATTTAAACTGAAAAAAAATTTGTTTGTAAATAAAAACTACAATGTTTTAGTACATTAGTCATGTTCAAAATTAATTAGTCCATTATTAGATAGATGGCATCGTTAGGAAATATTTAGCACATTAACCATGAACTGTTGCTGTGAACAGTTAGATATGTTTCTGAGTCAGGGCCACTTTCCAAACAAGAAGAGAGCAGACGTCATGATGTTTTCCGAGCCCGCGAAGTCAGACACGTTTTTCCAGATTATCTTGTTGGACCTGGAGAAACTGATAGAATATATCATACGCGACTATCCTACTGACTCCGACCACTCCATCACCCCAACAACTTGTGTGGTAGAACAAATCACGGAAGGCTTTTTACCAAGAAGCAGCACACCTTTTTTGACGTTGCCCAAGAATTTTGCCTCGAGATGGCTTCGGGTTCCATCTTACTATTGATGGTGCAACTGATCCAATCGTTCGTGTGTGGTCCCTTGTTCCGGATTAAGTTTGGCGGCATGAAATCCATTAGAACTGGCGCAACCCAAAGCTCGACGCTACCCTCTTCGATTTCTAGATCCTAACGACATCCTCCGCAACGATGGCTTAATTTGCAAGTCTGTTGCGGTTTTTCCGTGCAGTACGGCATGCCCAGGGGGAGCTGGACCGTTTCTTGCAACTCGACAAATCCAGCAGGAATTTGAACCTCTTGGAAGAATAGAGCAATATAAGCAGAAGTGGAATAAATCTTGATGGTCATGTTCTTTAAGAAACCATTCTACTGGAGAGACGACTGAGCAAACCTCAGAATTTTTGGACTGGAGATATATCCTGAAAGAAGGTGTAATTTTAGACAGAAACTAATTTGAAGAGCACACATCAGTAGGGGGTGGTGCAAAAGCGCAATATACACAAGGCTTTGCTCTTTCAAGAACACGCTACTCTTGTACAAGACAATCATCCGCTCTATTCATGGTGGACACGGTTCCAGTTTTTTGGATGAGTTTCCACAGTTAATTATATTTGAGAAACTTAGTTCGCGGGTTGAATTGCGTCATTTTTTAGATAAATCTCCACGTTTCGGAATCTTCTATGATGTCATTTTTAGGTTTTTATACATATAAAAAAGCACATTGCAAGATAAGAAGGAATAGAGAAAGAATGATAGAGGATTTTAAAAAGTGATTAAAAAATGCAAAATTATGAAAGCCTAGGAGCGGACAAGATACTAATAGAATTGATAAAATACTCATATGAAAGAGTAGGTAAGAGTGATTGAGCTAAGAACAGAGGTATGGAAACAAAAAAGTGCTATTGGAATGGAAAGTTGCAATAATAAACCCTATATAAGTATAAGAAAGGAGATTTATTACATGCAGAAAATTATAGACCAATATAGCTATTAAACATCGCATACAAAATACTTACTAGGATACAGGAGGAACTGGATAAAAATAGGAAGCTACCAGTGTGGATTCAAACAAGAAAAATCAGTCAAACAAGAGAAATGAAAAGATATATGCGTTATTTGTAGACTTTCAAAAGACATATGACTCGATAAAGAGAAGAGAAACTATAACACCTTTGAAAGGCTTCAAATTCTCTTCACAGATGACTCTAGAGAACGAAATAAATAAAGTCAGATTTCAAGAGCAAGACTCTCAGATGTTCAATAGTAATATGGAACTCAAACAAGGAGATTGTCTATCAACTACTCCCTTAAATATGGTATTAGAAGCTGCAATCAGAAGAAGAAAGATAAAAACTGAATACTATCTGCCAAAAATTCATATCATTGTCTTGCTTATGCGGATGATGTAGCTTTCTTAGGCAGAACTAAAAAAAATCTAAAAACAATAGTTGACAATTTTCAAAAAAGTGCAATAAAAGTTGTATTCAAAATTGCTGAAGACCAAACAACATTTATGGTTTTTAAAGAAAATTATAAAATAGAAAATGAAATATTGAAAATAAAATCAGAAAATCAAGAAACAGGATAAGGTAGTTTATTTGAGTCTGCAGATTTTAGAAGAAGGTAGGTACAGTGGAGAAATTAGGAGAAGATTAGCAGCAAGACCAAGATGTGTAGGGACTTTAACAAAATCATTAGTGATAAAAAGATATCGAGAACAGTCAAAGAGTGTATCTACAAAACAATTATCAAGCCCACAGCATCTTTAGCGGAAGAAACTTGGGTAATCAACATGGAAAATGAAAAAATCTGGAGATGTGAGAGAAGTAAGTGTTGAAGAAAATATAGGGAGAGAGACACTTGGAGGAGAAGAACAAATACAGAAATTGAAGAACACTTCAAGGGGGGAAAATAACAATAATTGTGAAGCAGTAGAAACTAAGATGGTTAGGGCATATTACAAGGATGGGGTACAATTATGCAGAGAAAAAAGTGTACAACGCAAAGTGGGGTGGTAAAAACAGGAAAGCGGGGAGCAAGAAAAAGTGGTGGGACATTGTAATAAAAAATCTAAACTGTATAGGAGTAAGAAACTTCAAAAAATCGAAATTGTAAGCAAACAACATTAGCCAAAGGTCTTCAAGTTTCTGGTGTTGTTAATATACCACCAGTCTGACCTCTCTTTCGTTCCTCGAGTCCAAACAGATCTTTTCCACTATATCTTCAACCTTATCTTTCCCAAACTTGGTATTAAAATTGCCCATAATTATGTTGACTTCGTGCTTCTTCAAGTTCTTAACTAACATTTCTAAATCTGAATAATTCTTCATCTGTCGGGAGTGAGAGCGTAAATCTAGTCTAAATTTATATTTAATGGGTAAGGACTGAGTTGTATCAGCATCGCGTGATCGTTGTAAGGAACAAAATTAGTCATACTGTCGCATCTCTTTTTTGATTACTATTCCGAAACTATTTTCGTAATCGTCTTTATTATATTCTGAGTGGTCCTCGCGACTATATTGTCCAGCATCTGACTCCAATATCTTTAAGGAACATTCCGGACCACTCTCTTTTGTCTATTCATTCATAAGTGGTTATTTTTGAAATTAGAATATTTTCTCTTTACTTTCTGCGCCGCAGTATCACAGTCATCGGAATCGTAATTTGATTCCTGTCTGTGAATATCTGATATCAAATCTAATCAGTAATGAACAAAGCTGATGCTTTTGATTCCTCGGTACCACCCATATTTGGAAGGTATTATTTAGGATGATAATTTTTAAACAAAGAAAATTGTAATATTTGAGGCATATAATAAGAAGTAAAAAGTATAGGCTACTACAACTAACATTACAAGGAGAAGTAGAAAGAAAAAAGTAGATTCATCTCTGAACTTGGTATAACGAATGAACATTTCCATTCTAAACAACAACTTCCACAATTCAAATGGGTATATTAATCACCACCCTTTGATAAAAGAAAAATAATTATAAAAAAAATATTAGTGCTACCTACCTAAAGCATTTATGCTCTTAAAATACATATGATCTCATATTTATGTGTGGTGCATATATACATATAGAGTCTACATATTAACTCCATTCCTAATACTTAAAAAAATCAAGGAAACCTCATGACAGGATTCGCGAATGACAATTTCCCCGCATCGTTCTAGCAAAAAAGGTGTACCCTCAGCAATTTGAATTTGGCGGGACGCGCTGTCGTTCGAAGGAAGTCGTCCAATTTCGTGCTCCTGTTAGAGCTTGGTTTACCAGTGCCAGTGGAGCGATCCAGTAATTTGAAAATTTAGAAAATGACTGATCAGCCGTAAGTTCCTGCCGGTTGTTCGCCCGAGCGCGGCTCTAGCGCAGTTGTACCAGCACGCATTCCGGAGAACACGACCAGCGCTCGTGGTTGCCGCAAAACGATAGTTGGGTTACTTCCGGCCATGTTGTGCGAAAACACCGTTGTCCGCATCGATTTCGAAAGGTTCTAGAACGTTGGCGTTCCCGAGAGCTGCCCCGGTTCGGAAGCGTGCTGGCACACTTGCGCCCAAATCGCCCGAGGCCGTTCTGCAGAAATGCGCCGATCTGACATGCTAACCTCACTTTCAGAGTTCTTCCTCCCCCAGTTATGTGGGCCCAGCGGTCAGCAGTTATATTCCTGACAATAAATCTAGAAGATGTAGTAAATCCAGATATTAAGTAAGTGCAGGTCACGATCAATTAAAATTTAATTTAAAAAGTCCGTTTCAGAGTAAACAAAGATTCTGTATATTTCAAAGGCGTGGGAGGAGTAGAAAAGAAGTTATATGAAGTTACTATTCCATTATACAAAGAAATCGACCCAGACAAGAGCAAAACCTTTAACCGAGAAAGATGTATCGAATTCATACTAGCAAAAGCAAATATGGAAGATTCCTATTGGCCCTCCTTGACACCAGACAAGAAAAAATACCATTGGCTAAAGTGCGACTTTAATAAATGGCGTGACGAGGAGGACTCCGGTGATGAAGGGTTAGGTGGTATGGGTGGTGGGGACTTTGAGGAAATGATGCGACAAATGGGTGGTTTGGGTGCTGGTGGTGGAAAGCCATCCTTCGATCTGGATGAAGGCGAAGAAGACTCAGACGATGAGCCTATTCCAGACCTCGAGTAAAATATTGCTTACATTGTAATGCTAATTTTTGTATGTAACTGATTGTGTTTGTACTGTTATAACTTTCCGAGGTAATCCTTTTAGTTGGAAGTGTTAATAAATTGGCTAAAAATATTTAAAGTTTGTTTGCCACATTCATTAAGCCATTGCAGATAAGTTAAGAGGCATAAATTCATCAATGTGGTGGTACAGGTGCTTTTAAAAGGAAATTGCAACAATCAAGTTTCTTTTAAGATTACTTTTCGGGCTAGGTTATTATACTCTTACGATTATCATAAAATGTAATTTCATTGTTACCACAGTCTGTATTTGATATAATATAATAAATTTTTGTCAGTCAAAAGTTTATTTGAACCATGTAATTATGACGTGTTTTTTAAAATTGTGGTAGCTTTGTGTTGTAAAGAAATTATGGATAGCAAAGGGAAATTTCTGGGAGAAATAGATAGGGTAGACGAAAGAACGTCATGTCAAGAAATTAAAACTACAGGATGAAAGGTATACTCGGGGTAAGTCTTGCTCTAGGATATATACCAAGATCCTTTTACCCATTTCTTCCATTCTTTTCCCTTTTATTCCTCCAAAATCCTCTATTTGGTCTGACCATTTTCTTCTCGGTCTACCTCTTCTTTTTGCCCGGTGTTCCCATTTTCATTATTCTTTTTGATAATTTCCAGAGTAGCTTTTTAGGGTTGGAATTTGTTTTAACTCCTCCATAATGGTTTCGTTCCTAAAGTGACCCCATTTTGTTATACCCATAATCTTCCTGAGATGCTTCATTTCCATTGCGTTTATTTTGCTCTTGTGCTTTTTCAGTCCTGTCCAGTTCTCTGCTACATATGCAATTATTGATGTGGTTATCTTATTAAGGCATAGACAAAAGTTAATGCAGTCATAATCCTTTTTGTCTGTATGTGTGCTCACGTGTGTCTATCAACACGATATCTCTGATTCACTGATTTAGATATTCAGCTCTCATTTAACCCGAGATACGGGGGTTATAAGGTCACATGCATGACTTGCTTTGCTTTCAAAAGTTACTTTTCCGGATTTTACATTCGTCTCATTGTATAATACAGTTTGATTGATTTATTGGATCTATTTGTAATTTTTGTATCTATTTTCCCATCATTTGTTAGTATACTGCCAAGATAGTTAAATATTATTACCTTTTCTAAAATTATGTTTTTATATTTTATCACTTTGTTGTTTCTTTCGCCCCCCCTTTTTTATTGATTATCATCATCTTTGTTTTGTTTATGTTTATTTCCATCCTCATTTTATCTATTTCTTTTAACCAGGTATTTATTAGTTCTTGCATTTGTTTTGTGTTTGGTACCAGCACTACATCATCTGCATACAGTAGGTTATTTATTGATATGGGTTTTAAATTAATATATCCAACTATAGCATTAAGTTTTGTTTTAGTCTTGATTTGTTTTGTTAATTTATTCATTATTATCACGAATAGCAGTGGGCTTAAACTATCACCTTGTTTTATTCCTCTTCCTATTTAAAATTCTTCTGAACGTTGTCCTGCATTTTGTACTTTTTCTTTAACTGTTTTGAACGTGTTTTTATTGTTTGAATGAGTTGTCTCGGCTCTTCTAATTCTACTAGGTTGCTCCATGTTACTTGTCAGTCTACCGTATCGAATGCCGCTTTTAAATCGATAAATTTTAGACTTCTCCTTTCTCTCTTGTATTGCTCTTTCTATTAGGGTTCTTAGTATTTAAATGTTGTCGTTTGTCTATCTGGTCTGAATACCATTTGTTCTTCTTATAGTTTTATTGTGGTTTGGGCTAGACAAATCGTTCTATCATTTTCAGTTTGTTGTTTTTTCCTTCTTATGTATTGATATGAGCCGTGGTGGCTTAGTGGATAAATCGCTAGACTACAAACCAAGAGTTGCGGGTTCGAATCCTGCTCTCACCAGTTCGATCGCTGGTATTTTTACGGCCCAGCTCGACTCAAGCTGCAGTAAATGAATACCTAGAGGTCAAACTCTGGGATAATAATAGGCGGTCGGTGCGTAGCGCTAGCCACGTTACTACCCTTGTGTAACGTAGGCTCTAGATTGTAGCAGACCTATCCTGTTACGACCCCAAAGGGCCTTCAAGGCCTGTTACGGGGAACTATTATTATTATTATGTATTGATATAATTAAGTTGATTCCCCAATCTCTGGGAATTCTCTTCTATTTCCAAGCTTCTTTTAATATTTCCCATCGCTAGATATTTTATTATTTCCGGTGCTATTTTATCCTCCCCCTGCTTTCCTGTTTTTATTTGTTTCATCGCTTCCTGTAGTTCTTTTTTTGAGATTCTTCGTACTTCTGTTATGTCCTCACTTTCCTCATTTTTATCTCTTGTTACAGTTCCGAATTTCTCTACACAAAACTTTTTCCAAGTTTCCAATATTTTCTTGGTTTTCACTTTCATTTGCTTATTCCTATTTTTTTATAGCTTTTATTTCTTTAATTTTTATTACTATGAGTCTTTTCACTGTTATCTAAAACTTCTTCATATCTACTTTGTATTTATCGTTGATTTATGCCCAAACCCCTTCCAGCTTTACCTTTCTTGCATTTCTAACTGCTTGTTTTACATTGTTTCTTTTTTTATAATCTTCTCTATCCTGTTATGATTTCGTTGGGATATACTTCTTCCATGTCCGTTTCTTTTCTTTTACTATTTTTTTTATTTCTTCATTTTACCATTTTGTTCTCTTTAAGTGTTTATTAACTCTTCTTCTTCCACATAATTATTTTACTGTGTTTAGGGTAGTTTCTTTGAAGGCTATCCATTTTGTCTCCAGATTTCCTTCCTTGTTTTCTTTTATTAGTTTACAGAACGTTTTGTTTGTCATACATTGATATTTTTCTTGATTGTTGGTTTATATGTTGCTATTCTGCTGTTATTTCTGCTATCTTGTTCAATTCCGGTTCGGACTTTTGCCATTACTAATCTGTGATTGGAGCGAATTTCTGCCTATTTCTTCGTTTCTACCCCTTGTATTATCTCTCTAAGATTTCTTCTATACACTATGTAATCTATTAAGATTTTATATTGCGTTCCTCTGCTACAAAGGTATATTTGTCTTCCATTTCTTGTCCCCATAAAATATTTCCTATTAATAGATTATTCTTTTGGTAGAATTCAATAATCTTTTTTTCATTTCTGTTTAATACTTGCTCTCCATATTTTTCCATGCCTCTGTTCTGACATTTTTCTACTCTTGCGTTCCAATCTCCCATTATGATGGATGCTTCTATTTCTTTTCTTGTTTCATCCAGAATTTCTTGTAAATGTTATAGAATTCTTTTTCCTCTAGCGTTCCTTCTACTGTTCCGTAAATTTGGACAATTTGTTCGAGTTGAATAGATTTTAATATTATTCTTGGATTTACCGCCTTATATTTTATTATTTGCTTGTGTATTTCGTCTGTCATCATTATCCCTACCCCTTCATTTGCTCTTTTTTCTATGTTCTCTTATGAATAATATATTACGCGTTTGTTATTCTCATATTTCCTTTTTCTTTTTTCATCCATTATTTGTAATTATTTTCCATTTCTTCCGCTATTTCTATCTGTCTTTCATGTCTATACCTACTTCTTCTTCTGTTTCTTCTGCATTTTTTACTTTTTCCTTGTTCTTCTATCTTTGTCTTCGTTTTTTTTGCCTATTGTCGTCATTGTTTCAGTTCAACTTCCTCTTCTACTAGTTTTTTTAACCTATTTTGGTTTCTCCCTGTCTTTGTAGTGTTCCTGGGCGTTAATTCGTCTTGCTCTACTAGTGGTCTACCCTTTATGCATTCTATCTTTTTTCCTTTTCGTTCTCTTCATTTCTTGATCTTTCTCTTTTCTTCCTTTCCTCCTTATTTTCCACGATCTTTTTTGTATATACTACTTCCTTCTCTCACCTGTCTGATGCATCAAACCCTTCCTCTTCCATTGTTCCTTATTTATTATTAACTTATCTCTTATGATCGTTGCTCTCATTCCTCTATCATGTGGGGTATTAGTCTATTCTTAGTTTCTCTTGTCTTGTCCAAATCTTCGCTTACCTCTATTTTGTATCCTTCAAGCCTATTAGATTTCTTAATATTCCACTTTTTTCATTTTTGTTATAAGGCCTACTTTTATTAGTCTATTTTGATTTCCTTTGCGTTGTTGTAGTCTGTTTATGAAGTATATTTTACCCTTCGACATTTTTTCTATTATTCTTTTCAATATTTTTTGATCTTCTTTGTTCTCCTCAGGGATTCCAAATATTATTAAGTTCCTTTTTCTTATTTCGAAATCTAGTATCTCAATTCTTGTTTGTTGTTGTATTGTGATTTATTCCAATTTTTGTGTTTTCTCAGCTTGTTGTTTACATCTATATTCTTTTCCATTTGTAACAGTTGGTTCTTTACGTTCACTATCGTTAAATTTTTACCTTCCACCATGTTTGGCAATCTCCTTTTGTTTTCTGTATTATTGATATTTCTAGGTTTTCGCTTTTAAATTTCCTCAATTCGGTCCTGTTCGTTGTCGTTGCTCCTCGTAAAGAACGCGACGTCTGTCAACCCGTCGGTGGCCTCGCTCTTATCAGCGCAACCTCCGTTACTTATTTTCTCGGAGTTATTACTTATATTCTATTCCTACCTTATTTTCTGTTTATTATTTGTTTGCTTTTTCTTTTCCTTGTTATTATTACTCACTTTCGGTCTTTATTAAGCACTTATTTATTATTACAACTTAAATATTTTTTTTTACACTTTATCGCCGCTGGCACTAACGCTTTCGTCCGGGGCCGAAAAAATCTAGGGCGCATATGCAAAGCACCCTAAATCTGGTTACAAAGTAAACAGATGCAGATAGACTCGATATAAATCCCTCAAAATCTATCATAGTGGCATTCACAAGAAGTAAAAACTCAAAGGGGCTGGAATCTTTTAGGCTTCGGGATGTAGAAATAAAACTTTCAGGAGGAGTTATTTTAGACTAAAAACACCTAGAATCAACACATTCAAGAAATCAAAAGGAAAGAGGAAGCGGCACTAGTGTTAGCCGGACGAGCTCATGGAAAACATGAAGTCTAAAACCAAAAGTAATCTACTGGATATACATCATGGTAGTCAAACCTGAAAACATATGCAGCCTTGATATGCTGGACAAAGATGAGGCAAAGAACCGCTATAACCATAATAAGTGAGTATAAAGACTCGTTTATCTGGGAATATCAGGCGCCATAAAAACAACAATGGAAACACTACTAGACCTTTCCCCTCTTCATTTTAAAGCTCATCCTCAAAGATTGTATGAAAGTGAGGCATTTTGAAAATTGGGTATATGTGTGAAGGTATACTGGCTATGAAAACAGGTCATGACGCCAAAACTTGTATTCAACATAAATTCCGAGATTGATATTATGGGTCAAAATAAGTGTATAAACGAAATAAGCAACAAGACCACATCCAGAAAAATTATTTAGTACACAAATCAAAGACCAGATCTGAAACAGAAGCAAGCATATACTGCAGTGCATCAGACAAAATAATTTGAGAACTTATCAAAATAGGCGAATCAACATAGGTTTCCTCAAAGGGCATCGTTTTCTCAGAAGTCACCTCAACAAAATAGGGCTGTGTGGCTATATGGAGACCTAAGCTGCAGACAATGTAACAGAGACAGACGTCGATATCTTGTGCGAGTGTGAAGCTTTAACTCACAGGAGGCAAGTTATTTATGGAAAACCAATAATCAATCCAGAAGAATGCAGCAACTATCCAGTAAGGGAACAAGGATACTAGAAAAAAATACTATAAAGAAAATGAGAGAAACACAATAAGTCCATGAGGTCACAGTGTTACTAGAAACAGCTCAAACGACAAAAAAAATCGCCAGAAAAGGATAACAAACACCAAGCATTCAAGAACGAGAAGGGAGAAAGAATAAGTAGTGAAGAACAAATAGTTAAGGGTTACTGTAGGCAAAAGTTGATCACCAAAATCTTATAATGAAAAGAGATTCCACAACAATGAAGAGAAGATTGGCTACAATAATTACAAATGAATAGACTTCCTGGATGTAACCTACAGACTATTTGCTACACTCCTAAGAAAGAAAATACAAACATATAGATAAGGATATAGAGGAATACCAAGCAAGGTTTAATTTAGTCATTGACCAACTGAAATGTGCTGGGAACACAATACATAAATCCATATTATATTTGTAAATTTTCAAAAAGCTTATATCCTAAACAGAGAAATGTTGTATAAGACTACAAAGAAAGTTAATATATCAAAAAAATTTGCGCAAATGATTCACAAAGCACATCAAAGTTCGATGTTGGAGAATTTCCATACTACAGTAGGGTCAGATAGAGATCCACTCCAATGATCCTATTTTATATAAGTTTGGAATATGCAGTAAGAATTAAAATAAACCAGAGAAGAAATCAAAGTTTATGATGATGAGACATCAACCTGGCACAATGGAAACCCAAAGCCTAGTAAACGAATGACAGGACGAAAAAGTACTGGAAATAAAGATTGAAAACACATATAATTTGGTATTCCGATAACAGGGGTCGGAAGAGAAGAGAAATAAATAAAAATGAAACTAACAAGAGATTATAGAGCAGTAGGAGCTTTAATGCCTATACTGAACTCAAAATGTATATCACATAAGAGAAAAAAAATGCGGATCTATAAAACAGCAATCAGACTGATAGTAACATATGGATGAAACATGGAAACTAGTAACAGTAAAAGAAGAAAACATTTTAAGCCATATACAAAGAATATAAAAAAATAAAGAAAAGGGCTATACAATGAGTCAATAGCATCAAGCAATGAGTCAGGTAGGACATGTTTAACATGGAAAACAGTATTACCAAGATTGTGCTAAAGATAAACCCAATAAGAGTAAGGCCTAGAAGAAGATGGAAGGAAAAAGTGATACAGAATCTGATAGAACTAGGAATTAGACTGGGGAGAAACAACTGTAAATAGAAGAGTTGAGAACATGGGTTATAATGTAAAAATTATATCATAAGGTCCACTAGAAAGAATACGAGTATGAGAGATACCATGGGGACAAACACCCAGGCAGATGTATCAACAGCAATAACTTCCTGTAGCATCTAAATACTTCCGTTGTCAATAAAAACCTTAAATTATTAATTGTGCAATATGTTCATAATTTTATTATTCAATTTAAACAAAAGCGTTATATTACATTTTTCAGTATCTGTTTTATCCACAGTTTGGACATCTTACAGCACAATGGTTCAACATGCTGGAAAATAAACAAAATACAAAGAAGGAACATAAGAGAACGTAGCCTTAATTGACATTTTTGCTGTCTTGCTGCTCAAATTTTGGATATTTATTCTCCACATCCTGCCAGTTTTGTATCCCAGATTCAAGGCGATGAACCACACCAGCCAAATCCGTCAACTGCAAAAAAAAGATAATAAATCTTCTCAAATAAACATGGAAGCTTTTACAGTCAAAACTTAGATTATCTCACAATTATCAGCAATACATCAAGATTTCCAAACCCTAAACACTCCTAAGAATGACCAACAATGTTCTAAATAAACTTTACAAATTTTAAATTCTTACCGGTATTCTCACTTGACCCATTGAATCTCTTTCTCTTAAAGTTGCACTGTGAGGCTCCTTTAAAGTGTCAAAATCAATGGTAATGCCATACGGAATAGCTATTTCGTCTGTACGAGCGTAACGTCTTCCAATAGAGCCAGAACTATCATCCACTTTATGCGAGACTCCAACCTCAGTCAAGCTGTTAGCTAATACAACACTTGCTAATTAATTAATTCTACCAAAATTGACATGTTCTTACAAAGTTGCTTAACAAACGGCTGAAATTCGGCGTTGTTGCTCAGAGGTAGGACGCTGCATTTCAACGGCGCCACATTGGCTGGTAGAGACAGGAACGTCCTCTGTTCGTCATTTTCTCGCACTCGGAAGTTGTGCTCGAATATAGCATACATAACTCGGCCAACACCTAAAAATTATTTATAAGCTTAATGTGTACTCCAACTAGACTCGTGTTTACCAAAAGAAGGTTCTATGACGCTCGGAATTATCTCCTCGACATGCAGAGTATTTTTTTTACGGATAACGGAGACCATCTCTTTCGTCAACTTATACGTCTGATCCCCAACAATGAGTTCGTAGTTTCTGATTAAAAATAAGACAATATTAAAAATTATGTTACCTACTTATTATTCATAGATTAAAAGAAGAATCTACTTAATTAAACAATAGATAATAAAAAATTGCCAAATAAAACATTTTGTTTATAGTAGATAAAATTCCATCTCTATTGCTCTTTGCCAGCTCTTCATCTATGATATCTAATCAATGCTTGCTACTAAAACAATCATGACTATTTCTTTTTTATCACAATTATTATATGCGAATTATCTTATATTGAGTATCCTTTTTACTTTCTTTAAGTGAGGTACACTATTTGTAGAAAAAATTCGCAAATAAAGATTATGGAGATAAAGAAACGAATAAAAAAATTGAGCAAAACTGTTCAATTAGTCTATTTCTAAAACCAATTAAAAAACAGAAAAATGGGAATAACACAAAATGTCGAAGATATCTCAATTATTATTGTATAATTGTTACTAACATTTAACCAATTTCAATAGATTTGGGGGTCACAGCAGGAGCGTTCTCGTCGCGACCCCTGTCAGCTTGGTTTTCCAAGTTGCAAATCCTGCTACTAGTCTGCCAAATACCAAAATAAAACCGATTTGAAAGAAAAGTCGGCAAAGTCCTTAACAGTCATATCCTTAAACAATAGATTTAATAGCACAGATGTGCAAGAACAAAAATGCGATGTCCTCTCCATCCAAGAGACACGCAGAGGAATAAACCAAAATAGACCCAAAATCGCAAGTATGACACTAGTCAAAGAACACCCACATTAACAATATGGCAGTGCAGTTTTTGTAAACCCACAAAGAGTAGTCGATGGAGTGAAAGCAGTTGACTGATAACATAGAACTTATTGGCGTAGACCTAGGGAAAATCATCATATCTGCTTTCTACAAGCCCCCTAACCAACTTAAACCATACAAAAACAGCCATCAACTAATAAAATCCCAAAAACGTTTAAACACGATATTGTCTCTGAAAATAACAGCACTGATGCATATGATATATCAATGACAATCACTGAGAATATGAAGCAGAAGAAACCATGGGGTACCTTCTATTAGAAAACCCTGTGGATGTAAAAGCCCAGTTACGTCAACAACCAACCCAATGATGTCAATAACGGCCTCCCACCACCATCTCTACCTGATATGCACAAGTAAAAGTAACTTATTTTTTTAAGATTCTCTTCTAAAGATATCCACTGCAGTTGTGATGAAAAGTCAATAGTTTACATACTCTAACCACAGCCTCTGTCAAAATTAGTTTATGGATTTTATTGCTATACAACTAGTCATTATCTAAAGGATGATGCTTACCACATGTATTCAGAATGATGTGCAACAACCAAACAGCGAGGACAAACATATAGAAGCTTCAACTTTCTAGTTTACATGCTATATTCCCTGGAATAGTTTAAAGCATTACCATTATTATATTTTATTCATCAAAATTTCTATGAAAAATTTAATGCGTTGCGAGAAATGCTTGTTCCATGTCTGTTATCTTTTCTAACTTCTTATTCTTTTTCTTCAGCCTTTTATGTAATCCACTTCTGGATATAGGCCTCCCTTTTAATTTTCCATTTGTCTTTTTGCTTTGCTAAGCTCTGCCATTTTTTTCCAGCCACTTCCACTGTTTTGTAGTCCTGGGTCTCCAGTTAATTATAATGTTCGTCCAGTGGTCATGTGACTGTCTCGCAAAGTGCCCCACCAAATTCCATTTGTTGTAAATAATTGTCTTTATTACATCTTCGACCCTAGTTCTCCTTCTTATTTCTTCATTCCTAATTTTATCTCTGAGGCTTATCTCCAGTATTGCGTGCTCCATTATCCTTGATATGATTGTGATACTTCTAACTGGCAAATAGATAATATCATTTAACTCAGATACTAGTGAGTTATATATATGTCAAAGGCTATACACTCCTGTAGGAGTTGAAGCCACCCCCGATGGGACTCCCTTGACTGTGTACGTGTTTGTGGTGCATCACTCTACTCTGCTACACTGCGTTACTCTCCACTTTATGCTTTCTTTCCTTCTTTATAGGTTGTTATCTCTTGCTGTTTCTTTTACAATTTTTCTCCATTCCATATGTGGAAACAAAATCATCAACACCTATATTATAGGCACTTGAAATCACCTCTAGGACTAGCTTCAACAAAAATTTTTTCAAGAAGTCATATTTGAATTTGCAAAGAATCTTCTTAATATATTTCCATTATTGGTATTCCCAAAGCTAGGATTTGGACTATGAACTAAAAGTCCTATTTCTTCCTTAATGTCTCTACATATTTTTCCTTTTATTTTATTTTTCCTGAGCTCACACTTGCTGCTTTGTAAATGGCATTTTATGCAACAAGAATAATAGCTAAAAAAGCAGATTCTCATATAAAAGGTTGAGGCTCTCGTATGTCCACCATCACTGCCTGTCATCATGCACCATCTGTGATATGGGGAGATGTGGCAAGCAACGCACCTTAGAACTCCAAATTCTTACAGCAATAATCCAAAAGGCCATGCTAAAGCACATCTTAAGACATATCTTCTACCGACTGGCCATTTAGTTACTTGCACAACTTTTCTTTAACTATGCGAAAGGTTGTTGCTCCAAACTTCAGCACACAAATCACAAAAAGTTACATCATGAACTATAAATACACATGATTCAAATAATGACTAGTCTCCAACTGATTCCAATGTCATTATTCTTGATAATTACTTATTTGCACTTTGATTTTAACCGTTTTTTTTTCATGTTCATAAATTTTTCTTAATATTTTTTTTTAATTCGAATTTTTAAATATTCAATGGCGAGATTAGAATTTATGCATGAGTAAATTCCTAATTTATCTGTTTGGTAATGTAAAGTAATAATTTGGTCACAGTCAAACATATACTAACCCAGCATCATTAAGTTTCCTTTCCAATTCTTCTACTTCAGCAATAGAAAGAGCTACTAAGGCATCGCTAATACTTTTGGCATCTTTTTTAAATGTTTTCCCCAATAGTCCCTTATTTGGAATGGCCTCTACTACATCAACAATTTTAGGCTCTAGAAGTTTTTTCTCTGCTGCCAATCGAACGCCTGTAGCTTTCATATGTTGAGTTAAATCATACGCAGACCTGTCGGCGCATCCAACACACTCAATCCAACCCTACAAGCGATCATATAATTATCCTTAAAAATACGGCAAAATAATTGACCTACATAACTAGTGAGGCACTCGGCATCCCAGCAATCCTGAGCATAATGAGCCATCTCGTTGGCCATATGTTGGCGAAACCGCAGCCTTTTTGAATCGACGCCAGACTGGATGAGAAACTGATGAATTCTGGCCATGAAATAACCTAAGGTCTCATTCGCTACCAATCCCTACAAATTATCACAATAACTAAACACAGCTGCAAATTCATTTGCTTACAAACCTCATTGACGGCTTCACCAATGCTCTTTCTTTCCGCTGACTTTCCGTCCATCTGATTACAAGCTGAATACAATAACAATTCAGTGTCTTTAACGTTTGCAAATTTGGGATGATCCTTGTCATTAGGATCACAAAAATGTTCAATTTCAGCCATTGTAAATTCTCGCACCCGAATCAAACCAGACCTAGGAGATATTTCGTTCCTGAAAGCATTACCTAAACATCAAAAATAAAACCTGTTCTCCAGAAGTAAAAAGTTATGTTACCAATTTGAGCTGCAGCAAAAGGTAAACGCCCTTGATTAAATTCCAAGAGACGCTTAAAATTAACAAAGATTCCTTGGGCAGTTTCTGGTCTCAAAAATCTAAAATATTCATTTTAGTTGTTTAGACAACACATTAAATACCGTTAAAGTACCCCTTAATTAATCCCGAGGGTCCGATCTGCGTTCCAAACATAAGATTAAATTCAATAGGCTCAGTAAGCCCGTTCCCAGTTAGAGGACTCTTCATGTCAACTTTTTCATAACATCATGCATTTCGTGTTTGCTCATGCCATCCAACTGTAAGCAAAAAATACATAATCACATACTGGTTGACAAGTATTATAAAAATAAAATATCTATTACAATTACCTTGACTATGATATCTTTACATTCAGTTTTAACATCCTGAGGTGTTTTCTTATCAGCAGCAATTTTTTCTAAATGTGCTTTAATCAAGTGATCCAATCGAAAGCACTCTCCAGTTACTATGTCCTTTGTCATCAGGTCAGCGAAACGATCTACATGTCCAGAAGCCCTACAACAATTCTCTTGTTTCTCTATTAAACCTCTGCGTCAACTTACTTCAAGACCGACTCCGGTGTCAAAATTGAACAATCCACCTCGAGCATTTGCTCCTCTAAAATGAAGAATTGTCGCCAGCTTTGCAGTAGATTGGCCTTAAAAGCACATCCCATTGGTCCAAAATCAAACTGTCCAGTAATACCGCCATAAATAGCAAAGGACTGATCGTAAAAAAACCTTCTCTTGAGTAAGTCCTCCATTTTTGCTCTATCAAAGCTGAGCAAGTTAGGGCTAAACTGAATTCCTTGTCTTCTAACAATTTCTTACGCACTTTTAGTTCGGCCACCGCTTGCTTAACATCTAGTTCAGGCGCTCCGTCTGCTTTTAACTGGCGTACAAGATCACCCTACAATAAAACTCTCGTTACAATCTGCTCATGAAACGCTTCGTTGCATACCTGTTCTTTAACATGAGCTCGCAAAGGAGCCAAGATCTTTCCACCTTAGGATCTGCCATGGCTTCCAAATTCTTAAGCTGGATGTTGCGGTGCTTTTTTTTAGTCCCCCACTTCTGGTCGCAAAATGGGGTGATGTAAAAATTACGATGAGGGTTGCGACAAATATATTCTGGACGATTTAGCACTCGCACTCTCAGCAAAAAGTTTAATTTGTTCAAATTACAAATTACTGCACAAACTTTCATTTACATGTGCCACGAAACACGTAGCGTTGTAACTTGGTTGGAGGCCGACGAAGGGAAAGGATTAGGTTAAAACCACCACTAGACTCATTTTTCAGGAAATTTAAGTTAGGCAACCAATAGTGCAATGAAGGTATTGATTTGTAAACGGAAAATTAATAAAATTTGTAATATTTACCATGTTATCGATAGAGGAAGAAAGTTTATTATACACACGCGCGTATATTACAAACCGTATAACATTTTTCACCATTTTAGCTTCTCTTATATTCATCTTTTCATATGGGAGTCTTTCACGAAGACAATATAGAACAAAGTATCATATGTATTAGAAGAAAAAAACAAAATCTAAAACTGCCAAAACCAATTACCTACTACCCAATAATTCTTACCCACCATCATTGTACATCACCTTTCCAACTATCCTTTAGGTGAGCCAATTATCCAAGCTCTTGACAAATGTTTCTATTATCGCCCTATAAAACTATACTTTGAGTCTTTAAAAACCAAAAACGAAAGAGAAAATAAAATAAAACAAAGAATGGGAAGCAGAAGAAGGTAGAAACAAAGTTACTGAACTGGGACGATTTTCAAAGAATCATAAAACGAGGAAAAAACAACGACAATCCGGGAGCAGATAATACACCAATGGAATTAAGAAAATATGGGGATGAACAAATGGAAAGGGGAATTTTCGAACTAATAAAACAAATATGAAGAAGAAAAGCGATGCCAAAAGAGCGGAACAATATGCCCTATATTAAAAATGGGGAATAAGCAATTGGCGGAAGACCATTGACCAATATCATTCTTAAGCACAACGTACAAGATCTTAACATCATTAATTACTGAAAGAGTTAAAGACAAGTCAAAAGGGAAGATAGGGGAATACCAAACAGGCTTTAGAACTCGAAAATTAACAGTGGACCAACTATTTGTTACCAGGCAAACTCAAGGAAAATGCAGAGAAAATATTGTAAGAATCTATGGGTTATTTATGAATTTTTAACAGGCTTTACTACAATTCAGTCAACAAACAATAGTATTAATAGCGATGACGCTAGAGAGCACAATTAACAAGGTGAATATTAAAGGCTGCATGTCCAAAAGTTGGAGTTTGAAGATATATAGAGTTAAAACAGGGGGCTCTTATCATCATATTTGTTTAACATTGTCTTAGAATACCTTATGAGGAAATCTAATATCAACGCAAATAAAAACATAGTAAATGGTTCATATCAAATTCTGGCATACGCAGATAGCCAAAACAAAGGAGCTGCTAAAAGGGATTGTGAAAAACTTTGAAAAGGAGCACAGAAGGCAGGATTGAAAATAAACACTATGATCTTGGGAAATAAAACCTAGCCCTACCATATAAAATTTGCTATGTTCGTAACTTGTTAAAATTTGTTAATTTGAAGTTCAAGTTAAAGTGAACTCAAATCAAAGTGAAAGTGAAATTGTGTATTAGTACAAAATTGTCAACCTTGGGCTAATTTATCTTCTTGTCTTGAAACGCCTGTGCAGGCGCTCTATAGTTCTTCGCGACTTACAGGACGGATGATGATGATGATCATGGAAAATACGAAACAAGATGAAAATCAAGAACTGGGTATTAAAACGGGACCAACAAATGGAAAGCTAACTTTTAAGATGACAAATAGTGTAACGTATCTAGATATTGAAGTAAACAGTAAACAAGAAGAGGAAATACAAAAAACAGTCATAAGTGCCTCAAAGTGCGCGAGTTCCTCAAATCGTTTTTTGACTAATAAGAGTGTTCCAAGAGCCTTACAAACCCGCCTTCATAAGACCCTTATTAGACCTACCTTAAATACGCGAGTGAAACGTGGGTGATAACAAGAGCAGAAGGAATACAACATACAAGGAACTGGAAGACCTATATAAAGAAGCAAATATAAGTCCAGTGCTAAAACAAAATAGATTAAGATGGTTTAGACATATAATAAGAAGAGAAGTCAATAACCCAAAAAAAAAATACCGGAAGGAAAAAGGAAAAATTGGAATACCAAAAACACGATGGAAACAAATAGAAGAAGACTTAAATGAGACTGGTTTAAGCATTTCGAATGAAGAGATCAAGACAGGAAGAAATTGAAGAAGAAAATTGAAGCCATAGGCCAAACTGACCTTTAGAGCCGTTATATATATATATTTAACAACCCAACAACTTATCTCAACAAAAAACTAAAACCTTTGTTGTCAACTTAAATCGATCCCCGGATGCTAAATAATTCTTTATATTTCAAGAAGAACCTTTAAGTTTTTTCTTAAAGTTTTTCAAAGTTTGCAAAGAAATAATTTTTTTACGACATATTAGCAGCGACTTTAGTTCCTGTACACTAAACTAAATACCTAGTCAACAAAGTTTAAAACTCCAGTAGTTCTTTAGCTTCATAGAAGCATAGAGAGCCTTTCAACGATTCTTCGGTATTTGACGTTTGAAGTTTCCGTTTTTGTGGTTATGGAGTTACCAACTCTATACCCATTTACTGCATGTCTTATTTGGTTCTTATTTGTTTAAATTGTCCTTTATGTTTAATTGTTGATAACACTGTGAGTAGTTATCTTCCAAAACTATTTTACACAATTTTTTCTATTTCTTCTTACCTTTGGCTGTTTTGATTTTATTTCATTTTAGTCCTTTAGTAAATTTGCTTTGCATCTTCTTTTTCCGTGTGTCTTTTGACCTTCCTTCCATCTTTTTACTTTGACATTGTATTCTGTTTTGTTATGTCAGTGTCTGGTTTTCTCAATGTGTGATCTATCCATTTTTCTTGTTTTTATTGTATCGGTTCTTTCCCATAGTTCTTCATTTGTGATCGCTTTTGGCCAATATTTCCTGTATTTTTCTTAGGCACTTGTTCCTGAATGCCTGTAATCTTTTTATGTGTGTTGAACTTATTATCACATTTCTCGTCTCGTATAAAAAAATCATCATCATCATCATCATCTGCCCAATTCAGTCCTTTGTTGGACGTAGGCCTCTCCAAGCATCTTCCATTGGTCCCTGTTTTTCGCCTTCTGCATCCAATTGTAATCTGCTACTCTTTTGATGTCGTCAGTCCACCTGAGGGGGGCCTGCCTCTATGCCTTTTGCCTATTCTTGGTCTCCATTGCAGCATGCTCTTCGTCCATCTTTTATCTTCTAGTCTGGCAATATGTCCGGCCCACTGCCATTTCCCTTTAAATATATGTTCTATTACATCTTTTACTTTTGTTTTATTTCGAATCCATATATTTGTCATCCTATCTCTTAGACTGATTCCCAGCATTGCCCGCTCCATTCCTCTCTGCGCTACCCTCAGTTTTTGCATATTTGTTATCGTTAACGTCCATGTCTCTGCTGCGTAGGTTAAAACAGGGAGTATATTCTGGTTGTATAACTTAGTCTTTAGTGTTTGGTCTATGTTACTTTTAAATATTTCTTTCCATCTACCGAATGCGGCCCAACCAAGTTTTATTCGCCTTTCTATTTCTTTTGTTTGATTATCCGATTGTAGTGAGATGTATTGTCCAAGGTATATATAACTTCCTACTTGTTCTAAAGTTTCCGTCAATCTGTATATAAACTATCTCATCTACTAGAGCGTTTATCATTATTTTAGTTTTCTCTCTGTTCATTTTTAATCCTATGTCTTTGGCCTTTTCGTTTAGGTCTGTTATCATTTCTTCTAATTCTTCTACATTGTCCGATATGAGCACGACGTCATCAGCAAATCGTAGATGGTTCAATCTTTTCCCATCTACTCTTATTCCTTTATTTTCCCAAGCGCATTTTTGAAACACATCTTCTAAACATAGGGTAAATAATTTTGGAGAGATAGTGTCTCCCTGTCTTACTCCTCGTTCTACATTTATCGGATTGGTAGTACTTTGCAATTTGATTGTACAGGTAGCGTTTGTATATATATATTTTATTAATTCCGTGTATCTGTAATCTACGCGGCTGTTCTGTAGAGATTGTATTATGGCCCAGTGTTCAAGCGAATCGAATGCCTTTTCAAAATCTATGAAGGCAAGACATAATGGTAAGTTATATTATTTTGATTTTTCTATTAAATTTCGCATAACTTGTAGATGGTCTTGGGTACTATAGCCGCTACGAAATCCTGCTTGTTCTGGTGGTTGGTAGTTGTCTAATTTGTTAACCAGTCTATTCGTAATGATCTTTGTCAGCAATTTATACATTTGTGGTAATAGACTGATTGGTCTATAATTTTCCAATCTATGTTTGTCGCCTTTTTGAATAGTAATATTACAACTGCGTTATCCCATTCTTTAGGTATTTTCCTTCTTGCAGGCATTGGTTTAATAGTACTTTTAGTTCTTGTAATATCGGCTGTCCCCTTCTTTAGCATATCTGGGAGTATCTCATCTTCGCCTGGTGCCTTATTTCTTTTTGTCTGTCTTAAAGCTTTTTCTATTTCGTATATTTCAATATCAGGAATGTCTTCTGAATTTACATCTAGTATTTTCCTTTCTATATCTTTTATATTTGTATCAGTTTTTGTGCTATATAGACATTTGTAGAACTGTTCCGTTTTTTGGGTTATTTTATTTTGGTCTATAATTAAGGCTCCATTTGCGTCTCTTAGCGATGTCATGATTGTATCCCCCAGTCTTCTTTCTTTCTGCCATTGTTTTGTTTTTCCTCCATTAATCAGTGCTTCTTCAATTTTTAGTTCATGCCATGCTTTTAAATCTTTTTTCATCTCTCTTCTTATTTCTTTGCTTATTTCTTTTAGAGGCTCTATATTTTCTTCCCGGTTGATTGCCAATTTTCTTCTTTCTTCCATTAGCTTCTTTGTATTATCGCTTATTTTGCTGTCTCTTGGTTTTGATGTTTTTATTCTAGACGAGGCTTCTTTAAGTGCCGTTGTTATTTTCTTATTTCTTTCTTCTAAGTTATCTTCCGCTACTATATTTACTTCTTTTAATTTTTGTTTAATTCTTTTCGTATATTTCCTTGTTTGCTACTATATGTTTTCCCTCTGTCCAGTTTTTAGATTTCTGTATAGCTTTATATCTATCGTTTTTGTTATTGATAACAATCTTACTTCTTATTAACCTATGATCACTTCCGGTATTTATTTTTTTCACTACCGATACGTCTTGCACTATGTTTTTGTGTGAGGATAAGATGAAATCTATTTCGTTCTTGGTTTGTCCATCCGGACTAATCCACGTCCATTTATTTTGCAGTTTCTTCTTAAAGAAGGTATTGCATTGCATAAATTTGCTGTTGTCCCATATAGTTTATTAACATATCCCCCCTTTCATTTCGTACTCCTATCCCTTAGTCTCCTATATATTCTTCTCCTTCTTCTTGTTTTGGTCCTAACTTGGCGTTGAAATCCCCTATTATTAGTAAGTGTTTTGTATGGTTTTCAGAAATACAGGTATTTATTTCCTCATAAAGTTGTTCTACCTCTTCGTCCTCATGGCCGCTAGTGGGTGCGTACACTTGTATTATTTTTAAGTTGCACTTCTCTGATATCTTTAGTATTATGTATATTATTCGAGGACTAATCGCCTTAAAGTGTGTTACTATTCCTATTATTTTCTTGTTTATAAGGAACCCTACGCCTCCTTGACTTATGTCCTCGTGTCCTTTATAGAATAGTATGTGTATAAGTTTCAAACATTGTTCTCCTTTCCTTCTTATTTCACTTATTCCAATTATGTCCCATTTTATTTCTTTTAACTGTTCTTCTAACTCTGTTAGTCTAACTTCTCCTAATAGTGATCTTGTATTATATGTGCATACAAATAAGGCTTTTTTCTTTTTCGTCTTGTGGCAGCCTATCCGAACCCAGGGATTCTTAGCACCCTCTATCTTCTCCTTGCTCTGCCCGCTGACTTGGGCAGGAGTTTGGAGACGGCTGGGGACTGAGGGCTTTCTTCTTCTACGTCTTATTGTCATGATGTTGGAGGAATCTAGCCTAATACACCTTGCTGGCCAGGCATCTTTGTGTATGCATTTTATACCTTCTGCCAGGATTATGTTCAGCCGCTCCTTTGGAGTACAGACGCTGTTTTGTAACCGCCTACTATAGGTCAGACGTTACTCCTCGTTTGGTCCGCGGGTGCATTCTGCACCTACTCTACATATCTGTAGAGCCTTCCCCTATCCGCCACCCGGGGACGCGCCATGTTGGAGTCGAGGTCCTCCATCCGGCTTCACACACACAGTATATGTCAACCCCTACTCGATTCAGAGACGACCTGTATGTGATTTACACCGGGCATATATATAAAAAAATAGTCTTCATATTTGATTTAAATAATCTGATTTTTGTCTTCAGAAACTTCTACCACTGCTTAGAAATTCTCAAATCGTTTCCCATACTTAAAGATAACACAATGTTATGATGTCTCCCTGTTTATCCTAAAGCTTTCCAACTCCTGAAATCCACTTACAATCTCTCATTAATTAGCTATTGCCTATTCAATACAAATTTTACCCTCAAATCAATGCTATAAGTTTTCCCTACTTTTACTTATGATGGCAAACCTTTCCATGATCGATTTTGAAACAAAGGATTTGCTTTCTCACTTTCCTTTGTTAAAATGGGTATGTCGTCTGCAAAAGTCACACACTGGTGATAAAATAAATTTGTTCCGTTAATGTGAAAATTTCGTACGGTCTTTTATAATGCAAAGTTGAAAAATTTTGTTGGAAATGGTCTTTGAACTTACTAGACAAATTGTTATTAACTTTGATCTTACTTCATCTATTCTATAATCATTTTTACCAAATTTATTAACTTGTTCTTCCAGAGCTCTGTGTATTTTGCTTCTTGTAACTATATGATAAGTTTTGTTAAAAATTGATAAATAAGCTTTACTGAAGCAGCTGTTCTCTTCTTGAATCCACTCCGATATCCCTTTACAACGTTCTCCATCTTTTTTGTTAGTATCTTTTTAATACAATTTGCTACGTGAAGTAAGATCATACTTTTAGAGTTTTCAAGTCTCTTCTGTTTCTTCCTAAATATCCCAACCGTTTCTTAATATTTACTCTTGTTAGAATTTTGTGCATTTGATGAGTTAGCTCTTCTCCTTCATAATTGAATGTTATTGCTATTATTTCACTCCCTAAGTTTTTGTTAAGTCACATTCAGTTGCCTCTTCCCAATTACTTCCTACTTCAAGCAATGAGTTTCCATTAGGTAACTCATTGAATTTGAGCTAGTCCATGATTGAGCGGATAAGGCGCTTGGTTTTAATGTGGACACACTTAGGTTCGAGGCTCGGTTCTAAATACCTGTCAGGTAACGCGCTCATTCACTAAAAATAAGTAAGTAAATTGAAAGAATATCACATTAATTTGCAAAGAAATATAAAAAGAAAAAACAGCTATAAGTTGCTACTAGAACTGTAATATTTTGTGGAAGAAGTTTAAGGGACCATAGAGATGGCAAAAAAGTTGAAGAATATGTAGAAGGAAGCAAGGATTGGTGGAAAAGATAAATTTATCTTTGAACTCTTCTGTGCTGCTGACATTTACTGTTTTGCGTTAGTTGTACTGATTCCTCAATATTAAATGTAGAGGAACTCTTTTGCAGTTGTATCACGGAAAAATGTTATAGGCAAAGAAGATATAGTAATTAAGACTCTTAGAATAGATTGAAATCTTGCGTATTCAATGCAGTGCACGTTCCTTAAACTTAGCTTTATCCAACTCTTGCAGATTTTCCTTGGCTAAAATTATTTAGGTGTGATTGGAAAATTGTATAAATTTTTTCTTATCACAAAACGCAAAAATGCTTTTTAATTGTGGAAAATTAAATGACGTGCTACTATATGGGTTAAAAGTTTATTTTGACTGGATTTCAAACATCACTGGCAAGTACAAACAAACTTTTGAAGGAAACCTTAAATAACTTTTAGTCTTCGATGTCATTCTACATGAATGGCGAGTAGAACTAAAGGTAGAGTTGGAGTTTTGGTACAAAGCTGCTGGTAGGCTAAAAAAGGGCGAATGGTCAAATGCTCTAAAAGATTATGACTGTATATATAAGCAATATTGCTAAAAATAAGAAAGGTTCAACTGCACTGGCCAAGTTAAAGAACTATTTAAGGAATTCTACTATTCTATTAAGATGAGGTTAAATGGTTTAACTCTTCTTTACTGATACAGAAAAATGACTCTGTCGACTCCATTTAGATAAAATGGCAGAGAAAACGCAGAAAATGGACAGTGATTGTGTTGTAATTTTAATATAGTTAATTATATAGTACTAGTGCACATTTGTGATTTCTTACCAACAAAAGTAGAAACGCTAGACTAAAATTCTGGATACGCCTTTGGGCTCACCCAATTTTTGCCTATGGTCAACATACATGAAAATAATGCCTCAGGAGACTGTTAAGCCATGCATCTTTCTAGATTTCAATTTGGTGTTCTGTTAGCACCCTCGGGAGACCACACTCTTAGAGGGTGTGTCTTCTGGGTGAAGAACGGAGGAAATCCTGTAAACAGGATTGCTACAAATAATCGCAATAAGTAACTATGGATCTTGGCCAGTTGTTCTGAAATAACAGGACTTCTGTGGTTTGCCCAATCAGCTACAGGGAGTAAAACGATTCAAAGTGTCGGATATGGACGGACTAAACCGAACGAACGTGTGAGAAAACGGGCAGGAATTGCGGCATGGAATACCAAAACACTAAGGAAGTAGAAATAGTACAGTATGAAAGATACAAAACACTAAAAGAAAGGAATATAAGTCATAACACTGGATAATGGATGCGTATTAAGATATTCAGGAACCGAGCAAAAAACAGGGGTGGAGATAATAAGAACCCTAGAAACAGAATCTATATTTACCCGCTGGGAAGTTGTAAATACAAGGATTATATTTATAAATCTAGAACCAAATGAAAAAACAGCAATAATCCAAAAACCACAAGGGGAAAGTAGACACATCATAATAATAGAGGACTGAAATGTTGGCACAGGAAACACATTTTATAAACACAAAAATACACCCCAAATTACATATGAATATAATAGACTATATAACAAACAAAGATATGCAATACAAGATATCAAAGTTATAAGGGGAGCAGAATACAATATGGTAACTATAATTATGGACTGGTGATAACAGGTACAAAGATATAAAGACCAACAAGAATAATAAGTATGAAAAGATCAAAAGAGAAAGGAAGACGATAAAATAAACTCCAAGAACCAGAAATAGCAGAAGAGAATCGAGCAAGAAGATAAAATAAGCGAAGAGGAAGTAAGATGTTCGAAAAATTTAGACCCACAACTGTTTGTAATATATATAAACCAAACAATTAAGGATTGCAAGAAAGATACAAGAATCACTAGACTCGGAAATCATCTGTTAAATCCTATATATATACACGACTTAATATATGCAGACGACATCATACTAATATCAGGATACAAGGAGAGGCTATGAAGAAATATAGACATTTGAGTAGAAAACTTGCAGGAAAAGGGGGAAGATGAAAGAAAATAAAAGTAAAATCATGCACATTACAAAGGAAGAACAGAAATAACTATAAATGACAAAATACTAGAACAAACACGAATACTTAGGCACTGTCACCACAAACAATGGAAAAATAAACTAGAAGCTAGAAATAGACCCCTTAGTGAGCAAAATGAAGACAAAACACTTGAAATGGTATGGTCACCTAATCAGAATGGACAACACAAAAATTCCCAAAATGATTTAAAAACAGAAGGAATGAGATCACACGGAAGGCCAAGAAAGGAGGAACATATAAAAGAGTGAGGACCAAGAAAAAGCCTAATACTGAAAGGTATACCTGAACAGAGAAAGGAGACAAAGATTCTATTAGTATATCATGCATAGTATTCTTCAGGAAGTTATATCAGGTGTACTTCATCCTCTTAATCGACAAAGTCGATCCTTTGTTTAAGTCATTTTCGACCCTTTCCAGGCATCGCACAATTCTGTCGTATTTCTTCATCAATCTTGTATCATTCATAACTTTTTTTACTTTCTTCATCTCCTTTTGTATGGAACCTTTGGTAATCCATGTAATGGGTAAACGTAGATATTTTAGTTGCGTAACTATACTGAGTTTCCTTTCTTTTTATGGGAAGTTTGATGCTTCTCAAAATACCTTTTTTATCTACAGAAATTACTGATTCTGTATAAATATGTTATGGTATATGCTGTATATTTCTCTTTTGTTCAATCTTTTAGATTATCTTTTAAGGCACAGAAGATATGTTTGATAAATGCCATTAATTTATCTATATTAAGTGGGATATATTAAGGTATAAGATTATAAGTTAATATTAAACACATCTATGGAGGTTGAAAAACATTTTTAATACGTTTTATACTAAAAATTTTTGTAGGATATTGCACATTCTTAAAAAAGTCTTTTCAATAGTTTTTTAAGTTCGAATAGCTACTACTCAAATTTACGTTCACTATGTACATATTTAACAGCTTTAGTTTTGTCTTATAAATAATTCTTATCTTATTAGGTAGACAAATCCGTATTAAACAGTTTGTGTACACAAATATCATAAGCACAGAAATAACGAAATTCACTTCATCTCGGTAAATACTCATATGTATACATTCGCTTACAAATTAAAATTTATAATTACATTTCCATGATAAATATGAGTAACGGTTATGTTATCACATCGAAAGTTGGTATATAGCTAACGTTGTATCCAGTTTGATACAACGCAATAAAATTATTTGTTATGTGATGCTCTCCGAACAGTGCTTATTGCGTAAAATGTTACGAACCTCGTGAATTTAAAAGATCTGCAGGTGGGTATGAAGGGACAATACTTGCTTAATTCAATATCAATAAGTTCCTTAAAGTATTTATATTAATTATTATTAGCTTTGCTTGTAAAGACGAGATGCATTCGCAAAAGCAAATTACTTCTTCAGAATTGATTCGTTTTCAAGTACTAGAGCATTCGGTGCACCAGCAAGGTGAAGCATAAACACAAAGTGACAAAGAGACGTACTTTATCGATGTTTTTATAATTGTGTGCAAAAGAGGGCGCACGTCAGTTGTCAATTTGCGATAACTGTGCTTTTTACATTCACCGTTGTCCTTGCGATTCGGTAATTTTTATAGTAACCGCGTGTGTAGTGGCAATGGTGAGAGAGGGGATACTTTCACGAATTTCATGTGAATTTTGTTATCAACTCGTTATTATTTATGGATTCCGTACGTATCAGGCTGATTCAAGCAGCTCTGGACGTTTCTTGTTTGACCCCTCTAATCAGTCCTTGATCTTTCAGAACGGATAAGCGCGTCTCGTGTCGTCGCTTTCAAAAACGTGCGCCGTTACCAAGAGTGCCCTTTGCAGTATTGTTCCTGATAACGGCTTTGTCAACACTGGATAATGTTTACAGTAGTCAAAAGAGATATCGAGATGCAAGAGAAACGGGGCAAAGAAGCAATACACTCCGGACATTTCATGGTTTCTCAATTTGAGGCGGAAGAACAGGATGACGAGTACGAATTGGCTGTCCCTATTCCGGAACCTGAAACTAGTGTGTTCCGCGAGGCAGCAGCCTTTAACTTCAACCTGCAGGACACCATTTCCAAAAAGGTCTATTCACAACAGCCCTTAACAATAGATACAAGCTTATCTAAGCTGTTTCAGTGCATGTCTATTGCATATAGGTTTGTTCTGAACTATCTGGAGTATAACTTTCTTAAAGATATTGTTTGTAGGCAGAAACTTACATCACCTAAGTGGAATAGGTTTCGAGGCATCAGGTTGCGATGGAAAGACAAAATACGATTGAATAATGTCATTTGGCGGTGCTGGCACATGCAGTGTAAGTAATTAAATGGCATTAGAGATGTAAATGTAAGCTATACGATTAAATGCTGAATATTAGGTTACCTTAACCCTAGATTACGATACTTTACTGTTATGTTATTACGAAACTTTTGTAAAATTTATTATTCAAAGAAAACCTCATGTAACTTGAAGAAATAATATTTTTATTGATCTTTTCAAAGAATTACAGTTTAAAAAATAATTGATCCAATTAAGGAGCATAATCAAAACAAATGTTAGCATTATGTACACGGAATATAGCTTTTTTTTTTTA
Organism: Sinelater perroti; assembly: GCA_036346155.1. Lineage (NCBI taxonomy): Eukaryota > Metazoa > Arthropoda > Insecta > Coleoptera > Elateridae > Sinelater > Sinelater perroti. The sequence goes on along the minus strand of JARFIY010000370.1, from coordinate 17,012,256 downwards.
CAAAAAACAAGTTTTCTTGTCTTTTTTTCTTAATTGAGAGGAAGGCAGAGCACAAACTTTTTGCGTCAGTCTCTGCATTCTGGTATAATTTCTCTGATAGATCCTCTGACAACGGGTTATAAAGTTGAGGTGTTGAATCTTTTACACTTATATGCTTTTATGAGGTAATCTGTCGTTTCCTGGATAAACTTTTTTTTCTTATTCTTATGCTAAGTAACGCATGCATTTATAATTATCAAGTTTAGCATATTGATAAAATAGAGAAAGTGGACATAATAGGGCCCTTTTGCAGAATTATGAAATCCTATTATTTCAGGTTTTTCCACTTGTTGGATTGATAGATGGTTTATCAAGAGTTATTGGCAGTAGATAAGCTACTTTATTATTCTTTGTTTTATAGGAAACTTACGTTTTGTCTTAAAACCAACATCAGTGTATCAACTTTGTGAGTCTTTAAATTATGAATCTCTTTGGGAATCTGATTACGGTTGTTCTGCCGCATAGTTCTAACCATTGTAAAATTATAAGATTTATTAAGTTTTATAGCCGAAGATACCAACAAAAACGAATTATGTATAGTGATATTTTTATTGAAGCCGTGAACTGGTTCAGATAATTTTTTATTTACCTAAGGCTTTAATTTTAAAAAAATATTTATTAGGCTTGTTTTATAATAACATAACTAAAAGGACATTGACCGCGGAAGCCCACGAATTATACATCTATTGTGATGCAAATATCTGGAAAATATGTTTTATAATTTTCACAGAGTTCTAAAGGCTGCGAACTTGTGGATTTTTCTTATTTGATATCAAATTTAACAAGGGGAGGCCCAGACGTTCAGATCACGGATTTTTTCCAAACTTAGTACATTTTTAGTAGTCCATTAGGACAACATAATAAGACTTTAATAAGGTGCCACAAATGAAGCGTTTTCGAGATACTCGCAAGAGAAGTTTTACACGTTCAATATATAGCAGTGCGTTGCAACTACAAACTCGGGGTGGCGGCAGCCGAGTGGTTGGCGTTCGAGTTTCGCAATTCCTGGATCGCTGGTTCGAGTCTTACTTAGTGTTATTTTTTTTTCTGTTTATATATTTATTTTTTCAACGCTGGTCATATTTTTTCATATATATATAGTATATATATATTATAATTCAAAGATAATAAACTATAAACTTTTATTGAATTTCCAATGTTATTTGACTGTTTACTAATTTTTATTATTACATCTCATCTTAGATAAAAAGAGAAAAAATGTTGATTCGATTTGTATCATCTTTAGCTTATCCTGCGGACAATATTCATTAATACCTGTTCTAGGATTAGTTGACCATTTGGAACCATCTTTTCCTAGAAGACTAGGATCTAGACCCGATGATCTTTGACTGTCAACTCTGTGATCTTGAGGTGTAATCAGTTCATCATCTGATAAGACAGACTATAACTCTACTGTGTTTACGAGAGAGTGTATTACTGTTATTACTATTGGACTCATTTGGATTCACTGTCAGTCGGTTGTTGAATTTCTTTCGTCATCAATTTTACTGCCTATATCTTCACCACAATTTGAATTTTCTAATTCTTCTAAATGCTTCAATATTTTTCTTGATTGAAGGTTATAGATAAATAACTCAGTACTCTCTTGTTCAAAATTATTAAAACACACAAAACTATTCCACTTGCTGTTACTACAAAGTATGATTTCTCTGTGGTGGTATTTTCTAAACTAAATAACGTCTGGTTGCAATAAAGCATCAGTGTCAACTATTAAGAAAGTAGATGGCACAGCAGATCACTCACTTGCGTTTGTCAATTTCAAAGATATTTGAATTATGAGATTGTAAATTTTACGACTGTTGTAATCTAGGGTTAAATTTAATACGTGTATAGTGATTAATGATCGCTTTTCAGTTATCAAAAAAATAAACACCGATATATGTCAGTTTGCCTCACCGCTGGACGTTGACACTCACAATAAGCCAGAGGTACGAATTTTTAGCCTGTTCTCAGCTGTTACACTGTGACAATTGCAGGCCATCGTACTAGAAGGCAAGTACTGGAAACGGAAGCTAGCAGCAGTAACAGCAGAGTACAAAAAATGGCGCATGTTTTATCGACATCACGTACTGGGACACGCCAAAGACACAACAGAAACGGTAAGCAATTCTTGGTTTTTGTGGCACCGTCTAATAATTCCGCCTGTTGCAGCTAAGCGATCTGGACACGTGTACGTGGCATTCACAAAGTTCAGACAGCATGCACATGATGGTGGATGAGGACTACTTGGGGCTGATGAGCGACACATTGTTCTCTACTATTACTAGTCAGCCGTTTGTTTTTCCTGATAGCAGAGAGATTGGTGCGTAAATTTTTTTACACACTTTTGTAGAGGTAGAATAAAACAGTTCAGCATTAAAAGTATTCATCGCACATTCTTTCTTTTTACATAAATGGAATCTAGTTTTATCAACCAAACCTGTCAGTTACACATTCAAAAGTTGTAACACCCGAAATGCTCTTCTTTAATTTTAATAGTTCAAACATATTTCTGTTGATATATCCTCCCCACTCTTCAATAGTCTCTGAGGCATCTCTTATTCTCTAAGAAAGCATGTTCTCCAGTATCACCCACATTGAATAATCTGTGAGATTGAGATCTGGCAAATTTGCTAGCTGGTCTTTGCTTATCACTTACAGAAAAGCCTCTTTACAAAAGGTTTGGGTTGTCTTAACATTGCAGGATATTCTGTTGAAATATTCGTTTTTCCCAGTGTCCTATACTCCATAATTATACAACAGATTTTAAAACATTTTCTTAATAAATTTTGGTATTGGCTACACTTTTATTTAAGAAAATTAGTGGTGTTTTTCTTGTGCAGATACCAGTTCAAACTATCATGCCAATGGGAAAGTAGGTTCTGGTATCTGTTCTATACAGTGACAATTTACATTCTTCAATTTAAAATAGACTATAGATATGTTTCCAATAATACGAGTTTTACCATACACACAGGGCCTGCTGTTGTTATAGCAATTGTTTGTTTTTTTTTTTGGGGGGGGGGTTAGAAGAGACTCGAACTTCAATTTTCAACATCTGATTCTCATGAAGTTATTTTAAAAATTGTGTCAAATTTTTACTGCTTAGTGTGGTATGAAGCAGAAACATATTATTTTTATTAGACATTGTCCCTTAAGGAATTAAATTTTTCTTTATGATGAAATAGATGCGAAGGCTTTTTCTTTGTGATGTATTGGCAAAACAAATTAACTTAAACATAAATGTATCAACTTTGTGAGTCTTTAAATTATGAATCTCTTTGGGAATCTGATTACGTTTGTTCTCCCGCATAGTTCTAACCATTGTAAAATTATAAGATTTATTAAGTTTTGTAGCCGAAGATACCAACAAACGAATTATGTATAGTGATATTTTTATTGAAGCCGTGAACCGGATATAGTTCTCTTTTTCTTCCATCTTCTGTTGTCCTTCTCCATCATTTTTCTGATATGGTTTTTATGTTGTCTTGCTGATATTTAAGTGGTTTACTTACATTTCTAGACTCTAGTCTAGGCTGACAATTTAAGATTCTATTTCTTCTGTTCTTACTAAATGCGCTGTCCAGATTCACTTCTACCATACAACTTTCGCCACTATGTCTTTGACCTTTATTCTTTCCCTTAACCATTCGTTTCCTTTTGTGTCTTGCAGTGTTACTCCTAATATTCTTCTTTCCATTGATTTTTGTATTGTTTGTTAAACGTTGCTAGTGTTATTTTATATTTTTGGTAGCCTGCTATAGTCTAGGGATTACTTTTTGCACTCTTTCTCCAATCCCTAATCTGACTGCTACTGTACTTAGGCGAACTCAGAGTACTGGGATCTAAGAGTCGTTCTTTCATATTTTTTTCCTATTAGGAAGGGGATATTTGGCCATAACTCGCCACACTGACCAGATGAGTTGGTGAGCGCCTGTTGGTCCACCTAAGGCATTTTATTTTTCTCCTACCCACCGGCATGCTGTGTCGGGCGTTCCCCTATCACCCATCTAGGGACGCACCCTCTGGGGGTTACAGGCTCCCGTGCTATATGCTATACATACATAAATACGATGTGTTTAATGTTTTCTCTAAAAAACAAACTTTTATTGTTTATTTTTATTTCTAAACAATTTTCGTTCATCTGTAAAAAGGTCAAATTGTCTTTTATTATATAAATTACCAAAATGATTAATTTAATACGTCTTTAGAACGGTGTATGTGGAAACCATAGAGGATAACTATACAATGAAATTTATAATTACCAAAAATTTAAAGTAATCAAAACGTACCCAGTATTTTAGTGAATACTGCACTAAACTGATTATAAGGGAAAAATTAAATTATTAGGTATTTTTGTTTAATATTTTCAGGATTTATTAAAGAATTATTAATATATTTAAAGTGGACATTTTTTAACTTCTGCACAATTCTTGAGATTTTTAGGCCAAATTATCTATGTAGATATGCACTACATTCATCACAAAGCAAACTATGCTCCAAAAAGCTGCCCATAAGTTATAATTTAAAAGATTAAGGTCTGGACTATCAGTCATGGCCAGTTATTTATTTTTAAAAAATTGATACTTCATTGTTCGCCCAAGTCTACCAAGGGGAGTGAACTCTTAGGTTTTTATTTATAGTAGCAACGGAAAAAAGGATCAAGTAAGAGTCGAATGAGCAATCTCCCTATTCATTACACTACTCCCACTCCACTCAGCTTCTTAGACTTGTTGACCAGTGTCTTACTTTAGTAATACTAATATGGCGTGAATAATTTCAATTAGCGATTCCTCAAAAATGCTGGAGAGGTGCATCGTCTCTGAACAGCATTTGATAATTCTACACTAACACTTTGTTCCTGCAAAATTTCAGTTGGCTACTTTGTGCAGAGTCTTATAGAGTCTAAGCTCATCTCTGAAAAGCATGTGGTTCAGAAGTTTTCTTCTAAAACATCCTATTGGTATACAGCAACAGAAGTTTCGGTCCCTTTTTTACAAAAATGAATATCAAGTACTCCATTGTAACAAATACTGGATGACAGCCTCTCTGAACCATTGGCAGTAATTGAGACTCTTCTTTGGACAAACTGCCATACACCCTGTAATTTTGTTTGTTAAAGGATTTCTCACTGTAAATATTTTTTTATGTGTAAATAAAATTTTTCTGTGATCATTGTGCATATACTATTTAAAACATCTGTCATAAAATGTTTCGTAAGTTTCAAGACAATCTTGATTTCTTGAGCATTCCAAACTGAACGAAGTCTTTTAAAACTTTGACGATTCTTAACAATAAAATCAAACAATTTTATTATCAAATACACAAACATAAGACTAATGCTGTTGTATAGTCTCTTTTTTACTTGATCATACAATTTATCCATTGAAAGACATGTTGGACAAGATTCCAGAGTTGTTAGCTTGTTTGAATGCAAAGTGAAAGTATTTTAACCAAATTTATATTTTACCCAAATTTGGTTGAAGATTCATAGAAGCAGTGACAAGATGTGGGTATGTAGTTAATATTGCTATGTTGTTGACAAATGCTGCTGCCATAGTTGTACTGGTTGTTGAGAGACCAAATAGCACATATACTATTGGCTCCAACACACTGCTCTGTGGGAGCCCTGAGAGTATTTGATACAATTGGTGTATTCATTTCCATGTTTTACTATGAAATAGCGATCAATGAGGTACGAATTCCTTATCAAATGTTTAGCTAATCTCTATAAACGCTGCCAAGCAGTATCATTTGGTTTCTAAATTACCATTGATCTTACTTACCACGTGGTGGACCTGTTCGATTGTTCCATGTTTATTTCTGATTTGGGATGAGTTTCTTTTGATCAAATATTGGTTTCAGTTGTTTTAGTATCAGTTTTCCATAGACTTTAGACAACTCCTGAAAAAGGCTAATAGACTTTAGGATATTATATCTTCTGGTTTACCAGGTTTTGCAAGCATATTGTATAGTCTTTTTTTTAATTTACTAGCAGATTTATGAATGAAAATTTAAAAATGTTTCAAGCATCGATCTACACTTTTTTTAAAAATTTTAACAAACTTAGTGAGATTGTGGTCAGATGCTTGTGAGTAATAAATATATATTTATATTATTTATAATTTATATGTATTATAAAACTAATACTACATAGTTCTGTAATAATGTTTGCTTGTTTAGCCAGGGCAGGCCTTGCCGATTTTATTCAACCAAGCTTAGGCCCTCTCCAACCGAATTTGGAAGATTACATGGACACCTTTGAGCCATTACAAGGTAATAAAAATCTCGAGGAGATTTTCTTTTCATTTTGTGCAAGAAATATTTTCTTTCAGAATTTATTTCTGGAAAATTACCTACCGTACCTGAAGAAAATGGAAGCGACTGGAACAGGCAACAGAATATCAACTGGTGTTACACTGACCTTGACCTTATGAATGCAAACGGCAATGTACAGGTACTTTTATGATACGTGGATTTTGTTTTTATACTTGTTTTTTGAACAGATGAATCCATTACCAAATGCACAACAAGTGCTGGATCAGTATAACCCTCCACAAACACTTTCCGTTTCTGCTCCGAAACAAACTTCCATTGTGAATAACCAACCAATTTCCCATTTCACAAATGACATAATGATTCATCCTGTGGAAGTGTTTGTACCTCAGCAGCAGCAACTTCAACAGCAACAGCGGCAGGGATCTCAGTCTTCCATGTATCAGTCACAAGCGATCTCAAAAGTCAATAAGTCCATGAAAAAAACGAGTCAAACATCCTTGTCTTCATCATCTGTAGGAATCTATAATAAATCTCCCGATGCCATGTATCCAAATTATGCTTTAACAGATATTTGTACTGGTGAAACTCAAATGCAGTGTACGTATTAGTGTTCTGTATGTCTGTGAATATTTACAAAATTTAAAAACATTTTAGTGCCAACACAGCAACAGGCTTTTAAATTGCCTCCTTCAGATGTAAATCAAACATCTCAGGGTTATAAGTTTTCAACTCCCACGACTATGGCTCCAAGTCTTAAGTTCACATCACAAAGTACTAGTAATTACAAAGCAACGTCACAATCACACAGTGCCAATCAACCAACTGCCCATAAAATGAATTTAAATATTGATAATGCTGCTATGCAGGTAAGCGAAAAATAGGTACCTCGTTGAAAAAGAGTTCTAAAATATTTTTGCTTTTTGCAGAAAGAAATGAAACCAGAAAGTCGAATTAAGTCTGCACACAAAACAAGTCGCCAACGATCCATATCGATGTCTCGAGAACCAATCAAACGCCCACCGCTTCTTAGTGCCATAAGTGATTCGTCATTAGTTACGCCAGCAAACAGTGTACTGCTCACACAATTATTAACAAATAGTAGGTCTTTTCTTTTTCACATTTTCAATGTGACAAATAATTACAAATGATTACTTTCAGGTACTCAAACGAATCTATTCGCTCAGAGTCAGAGTGTGGGAGCATTGGTACCATCAGCCGATCTTTCTTCAGGGTCCATTCGGGTGAAAGAAGAAAACGCACAAATTACAATGGCACCTCAACCTCCGACAAACACTGCTACCCTCATCATCACTGCACCAGTTACCATGAATCCGTCACAGTCTTCCGTTAATGATCCAGTAAGAAAATTGAAAACACACAGATGCATGCATACACACAAAACAAAGTACAAAATGAGAATTAGAACTCGCTCTTAGTGCAAAAAATAGAATTAAAAAAATTCGACATACCTAATCATTCTTTAAATAACTTGGAACCTTTATGTATTTGGAACTACTGATAAACAATAGAGACCAGGAAGAGAAACAATTAGATCTGAGAACTACCAAAACTAACAGTCGTGCAAGCAACATGAAACAAAGCGTTAAATTAAAAAGTGTGTAGGCAAACAAAAATAAGGATATGTAAAGGTATATTAGGGCTTACACTAACATGTATGTGAAATGAGGGTTATAAGATAAAAACAAACAAGAACTAGAAATCTGGGGTATAATTTTTAAAATCATGAACAGAAGAATCAGCTCAGAGCTCTACGATTTTTTCAAAAAAAGCACCATTAAGTAATTTTATTAAAGCTAGAAAATTATGATGGTTAGAACAGCTGAAAGTAAGTTAAAAACATTATCATGGAAAGTAGCAGAATGAAAAAGAAAAAAGAGGACCAAGAAAGTCATGGAAAGAGGCTATAGAAAAAAATTTGAAATAAAACACGCCTAAGACTGGAGAAAAAAGGCAAAAGTTAAGAACGTAAACATTGCTCAATAACAAGAGATAATGTGAAGGGTGAAGGGAGTACTACCCATTATTACTCACCTGTATTATTTGAGAAAAACACTTAATTTCAGGATAATCAAATATATAGTGTACTTAAATAATATGTTGCAATTTATTATTATTATATATGCATACATAAATGCTTAACTACACATTCATAGAAAAGGCAGGCACACATACATAGGACTATTGAATAACTGAGTTCAAATAAGTATGTATTTGTTTCAGTTGTTGCTGACGTCCTTGGGAACCTCAAATTCTTCAAGTCCTTCTAGTTCACAAGGTGTAGGATCTTGCCCCACCTCACCACAAGGTGCCTTAGGTTCGCCCACTAGAGATCCTCTCCACAAAGATCAGCGTCGGGTGGGACATATTCATGCAGAACAGAAAAGACGGTACAACATCAAGAACGGTTTTGATGTAATACACTCCCTCATACCCCATCTGAATCAAAATCCTAACGCAAAGGTAAGAATTTGAGATTAATCTCTCAACGATAAACAAATAGTACAATATATTGCAGTTGAGCAAAGCTGCCATGCTGCAGAAAGGGGCTGAGTATATTAGGCAACTGCAACAGGAACGCAGCCAGCTAAAGGAGGAGATGGACAACTTGCGGCAACAGATAGATACACTGAACACATCTATCAGGTAAACGTGTAAATAATAGCATAATAACGACATGTTTATAATTTGATTCCATTTTAGTAACTGTCAGTCTCTTTTGCCAGCCACCGGAGCGCCTGTGTCTAGGAGGAGAGACAGTAAGATGCAAGAAATGTTTGATGACTATGTGAAAAAACGTACAATGGAAGACTGGAAGTTCTGGATTGTATCCTTTTTTTATAGAAAGAAAAACAATTTAAGTGAAATGCTTTTTCTTGACGCTTATAACTAGTTTAGTTTATTTATAAGGCCTCTTCTCATATCCTTCAATAACTTTGTCTCTACCTCCAGTTTAGAAGATTTGTACAGATCGACATTACATTGGGTAGAACAACATTGTACACTTGTAGATCTCAGACCAGGTAAGCTCCATTTCTAATATTAAATAAATGAAAGAGACATAATACATTTAAATTCCGTAGTGGTTTTGAATTCACTAAGGTACCTGTGTACAAAGACGGACATATTGTCTGAGCCAGACAAATTACCTGAGGAGGCACGGCAAGCAGTTTTGTCGCCATCTTGTGGTAGCAATCAAAGCCAGCTTTAATAAAGTTTTGCTCAACGTGTTTGTGATATGCAAGTGCAAAATCCGCATATATTCATACATATACGCATGTATGTATACATATAATAGGTCTAGTAAAAAGAAATCCATTATTTTTGCATGAAATTGTAGGTTTTATATAACATACTTAGAATCAACCGATTTAGGTTAAATATGCGCCATTTTGTTCGATAACTTGTTGCCATTTTGAAGGTAATTTCATTATGCCTCTATAATAGAAGCCCTTGTCCATATTGGCAAAAAACTGAGACAGTCGATTTTTACAAGCCTCTCTTGAGGCGAATTTTTCACCAGCAAAATAGTTCGCCATGGACGGGAACACGTGGTAATCACAGGTCCGGACTATAAGATGGATTCATAAGAACCTCCTAACCAAGCTGGCGTTGTCTTGATGAAACACAATTCCTGTCTTAGTGGCCAAAGTTGGCCGCCTCTGGGCGATTGCTTCCTTCAGACGGTCCAATTATTCACAGTACAGGTTCAAATTAAGAGTTTGGCCATAGGAGAACAGCTCATAGTATATAATTCCTTACCAATCCCACCAAACGCAAAACAAAACCTTCCTGGCCGTCAATCCTAGTTTGGCTACCGTTTGCGCCAGCTCACCGCGCTTCGACCACGACCTTTTCGCTTGATATTGTCGTAAGTGATCCACTTTTCATCGCCAATCACCATCCGCTTCAGAAATGGGTCGATTTTGTTGCAATTCAGCAGCGATTAACAGAGATTTGGTCCATGAGGTTTTTTTGCGTTAACTCGTGTGGCACCCATACAGCCAGCTTGTTTTTGTATCCAGCCTTTTCCAAATGGTTCCATACGGTTTTTTGTGCAATGTTTTGGCTCCTGGGCAATAGAAACAGTGCTTATATGATGGTCAGACTCGGCCATTTCCATGATGTTATCCACATTTTCGACAATTGGCCTTTCAGAGCGTGGTGCATCTTTGACATTAAATTACGGGAACGGAATCGACGAAATCAAAACTACGCTTGATTGGCTAATACAGTATCAGAACCATAAACACTATTCACATTTTCAGCCGTCTGGCTTGCGTTTTCACCTTTATCGAAGAAAAACTGTAAAATATAGCATATTTTCTCTTAGCTTGTGTCCATCTTTGACGCGAGCTCAAACAAAACTGAGTCAACCATTTACATAACTGTCAAATAATTTTTTTTATTACGAAATGTCAGCTTTCTAACGTCATCTAGTGTAAACCTATCGGACTTGTAGAGCGCGAGATACAATTTATTAAAGCCATCTATTGGAAAAATAATTGATTTCTTTTTACTAGACCTATTACATAAGTAGTAGTTATATTTAAACTAAAAGCACAAGCACAAATTGAGTTCATCATAGTAATTCTCTTCTACAGTTTAAACTAAGACACTAACATGCTGCAGTAATGTGTGATTCATATGCATATACCTATGGAAAATGGTTTGCTGGTGATTTTTTTAATCTGCTGTGAAAGTGCAATGCAAATGACTGCCTTACAAATTTAACGTCACTTTGTGTTTCTCATCCCTTTTGTGCTGACGAAAAATAATTTTTATATGTACGTGAGGACATCACCAGTCTAGAAATAAATCATTTTAATACTGTTTTTTACACAACAAATGCTAGATAAGTTGCATGTGTAGTGCCTTACAGAGTAATTTCAATGATAATTTCTTATTTAAGTTATGTCCCATACCAGATTAGAGTTATATATTTTAGCACATAAGGGTACTTACATTTTATTTGCTGGTCATTTATCTATTGTATATAGTTTGTTATGTGTTGTATATTTTTCATTTTTAAAAATGATATTTGACTACATGTTATAACTTCTGTACCTACAATAAATTTTGTTTTTGTTTGAGCGTGTCATTCAAGTGAAATATAAAAAATTATGTATTTAGAAGAAAATTTGAAAATGCTGGTCAGCAGAAAGTATCCATCAATTGAATGATTAGTGCATAAAACATAGAAGCCAGTGTTTGCATACTAAAGTACAAGGTGGTTCAAATATGACTAGAACTGATTTGTGGGTAAACAAATCGTACTGCACAGCAGTTGTGCGACTTTGTAAGAGTTTAGTCTTGTTTGGGAGTTGCAAGAGTGATCAACGAACAGAAGGCATTGCGAAGTGTGGAACAATGCATCGTGATCAAATTCCTCATTGGAGAAAACGTTTCGTCTGCTGAAATTCACCATAGACTCCAACAACAGTATGGGAAAGAGTGTCTCTCACGCACCCATGTGTTTTAGTAGTGTAAATACTTCAGAGAAAGCACAGAGATTATGGAGAATGAACTGCATGACTGTCAGCCGCTAACATTCATCACCGAACCAAACATTGATTGTGCAGATGCGCTTATCTGTGATAGTAGGCACAGCACTATCAGGGAATTTGAAGGAATGCCGTTCATCAGTGTTGGTAGTGTAGAAGACATCGTGAAAAACCATCTGTACTATCCCAAGATGAATGCATGGTGAGTACCACTCACTGACGGACGTAACAAAATGCAAGCTGCCAGTCGTCTCTTACAGCAGTTTGAAGATAAAGGTGTTGCATTTTTGAAGTCTATAGTGACCACTGATGAAACGTGGGTACACTATTTCATTCCCGAGTGCCAGCAGTCATTACGCGAGTGGCGGCATACCAGTTCTCCCAAACCCAAGAGAGTGCGGATGAGCCGTTTGGCAGGAAAAGTGGGTAGCCTTCTTTCAAAACAATTCACGGGCAAAACAACAATGGAAACCCTCCGAAAAATGAAGTGGCACCTTCTGCCACATCCGCTGTATGGCCCCGATTTGGTCCCAAGTGATTTCTACCTGTTCGGAAGACTCAAATTAGACTTACAAGGTATGCGGTTTGCGGACAGTGACGCCCACATTTGGACTGTTCAGGAACGGATACACCATGCCCTACCTAAAATCCCTCTAAAATTCTGATCCCCTCCCATGAATTTCTATTTTTATGAAAGAAGCTGTTTCAACAGTTTATTTGGAGTCAAATCCAACAACTCAAAAAGGGAAAAACTTTGTACCATCATATATTTAGGAGAGTTTGAAAATATAGTATTAGTAACTCGAATATTAGTCAATGACTAGAGCAATACAGAAGCCAGTGTTTGCATACTAAAGTGATCCTGTTTATATGATGGCAAATTCCTTATACAGGGAAGGGGTTCCTAACCTTTTGATTTTACCCCACCTAAGCACCTCAAAAATCCATATTAACCCCCCATGATATATAATTTTTATTTAAATAGTGAACTATTCATATGGAAGAACCCTAACAGACCATTAACTGTTAATAACTTATTCTTAAAATTGCCTTCCCTGTAGAGCGTGTGTCCCACGTTGGGAACTATAGATATAGGATCTGGCAAAATGAACTGCTAATTTGAAATATCTTATAAATATTTATTGAATTGGATAATAAAACGAATCTGTATGTCTAAGCTAGAAAGACGGAAGTTTGCAAATTTTGCTACTGTTTTTTAATACATTCTTTTGCTTGACTAGCAAACTTCTGCATAATGCTAATAGCAGCATTGACTCTTAAGTTTGTCTGCAAACACTTTATTTTTTAAATAGCTTTGAAGAAAATAATCTTATACGTACTCGTGTTGTATTTATTTTAAATATACCGAAGGTTTATAAAAAAGGCATTGTTGTCATCGTCATTTTGTTCCGAGGTCTTCCTACATCTAGGGTTTCTCTTTGATTGTATTGAATAGCCAGCTTTGGGAGTCATGTTGTTTACATGTTGTTTCAATCTTGTGTCTTGTATTGGTCTCTGATATGTTTGTTAGTAAATCTGTCTAACCAACTGCATCCTTTGACTTCTCTTGGGTACCTTATTTTTGCAGGTTGAATTTTCATATAATCATTTCTTGCCAATATCTGTGTCACTGCTACATAGTAGAGTTGGCATCGCCAATGCTCTGTAAAATATTATTTGCGTCTCTTTTTCTGTGCCTTAATTCTCGTCTTGTAGTACCACACATTCTTTAAAATGCAGATACTTTTTTTGATGTCTTGGTCATAATTGTAGTATTCCACCCTAGATATTTAAAATATTTATAATAATTTTTAAAGAATTTACTGGATGTTTGCCCCTAAAAGCCATTATTTTTTTAGATGTTGATACTTGGCAGTTGTATTCTTTTGATGTACTGATTAGTCTGTAGATTGCCCGTCGGAGGTTGTCTTCTGATTTTACTATTATACTTTAGTCATCTGCGAACAATATTGTGTTAACATATTTTTGTGTGTTCTTCTTTGCATGTCTTTATCATGTCATTTGTCTTACGCTTTGATTTATGTATGTATATCGAATATTTGTTGTCATTATTTCCTATACTTTCCTATACTTTTTTTTATTTTTTTTAAATACTTTTTATTGTTTTATGAGATGAAAGGGTACCTTATTTTCTTTTAGAATTAACCGTGGTTTCAACTTTGTTGAAATCCTTAATAAAGTCAATAAATGCTCTATAAGTTTACTAGTTTTGTTCTCTATGTTTCTCCATAGTCAACTTCAAGGTAACCGTTCTGCTCTTCTTCCAAGATCACGCCTGCGATTGATTCTGGCTATTATGATTTTTGAATAGAGTTTGTATCCTGAATTCAATAAACTGATTTTCTTGTGATTATGACAGTTTGCTCTATTACCTTTTTTAAAGAGCGATTTTATCTTAGCCATAGTACATTATTGAGGAATTGTAGTTTGTTTCTAGCATATATTTATGAGATGCAGTATTCTTAAATTCAGGAACATACCTCCATATGTGAGAAGCCCTGTATTAATTTTATCAGCTCAAACAGGTTTTCTGTTTTTTGGCATTTGCTTCTATATTACTTTTTGAGCGTTTTATCTTACATATATTATTAGTTGTATATATTATATATATATATATATATATATATATATATATATATATATATATATATATATATATATATATATATATATATATATATATATATATATATATATATATATATATATATATATATATATATATTCCTTTTGTTGAAGTGTTTCATAATTTTGTAAGCCATCTCTTGTGCTCCGTGGGTATCATCTTCTATATTGATAATATTGATGTCCGAGCTGTTGCAATATGCTATTTTTATAGGGTTTTTAGTTTCTGCTCTTTGTTCCTTGTAATATTGTTTCTTTTCTTTCATTCTTGATGTTAGGTATTGCTAGTATGCTCTACGTTTGTTATCTACTAATTGTTATAGTTTGTTATTTCACATCTTTGGTTCTTCTGTTCGGTAGTTCTTCCGTCTTATTTATAAGATTAGCGTATAGCTGTTTTTATCTTTTTCTTTTTTTTGGGGGGGGGATACAAGTAGTTTATTAGACATGTTTTATAGATGTTAGATGCCGTCATTTTGTAATAAGTGTGTTTTATTTGTTTCTTCTGCTCTTATGTTTTTGGATTGTAATATTCCCTTCTCGACATTTAGATCTTCTACTAGTACTATGTAGTTGCATCATGTGGTTGATTATCGGGTTGTTAGGTCATGGTTAGAGTTTGGAAACTCTTAACGTTTCGCCTACAACTGCAAAGAAAATCATCTAAAAATTACTATCTCGCGTGTCTTTGCTTTTATACTCATGCGAGTGTGGTATAGATGGTGTTGGAGGGCCCTTGTTGACGTCACTGTGTTGGTTACTAACGTATCTGACTGGCTGCTGACGTCAGTCGAATTGTTGCAGGTAACACCTCAGCATTTGCTGACGTCACCCTCTCTTTCACCACGTTGGGTCTGTTTTTTGCCCCTTAAGAGCGATAACCAAGATTTAGGTAGATTTAATCCGTCTTTTCTGTTAAAATTGTATCTCATATGTTGTGTAGATGGACTCTGTTGTACATTGTTTCTATATATTGTAAATAATTTCCGAACGCCCCCCATAACACGGGTGAGAGACATTCGGGTTCTATCACGGCTGACACTTCTAGGAATCCAGCTAGCGCGCACGTGTTCGTCGAAATATTCGAGCCTCTCAACGGTTTGCGACTTTTCTGGAATACCGCCGAATAGACTTAAATATCGCCCGACAGGACGGCCGCGGCATTCCGAGTTTGAAGTGACACCAGCCCGCGAATCCAAGTGCGGAAGCTGTGTTTATAATTGTATGTATTGTGTATATAAATAACGTTGTTAATCTGTATAATTTGTACATAAGTACAATCAATAAGTAGTTTTAAGTTCATTGGGACAAATTATTTTGTTTTCCAATTTTTTAATGTCATCGTTTTATTAACTGCCATTGTAGGCCACCAACTTAGGAAATTCATCTTCTACTTACCATAATTCTGGGCCATTGAGTGATATAATTGGGTCTACCGCTTTGATAGTATTTTCAGAGCTCTGTGAGCTCGAAGTCTCTTTCAGCTATATATTTGATGCAATATAATTTGGGCTTGAAGTCACTAAGTGTCTAGTTTTGGTAATTTCTTGATCGCGGCATCCTGCCATTCAAGACGCTCTGAT
Source organism: Sinelater perroti (assembly GCA_036346155.1). Lineage (NCBI taxonomy): Eukaryota > Metazoa > Arthropoda > Insecta > Coleoptera > Elateridae > Sinelater > Sinelater perroti. The sequence continues at coordinate 16,996,187 of JARFIY010000370.1, read as the reverse complement.
TTTGCCCCATTTGGTTTTTTTTTAACAAGTCTCGATCATCTTTGCTACTCATCGTTCAGATTTTATGATAAATGTACTATGAATTGGACGTTTAATTTCTCTAATTGAGTTCACTTTTCCTTGCTCAAGTCAAAATTTTGCGCTTCCCATATCCTGACAACCTAGACCACAGCTTACTTAATCTATGGGCCCATGGACTTATTTATTAACGAAGTATTAGAAAGAAAAATGTTTTTCCAGAATTGGAAAAATATTCATTATAACAATATCTCTTTACAGAGAAAAATCATTAAATGAATCGATTTACATAAATTAAATGAATTTATGTACAGGGTGACCCAATGGGTACGCTAGATGAGATTTTCATTTTACATTGTTATCCCTAACTCCGTGACGGCGAATCCACCGATAGATAATAAAATGTTTCTCATCTAGCGCGGTACTTTTTTCCCGCTTTGAAGGTTAAAATTACGAATTTTAAGATTCCGTGATTTTACCGACCCAATGAAAATGCTAAATCACATACAAGAATGAAAAAAAAACATTTATTTGGCAAATTAAATTTTTAAAGTGCCTTCCAAGGCAATTACATGCCTTAAACGGGCTTTAAAATTTCCTATTACTTTTGATAACATTTCTGGTGTTATTGATTAAATTTGCTTCGTCATTGCTTCTTTGAGGTCCACTACTGACCAAATTTGTTTTTTGTAAACATTGTTCTTTAGGTGTCCTCACAAGAAGTATTCGCAGGGATTTAGATCCGATGAGTAGGGTACATTCAATACCATGTCCGTTTGCAGAATCCAACGCAATGGTCTCGTCATCAAAATACTCCACCAGAAGATCGAAGATTATTTCAGTGCGATGTGCTCACGTACCATCCTGCAAAAACCTTTCCCAAGCCCATTAAGCAAGAAAATACTTCTTCCTTGAGCATTTCTCTGAATTGCTCTTTCGCTAATTAGCTGTATCTTATATCGCTTTATAATCCTTTGGGACGATGATCTGTTAATGCCCAACTCTTGGCAAGCCTTTCAGATCGCCACCATTACTTCCTTCTCTTTTATGAACTCTTCACCTCTTTGGATATTTTCGCTGATTCTAACTGTCCTTTCCTTTGTCTTCATTCCCTCAATATCGTCCAGAACACTTCCAATCCTCAAACACTTTTTGTACGCCCCGTCAGAGATAATCATGAAAACAAGATGAAAATACTTGACAGTTTACCTTACCTTCTAACAGTCATATTGTCCAAAGAATGAAAGAATGGTGGTTACCAAACTGCTCCTTGAACTGACGAACCATTTCAGGCGGGAAATGATTAACAATACGCCAGAGCAATGAAGGTTTTGTGTTCTGTAGTGTATTTTCCCAGTGCACATAACATCTAAAAAAATGAATCACTTTTTTTAAATCAACTAAACTGCACTAATAGTAAACAAGAAATTAACTTTTAAGGGAACATAATTAATTACAAACTTCTTCTGTCTTTGATTTTACAAGACTTTTTAACAGTGGATTTGTAGTCAGGGAATTAGGGACAACGATTTAAAATGAAAATCTCATCTAGTGTCCCCATTGAGCCAATCAAATCACGGAATCTTAAATTGTACGATTTTGATCTTGGAAGTAGAAAAAAAGTGCCGTGCTAAATGAGGAATTTTTTATTGATGGATTCGTGGTCAGGTGTTAGACACGACCATTTAAAATGAAAAATTTACCCCGTTTTTCCAACTGAATGTATGAACACAGAAGACAACTCTTTGAGTTTGCCCAACAACTCTTCTCTCAATCTTCCTGAATTGCAAAACAATTGGTTTCATCTATCATCTCAATTAACCATGAGAAAATAAAAATTAAACGCTCATTAAATATGCGTGCGCGCGATCGCACGCGTGCATTTTTGTACAATTGTATTTGTACCCAAAATATAAAATTTATAAATTGATCCATAAATTTTGAATAACAATACCAATTTAAACGCGTTGGTGCGTAGTCGGCTGTTTTGAGCAAACATTTTGAGATCTGCTGATAAAAAAAAATTCATAACTTTTCAGCAAGGATGTCTTTTGAAATGAAATGTACGAGGGTTTGCCGGACGTGTCTCGCCGAAAGCGAAACGATGAGATCCGTGTTCAGCGTGGAAGAAATAATGGAACAAGTGGTTCCTCTGTGCGACGTCCTTATGTCGTGCACCTCTGTGCAGGTTAATTTGGCAAAAATTTTGAAGAGTCTCTGTAAAGGGCTGTTGCAGGTGATGAAAGGCGATGGCCTTCCCGAGCAAGTGTGCCTGGAATGCGTGAAGGAAATGAACAAAGCGTTTGTGTTTCGGAAGCTGTGTGAAAAATCCGATGCTACGCTGCGAACATGGGCTCGCACTTTTATACCATTACCTGTGAACAGCAACGAACTTGAAGCCTACTTTATGAACAAAGATGGTAAAGGGGAAGCATATAAGACTGACATACTGAATTTGAAAGGGGATGCTCATGAGTGGAGTGAGGATATTAAAAATAGCGTTTATAATAATGCAAAACTTGACACTATAGGTACGTAAGTATCACTCATTTTCTGTGTTATTATTTTGTTTCTGTTTTAGATGATACTTCTTGTCATGATGATAGCTTTGAGGAGAGCGAAAGCGATGGCAGTTATGGGCAGAAAGTATTTGTTTATTTGTATTGTAACAATATTTTAAAAAAATTAATTTTTAGAAAAAGGTGAAGAAAAAAACGAGAGAAAATGAACAAAAGAAAACTACATATAAGTGTAAGGAATGTGAAACATTATGCCTACATTTAAGAGATTATAGACAACACATGACGAAGATGCACAGTCACATTTATAAATGTAATACATGCAATAAGGAGTAAGTTGAATGTTTTGCTAACATTATCGTTATAATGCTAATTTTATATTATTTTAGATTTAAGTCTGAAACTATATTAACCCGTCATTTGTTATCCCACAATCAAATTACTGAAAACGAACTGCAAATGAAATCGAAACAGAGTAGAAACAAAACTGGTATCACCAAAAAGCGCAACCTACCACGCACCTGCAATATTTGCAACAAGACTTTCCGTTTCCATAGCAATCTTGAAAGACACAAACTGATTCATACCGGCGAAAAACCTTATTTGTGCAACGTTTGTGGCAAGGGGTTTGCGCAGTTGTCTTACTTAAAAATCCATTCGTTTATTCATACAGGAGAGAAACCATACAAGTGTAAAATGTGTGAAAAAAGTTTTGCTGCACCTGGCACTCTGATGACTCACATTCGCACTCATACAGGAGAAAGGCCGTACATTTGTAAGATTTGTGGCAAGAATTTCCCACAATCGGGCTATCTGTCTGCTCATATACGCACCCACACGGGAGAAAAACCAGTAGAATGCAAAGTGTGCCATAGAAGATTTAATCAGAGTGGAAGACTTATTATTCATATGCGCATACATAGCGGAGAAAAACCCTACAATTGTGTGGAATGTGGTAGAAGCTTTGCCGTCAAAGCGACTTTGAAGAAGCACATTCGGACGCACACAGGTGAAAGACCCTACGTTTGCATTGTTTGTGGACAAGCTTTTGCTCAAAGTGGTACTTTAGCAACGCACATGAAAATCCACAAACCTAAATAAATTTAGGGTTTTAGAAGAGTATTAACTTTAAGAAGTACAAACGCATAAATTTTCTTTTTGTATTTTGTCATATTTAATAAACTTTTCTTTTCTTTATTTAATAACTTCATTCTTAATATAATATAGCTATAAGGATATTAGTATGAATAAAAGTAAGACAAATTGCTGGTTATTTTAATATATCTATATATATTATAATATTTATAATGTAATATTTTAATAGCTTGTGTTAAAAATTTTTTAAGGTAATTTCCTTGTGCTCAATCTTTTTTAAATCACAGTTTGGAACAACTTTATCTTCTCTAATTAGCTGATCATATTTCTAAGAGAAAAGGCTTTGAGGGGGAGTACAGTTAGGTAAGCAAAGAAAAGAATTTTATTTCATGATGATCGTATTTTTCTAAACTTCCCATAGATCTTTAATACGCTCAGAATTGAGCATAAGTCTCTTAGTCATCTGCATTTTGATTTGATTTTGAGTGGTTCTTGTCTAGGTTAATTCTGCTGCCTTCTTAATATTATCATACCAATGTGTTCTCGGTGTTTCCCTGGATCGCCTTCCAGTCCATGGCTTCTATTTTATAACTTTGCTATTCCATCTGGGTAATGTGTCTTGCCCTGTCTATGTATATTACTTTGATCTTATTTTTTCCTTTATATAATCGTTTCTTTTTTTATCCTGCAATGATAAACTTGGTATTCTCCTTTCCATAGCTCTCTGAGATGTTCTAAGTTGATTTACCATTTGTTTGCCCATATGTCCCAAGTTTGTGCGCCATGTGTCATGACTGGAAAAATACATTGGTTATAAAACTTTGTTTTCAGGTGTAAGAGTATCTTTTTGTTTGTTAGGATGTTCTTTATATTTTTTTATTTGTCTTTCAATTTCGATATTCTTGTTTTCTTTGCTTAGTGTCACTATTTGACCTTGGTATGTAGTCTTGTGCGTTTTCTAATTTCTAGTTATTTATTTCTACCTTTGGGTCTTCTAGGCACATAGTTTTGACTTTATTTTTGTTTATTTTCAGTCCTACTTTTATTGATTCTTCTTCTAATTCTGTTATCATTTTTTTCAAATCGTGACAAATGCGAATCTTAGGTGTGTAAGTCTTCCAATTTAACCTTTTAAACACTTCTTCCATTGCTAGAGTGAACAGTTGCGGTGATATTGTACTACCTTGTGTTATTCCTCTCCGCATCTCAAAGAACTCTGTAGTGTCGTGGGTTTTTACTGCAGATTTAGCATTCTTGTATATGGTTTTCATTATGTTTACATATCTATGATCCACATGCTAGTTCGTGTAGTATGGCCTAGTGTTGGACCAAGTCAAATGCCTTTTCGTAATAAATAAAGGCTTTATTTAAGGGCATTTATATTCTAATATCTTCTCTATTAAAATTTTTAGTCAGAAGGTGATGACAATTACTTAACGCTTCATAAAATACTGTCTGTTTTACCGGGTGGTAGTCTTCAAGCTTTTTATTTTATCTTGTAGTTACTCTTGTAAATAATTTATGTCTGTTGTAATTGGCTGATCAGTCTATAACTCTGCAGAAGGGTTGGATTTTCCTTTTTAAAAATGATTACGATAATTGCCTCGTTCCATTTTTCTGGTGTTTCCTTGTTCTACGCACCTGTTAAAAAGTATTTTCAGCTTAGGGCCGATTATGTCTGTTGTTTCTTTGATCACATCAGTTATTATCTCGTCACTTTCCGGAGCTTTACTATTTTTATTTTACTTAAGACGTGTAGTATTTCTTCCTCAGTTATTTCCGGAATATCTTCCGATCCAACGTTTATTACTTTTATTTGCCGCTTCCTGGAGGTTGTTGCATCTGGAAGCTATATAGGTTTTTGTAGAATTCTTCTGTTGTTTAAGATTTTGTCTCTACCTCTTGTCTCTTGATTGTTGAGTTTTTTAGGGTTCTTACTTCTCTTCTTCTTTCAGTTCTTTTTAAGCATCTCATTTTTTTTCTATTTCTTCTTCATAATATATGTCTATATCTTTCGTATCAATCTTCTCGGTTCTTTTCTGACTTCCCCGTTTTCTGTGTATTCTGTTTTTTCTCTATACCTGGCTTCTTTCTATCATTTGTTTTGTTTCTTGGGATAGTTTGCTCTTTTATATATGGATGTTTATTGCTATTTTGGGTGCTATTTCTTTGATTTTTCAGTCACTTGTCGGAAAATTTATTGATATTGGAGGAATTCTGCGCATCTTTCAGTTTTTCGTCCAGTTCCTTGCAATATTCATCTGTCTTTACTTTAAAAGTATATTTATTTATTTTGTTTGTGTTTCTTTTTCTTGTGTATATTCTTGGTTCTTTTATTTCCACTTTAGCTTTTACTAAGCGGTGGTCGCTTCTGGTGTTAAAGAAATTCGAGACCGATACGTCTTTTATGATCTTTTTGGTGGATGAAAGGATGTAGTCCATTTCATTTCTCGTCTTTCCGTCTGAGCTTATCAAGGTCCACTTCCTTTGAGGTTGTTTTACAAAGTAGATATTTGTTGCATACATTGTTTGGCTTTTCAAAAAATTACAAAGTCTATGCCCTCTGATTTCTCTCTCCTGATCCCAATGCATGGCTTGTCTTCTAATAATTTTTTTCCTATATTTGCATTGAAGTCAGCAATGGTAGGGCTTTTTCGATGTCAACTTCTTTGTCGTCATGTGTCGATGTGGGAGCATATATTTGGATAATTTTCACACTGCATTTTTCTGACCAAGTACTAACTATGCCACTCTCTGATATTCCGTTGTTATAAAACCAAATCTACCTTTGCTTTACACAGCACCAAGATGTCTGACTAATATATGCTTGCAATTGTTAAGTCTTGAAGTAGTAAGTTGCATGGTATTTCTTGTTAAGTTTGGTTGTTTACCAATGGAGTGGGGTGACAAAAAACCTTCGTTGCTGTAATGGCATTACATAAGTGTAAAACTGGAAAAGAGTGATCTTAAGATCCTGCAGCATCTCAGCATTAGCTGTACGTTTTGTGTATTGAGTTATAAAATTGTTTAATGAGACTCGGGCTGACGATTATTCGAGATCTAGAAAACCACATTCAGTTATGAGTGTTCAGACAAGTAGTCTTAAGTGCCCAAATTAAACGAAATTCTCTTCGTAAGTAGATTACTTATGTCTCAGGAAATGCAAACTCTTTCAAGGTGAGCCTTGTATCTTTCAACAAGATTCGACCAGAAAGCATGGTCAACTCAAACTTGGCTGATCAACAATATGCAGTAAAGGATTGGCTTTCTGGTAGCGCAGATGTCAATCCATTGGACTACAAATTACGGGCGGGTCAAAAAGACCTTAAGTGTTGATTCTTTGAAGCGAACCCTGATGGCTGCAGTCAATACTTTTTCAGTGGTACCATAGATGAGTAGCCTGGCTGTCTTAAAGCTTGTGAGGAGGCTGAGGATGACCATCTTGAATAAATGGGTTGTAACTATATTTACCTGTAAGCATTTAATAAATCGTGAAAATATGCAATCTTTCTATTTTGTTACAAATGACATTCTTTGGTTGATTTTTCAGAATTATGAATAAGTTTAAAGCCAACTTTTAAAGACTAAGATCCCGTAAACGCATTGAGCTGTTATCTTTATACAAATATTTGTATACTCAACGAGCATGAGTCTACTACTCTTCTTCTTCTCATTATTATTATTATTGTTATTATGTTCCATGTTAATCAAAAAGAGTGCAAGTCCTAAATTAAAGAGTCTCCTAGCGAAGTTTTAATGTTCTTAGTTAAGTCTATATAATTAGTATGTAAAATACTTATCACGGGCTTTTTTAGACTAAAAATTAATCAGATAACAAAAATATTTCAAGAAAATTAAAAAGCGCTCTCTCGTGAGTGCCAGAGTTTATTTTTTTTGTAATTGCTGTAACATAAAGAAATCGGATTCTATTGCGTCATTTATGTTGGTTAATACACATCCGGTTGTAGATAAATCAGTTGCATGTTAACTTTTTTCCTCTACTGATTGTTCTGTAAAACTCTCTTGGGCAGTTGATTTTCCAAAAAGTTAGGTTAGTTACGCTAATTTGCTTCGTGTACATTCCAATATAACAATGGTAAGCTTACAAAAATAATGATAAAGGGCAGTTAAAATAGTGCCAGCGTTCATTTTCTAGTCGAACAGTGTGAACATATGCAGTATTACAGACGAACTCAAAAATGCTGTGGAAGAATTTAGGTTCCGCAAAGAGAATAACACAGCAGCCTTGATTTGTAAGCAGCACCATTGGTTTGATGTTACCCTAACTTAAGCCCGATTTACAGTGAAGGTAGACAGGGAAAAGCAAGAAGTGGTAATTGATGAGGTCATCGAGAACATTACAGTCGAGGGGCTGCAAGAAGTGCTTCCGAGTCATCAGCCACGTTACGTCGTCCTGTCATATAAACGCAATCATAGCGATGGTCGAATTTCATTTCCGCTGTGCTTCATATTCTACACGCCTCGCGACAGTCATGCTGAACTGCAAATGATGTATGCTGGCAGTAAAATGTCGCTGCAAAGAGAGTTTCAGCTCACACGTGCCTATGAGGTCCGTGAGTTGGAAGAACTTACCGAAGAGTGGTTGCTGAGCAAGCTGGGGAACTGACATTTTAATTGCCGCATTTTAACTGTTGCAGAAATTGACATGCTTAAACTAGCAATTTGTTATAAGTTACCACTAGTTGCTACCTTCTGTTTGAGTACAAAACCTGATTAATTGCAAATGATTACTGGCAATACGGATGATGTTTTAAGTTATTGGTTTTAACTTACTGTAGTGTATTCCACTTCGATTAAAATAATTTTGACATGTACTGTAAAATAAAACAATGAAATATTAGATATAATATACTGAACTTTGCTAATTTTTTAATGCACAGTTTGTTTTTTTACACACCATGAGTTACAAACTTCTCTAATTATCAAATCTAAATTTATTTATGTTTGTCAACCACAAAGATATTTCTTTCTTTTTAAAATATTGCATATACAGAGATTGTTGCAAACAAAACAAAAAGCATTTATTTATTTATTCTTTGTTTTTAGTAGGGAAGAAATAAATATAGGATATACTCAGAGTACTGGATGTTATTTTACAAGTTTATTAGAAATTGTTTAATTTGTTAACTAAGTCGTGATATCAAATAAACGTGAAGACTTTTTCAGCCAATGTTTTGATACAGCACATTGTTCGTTTTTGGACTGTTTAGAGTATGGGGCAATAAGTCAATTTTAGAAGATTTTCTTCTGAAGATATTCGGTGCAGAGGTGGACGAAACATTAAGAGTTTTCAAACTCTGACCACGGCCTAACAGTACGAGAGTGAACAGTGTGAGGCATTAAGCCATATTTTTGTAAGTTGTGTAAACACTTTTACAACTTATAAAAAATGATTGTTGTTTAAAATTTGGCCAAATAATGTGTGTAATACAAGTTTTAGAAAAAATCTGAGCCTTTAAACAGTTGCAAAATTTTATCGATAGATAAACTTGGCTTGTTCCTACCCCATTTTTCTCTGGACAATGTAACATCTGAAATATTTTCTTCTATAACTGTTCACAATCATTAGCATAAAAATTTTTTAGATTCCAAAGTTATTTAGTAGGTCATGTCCAAGAAACATTTGGGGGATTATCGTGTTTAGATACTAAATTAATGTTATTTTCCCTTGAGACGCCCTTACACCCCACGACAAAAGTTTGGATGATTCTCGGACCTCATGATCTACTTAACCCAAACATTGCTCAACAACAATTTTACAAAAATTTGGCCAAACAAAATACAGTTACAGACAACAAACAGTTATTAATACTATCAGAGTCCCTTGTTCACTTTGGACACACTACACTTTGTATGATACTTGATTTTTACAAACAACTGGTTAAAGTCCCCTCACTTTCAGTTTGCTTCAAATCCAGACTATGGGCTGGCTAGTCATTTCAGCTCATTTCGTCATTAAGACTTGGTGGTAAGAAATGTCTAATAAAGATCTAAAACATAGTCGGTTGCCTTATATTTGCCATAGACTTTCCAAGAAGGATCTTCGAACCCACGACTTATTCAATCAACAGGTTGCCTTTTCTTGAAAATGTATCCAAAATCGTGGTACCTCCGTCCCGCATTTGATATCCGAGTTATTCAAAACTTATATTTTCTGTTCCGTAGAATTCAAAATTGTTCAACCATAAAAACTGAAACGCTTCTTATCAGTAAAAATTATTATTGATCGAACCTATTAAACCTAAAACCAAATTGGATTTCAGCGACAAGATGGCGTTTGATTTGACAGCTATGGCAAACCGACAGCTTTCTTGGTCAATGCATATTTTGGCGACCTTGCCAATAATTTGGAAGTTTTGCATACTCCTCTGAAAGAATTCAAAATTATGCATATCAGTACTATGAATATGAATGCACCAAGAAAACAAATAGGTTCGATCAAACTTTGGTCATGGTAAAATTAAGAGTTTTCCTGGATTGTTAGTTAATTATTGTTGTCGAGCAATGTTTTTTGGTCGGATTTACTAATGGTCATAAGGAGAATATCACCCAAATGGGCCAAATAGATTATGAGATCCGAGGATAAGTGGCGGTATAGATGAAAATTTTTATCGTCACATTCGTGGCCTTGTCGAAGCCAGTTCGACGCTTTTGTCCTCAAAATAACGGGCGCGATTCGTTCCCTAGAGGGAACGGATGAACTGCTGCTTCCGAACGGGGATTGGAGACGGCAGGTATTTTGGCGGGCATCTTGGCTTCTTTAAGGTCGCTTAGGACCTCGAAGGCGCTGGAGTCGGAGGAGAGGGGAACCATCGTCACCCTGGCTCAACAGCGGCGCTTACTGGCAGGCTTGAAGTTCTGCTCCTTGGTGGGGCTGGCCTGGGAGGTCGTTGCAATTAATATCTCGGCATTTGTTGACGTCACTCGCTTTTTTTTAATCGAAACACAAAAATCATATGACAAACAGAAATGAGAAAATTGGGACTAACAGAGACAGCATTTTGACTTTGCTACCCTTCTGGCAAGCCTTCCCCATTTCTTAAATTTCGATTTTGGTCTTTTAATGTTATAGATTAAATAAGGAACTAAATATTAAAAGAAGTTTTTATCTAGTGAATTATTCATTTCCACTGCTTGAATGGTAACTTGTAATTAGCAATTTTTTAATTTGACTCTGATCCTCCATAGAAGAGATTGATAATTGATTAGTGGTTTAGGTTAACTTAAATGGTTCAAAAGCAAAATTAGTTGGCTAGAACATTTTCCAAAATTTAATCCAGTGAACTTTATTTTGGAAATTCACTAAAGATAAAGAATGCGGCAACAAAAAATTCACTAGACTGTATAGAAAATACTGACGACTTTGTCATAGTGTGAGGCAAAATTTGATTTTTTATTTGTAAATAGTTTATAACAATTTTCACTAAGCTACTTAATTTTTTTAAACAAAAATTAAGAAACACTATAAGTGGTTCAAGAAGTGGTTAAAAAAGTCTTGGGTAACTTTGAGATCAAAGAGAAAGCAATAATGGGTTTTCCTTTTCAATATTTGCAATAACATTATCTCAAATGATCATTGTTCCTTGTGGTGATTTCTATTGTCTATTGTAGATTTTCATAGAGATCATGTGTTACATTTTTTTTTAATTTACTTTTACCACGTACCTGTATATACGAGGTTTATTCAAAAAGTGATCAAACTGTTTTAAATTTTTTGGATTTACCTATAAACTATCAGTTTTTGTCACCTTTGAAGTACTGCCTCCCCCCTCTCTCTCTCTTGTCTAATGCACTTGAAGAAATCTTTATAAACCGTTTTTGGGATGCTTTTTAGAACTTATGCCAAATCTGTTTTAATTTCCTTAAATGTGTCAAGACATCTCGGTTTCAATCTGGAGAAGATGAAAAAGCCATCTGATGTTGGTCAGGGAAGCAGCGGGGCCGGAAAAGAAGTGTCATTTGATTTTTTCCACAAACTTCCAACTCTTAACCCAAATAAACCACTCATAACACTGAGCATGGCTTAGAAACTTATTCCATGAAGGATTTTTCAAGTTTTACACAAAATTTAATTTTATAACACTACTCCCATAAACCACTGATTATGAACTACCTCATAAACAATAATTATACTTACTGAACCGCACGTTTCTAGGACGTTACGCTGCCTTCTAATTTAAAGTTTGGTTGTCTTTAGAGAGACCTGCATCTTTTAAAATAATTCTTTATTGATATATAAAGCCCTAAAAGTTTTTTTTACTACATGATTTATATAAGCATTTATATGAACAAGCAACCTTCTAGACGTTGTCATCCTTTTTATTTGTCGTCTATCTATGGTAAAATATATTCAGTCGGCGTGAGGCCTGGGATGTAGTCCATCCCAACATTCGTTTGAACTCATTCAGTCAGTGTACGTTGACTCATTGGTATGTTTGGTTGTAAACATTCAGTAGCATATTCTAATTCATTTTTTAGATATCGATATTGTAGGGAGATGATCGAGGCACTTCTCCTAGGTGTCGTCGCTCAGATAAACGAATCCGTGTTTGGCCACCGAAAGTATGAGCGTACACTGGGTACTGGGGATGATAGTCAGCAACAGCAATGACGTTTACATTGTGGTTATCGAGCACCGGGATGCCAAAACACTCATCCCGGAAATTTTAAAAAACGTGGCGCTTGGAAGCACCATCCATACTGATGGTTGGCAGGGCTACATCAGCCTGCTTCAGTATGGATATGCGCATCATGTGGTCAACCACGGTGACCCGATGCATTGCTTTGTTGGTAAATCAAAATAGTAGATTTTAAAAAGTTTCTAATTATTTTAGCGCTAGATGGTACACACATCCAGGCATCATGGCGTCCTGTAAAGGATTTCTTTTGGAGCCGCCCTCGTTATGACAAGATGTTTGCCGACCACCTCAGCAAGTTTAAATATTTGTTGGAAGTTGTCCTCGTCGAGTTTGGTGACCATCGGCCCTATATGTGTCCCTACTGAAACAGTCCTTTTCAGGGCTCCTCTTTAATGAAGGTTTACTGAAAAGAGGGGAGAGTGATGCTGATCGCCTCCGCGCGGTGCTCTCCGGGCAACAGTTTAACTGGCTAAACGATCAGCAATTTAGATTAAGTTTGACTAGGTTCTAATGCGAAAAATGTAAGATTTTTTTTAAAGATGTAATTTTTTAAAATAAAAATCATTCGTCCAATGTGAAATCGGTTTTATTGTATTCAGCTCATCTTAAATCTTACTTACGGACCATGCAACCGTATTAGCTACCACGAGGTAGCTTCCAGCTTCAGCTGACATTCCTAATTTCTGCAACTTTCTACCATTTTTAAATGCTATCACTCCAATCTCGAGTCATCGTCCCAAAACAACATATACTTTCACATCGACAAGCAAATAGCTAAACAACGAACAGAATTATCTTGACAAACACCAGATATTAATAACCTGTGGCAGATTATTAAGAAAGGAAAAAGATCAGTCAATATGTCTTAGTAACTTCTACTAAGAATAGGTACAAAGCCTCTAACTAATAGCACATATCAAATTCAAACAAATAACAGTTTGTGAAAACTAACACACGCAATATAGTTATTTCCCAACAAAGTTATACATGGTAAAATGGCATGTTCTTCCTTCGTAATTAATTTCGGAGTTAAAAATTAATATTTGTAAGATAATCTTGGATGGGTAGTAGTAGGGGCTATTAACTTGAGGTTTCATCCATTGCTGTAAATCCACCTCCCACACCAATGGATCCCGCCAAAGCTGAGGTGCAGAAATTTTGATGCCGTTCATCAACGATTGTGCCAACTTCATTCTTCCTCATGGCCTTTTCTCACTGGGCTTTCTTCCTCAATCAGTAGCACCGACATTTCTCCGCATTTCCGATCGGCTTCGTTTTAACTCTACCTGTGTTACAGTGATTCTGATTCCACTTTCTTTTCATGTACTACGGCATTTTCAACTTCAGTGCGTTGCAGTTTGCCTAAATTTAATAGTACATAGCTCTTAATAGCCTGAAATTGTCCCTAGTATTTGATTTTACACAAAACACTCATTTGTTTATCTCAGACCACGTTACAAACAATGACACGCGCTCTCCAAGAACACTCGGCGTTTCGTTAGCCGACTAAGTTCCCCGGGGAAATTTTCGCCTAGTTTGTTTATCGCCTTTAACGTTCCTCTGTCGAACGCTACCCTCCCCATTGTCCTCCGTCCAGTAGTCTTCGGGTATTAGTCAAACTCGACCATTTTGGTGTTTACAGTCGACGAGAAAAACGGGCATGGGAACCATATAAAATAATAGCGTTACATTCGAATAAAGTTAAATTTTTACAATGGCCTTGGCGACGATGAGAAATAATGGCGCCAAATTAAAAAAAAAATTATTTCTTGACTGCTTAAAATAAAAATGCTATTATTGTATCCAGCGCGTCGAATACTTTCCATAAATATATAATTAAATAACTAAATTAATGGCCTGATAGGAACTCTTTAGCTGTTTTGATGATTATTTGGTGGGATTGAAAGGGTGTTATTTATTATAAATTGCTTCCACATGATTAAACCTATATGTCTGGGGCATTCCTCCACGACGATGGCCCAGCCGGTCTGCAGACGACACAATAGTGTTGACAAGCTCGTGACAATCCACGATGGCCAGGAGGAGCTGAACTCGCTTGAAGACTGTGAGTGAATGTCCAGAAGAGATCTGGAGATTCGGAATCTTCGACCGGAAGACTATTTTGGAGAGAAGAGATCCTAGATGAAAAAAATCACCTAGAAGTCACAAGTAGATCGGGCAGTACGAAGGCGATGGCAGCCTCACGGGCCTCCATTCTCTCCTTTATCCCGGGAGCCGGCTGTCCTTCCGCAATAAATAACGATATATAAGACGATCTTCCGTCCGATCATGATGTACGCCTATCCCGCTCGGAGGTATTGTGCGAAAACGCACGTTAATAAGCTCTAGGTGATACGGAATATGACTCTATACCTTGATGTTACCGTGCCAAACCCTATTCTCCAACAATCAATGTCATGGAGTCCGGGGGAACATCCGCTGAAGGTGAGCCCAGGGGTAGATGATGCGTAATTTATTAAGTTATAAGCCTCTCTCTACCGAAGACTGTTATGCCCTTCTAGTAGTGGGCTTCGGATCTAGAGGAGTAAACCTCGATAAAAAATTCTGCCTCAAGATTGGACAACCAACCCCGGTGGACGAGCATAGAAATGACTTGGCGAGGACTGAGTGAGAATATGGGAAATTTTACGGTGCAAGGACTCAGAACCCCAGTACCGGTTGAGGAAGTCAAGGAACCAAGGCCCACTCGATCGACAGCAAATGACTGGTTCAAACCCTCAACCCCGGTGGGCGACCAGGCCAGGATCCAGTAAACAACAATTAGAATTAGACACTACATATGCGAAAAGGTAAGCAATCCATCGATAAGACGGTCAAGTCTAACAAGGACCACCATACAAGAAAGATGAAAAAACGAGAAAGAAGAGAAGGTAGAAAACAACATGGGAACACAGACACTCACTCATTCATGGTATAAAACAAGATAGAATGAGAACACGGGTAGAAACGCCACCGTATATCCATAGCGAGAGATGGTAAAAGTGAGGGAGGGGAGGCATGCAACAAACAAATTCCTCGGTTTGGATGAATTGTCGCGAGATAATCTAGAAAGAGGGGGAGATCGATGGCCTAACCAACATCATCAGCTCCACGCTGGAAAACCGCAACACAAAAATCAAGAAAGCCCACATATAATGTAGTATGAGCAACACCTTCAAACTTAGTCAAATTGCGACAGTATATGGAAAAAAACTTAAAAAGTGTGTAATAGTGCTCCTGGAAGAAAGGTGTTAGAAGGAGCCCTTGCAAAGGTACGATAGAAAAAATAACAATTCTTTGCTTCCCACGTACCTAAAAGGTAAAATAGAAAGAAATGATCAACAAAAAAGAACAATCAACGGCGAATTTGTAGTAGTGAAAAGTAGCGAGAACAACACATATGCTGACCTGTTAAAGGCTGTCGAAAAAGAAGTGAATGTCAACAGACTAAAAATAGATGTACCGCGGTCCGGAAAATCAACAAAGGAGACTTGCTGCTCAAAGTAAACAAAGGGAGAGCTAACAGGTTAAAAAAGGAAATTAAAAAAGCGAAACTTGATGTGGAAATAAACACTAGCAGATCGAGGAGATAGCGGAAGTTATGAGACCCTCAGAGTCGATAGGAAAACTGCAAGAAAGTTAGCGGCAAAGATCAAAATAGGACTGTGCCACTGCAGAATAGAGAAGCGGATAAACGTAATGAGATGCTAGGGATGCTGGGAAATAGGACATATAGTACTTAGTTGCTCAAGAATGGACAGGCGTAAGAGCTACCTTAGATATGGAAAAGAAGGACACGAGGTCAAAGTTTGTAGGAAAGGGTCCTACTGCATAGTATGCAAGGCAAAATGCGAGCTTGGGCAGGTCGAGGGCGGCCCACGACGTCACGAGCACCAAAACAAAAGAAATAGAGATGGACTTCTTAATAGTCAGCGAGTCAAATAAGAAACTAGTTAAAGACGATAGTAGATGGATAAAAAACTGTAGGATAGATGTTGAAATACTCGTACTAAACAGGAATATTAGAGCAAAGGGTGTAACCGTAGGACAAGGAATGTATTAAGGTTAGAGAAAGACGGGATTATCGCATGCTATATTTTACCAAACATGACTTACAATGATTATAAGAAAGAAGTGGAGAGTACAGAATGCAAATCTAGATGCGATTGTACTAGGTGACATAAACTCTAAATCGAAGCAGTGGAGTTCCCCCAAGGAAGACGAACGAGGCTAGTATTTCACAGAATGGCTTGCGCACTTTGATATGGTGGTAATAAATTATCTCTAAAAGACCAACATTAAAAAAAGAAGCTGTAGAACATAAACTGATGTTATCTGTGCAACAGCGGTTGTAGCAAAGATAACAAGTAAATTGCAAGTCTTAGATACAGAAAACCTGAGCCTACATAGGGATATATATTTTGAAATCAAACAAAGCCAAAAAGTGGATAATTGACACGAAAGAACAAAGCCTCAAATCAATATGCAATTATTTTAGGATATCAGCGTAAGAGATTGAAGGCTAGCAATAAAATTAAACGCTAGCAGCATAGCAAGTGAAATCAAAATAACAATGGCAAACCAGGCATATTAAGAATGCCGAGAAACAACTCAAAAGGGTCATTAAAAAACCAAAAGCAACCAAGTGGAGAAAGGTTTACCAAAAGCTGAACGATGACGTCTAGGCGGACGAATACAAAATAGCCACGAGGTGTTTAAAGGGACTAATGCCTTATGAATCCACATTAGATAAGAAAGAAATAGTGAGGGACTTTTTCCGGAAGCAAACAATACGTAGAGATGTACCGAAAAAGAGATGTGGGTCGAACTGTTTATTTCTAGAGAACTGGAAGAAGCATTAAAGTAACTGAAAATAGGAAAAGTGCCGTGTTTGTATGGCATACCTGCGGAGATTATGAATAATCTATAAGTTATACAAAAATTTCGAGAAGACTGGAAAATTGCGAAAATGATGTTAATACCAAAGACAGAGAAGACCTCAACAAATACTCCAGCATTATGACCACTAGCGTTGCTAAATACTATTGGTAAATTATACAAAATAGTAATTAAAAAGAGAAAGCGGAGTTGAACGAAAACCAATATGGCATTTAAAAAGCCAGGTCTATCATACAAGCAGCGAAGACCGTGATACAGAGAGCGAGAAATACAAGTAAAACCTGGTGTATCTTAGTATTGATAGACATCAAAAACGAATCACGAAGTGATAATCAAAGGATTCCAAAGCAGGGGAATCTCCAAGTACCTAATCGCAATCATTTCAAGGTACCCGAAAGATAGGTATATATCGATAAAGGTAAACGTGGTACATAAGGTGAGCATGGGAGTTCCACAATATGATGGCGTCCTCAGGCTGAGTTTGACTGCAAATATAAATTATAGAAGAAAACGACCAATATGTGTTGATGACGAACACGGACAAACTTGGAGCTGACGCCGCAAAAAAAAACTGAAGCTGTAATACACAAGGGAAAAGAATGCGAGATAAGATAAAAATCCAACTAAAAGATACCATAATAAAACCCATTAAAAAACTAAAATATCTGGGTATAACCATAAATGAGCGGCTCAGCTTTAATAACCACTTACAGAGGGCCACAACAAAGGTGGAAAATCGGATGGTACTACTTTCCAGATTGATGCCCAAATACTAGCGGCCCCGGGAATGAAAAGCGGTAGATATGGTGCCTCAGTGTGACGAAGTATGTAAATACGGCAACTACACGAACATATTAATGAGAACAGAAAGAGGAGCTTCAAGTAATTACTGGCATAGTGCCCATAGATTTTTAGGTGAAGAATGGTAGCACGAAAGGAGAGTGGACCAGAAGGCTCATACCGAATATTCAGCTGTGGTTGAACTGTAAACATAGACCCTTATTCGATTACCTGACACAAGATCTAACAGATCATGGCGCATTTAAGGTATACCTTCACAAAATAGCTAAAGATATAACAAACGCATGTATCCATTGTCGAGGGACAGGCACCACCAAACACACAATCTTTTGAGTGTGTAAGATGGATACGAATGCAGGATAGAACAGACAGCGCTTTGGACTGTGGTTAGCAAAATGGAAGCAAATCCAGGATATGATCTGTAACATTATGGAAATAAAAGAGGGGGGAGAGAATGGCAAAAATAACAGAAACCAGGAAAACCATAGCAAGCAGGAGAAAAACCGGGTGCATTCAACAAATATCGAAAGGTGATACCAGGTGTGTTCGTAGACAAAGGGTGGTTTGCACAAAGGGCACTGCAATCTCACAATATTATATTGCAATAGAACCTAAGCACATAATGTTCATAAAGAATTTCCACCTATATAAAAAAAAAGCATTGAAGATCCTGGCAACCTCATAATTCGTGGCCTCTACGAGTATGAGCTGGATAGGGGCGCCCCCCATAAGATGGTACAAGAGGGCTATCAACATCCACACTAGGTCACTGAAGAGGAAGGGAATTAAGGTGTTGGACTCATAGACCCTAATGAAGTCTATGTCAACGTGAAGGAAACAATCAGCACAAAATGGCCAGAACTACTAAACAATGTGCTGTTTACTACTACAATAATGCTAGGTCCTGTATGTCTGTAATCATATTCCCCGATTATAGTAAGATTGTGTGTAGCCACATACAGTTTTGCCAAAAATGATAATTTATGACTTACTTCCAGTCAGGAATATGTTAATAACATAAAAACATCCTTCTCCATTTTATTCACTTGTTTGTTTATACCTATTTACATAATTAAATTTTATAAGTATCATAATCATGTGAATACTCGGGCATTACACCTTTGCAATGGCTATAGGTTTCAATGCAATATAATTTTATTCATCATTACGTACAGTAATTCTTTTATAACAAAAGTATAGGTTATAGTTAATAGCTTTGCTAGTTTGCATTTTACATGGTAAAAATAACAATCGATGAACTTAATATTAAAAACATTGGAGACATAACCAAGCATACAATAGAATATAAAATACAAACATGTCGACCTACAAACTGCAGCCGTTTCTTACTACAACTTATAAGAATTTTACCATAAACCTAAAAATCAACTTACTCTTTCAGAGCACGAGTCACAGTTCAGGTTCGGTTCCCATAATTATATAAGCTGGAAAAAGCATGAAAGGAGCGTGTCGATGCATAATTATAAGAACCGAAATCCCTCCTCATAGCAATTATACTGTATGTTTGAAAATGATGATGATTGTTCTGCTTGCTTTGGCGCTCACGTTGAAATTAGGCAGTAAATCATTCTGCAACAAACAGACACAATTTATTTAGGGATTTCGGTTCCGACATTAAAATAATAGCAATTGAACATGTGCATCACGATTCTTTTACCGTAGCATAAACTTGTATTTCTTGGAATTACGTTTTGAGTTTACTGATGCAAATGCTCGTATTGTTAGTCTTATTGTTACATGTATTCAAAGAAAAGCCCTCCCGATAAATTAATACAGTAGAGATTTTCTTAGCTTCCCAAATTATGGTTTAAAAGGCCCTTATATAAAAACAAATACCGTTACTTAAAACGTCTACGATAAGGAACAAAATCTACACAGAAGTATGCTATACAATTATCATGTATGGTCATGCGCCCTCTCCAAAGTTATTACGTACCCATACAAGTAATAGAAAAATGATAACAAATAGAATGCCAATTTGATCCAGCCCTCACGTTGACAACGTGTTAGAGTGTCAGCATTCAGAAT
This sequence comes from Sinelater perroti, assembly GCA_036346155.1. Lineage (NCBI taxonomy): Eukaryota > Metazoa > Arthropoda > Insecta > Coleoptera > Elateridae > Sinelater > Sinelater perroti. The sequence continues at coordinate 16,976,146 of JARFIY010000370.1, read as the reverse complement.
GCTGGTGGGATCATAAAGGCCCGGACCGGACATGACGGGCCTCGTTCGGTACCTGTACATGTGGTAAGCTATCAGCGGTATGTTGATTAGTAATGAGAACCATTCTCCGGCTGCGGCAAATAGCACATTAAACAGCAGGTGCAGCAAATATTCCGGCAAAACAAGCTGCAAGATAACACTGTACAATTAGGTGATAAAACTTTTCCTGCAACTCACTGGGTTCAAACTGTTACATTGATCTATGGGGTTCTTATAGTCCGTCTTTAATTCATCAAAGGCAATGACATGGAAAAGTGAAAAAAATATGAGGAAAGCATCCACAATCAGTGCGATGATGTAGGAGAATGCCGGAAAGTTGAACGCCATTCTTTTTTTATATATTTATATAAATGATACCAATTTGACACTCCTTGCTAGGTTACGTGCAGCAGTTGTTTTATGGTACACTCAAAGATGGCGCTTGTTGTAATGATTGAGTTTTTTTATATTCTAAATATTTACCACAATAATTGTTATTATATGATCATATGATAGGGTATGAAGTTGATTTTAGTCGCATGTTGGTAAAAATGTTACCACAAAGATCATAAATAGTTGATGACGGTTATGAATAATTCCAACTAAGGTTTTTTTTAATTACCACATATTTAATGTTCAGAAAAGTAATGATTTTGTGGTAGCGCTTTATTCATTTCAGTCATCTTTTTAAAAAACTCGTCAAAGTCGTACCAAAATCTGTGATCTTTTATCAGTGTTGCCAAACTTGAAGTAATTTTCTTCATTATGAAGAATTGTAATTGGTTTTGAAGACTAGTTAAGAAAATAACACGATTTTAGCAATAATATGAAAATGGGTTATGTTGAAGGATAATGATAAAGCATCATATGTATGTTATTAATTCATTCTATAAATTAACGAAGTTGTTTTCTGTTATTTATAAGTATTACACCCAAATTACCAATTATTGGTAACAGCACCAGACAAAATTGTTGTATAGTGTAATATGAAACGTTTTCAATATCCTGACATATGGATGAAAGGCTTTCCCGTTATGACTTTTTTAGGTAGTAGGTGTTCTTTATTTCACGCATCTCTTTTCAAACATTGAGCTAGGATCTTTAAGTTGTCATGGTACTCTTTTATCTTTGCATATTATAGTCGATGACATTTTCAAGCAAATTTTTGGTAAGGGGATTAATATCAAATATCAAATTGCTACTACTTCTAAACAACAGTTACATCTCGCTTACAGCTCCCCACCGTTTATAACCAGTGGATATTATTTTTTGGACCCTTTAAATGAGCATATTCTGAAGAGTGTGCTCTTTTTATGGATCTTAATGGAAGATCTATCTGGTCCGGACCATTCTGCAATTATGGAGATTGCCAGTATGAATAAAACCTTATCTGGCTTTTCCAAGGCAGGGATTTTTCCCTCAGTCCTATTTTTCTTCTACTTCAACTGTGTCAACTTTACGGCTCTTGACCCTTCTCCCATCTGAAATGGTCGTCGATCAAAGATTTTGTAAGATACATTGATTTTTCCTCGTCTTCCTCTTATATCAGGCTCCCCAGGATGAAGGCTAAAGCAGCACCCTGCAATTCTAATTGGTGCATCGCACTAATAAATATTTGATAAAGAGAAAAAGAAGTAGGACGAGCGCAGAAAAGAAAGCTGAACGAAAAGAAAAAAATATAAAAATGAAAAATCGAGAACAGAGAGAAAAATAAAGACCACAACAATAACAAAAAAACATTTCCTGAAACTCCCGGATTCAAAACCTCGTTTATTAATAAATTTAATATCTATCATCCTCTCACTTCCTGTTTTTAGTATATCGGCTCTTTTCTGATCTTATCCTAACGTCTTTCCAAATTTCATTTTTATTATTGCTTCTTGGACTTTGTCTTTAGTTACATCATCTGTTTGTTGTTGATCTCTCGCACTCGCCAAGCTTCTAGGGATTTCCTTTCCAATATTTTCTGCTTGTACGTCCGTCTCTTCCGATCTTTCAAATATTTTTTCCATCTTTGTATTTGCTCTCATTTGTCTATTGAAAATGTATTATCTTCGTCTTTAATATTTCCTAACGTGGCCTACTTTCTATTGTTTTGCGATTCTTTTAGCTTCTTTGATTTCCTTATCCAAAATTATTGCGAATACGAGCTCGATACAGCCTTGTCCAACTTCTTTTTTCGATTTCAGTTAGCTGTGATTCTTTATGTTTCCCCTCTAACGAAGTTCTTCGTCTGTCTGTGTAGATATTTTGCACCATTTATCATCTTTGTCACTTACAGTTCTTTTTTAGAGAATTCTCCATATATCTTTTCTATTTATTTTATCGAAGGTCTTTTGTAGATCGACGAAGCATAAATGTATCTCTCCGTTTTCCATAATTGTATTTTTACTTATTTGGGGGATAATAAAAATTGCGTTTTCTGTTAGGTCTAAATCTATGATGCAGGTATTCTAGAATTTTCTCGTTTATTATTACTCTTAATATATCTATTATTTCCTCCCTTCCTGCTTCTGATTATATAGAGTCTAATTTCATTTTCATGATTGTTTCTTTGGTTTGGCATTTGTTTGGGTTCTAGAAGTCATGTTGCCTTCTTATAAAGTCATTGGCTTACTGGTGAAGTCCCTTCCGACTCTTATTTCCACTACAGTAAATACCGACTCCTTTGAGCGCTCAAACGTTTTTTAATGAACAGTTTAAAGATATTTAATAAGTATAAATTTTCTAACCATCAATTTAACGCTCTTTTCTTTTTTAATTATTCACAAAATTCTTTCTTTCTAAAGTTTAGTTTTTTCTCTTTCTTTCTTTCTTTCGCTAGTCCCTGATATCCTTAACGGTGTCGGGTTGTTTTTTCTCCTGAAATAATATGTAGGTGTTCTGTGACAAGTTTTTTGGCCAATCCAAGATCTTCCGACAAAGCCGCAGTGAGGAAGAGTCTGTCAACAACTACATTAGGGTCACCTTACCGTCCACTACTTCTAATGCTATCGAAATTATAAAAAAAAATTACGTAGATGCACCAGTTCGGTTTTAGGCATAGACATTTTGCAATACATTCAACAATACTGTAGTAGATCAAATAAACAAGGAATATTGTGCCACCTTTCTAGATGTCTAACAAGCGTGTGATATATTTTAGCTACTACTTTTCATCAGACCGCCATTTCCAAGCAGAAGTCGGTAGTAATATACAGGAACCAACACTTCTTTTTCGTAGTAATCCAAAGAAACTAGATATCTAGAATGACAAGACGAGCAAGGCATGCATCTGCACATCAAACAGTTTTGACTTCTAAATTATCCGAATAGTTTATGTGGCTCAGTCATTCCGAATGCGACGATTACACACTACACGTGCTCACTCATCGGCGTCTAACTCCCCACCGACTTGGTCAGTGAAGTCATCCTTATTCCCGCTCGCACATTGCAGTTCACGTTCATCAACTACTAAGTTACAGAACGGCTGCACAAACTGTATACTAATATTGATCTGATACTTTCGAGGCTGACCACGTATGTCAGGTATAAATTCCCAAGAATAAAAAAAGCTACCATAAGGTGCTCAAAATGAATTAAAGTTCTTTAACACAAAGAGTAACCCAGCCAACCTGGGTCCAAGATTTGGTTCAGGCTCTGCCTGTGACATAAAGGCGGACATAGCCACTGGTTTCCCGGTACCGACACCACACTCTCGACACAGCTGATTGACTCGACATGTCACGGCCCTCTGACTGAGGCTCTCTCTCTCAACAATGCAACTGCCTGGGCAGCTTCGGCGGTGGTTGCGGTATCCATTTTCTTGCGAATCATTCAAGCTCTTACGTGACTTACTCACGTCAACTTCGGATAAGTGACTGAGATGAATTAATGGATTGTAAGCGTACTGTAGGCCAATCACAGTGCATTCCAATTAGCAAGATTCGTAAAACCCTGTTTGTGATGTATATTTTTTTGAATACGATGAATGCAATAGGAATAGTTTTTTAAAACTCAACAATAAAGGTACTCCTTGCACGCTAATGCTTTTATTTTTATTTTTCTTAGACTGAAACAGGAAACGAGTCGTTTGTTTTGCTCTCAAGTGTACCATGTGATGGTATTGTTAAATGTATTATGAAATGCCTATGTCTAAAACCGAATTTATTTTTCACTTTTTCTGGTGAAAAGGCTCTGTTTGGTAGCGACTGTGTCTGCTCTTGGTAGATGTTTATCAAATACAGCTTTTTCTAATTTAAATTCTGCCTTATTTGTTTATTTATAAGTGTGATTTTCCGACTTTCCAAAGTGACTTATGGTATCTTGTTAGTGTAGCAAGGTATTCTTGAAATATTGATTTTTTGGGTAGATATATCTTTTTCTGTTTGTCATGAGAGGATTGCCATTTGGCTCATGCCCTACTCCTTCAGGGTGTAAATTTTGAATGAAATAATTACTAAATTTTGTTATCTTCATTTAGAAGGTGTTCTTGTGGCGTTTTCATAGAGTGTTCTACAGTTATCTCTAATTGTTTTGATTTAATTTGATATTCAATTCCAGATTGTGTTCAACACATTGCCTAAACTGATCCTAGTCTATATGTCGACTGTGAATTGCTAGGTTATTTTTCCTTATAGTGATAGGACTAAGAACAATAATAATCTACGAGTGTTTTGCTGATAAGTTGTAATTGGGCCCAACATTAACATAATTATTTGAAATGCCATTTGTAAAAAGAAATCTAACAGATTAGGAATTTTGTTTAGATTACTTGGTCAGCATGTTGGAGAACCTAGACAGATATAAGTAATTTGTTTCATTAATAACTTTATGCAGTTTTATACTTCTAGCGATCCAGATGCTTTTCTATAAAGTCTACTCAGACAATAAATCTTGGTGCATCAAAGAAAGACGACAGTTGTTTTGTGAATTACTACTTTGGAGAGCAGTAAACTGCAGAGATTATTAACAGAGTAGATATTGTTTTAACTTGTATTATTATGGGTCTTCTGTCTCATCCGGTATTATGTTTGGTATATTTCATATTATGGTACTTTAAGGTACGTTGTTTGTATGAAATGAGTTTCTTATGTTTAAAAAAGTTATTATTTCATCTTTGAATTGAAATAACCCATTGGTTTTCGGGAAGCCTATTCTTAAAAATCTAGTCATTTCCATGTTATTTTATTAATGGCATTGTGGTAAGATCATATTGTTTTTGTGAAATAGTCGATTAAATAAATGTTTAATTTGTCCAGGAATTTAATTAATTATGTCAATACTTGTGGGTGAGTTTTGCGATGTATTTGTAAATAATGATGTTGAAATGGAATTTTTGTAAATAATTTTTGGACACCTAACCTCTCACGCCTGAGCCGTCACGGTCAAGCGTGGGACATAACGTATTGAATGCGAGCGGGGTGGTGTAAATAAGGACTTGAACAATGTAGAAACCTATAGATGGTTAATGGGGGCCCCAAAACCGATCCTAGTTGCTTAAATAACACGCAGCGAAGCAGCCAGGATTAGTGAAGTATAGGAAGCGAAACCAGCAGTGCTAGTGTGACATAAATTGTGTTACATATAATTAATTATTATATTCTGTGTGTGCTGTACATAAATATTATTGAATAATTTGATTTTCTGTAAGTAAAATACATAAGTAGTTTTAATACATCGATGTGTGTTGTTCACCATTTTTGAGAGCAAAAATGTGGCGGGGTTTTAGTAGATCGGATCGGTATTGCTTTATTTATTGATTTATCTCGTTTGTAAGTTTTACTATGTTATGTAACCTTTCTAATTTAGAAGATAAAGTCTCCACTTTATACACATTTAGCAAGCGTATTTCGTGTCTTTTGCATATGTGAGAGTCGTGTGGTACTTCACATTTTACACCCACAAGTGCGCGATAGCAATATGTTCTTGTGTGATTGTATAATTCACACCTTGTGAAAAGAGTATTTATCAGTACTCATCCGTATGTGTTAATTTTAGATTTACAATATAATATACATGACTTGTATGGAGCCGAGTAAATATCTTCTCAATTAATTCCATTCTTCTCTCTTAGTTTTTATTTATATCTCTTTCAAGAGAGCTACGGGTTTTGACAGAGTACTTTCTCCTTTCTTTTGGAAATATCATTTACGCCCAAGTTTTTGGAATTACATTTAAATTAAAATGACAATAAAAGACATAGCTAAACATGCTTTGAAATTGGTGTATTTCAAAAAGGGACTAGACTAGAAATAGATGACGGGAAGATCTGAACTGAAAACTAATGAAAATAAATAGGCCAGAAGCAACAGGGAAAATGTGGAATAAATTGAAAGAGATAATATTAATGATCGCAGAAGAAGCATGTTGAACATCAAGAATTACAAATGTATAAGATAAAAGAACACATTGATGGACAGAAGGTAATAAAAAAACAGTTAAAAGAAAGAAACAAATAGGGAAAAGTATCTAAGCACGAGAAGTCAAAGAGATTATGATTATGAATCCGAAAGAAGAAAAGTCAAGAAGCTGTTGTAAGAAGAAAAGCAAAAGACCTGGACTGATTTTGGAGAAAAATGAAAATGACCTAGAAAGAAAAACGGAATGATTGAAGGAATAATAATATCACCTTAAGAAACATTAAAGACAGAAATAATAAAATTTAAAAAACGAAGAGGAGATAATAGACAGAGAAAAAATATTTTGAAGATTTATAGGAAAGGGCGAGTTTAAAAACAGATTAGATTAAAAGAAAACCTTTAGAAGCCTAGCGAGTACGGAAGATCAACAACAATCCTATGATACAACTAAAGAAGAAAACCAAGAAGTAATAATGAAAATTAAACTTAGGAAGGCGTTAGAATATGATCAGAAAAGAGTCCATAAACTAAAAGCTGAAAGTGAGAAAATTAAGGCTACATCTTGAGTCCGTTACTACTCGCATTAGTTTTAGATAAGCAATTCAAAGAAACACAAAGAATGTCGAAACAATAAAAACCGATAATGCAGGCGATTTGGTGCTGATTGCTAATAAGGAAAGGACTTTAAATGAAAACCTAAGAATATATAATAGCTGCTTAGAGGCTTTAGACATAAACATAAACGACGAATGGAAAAAAAAACAATGATCATTAGCAAAAAAGAAAATGAACATATAAAATTAATGATCTCTTAAAACAAGTCAATAAGTTTAAATTTGTAGGAACAAAAGTACCACAAAACGGCAAATTGGAAGAGAAAATAAATGAGAGGATAGGAACAACAGGAAGACTTTTTAATACAATCAAAAATAGGTTTTTAGGTAATAAAGAAATACCAAAACAAGTAAAGCTTTAATACAAAAACAGAAAAATAGAATATAAACCATGGAAATAAAATTGAAGAAAAACAAGAAAGGATAAAATAAGAAACATTGTCATTAGAGATAACCTGGAAATTAAACCAATACTAAACACAATAGAAAGATGGTTAAGATGACTAGACTATGTATTGAGAATGGAAGAAGATAACACTGCAAGAAAAGTATTTGAAGTCAGAACGTATAAAAAGAAAACCAAAGAAAGGCCGAAAAAAGGTGAAGTAAAGAAGTTTTTGACGCTTTAAACATTTATCATTACAAATTTAAGTTCTGCAGCAAAATTTGAGAACGTTCTCAATGGGTCATCACCCAGCTTCGCGGTTAATGAGAAGCAGTCGTGAAGGTAATGCTCAGTTTAAATTTTATCGATCAGAAGTTCTTTATGAAATTTTCTTAGACGAAAAGAAATATTAAAAACCAAAATTATGTGCTCTATTGCAAGCTACATAAACTCAACCAGCACATAGAACATGAACCGTAGTTCACCTTCTTTTACGAATTCGCCACAAATAGAATCAACTCAACAAGATAAGATTCAAGATTCATATCTTCAGTTTCAAAATCGCAAGGGTTGGTTTTAGGAAAAATTTTCTTTTGGATCTTCCTTCTTTTCATCGGAACTTATTATTGTTTTGGCCTTTAGTTTTTGCCTCTGTTTTGAACTTGTCTTTATTTTTATATTTTGTCATTCTTTTGTTTGCGCTCTTCTTTCTTCTTTTTTTCCCACATATATCTTTGAATGGTGTAGTAGTCAGAATTGTAGAGTGGTGCTTAAGCATTTCTTCCACGCAGCCTAACACAAAAGAGAAAAGTGTTAAGGTCGATATAACTTGAAAAATCTTTGATTGACGTCCTCCTAAGATGCGAAGGGGTCAAGGGTCGTAGAGCTGGCTCACTTGAAGCAGCAGATAACTTGTCTACATACTCATTGAGTTTAAATGAGTGAATCTCAGTTTCGGAAAAGCCAGACACGGCTTTGTTCATTAAGTTATCTTTTATTTCATGTTCTCTATTTTCCTTTTTTTTCTATCTGTGTTTTAATGTATGAAAATACAGTTTTGCTATCAGCAGCTGATGATCTGATGAACATTCGACTCCTCTATATACTCTCATGATTAAAGATTTTTTGGACGATTTTTGTTGCATTATTGATGTCGATTATTGATTTTAGTCTTCTTGGCTATGTCTGTGTATGTGTGGACTCCTTTATGTTTATATAAGCCATTCATTATTCGTAGTTGGTTTTCTTTGTGGGGTCCAACAGTTTTATCATTTTTTCTTTCCTTCTATTGCCGCACTGAGATCTTTGAAAAAGTTTTCTTTTGTTTGAACTATTCGATCATCTGTTGGTGCATAAATCACTAAAATAGTTGTTCATCTACCACTCATGTTTATATTTACTTTTATAAAGTTTTGATTTATTCTTTCCGTGTTAGAGCCATTACGTCTGTATTTAGTTTGCATTTTTTTTGTTATTTCATCTAGATTTGTGCTAAATGCCGATGCGTAATTGGATTGCTTTCTTCGTATTCTTGTAGACAAAGTAAAAACATTTATTGTACCATCAAGGTTTTTAAGAATGGAATCGAAGAAGTAAAATGCGTAGTCACACCTTTTATTTTTAGTAAACCTAATGAACAAGAATATTCCACTTTAATAATGGAAAAAATAAATGAAAAAGGAGGCTACGTAAGCAATGGCAGAATATGCGCTATCCTGAAGAAAAGGTCGAATACAATAAGGCTTACAAAGAATTGCAATTGTGGTGATTAACTATAAAAATGAAAAATTTAAACTCACCTTGGGCTATCGGGCATTGAAACTAAGATTACTCAGTGAAGCAAATTACAAAACGCCACAACAAATGGTACCACCAAGTCGTAAAGAACACAGGAACTGGGGCAAAGTGAAACGATGAAAAGGTAGAGGTGCTTGCTGAACACCCTTCAAACCACTAGATAAAGCAGAGACAGAAACACAAAGAAATACTAAGCCATCTGAATACACTTTTCCGACGATGAAAGAAAATAATTATTTCCAATTTGGCGAATAAAAAAACACTAGGGTACACCCTCATTATTGGGTATGTTTTAAAGAAGCCACCGAAAAAGGGAATTAAAATTTTAAAACCTGATAATCCCCCAAATAAAATATCACCTTATACATGTCATTAGATATACCAAGTGCTGGATAAGGTTTGGCTCGCAGCATTTCTTTACTTTATTAAAACTTTAGCTACCACTTCTATTGTACTCTAGAATCTCATGTGCACAAAAGATATAAAGAAGAACTAGCCAATTTAATGACATAAAGCCAGGAGTTCCTCAAGAATGTGCGATGGGGCCGATCCTATATCTTATATTTATAGTGGACCACTACTCAAGATGCTATGACAGCTAGTTTTACTAATGATACGATAGTCTTAGCTAGTAATGAAGATAATTCATGTATAGAATTTACTTAATGTTATTCATTAGAAGTAAATTCTAAATTGGCAAGGTCAAAGATTATGACACATCTATAAAGTATTTGGTGCCGGCGACGTCATCACCTATCTGTTAGCTGTTAGGAAGCGCATGTTTTGATTTATGTGGTCCGTATTTGGGACGGGCCTTTTTACTAGTATGTATGTAAGGCCTGTCGATGAGGGAGAGGAGGGGAAAGCTGGATAGTGTCGATGTGTGTGTAGTTGCGTTTTTATTTATAGTTGAGCACAAGTAAACATCGTCTAAGACTACCCTCCAGACTAAATGTATTCACATGTATGTATTCATAGGGAGAAAAGCATAATACGGTAGCAATTTCAATTGGTTTACTATGTGAGTTATAAAACTTGGGTAAATTTATCAAAAAAATTACTAATTTTATATGCTGTTGGTCAAAGGTCAAAGGTAGTTTGTGTGAAAATTAAATCAAATATAAACAGAATTTTTTATGTGCTTTGAGGTAAAAGAAAAGAAGCGCGACATCTGTGCGCTGAAAGTAGAGATGTCTGAAGGAGAGATTTATTGTAGGATACTTCGCATTATCGCTTTCTTTAAGAGTATGAAGAAGTCAGAGCAAAAAGTACCCTAATCCGTTGTAAAAAGACTACATGTAGTATGAATAACTGAGCTGTCGCTTTGGCTCATACGGACAAGATCCTCTGTCTGCGAGCCGGCGCATACGACTTCCAGTCTTGCTGGAAACTCATGGGTGTATGTGACGTCCTAGTTTAAGTCCTAGTATAAGTGCAGGTTAGTAGGCACAATAAGTCCTTAAGGCTTCAGTGCTAGCAAGTGCGCTAAAAAAAAGTATGAACAACTTTTGGGAGGATAAGAAGCCATTGAAAATTAAGGTCACTAATGTCGTAACTGCCGTATTTTTGAAGATAAACATCGATTAATGATTTTTGAAAATGTTTCTAAGCTACGAAAGTGTTCAGGCAATCGGAAACGTTATTCTGCTTTACAACACCCGACTCCATAAAGTTGCTCAAACTTGACAAAAATAATGATTTGTTCTGAACTACCCAGGTACAACTTTCCTACAGTTCAGATTTATCGTACTGCGATTACCATTCGTTTTGACTATTAAAAGAACTTTTGAAAACGTTGTTGCTGTCGAAGTGTTCGAACGTGATTGACTAGTGTCACAACCATTTTAGTGCACCATAACGGGATCGAAAAAACCTACCTATCCGCCGGGAAAATGTTTTTGAGTCGAGGGATTATGTAGAAAAATAACTTTCTGTGTTTGTAATTTCATGATGCTTCGATAAATTAAAAAAAATCTGGTTTATATTTGATTCACTCTGGTAATTTATTTTATGTCAGTATTCTGGGAAACTCTTGATTTTTCTTACCAATAGCAGGTGAATCGGTTGATAACTTAATGTGAAGTATCCTTCAATAATACAAAATCTCAATCGTCTCTTCCTGTAACCAAAGATATAAGCAATAGCGTTTAACGTTTCATTGAAGACAAACTGTCTCTGGTAATATATTTTTCAGCTTTGCTGGAAAAAAAAAAAATTCAAATAGATTATATTGATTTAAATTCATCGACGGATTATCACTCAATGTAGCGAGCCTCTAAAACGTTTAAAAAATATTTCAATAGAAAAAGCGAAGGAACATGGTCTAGAACAGATATTGATAAAGAAAACGTTTTTGCTGAACATCTTGTCAATGTTTTCATCTTACTTCAGCCAAATAATAACACAAATGACGAAGACGTAACCGATTTTCTAAATGCGACTTTCCAACTTTTCTGCCACCGAAACCAATCTCCCGTGCCGAAGTAAGACTAGAAAATCTCCATAAAGTTCGTAGTTACGATCTCATAACTGGGAACCCTGATGCTTGTTACAACTATCTATAACTATATGCTATATTAATGCAGTGGAAATTTGTTCAAATTATAATGATACTCAGGCCCGATCAACCATCCACAGAAACATCATTTTATAGCCCAATAAGCCTTTTTTTAAATCTTGTCCAAAATCTTTGAAAAGCTGTTTCTCTGCAAAATGGAAGACTTGGTCGACTTAAGTCATATAATCCCGTTACATTAATGGGGCTTCCACAAGAATCGTTCAATATTTCTGTCACCATAATACCGAAAACATGGAAATACTAGACATCGACCTTCTTGGACATAAAAAAGCTTTCGAGAATGCCTGGCGCAATGTTTAGTTATTTAAAATAAAGAAATGCTTCCCCAGCCTAAATGCTCAAATCATACCTAAGTGATAAAAGCTTTTTTATGAAGATCAGTAATGTAGTTTTCAATTATCATCCCATTAAGACCGGAGTACCACAAAGTAGTACCCTTGGACCACTCCTGTACTTGATTTATGTGGCAGATATCTCACCAACAGATAAAACCGAAATTGGAACATTCCCTGAGGATACAGCTGTGTCCTCTATTTATAGTAGAATCCAAAAATCTCTAATATTATCTTAACTTTGTTCAATAATGGTTTGATAAAAGGAAAATTAGCACAAATACTGCTAAATCTGCACAGGTTACAAACACCAACAAGCGCAGTGTTTTCCCTTCTGTTACGAATAACAACACTGCTATCCCACTAAGAGGTTAAATATCTGGGACTGCACCTAAATCAGCAACTGATTTGGGCACCCCACCTGAAGCTTGAACAAATGTTCTGGCTAATAGGCCGTCCATCTCAGTTCTCATTAGACAACAAGGCATTGGGGCTTGGATTTAACTTTAATGGATTTAAATGTTTATTTCGAAAGCACAAATTATTCAATAGTTAGTTACAACTTTTTCCCGTCTTTCTGGTAACAGATGAATTCCTGGCGAAAGAATTCCTCTACCTGTGGCGCAATCAATGAAGCGACCCATTTTTTGATATCTTCAAAAGAGTTGAAGCGCTGCTCAGACAGACCAAGCGTCATCGATAGAAACAAATGATAACCAGAAGAGGTAATGTCTGATAAATACGGCGAGTTGTATAGGACATTCCATTAAAATATTTCCAAACAGTTTTTGATTTGTTTTGCAACGTGCGACCGAGCGTTGTTTTACTGGAAAATCACAATATCCTTTCTTTCAGCGTATTCCGGTCGTTTTTCTTCCAACGCTTGGTTCAATTTGATAGGTTGCTGTCGGTAGCGATCCCCAGTGAGAGTTTTGCCTTGTTTCGGCAGCTCATGAAACACTACGCCCTTCTGATCCCACCAAATACAGAGCATTACCTGCGAACCATGGATGGTTCACTTTGGCGTCGATGGTAATGTTTGGGCGGGCATACATCTGACTTTTCTGCGCTTAGAGTTCTTGCAATTAATCCATTTGTCATCACCAGTTACGACACGATGCAAAACCCCATTCACTTTATGCATTCGTGTGGCACCCAATTTTCCATTAACTTCAAACGTTTACCGACGGTCGATAACTCATCATTTAATAAATCTGCCAATTCTTCAAACGTTTGAAATGGATCTTCATCGAGTAATGCCTCCAATTTTGCATCTTCAAACTTTTTCGGCTGGCCTGAGCGTTCGTTGTCTTCCGTATCAGAATCGCCACTTTTGAATCGTCAAAAACAATACTCACAAGTTGGAATTGATGGAGCATGTTTATTATAAGTTTTGGACAACAAACGAAGATTTTCAGCTGCCGATTTCTTCAAATGGAAACAAAAAAGTAACGCTTCGAGCAAACTGCGTTTTCTTGGCATGAATCTCAATATATTCAAAGTTCAAAAAAATTGCACACACTCATAATTTAAACCTAATGATGGTGCTTTGCCATGAAAGTTCATTGCAGTGTGGACTGATGACAAAAATTCTAATAACGCCATCTGTTGTGAATCCTTTAAAATTCATTTCAAGCCTCAATATATAATTTATAGTTCGATTATAGAGTAATATTATTTAATTTTTTTTTATTTTGCCGTCTTTTCTGTACTTTGTTCCTTTGTCTTCTCTCTTGTTGCATTCTATTTTAGTATTTTCTTCCACCGTTGGAACCGTTGTCTGGTTTTCACCTATAACCCTAGGCAGGGTTCTATTGGCCAGGCCAGCTGAACCATTTGACTTAATGTCAAAAACAACAATTCTTCAAATTACGGCCAATCATTATCAGTAATTTTTGCCAGTGTATTGTGAATTGTTGAATCTGCCGACTTCGAAGCAAAGAATTTCTGACATACTTCTTCTTGATCAGATGGCCCAAAATGACTGGAAACAACCATGCGGCTCACGGTTCCTTGTCCTTCGTACTTTTTTGTAACCTCCCTTGTTTACAATTTCGGTTTTCAGCAATGGCGGATAAAAATTCTAAAGATAAAGATGAAGATCGTTCTTACATCATAAATGCAAAAAATTGCATGAACATCAAAGTGTTAAGGAACTTTTTTACAGCGTCATATACCATTTGTATTAACCATTTAGTGTTCATTAAACAGTAAAATTGTTATTAACTATTTATAGACATGTAAGTATTTACTTTTATGGGTAACATTACAGAAATTCCGTTCAGGTTAACTTTTAAATTGTTTGTTCCATTGTAGTCGTAAGTTTTTATGCAAATGCGAGGCATAAAAGGCACGGGCTAAGCAAACGTAAACGAGGCAGTAATATTAGAAGGTAGTAATTAATAAATAGCATTATAAGGTTCTTTAATCTAATAATAAAGGCGGGTAATATTTATTGTTTAACGACCTAATCATTACAGGCTGTGTATGTCAATTTGCTGGGTGTTGTAGGCGAACCCGCAGCGAGTCACGTTACTAAAGATCCCAAACAAAGGGAAACATAAACCTCGGACTGTTGGCTTTTTTAATGCGGGGCCGTAAATTTCAAATTGATTTTAAAACAATAACAAGCCGGGCCGACTGTAATATACTTGTTCAGAAACACGCGCTCGCCTAAGTTACGATCGACTTGTCAGACCAGCGACACGACCAACAACCCCATTCTATTCTTCTTTTTGGCATGTCGGCCAACTCCGAGTTCCAAGGCGCTAATTGCGCTGCTCGGGCCCAAACGGAAGCACGACGTGTCGTAAACTTTAAACATTACGGTTTTTGCTCGTAAATTTAGCCGCAGAAATTGAGCCATTTGATTGAGACATTTTTGGGCTGCCTGCTCTAAATCACGCTAATGGTAGAACAAAAAGGGCGTAATTGACTTATGATCATCGAAATTAAAGAGACATAAGAAGGCAATTGTTGAACCTGTGTAACGCGTTTTTAAAATTTATCGCGGTTGTCTAATTTTTGTATACAAAAGTTAAAGTATAGGTCGAGCCTGAAGGAGTAATTAGTGATAAAGTTCTTCAAAGCCATAATGGGTTATCAATTCTCGGAAAAATAATGTTTTAGAGTTGATTTTTCTTAAATTGATTTCAAATATCAAACAATAGCACCAGCATGTTAAAACTTTTTAGAAACACACCCAAAGGCATTTCGTGTCGCTTTAAGACTTCGAAAACTTGCCCTGCGAAGTTCAAAAAATTATGTTTGGGAAAATAAAGAAATTGCAATCAAATTGGAGTAATAGGATGGACATAACAATTTGGGGTTCTGGGCTTTAAAAAATTATAGTAAAAAAGTTTTGCATAATAATGCTTTGCAGTTATGAGAAAAAGCTCTACTGATCTAGATGATGGTGGTAGTGCTTTCAAAATACCAAACAGGTGGCAAGCAGAATTTTCCCGTAGCATCTAGTACTGATCATTTTTGCTTTTTGGAAACATCAAAAATGGCAACTACAGCTTATTTTGTAGGCCACACTGATAAACCCAAGTCTAAGAATTCATGATTAAAGTTAGCGAGTATATCTTTGCACCATGTCACATAAATTTCCTTTTAAATAAGGACAGCGTATTTTAACATATAAGTAAATTTAAAAAACCAACGAAAACTATTACACACGAAAAAGCAAGGTTTCTAAATGCCAAGAATTTCTATAAATTCAAAATTATTCAAAGAGACTCTAAAATCGTATAAAATTGCAGTTCGAATATGTTTACGTTCAATCTTCATTGTTACCAACACAAGTGCGTCATATAATAATACATAAAAATGGAAATAGGAGCATATCAATTATTTAAAATTAATTCATATAAATAAAAACGCCACTACTAGTCTGAAGACCTTTGGCTAATGTTGTCTACTTTTTTTTTTAACAACTTTGATTTATTGCAGTTTCTTTCAGATTGTTAATCTTCATACACATATCTTATAATCTTATATACTGTCCATTTTTTATTGGTCTGCCTTTCTTCTTTTTACCAGCCCACTTTGCTTCGTGCACTTTTTTACCACATCCTCTTGCCCCATTCTTATATAACCACCTTAGTCTTATTGTTATTTTTTTGCTGTGAAAACGTCTTTAACTTCGATACTAATATTGAGTGTCATTACAGAATTATGAGCGATACCAAAACAGCAGAGTTTAAAACAACTAATACTCGAAGACTACTGGATGAAGGCCGACGGCGAGGACATAGTTCAACAGAGGAAGGTTGAAAGCGACAAGCAAACTACTTAAAATTTGCCCCGCTTTTCTACGTATGGGAGGGGGGCTTTTTTACGAAAACCTTACTTTAGAATCCCCGACCACTGTCTGCTTGAAACATTCTTTCCTAACCTGTCCATAAATTTTCCCCACCACTTTCCTCTCCCACACTTTCAGCTTTTTTTCTTTTTCTATGTTGGTTACCCAAGTTTCTGTCGCAAAAGTTACTGTGGACCTGATAATTACATTAGAAATACATTTTTTAACTTTTATCAAGATCTTTTTATCACTAAAGAATTTGTTATAAGCCCCTACACATCTTGATCCTGCTGCTAATCTCCTAATTTCTCTGCTGTAGTCACCTTCTTCTAAAATCTGCACGCCCAAATAAATTACCTTATACTGTTTTTTGAAACACAGTTCTTGATTTTCTGATTTTATTTTCAATGTTTCATTTTCTCTTTTATTATTGTCGTTGAAGACCGCGTACGTTGTCTTCATCGATTTTTAAACAAAGTTTTATTGCATGTTCTTGAAATTTTGTTACTATTGTTTTTAGATCTCTTTTAGTTCTGCATAGAAAAGCTACATCATCCGCATAAGCAAGACATTAATATGAATTTTTTGGAAGATAGTATTCATTTTTTATCTTTCTTCTTCTGATTGTAGCTGTGTAGTTGATAGAGAGTCTCCTTGTTTAAGTTTCATATTACTTAGAGTCTTGACCTTGAAAGCTGACTATTTGTTGTGTTTTCTAGTCATTTGTATTAGTTCTATAATTTGTAAAGAGAATTTGAATTTCTTCAAAGCTGTTATAATTTCTCTCTCTTTATTGAGTCATATGCCTTTTGGTATCACCCAAATGTGGTCTACGACTGGTTTTACTTTTTTGAATCCATATTGGTAACTTTCTATTTCTTTGTCTGCTTCTTCTTGTATTTTAGCACTCTTTTAACTGCTGTATTGTCTGAGTATTTTATCAATGCTATTTGTATTTTGTCCACTTGTAGGCTTTTATTATTTTTTATTTATTTATTACTTTTTAAATTCTTCTCGTTTCGGCAATTCTTTCTCTTATCTTGTTTTTCCCCCTACTTTCTCTATTATTTCTTGTGCCACCAACAATTTTTAGAATTTTTTTTAACACTGATGATTCTTTTACTCGTCCATGTATAAATGTCTTTATGTATCTCTTATTCCAATATGTTGAATGTTGAATGTACACTCCGTTGATTTTTGAGGCTCTTGTAAAATGTTCTTATGTCCTTATAATTTTTTGTTCATTATCTTCCGTTCCTTTTCTCTACAGATACCATTTACCTTATTTTTAGTGTTCTTGTTTGATTATTTTTGATTTCTTGTTTCTCGGCTGCCGTTTGGCAATATCCTTTACCTAGTTTTTTCCTTAATTGCCTGTTCGCACTCTTAGTTAAACCAATCCCTTTTTATGATTTCTGCATTTTCCACCTAACAGCTATTTTATTTTGCACAATTCCTCCTTTATATCTTCCCCTTTTGGTTTTACCTCTCCTAATCTTTTTGATTACCTTTTGATTTTGTAGTTCCATTTCATCCTTGAGGAGCTTCATCTGCCATTTACTTCCGTGTGTTCTGTTTTTTCCTATTTGAGACTTATCCTGTTTTGTTATCGCTTTTGCCAGATAATGATCCAAGTTTACGCCTGCTCCCCTGTAGGTTCTTACTTTTTTGACACAGTTCTTGTTTGCCTTTGTTATTAATTTATGATCAATTAGATTATCAGGATGCAACCAAATTGCTTTTTGTATATATTTTTTTGTCTCATTCAGGGATACATTAATCAAGTTATTCCTTGACACGACATTTAGTAATAACTGCTCATGTTCTTTAGTTTGTTCATGTAAACTTTCTGATTCTATTATATGCTCATATTCTTTTTTTCTTCCCACTTTTATACTTAATCTCTTGCTATTATTGTGTCAAAGTTAGGGACATTTTCTTCTATTTGTTCTAACTTTTCATACAATTGTACCTTTTTTTTTTTCATTTTTTTTATCGTTGACACATGAATGTTTATAATTCCTAAATATTTCCTTTATTCTCAAACAGTTCGATCTTTCGTTTATTACTATCATTACTTTACGTGTTCTTTTATTAATAATCCCGCCCCCAGTCTAATTCGCTTTGCATCTGCATTAAACCAATCCTAGTTATTGTTCTTTTTTGATTTATTTTGCTGGATTAATAGTATATCTATAATATTTTCAGTTGCTACTTTATTTTTCTGGCTTATTTAACTCTTGTGTTCCAAAAACCCAGTGTTATTTTAACTTTTTCTACTGGTTATACTTAAGACCATACTCTTCATTCTCTGTTAATTTTTTTAAATATCTAGTTTATTTCTTTTCTTGTCTCTTATATATCTTGCATTGTTAATTGTAAATTTTTGATCTTGTTTTAATATCTTTTCTCATCTCTATTTCTTTCTCTGCAATCTCTCTTAGTTTAGCTTGAATCTGTCTTTCTTATAGCGTTATTTTTATTTGTTATCCTCCCAATTTTCCAATTTAACCATGATTTTATACACTTTATTTTTGCTCACTTTGTAAGTTTCATCTAAAAAAGTCTTTATTTTATTTTCCAGATTGGCATCCTGCACTCTCAAGCCTTTAATTACAACGTTTTTCTTTCTTTAATCATTTTCTTTCCTTTCTAGTTTTACTTCTAATTTTATAACATAGTTTGTTAGTTTCCGTTGCACATTTTTCTCTAGCAAATTTGTTATTCCTTCTTTGCATTTCTGATTTCGAATTTTAATTCTTCTTTGTTTCTTTGAAATTCCTTTTTAACTCTGCCTTCATATCTTCCATCATTATTTATTCTATTTTTCTATTGTTTTTTACCTTATCTTTTATTTGCGCCCCCACTTCTTTATTTTTTTTATAGTTTTCTTGAGGAAGTAACTCTTCTTTATTTTGTGAATTTTCAGTGTTACTTTTCTTCGTAGGGGTTCGAAATATTTTTTGACTTGGATAAATTTACTTGTACTCGCCATTGGTTGAGCCAAACTCAAAGATTGAGGTGGAGTTGAAGACTACTGGAAGCCACATGTGGACTCTCTTTTAAGATTATTCCCAAAGGTAGCTTTGTAATAATTGGTTAATATGCCAGCAGTAAAAATTAGATAAAGGAAAAGTTACATCCCATTAACTTCAGGAGCACCTGACTGGAAATATTAATAAGTGGATGTCTTGATTGAATTTTGTGGAAGTAGAGGTGGATCAGGTATGATTTTAATAAAAGCTAGTACGTGCTGATTAGAATAAGTTTTATTTTTTATAATAATCCATCGTACCGTACGCGGAAAAGGATTTCTTCAAAATCTCTGAGTACTTCATTTACGATTCTATGACTGCTAAATTGTCGAGTGTTCTCAGAAGCCAAAATAGTATGATGATATCATTTCATTTCAGTTAACTGTTTTATGGAAACTCTTTAGCAACATCTTTTAAAATATTTTGACCAATATGATGCTGTTTCATGTAGTGGTTTACCAAGTTTCTGGATCATTATAATTTTGGATAGTTAATTAACCTAAGTATGACGGTTACCATCAAGATTGCTTTTCTAGGGTAGTTCTTTGAGAATTACCGATGAAGTTTTTTTGATGATGCGGTTATAGTTGCCTAGTTTCTTAAAATATCGACTTTAATTATCTTGCAAACTGCTATATGCATTTTTATCTAGAAAATTTAACTTTTTTGATATATACGCAAAATTTTTCTTTTTAATATTCTGGAATCCATAAAAGTAAGTTACTTATGATATTTATATCTCGACTTGTCTTTGGGCGCAATCTGTTGCAACGTCGAGGTCGTCAAGATGTGTTACTTTAAGATTGACATTCAAATGTTCGTCGATGTACTGTTGGAAGGCATTACAATCTGTTTTAGATAAAATGAGACTAGGCACGTCTGGTCAACATACAGTATGGGCATTAGGTGTGGCAATTATAATGGGTGGCCTATCGGGTACGGCGGATTTAAATTTTCCAGCATTTTTTTTATATGTAAGTTAGCAACCCTAATTTTTGATATTTGTCATCTACGGTCATTAAGGTTATTAAAAATGGATCGCTATTTAAAAGAACAACGTATTGTTATTGTTAAAACACATTGGCGGAAGTTTTGAGGAGACCATCCGAAAGTGCGTGGAATTCTTGGTATCCACGATTTACTTAATAAGTCCATCGTTCAAAAAATTTGAGGAAACTGATTCGGTTATGGACAAATAAACTCTACCGCATCCTCGTGCGGTCGTGCGAAAACATTGCAGTCGTCAACGAGGGTGTCGATGATAATCCAGGAACATCAATACGTGATTGTTCTCAGATTGAACATTAGCAACGAATTCTCACTAAAGATTTTCACCTCCACCCTTACAAAGTTCAATTAAGCTCAAGCCACGAGACTATTTGCAACGGAGGCAATTCGCTAATTGGGTGATAGGAAATGAAACAGTGAGTGACAATTTTTTAAAAACATCATCTTTAGCGATAACGCTTATTTTGTTAATAACCAGAATTGTCGGATTTGGGCTAATGGAAATCCTCGTGCTGTTCATGAAAAACCGATGAACCCACAAATAGCCACTGTTTGGTGCGGATTATGGGTTGGAGGTATAATTGGAGCATTCTTTTTAACCGTAAATGTAGTAGAATATACTGACACGCTGTCGAACTTTTTGTAGGATCAATTGGACGATACGGACTTCGAAGAAAATTAGTTTTAACAGGATGGAGCCACATGCCATACAGCAACAGAAACTATCAATTTGTTAAGACAATGTTTTTCTGGTCGTGTGATTTCCAGAAATGCTGACGTGAATTGGCCGCCCAGATCTTGCGACTTGACGCCATGCGATTTTTTCCTCTGGGGTTTTGTAAAGGCCAAGGTCTATGCTAACAAATTACAAACAATTCCTGAACTGAAAACAGAAATCCAACTCGTTATTGCTGAAATTGAGCCAACTGACTTGTACAAAGTTTTCGAAAATTTGATCAAAAGGTTTTGGGTATGTCGGCACAGTCGCGGCGGTCATTTGGCCGGCACGATATTCTATAATGAATCTCAACATGTCTACTTTATAAACCAATAAAAATTGCTCAATCAAATAATAATTTACTGTGTTTCATTTTAAAATTAAGTCCGGCGTACTCGATGGGCTATCCATTACGTGTGAGACCTATAATATTGACGTGGTTAGGTGAAAAGTCTTTAAACACATAGAAATCTATTACGATATGGAGATTATATTGGTCTGTTATCCAGGTCAGCTCAGTGGTAGACAGAATTGAGGAGTTCTACTTATTAATAACTATTGATAGATTTTTTGTTACTATTGATGGTGTTTGATATTTGAAGATTATTCTGCAAAGTACGCAAAACTAATCACGTAATAACATAAAATCATTTTTTAAAGACAAGCGGCATGGCGACAGCAAACCTTTCGGAGCATTTCAGGCGACATCCTAGTGTTCTATTCATAAGAAGACTAACAGAGGAGTTACAACTCTAAAATGGATCAGGGAGCTTCCAATTACATCCAGGCTGACTGAGAGGAATACCATCAAGCTGTTTGATCAAACAAGCGGGATTCTATCGACTCAGATTCTGAAAGAAGTAATGAATCAACGCAAAGAACAGAAAAGTGAGAGTGGCTTGAGCGAGGGCGTATTTTAAGACAACTTGAGCTGTATTAAGTGGGATAAAACACTCTGGATCAACAATAGCAAGTATCTCACGCGGAATCAAGTGGATACAATCTTCTATTCGTATTCGCACCGATCCAAACTATAAATTATGACATGGAAATATTTTTTCTTTCGTGGAATGGACCTACTGAATACAATGGATAAGCACGCGTACCTCAATATCCATATGTACACCAGACTTTTGGTTGTTCCTAAATATACCAGTAAAATAACGAAATACAGCAGTCAACTAGTGACTGAGTAGGGCGACACTTACTGCGGGTTACATGGCAATAAGTACAATGTGTCGTTTTTCTTGAAATTATTGTTACATTCATTCATTTTTACGTTCTTTCTCTACTACTAGGTTGGTACTGTTCTAAATTCGACATCACGCAATGTTCTCTCAAATTAATTTCGTGATTGTGATGCTTTAGAACATGTTGAGCTATAGTTGATTTTTTCGACTGGCTTATTGTTTTCTTTCGCTTTAGTGTATAATGTAAACAAGCTTGCACAGATATGGTAAGGTAAACTTACCAAATATCGAATACCTTTCTATTTCGAAAAGCGAGTACTGTTATTTGAAACAAACTTTCCAAGTAAACTGTCTTAAAATGTCAAGAAAACTGTATATAGGGTTGATCTATTTGATAAAGATAACAGTAACGTAGGGGTAGTAAAAAGTCTTTGAGAGGCACTCGTCGAGAGTACATCTATTAGTGGTCACGCTCAATTCGGTGACGTCACGGGTATTTTCCAACCGGTACTTGTGGCGGCTGAGAAAAAATCTATATTAAGTGACGAATTTGTGCGAGATATAAGAAAACATTAGTGAATATTGGTCAGATTTGTGCAATATTCGACCCCAACAACTACGGTTATAGACCACACGAGTGGCTAGAAGCAATGTTCGTCGTCAACCCACAGCAGCGCCGCTTACAACAATTTCTGCAGATAAAATATCTTGAAGACCCGGCGGGTATTTCAAAACTTCTAGAAGCGTCGTTCTCGGGGAAGATATCTTTCAAGGACGACGTCATTGCCATACTTAGTGTGTTCAGGATTTCACCATTAAGCTCCCACTCTGGCACTCTGGGAGTGCCAAAAGGCAACCAACATCTAATGCCAGGGCATTCCACATAAGAAAGGTTAGGGGCTTAGACCCAACTATCTTTAAATGCCTAAGGAAGTCAAGGTAAGGCCGAGGGTAGAAATAACAGACGTACTCATCAGATGCTAAGATGTCAAAAAAGTTTGCTACCATGAAGTTTTTAAGTTTAATTCTTCTCGAATTTGAGAATCTGCACATCCCCAGAGTTTGTATTACCTAAAAATAATAGATTTTATGTGTAATTGTTTGTATTATCTTTAGTAATGTCTTTTTAATTCTTAAATTGGGAGTTTCTCAAAGTCGAATGTGCGTGAATTTTGTTTCAATGAAGATCGTTTATCACCTTGAAGTTATCGTGTAGTATCCTGGAATTTAAATTTTGTTGATTTATCAAGATGTCTTTGTAATATAGGCATAGTTAGAAAGGCTATAAATTATGAGTTAATTGTTGAAGTTACTTGCATCGAAGTTAATAGTGGATAAGTTTTGTATTATTTTTTTTTGCGGTGAAGAGCATTTGTGATAAAAAATTAATTTGAGTAAGGTTTGGTGTGAGTATTCTGAGATAAGGTATAATATTATTGGATTTAGCTCGCTAGAGTTTTCCTGTAAAAATATGTTTTTCTTGTAAGAATTTTTATCATAAAAGGTTCTACAGATGCTGGATTGATTTCTTGAATCGTTATTTTAACAGATCCAAAAGTACAGTTACGAGAATTTGCATACTTTTTAAAATCAATATGTAAAAGGTCGCTTGCACACTTAAATCATACTGACTTCAGACGACAATAATTCTTGATACCAACTGTTGTGGATTACATATAAGTCTGTTGAGTTTTAAGGGTTGTTCACATATTTTGCACGCAATACGACGCAGATAAGGCCTATATAGCACATACGCGGATGACTTTGTATTAAAAAGGGCAGTAAAAGATTGGATTATGGTGGCTTCTAACAACTCGAAGAAAATCATGATCCGCATGGACTGATAACCCTTTGTTTAAATTGTGCACTTCTGGTTGAACGATGAAACTATTATTGTTCCACTTTTGGTTTAGTAGTATTTTTAGTATATATGTACTACATTATCTGCATTTTATTACTTATAACACATGTGGTAGCGGGTAGATACTCCTCTATGACCCCGATAGATGATAGATCTACTTCAGGAAGCGACCCTGCCCACGCGAGCCTCGACTCTTTCTCATCTCCATAACACCGGGAAAAGTCGTGTCCCAACCTTAATCCTACCCATAATCTGCATACTCTTATCCTCCATACACCCTATCTACTCACCAACCCGCCCAACAAGCGTGCCGTTTAATTGCCAGATCCCCTTGAATTGTAAAACTTTCAAGGGAGACCTACGTCCTGCAGCGGACTTCAATGGCTGTGTGATAATGATTACTCACAACATTTGTGAACAAGCCCTTAGGGCTTGTTCACTTGACTCACCCAAGATAAGATGTAAATAAAGAGGTGTTTAAAAAGATTTCCGCGGTTAAAAAGAAGTGAGTTGAATTGCGTTGATTTTCGGAAAATTCTCGACATTTTAGTAATACACTTTGATGCCATTATCAAGAGAAATAAGTTAATTCTTTATTCGTGGCCTCAATCTGTCTTCTGCCTAAGAATAACTATAGGTCATGAAAGAAGTGAAAATTTGATGGAAACATTACATGTTTTAGGAGGTAATGTGCTGGATTAGAGAAAGTTTGTTTGCTTGGACGAGTTATATAATTAAGGATTTTCAAATAATGAATAAACATTGTTCATCATCTAGAATATTAAGGTATTAAGAGTGTGTGCAACTGCGTCACTTTTTATTTTACTGATAAGCTGGAAAATAAAAGCAAGGAATTTTATTTGGAAAAATTAACTTTATGGTTGCTTTCTTTATTATATTTGGCAAGTGTCAATTATCGTCCTTATAAACATTTAAAAAATTTTCGTATATGAGGCTTGATATTTGTCTGTTTGTTTTATGTAGATTCTGCCATAGTCGTCACAAGGTTTGTCATAAATTTCTTGGGATTTGTAAAGATAATGATGCTTACAATTAGCTGAGAGGACAGTCAGCTATTTCACTGTTACCGTGTGTATATTTTGTTTGTCTAGTATGCGAACTATACCGTCAGTGATATCTCTAATGTAAGACAAGAACACTTTTACTTGGTCGAGAAGATAACAATGGAAGCTAAACAAACAATTCCCCCTTTTTCCTGAACACATTCTTAACAAAAAATCTTTCTAACAGCAGTTTTTATCTTACTTATTTAAGCAAACCTATCCATATTAACCGTTATTGAAAGGCTAAATTCCATCATTACCGTGTTTGAATCCACCCAGTAGCAAATTTTTTTTTCCAAATTCCTGGAACTTTCCGACGCTAAGAACTGACAAACTGAAATTAATATCATCGCCGAAACTGTAAAACGGGCATTTCAAAAAATATTTGACCTACATCATTAAAAACATTAATAAAAATACTTTCCTGATCAACTAAAAGCGTTCTTGCCTTATATTACAGGTGCCACTGACAGAATAAACCGCATACTAAACATACAAAATATACAAACGATTTTTATGATTAACATCAAAGTAGTCAACTTTATTTGTTCAGCTAAGAACTATTACCTTCATGAATTCCAAAGACTTTACGTAGTAGCTTATGGTGACTATGACAGGCTAAACGAACAGATAAATACAGCATGGAAGGGCGATAATTCTTCTCCACTTACCAAACATAATAAAGAAATCTGCCATAAAATTAATTTTTTGAAATCAAAACACCCTCTTCTTTTTGTCATTTCACCAGATAAATCATTTCTGAAGTATCTGAAACACTATTTTGTTACTGGTCATGATGATTTAAGTATGTGCAGACTGGCAAAAGACTGATATAGGTCAAACAAACCGGAAAATATCTAGCCGAATATTTGTTCTATACTTAGGAAACATAATAAAGAAACAAACCACAAAATTAACTTCCTCCAGGCAAACACAATTTCTCCCATTTTTTATCCCATCAGCAGGATCATTCGTGAGGCATTTTTTTAAATTTCTAATTACTAATTTACAATTACTCTGTAGTGAGTAATAAGTAAATAATATGACAAAGTAGGTGTTGACATGAGGAGGGCACCGTTCAGGGAGGTCTTCAGGCTAATGTCTGTTTAATCTTCTAGCTTCAGGCTGTTAGGAGTAGAGATCAGCAATGAGTTGACTGGGATGTCTCAAGGAACGTGCTTTATTTTTTGGCAACCGAATTTCTGATGACTTCATTGAGGAAGGGAATTTGGAGGTCGAAATGGAGGCTTTGGCTATAGCACGAAGGGTTTTCGATTGGTAGGGCTGAAGAATTTTTGTGTTATATGGTTTACTGCATCTCCAGAGCTCGATGCCATAGGACCTTATAGGTGTAAGGATGACTTTATAGAGCAAAAGTTTGTTTTCTACGGACAATTGGGATTTGCGTCCAAGCACCCAATACATGTTTTTAGTCTATATTTAATTGTTGTCTTTTGGCTTTGATGTGAGCTTTCCAGGTAAGTCGCTGGTCTAAATGAAGTCCAAGATGGGTTGGTCATAGATGGTGACTGGATGGCGCAAGGCAATTGAAATAGAAAAACGTTCATAATGCCTAAATACACGAGAGGACGTTATATGGAAATTATTCGTTAACCCGCACCATCGATTACGTAATATCTCTAAACAAACAAACTTTCCCCAACCCCATCTCTCGTCAAACTTTCACTTCCAGCTTTATAAATAACTAGGCAGGACATATAAAAGATTAGCCTTATTCTTCCCTCTCACGATGAAGAATGCTTTAGGCCAATGAGTTCCCCGAAGTTGTCATACAGATTATTAGGTTGCCTAAAGTTGTCGGTAGACATAAATTGCTTCTTGTACGAATCCCCACAAGAAAAAGTCGCGAGTTGTGAGGTCATAAGATCTTGGGGGCCAGAACACAAGTGCCAAGTTTCCTCATGCGACCTATCCATCATTGAGGTGGAAATTTATTCAGAAAACGTCGAACACCCTTTGCTTCGCGTTGTTGTAAAATGAAGTTTTCTAAAGTTTTATTCATTCAAAAGGAAAGTTCTATAAAACATTTTTCTCGATACGGCACAGAACATAATAACTTTCGAGGAGTCTCTCTTATGTTGTAGTGTTGCATTGGAGATTTTGTGGCTTCTATATCCGAACATTATGTCGGTTCACTTTCCCACTTAGAGTCTTGTCTCATCACGACAGAAAGGTGTCAATCTTCAATGTTTTCGAGCAAACCATTAGAAAATTCTACACGCTTTAGCTTATGGTTTGCGAAAGAGCCTGTACCAAGTTGTAGGCGGCATGCTTTGAGCATTAAATGATACCTCAACACACGCCAGACATTTGTTTGTTGCAGTCCTAAGTTCTCTACTCACTCTACTGAGTTGACATCATTGGGTTGCGGTCTAAACTCTCTCTAAATTCGTCTCCAGTTTTTCTCCGATACATGCGGTTGGTCCATGCTTTTGCCCTTGTGCTGCATTGTAGTCATCTCATTCACAACTAACCATAGAATTTTAAACTTTAGGATATTCTCTTTGAAATGTTATGTGAATCCAATTGAGTCCTATGAGAGTCAAATCCTGCTGCCCGAATTTTACAGACATAAAACTATCGCAATAACCAATAAGTGTAGATATTTGTATTTGAGTCTGCACCATGCACTTTCTTTAAATGTCTATATTTTAAAAATGGAAACTAAAATTACACAATAAATGAAGTTAGACCTCTTAAAACATACCAATAGTCTCCATAGAAAAAAATTGAATATATTGTAGTTTACGCTTTTTACATTGGTAAATAACACGTGCAAATTTATTTAAATTACTATCTAATTTACTGATCCGAATTGAATTACTTTAGCAACAATAGATTTAGATTGGTGTTATATATAATGTTATGGTAAGCATTTTGAAAATTTTTTGCACAGTATTTAAGTACTCAAATCGTGCCAAATGTTATGAGAATGCCTAAAGAACTTGCAATTTCATACTATCTAGACCGTCGTGTAAACGCGGCGGATTCTGGAAAGCATTCATGCGTTGGTAACAGACCGGTTAGTAGCGCTACATGCGTTAACTTATTACAATATTCAATACGTTAGTATATTGAATGAACCTAATGAATAATACAGGTATTCGTAAAAATTTCTGCAAAGACGACAAAAGTGCCTTAATCAAATTTTTATGAATTCAGAGCTAATGCTGTTTTAATGGACTTATGTAATAAATGGCTCCATATTTTTCTACTTTTATTTTCAAATCAATCCCGCTTCATCGAATTCTGGTATTCTCTTTACACGGTTAATTTTGGAGCATTAAGAAAAGCGAACTTATACATTATAGGTAAATTCCAAAATGTTATAAACTGTGCTGGACAACTTAAAGTAATATCTTTTCGTGTAGTCGTATGGCAAATTAGCATGCTGACATCAATTGGATTGCTGCAGAAGTTAATATAGCCAATTTAATGACATAGGTTTGGTAATTGTTTTGAATTTCAATTGTACATTCCAAAGTGAGAATGTTTACAACATAGTTTTAACAGTTGTTGAAATTAATTTAGGAAGCATTTGTGTGACAATATTTTGGATGTTTGCAATTACGATATTCTTTCATGTGTTAATAGTTAGTGCCTAACAGAATTGTTTAAGCTTAATGTGAACATAATTTTGGTAAGGGAAAAATTCAGGAAAATATAAGTCCACCAGACCAGGTAAAAAATTCGTAAGATATTCATTCAATACACTTAAGGTAAAAAGTGATGAAATTTCGATTGAAATTGAGCATGCAAAAATGTTTGCTACAGCATTTGAAAGTGGAGAACCCAAAGGAGCTTTAATATAAAATTTCTTTCAAGAGCAAAGTTAATATGGAGGCAATGGGAAATTAACGGAAGGCAAAGCTTTTCAAATTGTATGTTTATTTCAATACTTAAAATTTAGGAATTGAAATATTGATAAACAATGATTCAACAGCAAATCTAACTATATCAGTTTACTACCAGCCAAAGATACAAAAAACCCACAAGATTTACCAGGGATATACTGTATACCTTGTTTATATGAGCAAGTCTACATTGAGACTATGGGCCGAACGATTATCACTAAGACAGAGGAACACAAACGTCATCTACGCTTTAATCAACCCGAAAAGTCAGCATTTGCTAAACATGCTTTGAAAAATTCTAACCACGAGATAGACTTCGGGAAACACAAGTTTTATCTAATTGTAGGAATTATTACCCAAGATTAGATCGAGAGGAAATTTATAAATATGAAAATAAGAGTGTCGCCAGAAAATGCCAAAATATTACCTGCAACGACCCGATTGACGTCAGCAGCTAACCCAATTACGTTATCTGCCACTCCGGTAACGTTAACAACGGCTCCCTAACACCATCCTTACCATACTCGCACTTAATTTTTAGAAGATTTTCTTCTGAAGATGTCCGCCACAGTTGCGGACGAAACGTTAAGAGTTTTTTAACTCCGACCACGGCCTTCTAACCCGAGAACCAACCACTCGATGTACTATAACAGCGTCCGTGAAAGCCTTTGCACTTATTATTTAATTCTGGGCTCTGTAAAATTTGTACAAGTCAAACAATAAGAGATATTGCAGAAATTCCTTTAGATATGAATTACAAAAATTCAAAGATGTTCAGTGACAACTTTATGTGGCCATGTGATCTCTTCAGGTCTGGTTTAAAGTGATTGTACGAAGTTAGGAAAATAGTGACAATGTTTTTTGTTTTTTTTTTGCTTATGTTTTTAAAGCCTCCTTGATTTATTGTACTTCTTTTGTACTGAATAGTTGTTACATTCTTCCGGATCCATTACTGGACATGGGTACTCAATTATTTTTAGTGCCTGAGTAGGCCACCCGCCAGGCAGTCGAGACCCAGGACTGTATCCGGGTAGGTCCGTACCGCAGCCACAGTGGCGTTTAGTAAACATAAAAGAATTTGCATACAAAATTCTTATCGCTATTTTATTTATGTTATGTTATCCAGCACTCGAATTGATTTTTTGCATAATATTTAAGTACCTCAAAACCGGTGCCAAAATGTATGTGGAGTTTCTCGTAAACACCTTGCAATTTCCTACTATTCTAGCCCCGTACGTGTACACGCGGCGGATTCCTGGAAAGCATTATGTGCGTTGGTAACATAATGTTTTGGTAGCGCTACGGGGGGCGTTCACAAATTTATTACAATATTCAATACGTTAGTTTATTGAATGGTACCGTTGTACCTCAACAGGTATTCGTAAAAATTTCTGCAAACACTTAAAAAAGTTATGTTAATCAAATTTTTATGAATTCACTGCTGCTAATGCTGTTTTAATTATTTTTTATGTAATAATTTACTCCTCTTTCTTTTCTCTCCTTTTATTTTCATCTCCTTTTTTTTACTTCTTAAATTTCTCTTTGCTCTCTCTTTATCCTCGCATGTTTTTTGGAGCATTAAGAAAAGTGAACTTATACATTATAGGTGGGGTTTGCAAACTTTTAACTACAATTGTGCTGGACATCTTAGAAGGAATATCTGGTGCGCTTTATCTTTTGTATGGCAGAAATAGCAACGCTGACATCAATTGGATTGCTGCAGAATAATATGGGCCAAGATTTTGCTGCCATGGTTTTGGTAATTGTTTTGAATGCGTCAATTGTACATTCCAAAGTGAGGAATTTTAGCAACAATAGATTTAACCGGGGTGACTGTGAGATATGAAATTTAGGAAGCATTTGGTGTGAGAAAATTTTCTATGACAGTGCAATGAAAGCTATCATTTTAATGTTTTGTTATGAGAATGCCTAAAAGAGAATTGTTTAAGTTTAATGTGAACATAATTTTGGTAAGGGAAAAATTCAGGAAGCTCATCTTGTCCACCAGACCAGGTAACAAAAGTACCGTTATCATATTTTATTTAATAGCTAGGTTTAAGGTAAAAAGTGATAAGAAATTTTGTTTGAAATTGAGCATGCCAAAAATGTTTGCTACAGCATTTGAAAGTGGAGAACCCAAAGGAGCCTTTAAGTGGCGATAAAATTTGTTTTGAAAAGTAAAAGAGATATTGTATAGGCAATGGGTAATTAACGGGAAGGCGCCGTTCTTCAAATTGTATGTTTATTTCAATACTTTCAAAATTTAGGAATTGAAATATTGATAAACAATGATTCAACAGCAAATCTAACTATATCATCTTTACTATGAAGAAAACTTTGAATCTTTGTAGAAAGTGCTATAATTTTGATGAATAAAACATGAGTTGGTCTGCATTACCATCCGACGTTCGAAAGGGCATAAAGGATTAGAGAAGAAGAAGGAGAAGAAGTTGGTCTGTAATGCGTTGAAGGATTTTGGCGGAAAAAGGAGGGAGACCCAAGCGGGATACGAGAGTGTTTTCTTTATGAATTTTTGAAAAACTGTACAACTGTTTGGTATTGAAGGGGTGAGAGTTTTGATTTATTATGAGTTAAATAGTGGGGTGGTTAGATTCAAATTGCAATTAATTGGCAAAGGATGGGGTTAGATAAAAATATTTTCAAATGTTTACTTTTACATTTGATCAATTTTGTGCCGCGCTTCTTCAAAAATCTAATTAACTCTCTCGGTGATTTTTCTTTCAAGTACTTAAGATTCGCCTGACATTCTTGACTTGGGTGGATAAAATATAATATGGATAGAATAGGGGTATACTACATACCTTGTTCATGTGAGCAAGTCTACATTGGGATGACGGGCCGAACGATTGCTACTAGGGTAAAAGAACACAAACGTCATCTACGCCTTAATCAACCCGAAAAATCAACAGTGGCTGAACATGCTTTAGAAAATCCTGACCACGAAATAGAATTCGCGCAAACACAAGTTTTTATTCGATTGTAGGAATAATTATATATATATATATATATATATATATATATATATATATATATATATAAAATATAAAATATAAATGTAAAAAATATAAATATAAAAATAATTTTAACAGACACGATGGATTCAATGTACCGTATTAGTATCCTCGTCTTTTGTACTAAATAGATGTTATATTCTTCTAGATTTATTACTAAACACGGGTATTCGATTATTTTTGGTGACTGAGTAGGCCACCCCCAGGCAGTCGAAACCCAAGACTGAATCCGGGTCCGTCCGTACCGCAACCACAGTGGCATTTAGTAAACATATTAGTATAATATAAAAGAATTTGCATAAAAATTCTTATCGCTATTTTATTTATTTATACTTCAATAACCAAGTAAACCATGTCCTTAATTTCGTCACTATTGCTTTTAAGTTGGAATGTAAAAAGAAGGTAGTGCCTTAGATGTTGCTTGTAGAACGATTACATGACTTCAGAAAACTCTTTCCGGTCTTTTATCAGTCGATTAGGTAATTTTTATAATCCATCAAGATATTGACAAAAAAAGTTAATTTTTGACTATTTTGATCGATCAGTTTATTGTACAATGTGTGTTACAACCTTGGCCAAAAAGTTTGTGCACAATATCAAAAAATGACATTTTTGTATGAATGAATTTATTCAAAAATAAAAACACTATATTCCGCGTTTGTCGGGCCAGAATTGGGTACTTCTCCTTCAGCTTGTCATAGGCAGTTCAAGGGCTTGCAATAGAGTTTAACATTGATTGGCACAAGTTCAAAATACAAAACTGCTTCCAAATTTCACCACGCATAAATTGACGGCGGATTTTCATATCGAGCCCACTTTATTTGTTTATCGTGATTGACACAGTAAAACCACTTCTTATCCGAAGTTACAATTTGCATCCAAAAACGATCTTTCGGCGGGTTATTGAGTAACTGACAGCAAATCTCGACTCGCATATTGGCCTGCAGTTCTTGTGAATAAAATCGAGTTGATACAAGTGGTTGATTGGACAAACTCCAAGACCCGATACCCGACCACTGCTACTTGATAATGGCTCATCTTCCAATGCTGTCAACAAATATTTGTTGCTCGACTTTGATGGCCAACTAGAACGAGGTTTGTCTTCAAAATTAAAATCTTCGTTGAAGAGCTTGAACAATTTGGACACTGTTTGTCGAGCAACTGTCCCCTCTCCTTCAATTTTACTTATTGCCTGGATAATATCTCCTGCAGCCTTATCCTCTACACTTTGCGCTAGATGAGGAATTGATTATATATATATATAAAATGTCATAACAGAAGTGTATTGTTTATAATCTCATAATTAGTGTCAGCTACCCTGAAAAGTGACTGAAATATGTTGATTATAATTCCCAATATGAAATAACACTAAAAAATTAAAAAACAACAACAAAGATGTCATTTTTGATCTTGAAGGCGAGGTTAGGCTCTCTATAGGCAATATTTTACAGTAGTGAAAAGCACGTTTTTGGTAACTGATCTTGAAGCTCTGGTTTCTCACACTTAGTCTATAAGCAACGATGAAATGAATAAGTGTAACCCAAAGTATGACTAATGTTAAAATTAAACAATTTCAATTTTTTCGAAAGTATTAGTATTGGTAAGAGCCAGTGTGGTCCCGTGGTTGAGGGACGGGCTGCGATGCTGACGGACCCGGGTTCAATTCTCGGTGCTCTCTTATGCCTGGCGGGTGGCCTACTCAGTCACTGAAAATAATTGAGTACTTGCGTTCATTCGAAGAAGGGGTAATAATGGCGGTCGTCTTAGGCGCGGTGCTTGCCACATCGCCCCGCATCAGAGATGGTGCGCGACGACGGGCAGAGAGAGCGAACGTATGAGGGCCTTAACCTCTCAGTTCGCTGGTCGTGCACCACGCGGGCAGAGCCTTACCATTATTATTATTAGTTATTGGTGCCATGTTTGCCAATAACATAATGCGCTGTTGTTTTTATTGTTTACTTTGAAATATTGAAAAATAAAACCGTTATAATTGTGAAAAATACAAGATGTATTTTTAAGAACCATTGAAATAAACATTGATTTAAAGATAAAAATAGCTACAACAAACTCATGCACCAGTTACATAAAGTACTAAGGGAAGCACGAAATGAAACATTCAGGCATTATGTTACAAATTTATCTAACGAAATGGAAAACCGCTAAACAATTTAAAAGGCCCTCTATCGTAATTTCGCCAACCAGAAAAACAAGCCGAAGTTGGGTTGGATCTGATAAAGAAATAGCAGATATTTTTGTCCAATATTTTAAGCAAGTATTCATAATCCCACAGCCTCATGCCAACTATGATGACAAAGTTAAAGCTTTCATCAACCCACCATGTCAATTATCATTACCTGTAATAAGCTTTTCACAAGCTGAAGTAAGAAAGAAATTAAAACGGCTAAGAACTCGTAAAGTTCCTTCTAGCTACGACTTTATTGTAGATGGAATACTGAATTACCCAGAAAAGCCTTAGTAATATTAACCAACATCTATAATATTATACTGATTGTGCTACTTTCCCGTACATCGAAAGTATGCCCAAATAATTATAATTGTTAAACTTGCCAAACCACTAACGCAACCATAGTCGTACAGACTAATAAGCTTACTACTCATTCTGCCAAAGATTTTTGAAAAGTTATTGCTCAAAAGAATGAAAGACGAGATAATTTCGACATACCAATTTGGCTTTAGGGAACATCATTCAACCAACCATCAAACAGCGACATCGAATTATCAACAAAAAAAAGCTTGGAAACAAAGAGCGTTTGTGCAGCAGTGTTTGTAGATATATAACAGGCTTTTGATAAAGTATGATACAACGGTATGTTCTATAAATTTAAACAAAACTTATCAAGTCAGCTTTATATACTATTAAAATCTTACTTAAGTGAACGAACATTTTAAGTAAAATGAACAGCTCACTATCAAGCTACTATAACATTGATTCTGGTATCCTCGCATGTTTTTGGAGCATTAAGAAAAGTGAACTATTACATTATAGGTGGGGTTTGCAAACTTTTAACTACAATTGTGCTGGACATCTTAGAAGGAATATCTGGTGCGCTTTATCTTTGTATGGCAGAAATAGCAACGCTGACATCAATTGGATTGCTGCAGAATGAAAGGCCAAGATTTTGCCCATGGTTTTGGTAATTGTTTTGAATGCGTCAATTGTACATTCCAAAGTGAGGAATTTAGCAACAATAGATTTAATGGTGACTGTAGATATGAAATTTAGGAAGCATTTGGTTGAAAATTTTCTATGACAGTGCAATGAAAGCTATCATTTTAATGTTTTTAATAGAATGCCTAAAGAGAATTGTTTAAGTTTAATGTGAACATAATTTTGGTAAGGGAAAAATTCAGGAAGCTCATCTTGTCCACCAGACCAGGTAACAAAAGTACCGTTATCATATTTTATTTAATAGCTAGGTTTAAGGTAAAAGTGATAGAAATTTTGTTTGAAATTGAGCATGCCAAAAATGTTTGCTACAGCATTTGAAAGTGGAGAACCCAAAGGAGCCTTTAAGTGGCGCATAAATTTGTTTTGAAAAGTAAAGAGATATTGATAGGCAATGGGTAATTAACGGAAGGCGCCGTTCTTCAAATTGTATGTTTATTTCAATACTTTCAAAATTTAGGAATTGAAATATTGATAAACAATGATTCAACAGCAAATCTAACTATATCATCTTTACTATGAAGAAAACTTTGAATCTTTGTAGAAAGTGCTATAATTTTGATGAATAAAACATGAGTTGGTCTGCATTACCAATCGACGTTCGAAAGGCATAAAGGATTAGAATGAAGAAGAAGAAGTTGGTCTGTAATGCGTTGAAGGATTTTGGAAATAGGAGGAGACCCAAGGGGATACAGTTGTTTTCTTTATGAATTTTTGAAAAACTGTACAACTGTTTGGTATTGAAGATGAGAGTTTTGATTTATTATGAGTTAAATAGTGGGGTGGTTAGATTCAAATTGCAATTAATTGGCAAAGGATGGGGTTAGATAAAATATTTTCAAATGTTTACTTTTACATTTGATCAATTTTGTGCCGCGCTTCTTCAAAATCTAATTAACTCTCTGATGATTTTTCTTTTATTATTAAGATTCGCCTGACATTCTTGACTTGGGTGGATAAAATATAATATGGATAGAATAGGGTTAATGACCTTGTTCATGTGAAGCAAGTCTACATTGGGATGACGGGCCGAACGATTGCTACTAGGGTAAAGAACACAAACGTCATCTACGCCTTAATCAACCGAAAAATCAACAGTGGCTGAACATGCTTTAGAAAATCCTGACCACGAAATAGAATTCGCGCAAACACAAGTTTTTATTCGATTGTAGGAATAATTATATATATATATATATATATATATATATAAATATATATATTATAATATAAAATATAAATGTAAAAAAAAATATAAATATAAAACTAATTTTAGGACACGATGGATTCAATGTACCGTATTAGTATCCTCGTCTTTTGTACTAAATAGATGTTATATTCTTCTAGATTATTACTAAACACGGGTATTCGATTTTTCATGACTGAGTAGGCCACCCAGGCAGTCGAAACCCAACTGAATCCGGGTCCGTCCGTACGCACCACAGTGGCATTTAGTAAACATATTAGTATAATATAAAAGAATTTGCATGAAAAAATTCTTATCGCTATTTTATTTATTTATACTTCAATAACCAAGCCCTAAACCATGTCCTTAATTTGTCACTATTGCTTTTAAGTTGGAATGTAAAAAGAAGGTAGTGCCTTAGATGTTGCTTGTAGAACGATTACATGACTTCAGAAAACTCTTTCCGGTCTTTTATCAGTCGATTAGGTAATTTTTATAATCCTTCAAAATATTGACAAAAACGTTAATTTTTGACTATTTTGATCTATCAGTTTATTGTACAACATGCGTTATAACCTTGGCCAAAAGTTTGTGCTCAATATCAGAAAATGGCATTGTTGTATGAATTAATTTATTCAAAAATAAAATACTAAATTCCGCGTTTGTCGGACCAGAATTGGGTACTTCTCCTTCAGCTTGTCATAGGCAGTTCAAGGGCTTGCAATAGAGTTTAACATTGATTGGCACAAGTTCAAAATACAAAACTGCTTCAAATTTCACCACGCATAAATTGCGTTTTCAATAGGCCAACTTTATTTGTTTATCGTGATTGACACAGTAAAACCACTTCTTATCCGAAGTTACAATTTGCACCAAAACGATCTTTCAGCGGGTTATTGAGTAACTGACAGCAAATCTCAACTCGCATGTTTGCCTGCATTTCTTGTGAATAAAATCGAGTTGATACAAGTGGTTGATTGGACAAACTCCAAGACCCGATACCACCACTGCTACTTGATAATGGCTCATCTTCCAATGCTGTCAACAAATATTTGTTGCTCGACTTTGATGGCCAACTAGAACGAGGTTTGTCTTCAAAATTAAAATCTTCGTTGAAGAGCTTGAACAATTTGGACACTGTTTGTCGAGCAACTGTCACCTCTCCTTCAATTTTACTTATTGCCTGGATAATATCTCCTGCAGCCTTATCCTCTACACTTTGCGCTAGATGAGGAATTGATTATATATATATATAAAATGTCATAACAGAAGTGTATTGTTTATAATCTCATAATTAGTGTCAGCTACCCTGAAAAGTGACTGAAATATGTTGATTATAATTCCCAATATGAAATAACACTAAAAATTAAAACAACAACAAAGATGTCATTTTTGATCTTGAAGGCGAGGTTAGGCTCTCTATAGGCAATATTTTACAGTAGTGAAAAGCACGTTTTGGTAACTGATCTTGAAGCTCTGGTTTCTCACACTTAGTCTATAAGCAACGATGAAATGAATAAGTGTAACCCAAAGTATGACTAATGTTAAAATTAAACAATTTCAATTTTTTCGAAAGTATTAGTATTGGTAAGAGCCAGTGTGGTCCCGTGGTTGAGGGACGGGCTGCGATGCTGACGGACCCGGGTTCAATTCTCGGTGCTCTCTTATGCCTGGCGGGTGGCCTACTCAGTCACTGAAAATAATTGAGTACTTGCGTTCATTCGAAGAAGGGGTAATAATGGCGGTCGTCTTAGGCGCGGTGTACACCAACCCCGCATCAGAGATGGTGCGCGACGACGGGCAGAGAGAGCGAACGTATGAGGGCCTTAACCTCTCAGTTCGCTGGTCGTGCACCCACGCGGGGCGTAGAGCCTTACCATTATTATTATTATTAGTATTGGTGCCATGTTTGCCAATAACATAATGCGCTGTTGTTTTTATTGTTTACTTTGAAATATTGAAAAATAAAAACCGTTATAATTGTGAAAAAAATACAAGATGTATTTTTAAGAACCATTGGAAATAAACATTGATTTAAAGATAAAAAAAATAGCTACAACAAACTCATGCACCAGTTACATAAAGTACTAAGGGAAGCACGAAATGAAACATTCAGGCATTATGTTACAAATTTATCTAACGAAATGGAAAACCACTAAACAATTCAAAAGGCTCTCTATCGTAATTTCGCCAATCAGAAAAACAGATCGGAGTTGGGTCAGATCCAAAAAAGAAAAAGCAAACATTTTTGTTCAACACTTCAAGCAAGTATTCACAATCCTTCAGTCTCATGCCAACTATGATGACAAAGTTGAAGCCTTTATCAACGCACCATGTCAATTATCATTACTTGTAATAACCTTTCACCAGCTGAAGTAAGAAAAGAATTAAAACGGCTAAGAACTCGTAAAGCTCCTAGCTACGACTTTATTGTAGGTGAAATACTAAGTCACCCAGAAGTAATACACCTTAGTAATATTAACCACTATCTATAAGATTATACTAAGATTGTGTTACTTTCTCGTACAGTAGAAGTATGGCTAAATCACTATGATTGTTAAACTTGCCAAACCACTAACGCAACCATAGTCGTACAGACTAATAAGCTTACTACTCATTCTGCCAAAGATTTTTGAAAAGTTTTTGCTCAAAAGAATGAAAGAAGAGATAATTTTGACATACCAATTTGGCTTTAGGGAATATCATTCAACCAACCATCAAACAGCGACATCGAATTATCAACAAAAAAAAGCTTGGAAACAAAGAGCGTTTGTGCAGCAGTGTTTGTAGATATATAACAGGCTTTTGATAAAGTATGATACAACGGTATGTTCTATAAATTTAAACAAAACTTATCAAGTCAGCTTTATATACTATTAAAATCTTACTTAAGTGAACGAACATTTTAAGTAAAAATGAACAGCTCACTATCAAGCTACTATAACATTGATTCTGGTATCCCTCAGGGGAGTGTACTGGGACCACCTTTATACCT
Organism: Sinelater perroti; assembly: GCA_036346155.1. Classification (NCBI taxonomy): domain Eukaryota; kingdom Metazoa; phylum Arthropoda; class Insecta; order Coleoptera; family Elateridae; genus Sinelater; species Sinelater perroti. The sequence goes on along the minus strand of JARFIY010000370.1, from coordinate 16,936,627 downwards.
AATATATATAGTACATTCGATACTCTAGTTACAGAAAATATTATCGTCGCTACCTTTGCAGACGACACCGCCATACTATCTGCTCACAAATCACCTGAATTAATATAATATCTTCAAATTACCTCAAACTATTATATGACTGGTTTAACAAATTTATAGTGGAAGTAAACCATAATAAATCTACCCAAGTAATTTTTACGAACAAATGTGTCGTGTGTCTCCTCCAATCATAATAAACAATGCTCCTATTCCTGCCGAGACTGAAGTTAAATACCTTGGGTTACTATTGGACCAAAAAGTCGGCTGGAGTTCATATATTAATAATAAAAGAAAACAATTAGACCACACGGTTAAACAAATGTCTTGGTTGCTTGGACGTTGCTCGCAGCTTCCGCTTACAAATAAGATTTTAGCATATAAAGCCATACTAAAACCTGTATGGTCTTATAGAGTACAACTTTGGAGTTGTGCAAAGTCATCAAATACTAAAATATTACAAAAATAACAGTTCAACAATAAAATTCTGTCCAAGGAATTGGGAATAGAATATATAGACAATGAAATTTAAAGAACCACAGCCACATACCAAAACAATATCGTGGGACATCTGAACTACCTAGTAGAACAACTTCGGAAGCCAACAGTCGAAAAAAGATTATCACGGCAATGCCACAGGAGTAACTTCTATGTTTTATTAAAGGGCATAGCAAGCTACATCCCGTTCATGCCATATACGATATTATCAAATTTACTTATTACTTTTGTCAAAGTAGATTGTAAATATGCAGCTAAACTTAAAAAAAAATTCTTTCACAGATAAAAAACCTAGGCAAAATCTTATGAAATATTTGAAGTTTATCATCAATGTTAGCATTAATTACTGTTAACCAGCTTCCGTAGTCAATTCTTAAGGAACACTCCATTTTATTGATGAAGCTCCAGCTTACTTTAGTGATAACCTTCGCCAGTATCACCTAAGTAATATTTTCTTCAACAGATGGATTGGGGAGGTGGTTTTGCTGATGACTTTCCCACTAGTCTCCTAAATTTTACGTGTGACGTCAGTTAAAAAGTATATGCTGAGCCACTTCCTGATATAAAGACATTTTAATAACGATTCTCCAGTTATCCAAAGCTTTCCATAGATGTTGAATAATATGGGAGGGAGTTTGCAACTTTGACGTACACCTGTCTGCATCTTGAAATTTTTGGAGTATTTATCGTCTACTTTTATTCTTGCGCAACCTCTTTCATATAGTTATTTTATGAGCAGGGTGAAATATTCAGGAGTTCCCATATCGGCTAGTACAGTTTTGACCAGTTCATGTAGTCAAAAGCTTGCTATAATCTAAATAACATGTGTATATGCTGGCCCCAAACTCTCTTTTTTTATTATTTGTTGGATATTTAAAATTTGTTTCCTTGTGACTCTTCTACTTTCAAATTCCCTTCGATGAAGTGTCACTCAACACTTCGATCCTTTTTTTGTCATTGTTCCTTGCTTTAGATGTTTCTTTGCATTAAAAAAAACTGTGCGTCGTCTGAAGCTCTAATTTTCGAGCTCGTCAGTTTATCATCAGATCTTTCTTTACATCTTGTTTTGTATTTTTACATTCAATGGCCCGTGGTAGCCTCTCTCCATAGAAACTCGTTCAACTATACCACTTTACATTGAAAAAGACTATCAGTGCGTAACTTCGCAAAAGCATTAAGGGTTTGTGCTTCAATGGTGTATCTTTGGCTGGTGCAGGGGTAAAAATCAACAGCACTATAGGGAAAGAACACTATAAAAAATTAATCGGGATGTTATTCGTGATGATGATGACATACTTCAAAGCTTTGTAAGGATTATCTGGCAAACTAAGGAGAACAAATAATGCTCGAAATGATGACACAGAGTCTAGACCCATAGAGTTGCTGTGGGATGAACTGGACCAAACAGAAGAAAGGAGTGTCCCACGTCCAAAAATAATCTATGGAGTTTTCTTCAAGGTACCTGGAGAGATTTACCATTTGAAAAATTAAGAAAATTGATCGAAGGAATGCCTAGCATTGTAAAATCACTATTATTAAATGCAAACGGCATTTTTTAATGAAGCAAATGTTTAATATTTAATTAATTTTTTTCCAGTGTTCATGATGATGTTTGTTTGTTTTTTACGTGTTGTATAATAATATATTCTATAATAAATTGTTTTCTTACATTAAAGTGTATAAATTCATTTTTTATTTACTGTCCATACTTACACGCGCGGTAGTGTACTTTCTCCAGAAGTATAGTTAGTGAAATAATTTTTTTAATATTCAGTTAAGTGATAAATGTGTAAACATTTTAACATTTTGCGATTCCGCCACAAAACTGAGCTTTATCCAACTTTTGAATAGATTTTTGATTTTCTATTTAAAATATCTTCTCTTTTATTTTAGAACATCTTTACTAACTATTAATGAAATATAAATATTTTTTTATCTGTTACTCACATAATTTTTCGTGATTTTTGAGTATATGCTTCTATTTTTGTTTAATGTAAAACGAAAATAACAGAGTCTAATTTGAAGTAGATGGATAACTAACTGTACTGTATTTTTTCAGTTATTTAGAGTTGCTTTAGATACCACAATCGTTATTATTTATTTTCAGACATGACTGAACGCTTCACTTACAAAACACCGTAAACATAATTGATAAAACGATAAAATTATACCAAAATCCAAAGCAAGAGGACTAATATAACACCTGAAGTTGACTCTTGCGGTCTTGTTTTATTGCCTTCAAAGAAAATTACTTGACTACAGAATATATTAAGAACAAGACACATAAAAATAGAAGACAGTGATAATGGGGAAGTTTTTATAAGTTAAATTAATACTTTAAAGAATAGCAGAAAGAAATTTTCTTGGTAAATTTCTATTTTTATTGTAGTAATATACTACTGTTGATCTAAAAAGCAAACGAAAAGCAATTTTGTCTAATAGAGCACTCTTTATGTACCACGATTTCATTTATACTTTACATCTATATTTATCCTTTTGTTGGGGGGGGGGGGGGGTTGAAGGTAAGATTGCAACACCAAATCCTGTTCTCACGTCCACGCTCATACAAGAGAGCGGAGAGTTATTGACGCCTCAAAACTGGTACGATGGTTAAGAGACTTTTCTACAGAAAAATCAGACAGGTTTGAAAGCCTTGAGGTGCCATTTCCATCATATAACTTACCTATAGCCATGGATTGATACTCCACGCTCAAGGGGAAATCCAAAAATATTAGGACGGAAACTTGGTCGACGTACAGCACAAGGGTAATCTTAAACTGATTATATTAAATATTGCGTTATGGAACAAACGAAATATACCCACAAAAGAATAAGAAATATTTAACATAAGGCAAGAAAAACGTATTAATATTATGGAATTAATGAAAACAAAAAATAAACTTAAAGAAACAGCTGATATAAATGAAAACCTTGGTGGGATTGTTCAGACAACAAGAGTTGGCGTAATACAGGATGTTTCAAAAAGAATTATCCGATTTAAAAAAAAACATACTTATGCAACTTTTAATCTGTTTTGATCGAACAGTGTACCTACTGTTAGAAAGAGAGAAATATCGAGTTTCACGCGCTTCTCAGTGTTTGTTAGGATGGCGACTGGACAACAAAAATCCTTTTTTGTTGTACGCTTCGCGACGTATGAGTCTGTAACAACTGTTCAGCGTGATTTTCGGCGACAAAGATGGTGTTGAAGCTCCTATCGCTCAGACCATTATCCTATGTCTCTCCTATGTCTATGGTATAGACAATTCCAAGACACCGGTTGTCTATGTAAAGGAAATCCAATGGTCGTCCCCCATGTGTTAGACGAGAATGTGGAGTGTATCTGGCTGAGTTTCGCACGTATCCCCCAAAAATCTTTACGCCGTGCCGGTAGAGAACTAAACATTTCCTCAACGTCTGTTTGGCGTGTTTTGCAGCTACGTTTGATTATGAACCGTACAAGATTCAATTAATGCAGTGACAAACAACGACATGTGGAGTTGTGTGAATTCATCTTTGACAAGGTGGCAGAAAACGACAATTTTGTAACACGCTTAATGTTTTCTGACGAGGCTACTTTTCATTTAAATGGTAAGGTAAACCTCCGTAATGTTAGAATATAGAGTACGGAGTAGCCATATCAAATTGTACAGCCTGATAGAGGCTCTTCTAAACTTAATATTTATTGGGCAATTTCTTGGTGTACAATCTCTTTTTCTTCTTAAAGAACACTATCACGGGAATCACACATCTAGATATGCTCGAAAAATGGTCTACTCCACAGAGACCGATTCGGGTGACTTTATTTTTCAGCAGAACAGGGCATTATCACACTGGAGTCTGGAAGAGAATTTTTGAATAATCAGAATCCACAATGATGAATCGGCCGTTTCAGCTTTACGTCACTGGCCTCCAAGGTCACCAAGCCTCACTGTGTGCGATATTTTCTCGTGGAAGTTTAATATAGACTGCGTTTATGTGCCTCCTCTTCCATCTACAGTGGTCAAACTGTGGAACCATATAACAGCAGTCATGCAGCATTGGATATGTTCGCAAAAGTTTGGAAAGAATTTGATTACCTCTCTGATTTGGTATGTAAAAAAACTTTAAGATTAGCCCTGTAATATACAATTAATCTTGTGCCTATGTCTATTATTTTTCATAATATAGACATTTTAAATCGCATGATTCTATTCCTATAGAATGGGAATATATAAACGAAAGATTACTAACAATTAAATTAAAAACAAAAAGATGATCGCTAAGTGTCATAGGACTCAACGCCTCAGAAGAAGAGAAACAAAAAGAAACTCAAAAATTTAACAAAACTCTACAGAAAACCATCAATAATATATAACCAAATAACTACATACCTGCTAGCAGGAGATACGCGTGCTAGAATGCGGAATATTTCAATCCAAAACATAGTCGGCCAACACTGAGAACAAACAATAAACGACAACGGAAGTTATTTACGGCAGTTGTCAACATACAACAGTTTGAAGATAACAAACACGTTGCTCCGAAAAAATACGTCAAAATATACACATACTTAACAAGAGGTTTTGGAAGTCTCATTCATAATGTGATAGTAAACAAAAAATCCCTCTCTCTAGTTACAGAGATAACCATATAGGTTTAGACTATTATCTAGTAGTAAATATAATAACTATCCTAAAATCATGAAATACAAATACCTATTATAAAATGACGGCATCAAACACGTTTAACCAACCAGGTAGCTCAAGAAACAAAAGAAGATATACATGAAGAATAGAAAGTTATAAAAACAACTATATACAAAGTAGCAGCAGAAGCTTTAGGGAAAAAGACGGAAGAACTACAGAAGAAAAGGATCTAAAATGAAATAACGAACTACAACAATCAATAGGTAACAAACTTAAGGCATACCGGGAATATCTAACATCAAGAACAGAAGAAAAAAACAATATTATAAAGAAAAGTGGCTTAATTTTGAAGCACAAAAAGGAAGAAGCTAAAAATGGGACGTATTTGAACTAAGATTACTATATTTCTTCAATATGTGCTGGAAACAAACTAGAATTCCTCAAAAATGGACTACAGCTATTAAAATCGCTTTTTATAAAAAGCGATAAAGCAGACAGTGATAATTACAAGAGTATTATTAAATTATAACAGCCAGAACACAAGCAATCGTAGATGTAATCCTGGAAGAAGAGCAAAATGGTTTCCGAAAAGCACGATCCTGTATCAACGGAGTCCTTACCTTAATGTCGATCATAACAGAATGAACCCAGAAAGCCTCTCCAAGCTGGCTATTTAATATATAATAATAAGGGAAACCCGGATTATCGGAAACGATGATATATTGAATCGAAAAAGGGCGCAAGTCCTTTTGTTGGAAGTTTCTGAACTAAATTCAAAGTACAAGATCGCAGATTACTACTATAAAGAAAACAGGGAAAAACCTGCTTAGAAATTATCTCAGAAACTAATATTACTTATCAAAAGGCGATGTATATGTTGCAACTATTAAAATGTGCATAAAACAAGTCGTATATAAGGAACAACTACGATACTAAAGCCATTGTTATGCACGAAAAGCAAACAAGGTATGCATATGGAGATCAAAATTGATCAATGGAAGATTGGAGCAAGTTATGATACGTTCTAGTCTGCTTTTTTTTGGTTCACGAAAACGTACATTTGCGAGAACATTGGGCGAGAGAGCACAATGTATGCAAATACTGTTGATTATGTAACAAAACGATAAACATAATATTTTTAGGATTTATTAAATGGTTATTGATACGTGTAATTACCACGGATTTATTCAAAATGTCCACCCTTAGCCTTTACATAGGCTTTAAGACGTCCTGGCCACTCGTCTATGACAGCAAGTACTACATCCATTGGAAAAGTATCGACTGCAGCCGTCAAAGATCGCTTCAAGGAATCAACATTAGAGTGTCTTTTTGAGCAAACTATGCGCTCTAAACCTGCCCATCATTTGTAATCTAATGGATTGAGATCTAGGCTCTACTGTTAGAAAATGAGGGACGTTGTTGCTCAGCCAAGTTTAAGTTGGCCGTGCTTTGCGGGCGGGTGCGGAGTCTTGTTGAAATATCCAAGGCTCATCTCGAAAAAGCGTGTGATTCAGAGGTTCTAAACATTCTGTTGATACACAGCGTCCGAAGTTTTGGTGCCCATTTCACTAAAATGAATGTCAATTATTCCATCATAACACACTTTGAACCCTTGGCACTAGCTGACAATGAGATGCTTCTTTGGACAACCTAGCGCATACCCCGTTATGTTTGTTAAAAGATTCCTTTGCTTAAAAAAAATTATCTACAATCAAAATTTTTCTGTGGACATTATGCGCATGTCAACAACCTCTTTGTTTTTTTCTTCTACCTTTCTTTAAAGTATCTGTCAGCAATTGTACCGTATGTCTTTTGTACGTAGTTACTCGTAGATATTGCATCAAAGTTTTTGAAATTCGTATTTTCTCAGGCATAATCTTACGGCTTTAACTGTCTTAACAGTCCGAACTAAACGTAATATTTTATATCTTAGACGATTCTTGATACCTCCAGTCTCGGTAAACTATTTTATGACCCTGTACACAAATACACGGCCGAGAAGATGCAGGGTTTTAAAGATTATACTTTTTTTAGTACCATACTTATGTAATGCTGTTACAGCAATACGGTTTTCTTTGTCGCCTCATCCTATTGGTAAATAATCAAACCTGGCAATATAACTTACAACTTTAAGATTTGACAATTGCAGTCGTATGTTGGTGCCATATCTTGATCTGTGTAAAGGAAGGGTAGATTTGTTTTTGTAATAGTATTTATAGGAATACTAGATAGATACTTAGTGATGTCTTGAAAATATTTCTGTTTTACAACCATAGATGGTATTTAAAAATTAAAAAAATTTTAAAAAATGAATCACACTGGCCACTTTGGAGTTGGATAATGCAATACCCTGTGGAATAAGAATTTTGTATCTCATCACAGTGATAAATTAAAACATACTTCTAAATTATGTGGAGAATGTCCTACAGTTAGGTGTGGCAAGCCACTAAAGGACTGTTAAAACAGGTTAGCATTATTTATTCTATAATTAATAATAACGTAACATACACTTCTGAAGAAGTAAAATCAGAAATTGTAGCCATGCAACTAGAGCAGGTCTTTACGCCAAACCGAGTTGAAACTGGTCCCATCCTCGATGTCCATACAAGACCTCCACCAGCACAAGATTGTATACATAGTCTTTGCATGATTCCAAGAACTCAGTCAGCATATACAACATCTTCCTAAGCGCAAATCCTTAGGTCCCTAGGTCCTAACTTGATTAACAACGAAATACTAAACCTCCTCTCCAATAAATATCAGCATATTTAACTTCAATCTTCTACTGCTGTACGAGACTTGGATATTTCCCGTCACCATGAAAAACCGCGAATGTACTCCCAATCTATAAATATAGGAAGGACAAGAAAAACCCAAATAGCTATAGGCCCATTAGCTTATTACTCACTCTAGTTGAACTATTAGAAAAGGTAATTCTCACTTGCCTACAAGACTTCCTACTAGAGACAGGTCATTCTGCCTCGCCAGTTTGGGTTCCGATCACCATACTGAACCGCCCATCAACTTCTGAGACTAACTGAACTAATGGAAAAGGGATACGAAGATAAGGCATACACTGCAGTAATATTTCTGGATTTCGAAAAGGCCTCCGATAAGTTTGCTTGGGAGGACTTCTATATAAGATGATAGAGTTACATACTCCGATCTACATAATTAAAATCATATATGCCTTCTTCAGCAACAGAATTTTCAGAATGAGGATTAACGCTAAGTTATCCAGTGTGAAAATAAAAGCTGGAGTTTCTCAAGGGAGCATACTTGGACCTATCTTATTCATCATATATGTCCATGATCGACCTGTGGTTATTAATTCAACACTGGCAATGTATGCAGATGACAGTGCAATCCTTATTCAGAGTACAACAATTGAAACAGCAATCGAACATTTGCAGAACGCAATAAACATAACCTGCGAATGGTACCAAAATGGAAAATACAATTAAACTCCACCAAATCTCAAACTAAGATATTCACACTTAGACATCACATAGATTGTCCACCGATTAGAATAAATAATTCCATTGTTCAATGGAATCACAAGGATACTGCAGTAAAATACGTAGGTGCCTACCTCAGTACAAAACGCCACTGAGGATATCATATTAACCGGTATGGGGCAACCCACCCGAAAGAACACTCAAGAAACTGCAACCATATAGAACAAAGTACTACGTGTTGCAATTAACTGCTTTTGGTTTACCAAATTCACAGAATTTGCATACAAGACTGAAGCGAAAGCTTTCTCAAGACCACTGGATATACCTTAACTTTCTAATATTAGAACTAAACTACTCTTACACAGAAGTGTGAATGTATTCACTTAACTCTCTCTCTCTCTCTCTATGTATGATACATCTACTAGACGCAAGCTTGTATACTGTAACCAAGCCGTGTATTGCAACAAGAATTGCAGAGCCAGCTAAATAAATTTTAAAAAAGTTAGGTTGACAGTGACAATTCTTTGTTTAAAAACCATACTCCTGAAGTAGAATAAAAAAAAACCATATACAACACTTTTGTAAACAAATAAATTAGTGAGAAATTAAATGGATGTTTTTTCCCCCGAAGTGACAAAATGATTTATCATGGACGTTTATACTAATAGGAGTATAAATAAGTTCTCAGCTTTAGATTTCACAGGACACAAATCACCGTTTACATGTAACGTATGTTAGCCCTCTTGCGGTTTTAAAGCAATGACATTTGGTCTTTCGAAACATCATGCGATTTGGCGTTTGATGCACATAACCTCAATAATCAGCTGTGTTCACGATGGCAATCACAAAAGAGCATATTCGATTTTCTATCCACTTCGCGTTTCATCTTAAGAAAAACGCTGCTGAAGCCACCGAAATGGTTTGTGCTGCATATAGTGAGAATGCTGTAAGTCATGTAACGTACAAAAAGTGGTACCAAAGATTTCGCGGAGGAGAGTTTAGTCTTGAAGATCAACCACGCGCTGGACGCCCTCAAACATTTGACACGGATGAGCTACAGACATTGCTGGATCAAAACAATGCGCAAACTGAAAAAGAGCTTGCAGAACAGCTTGGCATCACTCAGCCAGCCATTTCCATACGTTTGCATGCAATGGGTAAGATACAAAGGGAAGGCGGATGGGTTCCGCATAAACTGTCTGAAGACAACAAAAATCGACGGCGTAACGCGGCACTCCACTTGCTTTCAAGGAACCTAAGAAAGGATTTTCTGCATAAAATTATTACGGGCGATGAAAAATAGATCTTGTACGACAATCCCAAGCTCAAAAAGTCGTGGGTAGATCCTGGCAAACCTTCGACATCGACTCCAAAGAACAATATCCACGCCAAAAAGAATTTGCTCTGTATCTGGTGGGATTGGAAAGGTGTGCTGTACTATGAACTCTTGAAACCAGGTGAAACAGTTACGGCGGATTGCTACCAATAGCAACTCATCAATTTGAGAGACGCAATCGAAGAAAAGAGGCCGTTTACTGGACAAGGAAGTCGCAAACTCATCCTGCTCCATGATAATGCCCGACCACATGTTGCGAAGGCGACGCAAGAACACATCTTCGCGTTAGGCTGGGAACTTCTCTCACATGCGGCGTATAGTCCAGGCATGGCCCCTTCCGATTATCATTTATTCCGGTCGTTACAGCATCACTTGGCTGATACGCACTTCAAAACAGAAGAAGGAGTCCGAAAATCCATCGATAACTTTATCGTCTCGAAGCCGGTGAGCTTTTATCACCAGGGAATTCGCAAGCTACCAGAAATATGGCAAAAGGTCATCGATGCCAACGGAGAATACTTTGATACTTAAGCTTTTTTTGTTTGTTTTTAAATAAAACTTCAATTTTGCAGGAAAAAGCTGAGAACTTATTTATACACCTATAATAATTCGTTTTGTTATTAACATAAAAAATAAAACATGCAACTAATATTTAAATAAAATATTGTATTCATAATTGGTAATTTACTTTAAATTCATATATCTGTAAAAATCTACCAAATGCAATTTAGATAAATTAAAAATAGTTTTGATCGACTTTTAGAATAAACTATTTTTCGGCCCGTAAAATCATATGGTACCACCTTAGCCACAGTTTCGACTTCTTTTCATAATTTTGATGTCAATAATTTTGTGTCTTTAAAGGTGTACCAAATTTGAGCTTTCCAAGTTATCGCAAAGAAGGAAAAATTCTGAAAAATGCATAGGCGTTTTACAAATTTTATACACGTAGATAGATTACCATAACAACAATAATAATGTACAACTAATGACACCTCGGTTCCTTGCTCGCTCAAATAAAATTCTTCAAGAGAAAATATCCCCAGAGGGAAACAATCCCTACTCTGCTTGGTGTAGAACATCGGTTTAAATATGAGCACCAATCCGCATCTGCCTGGCATGTCAATGGCGTGGAAACGGGCGTTCATATAGTGAAACGGGGCCGCCTATTTCACGCAACAGGTAACTTAATATTCTTATCCTCGATTCGGGAAGCCTCGTCTTGCACACCTACATGGCAAATGTCACATCTAGGTTGGTTCGCGGGTGCTTTTTAGGGTGGACTTTATCACGCTTGATAATAAAAGTTTAATATCAACGTTAAAAATTATGCATTATTAAATCCTCGCAATTTTGTTATATCTGCCCGGTTATATATTCCTATAAATAAATGTGGTTTTATCAATATATTTTCAGATTAAAAATTTATTATTAGAAATATTATAGACAGTTGTGTAAATATTATGAACAGTAATCTGCTTTTAAAAAGTTTGGGTTAATAATATATTTAAAAACTTTAATTCAATTTAAATATGTTAAATAAAATTGTTTTTCATATCAAATTCAATATAACAAATATTTTTTCTTTGTTGGGATATTGATAACGCGGAATATTTTTTTATTTGAGAAAGTTTCTATATACAGTCTACTTCACAAAAGAAAGCAATAAGTAGATATTATGTTATTGTATGTAGTATGAACTTGGAGGAAATCTATCCAGCGATGATATTCCTAGCAGATTAAAGATTAGTTCTGGTTAGCTTGGAGTATTAAGTCCTTTGGCTGCGTTTGATTTAATCTTCTGCGAATGGTGGAGTCTACATGTCGCACGAGAATGAAAGTACTAGGCGATGTATGACGTTGGTTATATTTATATGGATGGTTTGGTTTGATATATATCGTGGCCCGTCACATTTCAACAGAGCATTTTGGACTGAAATTGTTGCAGAATTTTGGTAATTGATGGTTTGCTGCAGCTCCACAGTTGAACCTCATATGCTCAAATTGGTCTGAGTATAACCTTATAGAGAAGTATTTGGTTTTGAATTAATTTTAGAGGATTCGTACCAGTATTTCTTGTCATCAGTACATACTACAATCAGCTTCATGGCAAAGGACCATCGTTAGGCTTGAATTTTGAGTGAGTCAAGTGTAAACCATATAATATTTTTAAATTTGTTATGTCGAGTTTCTTGCCAACAAAGCGCAATTTGCGGGAATTGTTACTTTTCTGTTTCCATTCAAAGAAATCGGCAACTAAAAGCCTTCGTTTACTGTCCGGGGATTTTAACTTGTGAGTATTGGTTTCGACGATTCAAAAAGGATTATTCTGACACGGAAGACGAGGAATGGCCGAGTTAGTAGAAAATTTAGATGCAGAATTAGAGGCATCACTCGATGAAGATGCATGTCAAACGCTTGAAAATTGACAGATTTCTTGGATGTTGATCCATCAGTTGATAAATGTTTTAGTAGCTCGCTATATTAAGTAATCATCCGTCGACGAATTTGAAGCTTCATTTCTTGCGCCACTTGAGAGCGCATGAATTAATCTGTTGTAACATATATTATTCTGTTTATTATGAGTTCTCTGCCGTTTTTTACTTGCTCATCTATTCTCTTACATGAGATATTTAATATGATGTGGGATATTTAGGGTTGCAGTATTAGTAGATGAATAAGAAGTTGTGGCTTTCCAAGCTGCATTCTGTAGGAGTTGGGTAAGATATTAAGTTGCATCCTGAGATTCCTTGATTCAAATTCTTAGATTGGTGTGCTCATCTAGCAGTTGGCTCAATAATTCCCACTTCTTGTGTTAGGAACAGAATCTGATGGATTTTCTTTAGTTATTACTGTGGAGCTTAGGGTTAAGATAAAGGTTGCATGGTTAGATGCTAGCTTTTCATTTGATTCATTACTAAGGTAGGTGTAAGATATTCCTTTAGTTATTATTATTTTAGGGAGGTTTCTGGACTATTATGTAAGCTAAATGGTTGCAACATAATTAAGATTTAAGTTCTGGATATCTTGTAAAGGTAGGTAACGTCCTTTCGTAGCTGTAAGCTGTGATTCCCAAGTTTAGCATTGTAGTCGTCACTGATGTCATATTTATGACCAAAGTGCTGAAACAAATCTGTGTACTTTTAGTACTGATGGAATGTCGTGGAAGACTGCTATAGTTAGAGGAGAGAAATTCGTTTAGTTTATCCGTTAGGATGTAGAGTACTTCTTACGACTATTACTACTATAGACTGTGCCATCTGCATGTTTTGTAAGGCGAGTAGTGTAATGTGAAATTATAATTACGCTTCTGATAGTTATATGAATTTCCGAAATTAGTAGTACATCTATTTTGTGTGTGTGTAAGAAATCTATTGTTTCTGATACATGGTTAAGATCTTCTAGACGGATTTAATTTTATTTTTTTGTAAATTTTTGTAAATCGAGCATTCTTTATGGCCGGCTGGATGATTTTGTTCACATGGAGCACATTTAACTGGGGCAGAAAGAGGTTTCTTACAAACAGTAGTTTTTTGCTTTCCACCAAATTCCACATATATGAATGGTTTAGTGCAACACAACTTAGTATAGTCATATGTATTCTTGGCAGCGCATACATTGTGGTATGACATTTTTCTTTATGGACGCGTCAACTGCAATTTTGATATTGCTTAAGTAGGTCATATTAAATAGATATGGTCTTATTATTTTTTTTTGGTTCAAGATTTATTATAGATAAGGAAAGGGTTTTTTTGTAACACGATGTATATTACTAATATTCCGTACAGTATGACCAGTTCTTTTTTATGACTTGTATGGATATTGAGTATTGTAGATCTGATAAGGATTTTGTAGGAGCGGTGTTCTTTCATTTGGTATGTATAATGAACAAATTTATCATCTCTTTGGTTTTGAGATAACTTTCAGTACGCATCAGATTGAGTGACATTAACCTTGATCGTATTGTTCGTTAGCACTTTAGTATAAAATTGTTCTTTTGCTTTAGTATTGTCACTAGGTATTTTATCGTTTTGAAGATAGGTGGCGGTTTTCATTTTTAGGGGCTGTTGAGCTTTTTGAGCATTTATATAGTTTGTGGTACTTGAGAAAGTGTTATAAACCCATTTTGTATGTTGATTGATTCAGAATGAATGGTGTCGAAGGAGATTTAGTTCTTTTACATTTTGCGACTCTTTGCCAGATGTGGTTGTCTTCAATTGTTGTCTTGATCGATTGTATCGTCATTGCTTTGATCGTTGGTGTTTTCATTATTAGATTGTGCTGATTTGGTGTGTTCTTAGAATACATTGTTGTCATTAGTTGCCAATTTAAATTGTTTTGACTACAAATTGGATAGTTTGCGGTATACAATTTTAGTTTGGTGTTACTTGGAGTAGCGGAAAGACTGTTGTTAAAATTATGACCAAGTATGGATTTATGTTTCATATATTTCATTTTAATTCTAGTTTGTAACCCGTAGGTAGACAGCATATTTGCAGTCAGCAGCTTACGCGATAGCATTTAACTTTTGTACATTTCAGACAACGAGCAGTATGTCTTTACCCTACAAAAGTCAAGCGATCGCAATGTGGACAAGAGAATAAAGTTAATCTCAAATAACAATTATTTAAAAAACAAGAAATTTATTGAATTCTAATGTACATTCACATTATTGCATCTTATATCATTTTCTAAAAAGATAGTTTGCGTTCAGATATAATCACACTTTCAAAAATATGTTTCATAACTAGCTATATGTTACTTTTTAAAGTTCTATACAAATACTCCAACAAACTTGAGTCGGATAATTAATTATCCAAGAACCAATATTCGGATACCGTTTAAAATTAAAAAACCTTACCCCATTCATTGTTAGAATTTTATTTATTATCTTATGGTGTGTTAGTAGTTTTTGATAGCCGATGAGGATAGTCTTTATTATACATAGGTAAATGAGAACGACTTTACTGAGTGGGTCATTTGGGAATCAGACGCCTGTGAGTAAGCGCATATTGTGCATGATCGCACTTGAATGACTCATACCTTTCTTTTTGAAAGGTATGAGATTCCAAAATATCGATAATATTAGGCCAATATGCTATTGCTATTGGCGATTCCAACACAGGATCTTGCAGAATGATTTGAACAATGGAATAATGTGCTTACTTTAAAGGGGGCCGAGATTACGTAAAATATTTCTTAAATTTTGTACCATTCTACTAAACATATAGGTTTTTTGTTATTGTAATTGTATTTTTGTATTATACCGCTAGATGCGTTCGAGACAGATAGTCAACTAAAAGTTGTTCGGTGATTTGAAATAAATAACAATAACTTTTTTATGTACTACTCTGTTCAGAAAGTAAGGTGACATATAATATTTACTTACTCATCCAAATTTATTTTGTCATCTTCAAAGTGACCCCTTCTTGTGGCAACACACATATGCCAACGTTTAATACAATTTTGAAAACACTTTGGGATTTCAATCATCACCTCATTCAATTTTTGTTTTATCAACTCAACTGAGTCAAATCGGGTTCCTCAAAGTGTTTTTTTAATCGACTGTACAGAAAAAAAGTCGTATAGTGACATATCTGAAGAATACAGTGATTGTGGAGTAATGTTTGTTGAATTTTTGGTGAAAAACTCACTAATAATGATTGTTGAGTTTTAATCGAGAAGAGACGTACTGCAAAGAAAATTTGTGATGTCGAAGAACTGAGAGCCATGTGATTTCAATTCTGGCGACCTTCGCCTTGAAGATGAAGCGCGTTCTGGCCTATCATCTGTTTTGAATGAGGGAGACTTGCAAGCTTTGAATTCCGAACCTCCTGAAGCTTAACCTTTCGCGTGTGATTGAAATAATTAGCACCAACTTGACTTTGTGCACAAGAAGCCAAGACAAGTCCAAAAATCTGCTCATGGTGCCCCAAAAGCAAACAAACACATTTGATCAAGTTCAACAGCCTACAGAGCATGGCAAAAGTCATTGACAATGATGGGCTGCATATCGCAGAATTATTTTATTTTTGACTTTTATTTACCTATAGAATAAAACTATTCGATAGTGCTAAAGAACTTAAAAAAAAACTCATGGTACTGATTAGTTCGTCAAATTTAAGAACTCGAACAGAATGATATGTAATAGTCCAAAAGAGAAGATCACCTAAGGTATAGCAAGCTATAACCGAATTTAAAAACTTTCCATTAGAAACAGAAAAACAAACAATACAAAATTATCTTAAAAATCTGACACTAACTTTTGATTCAGCACACTCGATCTGAAAAGCAACCAAAAAGCTTAAACAGTTTTAACAGCATATGTTTCATTTATACATATCGAACACAATAAATGGGTTAGAAGTGTTTATGAGAAGATCGTAGCTTTTACGACCTATTTTTACATCATTTAATTTGAAATCACCTTAGAAAAAGTAATTATAGAAGTTATAAGAATTCAAACCCAAGATAAGCTTCTGGCTATGAATTAATTACAAACAAACTTTTAAAAATGCTATCAACATTTTGGTATAACTGGTACACTTTCCCGACAAATGGAAGGTAGATAAAGTTATCTTAAAAGCAAAAAAGAAGTTACTTCACATAGTCCAATAAGTTTATTGCCAATATTATCAAAGATTTTCAAGAAACTATTATTAGAAAGTTGAAGACCGTTGATAGCAGAAAATAATTTGATACCTGAACATTATGCCGCAACCGAGCACATACACCTTGTAACGGGTAAACCAGGAACAAAAAAGAGACTTAGATCTGGTATCTTCAATAACAAATCTGGGTTAAAACATGGAATATAAAAATAAAAAAACTAACCGGTCTACTACAGTTAAGTAAAAATACCACAAGCTACACTTAGACAGAATGTTGACATGGAAGGAACGTATGTATGGAAGAAGAAAAACAACTTGGTGTAAAATTTCAAATTATCTGCCTCTCATTTAGTGTTATTGTGGAACAGCCTGCAACTGAAGTATTAAGATCCTAAAGAAATTTTACTCAAAAGTGCCAAGAACCTTGATTAACGCTCCTTGGTACGTGATGTTATTATTAGGGTTCTCTGAACACACTCCATTAGTAAAACAATATATAAATTTAGTGTGAGATATTGCGACAGGATTAGCACGCACCCAAATAGCCTTGCGGAATATTTGTTTGATCAAGACTACAACCATGGCGGCTTACGGATTAAACCTTCTAACTTACCGCATCTACTTGACAGTAAATAGGTAATGTAAGTTCATTTATTATATCAGGTCCCATCTGTACTTTAATTTTGTTTAAAGAAGTGGTCACTGGGTTATCTTTAGCACGTTATTTATTTATGCAGTAATTATAAATCTGACTAAATCTCCCTAGAGGGATTGTAAGTGTAAATTGATTATAAAAAAATTAAGAATTGCTTTTTATATGGCAAGGACTTTTTTTGTTTTTAATTTTTAAAATTAACTATAAATATTTACCCTACCCCTTCGTTTTTCTTATTACTGCTTATATTACTAATAAATAGTTAATGATTTAAGCTTTTTAGAAATATGCAAAACCTAAATAAAATAAAATAAAAATATGGAACTAAAAATTTGAAAAAGGGTTTAAAATAATTCTAGTTCTCTCAACCACCCCCTCCGCTCCCTCTTTCAGCCTTTTTCTCCCTCTTACTTTCTCTAACTTGTATTTCAATATAGTCTTTTTAGTCATTCGCAAATAATCGGCTGATAGTTACATACGAATGTGTTTTTGTTCTGGAATGAAAGATGCGACACCCATCTTGTACAAAGTTTTTTTTTATATATAGATCATATGCTAAATAAAATAAATTCGCTGAATTAAAATGCCCTAGATCTCTCACTCGTTTGTCGACCAAGACCGTATCATGAACTTCTTCGATGATTTCTGTCGTGACAACTGTTTTTGGATTTCCACGACATAGTGCGTCTTCAATCTTTGTTTTTCCATGCTTGAATCCATTATAAGAAAGACATAAGTTACCCAATGCGGACAAAATTTTTTCTTGGATTTCCTTCCTTGTTTTCACTTCCAAAAGAGACTCTAATTTAAATTTTAGCTATTTTATATTGCTTCATTTTATGAAACTGTCAAGAAACGAATTAACGTCACCATGAATTGTAATCTTATAATATTCATCTTTAATGAAAACCTAATAACTATATAAACAGTTGCTGTAATACGGGAATTGAATTACTCATCAAACCACTCATGTATTTTCTAGACTTTTACGAATTTGAAATTTCGTCAGAGTTTTATTGTGTTTCCAACTAAACAAAGGCTCTTTTAAACTTTTACCCTAAAAATATAAATCAAAGGTTTTCAACCCTTTTGTTAAATTACCTTCAATTAGTCCTCTCCGTTCAAAAGAAGACTGCACCGTTTCAAAAAACTCTAGATTTACTTGAATTATCTAGTAATAGTATTCTGAAAGATTATTTACAAGTGTTGCGTAAATTTTAGATAACCCTAAATACAAAAGTCTGAAGGAGTTAGAGTCTAGATGCTCCATCTCCAGAGATTTGGTCTCTGGTTTAAGATAAATCTCCAAAAAGTCTAGAAAGAGTATTTATTCAAGAAATCAAGGCATGCAGGGTCTGTTAAGCTTTGTGGCAAAACAACAGGTCCTAACAACTTATCCCTTATCATGCCTAACCAGATATTCAGACTGAAACGCTATTGGTGTCTGGATTAAACGACGGTTCTAAGGATTCTTCTCAGACCAAACGTGATTATTGTGGAAACTAAAAATTCCATCTCTAATAAAATCGGCTTCATCAGTAAAAATTATGTTAGCAACAAAGTCTGGGCGTTCAGCAGTTCAGTAGAAGTCATTAATAGAATGACACTCTCACTGGATAATCTGGACGAACTTGTAACTATTATGTATGGTAGGGGTGTAGGAGTTGCTCATAAAGAGTTCTTCAAGCAAGATGTTCGAGTGAGCTGAAATTTTTCTCGCATTTTTTGGGGGACTTTTATCAACAATATTCAAAATTTGTCCTTCTACCTCTGGTACATGCTGATCTCTGCTGCCTGGTATCATAAGACATTTTTGTAACAAACCAGCCGCTTCCTAAGCAGAAAGCAACTTCGCCATAGAGGCGAAGTGTACTCGAAGTATTTCATTAGCACGACCGTACATGTACACCATATCGGTCATTTTGGTATTTGAATGCGCAACTATTGGAATATTTGTTCAATTCACATTTTATTTATAATAAAGGCCGTTAAAGAAAGAACAAGTGGATCAGAATATAGCAAACATTCCAAAGTGTGTCCTGGACAGCAGGATGTTGTAATACCAAAACTGGACACTATTTTCTCACTTAATGTGCAACAATTACAATCATCGCCGTTGATTTTAGTGACTCGCAAAGCTCTGAAAATACTTTCAAAGAGGTATCACTCGACAACCCGACACTGTGGTGCTTAAATAATGAACTTCATGACTTGGCTACCTATAATGCTTTTCAAAAAAAAAAAAAACGATGACTCGAACGTTAAAAATCTGAAAGACAGTATCTCGCTCAAAAAAGGTTTTGTGCCAATCACGCATCAAGCAAAATTGGTTGATTTATATAAAATTAACGGGAGACGTGTATTTCATGCGCCGTGCAAACTCTATGGAGGAACGGCGTTCCTAGCAACTGAGGAGTTTGATGATTGGAAAATAAACATATAATAAACGATTATGACAAAAACTCTGAACACAAGGAGTACTTTGCAAATAGATGGTTGAGTTCCACAAAGAATGGACTGTAAAATAGAAGAATAGTACAAAAAATAAACTTTGTATTGGTGAAATGTTCTCTGAAGAACTGTTGATGTCGTGAATGTATTGTACACAAATCAACTAGCTTTGTAGAACTTCCAGAAATTCTTGTTGGACGAATGTTGGTGTTTATTCCTAACTGTACCCATAAATGTGAAGAGAGATAATGCCAACCGTAGGTTTTGTAGATCTTGATGCAAATAATCATAGAGGACAGAACTACGACAATTCCAACAACATGTCTGTATGCTGCAAAGGTTTTATGGTTAGAATAAAAGAAGTAAATGCTCTGATTACATACATCCCTTGCGCGAGCCACTCTTTAGAATCACAAATCTATAGCTTTTTTGTTCCTCAACCAAAAGATGGTATATCTTGCAGTCTCACTTTAAAAAGGACTCCTTATCTTTATACACTTTGTCGGCAACTCGATAGAGTGCCCGTGCCAGTCAAGCATTAGACAAAACCTACCAGGAGGTTTGTGATGTTCTGACACACATTACCTATGATAGTGAATAAATTAAGAATGCATAGTATGAAGCAAATGTGATACTGGAAAAACTTAAGAATCTTGAAGTATCATTAATAGTATGTTTCTTGAACAATGATCCTGTAAAATCTCGAGAAATAAGCGAAAGGCTTCAAAAAAAAGTACAGACCTAATTAAGGCTATTACTCTAGACCGTACATACTTTTCAAAACGAAGATGAGTTTCCAAGGCTAAAAGCAAAGAGAAATTGATATGTAAAACTGACGTCTACAAAAGAGACATTCCAAGAAAAAAGAAACCAAAAGTTTATTTAGGTGAAAACGAAGATAGAAATTACATATTTTCTGGACAATAGTCTTTTGTGATAGAAACATTATGCTGCAGTTGATTCTGTATAGCTCAACTTAGTACGAAAAAACAATTTATATAGAAATACTTCGGATTTCTTTGAAAAATTACTCAAATGAAAAATGACGGAATACGACAGAGGACAAATCACCTATTAGAAAAGTATGTTTTTGATGTAGATAAATCATTCCATGAAGGATGTGTACCTTTAACAGCATTTTTAAGAGTTAAGAGTATTGACAAAGGAAATAAGAATAACAAACCAATTAAAACCACAGATTCCTAGCATTCTTGAAGTTATGGGACATATAGTCTACTTTTCCCAATACTGCCGTTGTTCTAAGAAATTTTTTAAATGTGGCAATTACTAATTGCACTAGAGTCCGGTACTTTTTAGTCCTAAAGAGATTGAAAGACAAGAAAAAATTATGGGTCTTACTACAGAGTCTTTCTTTTGATGACATAGTCCAGAGATGTACTAATTCTACAATAAAGAGAAGAAACGTTTTTTAATTAAAGGTTTTTAGATGAAATGGGCATTTCTCTTTATTTTGAATGCATGAAAGCATTGTACTGAAATATATGCAAGTAACGAAAATTGAAAAAGTCAAATAAACTTTTTGTCCAAACAAGCACTTTGTTTGTAATTTTTTCAGTCACAAACAGAAAAATTAGAAGGAAGGCTGGTGAAAAATTGTCAGCTTAGGACGCCAAAAACCTTAATCAGTCCCTGTCTACAACTGCACATTTCTATTTCTATCTCTATTTCTGCCTACAACTGAACAACTTCTATGCATACTGCCTGTTATGCGATTCCCATACGTCATCACATCTCATTTTTTAGCTGCATCTGCACTATTTTAATCGCACAGTCCGTAAGCGAACGCATATTTGCGAATAGTAAAATGCGTAAAAGTACCAAATTAAACAAGCATTACACTTATTATTATTATAGCTATGACCTGGCGTTTAAAGTATTTAGGTAACGGTAATAGTTAACCAAGTAGTTGCAACTTCAAGGAACTACATTTTTAAAGGAAGTGCAACATTGCATTATTTCTCTCTTGCCTTACATTTATAACTTAAGTAGGTCAAGAATGTATTGTAAACACGACCTATCCGATAAATTTTTTAAATTGTTGCAGCTAAAGTATGAGTATGTAAAATACTAGAAACTAGATATTTAAAAAAATTGGGAGCAAAACACAGCTTTTATATCAATTTCAAAATATCGAAAATTAGGATAGATATTTTAAAAAATATTTTCGCATATTTTTATCACTAGAAAATATTTAGAACAAAAGTAAAATTAGAATTCGCAAAAACTGTAATGGATAGTAAACAATTTTTTAGTTTATATCAAAATATAAAATATTGCTAAGACAGTAGACTCTTACAAGACTCAACATTACAGCAAAAATAAAGAATTAAGAACAACTAACGTGGAAAGAGAAGAACAGGAAGAAATTAGAAGGGAATCCACATAAAATAAAAGAGTACGCAATAAAGGAATAAAACAGGAAGTGTAAATAACATAAGCATTTGGAATATAAGAATATTATTAGTACCAAGTAAAATAGTAAACATAGAAAAAGAGGTAAACAGATGCGAAATAGGAACAGCAAAACTACAAGACATTAAGTGGAAAAGCAAGAAAGAGGAAGGGTAGGATTATAACAATCAATGTGTACAAAATAGTTAAGTAAAAGAAAAAGAAAATATGGATATAACAAAACTAACATACAAGAATTGGAAGAGATTATAAGCAAGATAAGACAAAGAAAAGCAATAGGTAGTGACCATATACAAGCAGAATGAAAAAAGTACATAGAGAAGTATATCAATTTATTCCAGAAATACCTGATGAATAGATGAGTGGAACAGTAGCACCGGCACCTAAAAAGGGAAAGCCGCATGGGTGCAACAACACTTAAACACAACATATAAACTTTTAACATCAATAATAAATCGTAAATTAGTAAAATACACAGGATTATTAATAGGACACTACAAAAATAGATTTAGATCATAAATGAGGGAGATGATGCAGATATACACTTGTTGTTCACCGACTTCAAACAAGCTTTCGAAAATAAAATGAAAAGAAAATGTTTAATACAGAACATGAGAGACTGCAAAGACTAGAGAAGCTACTAGGCTTGAGAGAAACAATAATATTTAAACTTGAAGAAGATATGACTGACAAAATTAAAATAATTAAAAGAGTACAAAAGGAGATGATTTATTATCTATACTCTTTCAAATAGTGAGAAAGAAGATAATAATAAAAATTCATATGGATAGGTGGAAAATAAATAGCCAAAGCCCGTGATATAATTGCAATAGCAAGATGTCAAAGAAAATTACATGAAATAAAATATGGAAAATATAAAAAGGAAAATTTGTATATGAAGAGAGAAACACTTGCAATTGCAAACTTAATATTAAAAGAGGAATCCAAGCAGCCACAACGCATACTGTGCAAATAAGTATGTGCCGAAAACAAGAAGTTAAACGGACAAAAGAAGAAAAGAAAAAGAAAGAAAAATATAAGCTTGAGATACTAAGAACAATTATAGATTAATGAGGGCAGAAGAAAAATAAATGAGACCCGGAAGAACGACGAGTTGTTACAGGAAAGATAAATATATTATAAGGAACATTAAAGCACAAAGACTTAGATGGTTGGAACATGTGATGAGTATAGCAGAAGAAAAATGATGAAAAACAAACTAGGATATTTACTGACACATAGAGGTGTATGGAAGTACGAAGAAATAAAGTGGATTGTAAAACAAACTTTTAGAAAATTTAAAAAGTGGTTTTAATCAAATTTGCTAATATAAATTATTGAAAATGAGCGAATTTTCACAATTCTAATGTAGGCAACTTATAGACCAGTACTATGTAATGAAAAGCCGATAAAAGAACAACAATCGAATAATATGCTGAAAAATATCAATCCATGTCCTTCGATGACGAATGTTTTAACAAGAGATGTAAAAAAATAAGAGCCCCAGTGTAGCCTCGTGGTTGAGGGGCGATTGCTGTGCGAACGGACCCTAGAGCTCAGAAGCCTGGCGGGTGGCCTACTCAATCACTGAAAATAATTAAGAACCTGCGTTCACTTCGAACAAAGGGTAACGCTGATGTTGCAAGAAGTAGTCAAATGTTTACTGTGTTGTAGCTGGATATGGATTCAACATTTTGTCTGACCTTCAACGAACTGCATGTTTATGTATCTGTCATTTTCTCTGGTACAGAACTGCTCTCAACAAGGGATATTCAAGTACTTCTCTTTTCTCATTTCAAAAAATAATAAATGCATCATCAGAGACAGGAAAAATTATTCATGTTGAGTAAGGATGCTTGTTGCAATCAAAATTTCAAGAAGAAAAATTCCGGAAACAAAGACCATGGACGACCGATTTGTAACATTGATATAGATGAATTATGGGTAGGGGTTGGCCAAAAGCTAACGACTTCTGTTCAGTGCCACCTGGAGAGTATCAACGCATCCAAAGAGACCATAATAATGGAAAATATAATAAACTCAACAGATGAGTTTCGCATGAATTAATAAAACAATAAGATACAGAGACTAGAGAAGGCTGCGGCCTAGGAGTCCGCACCACAAATTGACAAATTTTATTTTGAATAGACTGAAATAAAAAATGACGGTTTAAAATTACAGTATGTTATATTATGTATTCCATTATTACCCCCCTTCCTCCCGTAGTGCCCGCATTACCGGTTCAGCCTAAGGGTTTGCAAATCCTAAATCCGGCCTTGGACTAGAGGTGGTCCTTTTCTGGTATTTAGGCAAAACAAGAAATCTTTTTTGAACCCGATTGTAACCTGCGACAAAATGAATTGGGTTTAAAAGTCAATAGACTCCATAGACTTCAGACCTCATCCAGTATGACCGATGCTGTGAAAATTAATGGAAAATTTTTCATCCACTTATTTGACATGATTTTTCACTATCGCAATCTTTCGATTATTAGATACTGATTATTAGAAACTTCTTGACATTCCAGCATCGGCTTTTATTGAGAGAGATTGGAATTCTCATTCGGGGCTTCAATATACATAGTCAAGGATGAATACTGGTGTTTGTGTGCCCTACTTTATTACGTATCAAATTAAAAATAAAGGTTGTGAATTTTTAGGAGAACTGCACAAGGTTGGGGAGTTTATTGGTTTGAAAAGGTTACGTAACTGATGACGTGAGATAACTGACTATTTACAATTAATGGGTAATCCTCGAGTATCATCTCAAGTATTGAAGCTCTATTTCAATTATCCCAGGAATGATTATACTGGTAGGTGGAAAATGAGAACGAATGTTTTTGATTTGGAACAATTTATTTTAGAGTTGCAATTACCGCTCTTGTGTACAACCAAAGAATGTTCTGATATGTTGCTTGATATTTGCTTATTCATTAGGCCTATGCAAAATGACCATTTTAAATTCTACATAAAACTCAAAACCTTAGACTTAGACCTCACTTCAAAGAATCGGCACTAAGGTTTTCTTGAGCAAGTCCAAATAATAAGGTTTGTGCTGCCAAAATCCATTCATTGTTCAGCCAAGTCACGTTGACGTTGATTTATAAGCTGGTACAGTTTTACTGGGGTCTAAGGCTTATCTCGAAAAAGCGTGTGATTTAGAGGTTTCACCACATCTCCTATCCTTCTATTGGTATCACAAGAAGTAATCATTTGATTACGATGAGTATTTCGTTTAATTTCTTTGAGAAGCTTTGACATCTCCAGTCTCTTTAAATTCTCAAAGATAACATACTTGCAATCATACATCAACGTCACTGATATCTTGATGGTGCGCATAGCAACAATATTTGGGACAATCCATAAAATCACTTACTGATTTAAAAAAGGAAATTTAACATAGACTTGAATAAATTTAATAAAAGAGGATGTCTATGATTCTAAGAATTGGACAACCAAGCCGTTGTAATTTTTTTGAATTATAACCAATTTATCTTTGTAGCACACCAACTTCGATTTTCTTTAATTTGTCTAATTTTTTCTTTAATATTTAATCAACACCCTTCGACATATTTTTTCTTCTTTTATTTACATCTACTTCATTTATATTCTACAAAAAGTCTCTGAATGGTAGTTTGAAAAGTTTCCACACAATCGCTACTGCAATAATTGTATAACATATATTACCGCATTCTAATCTACACAAATTACGTCCTTGCTCACGAAGCATTCAATTCAACGAAGTGAGTTCGCATTTCTTAGCAAATAAACCCAATCGAGATGATCAAAATGTTTTGTAGTTATGATAACAATTTATTGATATAATCGGTCAGTGACGAAAATCAGTGATCTTTCATCAAAGTCGGACGTATAATCGGATGCATTCAGGGCTTACTGTAATTAAATAGACCAGAGGAGCGGCTTCTCACGTGACGCCCGATAAGAACCAAAGATTGGAGCGAATCAAAGCGTGTTTGACCGAAACAAGATCATCATCAGTTGCTTGGCCATACACGTTGATGTTTTCAAAACTAGGAGGAATATGAGTGGTCAAAGAATTTGGAAAACTTGTCCTTCACAATTTCACATAGGTATGCCATGATAATCTCCTTCGATACAACTATCGACTTTAGCTAGTGAAGCGAACCCTCACTATAGATGAAAGTTGGGCACCCCTCTACCGGCCCCAACCTAAAAACAAATTGGCTCAATGGCTAAGAGAAGGTGAGACGGTTCAAGAAGAGTCAGAGCATGTTAATTATAACAATGGATATCGATGGAATCGCTTTTTAGCATATCGGCAAAGGGAAGACTACCGCCATTAAAGAGATCTATGTCATTCCTTGAAACTTATATCCCAGATGGATGATGCCAGTCCACAGAAAGCAAAGCTCGTTACAGAGTATTTGATGGAGGAAAAGTGGGAGACTTAAGGTCATCTCCCATATTCACCTAATGTGCATCCCTGTGATTTCAACAGTTTTGCGCCTTTGAAAGTTCAAATATCTGGGAATCGCTACGAAAATTGGGATTTACTGATTGAAACAATCAATAAGGCGATATTGGAAGGTTCGCAAAGTGACCTCTTTAAGAGTGTTATCATGGTACCTCAATGGTGGTAAACTATAGTTGCAAAAGAGGGAGAATATATTTGATTATCAACAAAAATCATTGATGTAACATTTATAGTGAATGGATTATTAAAATTTTTGTGTATAATAGATTGAAATGAGATGATAAGTTTTTTAATGAATACACAGAAATGTATCAGCAAGAGAATTCATAGGCAAGTAAATAATTTTAAATTTTAACATTAGTTAGTACTGGGTGGCGTATTACAAGATTTTTGTCTGTTTCGTCTGAAATTTAACCCAGCCAACCTGGAACCAAGATAGGGTCCAGGCTCTGCCTGTCACAAGCCAGAATAAATTGGGGAGTGATGGAGGAGTAACACCTCCTAAAAATGACCGGGGTTCAGCTGGCCCGGCTGATAGCACCCTGTAAGGGCCCCTGCCAGGTACGGCCCAGTTGTCCCGAGGTAACGGGGCCTCTGTCGTTAGGATAATGATCCACACAGAGTACATAGGTTCAGAGTAATCAAACGAGCCTGGGAACAGGATGGATTAATAGGAAACGACTGGCAAGAAATAGGATAAGATTTGGAACGTGGAATATCTTTAACAGGTAGAGAAGTTGAAATTGTGGAGGAAATGGAGAAATACAAAGTACATTTAATGGGGATACCAGAAGTCAAGAAAAAAGAAAACGAGATAAAACATTTAGGCAAAGGACACACGCTAAGATCTCAGGAACACCGGCGGGTACCAGACCAACGAAAGGAGTATGAATAATCCTAAATGAAGTCTTAGAAATCAGAGTGATTGGATGAGAGTCCATAAATTGCAGAATTATGACACTAGAACTACAGTTGGAAGAGATAGTAGGGCTGATACAAATATACGTACCCACAGAAAATTTAAGCAAGCAAGATAAAGTACAGCGTGCAGTAGAGAAATTACAAAATAAGAACAAACGTATGATAATACTGGAAAACTGGAATGCTTACATAGAACAAGGAAAAGAACAAGGACATGGAACCATGGGATCCTAGATGTTTGTATAGTAAATCAGATGCCCATGAGAAACACCTGGTTCCCATACAAGAACATTTACAAAATAAAGTACGAAACGAAGGAACTAGGGCACAAAAGCATGATAGACTACATAACATATTCCCAAAGGCTAAGTTATGCAATACAAGACGTGAAAGTAATTAGAGGAGCGGAACTCAACACCAAAGATAAACTGCTAATAGCTGACACGAATATTCAAAAGCCAAAGAAACAAAAGGGTAAAAAACACACCAGAAGAAAATTAGAAATACTAAATAACTCAGAAGTAAGACAAAAATATGAAGACACACTTACAAGAAAATTAGAAAGATTAGAACAAGAAGAAATGCAAGAACAAAATCTATGGACACTGGAAAAGGCATGGAAACGATTCAAGGAAACGTTACTGGAAGTAATAGAGGGATCATACGGTATAAATATAGTGAGGCAAAATCCAAAAATGAAGAGAACTAAGTGGTGAAACGATACCGTTAGAAGAAGAATCAAAGAAAATAAGGAAAAAATGCATACAAAATAGAACATTAAAAAGCAGAATAATCTATGTCAGAAAACGCAACGAAACAAAAGAGATAATAAAGGAAGTGAAGAAGAATACCTGGGAAGAATTCGGTAGAAAGATACAAGAAAATTATAAAGACAACAAAAAAGAATTCTGGAACACAATAAAAAAGACTCTAAAAACACATTTTTTTAGTTTTGTTAATTTTAAAAGACTAAAATGTGGATTTTAGGCAAAATATACAAAAATATACCACATAAAAATTGAACCTGGTATAATAATAAGAACTCAGGCCTTTGAAACAATGATGTCGTAAAAACATTCACATTTTTTTAATTTTTTGGCTACGTATAGATCCCATAAAGTAATTTTTTGAAATAATTGAACGATTACACACACGGATGATTCGAATGATACAATTTTGCCAGTCGCACTTGTGTGCTTTTCTAAATATCTATAATTAGAAACGATTCCGTGACGCGATACAAACACGATAAGGTGTAGCATATGCATTGTACTATTTAATTCGGTTTGTTTATGGTAGATAATAATCTATTGTTTACTTTTTACGATAAACGTGGTTTGTAATTAATTTAACAATTTTTGATTGTCATTATTGAAGCATAGTTATCAAACAATGAATATTTCCTTAAACATTTAAGTTAAAAATGAATTTTGTTGATTTATTTTTTGCAGAGAAATGTTCCGTTCGTCAAAATACTCTAATACATGTTTTTGAACAAATTTGAATTTTTATTTTTCTCAAAGATTTCATATATAATTGCATTTAAGAAACAAAGCACAAACAAAACAGTGTAATTTAAGTGTGAAAAATGATGTCATCCAAATAGCGATCGTTCTTTCCCGGGCATTGCTGCAGGCGGGTGGAAAAATTATCCATTTCTCGAGTTATGGCTTCCGAAAGAGCTTCAAGAGTCTGTAATTTTTCATTGTAAACCTGGACTTTCAGGTAGTACCATAAGAAGTAATCATACGATGAAAGATCCGATGGTTGAGGGGGCCACTCCACAACACCACGCAATAAAAGGCGCCCTAAAAAATAAACTCTTAAATAAAGGGGTTCTGTTAATGTATGGCAAATAACTCCATCCTGTTGAAACCAAACCTTATTGAAAGCAATCCGATGTCTTCTCAATTCAGACATCAAAAATTCTCGCAACATCGTAAGATGACGCTATAAAAAGGTAGGGTTCCATTATGTCAAAATATAGAGGCTTTTGATAGGCTTTTTGTGAGTTATTTTTAGACCAGTACCAGCAACTTTGTTTACAGAACCCGATAAGTAAAAATGAGTCTCATCATTCGTTATCAGAATAGTAATTTTCCAAGCATCGTTTTTGCAAAGGTAAACCGCCGTACATAGTCATTTTCCTTTAGTTCTTGGGATGAACGTGGAGGTCAAAGTGCAAAATTTGACGAACTGACCTCGCTGAACGGCGAAGGCTGGCCTCTTTCGATGTTTTCTGGTGTTCTAACGGTCCGATCACTTCTCGAACTGTTCCAGGTCTCATAGTTCCTCTCGTTCTGAAGTTAAACCATTTCAATATTGTTGGGGAGATGGGACGGCAACGCGTCGACCAACATTGAAGTGAGTTCTGAGTGTTTGCTGTGTCTGCACCACCGAATGACCGGTTGCAACAAAAGTCTTTTTTGATTCGTCCAAGACTACGTGGCTACTCAAATATCAACTAAAACGAAAGAATATCAACCATTGCACGTGCACTAGTATCCCTATCACCAATGTTATACCCGTCTAAAAGCGTAACACCTCCTGTCGGACCCTGTAATTTAATAAAATCATTTATCAAATGTCAGTTTGAAATTTAATTATTGAAGTAATTTCCACCGTTTTCTATGAAACATACCTACAGAAATGGTAAAGTATGAAAATCACTGAAAATACTTCTGGGTTTCTATTTCTAGAATTTCTGGAGTGGTCTTCCAAAAATTATAGTTGAAAACTGATTTTCCAGCTAAAGTGTTCATCTAGAGATATGTGGTCTGGCATTTTATCGATGAACCCGACTTAAACCGCGCAACTTAAACTATGGTTATTGAATTAACTTTTAAATTTGACTCTAAATTCAAATATCCAATAGTATAATGGGTGTTCTATATAAAATAACGAAACTGATGTTCATGTCTTTATGGATTGAGTTAACGGTATTTTCTAACATTTATAGTACTATTGTCGTAAAAGCATCTTAAGCACCATACCATTGAACCATACAATTGAACTTTAGGAAGTTGTTCCTGAATAAAATGCAAAATATTGAAACAATTCGAATTTTGTTGCTATCAGTGGTAAAGCATAGGCTAAGCGGTTACGTATGGAATATGATGTCCGCCAAATGTCCTCCGTGGTTTCGTTAACCCGCGACAATTATTTTACTAAAGTTTTTCATACTGCTTTTCCCTAAAAAGTGGCTGTATTTCAACAGTTACACGTCTGATGTTCTCTTTTAGTCCTGAAATCATAGCATGTTTGTTGACATAAACCCTTTCTACCAAGTAGCTCTTCAAAAAAGTTTAATAGAGTTAAATCACCAGAATCGTCGATGTCACTCCTCTGTGAGGTAATCCAACTAGGAAATTTGGTTTGAAGTCAAATGAGTTGAAACCACATGATAATCAAGATAAAATCGTTGGTTTTATTGAGAAAAAGTTGAATAGCATCACCCGATAGCGTACACTATTGAGAATAACAACATTGCCTGCTTTGTCTTCAAAAAAGTACGGGACAGTGGCTCCTCCAGCCCGTAATGCACACCAAACAGTACATTTTTGTGGATTCGTTAGTTTTTTGTAAATAGCACATAGATTTTCACTGTCCTCGATGCGACAATTTTAGTGGTTCACAAAGCCATTTAAAGGAAAATGAGCTTTATCGCTCATCGTACAGTTTGGATCACCCTATATTTTCTAATATCCCCTTAGATAAAAGTCCAACAGTGATAGGTATATGTAGTGTGGAAACCAAAGAAGCAGTTCTCTTGTTCTCAGTCACTCATTTGAAAATTGATGATTTAAGTTACAAGTAGTCGAGCATTAAAAGTGGGAGTATTATTTTATTGGAACATGATATTTTGACGTTGTGTTATACGTGGATCAGCTATAAATTCTTATAGATGTATCTAATGAATACTTTACTAGTTTCAAAGTATTCGGATTTTTTAAAATAATCAGTACTCAAAAGTTCGTCATATGGTTGTTGGAAAGTTGACTTTTGTCGTCATATTTTTGTTGTTTATTAATGGGGTGGGGTGATAAAGCGAAGCCTATTGCTGTTGTAATGTTTTTCATGAGACCAAGATCCGAAGACTGCGTTAACTGGTACATTCTGTTAATTTTTTGATGGCTAACCAGGATTGTATTATGATGCATTATCGTTCTGAAAAATAAAATCTTGATCTCAAAACATGTCTGCAATACTTCAAGGTACCTTGCATTCGTTATCTCAGATGCGATATGCATTCGACTAACTACATAGCATGACAGTCGTCGATGTCTATTTGTACAATTTTGGTAAACATACTTTACATAAACTTTCTAAAATACTATTTTCTCACTATATACTCACTAGCACCTTTTCCTTCCAATGCTGCATGGTCCAGTTTTTAACCTACTTTTAACCTACTGCAGAAGAAAGTATTTTTGTCTCTCCTAAACCATAAACAAATAGTCTTCGCCTGGTATTGGATGTAAAAACACTAATACTGGTAGCTTCTCATCCGTAATTTTAGTCAATTCGGGTTTTTCTTGGTTGCGCACTACTGCCAAATAATTAAAAATATTGTGCGAGGCTGATGTAAGTCTTTTTCACACCACTGTAAGGTTTTAGGTATCGAACTATAAAATTGTCTAATAAAACTGCAGATGTTAAGATCGTAAAAGATTTGGAAGACCACATTCAGTCGAACTGCTCAGGCAGTCAAAGCTGTAAGTATTCCAATTAAACAAAACTGTCAAACGAAACCAAGGATTAGCTGCTTACCAAAGACGTACGGGACATTTGCTCACAAATGTTTTAGAGAATGATAAAAGAAACAAATTTAAGGTACTAGTGACTAAGTGTGATGGTCCTAAGCATTGTTTTCCGGATAAATTTTCAATTGACTAGCAAAATTTACTTTGATAATTAGAGCGTATTATGGCATTACGACTTCTCAATTACTTGGGTGGAAATATGTACGCTGGTACGCTTGCGAGCATTCATTTTTTTAATATCTGATAGTGAGAAGCGACATAACCGTTTTTCCAACGATTTTCAATATTTTGTACAACGGTACAAAAAAGACACCGTATGAAAATCTGATTATATCATGAGATTCCATCATAAAAATACTCGAACAACTTTTTTATTGATGAATAACCAAGAATATGGGAGAATGATAAAAATCTTCCCTTTTTCAATTTTATCTAAAATCTCGAAAAGGGTACAATATCTTTAAAAGTGGTATACACCAAGCTTATATATCAAAAATTTTCTCACGAAATTGATATAGTCATGTTCTTTCTACAAGAAACCATTGAAAATAGGACACTCTGCTCCCTAATACCAGGAGGAAATCATGTGCTAACAATCTTATCCATTATTAATTTATTTCCCAATTCATAATCTATTCAATTCACCAAGACGTCATTGTCATGTCTTATAGCAGGGTAAAAATGAGAAACCTATATTCGATCAAATAGAAAACGATACAAGAAGAGGAAGAAAAAGAGGAAAAACCCATGTTAATATTATTATTATTAATTTCAGGTAACAGCTTGGCATTTGCTGACGTCACTCGCTTTTGCACTGTATAGCGGTCTATTTTTAGCTCCTTAAGAGCAGTGAACTAAAATTTAGGTCGACAGATTTTGTACCTTCTGACTTTATGAGCAGTCAGATGTATTTCTTTTAGTAAAATGAAAGACATTAGATTTTAACAAAAAAAACAGAAACTACTCTCCAGAAGTTTTTAAGAGAAAATCATCTGGTTGGATTCTGTCATAAACTTGAGTTGAAAACAACAAAGCTGTCTGAATAACTGATTTTAAATTGACAAAAATACATTTGGTACGGTCTAAGAATATTGATGCTGGTCAGTTAAAGCTGTTCCTTATTCGATTGTGGTGCGGGCGCCACACGATTGCGATGAAACATTTGAATTTTTCTTGAGTTTTGTAAATTTTAAATACCGTTTTTCTGTTCAATTCAGTACAATTCAAATCTAGTGACCAAGTGAGTCAGGCAACAAGACCGCCTCTTCTATATAAGCTAATAATAATAATGTTTGACTTTGACACAAACTAACTAACTCTAACTTTATGTGTAGTAGTTTGTTGCAGTTAAGACAAAGATAACCATTTATTGGTATGTTTAGCTTAACAGTACACTTGACTAGCTTAGTATTTACGTATAATATTAAAAGAAAAAACTGTAACTGATTTTTATAAACATATTAATAATATAATCATAATAATAATGCATAACTGTTTGAACTGAGATTATTGGTGCCTACCTAGTTTGAACCCGTTGTTCTTCTACAACGTTCTTTTAGTATATTTGCAATTACTAAAAGACATGTTGCCCTTATTGGCAGTACGGTAGGACATATAACCGATGCATAGTGAAGATTCAGCACACTTCATTATTAACGTTCGTCAGCTTCTTTGACTGATGGATAATTGGACGACATGGTTCTGCTGTATGGTTTACTTGGTCACCGAATTTGAGCCTTCTTTACTTTTACCCATTGGGGTTATTTGAAAACTGTCGTGTACGTCGAAATATATACGTTAATCTGTCTTGCAACGTGTTTGTACTTACATTGGTATCCATGGATGTCACTTTAAATTTGTCAAAAGTAAATGGCATATGGTCGTGTAATATAATGTGATATAATGACCCATTATAATAGACTCACTATGTATCTTTCAATATATGGTAATATAAACCTTTTTCTTCTTTTTTTTCCAATAGGAATAACCCTCAAAATTTTATTCTTACAGTTAATAATCACCCTGCATTTATTATTAATTAATTATGTCAATAACACAATGAAATATTCCGATTTTGTTATTAATTTTCTAAATAAAAAAATTGCATTTGATATTATTGCAATAAGCATTCAGATTTGCAACTAACTTACAACTATTTCCTCTGTCTCTAACTTTCTAGACCTATCTATCCATTTGGATTCCAAAAAGATTTGTAGTTTACCATGTCAAAATTCTAACATTTCGTTATGGCGAGTTTACATCCTGGTTTGGGTAGTTTCTATAATGACATTTCTTTTGTTATGAACATTATTATTTGTACTGGAGCAGATCTCCATTGTAACAGTCAAATGATGACTTTTAAAGATGTGTATATATAAATTTGTAGCATAAAATTATACAGGTCGATCAAGGAATAAAATAAGGTAAAATTTTCCTAAAATAATGAATTTACAAAACAATACTGAACAAACTGAGTTGCTAGAATTGTAATTTTGATCAAATTGGTAGTTATCTTTAGATGGTATAGTCTTTTTAGGTAGATTTCGTAGAAATACTACCCATTCTAGAAGTCTTCATGTCATAACTTCTAAAAATCTAACTGTACGTCTTTGCTCCATGTTCCCTAGACCTCAATCATCCCCCTTCCTCCTCAAAATATGTGTCTATATCTGTCTGTCAAATGTTTTGAGTTGCAGTACAAATTTATGATGTGATTTAATTGTTCTCTTTAGAATGTAAAATAGCGAAAGAATTATGATTATTGTAAACATATCGCTGTGGTCTTTATCTGTTTAGTTTTTAAGACTCTCGAATTCTCAACTCGCAAAAGCATAATTTTTGCCACACAGTCCCACTCTCATTTGCGACTACGTGTAATTTGCACAATAATTTCCATTGCTGGCTATATCAACTCTCGTTTTGCTCTCGTTTTGGCTTATAGCCGATTATTAACGAATCCTACCCAAATTCCCTCGAAAATCGGTGTTTTCCGACTATGATCTCTAGATAAGTGAGAGCATCTTTGCAAGACTCAAGATTTCCATATTATTGAAAATAAAATTCAGCACTGAATTGTTGTTAGTTTAACAGCGCGGTGCCTGTCGGTGAATCTCAGCTACTCTTTGATGGCTATTAGTTCGCAGTAGAATATAGTGCTCCAATTTGCAAGCTCTTCTTTCCCCTAGTGAATCTCCTCGTCTCCTCGCCTCCTCGTACGATTATAAAATTGTTTTCGTTGTTTTTTCGCCTGTTCGTGACCTAATTACGAAAAAGGACCGCAATCCTTCTCCACGCTGTATAGAATGCTATCTGTTTCGGTTGGAAATATACCATTCGCTGGAAAGGTGATGGCACCAATTTTTTCAAACAAAAATAGTTTTTCTAATTTACTAATTTAAGAAGGGAGAAACTATTTACTAGCAAACACTACGTGGTACTTTTGAAAAGATTGAATGCAGCGATTGCAAAGAAAGTCAAAAAAGCTTTATTCCGTTGCGACATTCAAGATAGAAAGACATGATTTACCTTGGGCAGGTTCCTAAAGGTCCATCGAGTCAACAGCTTGATAGAATATATATTATCTCGAAACAACGAGTGAATTGAAGACGGATGTTACTGTTTGTAGATAAGATCAGACCAATAAGCTCGACAGAAATTGGAGGAATTAGATGTAATTGAACTGTTACCTCACCCGACCTATATTTTTGATTAGGTACTATGAGATGACCATCTGTTATGATCAATGGCTCATATTTTGACCAGACGGCACTTTACTACTTCAAAAAGTAGAAAAAGAGTTTCGTTAGTCCTTTGATTCCAAACCCAAAAGTAGTACCAACGAGACTCACAGATGGATGGATACAGCACAATGGCATGTATTTTGGTTTTTGTGCCCCTTTGAAATATTACATAAATAATTTTCATATTAAAAAACTGAAAAAAAACCTTTGCACTACCTTAATTTGGAGAAATCAAATAATATTACAAAATTCAAGTACGATAACTTAGAGGGGAATATATGTAATTGTCTAAAGTTTCTTCCTTTTTTATTTGACATGTAGCTCGTCTAAATGAAATACCACCGTATTTCTTGAATAGAGCAACCCGAACAAACAAATCAATCGTCAGTCTTCTTCTGGTTAATCATGAAAAAACTTATTTGCCACCTCTGCATATATAAACTGATGACTTTTTTGAGTGATTCTGGTGGAGCGTCATGTTGAATAATTTCGTTGGAAAGGCAGTTCGGTGCATCGACGATGCCAGGTAGCACTTTGTTTTGAAACCACTGCAGGGTGGCAATATTGCAATTGCTAGCGGTTGCCCATAGTTGGATACTAGGTCCATGCCGGTTTCAGGATGGCTTTGCATAGTAACAGTTTTGATCTTCTGTCAATGAGTCAGTACGTTTGACTTAGTTTGTAGAAGTTTGCTTTTGGTAAATATGTGTTTTTCTCATGTCAGGTGTCGGTCTAAACATATGCCGAGATATCTATTGATCTTTAAATGTCACTTGGATGCCGCGTTTTTAACCGGTACTGAATTTTTTAGATTGATTTGTATTTCTTGAGACCAATTTAATTTTTAAGTTGCTACGCCACACTTTATCAACGGCCTAAGATACACATGTTAAGGAAGACTGAAATGCAATAGTTTTTGGCATCCCGATGCTTCTTAATTTGGTTGATTAGTCTACGTACTGGTTCTATAGTCTATTTCTATTTTAATTTCTTAACGTATAACTTCTCGAAGATTTTAAAAAGCATTGGAAGTAGGTTTATAAGCCTGTAGAAGGGGACATCTTCCAGTTTTTTCTGAATTTGAGGATCATAATGATTAAAGAAATCTTCCAGGTGCTAGAGAAGTAGCTTGCCTACAGCATTGAATTGAAGATGTAGGTTATAAGTTTGTAACATTGATCTGCTAGTTCTTGTAAGATTCTGGCGGTGATCAGGTATCTTTTTTGTTGATTTATTTCATTATCATTTGTTTCAGTTCCTTAATTGTACATGGTGGCCCTAGATGAAATTTTTATTATAAATCGTTATCTCTAACCCCCTGACTACAAATAAAAAAATTTCCTCATCTAGCTCAGCCTAAATTGCGAAATTTAAGATTCGCCATTTTGACCGGCCTAATGGCTAGATGACATGAAAAAAGAAAAAGCCTTATGATAACGCTTCTGGCGTCATTGATTCAATTAGCTTCGCTGAATACTTTAGGAATCCCCACAAGAAGTAGTCACAGGGATTTAGATCCGGCGAGTAGAGTGCCAATGACAAGACTTTTTACCGGTGGATTTGTCGTCAGGGGTTAGGAACAACTATTTAAAATGAAAATCTCACTTAGCGTACCCATTGGGCCGGTCGCAATCACGAAATCTTATATTCTGCAATTTTCACCTTGTAGCAAAAAAGTGGTGAGCTAGATGATAATTTTTTAATGATGGATTCGTAGTCAGGGGGTTGGAGATAATGATTTAAAATGAAAATCTTATCTACCCTACCCATCGGAGTGGTCAAAAACAAGAAAACTGAAATTTCGCAATTTTGGCCTTCGAAACAGAAAAAAAGTATTGGGCTAGCTGAGAAAAAATTTTTTATTGGTAGATCCGTAGTCAGATGATTAGGGACAACGATTTGAAATGAAAATTTCATCTATCGTAGCCCACCGGGCCGGTCAAAATCAGGAAATTCGTCAATTTTGACCTGTGAAGCGAAAAAAAGTGCTGAGCTAAATGAGAAAATCTTTTTATCGGTGCTTAGGAGCAACGATTTATAATAAAAATTTCTTTTAGCATACCCACTGGGCAACCCTGTAAATTTACAAAGGGTTGATCTATTTGAAATGGCACATCCAGAAAATCAGTTATCTTTTTTTTGGTCTTCATCGGATAACTGAGGGGACAGGTTTGAATACATTTTCGCGATGTTTCGAAAAGTTTCAGTTTTTTGTTACTCTTTAGAATGGATAATTCGTTGCTGCTGTTTGTGTGAGATTTTGTAGTTGGTTGATCTAGCGAGACTAGTTTATCTGGTTTTCGCGAATCCATTCCAATCAGTTCTATTGTTATGCAACGAAGATTGATTTTCTTTTTCGAATGAACATGTCAAAGAAAGATTTTGCTTTACATATCTTTGTAATGCATCTATAGCATCTGAAATTGTATTCTGCCAGACGCCCAATATTAAAAGTGGATCGTAGTAATGCTTAGTATAGTTGAAACTTATATATGCCTATATATTAAAAGTAAATATAGCCAACTATAAATTTTTAACATTCTTTTGTACACGTCATGTCTTCGCGACAACTTTATTGATAGATAAGGTATACAAATAAGTTACATATTTACTATAAACTTGGGCTGTCCTCTGTCAATGTTTTTATTTTTCTACGAAATTACCACTCCTGTCCAGACACCCACGCGACACTGAACAAGTTTTTTCATCCCGTTGGTGAAGAAATCAGGGATTTGCTGCTTATACCCCCTAACATATAAACGTTGCCACAGACAAATGTTAGTGGCCGTATAACGTTAAGCCACTAGGAAGCTATGCCATTTGACATTTTGGTCACTACACTGAGGCTACCTCACATTGATGTTGCAAAGAAACGTTTCTGGGTATCAAATTTTCAAAACGCCCACATACATCCTTTAAATAGATAGAAAAATTAAAAAATAAATTTGAATTAATTATAAATTTTGCTTTAAGTCCACCGACTTCAAGAAATCTGTTTTTATTTAAATAAAAATCGATACCCACCGCCCTTGAAGTTCTGCGAATTTTTTCATTTTCACATAATCAAAAATTCCTCTCAAAACCGCTATCAGCCCTTTGCCCCCCGATAAATGATAGAAGGTCGGCTCTCTTTCAATGTCAAACGACGTTTTCTGCCAAGAATAGCCCCGCGATTCCAGGTCATGACATGCAGCAGGTAACGCGAGCTCGGCGGCTGATTCAGCGACCTGCTGTTGCTGCTGCTAGCTAAGCTTAATCGTTTCAACACGACATACTTTTATTTTATAAATTAGCTCATAAAATAACAAACACGGCGCGGCGCAAGCGTTGCTGCAAGGATTCGGGCTGGTTGCACCTTTGTTACGTGATCTTCCACGACATACTTCACGGACGTTTGTATGTCGTAAACTTTGTTTTTCGGACTGCCAGCGCTAATTACACGCGCCGCTTGTTGTTGATTGACCTGTCCGATGTTTGATTTAATCTGGACGGCCTCGTTTCGTCGGAATTGCACTTTATTACATTCAGGCGATGGATAATTGAGAAAGGGCAGAAGAGGCTTCTGCATGCGTGCATATCGTTTTTAAACCGTTAAATACAGTTAATTGCCAGATATTGTTTTGCATCGCCCATATCCTACTTTTGCGTTATGTATAAATTATACAGTCGCTGAATTTTAGGCTAACTACAGGTTGTAAGATACTATGGTTTCAGCATATCTGGTAGCATAAATAGTAAACATTTTCATAGTGCTTATGAAGGAACAACTGTTTATCGTATGAGCTTAATTACAACCGAAACAAGAATTTACTCGTATGCACTATCTAATACTACGTAAAGTGTACCTAGCATCCTCATAAATATTGTTACTAAATGAAACCTACCCTTACTCCAGACAACATGGAGATAACTATGGTATTAACATATGTTTACAAGCCTTAAAGTTGTAAGTTACATTGTGTTTCTTGTCAAGTTTGTTTATTTACCGATAGAGTGGAGTTGCAAAGTAAATCGTATTGCTGAAATAAGTATCAGGCTATAAAATTGTTTAATGTGGCCGAAGGTGTCGGGAATCATCCAAGATCCGGAAGACCAAGTTCGGACTGTTCAGGCAGTCAAAGTTGTAAATGCCCAAACTAAACGAAATCCTCTTCGTAAACAGAAGATTATGTCTCAGGAGATGCAAATTTCCAAAATTTTGATGTCTCTTATTAGCAAAGAAGACCTAGGATCAGCTCTTTACAAAAGACATACAGAACATTCGCTGACAAATACTTTAAAGAAAGGTAGGAGAGCAAAAACAAAGGTCATTGAGTGAACACGCCATGAGGGCAACAAAAATAATTTGTTTACGGAGGAAACATTTTTTACAGTGGAGGAATCTTTCAACAAACAAAATGACAAGGTATACACTGTTGTCTAAAGAAGCGTTTCAGCTAGTGTCGAGGGTTCAAAAATGCCACCATCCAGCAGCTGTAATAGTTTAGTGGAGTGTGTTGTGAAAGGGAGTCAAAACTTCGGTCGTTGTGCATCAACAGAATGAATGTGTAGTGAAACCTTTGAATCATACACTTTCTTGAGGTGAGCGTTGGATCTTTCAGCACCTTTCAGGCAATAAAGCACGGTTAACTCAAACTCGGCTGAGCAACAATGTACCTCATTTTTTAACAGTGGAGGATTGGCCAGATCTCAATCCATTAGATTACAAATTATGGGCAGTTTCCGAAGGCACATAGTTTTTTCAAAAGGACACCCTAATGTTATATACCTTTCCAATGGATGTAGTATGTGCTGCCATAGACAAGTGGCTCGAAGGTTTTAAAATTTGTGTGGAGACCAAGGGTTGCTATTTTGAACAAATCCGTTGTAATTATACTCACCAATAATCACCATTTTACAGGACATGTAGTAACATGGGTATGATTATTAATTGTTAATATTGAAACGTGCATTCTCTTTTTGTCAAAACATATTTGTTATTTAACGATGGAATGAGATGATAAAGAAAACCTTATTGCTTTTATTGAGAACTAGAACATTTCTGTATTAGCCGTGTGTTTTACTTGTAGATTATAAAATTCAATGAGATGGACTATGCCGAGAATACTTACAAAAATAAGAAAGAAAATCAAAAATAATTTGTTCAGCAAAATTCTGAATACGAATGAAAATTTTCTACGGTAAATGTACATTTCCTTTAATAAAAGTATGGACACCCTATTAAAATTCAGTTATATACTGAATAACTATGCTTTTCCTAATAAATGTTGTCGTCTTTAACCGCCCACCATTCCTTAGACGATATTGTTTTGAATGAAAATAATAGTCACTTTTTTATAAGCATCTGTTAGGTCGAATAAAAAACATCATAATGCTTTTAGGTCTTTGAACTCAACACTTCAAACTTTCTTTCTGTCCCTATCCCTTGTTTTAGAGGTTTGTTTATATTAAAAAAATTGTGCGCCATCGGGATCTCGGATTTCTAAGCTCACCAGTATATCCACAGACCTTGTACCACTTGCTCGTTTTTTTGTCACGTCTCGTTTTAAATTTCTGTATTCAGTGTCACTTTACATCAGGAAAGGTTGTCATCAATGCCCAACATTGCAAAAACATTAAGAGTTTGTGCTCCGACGGTGAATATTACATTACAACGCCAAAGAGAGACAGGAAGCCTTAAGGATCGCCATCGCCCTGGTCTATCACTAGTAGCAGCCGATGCAGAGGATCAGTTCATTAGACTGATGAGTAAGCGAAATAGAAAATTGACTTCCCCAGATATTTGCTGTGGTAGTTCACCGGAGGCGTGATAAATCAATATCATTTAGCACAGTAAAGCGGCGTCTTCAGGAGGGAAATATTCATGGTCGAATAGCGGCGTGATAATAAGGCTAAACGGCTCCAGTGCGCCCAAAAGCATGGTTTCTGGACAATTGAACAGTGGCAAAACGTATTATGGGCCGACGAATCCAAATTTGAAATTTTCATTCAAAAATAGAGAAACTTCGTACGTCGGTCTACGACTGAAAAGATGATCCATGACTGTATTGTTTCGACTGTCAAGCACGGAGGTGGGTCTGTTTTAGTGTAAGGGTGGTTCTCTTTGGCTAATGTGGGGGACTTAGTAAAAGTCGATGGTACTATGAAGGGAGAACATTATAAAAAAAATTTAACGAAAAACGCCATACCATTTGGGTAGCGTTGCGATTAATCGAAAAGGGATTCCTCATGATGTAAGACAAGAAACCTAAATACTTTAAAGCTTTGTAAGGACCATTTAACAAACCAAGAAGAATAAAAAATGCTCAAAATTATGACATGGCCACCATAGAATTCAGATCTCAACTCCATAGAGTTGCTACGCGATTAACTGAACAGAACAGCGAGAAAGGAGCGTCTCACATCCAAAAATCTTCTTTGGAGTTTTCTTCAGGATGCTTGGAGAAATTTACCACTTAAAAATAAAAAAAAAATGAAAATATGCATAGCATCGTAAAAGCAATATTAAATGCAAAGGGTTCCAGTGTTTATAATGATTTTTGTTTGTTGTTTAAGTGTTATATAATTATATATTATATACTAAATTGTTTTTTTACACTGAAGTGTATAAATTCGTTTTTATTTTGTGTCTCTACTTCCATGAGCAGTAGTGGATAAGGAAAACGGAACTATCTGGCCTTCTTCAAGACACTTGCTTACTTTGTTTACTAATTTTATATTAACAAGATATTTACGTACTGTTTGTGCATGACAAATTGTAAATTAGTTAAAGAAGTTAAATAAAAAAAACAGTCAGGAACAAAATTGAACAAAAATACTATCATCTAGTAACTGGTTTGGTAGGAGTCTGTTACGTTGGAGTGTTCGACATTCATTAATGAACAAAGCTTTATCTGCTATACACTCGGTGCGCAATAACGTGCCCTATTTATTAAAGACAAACAATTGGCCTTCCAGTAGTTCAGATCTTAAACTATTTTAAAATACATGGTTTGCTCAATAATCCCAATATTGATTATTTGAAACAAGTCCTAAGGACTACAGTCATTAACTTTCCCTTGAATGTAGGGCGTGTTGCTATATACGATTGGCCTAAACGTCTCTAAACATGTGTAGAAGCTGAAGGTGGTCTTATTTATTTATAACTACTAGTAAATTAAATTTAAGAAGACTAACGTATCCTCACATATCTATGTCAGATTTGATAACGTTTAAATTATATTTCCTCTGGAGTACCTTAAAAAAAATGAATCTCAGCATTACAACACAATTTATTAATCTAGTGATTTCCCATTTTCATGTTTTCGAATTTTTAATAACTACTAAGATTTAAATTGAGAACAGGACAAAGATCACTGGATCGTAAAATTGTGAAACATAAGGATAAGACAAAACACAAAAGTAGATGTCTGAAAAGTCGCTTAAACTGAAAAATACTGGATGGGCCAAAAAATATTGTAATGGAGAACCAGAACGGGGAAAAGAAACAGAGTAAGACACCCCCTCGCCCCACTCAGGTGGACAGACGATAAAAAAAAGAACAGCTGATGGTAATCCGTTACAGAAAGCGCAAAATAGAGAGCAATGGCGAATACTTAGAAAAGTCTGCATCCGATGACGGATAATAAGGAGGACTAAGGTTTAAACATATCTTACAAGTTTTATGTTATTTTAGTCGGAATGATTGAAAATGGAATCATGCAATTGCATGGCATGATAAGAAACGTAAATCAAATTTGGATTATCTAGAAGAGTATATTTAGAGTAGAAAATTCTATCGGACGTAGAAGTATAAAAAAAATTTTTACGACCTACTAGGTAAATTTATTTAAGTGCTAAATGTGTGAAAATACATATAGGAAGAAAAACGAAAAAACTTTTAGAAAGTTTATGTTGTCAGAAGAATTAACATATGCCTCTCAAATGGACCTTAGAACCTTTGAAAATAATAAAAATAAAAAATTAAAAGTTTTTCAAGTAATACATTTTAGAGTATAATGAAGAAAAATATTTAAATGAGAAGTTTCCAGCAACCTCCTTACTTATGTCTTACGAGTGATCTTCAGGGAAATAAAAAGAAATCATTTTTCAAAAGATTAGTTACTGGAGGTAAGGTTTGAATCCTTCGTGAAAACGTTAATCGTAAACG
Source organism: Sinelater perroti (assembly GCA_036346155.1). Taxonomy (NCBI): domain Eukaryota; kingdom Metazoa; phylum Arthropoda; class Insecta; order Coleoptera; family Elateridae; genus Sinelater; species Sinelater perroti. The sequence goes on along the minus strand of JARFIY010000370.1, from coordinate 16,892,493 downwards.
CTCTCGATCCAGCGAGAGAATCTGTTAACGGTAGCGAGACCACACGGGTTTACCCAACAAATTTTGATGCCTGTTTGGTAATACTTGGTAAGGTGAAACTCTTAATTTAACGAAATGTTTTTTCTAACTGGATACACTGAAGAAATTAATTACTTAACAAACGTTGCGTCCTTTTCCAACACGATATCAGTAGTGTGTCTAATTATTATTGTTAATATTTGACTTAGATGTTCTTTTCCAGATCTTACCATGGTATATAATATTGATTATTATTTTTTTCTTTCGTTAAAGAGTTCTCTTCATTCACTTGACTAATATGTAAATTCATTTGGATCAATGTTTTGCTAGAAAACCATGAAAGTTTCAGAAAGATAACATTATCGGGTTTCTGGACAAATGGGGAAAGGTAATAGAGCAGAATGTACTATAGAATTCTATAATATAAGACACAATATTGCAAATAAATAGATATAGATTTAGCTAAACAGGGTTATCAATTAGACCAGCAAAAAAGAGATACGCCAAAAAATCAAGAATCTTAACCAACGTTGGTTATTTTGTGGAAATCTTGATAATTCCTCTCTGTAAATTTTAATTAAAAATCTTTTGGCAGATTATGATTTTAAACCCAGACCAAAACGTAAATCTAACAAAGACGTTTAAAAATGTAGGATAACCAGTGTTTTTCACATGATTTTTGAAGTGGGGAAAACGGGATATTCTTGTTTTCAGATGATTCTAAATTAAAGAGATCAAGTCTCTCAATATACTCACCTTCGCTGTCATGTATCATCTGTGATGCGGAACTATGTGGCAATCACCGTGCCTTAGACTTAGACCTTCAGTTATTTTAGTGCCTGAGTAGGATTGAACTCGGGTCGGTCCACACTGCAGCCACGCGCCGCAATGCATTTTGCTACACGAAGTTTTAAGCCAACATTTTCCGTCAAAGTTTTACTTGTTCTCGGATTATCAGTTGCTGCTCTGTGCTGATTGCAACCTGTACAAGTTCAACAATTTTTTATAATGTTGAAACTGGTCTTTTAAAACGTGGATCACTTATAACAGATTCTCTTCCATTTCTAAATCGTTTGTACCATGCCTTTATATGTACTGCTCGTATTGCAACGTTCTGCAAACAAATATTCCATTTTTGCACAAGGTTTGTCCCCATTCACGCATGCGCATTACACCCCACTCTTATCTGCTGCCAGGTCACAGTACGGTTGCAACTGTTTTCGAAGATTGTTTCGTTCTTTTCAGGGCAAAATTCGCTTGTTGATCACCAGTGCATTCGCATGCAGCATAGTTTAAAGCAACAATAATCTGAATCAGTTTCTTATATTACTTATAAAACTGGGAACAAGTGACCTCGGTAAAAATACTTTTCCAGGACCCGATGACTGCTCTTGATGGGCCTCTACAAGGGCGCAATTTATCACAGTCACCTTTAGTTCTTTATCCGAGCAGTTTAAACGTTATTTAATGGCAGGTTGTCCCAAAAATTTGATGTTTCGTGGATTTTTGTTGGATCTTCGAATTTGAGATGGTTCTGGATAAAATTGAACTTCGGGTTTTCATGCACTGTTGCTGAAAGCGGGGACTTTCGTCAAGAGATACTGCAAAGGAAATCTGCGATGCTGAAGGTGACGAGTGTCCACAACTCTAATATTTCCAGATGGCACAAGCGCTTCGATTCCGAAGATATGAGTTTCAAAGGTCATTCTCGTTCTGGTCAACCGTTAAAGTTGGACAATGAAGACTTGCTTTGAAACGTTGGAGGATGAGCCTTGGTCGAGTACTCGAGATTTGGGATCAGTTCCTGAAGTTGGCGAATCAACGGTTTATTGGCATCAGCAGCTTGAGTTGTGGATAAGAAGCTCCGACAGGATCTGCATGAACTCACGGAAGCGCAAGCCGCCAAAATAGTCGAGATTTACCGCCAACAATTCAAGAATCCCTTAAATGGCAGATTCTGGAAGCGAATTGTGACGTCGGGAGAGAAGTGCGTCTTTTCGTCAATCACAATCGTCAGAAGAAATGGGTTCCACGGGACCGACTCCGCCGTCGGTTCCGTGCCAAGATCCTTTCGGCAAGAAGGTCATGATTTGAGTTCGGTGAAACTTTGAAGGAGTTTTGCATTTTAAATTTGTGCCGAATGGCAATACAAAACTTTATTACCAAAGCTAGACAAATTGAAGGAGAAGTCCCCGGTCTTGGTCAAACATACGCGTTTGATTCCAGAAAGGCAACGCCAAACATTATACTGCCAAAAGGAGTAAGGAGAAATTCGAAGAGTTGGACGGCGTTGAAATTCTTCCGTTGAAGATTATGACTTCTGTTAAGTTAAAAAGCGTGCGATTCAAAATCGTCTGAGCGGTACTTCGACTAGATCCGAAAATTTGCAGATCCTAGAAAACGATGGCCTCTATTTCAAAGAATAGTTTTTGTTGTTTATCCATAAAAATTGTTTTTCACAAGTGTTGAAGAACTTTTGGGACAACCTAGTGTTTACATCATTATCGTGATGGAATGGAAAATCCAATATTTGAACGTCCTTATACGGCATAAACAACAAGAAAATACTTCGAAGCTGCCGAAATTGTGCTTCTGTTGCCTAATTGATCTCCTAACCTATCGTTTACATAAGATGTATGTAATATGATAGGAAGATAATTGTTGGATTTGCAAGAAGTTCCACAAAACGTACTATCACGAAGCTTAGAATGAGATACCTCAAGTTGGTATTATCTATCTTATACAACAACGAATAAGTGCACGAATAAAAAACATTGGTAAAACTATTTAGTTCGTTTTATGTTGATTTATTCGGATATTGAAATATTCGTATTCGTTCAGTACTAATTCATTCTTGAGGTACTGGCTCCGTTATTTGGAGAATTTTGTTTTGATATCCTTGCGCTTTTTCTAAGTTGATTTGGCTGTGTTACTTCAGATAGGTGATGCGTAAAGCACTAGTGATCTACTGCATCAGGATGGTACATTTAGGTTTGAGTGAGGGTTTTCTATTTACGTGCTAGTCTTTCATAGCTTTAATTTCCAGGTAAGTCGTGTATCTAGTAATACTCCCAGGTATTTCATTGCTGCCTCAGGGGGATGCCAGTAGGTGATGTTATTCTTTACTACTATGCTATGTGGGTTTCTGATTTTTCTGATTGAGAATATTTCTGCTTGGCTTTTAGTGGGATTTATTTGTATATTCCATCTGTTGTACCATGAGCATATTTGGTGTATTGCGGCTTGCAGTTTCTTTTGACTTGGGTGAGGTATTATCTGAGAAGGTTGGTTCCGATGTAAATATGTCGAATAGCAGGGGTTCTAGCACACTTCCTTGCGGGACGCTTGCTTTAATGGGCTTTGTTTCGGAAATTGTAGAGTTGAATGGTACGGCAAATGTTCGGTTATCTCGAAAAGAGAAAACTGCTGCCTTTAGGTCGTGGACTATTCGGAATCTGACTATTTTGATTTTTAAACCGTCAAGACAGACTGCTATTGCTCTTGTTTTTGGGATGGGCTGTATTGGTGATAATATGTTAAGTGGAGTTAGTTTGTTTATTAGGCGGGAGAAGATGATTTTCTCTAAAAGTTTTGAGAGTGAAATTAATCCGCTTATTGGCCTATAGTTGTCAGTCTTCTTTTTGCCTTTTCCTGGTTTAACAAATACCACGTGCTTCCATGCTTGTAGGCTAGAAATTATTTGGCGAGCTGTGATTGTCTCCTTGGAAAATTGTCAATACTTTTTCTAGGTGAGTTGCAAAGACTGTTGATTGCTCTTAATCTGTAGCAAGCATTGCGCCATCTGCAGTTAGTGTTGGGATTTTAATATACGCTGGTAGCTCTCCAAATTCCCAAGTCATCTGGTTCAATATCTTCAATACATTTTTTATATGTAGTGATTCTTAGCTCATCCATTTCTCGTTTTAAGCTATATGTTAACCTGTTCAGTAGGCTTCTGTGCCATTCGCATTTAGTTTATCTTTTTCTTTTGATTAGTTCTATAATTTAAATTGATTTTTGGTTGGTTTTGGTAGCTAGTGTTGCCTTACGCACGCTGTTAATTTGGATATTGCGATATCTATGTATTCATCAATATTTAGGCTGGCTGGAAACTTCAGCTATTCATCCTGATAGATTTGGGGGTTGTCAAAGATGACCCGCTAACTACTACATTCTTATTCTATGATGTTAGAAGAATGTGTCAGAACTACTTGCACATTAAGCTTTTACAACAATTTGTATATAAGAAATTTACAATATCAAATACTATGCTGTAGCAAGGTTGCTACCTTGATAATGATAAATGTCACGGTATATATCAGTTTAACAGTAGAACCTGTTGTTCAAGGTTTTTCCTTTATTACACCCTTTAAAACGTGTTTTGGAATGAAGCCGTGTATATAAACAAAACTCTATGTTAAGGTTTATATTATATAAATTAATTATGAGCCATACTGAGTGAAAATTATATAAGTAGGCCTATTGCATTAAAAAACGAACGCATTAAAGCAATATACATAACATGATAATAATAATAACAACAAGGGCAATAATTGGCTACAGTTGTTTGAATTACAACTCTACTAATACGCTATAAAAGCGCCGCCATATACAATTTTCTTTACAATTTCTTAACCCGGCAAAGGAACGTTAAGGAGGCATTTTGAAGTTTTAAAGAATTTGAAATTTAAAATCTATTCCGTTTTGCGAGCCGTGTAAAAGTGGCGGGTCGGATTTCAGTTGCAGGTTGTAGTTACAACTCCTAAATTAAATTGTCGGATATTTGCGAAGCTATGTTAGGCGGTGCCGACTGTATTATCTAAACAGCCTTAACGGGTAAAGTTGCGTGCGTATTGAGGAACGCGCGCGTGCACGGCCATTTCTTTAAATTACAGATAAATGTTCCGTACCTCAGTGTAACAAGAGATAAAAATGTTGAGGCTCCATTCGCCATTTTGGTTATCTTGTCCGGAAGCGCTAGCACCCTCGATATCGGCCCCCTTTACTGACCACGGCTTAAGGCGGTACAACGTTACAGCCCCACAGAGTGGGAGAAAGGTACGCCGCTGTGCTGCCCCCCACCACTCACTTGGTTTGGTTATTTGCATATCGCAGCGGGCCGAGTAGTTCGGTTGGCGTGCCGTATTCAACATCATCTTTGTTGTAAAAGTGGTTGTCAGTTGCATTTGTAATTGAATTTTCTCTTCACTAATTTGTCGAATCCGATCCACTCAGTAGCAGTGCACACAACACCCATGCTATCGCCTCGCCAGTGGCAATTTGACGGTTCCCCTGCCGTGGTTATCGCTGTTATTAGTTTCGCCAAGTATTTTGCAAATTAAAACAAACAGCGATATTCGCGCGGTTTCGGGTTTTGAACGTCGGCGGCTGCAGTTCGTGTTATCCGCAGTTTTGGTGATCCATTACATACATTCTGTGTAACTTAGATCATGCGTCCACAAAATTAATTACCTTCGTAATGCTAAACCGCATTTAGCTTACTTAACTGAGTGTTTTTTTTGCGAAGACGACGATGAACGATCTACCAGAAGCCCTGAATTTTACGTCGGCGAGGCCGACCATGCAATCGGCCCATATAATGTCGACGGTAAGGGTAAGTGTCGTGTTGGATCTTCATTATCATTTTTCGCCAACAATTAGTAAAAAATGCAAAGTTTGTTTCTCTTTCGTTTAGTAAAATAATACTCAATATAAAAATATTTAATTCTATTACTGTTTTAAAATTGCCGTTCATTTGCTGCTGGGCTATGGCTCGATCAAAATACACGTTAAAAATTTTTCGAATGGTTTGACGGTAGAAGTTTGTAAGGCAAAATTGGACTGGAAACAGAATGCGTCGCTCTAAAAATTTTCTCCTAAACAATGGATTTTTAAGTAACGTCCAACTTTATTTTATACTTTTGGTCAACTCTCTTCCAAATTACTTGAATAAAAACGCCCAGTTTTCTTTTTTCATTTAACCTAGAAGCCAATCTTTCAATTTAAAATTGCGATTTTTCCAAAAAAGTACCATTAAAAGCTTCTTGTAACGTTTCCATCTCTACTCAACTCTGGAAAAACTTTAAATAAGCTGCTAAGTAGTGCATTCGATTCAATAAGTACTAAGTAGGGCTCATGCGGAACTGGTCTAAAAAATATCACTTTAATTTTACAATGGCTTTTTAAAAAATCATTTAAAATTTCTCGTTCCTCTACATTATCTTCTTCTTTACATTATAGGGGATCAATTAGCAATTTTCGTGAATGTTTTGAGTAATTACATGTTTTATTTTTGATTTTGGCCGAAGCATGGGGTTTTAATCTCTTATAATTGAAACTACTGGTGTTTCTATAATAATTTTGTTATGCTCGTGTTTGCAATTGCTCTTTTTTGAATGAAGAAATAGTTGGGTATGATTTTGACAAAATTTTTACATGCGGAGACTGGAGGCAATATAAAAAATTGAGTTGGGTATTTTTGACCGCCATCTATAGTAATGGGTCTACAAAATGTTTTCTTGGGGCGAAAATAATTTAAAATTTCTGGCATCTTTACATTTACCTTCTTAATTTTTTAAGTAGTTCAATTAGCAGATTTTGGTGAAATTCTTGAGCAGTTAGATATTTATTGTTAATTTTGGCCGAACCGTGCGATTATAATTCTAATTAATGGTGTTTCAATCTTTTTTATAATAATTTTATTGCTCGTTTTTAGAATTATTCTTTTTGCGCGAAGCAACCATTGACGTTATAATCGGAGACTGGAGGTAATATAATAAAAAATTGTATTGCATTTTGTGAGGGTAAAAGTTCTAAAACATAAATTTGTATTAAATTTTCTTTTGACTAAACTGCGGAGTACAGGCTTCTTTATTGCATATGATAGTGCAACTCTTTCAAAGCTAAAATCTACAAATAAAAGTTTTAAATATTTTCAAAAGTGCTGCGTGATATTCTAATATTTTGGTGCACTTCGGAGAAATATCGTCTATTGTAGAATTATTCATGTTATGACGTATAAAAAATTTTGCTGCTTTTCAGATCTATCTCTCCCCTTCCCCTAAATCTTGCCGAACACAAGTTGTCTTCAAAAACTTGTAAATCTTCTTGAGGAGAGATGCCGAACCGTCTACAGTTCAATTACCCATACTAACCGTTATTTGAACGTCCCATCACTCTGCTCAAATCCTCCAAACCGATCAACTGAAATAAATACCATTATCACAACTTCAACACGGACATTCCAAAAAATACTTCAACCCAGAACTCAGAACCTTCCCGACCAAGTAAAAGCGTTCTTGCTTTACATGAGAGGTACCGCTGACAGCATACGCCGCACACTAAACGCACAAACGGCTTTTACGACCAACAATAAAATAGTCGACTTCACCTGCTCACCTGAGGACCATTACCCCGACGAATCCCAAACGAACAAACAACCAAGCCGCATGTGTCTTACGGAAGGGCGATATTTCTTTGACTTTGGCCATAAAATTAATTTTGCAACTCAAAAATTGTAGCTCCCATCCGCGATATTCTCAGCAGAATTAGAAAAACACCCTTGAGGTATTAATACTCCAGAGAATAAGGCAGTAGAGCACACAAAAAGTCTCTTTCTATGACGCCTAGTATTGCTTAGGATGTAGGAACATTGAGGTTCTCTAACCACTAAGAGAATGGGGGAAACGACCTTCAAATGAGAGATGTGGTTATAAATATATATTGAGTTGCGGTTTGATTTATAACAAGATCAAATATACCTGTCTGATGATGATCTAGCTGTTTAAGATTCAGCATGTAGTAAAATTTAGGTAGCAGTTAGATGCACTTCGTTATTCCGACGGAGTCAAGTCTACTTCAGGGATGCGCCCCTGCCTTATGCGAGCCGTGACTAACCCCCATCCTTAAATACCGGGAGAAATCATGTCCTAACCTGCAATCCCAACAAACACATAAATACACCCTCCTTTACCTTTCCTATCCAACTCGCCAACACGCCTGGCCAGCATGGCGTTTTAATGCCAAACATCCTCTAAATGGAAATGCTAAAAATATGGAAGACGCTAGAGGAGCCCTACGTCTAGCAGTGGAGAAGAGAGGCTGGGTGATGATGATGATGTAGTAACATTATCATCCATATAATCAATAGAAGAAAACGATTTTTTAATTATAATTCATTTATCTCGGAAGCATTTTATGAGACCAAAGTTTGTAATATTAAAGATATGCTTTGTTCAAGGTTGGAGTTAGCCCCTTAATTATAACGTAACTCCAAAAAGATTTAATATCAATATTTACTAAATGATAAATCATTCTGGTTTATGACAGAATGTGCGATATACACACACCTAAGTTTATTTGTAAATTCAACTGGATCCCATTTTATTAAATTAATGAAAAAACTGTAATTTTATTTTTGACCAATGTCATCTGCGATTCTCCCGGTTAGTAAATTTGAAACGCTGTACGAAAGAACGGCGAGTATTATTGTTAAAACCCATTACAAATACGTTAAAACGTTTGGGAAGACGAACGAACATCCGGTGGAATTTTTGAGTAGTGCACCAAGTGAATAACCTGTTCGAAGATTGATTACAAAATTTGATAAAATGGATCGGAATGCATGCAATTTTCGCGAGTTTCATCAATCAAATGTGCCCCCAACGAATCACTAGTGTACATTTTGGATTTTCGAAAAGTATCGTTGCACTACAACCCAATCTTTTTGGCACCAACGGGTTAGCACAAATCTGGAACAAATTTGGTTCCAGCATGACGATGCCACCTGCCATATGGCTCGAGCAACAGTTTATTTGCGAAATGGCGACATCGACTAGCCAGCAAAATTTTACATTTAACACCGGGCATCTTGTCTTTACGAAGCCATCTAAAGTCTAAGGTCAACGACCTCAAGAACGATATCCGACGTGTTATCGATGAAATTGATTAGAACATGAAAAAACCAAAATTCGTAGCCGAATCCGAGTGTTATTATTTTTAAAACTTAAGTCTTAATAATTGGTTATGAAATTTCTCCTGAAACAAAGCGATAGCTCAAAAATTATTCATAAAGAAATAATTACAGTGCGAGGGAAGAAAGTTGATCAAATTTTCAAGTAAAATTTTCTACTATAATTTTATACAATTGAAGAGTTTACTGTTGTTACTAAATTCGTTTTGAAATAATATTTTAGGGATGTTAGTAAATAAAAATATAAATAATCGTTCGTAATAGTCAAAAAATTGAACATTACACCAATTGGAAGTCGCTATTTTTAAAATTTCGAATGACCGCCACAATTTAAATGTCATGATATTTGGACTCTATTAAAATTGTTAAATAAAAATAAATTCGGGGAGGTTTTTATTGTTTATCCTTGGTTTTCTCAAGGTTTCAGTTCAATAAATTTTTCATTTGGAAAGTTATAAGTGTACAGAGTCTTCCAAAGCTTTCTCGATAGGTTTAGTAAAGACCTAAAATATTAAAAGAAACTTGTAAATTACAATAATTAATTGTGCATTAAAACAAGGAACGACTTTTTAACATTAAATGGAAAGAACGGCGACACGTTTTGTTCAATGGTAGAGGGCATCTTTCAACTGCAACATTTCGAAAAAGTTCAATTTCGACCTGCTCCAAAATTAATGGCCTTTAAAAATTTACGTTAACAGTACCATTGTCCCAGCTTGCTATATGAATCGTAGCTCAATCTAGCTTATAACGTATTTATGGTAAATTTGAAGCAGTACGTCGTAAAAAAAACTATTTTATTTTGGTAGCTGCAGTAATGTTTAGATCATTTTCAATTGTCCACATCATTGTCAGATACAACACTTTAGTAAAAATCTAATTCAATTTAACAAAAAGAGCTAAATCGAATCCAAAACATGAACAACATTGCGCAACATCGTTTCTACCAGAACATTTTAAAACCGCACTATATTGGATGCACTTTTAGAGTTGTAATTATTGGATAATTGTTTTTGAAACAAAATTATGTAATTTTTGTTTACTGGTTTAAAATTGTTCTTGTTATGGTAAATTTTTCAATTTTTGGTTGGTCTAAGAAGCAGCGAAGAATCTAAAATTATCTGGACAGTTTTGGTGTCCTTCGTTTACCTTTATTACTACTTTGAACGAAAAGAATGTTTATACTGGACGGATATGTGTGTTTCCCCGTGCATTTGCCTCCAAAACAAATTTTTCGAACAGAGGAGCGAGCCCTTAAAAGAGATTTCTCTTAATGCTTGTTGTTGATCAGTGGGAGCCCCTCCCCTATTAAAAAATTAAACAAGTTCTGTTATTTATGCAAATTAACCAAATACACTTTATATGTTCGGCAAATATGCAACATAACATTGGCCAAAAAAATTGAACTATGAGCACGGGCTTTTAATTCTCCGTGCTACCAATACTGCTATTGTGGATATTAGGCTACATACCAATAGACACCCATAAGTTCCGGCTATGGTGAATGGTCAAAGTTTTATTGCGATGATCTAAATTTGCTTCGATAATGATTTCCATAAATGCATGGCTCAAATTTTATTAATTTAACAATTAGTTAGGTCGTTACTGTATGAAGTTAATGGACGGACGGGGCCCATCTCTCTGTGAGATAACACGATCAGGAAATTGGGTTTGAAATAAAATGAATCTTTCACGTGCTGTGTGACAGGTAGCTGTGTCTTGTTGAAACCACATGTCATTCGAGTTCAAATCGTTGGTTTTTATGAAAACTATTTTGTTTAGCATCTCCTAGCAGCGTACATTATTGATAGTAACAGCGTTGCCAACTTCGTCTTCAAAATAGTGCGGCCTAATGATTCCTCCAGTCCATAATGCACACCAAGCAGTCCATTTTTCTGAATAGCGCGTGGATTTTCACTGCCCCAGATGCGACAATTTGGCAATTCGCAAAGCCATTGAAGAAAAATGAGGTTCATCGTTCAATACGAGCTTTTGTTTGAAAAAATCGGCACCAACTGCTATGTTCTCTAAAGACCGGTAGTCTTTGGTGGATTTTTTCATTACCAACCGCACAAATGAAAATTTCTAACCTTGACAGAAAGCAAACGGCGCCCATTGCAAATCCTAAAGTTCAATTTGGATCACCTTATATTTATTACGAGCTGCTTGTACGAATCTTATGGCAGCATACATTTGGAAACCCTAAACTTTACAAATCATTCCATAATAACTGTTTGTCATTCAACGCGGTTTGTTTAAGGCGTTACCAAAATTAAACAACAAATTTTTATTAAAATTAGTAAAATATTATAGATATACGTATCTAATGGATGCTATAAAATGATAATCAACTTGCGTTTAATGTTATAATAATAATATTTTACTATTTTCTTAAAGTTGCGTTTTAGGAGCACAATATTTAACCGAGCCGTGAGCTGTTTTATAAACAATCATATAGATTCAATACAATGTTTGGTAGCTGTAACAGTCCTATAGTACAACAAATATAACAATGGCTATAAGAAATTTATGAGTTTTTGTTTGATGGTTTCCTTGGTACGAAAATAGTTTGTTTGTTAAATGAAATAGTGAACCTTAAACAATTTTTCTACCTAACTTTTACTGATACTAGGACATTGGTCGTAGCGTGAGACCAGGCCCTGTATACAATTTCATAGAGTAGTTTTGAGGAATTTGGTCGTTAAGAAAGATGGCAGCCCATCATTACCTTCCTCATCATGCACATTTTCTCACCCTTTATTACATCACTCATTTTCTCCGTGCGCTTCACAAATTTTGTCGATGAATAACTGCCGGTTTCGCATTCAGCGTATCTTTCAAGGGACTTGATCATTTTAACCCTCTAACAAACACCGTAAACAACTATTCTTGATGAAAGGAACCTAGCGAGCATGCGCGATCAGCCAACCGATGCACTCTGCCGGTCTTCTATGGAAACGGAACTTACCTTTCGAACACGCCTCGTACAAGCTATGGTTTTGGGTTAAAAATGCCTGAATAGCTAGCAATTAATTTACGCCACCTTTTTATTTGTTGCTAAACGCGTTGTACGTTCTGTATGCTTTGGGTTATTTTTAAATGCCTGTTTGTTAAGAATTTCTGCATTAAAGTATTATATTTAGTACTAAATGTTGCTAAACTGATAACTTTTTTTATGTTATTGGTTACACTTAAATTATTATTTTTAGGGTATTATCACTGATTAAGTAACCAGAGGGTAGAAGAAATCTATTTTAACACACTTATAAATCTGCCATCATGTGTAGTTATCACTTCAGATAGCAATAATATGAGATGATTATGGTAATTGCAAGTTTGTTATGAATAAATCTCTCTAGAATAGGATCGTCTTTGGTTCTTATCGCTCTTACGATAACAGTTAGTGGCAGCAGTTGCGCAAAAGGAGCAATCGACAACAAGTACATTTAATATCTCAGTGTCGGATAAGAATAAGATAAGGACCATACGTCCATGACAATTTAGGCGTAAATGTCATTCGGAATCTGCTGAATCGGGACGATGTACGCCAGTCAGCTTCGTAATTGTTGAAACGAGTAATTTCAAATTGAGCGCTTCATGCTTTGAATGCAAGGCTGTTTAAAAATAACAAAGAAAGTAATGACTAACAAACAAGTTAAACATCAGTTTATTATATTTACTGGCGTACCGCAACCCGAAACAAAATAATAATGTTTCTTCTCGCAAATGTGTCAATAAGTGCGAGATAATTATTGCAAACAGTTTGAGCGTAATCTCCGTAACATCACCATTTCAGCTTCCGTTATCAACGCGGTTTCAAGCCACGACTATCGCATGTTTTTTTAAATTATCGTTTATGTGTAGATGATGTGAAATTAATGTTAAACTGTAAACACGTGACGTGTAAAAAAATGTTGTTTATGAAATTAGTACGATATCTATAACGCTTATGCAAAAAATAGTATTGAACTTGTCTGGTCCATAGATTTACTTCAGGTCAGAATTTCAAAATTAAGTTAAACCCAGACTTCAGTGCATGTGAAATAAAAGAGTAAATTTCAATTTATTTTTCGGCATAGTTTTACTATGGTATTGTGTCAGTAAGGAAACGCTAACCTCAAAGCTGCTCTTTTAGGGTCCAAACAAGTGAAAATCGATCGGAGTGGGGTCTAGACCGTGAGGGGGTGTGGCAATACGTTACAGCCGAGTTGCTACTCTTCAACTCGGTGCAACTCGGACTTTTTCCTGGCGCTCAAAAGCGAAATGCGTTCTAATTTTCCGAAAATGCTAATGGTCGTGAATAATAATGCTCACCACCTCAAGGAAAATTTGTCTTTTTCTCAATTTCATATTTATTCGATGATTTTTCAGAAACATGCATTTCACATTACAATTGGTGTCGTTATTAAAACGTTTATATCATTTAAATGTTTTGCTGTGGTGTCCCATCGCTGTGTTGTTTCTTAGTTGGTCGTCATTGTTATTATCTGCCAAACGACTGGCCCGTAGCGCGTCATTGATTGCTGTCAGTAGCACCACCACACTAGCGTCTCTTTATATACTACTAAAAAAGTCGCACTTTTCTATTTTCCCCTCCCCCTTCGGTCAGAACTTTTTTAACATATCTTCTCATGTCATCTCACTATGTTTGCTCGTATTTATGTGAAGTTTTTGGTTTCCCATGCATTTCTGTGACTTCTCTATTTATACGTCTTCTCCAGATTCATTCCTTTATTTGGAAGCTTCCAAACATTTTTCTTAGTACTTTCCTCTCAATATTTCCAATTTGACTTCATCTTGTTTTGTCATTGACCATGTCTTGTTTGGATTTAACACCACCGGGCGAATAATAGTTTCGTAAGCACGCATTTTCGCTGCTCTTGAGGCATTTTTGTTAATGACCCGACAGCTCTATTTCCTTTTAGGATCCTCTTCTATATTAGTTTGTGATCGTAACCCCTAGATATTCGAACTAACTGACCTTTTCAAAAATGTATTTTTTATCTTGATATTTAAATATGATATGGCAATGCATATACATTTCCATTTATGTTGTTTTGTTTTCATTTATTGGCAACCCATATTTTTGCTCTTCTTCGTACCATTTAAATGTTTTTAAACCGCAAAATAGCTTTGTATACTGCTATTTTCTCATGCTGTTCTATCTCTTTTTTAATATTGGACAGCCCTACCCCAACGCGCTGGAATTCTTTCCTATGTTCTAATTATTACCTCATACAATTTTTTAGATAATTTTTATTCTTATTATTTCTTTTACGTCTTGTTCTGTTGGTTCTTTCACTTCCTTTTGTTTCACTTTGCTCGCCGAGTAGATTTTAGAAGTGATGCGCCCATTTAACTAATTTTTTGTTTGTTTTTCTTAGAAGCAGCCCTTCTTCGTTTCTACAATACATTTTCCTGGAGTTAGTTGTGTTTTGATTTCTTTACATCTTGGCAAAAGGTTTTTGCTTCTTTGTTATGGGAGAGTCTCTTAATAATTTTTTTATTTTGTTTTGTTTCTGGCTATTAAGGCTTCTTTACAATCAAACCATTCGTCTTTCTTTTTACATTCTGTGTTCCCTAAGCAAAGGTTTGCTGCTACCGTCATTGCTCTCTCAAGTTTTCTTCTGTTAACCTTCTTCCTATTTCTATTTGTAACCTTTGTTGCACCTCCACTTCCTGTAATTTATCTACATTTATCGCGGTCTTTTCTTTATGACTATTTTTTTGTCGGTACTGTCTCTCTGATTTTGACAACGATAAGCATATGGCCAGTATCACTGCCTGCTCCCCCCCCTCTAACTCTCACTGTTTTAAAACATTTTGTTTATATAAGCACGTGATCAATTCGGTTTTATACTTTTTCTTCTAGTGAGATGTGGATGTCTTTGTGACCGAAACATATGGTTTACTACTCTCATTTGGTTCTCTACTGCCGTTTTTGTTGGTTTCCTTATGTAGGCTTGTCCCTCTTGTTAAATTATTCAAAGCTCGTTCTTTATAAGTGCTTCTCGCATTCCAATTTATATCTTTAGTTCTTTCAATTTCTGTTTAAAATTGTATTTGATTTCCTCATTTATTATATTAATTTTTTCCTGTTAGTTTCTGAGTTATTCTTTAAGGGAGTTCCCTTTGCCTCTTTTATGTTTTAGTATCCATCTGCTTGTATACGTCTTTATTTACTACCCGTTTGTTATTCTTATGTAAGCGCTGTATCCTTTCCCTTTTGCTTCTTTTAATTGTAGTATTCATAGCTTCCGCCCTCTTGAATATTTTTAGGTAAATTCTCGTCTATTTACCTTTCTGTACCTTTTAGATTTTTACCATTTTTTGTATGCATTACTTCCTCATTATCGACGTTCTTATCTATGTTGGCTCCTATTTTTCCAGCATAGTACGAATTTTTCTTCTGTTTCTTTGTTATGTTTATTTTACTTATCTGTAATCCATTTCTTTTAACTTAACATTCTCTTCCTTTAAGTCTTTTAACTCCCGTAGTTTTCTATTTATTTGTTTTACATTATCACCTATTTACTGAAACATTCTTTCTATTCTTACCATGTCCGTCTTTTAAATACTATATGCAATTTGTTAATATCCCGGCTCTACATATGGTGTTTTATCTCCAAGTCTTCCTTTAGTTCGTGCGAAAAGTTGATCCCAGTCGCCCCGTCGGAAGCCTGAGTATTTCGATTTTATATCCTGCAGTTACAGATTTTTTTGCATAATCTCGCAGCATCGTTCTCTTGCGTTAGTCTTTATCTTATCATTCTCTTATTATGTTAATAACCTCGCCTAATTTTTGTTTAAACTTTTTAAATACTCCCAAATAATTTCAAATAAAAGACTCTAAAGAAGTTAAATCAGATTTCAGAGGCCAAGCCAGATGTTTCCTAACAGCAAGCGTAAAGTGTGATGTAGCTCCATCGTGCATAAACCAGATATTCTGAAAGTTCAGGAAGAGTATTTTCTGATAAATTAAGGTATGAAGGATCTGTTATGTGTCGTGGCAAAACAAACGGTTCTAAAAACCTATTCCCTATCCTGCCTAGCCAGAAATTTAGACCGAAACGCTCGGGGATTCTCGTCAGACCAACGTGATTATTGAGAAACTTAAAAATTCCATCTTTAGCAATGAAATCTGGGCGTTCAGCAACTTTCCGTAAAATCAATTGACAGAATTTCATTCTCGCTTGTAGCCGTTGAATGCGGTAGGGGTGTGGGGGTTATTTATGAAGATTTCCCCAAACAAGACTTATTTCGGGGTTTTCCTCAACAGTATTCAAAGTTTGTCCCTACCTCTAGTTGCTCTTAGGCGTTGCAAAACCGTTTGAAGCAAGACATGCAAATCCAGTTGCCGATTGGGGCGACGTGCACGCAAAGCATTCCTATTGACACGACCGTACATGAACACTATATCGACCATTTCAACATTTGAATACGCAGCCATTGTAATCAGCAAAATTGCATTATTCGGGCGAAACTTCGAATTAAATCGCCTTAAAATACGGTGTGTGACTCAAAGCCAACTCTGCTCAGCAAAAAATCCTTTTAACGCACGTGCAGTTTGCTGATAAGCACCTGTGCAAAATTTATGATTTAAAATAAACACACTACACGAATACAATCCTTAATTTGAAATTTCATTTGTGGGATGCTATCGTAATTAAAGTATCTATTGGGAAAAATCTGGGAAACGGTCGATTTGCGGACTACATGTCTTCTAAATCTCAAACGTTCTTTTGAAATGTCCTGTACATGCGCATGTCACCTTAACTAGGGAACGGGCTTTTCTTTTTTGTTCAAAATGCCAATTTTCTCAGAACAATACCGCAATATCTATTAATTGTTTTGACTTATGATGATTGATTTCGTGATTGACTCATCTATTTTAAACTCATTAAGATGGCTTGCCCTAGTTATTCAAAGCCAACGAGGGTTTTTCGAACTTGTAGTCCTCGCTCCTGGTCCTCCCAGGAATCGCTGCCGAATCGTACGGAGTTTGTGGTGACAATGTACTCCCTGAATTGACCAGCGTGCTCATCCCGCAATATACGCCAGTCATGTGGCGCGGCATTTTGCCGAGTCGGTGGAAACGCAGTGCATGTCTCTAGCGAGTCTCATTTAGGTGGCTCTGACCTAGCAATCGTGCAATTCTTGTGGGGGTTGGATTACCTCGCCTATTTGGGAACAAAGTTGCAACGGGCACATTCTTAACGCGCATCAACAGGGAGAGTCACTTTGCAGATCAAATACGAACGAACATTCAGTAAAGTGATCAAAATAAATGAAAAAATTCTTAAGACTCGTGTTTTGTCATCTCACTTGCATGATATCACTTTCTATTTTTAGAAAGCGTTGAAATTCTCTGGTGGAGTGACAGTTTTGCTGAGATTTTTTTGTAAGCATAATTGTGCACCATTTAGCTTGGAAGAAAATTATGAATCGCATATGTAAAGCAGACGAAATTCTCAAAATCAATAACGAGCTGTAGTCTAGATTAAGTAGTCCAAATTTTGTAACACTGCAAAAACCGGGGAATAAACCCTTTTAGAAGTTTTTTTTTAATTTTTGGATAACCGAATAGGCTTTAATGTAAAGCAAAAATATCCGAATATTGTTAATCTGCATTTCATGCTCTTCTTATTGAAGTGTTAATTCAGTTATAAGTTTTGTTTTGCTTAACCCTTCACGCTCTCCTTAGACAATATTGTTTTGAATGAAAATTATCGTCTCGTTTTGAATTTTTTTCATTTAAGGGCCCGTAGAAACTCTCCATAGAAACTCGTTCACCCATTCTCACTTTACATCGAGAAAGGCTCAGTCCGTAACATCGCGCAATCATTAAGGGTTTGTGCTTCGACGTCGAATCGTACATTACAACGTCAGATAATCAGTGCATCAAACTGAAGAATAAGCGAAATAGAAGATTAACTGCCCCAGATATTGCTGGGAAGTGTAACCGGGGACGTAATAAGACTATCAGTCAGCACAATAAAGCGGCATATTCAGGAGGGTCGTATTGTGACCAAAAACCCGTCGTTATGGCGTGGTAATAAGATGAAACGGCTTCAGTGGGCGCAAAAGCATCGTTCCTGAAAAATAGAAATCCAAATTTAAAATTTTCAGTCAGAAACTGTTTAAGACTGAAAAGGTGATCCAGGACTGTATTGTTCCGACTGAGGTGGGTCTGTTTCAATGTGAGGTGCTTCTTTTTGGCTGGTGCGGAGGACTCGATGGCAAGATGAAACCACCATATCATCTGGGTTGCGCTTAATCGGAAAGGGATTCGCGATGATGTAAAACGACCCTAAACGTACCTTAAAACTTTTTAAGAAGAACAAAAAATGCTCAAAATAATGACATAGCCACTACAGAGTCCAGATCTCAATCTATATAGAATTCCTATAGGATAGCAACTCTATCGGATTGAGGTCTGGACAGAACAGTAAGAAAGGAGTGTCCGACGTCCAAAAATCATCTTTACCACTTGAGAAATTAAAAAAAATTACTCGAAAGAATACCTACAATCATAAAAGCAGTATTAAACGCAAAGGGCGGTTTTTTAATAAAACACATTTTTAACATTTAATTTTTTCCGGTGTTTATGATGATTTTGTTTTTTACGTGTTGTATAATAATATATAATAAACTGTTTTCTTGCGTTAAAGTGTATAAATTCATTTTGTGTGTACATAATTTAGAAATATGTAAAGTGTTACCTGGCTTATATAGGGTGTCCCAAATGTAACGCAAGATTTAAATTGTGGACCATTTTTTTCTATATTTATGGTAGTGTACTGCTTGGTGACGTTTTGTAGTAAAAGCAGTGCGGTTAGCCAGTATGAAGCGCTACTAAACGGAGGATCGAATATCAATTATTAAAATTCATTACAAGCACGGAGACGTTTCGCGAAAACTGAGCAAATTACGCGGCATTTTGGAACGATACATACACTAAATGAAACATCTGCGAAAGGACTAATTCAAAAATTTGAACAAAACGATTCGGCTGCAGACAAGGAAAAAATCAGGCCTACCTCGTATCGGTCGCTGCAAACGACAGTGCGACGGGGCGTCCAGAAGCCTCAGTGCGCCGTCGGTCACTCCAACTGAACATTTCTAAAAGCACCATGTAGCAGATCTGAATCTGCACACATTCAAGTTTTATCAAACCGAGGAACTAAAGCCAGATAACCATGTGAAACGTCGACGTCTTATCTCCTAAAACAGCGAAGTGAACTGGCCATAAAGATCTTTCGATCTCACGACTTGTGAATTTTTCCTTTTGGGATTCATAAAGATCAAAGTTGATACTGCGAAAATAAAGAAAATTCCTGAAATAAAAAATTCGAAGAGTTATCAACGACACTGAAATGCGAGAATTCAAAATTGTTAAATGAGCCGTAGAGGAGACATCTATCAAATATGCTATTCCACATTTGATGGTAACGTTTACCCTTTAAAATAATGTCAAAACTTTGCTGACTGAGAAATAAATATGTTCTTTTTTAATTAATTTCACCTTCCTTTTGGGACACCCTTTATAATGACAGTAAAGATAGTTTAATGGTTATATCATCTGTGAATTGTGTACTAAAAAGGTTTGTACATTCCTGCGTTATTATTAACGCAAGTTTTGGCACGTTACAAATCTACTGCTTATCAGTAAATGATTATTACGATGTCCCGACAAGAAGTGCAGAGCGGAGTTAAAATCTGAGCAGTTAGTTAAATCCAGTAGGATGTTCGGCATTCTGACAGAAACATCTGGTTTGCGCATCGTGAAATATTTGACTGCATCTGACGTTTGAGCCGAAAAAATTCTGCAGATTGACTACCTACTTACAGATGATTCATACTTTTGGTCTCTGCTGTGAATGTTAATAATGGCGAAAAAACTCTTGCAGAACATTAAAAAATCTTAATCAAATTCAGGCATACTTTTGTCAGACAGTTTTTTGTCCGTCGGAATGTGTTTGAAATTTATCGGAACACCATTCATTTTAATACCGTACGAGAAATTACTTGAATGCTTTTTAGAAATGGGGATAGCATACATCCCTGTCGCACACCACGATTAATTTGAGCATATGAAAAATTTTGCCCTACTTTGACGTTAGCTGTTTGGTGCCAATCAAGGTTTTGATGACGCGTAGGTTTATGCGTTAATTCTGATATTCTGTAGAATATTATTTTGTGGTCTTTCTTTGTCAAATGGTTTTTCAAAATCTATAAAGCACATTTCTTTCAACGGACCTATAGGGTTGTAGCAGAACCTGGATAGCAAAAAGAGTCCCTACCAAATTGGATTCGTTGATGTTTTCTTCTATTTTCCATATACCCTAGAATGAACTATGCGAAGGAAAATTTTAAAACACGACCCATTAAGCTAGTTTTTCTAGATTTTTATATTTTTGGCTTGGGGCTTTTTGGAATTTCGATTTTAGCCAGTTTGCTGGTTATAAATTTCGTTGAATAGTTTCAGTGCTTTTCTCAGAGTTCGTTCAGGTCCAGGTGCTTTTCTGTTTCTTGCTAGTGTAATCGCTCTTTCTTGTCCTTCCAATGTCATGGCTGGTCCAGTACCTAATTCAACTTCGGGTTTTGTATTCCATTTCATTAATTTCTTCTCTTCGTTAATTATTAATCATTTGCTAAGAGCATATTAGATTTATTGTTGCTCGTATCTGTCTTTTCTTTAATCTTTTTTTACACATGTTGACGTTTTCATGTTTTCGTTTCAGTTTTTCAATATCTTTCCATTTTTTAAATACCAACCTTCTATATATTTCGAATTTTTCTTCATTGTTGATTTTGTCATATCCCCCTTTGTTTCGATTATGTGTGATCTTCGTTCCTCTATTAATTCTTAAATTTCGTCATTCATCCATTGTTGTTCTTTTTTCCTAGTTTGGTTTTTCATTGCGTAACGTATTTAGTTCTGAACGTATTTGTTGATTTTCTTGTATTGCCATTAAATTATTTTCCATTTGTTCTCGTAATAATTCGCTGTGTGTACTAATGAAATTTACATCGAATTTGCTGGGTACTTTCGCTTTCTACAATTTATTTAATCCAATAGTTACTTTAATAAGAAACAGGATGTGATCCGGGAAACATATGCTACTGGATATGTCTTAACAGATTTAACTGTGTTTTTGAATATTTGGTTTATAGTGAAGTAGTCTATTAGGTTCCTATGTAATTAATTGAGCCAGAGGAGTCAGTGTGTACTAGCGTCTTTAAGGTAACTTAAAGAATGTATTTATAATACAAAGTTGATTATTCCGTCAGACTTTTAACAAATCTCATTTTACTTTTTTTTATACCCAAGACTAAAGTGGTATAATATGTTGTCTTACCTTTACTAATCGTGGTATTTAAGTCGCCCATTAGAATATTGTTTTTCTTGAGGTCAAGGTCTTCTTCTGAACACGTAGAGGTTAGTGCATAAACTTGCATTATGTTTATGTTAAATGTTCTACAATCCACCTAAATCAGACATACACTTTATTACTTCTTTGATTTCAATTATTTCGAATCTATTACAATACTACATTTGAGAGCAAAATAATCGACTCAGCAACATGTTCAAGTTTTGAGACAATGTGTATTTACTCTGATAGCATTCCAAGTAAAGTTCAGTGTACAGTGTATGAGGTGCATGAAGTCCTCATCAACAAATCCCGCAAACGGAACAACATGTTCTACAGAATGTTCCTGATGTGGCGGTTCGCTGTTAAACCTCCTCCGCGTCCTCCACTAGGCACGAAAACCAACTCAGTTTTTCCGTGCATGAAAATGCTCGCCCAGAACATGCAAGAGCCACTTCATGCACTTCATATGCAACAGTTTCTTGAATACAGCAATGAGCAAATCGCTCCCTTGGCCTTTTATAGACCCGATGGTTCTTTTCGTTGCCGTGTAGGCAACATGGACTTATCGGTAAATAATATCTGACTCCAGTGCTGGAGGTACCAATCGCCTGTGGTTTTGACTGCAGAGAGCTTGGAGCCCGTAGCTGCTTTTTTTGGGGTCAAGTGGTCAGGTTCAAGCGCTGGCGACCACACTTATGACCGCACTCGGCTCTTGCTTGAAGTCAACAACAATCATATGTCGATTTATGAGAGATATTGAGATAAGAAATCGATCGTTTCTTTTGCGCCTACCACTGCCTCCTTGCCGGCGGACGTAGCCACCGGTTTTGCAGTACCGATGCCACACTCTCGGCATAGTTTGCCACGACCCTCTGACTAAGATCTCCTCTCAACAATGCAACTGTCTGGGCTGCTTCGGCAACTGTGGTATCCATTTTCTTCCGAATTACTTGAGCACTTACATCAACTTCGGCTAAGTGCCTGAGATAAATTACCGAATTTCACGTGTACTGTAGATCAATCAATCATTAAAGTTACTTTTTGCACGTTAATGTTTTTATTTTCATTTTTCTTAGACTGAAACAGGAGACGAAAATTCGCGTGCAGCTAATGAGTCGATTGTTTTGCTCTCAAGTGTAGTTACTGTCTTCGCCTGAACAATACACTGTATGTGATCATCAATACGGCATTTTCTGGAGTTAAATCGTCTCATTTCACTTATTCCTAGGATAGCTATATTTTCCTTTATTGTGTTATGAGTCTTTCCAGGTTCATAATGGCTATTAATACTCCTTATTCGAAATCTTGATTTAGATTTGATATTGGCTTTACAGGTGATTCTTAGCTGCGCCATTGAAGGAGCATCCGTACTTGGGACTATTTGTTGAGTTTGAAGCCATTATCATGATATCATTAAGGGTTTTTAGGTGAATTTCGTAAAAATACTATCTATTACAGAAGCCTTCATGTTACGACTTTCAAAAACTCTCACTGTAGTTTTAGATTTTGAGGAAACGACTATAATTTTTTTTAAATTTTACCGAACTTCGACAGTTCCCGTCAGGTTTAAATGAAATTTGGCACGCTTGTTGCTTAGTCGTATACTTAGGTGCAGTTCAAAAATAGAGAAGATAAGCAAATGAGGAGATGTCGCAAAGGATTTTTTTGACCATTTGCTGTTGACTTCTTCGGAGGATTGAGAAAATAGGAGAGATACTTTTGGTAAATTGGATACTACATCTATGGAAAATTCAAGACACGCGCGAATATGGTCACTCTAAAGTAAATATGACCTTTAATGGACTTTTAAAAGGATATCCATCCGCTACCCCCTAGTTTTGATCCACTTTGAGTATTTTATTTCTTTTATACTCGCTATATATGATGAGTATTCCCCTGTTCGCCACTCGAGGAGGCGCCCGATGAAAAATACTAACAAAATTTTTCAAGGCTTCGTCAACAGTCACGTTGTTTTCCTCTAGAAACATCGCACTTAGTCATTCTTTAAAAATCCACCCACCAAGAAAAATTTTAAGTTATTATGGTCACTATCACTATTAATAGCTTCAACTGCTGAATCTGTGTTATAGTTTTCCATAGGAACCATTAACAGTTCCTATTGAGCAATGCGCCAAATATCCTCTAGAATATTATTATTAAAGATCTATTTATGTAGCTCCAGTTAGACATATTGATCACCTAAGAGTCTGAGAACACTAAAATAGCTAATAAGGAATAATACGTGCGTTGAAATCGCAGAGAAATGGGGATTTGCCTTGAAAATGTGCGGCATAAGGTATTGAGTTTATTTAAAAAAAATGCGTCTGTAAATGCAAAATATAATTAATAAAAAAATATTTTTATTTAAAAGGTCAAATTTGAAATTGCATGTCATTTTTATTTTTTAAGTGTTCTTATGTGTAACATAAATAATTTTTGTAACCATAAAAATATTTAGGAATGATTGGTACTCTCCTTCGAAACAGTTGTGTCATATTTGTGTTGCTGGAACGTACAGTGCAGTGCTGCGAGTGCAATCGTGGACAAAGCGGAAACTACGGCATCGATGCGCGGTTTCTTTAGTGTGTGAGAAAGGTTAAAACAGCGGACGTCCGGCAAATACGCGCAAGCAATCCAAATGAAAGCGAATTATCATATTTGTCATGTTTCCATTAATGTATTTAAGCATGACATTTATAAATGATATGCATTTGTACACTATCGGAACTATAAGAATAAGATTTTTTGAAGGTTTGTCTATGCTGAACATCCGTATTTAACTGCCAATAACTTAAAAGTATATAATTATACTAAATAATTTATTTATTGAAATTGTAGCACCATTAAAATTCCATTGAAACTTTTATATTACATTAAGCACGCTGTAACGTTTTTCCTCTTAAAGTGGTAAATAAAACGCTGAAATTTATTTATAACTACTTATTTAAATTATTTACAAAAGTTTAATAATATTTATATACACTACACAGGTATTTACTAATATAAAATCACACTATAATTCTATTTGTCTATAACACAATTTATTTTGCACTAGAACAGTCCACTTAGCTTCCAGTAACTCGACTTGTTTCGCTAGGTATTAGCTGCGAACTTCGCAGGGAACGGTGTCTTTATTGGTCGCTATAGTTGTAGAGAAAATCGGAGTCTATAGCAGTACGCAGGACAACCAACTGACAAGTTCGTTATCTTCAGAAGTTTACGATTACAGACTTTTAAGTATTTTATTGCAATAATTTTTACCTTTTTTGTTCGATGTCGATTACTCACATTGGGACTAACAGCACGGTGTCCTTTCTTGCGACTACCTTCTGAACAGAACAGAAAGGCGTCTGTGGGTACACACGTAACACAGAATCGTCTTTTTCGATGAATCTGTATTTCGTTTAAACTGAAACGATGGCATACAACATTAACTATGAGTATTGTGGTATGATGAGCTATCGGTTATGATAGTAGGTCGTCTTCACTGAAAATTAGAGGCAACATTATTAGTCAGATCTACTTCAACATGGTCTTACAGCCTGTGGTACTTCCTTTCCTGCAAAGGGTGTCCCAAGCAATTACTTAACAAGATAACGTTCGGCCATATAACGTAACACATTAAATTGCCTTCAGTAACACAGAGCGCAAACTCTCACGGCTAACTCTATTATCTGATCTTTCACCTGTCGAAAATATCTGGAATATCATTGGGAGAAGGATATAACGGTATCCCCGAGCGTTGAATAATGAATGGAATATACCCCATCCTTATTTGAATTTATGCTGAGAATGGAGGCGGTGACAAGATTCCGAGGTGGGGGCGTAACATTATTGAATAAATGTAAATGTTTATCACTTATTTGGTTTACACTATGAAATAAATCTGCAAAGTTCAGTTTTTAATTTGATTTTTTATTGGTGCTGCAATTTCAATAAACAGTAGTGTATATATACATATATAGGCATTTGTATACGATACAAAATAGGTCAGACTTGCATATTAGATAACTCAATATTTTTAAAACCAATGATTCAGCAAGTAATATAGTACATCTATAGGGTAAAATCATTAACAGAGGGTGTTTTGAGAGACCGTATTTCATTCATTAATAGCATGCTCGCATAATTTGTTTGGATTTCTTAGGGGATTGTTAATATTGGCGTAGTGATGAAATCAGCACCATCACAGAGGTAGGAAGTTGCTCATGCAAGATGGCAATTACATCAAAAGTACTCTAACAGACTAAATAATTCTTTTATTGATTACTTTTTCTGTTGGGGATGTGCTTTATGTTGTTCAGCAGTATTCTTCTTAATTAGTTTGTTGTTTATCTGGGACAAAAGCCTTCCGGTTGCTTTATGTACTGTTAATCATATATTTTTTGCCATGCTTCGATCAACTTTTTCTCTTCGAGTTCGTATTTTTTTCTGCTATTACTATTAGATCATTTGGTTCGTCTACAGTAACCTTCTGGCTATATCATAACCTTGGGCCCTTTTCAAAATCTAATGATCTTAGGACAATGATGTTCGTAGGCAACTTTTCACTTGAAGATCTGCCCGTAAGTCGAAATGTCTTCCGAAGTGCTATTGAAATGGAAACAAGCAGAACAGATTCACATATATGGACAGGTAAATACAATAGACCCGGTGTCATGTATATTTACAAAGACACCTACCCTCACAGATCGAATTACAAAAACTTTTGCAGCAGTATTTTGACGTTTTGTGCGAGATAAAGTCGGTTGATAGTAGAGATGTACGCGGAGGACGGGCGCGTCATTTGAAAGAACGTGTTCTACAAGGTATTAAATATAATCTCAGTATGAGGTCCAAGCAATTGGACAGCCAGCGTAGTGTATGCTAAACGAGCGTGTTCAACATCCTATACGAGAACTGGTACTATTATAACATGCAACGCGTTCAGAGCTTACCTCAAACGGTTTTTCTTTCGAGAAAAAGCTTTTGTCGCTAGGTCCTCCTACAAGTCACTACCATTATGATATTTTTGTCGTCACTTCTCTTTCTATATGAAGCAATCTTTGGTAGGGACAGCATTATCAACCAAGATTGATCATCTAATTGAACTAATTGTTTCATGCTTCAGTAGCACAGTGTTCTGTAATTCCCTTTGTTTTTGATCATGCTGCATAGTTCGTACGGTCACCGGAGTTAAATCTTCTTGACTTTTTTTATGTATAGACACTCAAACAGCCTGTGGGACTATATTAATACAACTTGGAAAATTTAAAGGAATTCAACTCTTTAAAGTTATCAGAAATAAACTTACTGTATATTTTTGAACAGACGTCCATATGAACTCTTCTGTTCCTTTTCCTATCAGGTGCTACCCCCTGAAGTTTATTTTTATAACTAGCATTCACCTTAAGATTAGTGTGGGAAAGTCTTGTGCATTGTTTTGATAACTTTTTTATAGGTATGTGATGAAATTGTTTCATTTCTAGACATTTTTGTTCAAAATGCGAATGTATTTTTGTTTTTCCTTTTAGAATTAAATTTTCTGCAGGTTAATTAGAATCATTTGTAGGTCAATTGGATCACTTTTTTGCTATAAAAGGAAAAATGATTTGTAAAAAAAGATTAATTGCGAACTCCACATACAACTAATGTCAGATATAAAAATTTGAATATCTCAAATTTATGCGATACCATATAGCACCTTTAGGATTTTTAGTGCAATCTCAACATGTCATGCCTTCAGAAAGTTAGAATATTCTTTGGCAAATAGGAAATGAACCATTTTGATCACTATTAATTAATTTTTCTATATGATAAATTTTTTGTGAATTGTTCTAAAGGTATCTGGAAATAAGTTAAAATATATAGGTAATATATAGGTAATTAAGTAAATTCAAATAAAAAAGTCAGTATTATTTACTTAATTTCAGTTTATAATTGGAAATTTTTAAGTGACGTAATAGGATAAAAACGTGCATTATGAGTTGAAAATGTTTGCCTTTTTTTGTATTGCTTTCCTTTTCCACTCATGGTCGTATCACGGTTAGGTTTGGTTCACTAGTAATTTGCTGAGTTTATAACTGATTTTAACTAGCCTTTCACTACTTTAATTCAGTGTAGAAAATGCGTTTTTCTATTTTTGAAGTATTTCGTTCACTTTTTCTACTAAAGCGAGAAATGCTTTTCTTATGGTTTGTATCAGTATCGTTCATTATTTATTATGCTTCTTATTGACATTCATATAGTTGTTTTTAGTTGTCTTTTTTTTGTATCAAACAAAACACAATTTTTTATACAATGAATGAATTTTAATTAACGATGTATTTTCTATCTTTCTGACAACTTCCCAATTCCACGCTCATAGAAGTTCTGGTTCTTATTAACAACAACAAAAAAAACCTGAACCAATATCGTTTCACAGCATTATATTATCATTGAAAGTTTTGCCATTTAAGGAGTTTTGCAAAGATAGAAACAAATGGTAATCTGATAGTGCAAGGTCAATGCTATATGTTGGCTTCGATGCCGCTTTCCAACCAGGCTCGAATCATTTTTACGAGACACTGGTCTAAAATTGTCGTAGTGAAGAACAATTCTTCTTTATTGCTTCATCTACTTTCATTAGTTGTTGGCAGTCCACATCTGAATTAATTGTATAGTTCTTTCAAAACAGCTCAAGATAAACAATACCAACATGATAGCACAATCTCTTTTTGATGAAATTCAGCTTTCGATGTAGTTTTGTGCTGGTTGATCGTGTTTGCTTCATGATCTTTTCTGATTTATATTGTTGTAAACACTCCATTTTTCTCTTTTTACATATTTTTTCTATCTTGTTTTATATTGGTTGTATTTGTAGCTCATCTTCGATGTGTTCGTTAGTAAACTTATTTGACCAGCTGCATCCTTTCACTCCTCTTAGGAACTTCATTTTTGTATCATTCGTTCTTGTCAGTGTCTATGTATCGGTGCCATAGAGTAGACTTTCTTGTTTTGTTCCTTAACGCCCTACTTATAGTGCCGCATGTTCTTTGAAATATAGAAACTTTTTTGATGTTTTGGTCGTAATTTTATGAGACATCTAATAACCTGGATATCTAAAATTCTGTACTTACTGTAGGTTAGTGTTATGTACAATAATTTTAGGTCATACTGTTTTGTTATCTTTTAAAGGCCATTTTTTTCGTATTGATATTTGGCAATTCTATTCTTTTGATATACTATTTTGCTCGTTGTAGGTTGTCTTCTGAATGTGAGATTATAGCTTGGTTGTCGCGACGGTATTGTGTTTAATTTGGACTATCTTCAGAGCTTCATCATTTCATGTATTTACCATGGTGTTTATATAGATATCAAATAAAATGGGCGAAAGACCATTCCCTTGTTTTACGCTTTGATTTATGTATATGAAGCATTTGCCGTCGTCATTACTTCCTATACTAATTTTAGTGTTTGAATAAAAGGCTTTTTATTGCTTTTATTATATGAAAGGGAAATTCATTTTCTTCTAGAAGTGACTATGGTTTTGACCTTGTCACTTTTGTCAAAGCAAAGTGTTGCATGTGTTTCCATATTTTTCTATAATTACCTTCAAGATAAGGTCTACGACGATATAGGATTGTCTTTTTCAAAAATCATTCTGTTCTTCCTCCAGAATTAAATCTGTTTGTATCCTAAAAGTAACAAACTGACACCCTTGTAATTATGATAATCTGCTCTATTGCTTTTTTAAAGGACTATTTTATCTTGGCTATAGGACATTCTTGAGGAATTCTTGTTTGTTTCTAGCACTTATTGAAAAGGTGTAGTAGTCTTAAATTCAGGAGTGTACCTCAATATTTGAAGAGCTCTGTATTAATTTTAACAGTTTTGTAGCTTTCGTATTTTTTGACATTTTTATTTTATTTTTCAGTTTTTTCTTGTTTATACATATCATCTACTACTTGATTCGTCTTCTAACAGTCTTTTTCTTCGCTATTTTTAACTTCATCGTTTTCTGCTTCAGGATTAAGCTACAATTTCGTATAACGTTCTCAATTTTTAGTTTCTATTGTGTTTATAGTTGCAATACTAATACTTAATAATTTTAGAGACCATCTTTTATCGTCTGTGTATATTATATTCTATACTGGTAATATAGTTTGGCATTTTTTTGCTTCTGCACTTATTTGCACATATCTCAGGTCTTTTTCTTGTGTAGTTATTGCTTTTATTTAGCGCACTTACCAACACTGCAGTCTCAAGGGCTTATTGTGCCGACTAACATGCACTTATTCTAGGTCATTCACACATACCCATGGGTTGAGCGAGACTGAACTCGCGCGCGCCGGCTAGAGGACAGTGCAACGATGGTCTTGACCGCCGAGCCAACGGGGATCCTCTAAAACCTCTTGCTGAGCATGTGTATTATTTGATGTCTTTTTTTTTGGAAGGACGCGATTGTCACCTTCAAATTGTTGTGTAATCAATTCCATTGTTGTTTATTGTTGGTTTCCTGTGTTGGACAACGATATTGTGGTCTGAGGTATTTCCAACTGTAGCATTTATATCTCCTGTTAGTACTATATATGTTGCTGATGGTTTTTTGTGCAATTTTTAGTTTTTGTTTGTTTTCTGGGGCATAGTCTTATAACTGTTAGTGATCCTGTTTTTGTTTGTAATTCAATTGTTAAGATTCTTTCATTTATATATTAATATTTCTGTAGGGCATTCTTCCATTCTTTGTCTATTATAAGTGGTAAGTGCTTTGTGTTTTTGAGCATTTCGCTTCATATAACGTTTTTATTTTTATCGGCCGTCCCTTAAGTTTCATTTTTGTTTCTGTCAATACAATAATGTTGATAACGTTTTCTTGTGTTCTTCTACGGCTATGCTTCTTGTATTCCATTATTGAATTTTTAATATGTTATTTATTTATTTATTTTCCTTTTTTTATTTTTTTTCCATTATCCTTGCGGTGTCCGACAACCAAGTTTTCGTTCGATCAAGTTTCTGTTGATCTTTAGAGTTTTCCTATAGAATGGAGTACTAATTTATAACTATAGTAGGTTAGATGTCACCTCAAGGTCTTCTAACCTGTCTGATTTTACTGTAGGAGTATGTCTTCTTGTAGCCAATTTTACGAGTTCTGAGGCGCTGGTAACTCGCCTTCGTCCTCTCTAATTAGTGTTATCCGGGAGTTAGGAGCGTCAACGTGAGAATAGGACTTGGTGTTGCTACATGGTGGCTTTATAGCAGTAGAGTTTCTTAGTTTTTATAAGTGACGCATATTAGCGTCTGTATTACTTCTGAGATCTTATTTTACCAACTAGACCCCTGGCTCTCAGCTGTTTGTGATTTTAAATGCTCTAGTAGATTAAATAACAGTTTTAGTTTTCTCTCCAAAGAAACTTAATAGTGAATATTAAAACATTTATACAGATAAGATGTAATAGGTGTTTATTTTTATGAGCGAATGTTGACAAGTCATAACTCTCATATTTAACATATACCAAGTCGTTTTTTTTACAGTTATTTAGTTTGGCTCATGTTAATTTTAACCATGGAGCGATACATGCCAGAAGAACGTATATTAATTTTTAAAATTATTACAAAAATAATGAATCCGCGTCAGAAATATTTCGCAAATTACGTGTTCATTTTGGTATTTATAATCATGGTAAAGTAAGTGCAATTCATCGTGTTGTAGATAATTCCGAGATAAATCACTCTTTATTGTCTTTAACCAAACATCCACGTGTTCGTACTGTATGTACTGGTCCCAGAAATGTTGTCTTGTCGTCGCGTTCAACAGTTTAATCTGATCCCATCGCACATCTTTATTTACACGCCTACAAGCTTATGGTAACGCAACATCTAAAGCTAACTCCATGCTTCTCGTCATCAATTCGTTTCTTGGATGCTTGAACGATTGAATGAAACTGCCGATTTTTCCACGCAGATCATCTTCAGTGATGCAGCCCTTTTTCAACTCGATGCTCACGTCAACAACCAAAATTGTCGAATTTGGGGTTCCGAAAATCCTCAAATCATTCATCAGGCAGAACAACACCCGAGAAACGTGAAAGTTTGTGTGGCTTTGGTCGGGCCGTATTTTTTTGAAGGCGCTCAAGGGAATTCACCAACAAGCGAAATTCGTTATCGGAGCTTAGTTGAAAACTTTATGTGGCCCGAGTTGCATGGCTTCAGTCTGAACAACTTTTAGTTTCAACAAGACGGTGCCACGTCGCATAAGACCTTGGTAGCAAATGATGTATTGAAATTAAAACTTGAAGATCGTGTGATTTCGCGCAAAGGACTGATTAGTTGCCCTCTATGAAGTTGTGATTTGACACCGTTGGACTATTTTCTGTGGGGCTACCTGAAAGACCGTGTTAGTAGCAACAACCAACAAGCAACTGGAGCATTAAAAGTTTTTTTGATCCCAAATTGCTCAGATTAAGCTAAAAATGTGTCAAAATATCAATAAAAGAATTGTTGATTGTAATGCCGCTCGTAGTAGTAATCAAAATGTATTTTCTATTCAATTAAAATTCGTACATAAAAAACAAACTCCCATGATTTTGTTTTTAATTCGCTTTGTTGATAAGAAAATGCAGAAATTATTTAGCAAAATTACTTGCGTCGCAACTAAATAGAACACGTGCTCAAATTACTTAAAAAAACGTTAAAGTGAAACTATGAAGCACACCTACGTCATTAGAATTGCAACAAAACTTGAATATGATTTATGAAATAACGTGCCTTTCGTTGTCTACAGAAGCGCGTAAATGAAACGGGGACCACCCCACAAGCAATCAGGAGGCTAGTGTGGCGTGAACAGTGTGAAATTATCTCCAATCTCGACTGTAATAGTCAATATCACAGTATTCAGCGGAGATGTCTAAATGTTTCGTAACTGCTCTTGTCTAAACAGTTCAACAAATATCATAACATCGCATTACTTTATAAGAGTATGCGTTTCTACATATTTAACATAATGTTTATTTTATGTCAACTTAATTTAACTTCACATTTCGCTTCATAATTCGACTGTTTACATTCTCTTGGCCGGCAGCGCAATTTGTATAATATGCATGCGTATCGGTAATAATAAATTGTTACGTTATTAAGCGCTAGTGTGGAATAAAAATGCAACTAAACGATTTCGATAATTGTGTATATCAAATTCGGTTAGTGATATAGTAAAAAAATTGGTAAGTTCAAGGACACACCACCCTCAAACAATTATCAACTAATTTAAGGATTACAGAAGCAAGGTTATCAAATACTGGTAGTAATTCACTAACTACGTTACCAATTTTTGATTTTGTAATTATTATCAGAGAAAAATCGTTAAAAAGCAAAACATTGCTTCCTCTATCTCGGAAACAAAACTGTTATGGATGTTGGGTTACAGGGTAACCATCGATTATTTTGATTTGTTTTAGTAATTTCCGAATTTAAGCATATAAAAATTGGAACTCTTGTATATACGAGGACAGTTTAAAAAGTCGTCCGAATTTTTACTAGGATGTTGCCTTACTAAATTTTTTTATATGGTTGGTATGGCAACGCTTTCACATAGAGCGGTACCTATCAAATCAAACAAATGTGTTTTTTCAATTTTGTGTTTTTGAGGATCCATCACCTCTATTTTTCACCACGATTTTTTTATTTTAAAATTCAAATGTGGCCGCATGCATATTGGTGTTAAATCAAGTAGGAGGCGTTCAAAAAGGTCAGCCACGGATAGAAAAGGGGGATCTGGACTACCAGAAGGCAAATCCTCGACTGTTAGCAAATGAGACACATTGTTGCTCAGCCAAGTTTGAGTCGATCGTACTTTGAGAGCGGATGCGGAGTCTTGGTGAAAAATCCAAGGCTCACCTCGAAAAAGCGTGTGATTGAGAGGTTTTACCACTTTTTCCAAAACATGCATAATGGACAAATATTTGCCTGCGTTTTCACAAAAACGAGTGTCAATAACTCCACCCACCAAACATTACATCTGCTGGATAATGGCCTCTCTGAACCCTTGGGACTAAGCTAAGATGCTTCTTTGGACGACCCTGTCATTTTGTTTATTCAAAGATTCCTCCAATGTAAAAAATATTTTCATCCGTAAACGGAGATTTTCTGTGCCCACCATGCGCGTACTCAGTCAACAACCTCTTTACCTTTTCTCTCTCCTACTTTTCTTTAAAGTATCTGTTACTAAATGTCCGATATGTCTTTTGTAAGCAACTATTTCTAGGTTTTGCCTCCAGTTTCATTGAGCAATGTTATAGCCCGATACACAAACATACGGCTAATGCCGCGAGGATGCAGCAGTTTCTTTAAGATTACTCTTTTTTCAATTTTACATTTATGTAATGCTAATACAACTTTAACACTTGACAATCACAACTGTATCTTAATGTCATAAATATCTAATAACTATTCCAAAACATATGCGTAAATATGTACGACATGCATATACATGCATAGGCATGCGTTTTGTTTTTAACAACGCATTGTAAACAAACAAAAAATAGGATGATTCCATTTGTTGCGGGTTCTTCTTCATCTTTTTGTGTTGATGTTATCTCTTAGTATTCTTTTGACTATTTTTTTCTGTGATTGACCCGCTATATCTCCTAACCAATTTATTCTTTGGGCTTTAATACAGCTTATGATGTTGGTTTCTTCAGACACTTTGTATGGCTCTTTATCTGTATGTCTAAACCATTCCTCGATCGTTTAATTTTCTCCGAAGATCCTTCTTAATGTACTCTCTCCGATACTGTCATCTTTTTTTGGTCTACCTTATTTAGCAGTGCCCTTATTTTTCAGTTATTTTCCAATTTTCATTTAGACAACTGCTTAGGCAACTACATTTTTTATTTTTGGAACTATATTTCTTCATTTTTTTAAATTCTTGTTTAATTTGTTCTTCCTATTGCTGCTGTATTATAGATTCCAGTACCATGGATTTAATTTTCTGTCTGTTAATTCTTTATACGCTATGTCTTAATGACCTATATCCTATATATTGTTACTTTGGTGTTTATTTCGCTTCCTCTGTCCAGCTTCACTAAAACTAAAATACGTTGAATAGAGGATCTTCCTATCGTAAACCTTTTATTTACTTTAAAGTGCTCCTTTTTTATTATATGTGCTTTTATCTTAGACTTCGTTCACTCCACGTTATATAGCCATATTGAAACTGACACTCCATTTGTTCACCGCCTCAAGATCTTATGGAAACCGTAAAAAATTGACCATACAAACAGGACATGCTTGTGTGAAAATGAAAATAAATAAATAAAAACAATGATTTTTACAACCTTCTAAATTATCGATTAGATCTAAAGCTGTAGATAGTATCATTAGTACAATGTACGATAACGTTCTTAGAGCTTTAGAATATATAATAATGGTAAAGCTCTAACGCCCTGCCTGGGAGCACGGCCTGCGAACTGAGAGGTTAAGGCTCTTATAGGTCCGCCACTGTGTCCAGTCGTCGCGCACCATCTCTGATGCGGGGCGATGTAACAAACACCGCGCCTTAGACAACCGCCATTATTACCCCTTGCTTGAGTGAGTAGGTCACCCGTCAAACATCAAAGAGCACCGGGAATTAAACCCGGGTTCGTCCGCATCGCAGTCCGCGCCTCAACTACTTAGTCCACTCTGGCGATTCTAGAATATGTAATGAAGGTTTTAGTAAATAGAAATGTACTATCTAATTGCAGTACATCTTAAAAGTGGGTAATTCCGTGCTACAACTTTTTACGCGCTTTGAATGTTGATCAATGTTTGGAGGAAATGGCTTTGAGGTCAGAAAATCTATTCTCGTTTTGTGACGGAGGAGAACATTGTTTCTTTCAGGAAAATGCCCATCGTCGGATAGAAAAGTGTTTGAACATTTATTATACGATCACCTTCAGCAGATAACACCATTCGTTTCATGATGCTACCAGATGCTTAATAAGTTTGCAATGGAGCATCTTACTATGTCATCAGATGACGAAACTTGGCTTTATACCTATAAAATGCCCATTAAAGCCCAAAACACAAAGGAAGACTATTTTCCATCGACGGAAAATAAATTTCAAGCTATTTATAATATTGTACAAAAGCAATCAAACATTCTTCTGGAGAGTAATCCAAATTAAACTTTAAGGCGTTTTTGTTGGATAAAAGACAAAATATTGCAAATTTTAGGTCGTACGACCTGATACCGCATTTTGACCTTCAACCTCGCAGATTATTCGAACCACGCTCGAATTTTTGTAATGCCAACGAACGATCAAAATTTCAATATTTTTTAAGTTTAAGTTTTAAGGAATGAAGTTCGGTATAAAATGAGGTGCGATCCAAATTGAACTTCAAGATGTTTCTCCTGAATAAAACACAAAATATTGGAAAAATAAGCCACTCATGTAGAATATTCGTTTTGATAAATATTCTTCGCCAAGAAACCCTTGTAAGCTACAACCAAGCAATCTAATATTTTATATAAACAATTACTGACCTTCACATTTAATACCAAAGATATGTTTTACCTAATCTGATGATTTCTGCAAAGTTTGCTTAGGATAAGAATGTGTTTAGTCGTGTGACAAAAAATCGCTTATTGTGGTTAGAGATTTTGCTTACAATGAAAATTATTGGAATCTCAAAAAACGTTGTTTTGTTGTAGCGGAACCCATAGATATGACAATGGCTAGACAATATTGAACTTTTAATATTTGTTTTGACAACTGCTTTTTTATTTGCCATGTTCTTCTGGTTTTATTTTTTACGATGACGCAGTCCAAACTACTTACTTATCTCGAATCCAGTATTAACTCCAGTAATACGTACTGATATTTGTTGTGGCATATCACGCGCAAGCATTTTCAATTTTTTTTATTTGCTATTTTGAGGCTTTTCAAAAATTAAAATTGCAAACACAAATCTAGTAGGAAATTTTCTTTACTAAAATCATCACCACGTAGTTCATTTTTCCACAATTAATGTGTTTTATACCTATACTATCCTCAAGACCGCATCAAAATATATAAAGTGGTTCTGGAAATTAGTCCGAACAAACATGCGCTTATAGAGGGCTTCATTTTATGCTACGAGGATTGTTTAATAATTATAGTAATTTTTTTAAGATGGTACAACATTAGGAGGTTAAATTTGAGCCATAAGCATTAATTTTATTATGCAAACTTAGAAAGTGGACAATACAAGATATGAAAGGAAAATGGAGGAACATGAGTTTTGCTTAATGAAACGAATTTAAACGTGACCAAACAGATACCGAAGTGAAGCCCACTTTGGACATCCAACCCAGTTGAAGTCTCCATAGTGGATATAGTTAAAAGGTCTATGGTATTGTTATGGAAGACGAGCTAATAAAAGTACGCTAGATTTTTGACATGCCAGGCACTTCAGCTAAATGAGTGTATATCTTGCATGAAAAATTACAGAAATAAACCTTCAAGATGGATAGCTCAACACCAAAAATACAGTATTTGGCAATGTTTAATAGCAATCTAAAGGATTTCTTGTGACCATTCGTTACCATAGATAACATAGACGAAGCAGCAACTAGAACAGCGAAAAATGGGATGTGACCATCTACCAAACACCTTCTGTATGTACCTATAGGTACTTGGTTCAAAACCTACCTACTCACTAATTAAAAATTGTAGACTAAACTACCGGGACTAGAGCACTACGTTTGCATTTTATCCCAAAATTCTAGAAAAAAATATAAATATTCAATAAATTGGCTTTTGTGTAAAACAGAAAATCTTGAAATTACAATACCTAATGCCAAAATAAAAATGGGAACGTTGCAGTTTAACTAATATACGAGTAGTGTTTATATACACTATCCAGACACTGACGATACCGCAAATTGAGGACTTGAAGGCGGTGAAACCATCTATGAAATGCCAATTTTAAATAAACCTAATATACTTGGATGGGCTTCACTTACGTAGAAGTTTTCTTGAATTTTCTTTTCTAGTTCAGAAGTTATACCGCAAAAAGCAAAATGAAATGTTAAACATTTTTATGTCACGTAAAGGCCAAGCACAAGTGCATCCATTATGCTTTCAGGGGGTAATATAAAACTTGATCTAGAAGATGGAACCGGTTATAGGATTTCTTAACGGTACATAGCTCCAATGGTATTTATTCGAAAATAAACAAATAAGGTCGATGACGGTCATCGTGAGAAAACTAAATCAGACATGCAAAACTGGATGATTTTTTGGGGATCTAAAAACTAATTGATTCAAAACATTACAAGGGAGACTATTGGTCAAATAGGAAGATAAAACGCCACTACCCCTTTACCCGAAATTGTTCAATAAAGATGAAGATTGGAGTAGAAATTGAAGCATTTAAAAACATCAAACTATTACCACGATGCAAAAAATGTCAAGAATATGGAAAACTATTCCAGTAGAGAGGCAATATGCGTTACATGCGCAGGGACGCACTACATAAAACACTGTCAAAAACTAAAAGACACGCATTCTAAGGAGAGGCACACTCGGCTAGTGATAGAGGTTGTAATAATAGCTTTTCAAAACCTAAGAAACAAAAGACTGCATAAGAGAACTCCAGAAAAGCAAAAAGTTTTGACCAGAACAGACATTGATACTTCAACGGTAATACTTCGGAAGACTATGAAAGGGATGGAAGAACGGGAAAGAAAAAAGAAACATTCAACAAATAGGCTTAGAATGTTTAACTAGACTAGAAAACTCGATTTAGTCATATCTAACGATCTTAGGATTCTTGAATGGAACGTCAAAGGACCTTTGTAACATTAGCAAGAGTTATTAGTTATATTACAAACTCAAAATATAGAAGCATATCTAATTTCAGAGTCATATTACCATAGAAAACCCATACTAAACTAAAAGACTATCCTTTACCATAACGAGGAAGAAAATACGAAACAAAGACAATACAAGCTACCAGTATATCCATCATACTTTCCAACCCGACGTAGCTTGAAAAAGCTATATATATAAATTTCGTTCAAATCTTCAGTGCGAGATTTATCATAGGAGAAGTCTTCAATCAAAAACACGCCTTTTAGAGGGGGTGACACTAACGATAGCTAAGAGTAATAAGTTTTATCGTGCCATCATAGAACTCCTTAGCAATTGGCATTAAACTGGTAGACTCACGTATTGGCCAACGGATAACGGAAGAATCCTAGACTTTGTTTTCTATACAGACGCACATTTTAAGGACCTTATGTCTGGCCACTTACCTTGCTGACATTAAAGGAAAGCATAATCATCAGATAATTGAACCTAAGGTTAATTAACAGATTTCCAGCGAAAAATGATGTTTAATACGTCAATTCAAACAAAAGATGATCAAGTACTTGAAAGAAATTGCAGTTTTAATATATAGAACAGGAAAAAAATAAATTGAATGCCCTTACATCACAATTCAGAAGAGAAATCCATGAAGTTATGAATGAAACACTCAATACATATCTTAAAGAAATAACGGAAGATCAAAATTGTAATTCCAAAGTATAATTTTATATTTCCTGTTATATATTTTCTTAAAAATTTTGCAATAGTAGACAGCATTAATTATTCTAAAATTACAAAGGAAATCATCAAGTAGGACTCTTTTATAGTCCCGAAACATTACTTTCACGACTTTAGCCGCTGACATTCGACTTTTGCATTCACTGGATACTCCTCATTTTCCCTTCTGGCCCTTTTGGACCTTAGGCTGTAATAATGCATTTAGACGCCAATTTCACCAATTAACTTCGTACTTTTCATTATTTTGTTTTGCTATTGCTTTTTACTTTATGAGTCTGAAGTGAAAAGAGATCATAATTTCATGTCAAATTTTATTTTTGTTTTATCCGTATATACATTTTGCGGTCTTTCACTGCAAAGTTTGGTAGCTTCTTATAGTAAAAAAATTGTTGTTAACTAAATATGTTACAGGAATGCGAGGTAGGGGAATAGTTCTATTATCTAATGAGTCAGGCGAAGGAAAAAATATCGTTAGAAAGACACATGTTGTTATGACACTCTTCCTACTACGATATTCCACTTAAAATAAAAACTATTAAAAATGCTAAAGTACGGAGCTAACACACCTATTCGGAAGTTCGCAAAGAAAAGGAAAGTTTAGTTATTCATGAAATTAAAAAAAATAAAGATCAATATAAAAGACGATTGCAACTACAAAAAAAATACAAGAATTATTAATAAACAAATTATATAACAATTAAAAAATAATCCTGTGAAACGTTATAACATTATTGTAAAAGGTGAAAAAAGAAAAGAAAGAAAAAATTACCAAATTGAAATTCTAACTAAATGCAGGTCTTTGGGCATTTCTACATATACCTGCCGTTTATGTGCCCTGATCAATACATTATTTTTAATATTTTTTATTCTTCATCGACGCCATCACTACTTGTTAAAAATATTTCAATTATTGTGCTGTAAAAAACAAATAAAAATATTATTAGCAAGTTGCGTAGCAGCAGGAGTAAAAAACAAAGGATAAAGTATAGATATATATATATATATATATATATATATATATATATATATATATATATATATATATATATATATATAGCCCACATTGCCCAAGAATTTATAATCTAGAAACATAAGAAACGTAATTAAAAAAATAAAATTAAATCATAAAGCAAAGATGACAGAGAAATGGCAAAACAATAAAAAAGTTTAGGATATAGTTGAGGTACAAGAGAATAAATAAATAAAAATTATTTAATTTTTAGTACGTTTATTTATAATAATAATGGTACGGCTCTAACGCCCTCGTGGGAGTACGGCCTGCAAACTGAGAGGTTAAGGCTTTCATATGTTCGTTCAATGTGCCCGGTCGTCGCGCACCATATCTGGTACAGGGCGATTTTTATTAATCAATTATTTTTAGTGACTGAGTAGGCCACCACCCGCCAGGCTTCATAGAGCACCGGGAATTGAACCCGGGTCCGTCCGCATTGCAGCCCGCGCCTCAACCACTGGAGCATTCTGACGTTTATTTATATGTAATAACAATAACACATATACAGTCTTGAATGTTCGCCAGTCTTGTCTTTTTTCGTGTTTTCGTAGTAAATTGTTAATAAAAAATACGCAATTTAAAAAAAACTGTACAATGCGATGATAACGACACGTTTCATGAACAGAATCAATTTTGAATCAGGTCGATCGGATGAAAAGCTTTTTTCGATATAAACGAGAAGTTTCAGAAGAGGTAAATCGACTGATATGAGTAGGATATCGATATCAAACTTGCTTTTATCTGTTAGTCTGCTATCCCTGGGTCGTACAGAAACGTCCTTCGTGAGTGTTCGCCGCCGAGACGCAATCGGTGTACTTTATTCTTTGTTGATCGATTTGATGACAGTAATCGTACAGTTTACAGATAGGAAACACTCGGATTCAGCGTAATTTGAGTCTCGCCAAATGCACTCAGTTTAGTCGAGGACGCACTCGTGTTTCCCTCTTCTTTTTCCTATCGTATCGATTCATTGGAGGGACGAGTTCCTTTGTTTCCTGTCCGCCCGATTTACTGCTTCGCCTGACACGTGTGTCTTACTCTTCTGATCTCTTTTACGAAGTTAAACTTACGTGTGCATTCGACAAACTGAAAAACACGATGGTACGCACCGTTTTTTGCTTTTCGAAAGGTTATGGTGCGCATATGTGAGCGTCAGTGTTTGGCACTAATTTCGAATTCTTACGAGTCTAATAAAGTTTCGGGGGCTGAGATATAAATTTTTGGGGTCAAAAACTATCGGTTAAAGTGAAAAAAGAATGGAATTTTTTTCTAACTGTTGAAACCCCTTAAGATCTATTGTGTGTCCTATAGCAACAATTTATTGGTCTGAAGGTAATCCTTGAAACTTGAGGCACAAACATCCATTGAAAAGAACTTTTTCATGGTAACTCATGCCCTTTCATTCGATCTCATCACTGGCAGTTTTTCTTTAATTACAGAATTTTTTTTTGAATACTCTAGGGTTTTCAGAGGGATAGATAAGAAGCGGCTTAAGCTCCATATCACTATTAGCGTTAGCTCTCAAAAGTAACGTCAATCACTAATTCATAGATTTTTGCCCAGGAATATTTTTGTTATATTTTGCGATGTAGGTACGATTCGACGTGCACTTCCAAAATAAACCAGATTTGTCACGATTGAAAATTTGTAGCGGCGTTCTTTTTTAATTTTTGATCTTTGAGACAGAACTTTTCAGCTTCTTCTTTATTTCCATTAGCAGATTAAATTTTGCTATTCTACCTCCTAATGTGACAAATATAGAGTTTATTTCTTCATTTCTTCAAAAATGTCTCTAGCTCCTCTCGAAGGATAGTCATACATCTCTTTTCATTTCTTTCTTTTATAGAAACAAATATTTTTCTTAGCTAAAATTATGCTTACTGTAGATCTGTTAAGACCTAGCAACGTCCGACTTCTTCTATCCACTCTTTACCGTGACTATTATCTCTTACTTGGTTTCTATAGTGAGCGCAGTTTTTGATACTCTACTACTCTTAGGCCCCATATTATGAGTTTTTTTAATATACACAAGGTTTAGGAAAGCACATCCAAAATTCAGAGAACAGAAATAAACTACCACACAGAAAGATTATGTTAAAGTCTCGTTCCAGAAACCATTAATAGAATTTTACAAATGTAGGTTTGTTCTCGGAACATAAAAAACTTTTGTGAAAATGTCCGATTTGTTCGTAGTCCCAAATCTTCACTAGCCGATTACTCACTGTATTAAAGAATAAATATTAACAGGTAGCGGCCTACATAGAAATAATTTGAAAAAACACGAAATTAAAACATAAATTCACAGATATTACTAAACTAATAGTTAATTTTAAAAGAAACATACAAAGTATTACGAAAATACTGACCCAACTGTTGGATAAGATCTGCGTAGAACAGCAATATCCAAAATACTAGAGAGTTGGAATGATAGTAAAGTAACCCAACAAACAGAAATAATTGGAGAGGTATTACTCTTATTTTTATGTCAGATGTTTTCTAAACGGTTAAATATTTTTGCGTCATATGTTTAGAACTTGTTAAGTGAATTTATTCAAAATGGCAACCTTTAGCAATCACTCAAGCTTAAGAAGTTTGGACCAATTGTCTATGGCGACGACAAGCACTACATTCATAGGAAAATTGTTAATTGTAACTCTTAGAAATAATACGTAAACGTCTTCTTAAGCATACCATGTCCATAATTTACCTTCTAAAGAAGTTTACCAGAAAACCAAACCTTTATAGAATGAGACACATTGCTGGAACATCCAAGGCCCACTTTAAAAAACCATTTTTACCACACCGTTTTAAGCATTTAGTTGGTGTACAGCAACCAAAGTTTGAATTCTTTTTTTAATGAATCCGACTCTTCACCAAACAATTACAGCGGGTGAATGATCGCTTCTCTCTTGCATTAACTGAGGCGATTCTTTGGATTATCTAGCATACATTTGTCATTTTGTTTTTTGAAAGAGTCGTCTTCTACTGCAAATTTCGATTTCCATGAGCAGTCCGAACCGAACAGATCTTTTAAAATCTCATACATAAAGTGCACAAAGAGCCGAAAGGTTGTGTAGTCTTAAAGAAGATAATAATAATAATGTTGAGACACTACGCCCCACGCGGGAGCATGGCTTGCGATCTGAGAAGTTAAGGCTCCCATATGTTCGAAGTGAACACACGTAATCAATTATTTTTAGTGAATGAGTAGACCATCCACCAGACACCTGAGCTCGGGATTAAACCTGGATTCGTTCGCACCGCAACCGAGTGATGCTTAAAGAGGATACTAATTTTTATTCCTCCCTTATGTAACGTTACCATAGTAATACTCCATTCCATCATTAAACAACAAAAACATTTTTCCTATACTTCATTAAGTTGTTTTTGGCCAACAGGACATCGTATCGACCGAAATACAGAAGATCAAAACGGAACCTGATGTTACCAACTACTCGCTACCTTCCTTAAGCTCTGCTATTTCGTTGCACGCATCAGGTAAGATTATTTTATATTTTTTAATTTGAGTTTAAAGCTGTGTTAAATTGAAGACAAAACTTCAGAATAAAACAATTAAGCGTTTATTTTCTATTGCCGTAATAAAGTTTGTGTATTTGTTGATATGCAGTATATTGAAAATATAAAGAGTGTGCAACAAACAATACAAGACCTTAAAATTCTGTCTTGTTATTAATTAATTTTTAAATTTTAGACACTTAAATAAGTTTTAAACTTATAAATATACAGGGTGATTTATTTTTATGTAGTAACTGTTTTTAATGATACACCCTATATGTTTTAGTTCTGTACAGTGTTTAAATTAAAAATTTAACTGAAAATTTGT
Organism: Sinelater perroti; assembly: GCA_036346155.1. Taxonomy (NCBI): domain Eukaryota; kingdom Metazoa; phylum Arthropoda; class Insecta; order Coleoptera; family Elateridae; genus Sinelater; species Sinelater perroti. The sequence goes on along the minus strand of JARFIY010000370.1, from coordinate 16,848,746 downwards.
TACTACAGACAGATTTGTAATTTTAGAGTATCTAAAGCTTAAAAATATTTATAGGTTGTACCGAAAAAACAATTAACTGTGGTTTACGTCTTGAAAATGGATCAGCCCTGTATTAAAAAGCGACATTTTCTTTGTGAAACTACAAGACGAAATATTGATGTATTGTTTTTTATATCTCTTCTCGTTTTCGAGATTTTGGGCAAAATTAAAAAAAATTCAAATCAAAGAAACTGATTTTTACAGAAAAAATCTTTTCTATGAGTTATATTAACTCCTCGCGGTTGACTATTTTCTCAAGATTTTTTTTATTGGTGATTTTACGAAACGTACTGGGTGATTCACAAGCTATGGCTTTAAACACCGCACCCAACATCTCCAAATCGCAGCCGAAGTCTAACGTACGTCAATTATTTCATGTGACATAAAAAATTGCGGATTCATATTCCGAAAACAAGAGAACCACAATACTGGCCCTTGTCGACCAATCCATTCGTTTAAATATGCGAATCAAGAAAATCGTCCTTTGTGCAGCCTCTGTGCTACAATAGCATTGCTCTGAGCTTCTCCAAAGAGAATTGCCTGTCAGTTCGCTAAACAAAAAATCCTTTTTAGCTACCGTCGTCTTATCTTAATTGAATCGCACACAAATCTAGTTACCAAAAGATGGTCAACTCTTTTTTGCCCTGATACCTTTCAAATTTATTAAGCCCAGTTATACAAACAGTTAATCTTAGATTAAGAGAGATTATGGTGAACAAGGATTTTCCAATGCATATATGTCCATTAAACGATTTTTATACAACCGCGGCTTAATCGTTATTCAAGTCCCTTAGGAGTTTTTAACGTCTATTATTATATATTCTCAAGAATTATGAATCTTTCACTATTCCATAAAGAGTTCCTCAAAGAAGAGTCATCTCCCCAAAGCCATTTGGAACAAATTGAGAAAAGAGAATCTCAACATCTGATCAAATTTAATTTAACAAAAAAACGCAGTACTTGGACAAGAACACAAGCGAATCAATGAAACATATGTATATGTGGAGTTTTCATCCTTTTGAGTGAATTTCTGTAGATGTGTTTTTTTCAGAGATATAGATGAAAGGTATTGAGACTGTTGCTACTGTTGTTTAATAAATTTAAGATTTGAGGCAACTTTATTATGGTTTGGCTGCGACAGAAGAACTGACCTAGTTCTGGTGAAGACCTGATGATCTTCGATCAGCTTGTGCCTGTCACGCGTAATATAGATCCTATTTTCGCGATTTCGACAATAAGATAATGCAAAATCACGTACTGCAAACATTACCATGAATTCCTTCCAAAAGCATAGAATTGAATGGATTGATTAACCCGTGAAATCTTAATTCGTCATGTTTACGATGTGCTAAACAGATGAATTTGTGAGTCATCGACTAAAGTCTTTATAAAAGATAGTTGTAGTAGCTTGCCTTCTGTGCTAGAAATGTAACAAGAATTTCATTGTATGTAGCACCCAAGATTTCTACAATGTAATAGAATAAAGTTTTCTACACATTCAGTAAAGTTTTTAATGAAAAAACTTTTGTTTTGAAATTTTCTATGGCATCTTCTGGAGTTACATATCATACGCCGCTCATTTAATCTATTGCCAAGAATAGTAATAAGGACGTAGCAGATACGGAATTTAAAATTCAAATCGTATCGATGAAAACTTTTAAATTTAATTCGTTTGTATGAAATTTAGCACAATTAAAGTTAATAACATTGAGAACCATATTATATAGCCCCCATCAGCGAACTGGTACCTAAACCTGCTGTAGGCCAACCCAACTCCTTTCTTGTCCGTATGTGGCATTAGCTCCATGGTGGAGACCTTTAAGCTGCCCTTGGTGTCATGATGCCTCTCATTGACTTTTGCCTCAACGATGCCCTACATGTTGCAGTAATCAAGGGGGATGATACAATTTGTTATATAGTCATGTCTGGGCCTTCATTGCTTTGTCGGCTGCAGCAAAGTCTTTCTGGGACGCTTACTCTCACCCAGCGGCTACCTCTTCTATTCAGAGCTTGATATAACTATTGGAAGTCACCTTTGGGCCTTCTTCAATGAAGTAGGCTACCATGACATCCCCTTTTCTGCTCACAAGTCCCAGAATTTGTTATGCATAACGGTAGGCACTTTGGAGACATCTTGGCAGATCCAACAGTCATTTTGGGGATTCATCTTTTTATCTTGGATGAAGTTCTTGAAGTCCAAAAAAAATTTCAAGAAGCCAGCGCTGTCGTGCTTGGGTCTTTAAATTTCTGTTCATCTTGTTTTTCTCGGTCAACACTTGGCGGTTTTCAGGACGAAGGACTTGTAGTGCAGGTCTTCGTACATTGCTAGACTGATCATTGGTCTCGCCATGCCCGTTTCCGATCCTGAATGATTTCTCTTTCAATTCGCGCACAACTTTTGCGATCAGATCGCTTGCTGTGAGTCGCCCTGTCAGCAGTTACTTCCTCCTGGTGGTCAGATTTCCTGTGCTTTTTGGCTACGTCGTAAACTTGGGTCTTTTTGTAGCCAAACCACACAATAACTTCTGTTGGCGATTTTACGGCGCCAAGGATTTCGGGCATTTTCGGCTAATATCGATCATCGCAGATTGTTATGTGAAGATAACTTGTGTTACCTAATAGGGGATTGCGCATGCGTATTTGACGGCAATTCAGATTTCCCCCAATACAACCTAAAAGAATTCCGGATTTATCTCGACGATCTTGTAAATTGTGTATCAAAAAACCCATTTTGAAAAAATGTATAAACAAAATTACAATAGAATCTGTTGCCCTCTTTATTGTTTTTTTTTAGAGGGGGTGGGGTTATTTTACCCTATTTATATTATATGGAATTAGCTTTATAGGTGCCAAAATAAGACGATACTTCAGTTTCCCTGCACAAAATGGCGAGGTATTTCCTCTCGATAATTTAATGCCTAACAACGTATAAAAAATTTGTTGTAAATTTATTTAAATAATTTCCTGTAATGTTTCAAACTTTATAGGTCCCTGCTCCGTCGACCTTTTAACTATTATATTTTGTGATGAAATTTATGAAAATATATTTAAATATCAGAGAATTGCAAATTCCCCAATTTTCAGTATTTCAAATATCCTTACATTGCAAAACTCGAAACTTCTGCGTGACGTTTAGGAATAATGTCGTAACACTTTCTTAAACTTAGTTACGGTTGAAAGCCAGCATATTTAGTAGCGAAATCAACAGATACGAAACAGGTCAGAAGGTTAACAGTCAGCCTTAGATTATGTCTTTATAAACAAACATACGCACAAATTCTATATTTAAAAGTTGCCATTTTTACTACATGTAAGACTTCTTCAAAGTAAAGTTTGCTAAGAAGATTATTATTCAGAACACGTAATGATAATGTCACATAATTGAAACCGAAGGCAAATGAACATTTGGAATAATATATGGAGACTTAAAAAACTTAAAAATAATCTTGTTTAGAGGTAGGCGTTTACCGACTAATGGATTCCATAAATAATGCCCCTTGATGCTATCCTCACGGAGATACAGTTTACGGGTGAAAACATTTTACTGCAAGGGCGTGATGAACTCGAACTGTGTAAATAAAATTTCATGAAAAGTCGTTATTACGCAGCTGCTCTGTTTTTATTGAAGTGTAATTATTTTTTAGAAGAAGCGTCTTTAAAGTTGCATTTAGATATAAAGTTATTTGAACATAACGTTTGTTTATTTTTTTTGTGCTAATTTCAAATTAATAGAAAACAAATATGAGGTCAACTCTTAATTGCACCTGAAAATTTGGTCATTACATCAACAATTCTTTTACTGAAATTTTACACCATATTTTGACACATTTCTAGTGTAACCTGTGAACTTTCAGTTAGAATGTTGTCTTTCTGTGCTTCAATTATTTGTGAATTGTTGCTACAAACACGGTCTTTCAGGTAGCCCCACAGAAAATAGTCCAACGGTGTCAAATTGCAACTTCGCGAGGCTTACTAAAAAAAAAATCATACGATCTTCACATTTGGCTTCAGTAAGTCATTTGCTTCCAAGGTCTTGTGAGACGTGGCACCGTATCGTTGAAACCAAAAGTTATTCAGGTTGAAACCAAGCAATTCGGACCACAGAGAGTTTTTTACAGTCACGCTTCCGGTTGTTGGTGAATTCCCTTGAGCGTCTTCAAAGAAAAATACGACCCGACCAAAAGACACACCAGACATTCACGTTTCTCGGTTGTTGTTCTGCCTGATGAATGATTTGAGGATTTTCGGAACCCCAAATTCGACAATTTTACTTATTGACATGACTAGTGAGTTGAAAAAATGCTGCATCACTGAAGATGATCTGCGTGGAAAATCGGCATATTCATTCAACCGTTCCAGCATCCAAGAAACGAATTGCCGACGAGTAGCATGATGAGTTGGTTTTGGATGTTGCGTTACCATAACCTGTAGGCGTGTCTTTCGTCAGAATGTTGTAAAGAGTGCTGTGAGACAGTTTTAATTGTTGAGCGCGACGACGAGTAGATCTGGTTGAATTTTACTCGACATTTCCTCGAACAGCTGCATTTGTAGCGCCTGTACGCACAGTACCAACATTGTTGTTTAGTTGAAGATGATAGAGTGTAACTCCATAGTTAAAATTGTCATGAGAGTAAATATAAGAGTTACGGCAACATTTGCATATAAAAAAATAAAACACCCCCTATTAAAATTACAGAATGTGAAAAACATAGTTTATTGTTTTATCGAAAAGTGATACAAGCAACAAAACCTTTGTAGCTTAAATCGCTCTTAGTGGTTGAATTCGTTTAGCGAGAAGCTAAATCTGGGCTATTTTACAGAAATAAGTGGTTAATTCTTAACACCACCTAGCTATTATATACAGGGATACTACAAAAAATCATTGGATTTAAAAAATATATATTTTATAAAGCATTACAAACATAATATTAAATTATACATAAAAAGGAAGATTTTATGTATGCTATCACAAACTTCTAAGCAGTCCATACAAACTGTAGTAGTATATCTTCATTGATGCTGCGTTTTTGGTATTGGTTGTACGTCAACCAGATCTTTAATGTGCCCCTAAAAGAAAAATCCTGTCCGGCACATCGTCCAATATAGTTCCTTATTTAGATAGCCACGCACTTTACCACATCAATGAGATAGAATTCCATCTTGTTGGAATATTAAGTTGTTAGAATCTTCTGTCATTTGCGGAATCAACCATAACTTCAACATATCTAGGTCACAGTCTTTTCACCGAAAAAAGAATCCGTACACTTTTATTTTGGAGATTGCACAAAAGACAAAGTTTTGGAAAAATTCTTTTGTTTCATGACGTTATGATGATTTGTCTTAATAGTGATGGTTTACCTTTCCAGTTGCGTGAAATGTCGCCTCCTCGTTGAACACCAACCGGTTGTCAAATTCGTCATCCCCATCGCTTTCTGCATCATCATACAAAGATCGGTTCGTTTCATATGGTCATCAGGCCGTAAACTTTGCACGATTTGTAAAAGATACGGTTTGAATCACAGTCGCTGTCGTAAAATCTTCCATGCAGTTTGCTGCGGAATATCAAGTTTTAGCTGCACCGTCGCTATGTTGTAAACTGGGTTCGTGCTGCCCTGGACGTTTAGCTGACATTTTAAACTTAGGAATTTTTTTCTTTCTTTTCACGTAAGGTTATATCTGTAACACCTCTTGAAAATATATCTTTTTAAAAGTAAAAATTTATAGATCAAAAAATGTTTACATCAGTCAGTGAATTGTTCTCGTTTGATGATTGTTCTGTGGCGTTTCTTATAAAAACATTCATTTAGATATTGCGTAATCGAAATAAACACAACTTCATTGTGGACGACTAGAAATATAGCAATTCTAAAACTGATACTTCTCTTTCGGTGTTTTTTAAAAATTTAACTCTTGGAGTGTGACAACCCCCCTTTCATAGAGGTTAAATTTAGGAAAATACTAATGTGCTGACTTGTAATAAAAGTCTATATATCGATTATGATAGTACCATCTACAATACTCTCATGATATGTTTATACCATTTTACTCTCCTAATGATATAATTTAGAGGGATACTAAGAGATATGTGTTTTTGTTTATTTATGATGAAAGGTTAATATCATAAAAATTCTTTTTCAGTTCCTCAGTTTTATTTTTTCAGTTCGGGCGAGTCAAAGCAGAATTCTTTATTTTATTGTCGCTAGGCAGCACCCCAATCACGCATCAGTTGTATGACAGGTAAATGGCGGACAAGTTAAAGTGTGCTGCGATGAAGTTTCTTAAATGCTAGGGGTAAATTACAACCGTATAAATTTGCAAGTTATGATCTAATCGCTAAAAAAGGTAGTTATTCTCATAATTACAATATTCAGCCACATGCTAAGCCTTTAATTACTACCCTTTAGTTTGTAAGTATGCCCACATAGTTACGATACCTAAAACGGGAAAATCACTTGAAGAAAAACATCATAGAGACCTATCAGCTTACTTCTCTAAATAAGTAAAGCTTTAGAAAGGTCATTGGTACAAAGACTTCATAAAGACGTAAATCTACAGTTAATATTGCCTAATAATCCGCGATTTTGGATTCCGCGAAGGACCAACGGTCTACCAAGCACATATAATTGTAAATCAAATTGGCAAAAGTCTTGAGTAAAAAGAATATTCCACTGCGGTATTTTTAGACATCACCAAAGCGTTCGACGAGTGGTTTATAAAATAAAAACTTTTTTACCAAGTATCTGCTACTTATTGTTAAAATCTTACCTACCAGATCGATTTTACTCTGTAAAATACAAAGGTGCCCTCTCCAAACATTATCCTATACAGTATGGTGTTCCTTAGAGTAGTGTACTGGGTCCCGTTCTTGTATACACAGCTGGTATACCCGAATCGCCGAACGCTGCTGTAATATCCACATATAAGAGTCCAGATATTGCCAGTGAACAAGACTTAGACCTTATTAATGAATGGTTTAAACTATGGTGAATATAAGTAAAGCAGTCCAAATCACTCGAACTGCATTATGTCCACCTGTCAACATCAATGCAGTTGAAGTTCCAATCTGGATCTACATCTGAACTGGCGCCTCACATGGAAAAAGAAAGCATCTAAACTTAAAATTTCGAGAAATGTATTGGCTACTTGGAATGCAATCCAAAATGAATGTTGAAGCTGTTTGAACTTATGAACTCCAATTATGGAGATATGCAAAACCATTAAACATAGTATTACACAGAGGTTGAAGTCAAAAATTATTCTGAGGAGTATTAGATGCGCCTTAATATGTTAGAAATCAAACCATCCATGAACACTTAGGTGTGCTATTTGTTCAAAGACTTGTTGAAAAGTATCGCGCGAAACTTCCTAGACCCTCCATTCAATTTGTCGATTAACTTAGATGACATAACATCACGAAGACTAAACAGAATATGGATTAATGATTTATGACTTGTAACAAACAGTACAATGTATTTAGGAAATTTATCATTACATAAATCCTTCAGCAATACCATGTAGTTGTTGACACTTTTACTAAATATTCAGCAAGTGTAGATTGTAAAAATTAATAAATATTTATTAAAGAAATATTGGGATAGGTGTATAAATGCAAAGCAGATTGTAATGAAACAAAATGTGTTACTCTTCTGTTTTGTAGACAAAATCTTGGTGTGACTTCTGTATAATTACATTTTGGATATTTTAATTAAGACGTCTATGGTAGAGCTTTCGTTTTACTTTGTAGGAGATAATTGACTATACATAGATGAATGTTTATTCTGCTGGAAAATTTCTTAGTGCCTTCTAGAAAGAAAAAAACTATAAGACCATATCCATGTAATGTTGGTCGATAGTGATGACTCTAACTGACCAGCTATTATAACTAATAACTCCTTATACCATAGTACTCATAGTTGACGTTGCATGTCTCATACGAATGGACTTTTCCCGCTCCTCTTCTCGACGTCTGCGTCGTATTAATATAATATTTGACCACTATTTTCGTTCAGACAAAACCGGAATTTATTACAGAAAAGAAAAGAAGACGGACAAACCTTACCATACAGTGTTTCACATTTGCACATTTGCACACTTAATGTATGTTCAAATATGAAAATGAAGTTTAAAATTTGAAATAAACCTTCAGAAAGGCATCAGAAGAGAATAATTATAGTAATTAATGAAAACAACTGTGGATGTAGGCAATAACGCAATAACGCAATTTTGTGATTTTTATTTTTCTGTTAAAATATTTTCTTACACTACCAATGCATCCATATTGGAACATAATATTCAAATATATTCGCACATCCCGTAGATGCTTGGATCTAACCCCTAATCTTCCTTCGATGGGAAGTCCTGGCACTGAAAGTTGGTTTACCTTATAAGCGCTTTCTAGGTGGCAGAAGCTTGATGATGACCTAAGCGTTCAATATAATAATAATTCCCCGTAATAGGCATTGAAGGCTAAAAAAACCGAAGCGTTCAATGGCTACTAAATTTGCCAAGGATTTGACGCACTTCGGCTGCAGCGCGACAGTGGCGCTGTACATATTTGAAGCGGCGGCGCTGGCTCGTTGTTTTCCTCTTTCATGGGGGGTGCTTTATATGGATCCTTTTTCATTCTCTTCACGATTAGGACGAGGATACCATGCTTCAGAAACTCACTCTTGAGCTTCTCGCATGACGGCCCGAAATGGCTTGTATGCTTTTAACAAATGGAAATAGTAGGGGATTTTCCTTTCGACGAGGAAGCCACCGGTGATCGTTAGCTATAGTGGGTTGGATGGAAATTCAATACGCTACTTTTTTAACCTTCATGGTTTTTATGCGGGGTTTTCCTGACTATAGACCTGACCTGCTTCTCTCGTAGGTCCACGAGAGGGATTCGTTCCGGAGGAAGCACTTTCCGGACGGGAAAAAACGGCGGCACCATCTTGACTTTGGCACGATGTCGGACCCGGTGGGCATCTGGCTCTCGTAGCGCTGCTTTTCACCAGGAGATCGATTATGAATTGCTGTTAATCTATGCTCATGGTATTTAACACCGCTGAAGAAACTCTTCTTCGTTGGCACTTAGCATTGCGCAAGTTAACAAGCGGTACCTACCACTCAACTAACTTAACTCAATGGTATTTTTCGCTGCCGTACGAAGCATTATATATGTAGTCCTCGGTGTCCTAATTGGAGCATAAGGTTTTCCGACCGACTTTAAGTCATCAGATCGACCGGAGTATGCCACGTTTTTGGTTTCTTGTATTCTAAAGCTGTTCTCACTATGTTGTTGATAGGTTTTCACAGTATTTGTCCAATTACGATGTAAAATATTTTCTATTGGGCGCTGGTTTCTTCTTTGTGACAGTTCAGCATTGCTTATTCGCTCTTGCCAGCGGAGATTTAATATTCATCGCAAGCATTTATTAACGGAAATTTGAAATTTTGATGTTATATCTTTCGTTACTTTCCACATTTCAGACTCGTAACACAAACTTCATTCTGGAGTTACATATTCCTAGTTTTATTGTTGTTGGTAGTTGTCTTGATGTTTCAGTTGTTAAAAGGCTTGTTGAGCACCTCCATCTGTGATTATGATGCTATCTAGATAGGAAAATTTTTCAACATCCCCAATAGTTTATATTTGTAGCATTTGTTTTGCTTTGTTCACATTTATTTCTAAACATGTTTGTTTGGAATCGTTGATCACTATGTTCAATCTGCAAAAGGATGTGCTACCAAGCATAAACTGGCAGGAAGAACTACAAGGTCTATCAGATTCTCCGTGTTCTGGTGCCTTTTCGAGAACTGTATCTAGTAAAATATATAAAAGAAGCGGCTACAAAATACAACCTTGTCGTACTCCTCTTTTGATGTTTATGAGATTAGTGGTCATATCTTTAAATGTTACTTAGCAATTGGTGGCTTTGTAGAAATCTTTTATTCTCTGACCTTTATATACTGCTGCGTGTTCAACACCGTCAAACGCTGTTTCAAAACTACGAACGGTATATTATGATTGCCAGTCTACTGATTGCTCTATGAAAATTTTCAATTTGTTTATGCGGTCCGTACATAAGAGATTCGGTTCGATTTTAACGGAGATAGGGTTCTATTATGTCTAATATTCTTTTTGAAAATAAACAAGTCAGAATATTCTAAATTGAATTCAGCAGTGTTATACCGCGCCAATTTGGTCTCAGTTTCCCAAATTTATAGAAGACAAAGGTCAGTTCACTATTTTCAGAACAAGCTGTAGCGGTTCGGTTTAAAGAGTTTACTGGACATATTGCCAGAGCGGTGGTGAATTCACTTGGATTTCTATTTTGATATGTTAATCGGTATGTTCTCTAGTTATAGTCGCATGTCGTCTTTTTTCATACCCAGTGTTTATTCAGAATATTCTTTTCGAAGTTTTATTTGTTGCATTGGGGATGATGGATTGATTTTGATGTTTGTTGCTGAGCTATCTGGTTTACTACATAGACTTCTCATGTTATGTGTTCTTGCAGTATCTTCAGCTTGTGATGTGAGTGTGGAGATCCAGATTCTTTTTGTCTCTTCTTTTGAATTTCTTTATAATTTTAGCAAAAACAGTTACTTCAATTATCTTTCTATTTTTTAAGGTCCTGTGTGTCATCTAATATCCAGTCCTTCTCTTTTTTTCCCGATGTTGCTTTAGCTGTCAGTTTCAGAGATTGTGCCACATCTTCTCAATTTTCTTGAGTAATTATATTGTAAGTTTGTTTGTACTTTTTTGCTCTCAACCGCGTTTAGAGATTATTTCAGTTGATACTTGGGCCTTTGCAAAGTGTTAAGTTTTTAAGTTGCTACCAGTTTGCTTTTTCGACGGTGATGATCACTACCTACATCTGCATCTCTTTTCTTAACAATATACAACAGTATGCTCCTCCATCTTTCAAATATCAAAATGTCGTCTATTTGGTTTTCAGTTCTCTCATTTGGCGAAGCACATGTAATTTTATTGATGCGTTTGTGTGGAAACAGTGTGCCTCCGATCATGATATTGCAAAGTTTGATAGCATTTCGCCGTTGTTATTTAAATATCCTAACTCGTGTTTTCCCATTATGTTTTCTAGGTTTGCCACCGTCCTTATAATAAGAAAGTATGTCCTGTTTGTTATTGTCAGAAGAAGGTTCAGGTGGACCATAACACTTCATGATATTAGGCTCTGTCCTTCCTCTTTGGTAAGCCGCATCCCAACGCCATTTTCATGAGATTCCTTGGATTCTATAATTATAAGGTTCTAGTGCCCCGCGTGAGAGCACTGTCTGCCAACTGAAAGGTTAAGGTTCTCATGTTTTCATTACTGTGCTTGGTCGTCGCGCACCATCTCTGATGCGAGGTGACGTGGCAAGCACCGCGCCTTAAACGACCGCCATTATTACCCCTTCTTCGAAATGAACACAAGTACTCAATTATTTTTAGTGACTGAGTAGGCTACCCGCCAGGGATCAGAGAGCTCCAGGAATGGAACCCGAATCCGTCCGAACCGCAGCTCGCGCCTCAACCACTGGACCACTCTGGCGATTAATTTCTCGGGTCCTACCAAGTAAAAATGAGAACTGTTTCATTTGGGTATTGGGTATTCTACCTTGTTTCTCCTAGTCTTAAAATATCAAGGTTAGACGCATTGTGTTATTTAATGATTTGTACTAATTTAGTTGATTCGTAAAGCGTAAAGTTTTTGAGTTGCCAAGTTTGTTACTCCTAAATCTGTCCGGTTTTCTCTCCTTGAAGTGATGAGTGATTAACTCATAGCGACTTAGACTAGATTAAGACTACCAACTTTAGTTCCGCTTTTATTTCGGGAATCCCTGCGAGTATAACGACAGTTCCTTCGTGCTTTATTCTTGTAACTATATTTCTTATAAAGTTGATAGTTAGGTAGGAGAAGCTTTTTGAAATAAAAACCTACCCCATTAAGTTCCCCGTACGAAGCATTAATTTTATATTTAATATTTGTAAACATTTGTTCATTGGGTTTATCTGTATCTACCCTATTCTTTATTTCATTCTTTTTGCTTTTAAAAATCATTTATATTGGCTTTAAAAAAATTAATATTCTTCTTTAAAGTGATGAGAGATTTTAGTACGACGGGTATGCTGCGAATGACCTTTTTCCGGCAGCGGTTTTTTGTCGGTCGAAATATCCCTACTTGAGCGTGAATTCCATTTTGCATCGTTGACATTGGACGCAATTGGGGCACGCACACAGCTCTAGATAACGAAAGATAATTTTCAATTTCAGAACGATTTGCCGATCTTTTAGCGTTAGTATTGAAGGTATATATTTGAAGAGTTCAGTTTAGGAATAAAGGAAAAAAGGTTGTCCTGTAATAACGGGTGTTTATTTTTATGTGCGAATGTTGATAAGCCATAACTCCCATATTTTTACGGCTATTTAGTTTGGATACACGCCAGGAGAACGTTTATTAATTGTTACAAAAATAAGAAATGCGCAACAGAAGTCTTCCGTAAATTACGTGACCATTTTGGTATTCCTGATCGTCTTAAAGAAAATGCAATTTCTCGTGTTATGACTAACTTCGAGAGAAATTACACTGTATTGTTTTAAAATAAATACCCACATATTCGTATTGTGCCTAAAGGGCCTACAATTGCGGTTGTTTGAGAAAATTTTGATCAAAATCTAACCACATCGACCCGTCGTCGCGCTCAACAATCGAATATGTCTTACTGAACTCTTTACAACCTTCATTTATGCGCCTACAAGGTTATGTTGACGCAATATCTAAAGCCAACTGGTCATAGTTCTCGTCGTCAATTCGTTTTGTGAATGCTTGAATGAAACTGCTGATTTTTCCACGCAGATAATCTTCAGTCAATGGTTCCGAAAATGTTCAAATCATTCATCAGACAAAACAACATCCGAGAAAAGTTAATGTTTACTGTGACTTTTGGTCGGGCGGTGTAATTGAGCCGTATTATTTTGTAGACGACCAAGGGAATTCACTAATAACCGGAATTCGTTATCGCAGCATGATTTCAACTTTTTGTAATCCGAATTCTTGGTTTCAATCCGAATAACTTTTGACTGCAACAAGACGGTGCCGCGTCACACACGCCCTTGGAAAGAGTTGACTTATTGAAATCACAGTTGGAGATCGTCTGATTTTGCGCGACGGACCGGTTAGTTGGCCTCCACTAAGTTGTGATTTGGCACCTTTAGACTATTTTCTATGGGGCTGAAAGACCGTGCCTACAGCAGCACCCCACAAACAAGAAAAGCATTGAAAGATAACAATCGAGCCGAAATTTTCCAAATTATACCCGAAATGTGTCAAAATGTGATGCAAAATTTCAGTAAAAGATTGTTGTTTGTAATGCCTTTCGTGGTAGTCATGTAACGCGTCATATTTCACCTATAATTGTCAGGAACCAATTTCCTAGATGCAATATAAAATTTTGTTCGTCGTCACAGTAGATCTTCCAGACTTTGGGCTGACAAACCTCAAATATGAGTGAGTTGCAGTATTTAGTGGTTCTTTTAAAACTTACCTTTTGATGTGTGATTTTACATTAAATTTTAGAGTTTGGCCCATACTAATTATGTAGTTTCCCAGCACATTTGAAGCGTTTGTTTATTTGCCAATAGTTGGTTGCCAATAGTCTTCCTTTGGTTAAACGAATAACGTATTTAATTAAAAAACTATCCGTTTATTTTTCTATAATATTTTCTTGCCTTGTAAAACTTGTATCCCAATTTTGTCTTATTGTTGGTATATAAATAGACACTAATATACGTAGCTTGTTCGGAAAGTAAGTTTTGTTAGAAATTTGTGGAAATTCCATTACTCTTTTTATTTTCACTGCACATCTCACTAATTTGTCGATGAATATCATTTTTTTTTGTCCAAGAAGACAGATAACAGCGTATTTCAAAGCTAGCGTACCTTTCAAGACTTGAACATTTAACCTTATAACAAACACCGCAAACAACAACGAGTCTTAATGAAATGGCATTTGTAGACAATTAATACATAAAAAACTTAGTAAGCATGCTTTATTAGACAACTAATGAGCTCTAGCGGTTTTGTGTGGAACAGAATTTACTTTCTGAACACACCTCGTATATATTGCTCTATTGATTTGATACAGTTATTTCCCCAACAGAACACGTTTATTATTTTTTTGTCTTAAAACATTAAATGTCCGTCTTTCTATATGTGAACACTATGTTTTTTACGGTAGATCGCATAATAATTAAATTTTTGGTAATTGTACAAGTCAGCTTAAAGTAACTGTATGATGTTTTGTTGCATTTAATGCGACATATGTTTTTATGGGTTATTATTTAATATGTACTTAAAATAATTTATGAATAAACGTAGACTACTGTTATAAAATAAATAAATTGGGACATTGTTTAATACCTTAACGTACTTCAAGCAATTATTTTATAGAAAATGTTGTAGTACGAAAATGTTTGTTATCACTCAGGAAATGTATTCGACCCTCTGCAGCTCGTCTACAATCCCTCTATCTTTTGTTACAATTTTGTTAATATTTTGACAGTATGGAATAAAGCTTCTTAATGTACTACAGAAGACTGCCCGGGTCGAAGCCGCATTTGACAATTGGTGTCACCGCTAAAGAATTTTTGAACTAATTTTGGGTCGTACGATCTGATATCGCATCTTAACCTTCAACCTCGCGGATTATTCGAACGCGTCAGCAGTACTGCGCTCTAACTTCTAATGCTGAAGAACGTTCAAAACTTAAATATTTTTCATGTTGCCTATTTTTTTATGTTCAAGTTTGAAGAAATGACGTTCGCTATATAATGTGTGATCCAAATTGAATGCCGGGAACTTTTCCTGAATAAAAGACAAATTTTATTGTTGTCAATGTGAAGTACAGGCTTAGCAGTTACGTATGGCATATGATGTTGGCCACGACTCCGTTGACATGCGATCATTTCTTTAGTTTCCCATAATGCTTTCCTATAAATGTGACTTCATTTCAGCAGTTAAACATCTGATGCTCTCTTTTAGCCCTGGAATCGTAGAAGGTTTGTTGACATGATGTCTTTCCTTCAAATAACCATAAAGGAAAAGTTTAATGAGGTTGTATTGCAACAAAGACATAGCCGAGCGATGTCACCCATCTGGGAAATAACATAACTTATTTAATTTAGTTTGAAATAAAGTGAGTGCTGCACGTGTTGTATGATATATACCTCCACTTTGCTAAAACAACATCTCACTCAAGTTCAAATCGTTAGTTATATTTTAAAAAAAGTTTCTTAGCATCCCCCCACAGCGTACACCATTACCAGTAACTGCGTTCTCGAAAAGTAAGGCCCAATAATTACTCCACCCTACAACGCACATCAAACAGTGCATTTTTGTGAGTGCATGGTTTTCGTAAATAGCACGTGGATTTTCACTATTCCAGATGTGACAATTTTGACGATTTACAAAGCCATTTAAAGAAAAATGAGCTGCATCGCTCATTATGATTTTTCTTTTGCAAAAATCAGCATCGAATGCTGTTTTCTAAAAGCCATGTCGCAATGTACGCCATTTCTGGTGGTTTTTGCAATGTTCTCGAAGACCTTTGCACTATACATTTGTACTTAAATCGACAAGTAATCGAATTTTTTATGTGATTTTATTAAACTTATATTCTTATTTAATGTATTAAGAAGCTTTGTTTTCTTTTTCTTTTAAATAAGCTACTAGTTTGCTTCCAACCACTATGTTGGGCATACCCCGGTAGGTAGCTAGCCTAACCCGCTAATTTAGAAGAAGGAGAATGTACTTCACGACGGCCAAAAGCGTTTGTATAGCGACCGGAGAAGATTTTGATGTTTGCCATTGTTATTGACCCGGGAGTGGAACCCACGACCGCAACGCGCTAGTATAGCAAGTCGAGGCCTTTACCTTGCGGCTATCGTGCTCTCAAGAAGCTCTGTAATTATTATATAAATTGCAAGGACCATTTTAAAATATAAAGCAATGTTGTCGTATATAGTAAAAATTAAAATTGTACCTGTATAACCAAAAAGCGTTTAACAAATGCTTTTATCGCAGGGTTCCTAATAGAGAGAAAAACATAAAAAAATGAAAGAAAGTACTAATGATTTCTGTAAGTTTGTAGTATTACGATACTGTACTGTTTAGTAGGTTTATCTTAATTTAAACTTACAAAACCAAAAATATTACTGATTAGAAGGTCTCAATAGGTATTTTTGCACATTGTTAAAATTTAACAAACAAATCTCGGTAATGACACGTTTAAGCTTCTCCAGATGTCTTGAGTCGCATTACATACATGGGAGAGTTGTTGGTTGTAATTCTTAGTAGGACTTGCTTCAAAGACTCGATGCGAGTATGTTTTCTTAGATAAACCATCACATTAAAACTGCCTATAATTTGTGTTTCCAGGACAAAGATTAGGACTAATAGAGTCTGCCTTTAAAAAATAAGGCGCGTTATTGCTCAACCAAGTTTGAATTGCCTTTGTTTTGTAGGCCTTTAAAGTCTTGCCAGAAGATCGTGTTACGTGGGAAAAGCGTGATTCAGAAGTGCTACTATATTTTCTAAAACATTCTGTGGCTACACAGTGGGCATTTTAACTTTTTTTTTCACAATAATTTAATTACTCCTATTAAACTCCAATTAAACCTCTACAAATGCTGGATGATGGTCTCTCTGATACACTTATTTGGATAACTTGGCGTACATCCTGTCATTTTGATTGTTGGGGGTTCTTCCACTGCAATATTTTTCATCGGTAAACAGAATTTTTTGTGATCACCATGTGCATACTTTTTGATTTTTCTTTCCTATTTTTCGTTAAAGTGTTTAAATACAAATGGCTTTTTTTGTAGACAGTTGCGAGATTTGAAGTTCTAGAAATTTGAATCTTTTACGATATAATCTTATAGCAATTAACGAACTAATTAAAAACGCTAAGGAGAGGAACAAAAAACACAGACAATAGGATACTAAAGTCTAGAATAGATAAGAATGGATACATTAGACGACAATGTACTAATAGTGCATTCAAAAGAGATGATGCAGAAACAAATGGACGGAAAAAACTGAATTGATGAAAGAGAGAAGCAACTAGGTAAAACAAAAATAAACTGTAAGGACACAACACTTGAGGAACTAACAATTTATGAATAAAATACGATAGAATTACTAACAAAACTAAACAAAAGCCAATAATAAGCAGAATACAAAACAAACAACTAAACTGGTTCGGCCACACGACTAAGATGAATCCAAACAGATTGACCAGAAGGGTTTGAAGAGCAAAAAATTACAAGAAAATGAGAAAGGAAGGCCAAGAAAAATATGGTTACAACAAATAACAAATGTGGAAAAGGAAAAGCACCAAACAATAAAAGAGATAAAGAAAATTGGGTGTGTGGATAAAAAGAGCCTAACTCAAATCCGATACCCAAAAGGGTACAAGGAAGGGGTGAAAGAAGAACTACATAATTATGATTTTGTTTAATTCGCCGGCCTGAGAAGTCTTCCAGATCTTCGACGATTCCTAACATTTCCAGTCTAATCAAACAATTTTTTATCCCGATTCACAAACTCAGAGTTTGTAATCTTAAAAACACGAGGACAATTTGGAAAGTAACTTTCGTTTAGTTATTAATGGCAGACATGTGTAGATACAGAACCTTTATTATGCCTATTAAAAATGGGCACAGAGCTTAGGGTATCCTACAATTTTTCTGTCACCACCTCGTACAAAACACTCCGAGAAAGTTGGGGAAAGTGTAGAAAAAGTTCAGATATTGTGTACCGACGGACTTTGCACTTTGGCGGGATTTTCTATGACGGGTGATCATTTTCAATTACCCCGGCCTATTTCTCGCGTGTGGACAAACGGATGTTTCTTTCCGGGTTGCTTTCTTATAATTACCTCATTTGTTATTTTGCAAAGCCCATCAGTTCTGGGGTTGTCTTTTAAAACGTAGGTTCCCTGATACTGAACAAGTGGAAATGTTGCATAGAGGATATCTCATTCTCATATAATTCGGACATTTTGATCAGTTTCATCGGTAAAGCTTCGCATTTTGTTCTCGAGGTCATCGACCCCACAAAAAGAAATAAGACTGTGTTAAATCACATGATCTTGCTAGTCAATAGATGTCGTTATTTTGTAAAATTATGAAGCCAGGGAAATGGCCGGTGCTATAGCTGTATGGTAGGTAGTGCCGTCCTGTTTAAACCACATTTATTCTAGGTCTGTGATACTCATTTGGTACAAAAAAACTATAACAATCGCCAATCACAGTTATAGCATCTCCAGCATAATCCTC
Organism: Sinelater perroti; assembly: GCA_036346155.1. Taxonomy (NCBI): domain Eukaryota; kingdom Metazoa; phylum Arthropoda; class Insecta; order Coleoptera; family Elateridae; genus Sinelater; species Sinelater perroti. The sequence goes on along the minus strand of JARFIY010000370.1, from coordinate 16,830,378 downwards.
GAAGAAGTATGGGGGGTATTAAAAATTTGTAATAATCAATTTTATTGTTTATTTCACCAAGTATATCTTAACCAGTTAACTGATCAAATTTCTTCAAGTACTTGCTTCTTTTATTACACTCTAGAGACACTCATAAACTTCTCCATCTTGTTTCTTTGCTTATCGACATTTCTATTTCTTTGTCATTGGAACTGCTAAAATTCACTTACACTTTCAGGGCGACGGCCTCTAGTTAAATGACTATTGCATATAATGTTACCGAATTTCATTAGTAATCTAATAATGTGAAGCAATCGAGTTTCTGGAAAGGATTTATTCCTAGGAAAATGTAGACAGTGTATCAATTGGAACAGAGGAAGTTTTGATCTTATTTTGTATGTTTATGGTTTGTTGGATTCAGTGATGAAAACAAAACAGTTTTTTAAGCTGTCATAGAACAAAATTGTTCTTACCCCCAAAACGATTGATTTGTGGATCCATGTGCACAGTATGCACATAAATACTGTTACACATTGATTACAACAAGATAAAAGGATTAACCGTTTTGCATAATATTTTTAGGATTTATTAAATGGTTATTGGTAAGTATAGTTACAACGGATTTATTGAAAATGGCCACCTTTAGCATCTGCACAAGCTTTAAGATGTCCAAGCCACTTGTCTATGGCAGCACACTCTACATTCATCGGAGAAGTATTGACTGCACCGTTAGGGCTCGCTTCAAATAAACAACATTACGGTGTCTTTTTGAACAAACTGGGCTACCAGAACACCACTCCTTTATTGTTAAAAAATCAGGCACATTGTTGCTGAACCAAGTTGGAGTTGACAGTGTTTTGTGGACGGGTGCGGAATCTTACTGAAAGTTCAGAGACAGGCTCATCTCGAAAAAGCGTGTGATTCAAAGATCCAAACATTCTGTTGATACACAGTAGCCGAAGTTTTCACTCTCTTTTCACAAAAATGACTATCGGTCACTCCATAATAACACGCTCCTTGTCAAAACATTACAGCTGCTGGATGATGATCTCTTGAAACTCTTAACACTAGCTAAGATGCTTCTTTCGACGACCTAGCGTATACCCAGTCATTTTGTTTGTTGTAAGATTCCTCCACTATTTTTTTTTATCCGTAAACAAAATTTTTCTTAAAGCATCTGTCAACAAATGTCCCGTATGTAGATTGTATGCAGCAAGTCCTCGGCCTTGCTTAATACTACAAGACATCAAAGTTTTGGAAATTTGCATCTTCCAAGATACAATCTTCTGCTTATGAAAATGATTTTGTTTAATTTGGGCACTAACGGCTTTGACTACTTGGATCAATTCATACTGAACGTTGTCTTCCAAATCTTGGACAATCCTGGACACCTCCAGTCTTATTAAACAATTTTATAGTCCGATACGCAAACATAGGGTGCAGGGTCTTATGTAATGCTATTGCAGCACTATGGATTTTTTCGTCACTCCACTTTATTGCTAAATAACCGAACTTGATAAGAAATTCAATATAATTTACAGCTTTAAGACATGACAATTGCAACCGTATGTTAACATTGTGGATATCCTGATGTCGTGTAAATAAACGGTAGGTTTGGTTTTGTAACAGTATTTATGGGAATACTACGCTTGAGAGCAAAACAATCGAATTTGAGAGAATGTGTATCCACTCCGATAGTATTTCAAGTAATGTTCAGTGTACTGTTTTAAAGCTTAAAAATTGTGGTTTCAAATAATACGACTTTTATTGGAATCGGACCTGTTCTGACAAAGCTATGGGCGTAAGAATATGTCTAAGACAAAAGAGTTGATAGGGAAAAGGGCAATTATGAAAAAGAAAAAAATGAAATCCTCAGTTGAAATTAATTTAATGATTTTTTCGATACATGGTGTTGCCACTTCTTCCATCGATCGGACGACTTTTCCTATCCTTCCCACTCTTCAATCCACGCCGCTCTTAGTTCCATCACGCTCCCTGGTGCAAGATTTCTGGCCCGGACTCTTCGCTTAAGCTCATCCCAAACATGCTCACTTGGATTTAGGTCTGGGCTACACGTAAGCCAATCCATTTTTGGTATGCCGACGATAGCCAGGTAGGTAGTAGTCACTCGCGCGGTATGGCATCGCGCATTGTTGTCCATTAACATGCAGTCCTTACCAATAAATCCCACAACAAATCCCCCAGAATGTCCCTGATGTAGCGGCCCGCTGTTAAACCCCCTCCGCGTCCTCCACTAGGCACAAAAACCAACTCAGTTTTTCCGTGCATTGAAATGTCCACCCAGAACATGCAAGAGCCGCCTCCATATGCGACAATTTCTTGAATACAGCAATGGACAAATTGCTCCTTTGGTCTTCTATAGACCCGACGCCTCCTATTGTTGCCATATAGGCACATCCTGGACTTATCCATGAATAATATCTGACTCCAATGGTCGATATCCCAATTGAGATGGGACCCATAGCTAACTTTTTTGGGGTCAAATTGGCTGCCTTTAGTCTTCTTCTTACTGTCCAAGCGCTGGTAACCACACCTCTGATCGTACTCAGGCCAACACCAGTCTCTCCGTTGTCACGCGTCTACGGCCGCCTTCTTGTCGGCGGACGTAGCCACCGGTTTCCCGCTGCTGATGCCACACTCACGGCGCAGCTTATTGACTCAGATTTAGTAATGTGCCACGGCCCTTTCTTAACAATGCAACTGCCTGGGCTGCTTCGTCGGCTGTGGTATTCATTTTCTTGCGAATCATTCGAGCTCTTACGTCACTTACTTACGTCAACTTCGGATGAATGATCGGATTGCAAGCATACTGTAGGCCGTCGCACACGTGCGTTCCAATTAGCAAAATTCGTAAAACCCCGTTCATGATGCATATTTTCTTGAATGCAGTAGCAATAGTTTTTTAAAGCCCAATAATAAAGTTATTCCTTGCACGTTAATGTTTTTATTTTCATTTTGCTTAGACTGAAACAGGAGACGAAAGATTGTTTTGCTCTCAAATGTAGAAAAATTAAAACTTGCTGGTTTTATCTTCAAAATTATTTGCATTTTTTATTAATATGTTATTATTTATAATATATATTGTTAATTCGTTAGTTTTATTGTCCCCATTACGTATGCTGAACAAATCTTTTGTTCCCTTTGAGATGATAGCTGATATTTTCCCAAGGCCCCAAAATTTGCCAGCTTGCAGGTTAACTTATAATTCAGCAAAATTTAACGAATTCTATGAATATCACGTCGTATCCATAACGCGACAGTGTAAATACGAGACTTAAGTATACACGACTTGCTACGATAAAATGCTGACGAGGAATTCTGGGGTGAACCCGAAACGGCCGTTCGCACTCTCCTATGTCGAAGTGCGATCAACCTTCGACATTTATCACTTCTTAGAAATTGGGAAACATAGATGCATATTTTTCAGATATTTCTTTTATTGCAAATATTATTTTTGCAAATAGTCATTTTCATCAACTAACTTTGTTTTACTCATATTTTTTCTCGCTAAATTTTTAACCAGATTTGATTTTTGTCTGAATTGGAAGTAATGTTAGTTAAGAAATATTTTAAAAATATACTAAAATAAAATTTAATAATTTGCCATGTGGCAATAATTCTTTGGCTGTATATTAAATCATTCAATAGACAAAACTTTTTTGTCTCAACCATATAATGGGTGGCACATCGGGCACGCCGGATTTACTTTTAAAATGAGCAGTGAAGTATTCTTTAGTTGCGCAATTTTTATTAATTTATAAACTAGACATGTTGAGATTAATTATGGAATAAGGTGACCAAATGGCTGCAGCGCTGTGCTGACCTTTGCCGGCCCTTTTGATCACATTTTCGAAAACCTTTTCCAAGTCGGCTCAATTTCAGTAATATTGGATTTGGTTTCTGTTTTCAGTTCAGGAATTATTTGTGGCTTGTTAGCATAGACCTTGGACTTTACAAAACCCCAGAGCGTCAAGTCGCAAAATCTGGGCGGCCAATTAATGTCAGCATTTCTGGAAATCACACGACCGGGAAAACGTCTTAACAAATTGATTGTTTCTGTTGCTGTATGGGATGTTGCGCCATGCTGTTGAAGCCACGTTTCTTCGAGGTCCATATTATTCACATTAATCTCACAAAAAGTTCGATATCATACCATGATATTGTTTTCAGTTAAAGCTAGGCCTAGTCTAATTACACCTCCGGTCCATAATCCGTACTAAACAGTGGTTCTTTGTGAGTGCATTGGTTTTTCATGAATAACATTCCCCAAATTTGTAATGTGTTTTAACAAGTTAATTGAAAACAAAATTAGTTGGTTTATTCATAATCAACTGTGCGTCGTCTATGGAGGAACGACGGTCCTATTAACTAAGGGGTCTGATAATTGAAAAAACAACCATATAATAAACGAGCATGTCAAGAGTACATTTCAAATTTTATTACAAATTGCGTTTCACAAAGTATGAATTGTAAAATATCAGAACAATACAAGGAAGAAGCTTTATATTTTGCGAAATATCTTCTTAAGAGTTGTTAAATAGTTGTGAAGTATTTAACTTCTCGAAGGGCGATAATGATATATTAGGCTCTGTAAGAAATTGTAACTGTCGTGGCTGTGTAGAACTGATTTCAAAATTCGATCCTTTTATATCCGAACATGTAACAAATTTTGGAAACACAGGAAAGAGTATAACTATCAATTAATTCATTGCATAGTTACCTGGCCCAAGTTAAGGCAAAGGCTATCCAAGAAATTGTAAATGCTAAGTATTATTCCTTAATTGTGGACTCAACGCCAGACATACTTTTGTGGCATGCTGTGTGCTACCCATGGGAACTTCTGTTGAACGATTTTTTACGTTTATGTCTAACTGTGGCTATAAAGGTGAGGAGATGGCGAATACCGTAATGTGGGCCGCAGATTTTGTAGATCTTGATCTAAATAACTACAGATGATAGAGCTACGACAATTCCAGCAGTATATCCATGTTCTGCAAAGGTCTTCCCTTTTGCGTAGGCCACTCTTTACAACTAGTTGGGACATCTTAAAAAGAACTCCCTCGTCTTCAAAAACTTTGTCGATTGAGTGCTCGTGCTGATGCCAGTCAAACCTTAGTCAAATCGTACTAGAGATTCTTGATGCTCTGATACATGATAGTTAATAGACTAAGAACGACAGGGCACAGTATGAAACAAATGTGATATTGTAAAAAGTTAAGAGTCTTGAAATGCCATGAATGATCTGTTTCTGCAACAATGTTCTTCTAAGATAAAAGATTTCAAGAAGGAATTAAATACAGATACAACAAAGGTCATTACTCTATGTATATAATACATTAGAAGCCTTTATAAACGCACTTCGAAGCGAAGATGAGTTTTCAAGACTAGAAAGGCTACAAAGCAAAATTGATATGAGAAAGTGATGTCTACAAAGCAGACATTACAAGAAAGAGGATGTCAAAATTTCATTTGGTGAAAACAAAGATTTAAATTGCGAGTTTTCTAGACGATAGTCTTTTATTATAGAAACATATTATACTGCAACTGATTCTCTAAAGCTCAACTTTGTGCAAATAGAACAATTAGTGAGGAAATAAATAAGGATTTCTGATTTTGTGGGAAATCACTCAAATGGAAAATGACGGAATACGGCAGAGGGCAAATCAGCTATTGGAAAAATATGCTTCTGATCTAGACAAAACATTCCCTAACGAATGCATTTTAAAGTATTAATAAAAATATTGAAAAAGAAGATAAGAATACCAAACCAAAAACACCAGCACAACCACAAAGACTCCTAGCATTGTTGAAGTCTTGAGACGTGGAGTCTACTTTTTCCAATACTGCCATCCCTCTAAGAATTGTATGGCAATTACTCTGGAGAGCAATTATTGTTTGAGATCAACGTTAAAACGAGAAAAAGTGACAAGTCTTGCACTTTTATTTATTGAGAATGAGTTTCTACAGTCTTGCTTTTGATGGCATAGTCTAGAAGTTTGTTAATTCTAAATCCAAAAAAAGGAAACATTTTTTTAAAAAAAGTTTTTAGATGAAATGGCCATTGTTTTTATTTTCCCCCCTTGATGTGTGAATGTATGTAAAGAAAACTGAAAAAATCAAAAAAAAGTTTTGACTAGATCCTGACAAGGGATACTGAGAGCCAACGTCTTACCCAGAGAAAGGATTTTTGCCGGGTCAACAAAATCAAGTATTTTTTATATTATTAATTAAGAATTGTTACAAAATATCACACTAGAAATGAAACTATGAATATACTAGTACTTATAATAATATGATTGTAATTCAGTTATTTACAAGTTAACTATAAAATTGTTCATAAATTATTATTTAGTTTCTTATTTATTTTTTACATTAAAAATATGAGATTAAAACAGTATTTATTTGATGCAATAATTACATAACCAGTTAAAAAACAATTTAAGCTCTACCCATAATTCAGTAATAATTATTCTCAAAAGTGCCAAAATGTCTTTACAAGAGAACTATGTCTACACGAAACAGGTAAACAAGTGAACTTTTTATTCCGACAGTTTTTTGTCTAATTTTTTTTTTGCTACCTGTCGTAATTTATCTTGGGGACTGTCTGTAGAACTTTTTTCTTTTGGAAGCTGTCAAACATTTGCCTAGTACTATTTTTCACTTTTTACATTTTTTCTTGGCCTCATTTTTGTACGCGACATTTTTCAATTAAAATTTGACAATACTCCAGATTTTTCTAAACGAATGACACCAGCTTTATGCAAGTTCTCTCAAATAGAGCAAATATCTGTTTTGGTTTATCATCTCTCCTATTAATAGTCTGTAAAGCTGATTAAACACATATCAAGTGTGCAGCATACAATCACACAACTACATTAAAAACTTTGTACATTTTATTAGTAGTCAAATTAGAAAATGTTGATGCGACAGAAGTTTTTTACAAGATATACTCATCTATTTTAAATATATATTTGGGGTGGCATCCTTCATTTCTTATGCTATTGATTTGCTCTTAATTGTTTATTTTAATTGCTGTAGTACTTCCTTAAATAATAAAATTACGCCGCCGTAAGAAATGTATTTAACCCTGTAGTGGTATGTTAAAGTTACTATTTAAACATAATTGCCATTATGATATCTATGGTGTGCTTAAAATACACTTTGTGGGTGTTTTGGGCATATTACATTTTAGGAACTAGAAACAAAAATCATGAATTTATTTAAACCGTGCAAATACCGAGATCTAACACTAAATTTGACACATTACCGTGATTAAAAAACTTACGCAGACTGTTACTTTATCAAGCAATTACCCATAGCAAAAAAGATCGGACGAAGGGTTGTCTAAGGCATGGTATTTGCCACACCGCTCCATATCAGAGACGGTGCGCGACGATCGGAAAAAGAGAGCAGACATATAGGAATCTTAGCCTCTCAGTTCGCAGGCCGTGCTCCCACGAGGGATGTTTGAGGCTCACTACTCATTACCAACAGTGGTTGTATATCACCCGATTTTCAAGTTGGAAAGAAAAATATTTACTCTCTTACGAACAATCAAGAACCAAACAAGTTTTTAAAGCACTCCAGGAATGCATTCTGTCATAGATAAAATCAAACATAAATCAGAATAATCGTTTACGAATTAATCTTCATATTTGTTCTTTACCATCATCGTGTACTATAATATACATTAGATTTAACATAAAGATCGAGCAGTAGTTGTTTAAAAGATCTATCTGCTTGACTGAGTCGCTTTTCTCGGTTGCCAAAGAACTTGTAAAAGTCAAAAACAAATTAAATGAACAAAAAAGAGGGATAAGGCAAGAGAAACTGTTTTTTGTGGAAGTGTTCTATTATTCTGCCAGAGCCCATATTATTTAGAGAAGCACTAATTTTATTATTGTTAAACAGTTATTGAAACGTAAATTTAAAACATACGCCAGTAACCTAGCAGTTGAGGCTCTTAATTTAGTTTTGGTCTCAGTTGCCTCGCGGATAGTCTACTCAGTCACTATAATCGAGTATCTGCGAGCCTGAATTTCTCAGTTTGTAGGCCTTACCCCAACCCGGGGCGTAGAATCTCACCATTATTGTATTATCATTATTAAAATGTAAATTATTCACTACTAACCCTGGAGCCGATAAAAGGATTTTGGACATATGTTATATGTTACATATCAGCACTGCTCTTAGTGATGAAGAGCTTACACTAAAGGAAGATTGAAGATATTTTATAACAGGATTATCCTGGCTTTTGGTCTACCTAACTGTGCGCGAGATTTTTTCTTTCAAGAAAAAAACTGGCAAATTCTAAATACTTATAATATTCAATAATGAGTTAAACAAAGATTAGCTTTACATTAACTGGCTTGCGGCAGGCCCAAGCCAGATTGTTGAAGCAGAGTGGCAGAATGACAGAGTCCAGACCGCTTCTGATTTTTATAACCTCCTGACCTAAGTCAAGAAGTTCCTTACAAAGCTGCTCTTTCCGGAAGGTGAAAGTTCGGTACCGACCGTTGGAATCTCAGATTTCAGCGTATTCAGGGAGTCAGAGTTCCGAGTTTTAGGGTAATAAATTCCGCTTTATTTATATATTATAACTGACTTTTAACCTAATTCTCTGTCTTACATGTTTCCTTCTAAAAATGCCTAAAATACTCTTTGCAAAATTCATTTTAATCTATTTATTGTAACATTATTGCTCTTGAGTGACGAATATCACGCGTAAATTTACTAATTCAATTACTAAATTATTTAATAATATTTTTGTACACAACCACAAACTACTAAGGAAAATTAGGTTTTATAACTGTATTTATATCAGTGTTTGATTCGCTTCTACTTTATTTCTCCTGGCTGTTTAGGATCAGTCCTAGGGCATATGCGAAGCGTCTAACAAATATCGCGAAATATTCCGCGTTGTTCATTATATCCGTAGCTCGACCATGACGGCGTGGCGGCCGCTACGGGTGGCAGTCGGAAATTTGTTACCATAATTTATAATTTTTTAATGGTACCAAAAAACGTAGCTACACAGAGCGTTCTCGGCAAAGAATACTCAAATGACAAACATAGGAAAACATAGTTTTCAAAATAAAACTTCGAACTCCTTTATAAGGTTCCTTAATATTAGCCCCATTGTTACAGCAACTGACCATTGAGATTTTGTGTCCTTCGTGGATACTTAAAACGAAATCAATAACTTCCATGAGTAGAATACGTTATTAATGAAGGAAAAAAGTTAAATACATTAAATCTCGCTCACTGAGAAATATTTCAAAATCGTACCAGTCGGATCTGATATAACATAATATAAAATTAATAAAAACTTACGGTATTAAATGAAATTCTGTTACAAAATTTTCAAAGCATAAGTGGCAAACCAATACGTTTCATCTGGAATATCGTCTCGGACAGGATTCGCCTCCGCGCAAATGAAAAAAAGATGCAAATGTATATCGAGGCCTACTAGTTCTTCAGTCGAATTGCGGGCTTCTGGAACATTCTTTAAAGAAATACAAATTTTATCGAAATAAAGAAGTATATCTTAGAGCTTGCCCTACAAATTACAGGCCCGAGGAATTTATCGCCTCTCCCCTTCCTTCTCGAGGGGCCTGAATGACATCATGCCATATTATGAACAATGCATATATAAACCATGGCTTTGTCTGATTAAAAGTTTTGATAATAGCCATGAATGTTACAAAACAATTTGTTGCAAGTATATCTAGGTAATATGCTTTATTCTATTATATAATAAGGTTATGAGGTTGTACAGGAAATGGCGGAATTGTTTTGTTCGACTTCTATTGTGAAAGTAATTTTACGTAGAAAGAATTGCCAAAGTCAGTCTTATTCATGACGCCGGAAACCAAATACATCGCCAATATGCCTAATTCAAGCGGTAGGTTTCACGGCCTTTATTTTAAAACCAAGTGAAAGAGAGCAACCCATAGGAGCACCATTGATTTGGCGTTAAAGTTTATTTTGTAAGGTAAAATAGCTATTGGGTAGGCAATGGTTAATTAACTTGAGGGTATCTTTTTCTCTTTTTTAAGATTTTCGCAGTTTTAGGGATGAAAATATTAATAAATAAGAAGACATGGGAGTTTACCATTAAGTCATCTTTACATATGAGAGAGGATTTGAGAATTCATACGCTCTATCCTCATTCTTTCATGGTCAAATAGCATCTGTAAATTGAGATTTTTTTCAAATCTAGAAAACTATAGTGAGATGCAGTGTTTTTCAAAACGGTTCTAGTCTAATATGCAGGGTCCGACAGGATCTTACGTTTTTCAAAACCTTTAAACCAAATTTCAATTTTTATTTTTTTCAAAGATTAAATATTTAATTCCATTTAAAAAATAAAGCACAAACAAAAATAATGTAATTGAAATGTGAAAAATAAGCGCCATCTAAGTGGCGACCGTTCTTGTATAGGCATTGTTGCAGGCAGGTAGAAAAATTGTCGACATATCTTTCAAGCCTAGCGTATTGAAGAGTTTTAAGAGTCCTTTGTTTTTCAATGTAAGCCTGAGCTTTCAGGTAGCTCTGTAAAAAATAAACACACGGTGAAGGATCCGATGATGGAGGAGATCAGTGACTCCACATTGCCCTGGAAAGTGTTCTCTTAAAAAAGCCACGGCTTCTCTTGAGGTATGGCAAGTAACCCCATCCTGTTGAAACCAAACTCAATCCGATGTCTTCTTAATTCAGGAATCAAAAATGTGTTCTGGGAAAATATAGGGTCCAGTTGTGCCAAATCTAGCTATTCTGCACCACTATGATAGACCTCCGACCAGTACCGACAATTTTGCTTGTTTACAGCACCCGATAAGTGAAAATGAGCCTCGTCACTCGCTCTCTGGATACAGTCATTTTCCAAGGTTTCCATCATCGCTTCTGCAAGCGAAAAAATTTAACCTATTAACAAAAATTATTTAAAAATATTTTAATATTACGAAATATGGAAAGGCAACTTAATGATATTAAAAGAGTATTAATAAAAAAGAACTAGTACCGCATGAGGTGACATTTCAATCCATTTTTAGAAAAAAGGTTTCGTGCAATAAGTCTTGAAGATGGAAAAACAAATGCTTGTCTATTACCAAGGCACTCAAGCAACAAAAAAGATATGTGCTGTTTGCAGAGAATTTTCTTTAGCTGAAGGAACTGTGCGAAAGTGGTTCGTTAAGTTTAGAGCTGGCGATTTCGACTTTAAAGATCAACGATGCTCGAATAGATATTCCACCGCTGACGATGAGCAAATCAAGACACTGATGGGTAATAACTCACGATACACGACACAAGAGTTACCAATAAAAATATTGAAAACCACCGTCCAAGAGCATTTCATGAAGCTTGGTTACGTAAATTGTTACGATATTTGGATGTACAATTTGACCGAAAAAAATTTAATGGATCGCATTTCTCTCTGGAGTGCGCTGTTTAAACGCAACCAAACTCACCGTTTTAAAATAATAAACAATAAGTCATTTACAACAATGTTGTTCTCACCCGAAGAAAATCATACTTTGTATTGGATTGGAAGGGAATCCTGCCTTATGAGCTGCTGTACTGTTCGCAACCGGATGAATTAAAGATATCGATTCAGGGAAAACGCCCAGAATTAGCTAATAGGAAGGGCGTTGGATTACAGCAGGATAATGAATGCTAAGATCTAATATCTCTTTGATTACCCCGCAAAAATTGTTGGAGCTTGGTTGGGATGTGCTGCTCCACCCACCACATTGAAACTTTAAATTTTCATTTATTTAGGTCTTCGCAAAATTCTATTAATGGTAAGAACTTCAACTTTTTGAAAGCCATAAAAAACATCTTTAAAGTTTTTTACCCAGAAAACTGAGCAGTTTTGGAAGGATGGAAAAAGATGGAGAAAGGTTGTTGAACAAAATGGTGATTACATAACTGAATAAATAAACAGCGACACGAACTGTTTTCGGACAACCCAAAGCAAAAGTTGTAAAATAGAAGGCGACAGCAAATGCAAACTGAATGAATAGGATTCATCCGAAAAATTTTGTTTTAATAATGTAGAAGTTTCAAATCAATCAAATTGCAAATTAACGAAAGTGGAAATTTTGTTTTTTAATCGTCTTAAAATTGGAAAAGATCATATCAATCCGAAAGCATAATGAAAATTATCGTTGATTACCAAAGAAACGCTCTTTCAATTTAACCAAAGTTTTATCTTTTGCCGTTTCCGTGATCCCAATAGCGAGCATTGATCTGGACATACCGTATACAGGATCTAACAAAATAAACTAGCTATTTTAAATATTTATTGAGTTAAATAACAAAACAAATCTATATTTACTCCTCAGCTAGAAAGATGGGAGTTTCTTGTGTCCTGAATGTGTCTACCATTTTCTTCAATAAATTCTTTTAATTGATTAATAAACTTTTGAAGGACATGCCATAGAACAGCATTAATTTAATTTCTTATGTTCATTTTGAACTTCTCCAGTTTCCTAGACTTAGGTATTCGCAGACATTACTTTTCAAACTAATGTTTAAGCCTATCTATCGATGGAATTGAGAAAATTCGGTAAGTAGAAGCATCAACAATAGATCGAATGTATGCGTTTATTGTGAAAGCTTTAGAAACTTTTAACATTAAAAATTATCAGATTTGAAAATTTTATTTAAGGACACAATTAAATGTATTTTTGGTTATCGTTTTTGTTCTGTTGCAAGTTTGCCAAATTATTTGATTACTTTTGCAGGAGATGGTGTTTATGTGCTCACTTTTTCGTTTCGTTTCTTTCGAAGGTTCGAAGTAATTTAATTTTTTTTTAAGTTAAAAGCGGACATCCAGCTATTGTGCATTTTGTAGATTCGGGGTATAATTAATCACCATAGAATTTTAATACATAAATGGATAGCTCCAAAGAACGTAACTGGAGCTGAAAGGTTCTTGAGATTAGTCTATTTGGAAAAACTTTCCTTAAAATATCAGCGCTAATTCTCACAAAATTACTTGTTGCGCCGTCTTGTTGAAACCTAAAAATATTCTAGATGTAGAAATACTTTAGGACAATACAAAGGTCGAACGAAGCTTTTTTGTGCCCAAAAACGATGATTTTACTCATTTAAGTCATTTAAACGAATAGGCATATTTTCGTTACGGATGTTTCTTTATATTTCTTTATTTATAATATAATTTGCCTTATTTAACGGGGGGAATAAGTATTTTAAAGGATTTAGTGGTGCAATACTACATTTAGTCTTGTAGAGTAATTTCCAACGAATCTTCTCCTTACAGTAACTTAGTACAATGAATAAGTTATGACACTATTTCAGTTACATTTTATAAGGTAAATCGGAGGGTCTCCTTAGTCTTTTTTGCTTCATATCGTGGTTCTCCAATAGGTTATGCATAAACTCATTGGGGTGAGCACGAAGCCTTTTTTTTATTTTTGCTGTAATGTTCAATTTCATGTTTAGTGGACACTCACATATCGTTTAGTATCATTTTCTTGGAAACGTACAAAGGTGCGTTGATAATTGTTCTGAAACTAATCGTGGATTTCTACGTTCACAAGGGGAACCTTCAGTCCGGAAAGGCTTTAAGGCTACTTTATAGCTTAGTACTTTGCAGTAGTGAGTAATAAATATTTGACATGGGTGACCACTCGATCGTTTCAAAGTAAAGTGGAAATTTCGCTAGGTAGGATACTTTCACAACTATTTCTATTTAAAACTCACTTATTTGTTTTTTATGCTACACTATATTATTCTGTTTTTAAAGTGTGTAAATTACTTAATTTTTGCTACAAACTTTTGTAGGTCTAAAGGGTTGAGTTTGATGATTTGGCATGAACGGATTTCTTTAGTACCCTGTCACATTGTCTCTAACTCAGCTCTCCATTGTACAACCCTATTGTTGAGGTTTTACTCTGAGAATACAATGCCCTATGAGGAGACTTTGTACTTTAGTTTGTTTACGAGATGGTCCTTTTATAAAGGTTGTTCCATGTCTTTGTTTCGGTGCATTTTTCCAGTATTTTTTATGTTGTTTTCTGACTCATTCTCTCATCCGGCTTTGTATTGTACCTTTAAATATTCCCAAAGCTGGTTCGGGTCCTGTATATGGAGTTGATCCTTTTTGTGACAGCTCATTAGCTTTTTTGTTGCCTGCAAATCCATAGGGCGCTAGTACTTACAATAAAGTTAACTTATTGTGTCCTGCCATTCTCATACCTTATGTTACCATTTGGTTCTTTAATGCTTTCAGGAATGCCTGACTGAATATGTTGATCAGCCTCGAATTTTTTTTCTGGCACATTACAATATAGCAAATATTTCCGCTTGAAGGCATGCGTAAAGCTTCACTGCAAGTTTTCCTTTTCACAGTATATACCTGCTCCCGTTCCAAACTCGGTGGTCTGTTCTCAAACCCAGTATGTCTTCAGCATTATGTCCAATTTTTAGATGGCCCACTACCATACAATCTTTACGGATGGGCCCGTTGCGCAGGCTATTAAGTGTCACCCCTACCTCTCTCATGATTTAAAATTGAAGAGGAAGGAGGTCTAGCAATTTCTCTATTATCGCTGTTGGTATTGTTTGTGTGGTGCCCGTTATTCCCAGGCAAGCAAGTAATTGTATCTTACTTACCATCTACCACATAGCGGTTCTTTGCGTCATATTTGTTTAACATACTAAAGCTGCATATATCATGGGTTTGACCGCCGTGGTGAATATCCTATACATACTTTTGGTTTTAGACTCCATATTTTTCCATGAGCTCGTCTGGCTTAACGCCAGTGTTGCCACCGCTTTCCTTTTCATTTTTTTGTTTTGAGTAAAACAACTCCAAGATACTTTTTCCCACCTGATAATTTTATTTTTACATCACGGGGCCTAAGAGATTCCAGTTCATCTGGTTTATTTTTCTTGTGAATTCTACTAAGCATATGTTTAATTTGTAACCAGATTTAGGGCCCTTTGCATACGCGCCCTAACTGTATTGTTAAATCTTCTCTATTATAAAATAACTAAGTCATTTGCATATCTCAGTGCTTTATATTCGTCCCGTCTGGGTGTCTTTAAGAGCTCATTACAAGCTTTCACAATAGAGCAGACAAAATTCCTCCCTGCGAACATATTTTTGCTATCCGAGCTATCATATATTAATCTTTTTATTCCTTATTCTTTAAGCATACAATGTATCCACCTTCAGCTTGTAGTGATTGAATCTCAATGTCCACAAAGCCAGCTAAAAGTACCCCTTTGTTTCCCTCGGCATTCTCCACTATGCTAACGGGTCGATGAAGTGCTGCCTCTGTAGATACTCCTGCAGTCTCTATGTAGAGGTCGGGTGACTAATACACCATCTCTGATATGCCTGCCAAGCAGTTTTTCTGTAATTTTTAGCACAAGAGACATTAAATTAATTGGTCTTAGAACCTTAGCCTCATCCTGTTCCGTTTTCCAGATTTTGGTATAAAAATAACTCTAGTTAGACTTCAAAATTTTGGTATGTACCCCAGAGCAACACTTGCTCTAAGTATATTGCAAATCCTATAGTATAGGTCACTGCTCTTCTGCAATAAAATAGGATAAATGCCGTTAGATCACGGCGGTACTTATCAGTCTGGAATGAGTTGATTGCTCACTTTACTTTGTCTGCATCTATCACTTTCTTTTCATCCTACCAATTGTCCCTAGATTCCCACTTGGGGGGTTCCAGTTCTGAATTTTGCCAGTCAGTTGGTCAGAGTGTACCCTGACTACTTCTCTCATTGTTTCTTTTCCAGTTTTGGTGTATTCTCCCATCTTCGTTTTCAAAGTGATTGTGGCTTTGAGGATCAATATCTGCTTACAATCTTCATAACATTGTGTAGTACTGAACCGTTTTTAATGCTGTTTTTGTTATTCTACAATTACTTAAGTACTACACCAAAACGAAACTAAGGATGTAAAGTCATTGGTCAAGCGCTTCTTTGGCTTAAGGTATTCAAGGCGTTGAAGATATGTAAAAAGTGAAAAAATACTTGCGCAATTTTAATTATTTTACATATTTATAATGATATTTTGACAAGTTCCTAGAGTATGTAATTCAATTTGTATTTTATTTTTCGCCGTAATCTCATCGAATTTTAATATATTTGTCCAATATTGTTCACCTTATTAATTGCTTTCTGGAAGTGACTTTCTTCAAAGACGTGAAAGAAATCATTCATAAACTCAATCACCTAAATTTATTTTTGAAAGGAATTTTTAACTTTTGGGAATAGGTGAATATCCGAAAGAATCAAATCAGACGATCAAGCTGAACAATATCACTTAAATCGAGCAGTGCGTTGTTGTAGGGGAGCAACATTTATTTCTTAATTATTTTGGAGCGTTTTTCATGGATTGCTGCTTTTAGCTTATATATGGTCCAATTAAAAGAAAATCAATAAAACTCCCTTAATGGTCTAAAATTCTGATCCTTTCCCGCTTCAAAAGCGTTCTACTGTATCTAATCTACAGTTTTGGTTGCATATTAATTTCTGATGAATCCAGATCTCATCTATGGTCACATATTGTCTTCGGAAAACCGTTGTATTTATCGTAAAGACTTGCATGTTGAGTGCATTTCTTATCTGGACCGATAAAGTGCGACAGCCAGCCTTTCACGTTCATGCAATCTGTCAAAACCATGATATGGACTTCATTAGCAATCTCTGGTGTGGTTGCCTTTATTGGGCGTTACGAACGTGGTTAATTTGTTCCACTATGTTTGGATTCCAAAAATCAAAAACTCGCCGTGTAAAACGAAGGTTATGAATTTCCAAAAACATTATTCCGTTGCGGTTCTTTATTCAAACTGAAAAATGTGATAACCACCCTAATTTCGTATTGCCCGTTCTTAAACACAAAACATAAACATAAAAGAGTTGCAACCCAAACACACTAAAATATTTGAAGAAAAATAACTACCTAATAGTGATTTATGGAACTCTTCGACCTATTCTCACAAACAAAATTTCTTATATTTGGTTATATAGAGCAAATATTGTAATTAAGATGTACGTATATTTTGCGGCTATGAATTGAAAAAAATTTGTCCATTTATATAAAGTATTCTTAACAAGCCTTCCTTTTAAAAGAAACCGTCCGTTTACGTTTATTTTCTTATTATTGTTGAAATTTCAGATAATTAAAAAACAAAATGTTGCTTCATTTTTGGAAATCCGCAACTCTTCAAAGAAGCATTTTAGGATACAAATGTATGTGATGGGTAGCTTTGATTTTCGACCAGGAATCTTCATTTTCTGGAAATATGAGAAAACCATATTATTGCATATACATGGCAAATATAAGGGTTAATATATATGTTAAAGAACAACGATCTTAATACTAATTTAAAGAAGTAAACAAGCATTTAAGAATAAATAGGATACTGAGTGTAGCCTAAATGCAGGTCATAATTCTTAAAATAATTTCCGCCACACTCTGTACACTTTTGTATCCTTCTAAACCAGTTCTTGAATTGTATTAAAAACGTCATAAAATAAACTCGGGTTTTGCCACCTGCTACGATGCTATGGACATAGGGAGATGTTTTAAACTTATTGAGGATCTTTAGTACCACGAAATGTGTTGTACCATCTGTTCGTTGGGGTATTTGAAGGAAACAAACTTTTCTCACTTAAATCGTCGGCGTAAGAATATTCACTTTTTTATCTTTTGGTACTCTATGCTGACAAATACACCCGCCTTTCCTCATATTTTACATTTTTAAGAAGTTATTAATCATCAAGAAGTTGATTGTTTAGGCAAAACCTTTATTTGATTTTTCAATTTTCGTTACATATATTTACACATCAATGGAGAAAAATAAAAACAAATATCCATTTCATCCAAAAAATTTTCTTTCTTGGATCTAGAATTAGCAAACGTCTGGACATCAACAAAAGAAAGAAAGGTTTTCACTCTCTTAAAAGCTGAAAAGAATCGTCCTTGCTATGCAGTTAGTAACTGCCATACTTTGAAAAATTTTATTTCCATCATTTCACTAATGTTAGGAGTCTTTGTGGTTCTAATTAGGTTTTTGATTTGGCATTCTTAAAAATGCTACTAAATGCATACATTCCTTAAAGAAATCCAAATCAGAAGCATACTTTCCCAATAGTTGGTTTGCCTTCTGTTGCATTCTATCATTTTTCATTCGAGTGTCTTTCTATAGAAATTGGAATTTCTTAGGTATTTCTGTATAAATTATTTTTTCGTACTAACTTGAGCTTCAGAGAATCAATTGCAGTATATGTTTCTATCACTAAAGACTGTCGTCCAGATAAGTCATAATTTCCATCTTTGTTTTCACCAAAAGGGACTTTTGGCTTCCTTTTGTAATGTTAGTCTTGTGGACGTCAGTTTTACACATAAATTTTGCTTTCTAGCCTGTCTACCGTTGAAAACTAATTTTTGTTTGTATAGAGTAATGACCGTTGTTGTATCTGTACATTCTCTTTGAAGTCTTTCATTTACTTATCAAGGCTTTACAAGAACCTTGTTCGAGATGCATACCATTAATGCTATTTCAATATTTAACTTTTTTCAATATTATATTTACTATATACTGTGCGTCCTTAGTCTGTTCAATATCATGGGTAATGGGTGCCAAAACATCAAAAACCTCCTGGTGTGTTTCGTGCATTGGCCCTCCATCAAGACGTCAACAATGTTTTTAAAGATAAGGGGTCCTCTTTAAAATGCGACTGTAAAATATCACATTTTTTAGTCGAGGAACCAAAAAGGTTATAGATTTGTTTTCATAAAGAAAAATTTTAGTGAAGGGAGTACTTGTTGCTCTTCCCAGCCAATTATAAAATGTGGCCCTAGCAAAAGACATATGCGGCTAAAGGATTCACTTATTTTATTCGAGCCTGAATAGGGTAGTTGGTAGACACTCCTCCATGGCCCGGATTGAGGATAAGTCTAGTTCAGAAACACGTTAGCCCTAATTTCCATTCCGCTTCCTAATACCAGGGTGGAGATCAGCCTCCAAACTAAATTTCCTATGCCGTACGTAAATTTTATCTCGTTTGCGTAAGTTCAAGTCGCCAACACACAAGCGCAAGCGTGGCGTTTTAAAGCCTTCATACTAGATGGAAGGAAATGAGGTAGTCCTCAAAATTGGGCGCAAGAAGACTAGAGAAGAACTCCAGCCTGAAGACTTTTATAGCACACAGACTATTGTTGGCATTATTATAGCTCTGTCCTCTACAGTTATTTAGATTAAGACCTAAAAATCTGCGGTCGACAACTCTTCACCTTCATGGCTTCAGTTAGGAATAAAGGTCAAGAATCAAAATTAGCACATAACTTACCACAAAAGCTAATTGGTTTATGTGCAACACATTTGGCTACAATTTTGGAATAATATTTGGCATTTACTGTCTATCGGACAATCTCTGCTTTAACTTGGTCCCCTAATTCTATAATGAATTCATTGACAGTTGTACTAAATAAGTATGAGGGAATACTTCTTTCCATATATCCACATTTTGCTAAATATTTGGCCATAAAAGGATCAAAGCTACCATTTCTTAAAGAATCTAATATTTTATTATCGCCATAAGTTGGCAGTCTATAGGAAGTTTAAAACTTTACAACTTCAACAGTTGCCAAGAGAACATTTTGTCAATACAAAGTTTGTTCCTTGTACTGCTGTTATTTTACAATCCAGTCTTTATGGAAATCGACTTTTGAAATGCACTTTCTGTGTTCAGATTTGTTGTCATCATCGTTTATTGTACGGTTATTTTTCCAATCATCAAATACCTTGTTTCTCTGCATGGGGCACAAACTACTCATCCGGTTGATTTTGAATAAACCAACCACTTGCATTCATTCATTAACTTTTTATAAAACTGATTGGTACAAAATATTTTTGAGTGGCATACTACCTTTCAGACTTTTTAAAGTCAGAGTCATCGTTTTGTTGAATGCCGTTGTAGGCCACCAACTCACGAATTTCATCATTTACGCACCACAATGCCAAGTCACCGAGTGATATAATTGGGTCCACCTCTTTGAGGGCATTTTTAGAGTTCTGCGAGTTCGAAGCCTGTTGCAGTGATACATTTGATGTACTGCAATTTGGGTTTGAAAGTATTGAAGTGTCTAGATTTGCTATTTCCTTGATCAGAGCATCCTATTATTCAAGGTGCTCTGTGGAACGTTTTCTGAATTCTGCTCTAGTTGGTTTTTTAAACAAATCTCAACCATCTTTTCAACTCGTCGTTCAACCTTTATAATAAATGAAATTTGAATTGAACAAATGATAATACTATTAACTCAACGGTCAACGGTTACTAAAACAGCACTAATTTATTTGCATCACTGTTGCTCGCTATATGGCTTTTTCTATACGACTATCGCGAAGCCCATCTGGTCCGTCTTATTTTCATACGCGCGGTACTAGAACGAATCAGAAGATTATGGAATTTAAACTCAAAGTTCTTGAATAATTTCTTTGCGATTTGTTGTAATATAAATTTATTATACGTCGATAAACTATAAATATACGATTTTCAGTTTAATACTTATAACCTATTCGAAGTTTCTTTGAATGAGCTCACTTTTTCTCAAAATTTTGCGCTCCCCCAAATCCTGGTGTTCTAGGCTACAACTTTCTCAGCCTATTTATGCACTTACAGACTAAAATTTCCTCTTTATAACCCCCGATACCACCTCAATATTATTACACCATTACCAGAATCATACCCTTGGCACAAGAACTATTTCTTTTGAACACTGATCAAAACACTCACTTTTTGACCAATATGGCATTGTAAGGTATTTTCATTGTTATAGTTTAGAAGCTAACAACATCACTAAATTGTCATTCTGGCTGCAATGTAGATTTGAACATGTATCAAGTCACTTGCATTTGTGATAATGTGCAATAATCTCTGGCGCCATATTGCAGAATTATCCTAAAGTTTTCTTATAACTCTTTGTCTAGATTATCATTAATAATTTTCTTCTTAAGTGTGAAGGTTCCTACAAAAATATCTACTGTGAAATCTATGTTGAACAATACAATATTTAGGTATTTTTAGAATCTTGAAGGTATATTTGTTGTTTCTCTCTGGCGTTATACACAATGTTGATTTCAAAACTGCACTTGTGCCAAAATAATTTCTAAC
Source organism: Sinelater perroti (assembly GCA_036346155.1). NCBI lineage: Eukaryota > Metazoa > Arthropoda > Insecta > Coleoptera > Elateridae > Sinelater > Sinelater perroti. The sequence goes on along the minus strand of JARFIY010000370.1, from coordinate 16,809,208 downwards.
TAGCGCTCAGGCTCATCTATCGATGGGGTTTAGGAAATTTAACAATTAGACACGTCAAAAAACGATCAATGTAAACGTTTATTGCGAAAGTTTTTGAAACTTCCTTTAAAGACACAATTCAATGTATATGTTTGGTTAATGCTTTTGTTTTGCTAAAGTTTTGCCAAATTAATTGATGAAGTTTCCTTGGGGTGACGCTCATGTGTCCACTTTTCTTCTTTTTTAAGATTCAGAGCAATTCAATTTTTTTAAAAATTCTTTAAAGTTAATAGCGGACACTTTGGTGTTGTGCTGCTTATTTTGATATATAATGTTGTCATGCAGACTTTGCAGTTTCGGCGTATAATTAATCACCGCAGAATTTTAATAATTTCTATTAAAAAACAGGAAAATGTAGTGCAAAAACTTGGCCTTTAATTATCATGAGAACAGATCAATTACTACAGTTTTTTAAACAATTAATAGTTAGCAAATAATTTAAAATTTTTATTTTAAAACTGATCAATAATTTCTGAAGGATCGAGTGCGTGCTAGTAAAATTTCTATTTCTCTTCTGAAGCTTGAAATCTTCGTAACAGTGTATTCGCTAAAGCCTTGTTCACCATCATGTGCCGCAAAAAGCCAGGCTGTGCAGAACGAACGGGAAGAACGATTGTACACGGCCGACTCGCTCATTACACATCAAAATCAATTAATCAGCACACTTTGATTGACTTAGCTGCTGCGATTTTACAGCATTTCAATCAATCTCGCGTTACTGTTGCCCCACAACGCGAACTCATACGTATGCCTATCAGAAATCTCATAACTGGCAAAAGATATCGGGGATATATAATAATTACACGTTTATTACCTTTAAGGATTAAAGTAAAGCTTTTCCAGTGAACCACGTGATTACTCGATCGGTTCCGGCCTTTCCGCGCGGGCACAAAAATCTAACATTCGTGTCGTTGGTATTCCTGTGCGCTTATCTGACCCTGGAGTTTTTATCTTTAAGGTGATGCGGGTCACCGGGACAAACAAGGCATATCTTATGACGTCTCTGGGGACGTCATTTTGCAGAAATGTAAATACTCTTTGGAAATGCTAGAGCAGCTTTTAAATACACTTATCGAAAACTGACCCTGCGTTTTTTCTCAGGGTCGCAATGGTTAAGGTTTTTTAAAGAAAATTTTTATGCCACCACCTTACCTCAATATTATCAAATATAATGTAAAATACCCTTTTTATTGCTCTTACAAACCTTTAAGCAAATTAGCAAATTAAATAAAATTATGTTTTATTTTTATAAAACAGTAAAAAATATAGTACAATACAGGATGGATGTTAACTATAGAGGTAAACTTCAGGGTTTGATTCCTAATAGGAGAAAAGCACAGTGAGCCTGTAATATCGAATCGTTATTTTATATTACGTCACACAACACTATGCCATTTCAGTTTAAATGTGTCTAAAGTGTCCCCATATGAGAATCAACGCAAGCGCATATGCCATACATGGGATTTAAATTTGCTAACCGTAGATAGATGGATCAAGCAATAAGGTCATCTCACAGATTATTGAAATGCTAACGAATAACACTGAAATGGACTGAAGCTCCAGCATGCATGCATGAGCCGTAGAATTTGTCGTACTGACAATTATGATAGTGTCTAGCAGGGGTTGCATATGCACTGGGTCTTTGAGGCATTGTGAAAGAACAACTTATCCACCTAGATGGTTATTAATCATCCCATCTCAAACATTGATGCCGATGATAATCTTCAACCATTCTAAGGGAATTTTGCCTAGTCAACAACTAACTGTTGTGGAGGTTGATGACTCTTAGTATAGATTGCGTTATCTGTAAACAAGATTGATAACAAAAATTCCACAAGAGTAGAAGCGGGCTGAAGGAATAGCCACAAAACCTTTCTCTTGGAAAAAGTCCGTTTACGGTAGTTCTTCTATAGGTCGCTTGGCATACACCATGCCAGTGACTTGCCCGGAACTTGTATTAGGGTTATTCCCAATAGAGCGCACAATCGTACAGTTATCACAATTTATGCAAAAGTAACATGGCCGCCTGCACACGTAATTTAAAATCTTAAATAAGGAAAAATCTAATACTTTGTTTTCCAGCTCAGGTATATCAGCAGCACATGTCCATAAAACGACTCCGCTTTACAAGAACAACGAAACACCGTTGCAAAAGATTTGTGGTTCGGTTATTGTCTGTGAATGGAGGTTTCTTGGTAAAACCAACGATTTCCATTCGCTTGCCCAAACGTGTCAATCATTCTGCTTATACCTGATAACAGGATATTTTGACAGCACTTTAGGACCAGACCTGCGAATAAAAGAAAACATAATCTCACTGTAGCTTAGATGAATGTTTGACTGGGAATTAACGTCAAGTAACAGAACATATGCATTTTCGGGCACTCTCTTTCCCTTTCTCCTATTCCCCCTCTTCCCCTACTATCTCTCTCTCCCCTCGCTACCTCCCTCCTACCCACTCAATAGATAATAATATAAATCCAATCAAATTTGCAGATCAAATCGGACCATCCAGAAACTTTAAAAATCTAAAATATTTTTAAAAGTCACTCGAAAATAGAAGAATATGTGTATGATTTAATGTTAAAGTGGCGTTTATGGCAACTTTATCCCTTTATTATATACAGAGTGTTGTAAACGTCTGTTTCATTGAATAAACTGCGTTGAAGTCTAATAATCGTTACTCTCATATTCTATATGTTCACTTATCGAAAATTTTACACAGAGATGGCAAATGTAATCGCAATATTCACACAATTTAGAATTTGCTTCTCCACTTCTAGTCCGTTCAAACGAAAATGATCGAAAATTGATTATAAATTTTTTTAAGAAGCCTGGCTTGAGCTTGAAAAGATGTGGTAAGCCCATACTAATAATAATCCAGGATTTATAATTTGTTATCGTACAAAACATTTGGACATCTCTTTTTCATTTATAAATTTGTCACATACGCTAAATCTAATGTTACAAACTCCACTCATGGCATATCCTAGACTTGTTACAGAATATACAGTTCCAAACTCGATATAAATCACTTTATACTATGAATGAATGAATGAATGGCTTAATACCCCTTGGAGGGGTTTCGCCGCTTCTAAGGAAGCTTTCGAGATCCTTTACGGGGGATCAGCCCGTACTTTATACTATGGGACTTTCAAAATTCAATTATTCTCATCGCGAATAAAATTGTTGACTCATTTTTTTGTTCTCTGTCTCTTCCTCTTTCCCTTCTCTCTCCATCTTCCTCACTCGGCCCCTCTCTCTTCTTCCCCTCTCTCTCCTCTTTCTCTATCGTTCCCACCCTCCTCGCTTTCACTCACAGTGAGTCCGCAATACTGAAATAGTTGTATCTAAAAATGTTTTCTGGGTGTCCATGTTAATAAACTAAAATACAGGTATGTTTTTCTCAAATATATAATATTATCTTTGATTATTCTTTCAATAGAGATATACAGTAGTGACCATAAGTAGTGTACATTCTGTTTTTTCAGAATAACTTTCGTTATCATTTGCATGAAACTGTCAACAGATATTTTCGAAGGTTAGAAAAAAAGATCATTATAACACAAATCACAACAACCTCTTTCATAAATGTAAAAATGATCAAAACAGGTAAAATGATACTTTACTACTTTACAATAACAATTTCACAATTCTAAGATAGCAAAACAAATTTCTATCAAAATCAACAAAATATTTTGTTGTCCCTAGACTTAACGACAGTAGCACATCTAGATGGCATGAGCTCAATGAGTTTCTTGGTACATGCAAGGTTCATTTCCTTCCACTTATCTTCCAATTGGCCAAACTTCTGGTCCATATTTGCAGTTTTCAAGCTATAGCATTTGTATTCCAGCTCTTTCCAGATATGCTCGATAGAATTTAAGTCCGGTGATTACGATGGCTACTCTAGAACATCCACTCTTCGATGGCGGAAACAGTCGGAGATAAGGGCAAAAAATGCTGGTGGATCCATCCAGGATCCTTCTTTCTCCTTGTATGTGGAAGCATGTGATCCTGTAGTATGTCCCTATAGACGAACCGATCCATTATTCTATGAATTCTCACAAGGGATCCGACGCCATTGAGCGAGAGGCAACCCCACACCATCAGCTTTCCACCGCCATGCTTGACGGTGAACAGCTGATAACGGGGATTGACTCCGGACATCTCACATACGTTATCCCAGTCGATTCAAAAAGGTAGAATGTTTATTCATCGCTGAACAAGACCTTTTTCTTCCACCCAGGTTCCGTTTTAATTGTAGTAGTCAGATTCGGGAATCTTTCTCAGCTCATTATGTCTACATGTTCCTTCCATTTTGTCTTGCATTTTATTATTTGGCCTTGTATTGATTGTGTTAGTAAACCTGTTTAACCGACTGAGTCCTTTGACTCCTCTTAGGAACCCCATTTTTGAATAATCCTTTCTTAGCAGTATCCATGTTTCGCTGCCATATAATAAACTGGGTATCACCGTTGTTTTGTATGAGACATCGTACCTTAGATATCTAAAAGTTTGTACTTGCGCTAGATTAGTGTTATTTATAATACTTTTAGATCATATTGATTATTTTGCCCCTAAAGCCTATTATTTTTTGTTTTAGATCTTGATATATGGCAGGTGTATTTTCTTTACTATATTATTTAGCCTCTAGATTGCTAATTATGGGTTGTCTTCTGAATTTGCGATTATAGCCTGATCGTCTGCGAACACTATTGTGCTAACATATTTGTTTGTGTTTATTTGGACTTCCTATAGAGCTTCTTGTTTTCATGTTTTTGTCGTGTCCTTTATATAAATATTAAGTAGAATGATCGAACGGCCACATCCTTTTTTACGCCTTGAGTCATGTATATCAAGCATTTGTCGCCGTCATCATTATTTCCTATACTAATTGCAGTGTTTCTATAAGGTCTTGTTATGGCTTTAATCAAATTAAAAGGAAAATCCATTTTCTTCTAGAATTGATCACAGTTTTGATCTTGTAACTTCGTCGAAGGCCTTAGCGAAGTCGATAAATGTTATGTGTGTTTCCATTTTCATTCTCAACCTTTCTCTATAATCAACTTCAAGAGACTTCGTGGATATAGGATCGTCCTTTTCGAAAACCATTTTGCTCTTCTTCAAGGCTCATACCTACGATTGTCTGTATTCAGGATATTATGATTTTTGAATATAAGTTGTATCCTGAATTTAATAAACTTCTTTAAAGGGCGATTTTATCTTAGCTGTAGTTCGTTCTTGAAGAGCTCTAGTTTATTTCAAGCACATGTTGAAGAGATGTAATCTTTTCGGATTTTCCATACTCTGTATTAATTTTGTCAGTTCCGGTAGCTTTCCTGTTTCTTAGCATTTTGATTGCATGTTGTAGTTCTTGCATAGTTATATCATCTATTGTTGTAGTTACTTGGTTGTATGTTATTGTAATTGTTTCCCGTGGGGTTTTATAGAATTTTCGAGTTCTGTTTGTGTCCTTCTTCTAGCGAATATAGTGCCATAACAGTTAGTGGTCTCTTTTCTATTTTTAATTAGATTGTTAACATTGTTTAATTTATATATTCACACTTTTATACTCCAGCAATTGCTTTCTATTTTTGAATTACACAATAAGGTTTTTATCTATATCGACTCTTCCTTTAAATTATCTTGTTGTTTCCGTTAATTCCATAATGTTGATACCTTTCTTCTCGCTTCTATTACGTATTTATTGTTCTTTTGTAGCTATGCTTTTTTAGTACAAGAATAAGAAGACAACGGATTAGTTTGATATATACAAAGGAAATTACAAATAAATATATTGTTTTGTTAAGATTTATTGAACGATTATGTGTATAGGCCACCTATAGCATCTATACAAGTTTTGAGGCACCTAAGCCAATCGTTTCTGGCAACACACACAACATACAAAGGAGAATTGGTTATTGAAGCCAAGGCTCGCTTCAAAAATTTAATATTGGAATGTCTTAAAGTTTCCTCATCTACCTTCAAAAATGAGAGACGTTATTGCTCAGCTAAATCGACTCTCACTCCAGTCTTAGACTCATTCAAGCAATTCGAAGGTTTTATCGCATCTTATAAAACATTTTAATGGTACACAGCGAAAGATCTGACTCTATTATCGCAAATATAAATATTAGTCATTTCGTCATAGCCTCCCTGAACCCTTGGTAGTAACTAAATTGCTTCTTCGATTAACTTACGTACACATGTCGTGAAAATGTTTTATCCATTAACAGAATTCCTCTGTGACCATCAATCTTTTTGATTTTTCATTACTATCTCCTTTTAAAGCATCTACTAGCAATTGTCAGTGTACGTTTTTTTTTTATAAGCACCTAGTCCTAAGTAATGCAGGCCAACGAAGTTTTAAAAATTTGCATCTTCCAAAACATTATAGAGTGCTTACTAATTTCGTCTAATTCGAGAGATTGCGGCTTTGATTGAGGTTTTGGGGGCACGAAACGAAAAACTAGAGTAAAAAACTCTTGACACGGGGCCGTCTGCAACTTTAAACTTTAACAATTAGCAGCTACAACTATCTCCATACTGTGTAAGTAATGATCTGAACATCTGGAACCAATGGATTCCAAGTAATGGTTTCAGGCAGTGTTTCAGTACATCGTTAAATAATGTGTAGTTCAGATTTCCCCCTCGTAGCATTGTCTCCAAAAATCCGCATTCAGGCATCATGATGCAAACAAAACCGAAATTCATTGAAAATATGATGTCTAGCTGTCCTTTTCTTCGGCCTCTTCATCCAAACCACTATTCCAACTGAAAATATCTGAGTTAAACTCAACGGCGATGGAACTAATAAACGTCTTGGATAGACGTCATATAGTAAGGGCAAAAACAGCTGGACAATTGTTAAGGCCTCAATGCAGCTGTTCGTTCGTTGATGACGAAAGGGTGTAAAAAAGGGGGGGAAATGAACGACAATTTCTGAAAACGATAAGCCATTATCTACGGACCACAAATTCTTGAATGGTAAAATTAGTTCGTGTGAATATAGAAACGCTGATGTTCTCTGCGATACTTATGGAAAGCTTATCTAAACCAACCTCATTGACGCCAAAATATGTCTTCATTTTTAAGGCCACAATAACAACAAAAACGTCGTAAAATTACGATATAATCTTTTTATTGCCCTTATATAACATTTTCGGCTTTCCTTCTTTTCCTGGTGTTGCATTTTAAGTTAGTGGCAAGTGTTTTCAGAAGTTTTCTTGCATTTTATAGCGTCAATATTAAATTCTACTGGCTGTTCGTGCTTATTTTCCTTCATATAAAGGCAAGCTCTATAAAAATCGTCGAATGCTCCACACGAGCGGGAAGTGTACTGTAATGGATACCGCTCGCAATTGTTTACGTTGCATTCAGGGGTGGTGCATTACCTACGGCGCTCTCATTAGACTGCTAATTGGGGTTACGCTCGGGGCGAGTCACCTGACACTCCAGTACTTGTTTACGAAAACGATAACCAGTGCACTTGATCTCCGCTAACAAATCTTATGTTTCGAGCGATAACCTCGCTCTCGCTGCCCCCCGATAATATATTCATTGCTACTGGATCGATATAGAGAACAATACCAAAAGTAATGGTAAGCAAATGGTGTATTATTTGTTCTGAACGTGACTTACTTTCTACATAAGCTTCTAAGTAAAATATTTTTAACTGCAACAAGTAGGTTAGCTAAAATAAAACAAAATGCATTTCTGAGTAGAGACAATAATCCGCATGTTAAATTTAAATCTGCCAGTATTCTTCCATTTGAAAGTTTTTAAACTTATTGAAGATATAAAACGAGAGTAATGTGATCTTCCATGAAGGACTTCTCTATTCTTTTTACTTAACAGTGTTTTGTTTAAGAAGTCGAATAAGCGTAATTCAAGAATCGCAAAAGAAAAACTGAAATAAAGGGTGCTCCAAACTGAACTTTTTCGAATGTTTTTTTTTTTTTGAAAACCAAATATTGGAACAATTCGAATTTTCTTACTATCAGTGTAAAGTATAGACATGACATTTACGTATAAAATATAATGTCACAACTCCGCTGATATGCGACCATTCTTTTAGGGAAGCTTTCCTTTATTTCTCATAAATGCAGTTTTGTTAACATAAATCCTTTCTTTCAAATAGCCTCGAAGGAAAAGTCAAATGGAATTAGATCGCAAGATCCCGGTGACCAATCGCTATCGGCTCCCTGCGAGATAAGACGACCAGGAAATTTGGAAGTAGAGTGAGTGTTTCATCTGCTGTGTGACATGCGACCCCATCTTGTTGAAACCACATGTCATTCAAGTTCAAATCGTTGGTTTCATTAAAAAAAAAGTTTGTTTAGCATCTCCCGATAGCGTACATCATTCACAGTAACAGCATTGCCAGCTTCGCCCTCAAAAAAATACGAACCAATGATTCCGCTAGCCTACAGTGCACACCAAACCATGCATTGGATTTTCAGGAATAGCGCTTGGATTTTTATCACCCCAGGTGCGACAATTTTGACGATTTGCAAATCCATCATCTCTAAAACCCAGTTCACAATTGTACGGCGTTTCTAGTGATCCGTTTCTTTAAGTTTTAGAGTCAATTAATTGCTGTAAATAGCAACATCATCACCTAAACGCGTACCACTTTTTTCAAATTTTTGCACTAATCACTTATTAGCAAAATTTTGCGTCCAACTAATGGTCTAAGTTTCGACTAAGTGATCGACTAATATATTAATGTGTTGCTGCACAATATACGGCGCCATGATGACTTCGCCATAAGTTTAAATACCAACCGAACAAATGGGAGCTTCCAATTTTCACAGATCGCAACGGCGCGCAATTTAAATCCTGAATTTCAATGTGGATCACTCCATATTAATTAGACGCGTGTTTATTTTATCATTTAATCAACTGTTTGATTGAAGCTAAACAGAGTCAAGGGACTTTTTAATGACAAAAAGTGGCTTACTACATCAATCTCAATTTTACTTTTCTCCTCGCCCAGCGAACTTCTGTCATATTTTTTTTTATTTTGCATTTGTAATAATAGAAAGTTGTGTCACATCGCTGGAAAAAATTATGAGTATCTAAAATATTCACATTTTCAATTAGCAAGTTGTCTTTACTGAAACACACAAATATACATAAACTCATTGGATATCCTTATAAATCCAGTTGATAATTACCTGTCAACGCTAATAACTTCTGGATTGAGTAGTAACCAGGAAAGGCACTTTTAAAAGACAACTCCAGAATTAATGAGCTTTGCAAAAGAAAAAAGGGTTAATCATACGCAGGAAACTCGGAGAGAAACCTCCGTTTGCGCATACACGAGAAATAGGCGGGAATGGCGACGCCCGCCATGTGACGCTGTACGCGTTCAGTAGGCAGTGCGGAGCAGAAGAAGGATTTGTTGCAGTTTATTCGTCTGCTACATCGATTGAAAATGAACGTCTCTATAAAAAATCCCGGCAAATAGGATGTGCCAAGTCCGTCGGTTCACGATACCTGAATTTTCTATACGAGGTAGTAACACGAAATTTGGGTCCCGAAACTCCTGTCTGAGAAGCATAAAAAGCACCGGTTGGGTTCTGCTTTGGACTTTCTCTTCCGTTATGTCTAGGAAGGAGAATAATTTCTGAACAAAATAATGACCGACAATGAGACCTAGGTGTTGCATTGCTTTGACCATTACTTTGCGCTCAAAATAATATTATAAAGTTTTTTTGTAGAAGGAATTTCAAATCTTGCAAGACATTATAACAAGTACCTCAATTTGCATGCTGATTATGTTGTAATGTGTATAATAAAGATTCTGTTTATCATTGATACTCAAACGAAAGTTTTTTCCGAATTGCCTTCGTATAATAAAATGTAAGCCAATATTCGACCGTCGGAAAAGCGATATGGAAATGTGTTTGATACAAGCGAATAATTGAAAGGCTAAGCAGCATTGGTTAGTAAGAAGAATAAGATCACGCGACTCGCATTTGTAAAAACACTTGAACTAGATGGTCTACGACTGGGAAAACTCTAATTTTCAGATGAACCAAGGTTTCGATATTTTCTAAAGTAACAGAAAACAATATCGCACTCCTAGAAGAATAACTTCACAACTCAAAAATCTGCTATTTTGAGTTAGACCTAAGTAAGGTACCTGTGGAACCACAACTATCCAGTAGAACAAAATAAGAATCTATTTTTTGAAATGGCCGCTAGAAGTGACATTGTACTTTTAAGCCGTTTTTGATGCATGCATCACTTGTGATGTTTTTTTAATCTTGAGGCGTCCCTTTTATAAATAATGGTAAAATTATTTCATTATTTCATCTTTTCCCAGCCCATAATTTCCCCAAATATTATAATAAAAACTGCAATGGTTTATACTGACAAATAAAAGAAGTTTTGTGTTAGACGTTGTTCTTCTAGGGGTGCGGTATATTATATTATAGATACGACGTCCCGTACCAAATCACGTTCATAGAAAATGGAAGAAGTGATGGTGGAGTATTTTCAGCCCAATGAAAGACCATGGATATTCCAGAGCAAACTGCTTTATGGTTCCAAATTGGATCTTTGGACAGATTAATAATCCTGAACACATTTCTCGGTTAAAAAAAGGCCACCTTATTCTTTGGACCTCAGTGACATAGAATACTCATGGAAAATGCTAAAAAGATTAGTAGTATCGCCAAATATTTAATCTAGAGAAACCTACACATCAATTCAGCTGCTTTTTTTTGGTTTTTTTCTTTAATTTTCTAATGTTTCTAAAAAATAGCATATGATAATATTGTCTATATGTATATAGCACACGTTACTGTTTTTATGAAAAAATACACCATTTGCCCGTTTAAGAAATTTTGAGTTGACAGTCACCGAAGACTTTTGGATGCCGCTGTACATAAAAATATTTCATTCGTTTCTCAAACCAAATGAACGGGGATCTGACTTGTGGCTTGGTTCCAATATTTTTCAGGGTACACATATGCGAAGCTTCGATCTACATCTACCATCTTCTACCAATTATATATAAAAGCGGCCGTCCTCGCCAATTAACTGGTTGGTGATCATTTAAATTAACGAGATAAACTGCACTATCTGGAAAACGAATACTTTCTCCAAAGCAACATCAATTTTTTTGGTTTGAAAAAGTTCTCCAGAAAGTTGAATGAAAATTATATGACATTTCATAATGGAAACGTGACTATACCGCAGCGCAGAACAGTATTTCAATATTGTTCATATATAGTCTATTTTAATGATAAGTGCAAGATCATCGAGATAAATCTAGAAAATGAATAAACGGTGAAAATAACATTTACATGCAAGAAAAATTAATTTGTTTACATGAACTACAACCTACAACTCTCTTGAGCCGTAATCTAAACCCAACTTCCTACTTGCCCTTCATGATGGAAGCTTCCAAGTTGTCCTTGGTGTTATAATATTTTCCATTGACCTTCACCTTAACCACTCCCCACACGTAGTAATCGAGTGGATTACTGTCGATGTTGAAGGGTGGCTACAAGTCGGAGGACTAGTGGTAATACAAATTGTTGTATAGCCATTCCTAGGTGTTGCGGCATGAACGGAGGCTTGCTGAAACATGTACTCCCACTCAGCACATTGATGTAGCAGTCAGCGGTCGCCTTTAGGCCTTTCTTAAAGAATTGAGACACAATGACACCTCCTTTGCTGTTCACAAGCCTTAATACCGTCACCGAGGCGGGAAACTTTCTATGCATGACGGTTGACACTCCAGAGGCATTTTGACAGATCCAATGGTCCTTTTAGCAATTCATCTTCCTGTCCTAGATGAAGTTCTTTTCGTCCTAAAAGAATCTCAGGAGTGTTGAAGCCTTTACTTCCATCTCGTTTTTCTCAATCAACAGTTAGCGATTCCTCATGACGATAGACTTATAGTACAGGTCCTGGTGCACTGCTGTACTAACCGTCGACTTTCGCTACGCCTATATTCTTTGCTATGTCAACAATGCTCTGCTCGCGATCCTGATTGATCTCTCTTTCAATTTTTGCTGTCAGCAGTTACCTTCTCCTTGTGGTCGGATTCCCTATAGTTCTTTAATACTTGGGTCTTTTGTAACTAAACCACTAAATAATTTCTATCGGTACTTTTCGACGCGAAGCGATTCTAGACGGCCTTTTTTACCTCGACGACCCTGTAGTTAGTGCAGCACTTACCATAATTATGTTCCCGTTACTATTTTAGCAGAATTTTGAGCTTTTAAACTTTGAATTGTATAAAAATTAATTCTTGGGAAAGTTGTGATGAAGTTATTAGACCGTAAGTTACACCCCAAAAAGACACAACTGGTGGCACTTGTTGTAAATTGAAAGTCATTTACTATGCAAATTACAGTTCTGGATATGTACAAGCTTTCTCTCCAGTACATGGGGTTATGGATTTTCAGGGACGATAACTATTGTTCTGCAGCTTAGAATGACAGTTTCCAATGTCTAAATGACCTTTACGGTGGCATTTATCATATATTATAATAGTACATGATGAACTCAATAACTCTTAAACTCAATCTAAAACGTTGTTACAAGAGTTTATGTGAAGACTACCTCTCCTCCCCCCATCACAAACTTTGCACCAAATCTACCTCTACTTCCGCCATCTGTAAGGTGCATTCTGCGTTGACACCACCTAACCAAAGGCAAGTGTTGTTCGAAGAAATGTTAGTAGTGCTTTTCGTTGACATTTTCATCTTCAAATACAGCATATGTAATGATTACACTTTCACTGACTTACGCAAGCCTTGATAACATTCTCGTGCACTTTTGCCTTAAACCACTTGGACTTTTATCTACGATCATTGGTCAAGTTTTGGAAAAATGATTTAGGGAAATACACCCCATGCTGTTCTGCACAGTAATACTAAACGCTTAAGGTAGTCCACGCATCTACAACTTACAAGAGTCATATAATCAAAAATGTATCGTTTGTCTAATAGACTATGCGAAATATATAACTTCTAACCCCCCCCCCCCCAATTTACAATAAACTCGTTTTTAACAAGTTTGGGCATCTCTAACTTAAACTGTCTAGATATATGCGCATGATTTTCCGACGGCTACTACTTTATTTACAACTATCACCATAGTTTATAGAAACTTTTGCTTTTTCTCTTCTGGGTGGAATCAAAGGTTTTCAAAAATTCATCAGTAGAAAAGTTTGACGTAAAAAATAGTTTGGGCCAGAAAATTTGCAAAAAGACAATTAAGGGACGGGCGAATGATTATTCACAGTTAACATGCACGTAGTTTTCCCGTATACTCTTTAAGCACTGCCTGTACTGCTCTTTGAGTATACAGGGGCGAAATAATCGTTTTATTTTAAGACTGAAGCGCTGCGTTCTGAAGCGACAAATTCGTCGGCTAGGTTTAGCGTCGGCACCGGTTTATTTCATTCGGCTCCACCATACCTTTAAAAATCCTATGCTAAGAGACTCCTAAACGCTCTTATTTGATTTTTCAACAGTTTTAACAGATAATGACAATTTTATTAACTGTAAAAAATATATGATCCCAGATCGTTTTCGTTTATAAAGTAAAATGATAAGCAGATATTTAGAAATATTTTATAGCGCTTGTTCATTTGAAATAACCTGTCATTTCCTTGTGAGGGTGATTTGATGAGTAACTTGGTTTGCATGCTCATAGAGGGCAACAGCAGTAGCTGTAGGTGTAATCATAAAGTTTCCTTCTTATAGATGAATATTGTATAGTTACAAATCATTCCGACCGCCTAAGTGCAGGCGTCCAAATGACAGTGTGAAATTGATATAATTAAATTTGACTTAATTTGGGGAGAAGGGGATAGCGAAGAGAATCTAAGAAGGCATTTAACTTTACTGGGTAACTTTTCCCTTTTTTATAAAGTAGTTTAGTTTGAGTAAACGAATTCAAACGTGGCAGAACAAGAATTAAAGTCCTGGACGTTCAAAAGCAATCGTCAAACTAAGAATCATTGAGAAAGTGCATGATATGATTTTGGTTGCTATAGGCCATGACGACCCATTTTCAGAGTTATTTTTCTCAACTTTTTTCGATATGCGGCTTTTTCTTTCCAGTCTATTAGTCCTCTTTCTTTCAGATTCTGCATCACTTCTTTGTTCCACCTCCTTCTAGGCCTTACTCTCTTTAGCGCGGTTGGTCATTCTCTTGTTTTCTATGGGTTGTACGGGGTTTAACTATCTGACTCGTTGCTTGACGTACTGTATTATTGTTGATTCGATGTATAGTTTTTCTAGTTCTTTATTTGTCATTCTTTGCCGTTTCCCTTTTTTATATCTTCCAGATATCTTCCTTAAAATTAGTCGTCCCAAAATCAATGGTTCTGCTTCTTTTTCTGTTCCCAGCGTCCATGTTTCGTATCCATATGTTACTATTTACCTAAATCCATATTTGGTCTTACATTGACTTCAATATTGACGTCAAAGCTCTTACTGCTTTTTCAACTTCTGGCAGTCTCGTTTTTGTTTCTTCTTCTTCTCACATCCTCCATAATCTGAACACCCAAATATGTAAATGTTTTTATTTTCTTTGTGTTGGCTTTTTCTTCTGCTAGGTTGATACCGAAACACCATATTTTTTTGATTTTTTGTCATTTACACATAGTCCCCTCTTCGATTTTTTTATCAGATTTTCTTTGTGGTTCCTATTAACACCAAGTTGGCAGCATTGGTAGCTTTCGCTACTTGTCTTATTTTTTCTTATGGCATATTTCAGACATACTAAATAGAATAGTCGACAAATGTATGAAAACAACATGGATTTTTTTATTGCGCTCTCAACATATTTGTTATGTTACTTTTAAAATGAACAGTTAGTTAGTCGTAAATCCTGCTTGATATTCCCCTATTTCCTTCTCTATATAAGCTTATATTTTGTTTCTTAGGAATATTGCACATATTTTGTAGCTTGCATCCAGTTAGACTATTCCTCTATAATTATTGTAGTCTTCTCTTTCTTTTTGTCAATGGGAATTATTATTACTTCTGTCCGTTCTTTCTAAATTTGTTCTTGTTGCTAGATTAATTCGTTCTCTATTCCAATTTTTCTTAGAGCTTTTCCGTTTTTTATGTTCTTATTATATTTCTTATTTTGTTTATCGTTGGGAGTTCTGTGTTCTCTGCCTTCTCATCTTCTTCTAAGCATGTTTCTGTCTAAAATCTTGTTCTTGGGTTGTTACCTCAACTCCGTTTACCAGACCTTGAAAATATCCTTTTCAGGTCTTAATTGTTTGTTCTTCGTCATTTATTCTTTTTTTACTTATCATTCTTAAATGCTATTAGCGTTTGTTGGTATTCTTTAATAGTGAGCTTCATTTCTTGGTAGAGATTTTTTGTTTTTGTCTTTTTTTATGTACTCTTATTTATCTGCCTTATAGTTCCATTTTATTTCTTACCCGTAGCTTGTTCGTGTTTTTTTTAGTCTAAGTTGAACCATTTATTAGTACTATTCATTCTGTTTTTCTTCTTCGTTGAGTTTTCTTAAGCACATGATTACTTTCCATTGCTATTGGCTAATGATCTGGGTTCGCTTCCTGACCTAAAAGTTTCACCATTTTTATATTTATTTTGTATTAATACGCGATGGTTCCATTTTTATTTGGTTTTTTGTATTTGTTGTGGGTTTAGAAGTTGTTTCCTTTCCAATTTTTGCGTTGAAGTCGCCTATTATTACTGTTATTATCGTTGTTTGACTCTGACTACGCTGATCGTAAAAGTATTCTAAATTTTCATAAAAGTAATCTTTAATCACTTCTTCCTTTTCTGTCGTTGACGTATGGCTATTTAGAATATTTATTATATTTTCTTCAACTTTTCTTGTTACGCGGTGTAGTCTTTTATTTATCAGTGCAAAACCTTTTATCTTGCCTTTTAAGTTCTTTGCTATCAGAAAATCAGTTCCGAATACTCGTTTTCTATTTCCATTATTAAAAAATATAAACTCTTTCAATGATATGTTAAGGTCGCCTTTCTTTGTCTCATATAACTCCAAAAGTTTTAAGTTGTATCGCTCCGCTTTCATTTCCAATTCTTTAAATTGCTGCTTCATAATTTTAGTTGGGTTTTTGTTTGTGTTCGTATTTCTTCTTTATTGGCTTGGTCATCCCCATCACTTCGTTTTCTTGGTATGTTATCATCAGATTTCTCCTATAACGTTACATCATGAAATTCCGTTCGTATATTTCACTGTCGATAGCTAATTTCTGGTAGCCTACTCTTATTTCCTTCCCCTTTATTTTTATCTTTGCTCGCTTCTTTTCCAGGAAGTCGTTTGATATTATAACTTTGGAACGCTGTTTTTTTTTATTTCCATGGACCCTCAATTTTACAATCATTATTTTGTTTTCTGCTGTTCTTTCTATTCTAAATGCTTCTTTTACCACGGATTCTAACTACAGGTTCTCTTCCATAAATTTTTAACTATTTCTTTTATGTTCTTGTTTCTTCTCTGTTTGGCTTAATCTTACTTTTTTTTCCAAGTTAAGTATTTTTCTTCTAACACTTTCTTTTCCCCCATATTTTTCCTTCTTTTTCCATTTTCCATCGCCTTTGCTACGCATTATAATAATATATGGCACATGAAACACCACCTTATCACTACCTGCCAATACTGATGTGTCGTATAATAAATTACTTACGGAAAAATTACAATCAAAAAGACCAGTATGCTTTTTTTTTGGTTATTCCAAAATTAAAGTTTTATGTAGAATCAGCGGTGATTATCTATAACCTTTTCATTAAATGAGTAGAAAATTAACTTTTACGTGACGATAAGAAGTTTAGTTTACCATAATGCGCTTTATGCGTTGCATAAATATTCTTAAAACTTTCCCGATAACTTCCTTTCGTTATAAGTGACTTTCGGGATCAGCAACAAACAAAAGGTTATGACTTACGTTATACATAATTCAGTGCATAATCAATGCATGTGCATAATCCGTGAGCAGTAACCGAAACAGACAGAACATTAATTATTTTGCAATAAAATTTGAAGGTTTTATAATAATGATGATAATGACTGAACACCTCATCTCTTTCAAAACTTTGCAGGTCCATTCGTCGTTTGAAGGTATTATTCCAACCCAATACTTCTTACACACTATCGCTTATGGAAGTATAGACACTAAAAAATGAATTTATACACTTTAATGTAAGAAAACAATGTATTATCCAATATATTATTATACAACACGTAAACGAACAACAAAAATAATCATGAACACAGAAAAATTAAAAATTTGTTTCATCAAAAACCGCTCTTTGCATTTAATACGGCTTTTGCGATTCTTGCCATTTTTACATTAATTTTTTTGATTTCTCCAGCAGCACATCTCTTCAGGAACCTTGAAGAAGACTGCAAATATGATTTTTGGACGTGGAACGCTCCTTTCTTACTGTTCTGTCTATCTCATCCCATGGTAACTCTATGGGGTTGAGATCTGGGCTCTATGGTGGCCATGTCATCATTTTGAGCATTTTTTTGTTCTTCTTGGTTTGCTAGATAGTCGTTACAAAGCTTTGCAGAATGTTTAGGGATCGTTGTCTTGCAGCATCACGAATCCCTTACCGATTAATCGCAACCTAAATGGTATGTTGTTTTTCGTTAAATTTGTTTATAATGTTCTTTCCTCATAATGCCATCAACAACAAAAAGAAGCACCCCCATACTAAAACAGACCTACCTTCGTGCTCAACAGTCGGAACAATACAGTCCTGAATCATTTTTTAAATCTTAGAACGACGCACGAAGATTCTCCGCCTCTGATTGAAAATTTCAAATTTGGATTCGTCGGCCCATAATTAATTTTGCGCCCACTGAAGCCGTTTAACCTTATTACTATGCCATAACAAGAGTTTTTTTTGTCGCAATACAACCTTCTTAAAGGCACCGCTTTATTGTGCTAACTGATATTGCTTTATCACGTCCCCGGTTAAACTCCGTGTCAATATCTGGGGCAGTTAATCTTCCATTTCTCTTACTCTTCAGTCTGATGACTTGAACCTCTGGCTGTTATTAGTGATGGCCCAGGGCGATGGCGATCCCTAAGACTTCTTGTCTCTATGTAGCGTTGTAATGTATGATTCAACCCTTAGTTTTTGCGATGCAAATTGAGAATGGTTGAACGAGTTTCTATGGAGTCAGGCTTTTACCATGGCCCATTGAATGCAAAAATGAAAACTAGACGTGACAAAAATCCAAGTAAGCGACACAAGGTCTGATGATAAACTGGAAAGCTCGAAAGTCGGACCACAATTTTTTGTAATGCAAACAAACATTTAAAACAAGGAATAGGGACAGAAAGAAAAATTCGAAGTATTGAATGACAGTTCGGGGATGCAAAATCATTAGGATTTTTTTATTCTATTTTGCGATCTAACAAATGTTTATAAGAAAATCTACAAGTGACTAGTTATATTCCTTTAAAACAATATTATCTAAAGAGATTTAAAAAAGCTAAATAAAATAAAAAAAAATTTACGAAAAGTGTAGTGATTCACTGTATAAATTATTCATACTTTCATCACCTAGTGCGAGTACAAGAAAGGTACTTTTTTTAAATATTGCAGTTATCCTTTTTCTTCGCTCCTAGTTAACTATGAACAACTTGTTGTTTCTGTGCTTGTTCTTAAGATTTTCAAAAGTTGTACGATGTTTAACTAGCAAAATTATTCTAGACGAACGTAGTGTCATAGTAATATAAAGGGGTTGGAGTCTATAGTGGAAAACTGAAAAAACTTTATTCGCTAAATACAAAACTATATTTTCACATGAAATTCAATGTAGTACTGATATGGTACATTTGTTAATAAGGTACATAGCTGTAACCTCTTAAATCCTCATAGAACATCTTTCAAACATAAAGCGTGCCATTGGTTGGAATAAGTAATAATATAGAGGTAGGTTTAGGATGAACATAAGTTAAATGAAGAAGAAACTTAAAATTTGAATTAAATATCATTTTTGAAGAATTGTACACCTGCTGTTTGTTAAGAAAATCAAATTTTTGCTGGTAGCTTCCAAGTGATTCACTGACATTCAGTTAACTTAGTCAACCAGATCACTTTTTTGAATTGTTGTTGTCCTGTGCAAATGTTCACTACTTCTAGTAGTCGGCCATTTTAGTGCTTAGTGAAGCCAAATTCAAAAACGCTAATACCTGCTTTTAAATGTTTAGTTATTGGATTGCGCAGGCAAACCTCGGTAACTCAACACAATGCATAATTCGCAGCTTCTGGTAAAATGGCGAAACGGTAGAAATGTTTGCGGCACAGAAAGTTGGGGGTGAAGAAAGCGAGCGCAGTGAGTGTTTACAAATACCGCGTCTGTGCACTGGAACAGCCAGCCTACAAACGCGTCATTATTATATTATTATTGCACGTTCGTAAAATGCAAACAATGACCGTCCATTAATCTGTGTATTTATTTAATTGCATTGCCGGTGCTTAATTGTTTGATAAATTAATTAATTGGCCAGTTTAACTGCAGTTGCTTCACGGTTAGATGCAAATGCGGTCTATTATTTACATTACAGGTCTCATTGCTTCTACAAGCGCGTAGGAGCGAATAAATAATAGCAGGCGTGGGCGGAATGCCCACTGCAAAAGGCCGGCATATTTATACACGTACCGATTAGCGGAGTGACGTCAACAGATCGTTAATGGAACCGTTCGTGCGCCGAACTCACTCGGGGTTGTTCTTCCCAACGGGCATGGTGCTGCGTGCCGCTCTGCTTTCAGCTTATTGAAAAACAGCTTTTAGGAGATGGCCGATTTTATCGTGTTACAACAATTTGTGTATTTAAATATAAATATCCGAAACATTTAATGAATATTCCATTAAATAATTTTTTGAAAATAAAGAAAGGATACAATGCCAGTCTTCTTGATGATTACATCAGTTCTGGTTGAGTTGCAACACTAAGTCTTGTGGCTGGTTGTAATCGTCTCGTAACGGTTGCTTAGATAGTTGTTCGATAATATGGTTAGGATAACTTGGGAGATTGTATCTGGGCGCTGTCTACCTAAGAAACTCCTAGTAGTGGAGGGTGTCGTTAGTTACGTACCAGGGGGTGTGGGTCAGCATTCCTAGTCTTTGATTGGAATTTCTGGATGATTTCGATATGCGACGCCTTGGCGCAGTCCCAAATTAGTTTCAGAATAATTTTGTAGAGTTGCGAGTGTCTTTCAAATTATCATGACATTTTTTTGAATTCTAAGTCTAGTTTTTTCCTTTTGACTTTAATGTGCGAACCCCAGCATTCGTAGAGTCTTTTGTTGGACTCTCTGGATGATTTCAGTATGCGACGCTTTAGCGCAGCTTTCAAGTTGAATTCCATAGAACCAAATTGGTTTCAGATTAACTTTTTAAAGTTGCGATCAGAATCTTTAGGCACTTTCGGTGGGGTTACCATGATCTTAAACGCCGAAAAACAGCTGTGCAGTGCACTGGGAGATACATTTCTGGATGGTCGACACGTCGGCGTCGCGATGGAAAATGGCGTTCCTGGCGAGCCAGAGAGCCCCAAAAATGGACCTTAGGATCAGATTCTGGGTGTGTGTCTTCGCATAATATAACCAATCGAGGCCTCTTCTCTCTAGGGTATCTCCCGGCCAAAGATTCTAAGCCTTGTCTGCTCTGGTCGTCACCGAAGTCAAATCTTCGTAGAGAATAGGATGGCTGAACTCTTCTCTCCGTTCACTCATATTCTTCACGTGCTGCACCAGTTTTTTAGCAACTCCAGTTCCTCCTGGACTTGCTAGATTGTCATCGAGGGTTTCCGCGAGCTTGACAGCGCCGCTGTATCATTTGCATACGTTGAACAACGCCGGAAACAACACCGAGCCTTTGGGGGACGCCGCTCTGATGACTTCACGCCGCCGAGTTTGATCTGGAACCTTTGGCCGGAGAGGAAGGATCGGACCAGCTAGATGATCGGCAGCGAGATGGACGCTGAAGCCATCTTGCAGACGAGACCGTTGTGCCAAACCGTGTCTAAGGTCTGGGCCACATATAGAAAGACTGTTGCGGTTGTGGTCGGGGGGATCTTGCCCCTACAGACATCCTACGGTGCGGTCGACGGTGTCCATACGGTCAAGGTCAGCGTCAATTTAGTCGAGGGTGCACTAACGTTCCAAACTATCAGAGAACACCTCGACGTTGTCAGCATGGGTGTAGGAGGCGACACCGCTCTCACTGTGGATGGACAGGATGGGGGAGGGCCTGTTGAGCAGGATCTTAACCATTTTCCAACGACTATTGCCGACCACATCAAAATCCTCCAGCTTTCTCTCCGATTCGGTATTGCGGTGATCTGCGACGGCGTTCTTGATTGTTGCAGCCAGCCTCTGGTATTCCTGTTGGTCGTCGGGACGGAAAGACCGCTGGGTACGCCGTTGCGTTCGGTTATTTTCTCTCGGATCCGCTCGTTCAATTTCGGTGGCAGAAGTCCGGGTCCGTCTCCGGTGTGGACGGGGTTGGTGATGGAATCCCGGATGGGAACAGTGAGATGACATATTTTTTCCTGAGACGCGGTAGCGGAGGGAGACAACGTCTGTCCCCGTTGGTACCCCTAGGGCAAGAAGAATCGGGATGTGATCGCTGTCAAGCTCGCTGACGTTGTTTTGTACATGCGATATGTTTCCAAGGTTAAAGATAAACGAACAACTTAGTTCATGGGCTAAGGTGCATCGGTTGAAAATAATTGCAGTATTGGCATCCGTTTTGATGTATTTAATTCTTTACCGGAGGCCACGATATGCCCGTTTCTCAAAGAAATCTACGAGTTTTTTTTGCTTCATTATTTACTTAATAAAAGTGAAATTTTTCTGGGAGATACAGTGTATAGGAAGGGTTTCGAAACGATAGTGTCCTTGGCTATCATCGCATGTATTGAGGTATTGAGCGCGTTTTTCTCTTTTAAACTGCTTCACGGATAATTCCGCTGATGAAATGAAAAATGGGAGCAATTTTTCTGAATTGGAAAAATTACGGTCTATTTTCTTATGGTGTCTGAAAATGTCCAAGAGTTTTTTTTTTGTACAGAAAATGTTTATAAATACATGCGGAAAAATATTACCTGTTGGCTTAAGCTATGTAAGTTATCTGGTAGTAAGACGAGCTATTTTGTAAACTTCTTATGTTTCATGTATATAGTGGTCCTTAGCTGATTGCCTGAAGTTTATATTTAATGTTGATGCTTTGTATAGTTTCCCCCCATTAGTATTCTCCTTCTGCAAGAGTGCTTTTTGATGGTCGGATTAAAAGTTTCTATTTTTTTTTAAATGGAGAACAATGATTTTTAAAATAAACAGTCTCAATAAAGGCTTAAATTCTGTCTGTTGTTTTTTTTGGTGTTGGAAAAATTCTATAGCTTAATTGATTTAGATAGCTGCTGTTATGGGTTCGTTTTCTATAAACAATGCAGTAGAAATTCATAATTGGAAGAATCTTTTCTTATGTGCTCAAGAAAGGAAAGGAATTGCTTTTCCATAAATAGCTTGCCTCACACTCGTCTCAGAAATGGCTCTCCCTACAGCTCAAATATCATTTGTACAGCCCTATTTTTTTCAGGCGTCCTTTAAAAATACAATGTCTTATAAGAAGACTTGTGGGGACGCGGTGCCTGTAAGTGCGCCAAAAAAAAAAGAAGACTTGTAATAGTTTGTAACAGATTTCTGTTTTGTTCTAACAGTTATTCAGTTTTATGAAGGTTTTTTCATGTCTTTGTCCCGGTACATTTTCCCAATGTTTTTGTTGTTTGTTGACTCGTACTTGCACCCGGCTTTATATGGTGCCTTTGATTACTCCTAGAATCGATTCGGGGTCTATATATGCAGTTGATGATCTTTCTTGTGCTACATCATCAGCTTTTTCGTTACCTGCAATTTACATAACAGCGTTAACTTGTGGTATGCCAGAGTCCTGATTCCTTCGCACCATTGCCATACCAACCTGAATGTTACCTTTGGGTTTTTCAACGCCTTAAGAGATGCCTGACTATCTGTGGATATATTGATTCGTTCATTTCGATAAGTCGTCAAATAATTTTGCCTGGTGCACTGCAACATAGCAAATATCTTCGCTTAAAAGACTGATGTATATTTCCCCAGTGAAGAGCTTAAGTACAATGTTCTCTTTCCATACTCTGCCATTGATCCATCTATATACGAGAAAATTTTCCGAGTCTGTTCCTGTTATTTATTTCATTGTCCATTCATTTCGATCCATAATATTAACTTCGAAATTCCAGTTGAATGTGAATTTTGGCGTCATATGGTCTGTATTCATATCCAGTATACCTCCAGCCATATGTCCAATTTACAGATGTCTCACTTCCGTACTGTCTTGCAATCTATAAGATATAAGATGATGTTAGAAACTGTCAAATTGTATTATTTATTCACTGTTTTCTCGAGAATTATTGATGAGGGTAACAACAAATCAGTACCTAATGGTTTATCGGCCCTCTAATAACTTATACTAAAAGATTTATTATTACATCACAATACATCTTACCATATTGAGAATCTAACAACAGATCCCTGAAAGTTGTACATTGACACATTGTTTAAGTGTCTATGCACCAGGAACTGTCTTATCACGCACAAGGCATTTAAAGTGATCTCACAGGTAAAAGTCATTGGAGTCCGGTGACAGACGGGGCTTGATCTATCCGTCAGAGAAGCTGTTATTGAGATACTGGGGGATGTTAATGCTAAAAAGAAATCTGCCTTCAGCAATAAAGACGGTGTCTTCCTCGGAAAATGCTGGATCATTAAAGTGTTGTCCGACTAGATAGTCGCCGATAAATAATTAATGCCAAACCGATGCAGATGATGAACTCCAATCATTGCATAGGGATTCTGCCTAACCTATAAATGTCATCTGTACCAATGAAGATGATAGAGAACAGAATTGCTGTAATGGCAGCATTAATTTTCTCTTAAAAGGACAATAGTTCTTCGACACTTTTCAAAAGTGCTAGGGATAGTAGCTGTTTTAATGTAGGCTACTCAACGCTTGTCTGTAATTTGTATCGGTATTATCTTCAATGCCTTATAGAATGCGTTTTTCTGAATTAGATGTGTAAACATAATGCATCTGTTGTTTTAGTTCACCCCTATCATTAAACGAACTCCTCTCACGTAACTGGAAGTTACTACATAACCATATCAAACATTCCTTTAGACCACGCTCAATCTGTATTTCAATTAATTTTTGAGATATATGTATGTTTTGCCGTTGTCCCTTTGCAGGGGTGGCAAAGACGGGATTGAATTTGTTTTTCCCTTGGAGTATGTCACCTCTTCGATCCTCTTTAATCGGTTGATATGGGGATGTTTCTTTGCGTTTGAATTAGCTTTAACAAGAAGCATTCATTTCTTACCGATAACTTAGACAAACATCTTATTACAACTGTAATGAAATAAATTAAGATTCCCATGCTGTATACGAAAGCTCGTCTCGAGGTTGCTGTGAGGTTTGGGATGATGAAATTTTTTTCATAAGCCCTACAGTTTGACTAAAAAAGTTATTCAAAATTATTTTCGTATAAACCTATGTCGATACGAAAAACTAGACAATTCCAACTAAAAAACAAATTTATTTTAGTTTGATATTTCTAAATTTTATTTTTTATATTTTTATGAAAAACGAATCATTTCAAGATAAGGGACGATTAAAATTTTTGATAGATTTTTGAAAACTTTTGTTGTCTACAATTAAATGTTAACATTTATTTAACTGTGCTTTACATCATAATATGAGGTAATAAAAACAATTCTGCTCTAATTTAAACTTCGAAGCCCTCGTGCACAAGTCACAATTCTCACGTTTTTTTTTGTCGTTTTATTTTACGGAAATTTGCTTCTTTGCTGTAATTTTTCATTTGAAAAACGCTCAAAAAACAAATTGTTGTTTTTAGCAATTTTAAGTTTATTATTAAGTTTATACAACGCTCCTATAAAATACGGAAGCGCTTTAGTATCTTTCAGATTATTATTGTTTAATAATAAAATAGTAATAGTAAGGCTGCTCTAACACCCCATATGAGGACATGGACTGTGAATTGAGAGATTAAGGCTCTCATATTTTCGCTCGTTGCATAATACTTTTAATACAGGACAATGTGGCAAACACTGCGCCTTCAACGACCGTCTCGTTATCACAGGTATTCGATTATTTTTTTAATGCTGAATAGACCACCCGCCAGGCATCAGAGGACTCCGGAAATGGAAGCCGCGTCTGTCCGCATTGCAGTTAAATGTCTTGACCAGTTGACCACACTGGCGCTGTATTTTGTAAGAAAGTTTTTTGGTTATTATGTATGTGAAATAAAACCAAACTGATAATATTGTTTGTGGGTGTGGGGGGGGGGTGGGGGGGAAGTGTACTTCCTTAATGATTGTGATGTTTTGAACTGCTTTTTGAGTTTAAATGAAAACTAGTAAAGGATGTGCAAAGAAGGGACAATAAATGAAGGCTCATGTCAATGACGGTTTGACAAATTCATATCTGAAAACTTTAGTTTCCAAGAGGAAGCGCGACCTGAACGAGCATTGAATTATTTATCAGCAAAATCAATGTTATGGGAACTGTCCAGACAATTCCATTTTATGTCTGCATCAGTTTACAGACATTGGCAAATATTTAAATTGAGTACATGAATATTTCACTAATTAAACGCATATTGATAAGTTTGTCCCACTCGATTCTTTTCGTATAAACATTTTTTATATAATACTAAACAGTGGATGAACATGGGAATGACACCTTAACTTACTTTCTGAAAATATCTATGTTAACAATTACGGTTGCAATAACAAAATGTCTATATATCTAGTTCTCGAACTCGGTCTTCGATCCTTGTTAATTGCAGCTCGTTCTGTTCACCCTTTTCCGATGTTTTACTCATTGCTGCTCTTCCAGAACTTGGATCACTTTCTATAGATTCTTGACCATCTTTTAATTATTTGTAACGAGTCCTTATTTGTGCTGCACTCACTGCATCATTTCCTAAAGTCTTCGAAACAACTGGATATTCCAACTTTATATAAAATCTGAAGAAAATTCACTGCAAATCTAACGATTACATACTACATGTGCCTAATCAGCGGCGTCTAACTTCCTACTAAACCGACCAGTCAGTCGTTCCCATTCACGCATGCGCATTACGGTCAGATAATATTGAAACCGCACAAACTTCTTTCAAACATTAGCTCGATGTTTTTAGGATAAACTTGGCGTATTTAAGCAAAATATTTAAACCTTAAAGCCTCAATCTAACCTAAAAAACCCAATCAAATAATTACTTAGGTTATCTATCATCAACGGTCATACCTGCTTCACTTAACACTTTGCGTGTCGCTAAACAAACTTTAGCTGGAAAATCATGCAATATCTTCCTTCCATATTTTGCCTATGTTGAACTTACTCGCAAAGACGTGAAATTTTCCTTTCAAACCCAAAAAGCTTAATTCACAGAGGTATTCCCAACTTATCTAAATGGAGAAGTGTTGTATAAAAGAATGGAAACTATATGTAGTATTTATCAAATTTTAAACGGAATTTAATCGGAACATTATAATGTATTACATTAATTTTTGTAGATTGCGAATATGGGAAAATATATGAGTGTTCTATTTAAAACGAAAACAAACTGTGAGTGCACAATATGTCTCAGTCCCTAGTACTGATTTTCTAGAGTAGTGCGTCCGAGAAATTTTATATTGATAATTCTGAAAACCATCTAAGAACATTTTGGTCGTTTAAGACCCTATGTATCGATAAAGAAACATACAATATTAAAATCCAAACAATCAGTTGATTCTGATTTTTCTAATAAGGTATAGTATTTCTTAGTTGTCAAATAACTCTCCAGTATCATGTCTACTTTTCTTCTCGCATAATTTACTATGAATTTGTACTCTAATCTTGCATTAACGCGCATCTTATATATAGAAGAGCTGATAAGAATACTTGTCCAGATAAGTGTTTTTACAGAACTGGAAAGACATTAACTTGACAAGAAAGGGCCATTTTTAATTTTTCATTTAATTGTTTTATCAGTAATACTTTGATATGTAGCAAGAAGACTTTTCGATGATTGGGAAGGTCGCAGGATTGCGAGTTTGCATGTTAATAAGGGATAAGGATTTTTGGTTTATCAATTACGTGTTGGGATTTTGGTAATGAGTTCAATGATTATTTGCATTATTTTATTAATCTAGTGATAAAAGATTTAACCTCTGAATAAACTTGGGCAAAGTTACGGCAGTTTTCTGTAAACTCTGTGATAGAAACTGTGGTTTAAACAATTTTTATAAGGATTTTCAAAAACGGGGACAATTGTTTTCTTTAAAAAGAAACCAGGGTGCGTATGTTGCCCCTAAATCTAAATAACAAGATATTGTCGACATATCTTACCCAACAGGTGCGTATAAATTGAAGGGAGACTTGTTTAAAAATGAATAACGAAAAGAATTGCTATAATAGGTAAACGTGATATGGAAGATAATTTTTTAATGTAAACTAAGTACTAGCTTTTTTTTGGTAGTCTGATGGTTCTGGTAAAGAAGAATTGAGTAACTGGATTTGATAGAGTGATGGTGAACGTTGGCATTTTTTTGGAAAATCTCATGGAAGCTATCATTTAAATATTCTTAGTATGAGATTATCGTAAAAAGGAAGAAGTTTGTTCTGTTTAATTTACTACACATTATATGGAAGAGGAAATCAAACCGAACATCTTATCAATATATCCAACAGGTAAAGTTGAAGTAAGAGGGGGTGAAATATTTTATTTCAAGATCAGTTTTAATTCATTGTATTATTGAGTTTAAAGGAAAATGGAAAAGAAAGCAAAAGAAACTAACAGCAGGAAATATTTCCATTTCAACCATCTTTAATGGAATGGTATTATACAATCGCACGTACAACCTAGTAATAGTAGAATCTTCATAATCCAGTCGTCTTAATGCAGGTAATATGGAAAGTATTATTAAATAAAATCATGCAGTTTTTAAGAAAAGTGAAAAGGCATGGTTAGCCTCAAAGCAAAGTAAAACTTTTTTTAAATGGTATTGGAATAATTCATCCGTGTGTGCGTTATATTTTCCGTATCAGACTCTATTGTCCCTTTTATCCATTACAATAGAGACCGTCGTTCTTCCACACTTAAGAACGTTTTTCCAACAATACTTGAGTGTTGCAGAATCTTTGATTGTGATTATTGTCAAGTTTTGTTCCAAAGAACTCTAAGTTGGCGTTGCAAATAAATAAAAATTACTGGGAGCTAGATCAGAATAACATGAATGGTTTGTCATTCCAAATGAAACTTCACGAAATGTGTTCTATTTTTCTATTCTAGAATTTTTTTATTCTATTCTAGAAATTTCTAAATCAATTTTCTTATTAAACAAACTTAATATGCCAAGGAGTTAATAGTCTAAATTCCTTTCAACAATCCTAGATGTTGCCGTTACATTCTTTAAACTTTAAAACCACATTTCATTTAAATTTACATGACGAGTGAAATAGATTCTAAGATTTTGCTTAATTGGGACAAATTTAGTCGAGAACGGGAGAATAACTTGGAATCAAGGGCCGTACTGGAACTGAAATGCTTAGAGGCGAAATTATAATAGGAAGGAATCAGCACCCAGTGATAAAGGCTTATTCGGCACAATGGGATGACTTGAAGTTAGAAGATTGGCCTTTGGAGGAAACCTTGAAGGATGTTGATGGAGCCGAATCCAAGTTACTTGCTTAATGGGGTTTTAGGACATTTTAGAATTAGAAGGCAAACATGGTACCGAAAGTGCATATTTTATGGGTCGGGAAATAACCCCCTTGGAAAGAAAACCACCCATGAGTATAAAACTTTAGAAAAAGGAAGACAGATGATATTTTTCGAGAGACGAGGATACCTTCGTTACTGTAGATTATTTTACCAATAGGTCTAAATCATACGCATAAGCAAGCCGAGTGTAATCTACACTCCACTACTACTTCTACCATTGAAACACATGAAATTTTGGTGTAATATGGAGTTTTTTCTACAACCATTTCCACAACTTAACGACTCGCAGAAATAAATAGTGCATGGATGTTTTAAATAATTTTTAACTGTATAGTACAAAAATTCATGGCGTTAGTCTTCTATAAAAACAATCATCATACAGGGTTGTTCCTAAGTGCACGCATGTTATGAAGCGTTAAAATCGCCCGTTGTTCATCTGAGGAATGAAGAGATATATATCATTTAAACATATGAACAGGCGAGTGGAAATCATAAATTTTTTACAGTGGTTCTTCATCGTTTGATGTAGGAATAAACTTGAAGAATGAACGTTATGTTCGTACACTTCAGTTTGAAATTTTTCTACAAAACATTGAGGAATGTATTGAGAATCCTACACGAGAACAGCTACTATCTATCACTTCACCAAGAGAAAAGTTTTTTGCAACATGATACCAACATAGAATTTCTATCGTCAATCTTCCTACAAAAGGAAGCAGCCTTCGCTAGGAATTGCATCATTAACCTACACAACGTCCGTTATCTCTGGGCTAGGCAGACTACCCATAGAATATTTGAAGTTCTTCAGCAGTAACGGTTTAACATTCGCAATTTTTTTATCATTTCAACTGTATTTTCATGTATGTTTCGGTATGAAACCTTTCTCCTACAAATATCTAATTCATTTAATTCATAGGAAGTTCACTCTTCTCCACTTTTGATTTGTCAAATTTGGTTGCTTGTTTACTAACAAAATAACAAAAGAGGCAAGCCCCAAAACTGTTTCTGTCAGAGACGACTATCATTGCACAACCCTCGTACAAAAACGTGTTAACAACAAATAGATTGTGTAAAAATCTATTTCAAATTTGGAAAAAGTTTAGGGAAGACTATTTGCAAATAAAATATATTGTTTAAATGTTCATTTAAGTTCATTAATTAATTGCATATGCAAAAAATAGTTTCAAGATTTTCTTCATCAAAAGGACCCCCCTTCAATACTTTCCACAAATAAGAATGGGTAATTGAGTAAATTACTGTAAGAAGAAGGAAGATTTATCTAAAATGCCTTTATAATTGTACCCTTTTAATGGCTGATAAAATTGTTGCAACTAATCGTCATATCATTGTTCAATTATAATATAAATGAGAAATCAAAGTTGTCAATGTATGTTGTACACCGAAAACGATTAATAAAAGAACACTGTCTTGTGATCAGAAGCAACATTAAAAAGATGAATGGGAAAATTTATAGATAAACAAAAAGTAACAACAAACAAGTAAGAAGGGAGATGAAAAAGCATGTAGTAGAAATCATGTATATAAGTGAGGGTGGAAAAATAGATAAATATTTAACCATGGAAACATGAAACGTGAGGACATACAAAAATCAAAATTAGAAATTAGCTACACAGGAATCTAAGCAGAGAGTTGTTCCTACTATGAAATCATAAAATTATATTGTTCTTAATAGTGAAAACAGTGAGAGTATTTTTGGGGTAGGTTTCTTAGTTTCAAAAAGGCTAAAACAAAATATAATAGATTTACAACCAATATCAGAAAGAATATGTTTTACAATTGAAAGGAAATTTGAAAAAAGTGCACTTGGTAAATGTATAAGGTCTGATAGAAGAAAAAGATGTAGTGGAAATTGAAGATATACGAAGAGAAACAGTACCAAAACTAACATATGAAGTAGTAATCAAGAAAAAACATTTAAAGATGAATATAAAACAGTTATGGAGGGAAAGAGAGAAGACAAATTGAGATGACTACAGAATAACACAGAAGGTAAAACACAGAAAGGTAAGAACATTACAGCAAGAAACTAAGGATAGGAAATCCGGAATAAAGAATACGGGGAAATAAAACACGCACAAAAATATGGTTTATAAAGACAAAAAAGGGAAGGTCATTAGGCCTGAGCAAAAGAAATTAGAAAGATAGAGAACACACTTTGAAGAGCTGCTTAACCAAACAAGTACCGAAGAAGAAAGGTGAAGAGCAACAATACCTGTAAGGCAAGGTAATCTGAAAAGTGTTGAGAAAGCAAAAAGAGAAAAAATAAGTCAAATAGTACATAAAATAAAAAACAGATAAACTTAGGAAGAAATAATGATAGTGCAGAACTAATCAAATATGGAGAGGAGGAATGTACCAAATGATGTACCAAATAATAATAGAAATATAGAGATTAGAGACCATAGTGGAGACCCATTATATAAAACTCAGTGCAAGCATTATAGAAAGATAGTCCTATTAGACGTAACTTATAAGATATTAGTCATACTAATCAGAAAGAGGTTGCTTTCATATTACTCTGTGCGAAGCAAAGCTTCTTAGTTCAACAGCAGTTATTTCAGAAATATATGGTGATATATAGTAATAACTAGTTGTCAAATAATTTAGAGTGCAAAACATTATTTATTGTGGTGTTGGAACAAATAATCAAAAGAGCAGGCATGAGTAGAACAAAAACTATTAAAAAGGTCATATCAATGCTTGGTTTACGCAGGTGATATTGTGTTAACGGTTAGGATGATCGAAGATCTGCTTAAAATAGTGAGAGACCTGGGAAAAGACGCAAGAAAATGGCATTGCGAATTAATGAAGAGAAGTCTGAAGTATATACATATATGTGTAAAAGAATGTGAGGAACCAAGAGGCAAAATAGAACTAGAATGTAAGAAATGTAAGACTAGAAAGAGTAGAACAATACTTGAAGATGGTAGTAACAGAAGATGAAAAAGTGGGATGGGAAGGAAGGAGCAACTAGGAAATGAATAGTTAATCAGATGGTTCGGTCACATTAAGAGATTAGACGATGAAAAAGTAGTTAAACATATTTCTACGAAACAAGGGGATGAAACTAGGAGGAGAGACATATCTAGGCAGAGATGGATAAAGGCAGTGGAGGAAGGCGTATGTAGTAGAAGAGTTCAAAACTGGTGAGATAGAGTGATGGATAGAAGGGCGTGGAGAAGAATATCCAAACTAGTACTGAGAACAATGGTAAAATTAATAAAATTAGTCGAAAAACATCATTTGCGGAACAAAGATAAATTAAGAATATCTGGTTTATTAGAAAAAAATCTGCATAAATATTAGTTAAGTGTTGATACAACTTGCAGTTCCTTTTGTCAAGAGACTGTATGCATTTTGTTTTGTATTTATTGAATTGAATGTCGAGCTTTATTGATCTAACAAACCACCTGTCCGTAATTAGTGTCTATGAGTAAGAATATAAACATTTTATGTGAGATTATGTGTGTATACAATGCAGCTAAAAAGTGACACCTAACTATGGATTAGTCATCGATCAAACAAATACGTAGGCCTCTAGTTTGTGTACTTTACAAGGAATGTACTGATTATTACCTTAATTACTAGGGCTGATTAAGCAAAAATAATATTTACAATAAAGTTACAATAACAACTAGCATTCGTGAATACAATATTAAGTTAAAATATATAATCACAGCTTTCTGGTTTTGATCGGCAAAGAAGAGTTCAAGTATCCACTAAGTTGAAAAAACTAAACCTTGGCCACATCTCATTACAGACAGAAAGGAATTCCACATGTCTCTAGAAAGTCAGCATTTCAGGTGTAATGGCGAAGTTTTTTTATTTTTTTGGCCACGTTCAATTTAATCTTCTAGGAATCGTGGGATCGTCTTTTAGAGTGAAGTGGTAGGTAGTTGCTAGACGATGGACAACGTCAGTTACATAAGGAATTCCTAGGTCTACAGGGAGTGTCTGGTTTGATGTATACCGTGGCGCATCAACAACTGAACGGAGTTTTTTATAATGAAATCGTTGCTAAATTTTGGTGTTGGGTAATTTACTGCAGCCCTTATGTCCAAATTGGTTTAAGTAAGAAACTATAAAGTACCTTGTCTAGTGAAGGCTGAGATCGGCGGCCTATCAGCCAATATACTTGTTTGAGTTTCTGGTCAAGATGTTTTCGCTTAGCTTTTATGTGGGGTGTCCAGGTCAGTTCCTCATTTAGATGCAATATTAGGAATTTAACTTTACTAACAAGATAGCAACATTGTTAATAATAAGAGGTGCGAGGACACTTTTCAAACCATTTTTGGAGAAGATTGAGGTGATGTTGAAAATTTTTGGATGCTAGTTCTGTATTACTATATATAGACAACAGAGTCGTATCGTCAACGAATCTATTGTCGTATAAATCCGAGAATAGTGCCTTGCGATACTACTTGGACACTAGCTTGGAAACTTGTATAACATATATATGATTTTAGCATTAAGTGTATTGGGCTGGGGAAGCGTTTCTTTATTTTAAATAACAGTAAACTTTGTATCAGACCTTGTCAAAAGCCTATTTTCGTGTTTTTAGGATCTTTAGTATTTTAGTGATAATTTTATGCCCCTGTTATATCATTAGATGTTTTTTGCGGAAGCCAAATTGATGTGATGGGATTATATGACTTAAGTGAACCAAGTCTTTCGAAGATTTTAAACAAAATTGGAAGGAGGGGAGGGAGGTTTCTATGGGCGTGAGTATCATTATAATTTCAATTTCCATTGCAATGGGAAAAAGCATAAACGTAGCATACTGTTATAGATAGTAGTGAGAAGCAGCAGGGTTTTCCGTGTTACAGAGCATAAAAGTCGCCCAGTTATGAGGTCGTAACTAGGAGCTTTATGGAAATTTGTAGTATTTTTTGTCTTACTTCGGCAGGGGAAATTGTTCTCAGTAGTAGAGAAAGTTTGCAGGGTGCTTTTGGAAAATGGGTTACATCTTTGTCATTTGTATTATCATTTAGCTGAGCTGAAGTTAAACTTTGGCAAGATGTTCAGCAAAAATGTATGCTCTATCTATATTTGTCCTAGCCTATGTTCCATCACATTTTTTAATTGGCAGCGTTTTAGTAGCTCGCTAGATCGAGTGATCATGCCTTGATAACTTTATGGGATAATTCTTGAAATTTTCATTTTTTACGTCGCGTAAAGCCGCGTGTAATTGATGAGTGAACCTGCTGTAAGATGTCCTATCCTATCTATTACAAATTTTCTGCCATACTCTTTACGTGCTCAACTCTTCTCTTGCATGAAATCTTTAATGTGATGTGGGATATTTCGGGTGGTAGCGTTAGTGGATGAATTAGAAGATGTGGCTTCCCAAGCTGCATTCTGTAGAAGTTAAATGAGATATGGAGTCCCCATACCAAGCTTCTGAGGTTCCTTGATTCGGATTCTTCGAGTGCTCATCAAGCAGTTCAAGTGGTGGGAACAGAGCTTTGGTAGATTTTCTTTAGTGATTACTCTGGAGCTAATAATAAGATAAAGGATGATTGGTCAGATCCTAGCTCTTCATTTGGTTCAATGTTGAGGTATCCTTCCTTTGGTTAGTATTATTTTATTGGGATCGTTGGGCCGGTGTATAGACGAACTAGTTGTAAGTTCTGGATAACTCGTAAAATATTACGTCCTTTTATAGTTGTGAGTCGTGATCCCCACATTGTATGTTTAGCATTCCAATCGTCACCGATTACTTATGACCAAGGTGTTGAAACAATGCTGTGTATTCTTCAGTACCGATGAAATGTCGTGGAGGGGATTACTGTAATAGTCGGGGGATAGAGGCTCATTTCAAGTTGTATTATTATGCTTTGAACTATATTTATTGCGAGTAAAATAGTCTTTACGTCTCTTTAATGGGAGTGGTTTATTTAAGATTATTTATTGTAAATTTTTTTGAGATAAGCACCATTGTAGCCACGCGGTTTAGAAGCTTGACTGCTGTGTGGGCAAAACCCGGGTTAGTTTCTGGGATGTAGATACCTGGCGGGTGGCCTACTCAGCCACTAAAATCGAGTAGCTGAGTTCACTTCGAACAAGGGCACTGTGCTTGCCACATCGCTGCGTATAAGAGATGGTGCGCATGGCAAACGTGCAACAGCCTCAACCTCTCAGTCCGCAGGCCTTACCCCTACGAAGAGCAAAGGCTCACCATTTTTTTCAGATTTAAAAAGACTCAAATATTGTGATTGGGTATAATTGCAATTTAAAAAGATAAAAATCATAACCTTTTTTCAAGATAATGATGAAAATGGCTGTGACTCCTCATTCATTGACATTTAAATAGAACTACCTGTGACATTTTGCTCGAAATAACTTCCTAAAAAATCGTTTCTGAAATCTTTGGCGATCATGATTTCTCATCCAAGTTCTTCTAAAATATTCGTTACGTTTTGTGAACATGAACCATGTGTTCATTGAGTTGATTGCGTAATTTAAAGGAGTTAATTGAATGAAAAGTGCAATACAACGCAACCAAGGAAATCTTCTCGATTCGAGATTTTTGTGGCCGGCGTGATAGCAGTCGGCGCGGAAAATTGCAGACAGTGAACAAATAAAATAGCAATTATTCTGTCTGCATGGAACTAACGCTTTCGATTATGATTTAATCTCGAGAAGCTTGTAGTCTGTAGCTAATTTTCTCTTTCAATATTTAATGTTACACTCGATACAAATTAGTTGTAGCTATCATTTTGCTTATATGAAAATGTTCGATTTTTAAAAGACATGCAGAAGTTAAATTGTATTGCAGTGTTT
This sequence comes from Sinelater perroti, assembly GCA_036346155.1. NCBI lineage: Eukaryota > Metazoa > Arthropoda > Insecta > Coleoptera > Elateridae > Sinelater > Sinelater perroti. The sequence continues at coordinate 16,773,528 of JARFIY010000370.1, read as the reverse complement.
AATTTTATTTTTAACAAGGGCCCCGGATATTCAGTTACTTACTGTTTCCCTCTAAATAATGGGATTTGAAAATTTATTTCTAAATTATGTTTGGGTTTTTTCATTTTAAATATGCAATTTCACAAAAAGCACTATTTATTTTAATTTTGTAAATATAATATCATGTAGGGCAAAAACAAGTTTGCAATTCTTATTGCCAGGCAGCGCAAAAAAGAGTGTCTTTAAAGACCGAAAGGGTAGTGTCTGGGTTAGCGTGTGTGGAGGGAGGAGGGGGTACTCATGGTTGCTTAGTGAAAAGTCCTGTGATTAAGTTGGGTAAGGGAGAACTTTGTAGTTCGACTCGAAGCGGTGTATATAAGGTCTCATATTGTCGGGATTATTGTTTAACGATGACAATTTAAGCCCAATTTCTCTTACATAATGTCCAATTCTTCCGTGACTATTTTATCAGGTTGCAAGAAGGAATATTGGATGATACCTCCGCTAGACTACCATACAGTTACCATGACCTTCATGAGATGAAGGTTGTAGTTTGCATACTGCCTGGAGGTGGTCCAACCACTTTCCACTTCGTAAACGAAGTGGAAAGTGGAGAGAGCACAATTCGGTTCAGAAAAGGTTTCTTTTGTATTTAAGCCCCAAGGAAGAAGCCACCTATAGTCTGTGAATCTTGTTGCGTTCTTTAAATTATGCGAAATCCATCTGTCAAAATTTTTAAACTTTCCAATATTATGAAAAATGATTTATGGTCCCTTTGCCTATATCGAATAATAGTACAAGGCCCGGCAATGATATCCCCTTTTTTAATTGACCGCAGCGCAGCGCATCTGTAGACGGCGCTTGAGTCGTACATCCTTGAACAGTACAAAAGGCATATCATTTTAGAGCAGTGAATGCCGTGCGTTTCTGTTGGAGACTTATTTTAAAAATTGTGATTCTGTGATTATAACGAAACGGCTATTTCGTAAGCATTCCGGAACTCGCTAGACCTCGTAGCGTTCGGACACCCGAGAATATCGCAGTAGTGAGGCAGGCTGTTGTTACATCGTCGCAATATTACGTTGCTAAGTCTGTTCTCGCTTTGGGAATATCTGACCGGAACGTGCGGAAAATTCCATACTGCAATCTCAAATTTCATCCGTACAAACTGATGGTCCAGGAACTTACAAGAACATATTTGCAAATGTTCCAGCTCATGCTGTAACGAAACTTATTTACATTTATCAGGCCGCGTCGGTATTTTCAGTGTTGAGCCCCACAGAATCCACAGAGTGTGCTATTATGGAATGTGGCATCATAGGATCGTATTTTTTGAGGAAGGTGGACGCTTGGTGACTGTCATATCTACCCGCTATATTGCAACGTTACGGAATTTTCTGGAGCAAAAATCCAAGAAATGCACCACTGCGGTTCCAACAAGACGGCGCTACCGCACACAGCGAGAATTTCTGGGACAAATTTTTTCAGACGGCTAGCTCACCAGATCTGTCACCTTGTAATTTCTTTTTTCGGCTCAAATCCTTAAGGCAGGCCCCGAACTGTTGATGAATTAAAGGATGCTATTCGCAACGCGATCGCTATAGCACAAGCTGAAACGGCAAGCAAAGCGGAATTTAAGGTGGGGCTGCTCCTGTATATCATTCGTGTGGGCAAACATTTGGACATTTTCAAAACTTCATGACGAACTTTGTTCCGTGTGATGATACAATAAAGCATCGAACATAATGTATGTTGTTCTTTTTATTGCTGTTTCGAAAAGAAGAGATTATTCTGCCGGACCCTGTACATGGTCTCATTCAATTTCTGTCATCACCAAAATGCTAGGGTTTGGTCTTCCAGGGGCCTTATTTTCTAACTCAAAATTTTTCCTTTTTTGAAAATGTGATACCAACATTAGACCGATTCTTCCTCGTAGGTATCCTCGCCCTCAACACTTGATTAATTTCTCTTGCCGCTACTGGCGCATTTAATTCTTTTTTTATTTGAAAAAGGAGAAGTACCGGAATATCTATTGTGGAAGCATTCCTGCAAAGAATAAGACGTACCGCAGGTGTTTAAAGATCAAGAACAATGTCGATTAGTATCAATACAGGTGAATATATCTTTTTGAAACATCACAAACACGACTAATAAAAAATCCGACATTTTATATGAAAGTACATGACACTTTTTTAAATAAACTATAAATTGAATAATTCTCTAATATTGTTACAATTTTATTTTTCTTATTAAATTTATTTATCGCCATGTTGTATTGCGATGGTATGTTTATCACAGATGGGAAATATATTTCTTGGAACTACACTCTATTAATTACATCTTGCCATGATTTTCTAGTGAAGCTGGAATGGTATCTTTAAGAATATTGCCATCTATATCTTGAAAATCTGAAAGATCATCCACTCCATCCCGTTTTACTATCACTATATCAATAGTACCGTCAAGGTCTACACCATCTGTCAAATCAAGTCAATTGTCTTAATATTCCACCTGTTCTTTTGACGTTAAAAACTTTTTTCTGCTAATTTTTTAGCTTGAAACTCGCAACAGGTAAAAACAGTCTTTGTCAATATAGTTTTGGTCAACTGATAATTTTTTCATAAGTACAAAGGAATCCATTAAACCTAAAAACTGTTTACGACAGTCAATTATCAATTTTAGTTAACAATTATGGCAGTATTGTGATCTAATTTTCGCCCCATTTTTAAATTGTACACAAAAACATGGCTTCAAGAACTATCTACAGCAAAAATTAGGATAAACATTTATTTACACTAATCTATTTTGCCAGAGTGAATCCGAATACATCAACATATCATGAACCCAAGATAATAATCACATTCTTTCTTAATGTAATCTGTTTGGTCCTAAAAGATGTAAATGTATAATCAAACAAATGAGTCTATCAAACTATAAAGACTTACATTTCAATAACAACCAAGCCAAAATAATTTAAAGTCACTAAAAAAAATATTCTTTAATTATTAATTTATTAATTAATAGTGTAATATTTGCGTTCACGATAGTGGCGAATAAAACGTGCCAATTTACTTACTCTTTATTTATTTATTTTACTTACAAGCGATAAAAATTATTTAACACTATTTTTACATACATTTAATAATGTAAAGTTGCATTGTATTTATCTACAAGTCTATTTATGATGACGCACGCACCTTTCGGAATTTGAATTGACTTCGCTTCGCTCTGTCACCACCTTAAATTCAGCTGCGCGATATTTATGCCTGTTTAGGATCTACCAGAAAGGTCTCGACACACTTGGAAACGCCAGACTGGAAGCGTCTGGAAGCTTCGCCTTGTTTGAATAATCACACGTGTGCAAGTGGTAGCTGGATTACTGGAAGGCATTATATCCGCAGCGCGCGATTGCTACAGGGGGTGTTCGGAAATTCGTTACAATAATATACCAAAAGGGATTTATTTGATAGTAATGTTAAATACTTTTTGTCCACCTGAAAAGAGCTATTTCCTTTATTTTAAATAGTACAGGCAGTATTGCAATATTGCGACATTTTTTAAATTATTTTCTGTAATGGAGAAATGTTTTTTGCATATAAGCAGACTTCGAATATCTAATTTTATAATATAGAAAGTAAAAATACGATTTTTATAGGATTTAAAAAATCCCTATTTGGGGATCACGGTCTATGACATGTAAATAATTTATCATTATTTTATCACATCATACTTTACATTTTGTTCCACTACATTTGGGATCAGAGTGAGAGTGTATATTCAAATAGCACCTCTCAATCAACCTTCTGAAATCCAATAGTGGAATTTTTCTATTAACACTGCAATATATGACTATATCCACTGCATTGGTGAAAATTGGAAAATACCAGTTCTTCCATGTATTTTACTCGATACTTTCGTATATTCCAATAAAGCTCTTCAACACCGCCCATGTTCTTATTCTTATGGTTGTCCGGAAAGTTTGTGCATTGGAAAATGTCTGAATACGTCACAGTTATAGAAAATACACGTTTTGTTTACAAATTCTTAAAGGCGAAATTTCAACGCACTAAAAAAGTTTCTTTTCAATAAATTGATTTATGTATGTCATCCTTGTACCTTTTGAGTATGGGAGAAAGCGTGTAGTTTAGATACTTTTCTATTAGCCAAAAGAATGCCACAAAGCAACAAATAATATATCAGCTATTTACGGAAAAAATTCTTCTGCTGAAAGGACTATTCGAAAATGAGTCGCTTAGTTTAGAGCTGCTGATTTAGACATTAAAGACACCAACGCTCGGATAGACCCTCCACCACTGACTTCGATCGAGAATAACCCGCGATACACGATACGAAATTTAGCAGATACTAAAAATATTGAAAACCACCATTAGTGAAGCTCGATTACGATGTTCGGGTTCCACACAATTTGACCGAGAAAAATTCAATGGATCGCATTTTCATCTGTGACGCGCTGTACAAACGCAACGAAAACGCACAGTTTTTGAAGCTTTTAGTGATGGGCGATAAAAAGTGGATCATTACAACGGTATTGAGCGAAAAATGTTCTGGAATAAGCGAAATGAACCACCCTTAGCTACCCCCAAAACTAGTTTCCATCCGAAGAAAGTTATGGGACTGGAAAGGAATCCTTTATTATGCGCTCCTACTGAACGACCAGTCCTTAAATTGATATAAGAACTGGACGAATTAAAAATGTCTATTCAGAAAAAACGTCCAGAATTAGCTAATAGGAAGGGTGTCGTATTCCATCAGAATAACGTTAGACCACATATCTTTTTGACTAAAAAAAAATTGTTGGAACTTGACTGGGATGTACTGCTCCGCCGGCCATATGCACCAGACATTACACCTTCAGATTTTCATTTATTTGGGTCTTAGCAAGATTCTCTTAACGACAACTTCAATTCAACCACATTAAGGAGTTATTTGCCCAAAAATCTACGACTATCTTGACATTCGTCCCAACGGTAGAACTTCCAAACGATTGGTAAAATTTTAACAGTGCTGTTATCTTTCCAAAAACAACGCCATTGTTTTCTTTTGTAAAACCGATAATCAAAAGACCCACGGAATTATCTATTTCCCTGCCCGTTTTTATTGGTCATCTGTTCACCTTATTGTATCTCATTGTTCCTGTTGCAGACTTGCGAAAGAATTATTGCCGTAAATCAGCGTTCTTCTGGTTTATCTATAGTAAGCGCCTTATTCAACATTACCGTCATATCTGTTTCAGATTTACGTATCGCTTGGAATCAAAGTGAATGAGGTTTAGATAATGGTGACCATAATAAACCCACTGTTTGTTCATCTATACTAATATTGTGGCAAAATACTCCAAAATGCATGAAATTCTTAGTTAGCTCAAGAATTGGTCGAATTTTGAGTAGTTTATGTCTGTTCCCATTTATTATTTCAATATACCGATTTTTCGCCATACATTTTCGTACAGTTCTGGCCAGTTCTCACCAATACATGTGTTCTTGGGGTAGAGAATGATGTTCAGTGAAAAATAATCTCAAGAAGTTCTTGAAGTAGTCTACCAAGAACAGAAATTGGTGAGGATTATTTTTAACCGTATAAGATATACCGTGTTTAGATTATCTGTAAAATCATTACAACCATTTCTATTGGGTTGTATTTTTATTCTTCCTACCACATTTATTTTATGTTGCTTACATTCTTCTTCACCATCACTAGAAATATTTGGGCTTCCCTTTTTGGGTTCCTTATTTCTTGGAACTACAATCTATTCATTTTTATTGAACCCGGAACGGTATCTCTTCCAAACCTGAAATATCATTCACTATGTTCGGTGGTAGTTCCACTATATCCGTGGTCATCAAGGTCTTCATTATCTTCAAGCTCTCTTAGCGTTAAATTTTTTTCTACTCACGATTATGCTGAAAACAAATTGAATAACCATAAAAATATTCTTTAAAGTAATAAAAAAGCAATTGGTATTCATAAGATAATATCATCATATTGTTCAGCTTATCAGAGATTTACTGAATGTTTGTACTTGTTATTCAGAACATGTACATAACTTTTTCGATATATTTAATCAATGACAAAACTTTAACACGTATTTTTTTAATCAAACTAGGAACTTTCACTACATACAGGGTCCGGCAGCGAGGTGTTTTTGAGACGGGTATAACATTGGATGAAGGGGGATTAGCGCATGCGCGATGATTGATATATACTTGTTAGTTGCCATTTCAGTAGCCATGGACGATTGAACAACGCGTCTTTGTTTACGACAAGGATTTCGAACTCGCGTTGATGGCTTACCGAAATTGTTTAACAACTTCAGAACGAGAGTAACTGTGAGACCTGGAACAGCTCAGACCGTTAGAACGTCAGAAAATATCGAAAGAGTTCGACAGGCTATAGAGGCCAGTCCTCGCCAAATTTTGCATATCGACCTTCACTTTCATCCTTACAAAATTACTGAAGCAAATGGCCATGTAGGGGGATTTACATTTGCAGAAACGATGGTGGACACTTTAGAAAATAACTGTATTCTGATAACTTATCACTTATCAGGTGCTGTAAACAAACAAAATTGCCGGTACTGGTCAGAAAGTCCATCAAAGTCCCCTATATAGTAGTGTGGAATGGTGGGATTTGGCATAATTCGGCCCTACCTTTTCCGAGAAAACGGGCGTACTGTGACAGTCAACTCATACCGTTACCTTACCTTACGATGTTGCAAGAATTCTTGATGGCTGAATTGAGAAGACATCGGATCGTCCTCGTTAAGGTTTGGTTTCAAGAAAATGGGCCTACTTGCCATACCTCAAGAGAAACCATGGCTTTTTTAAGGAAACTTATTCCAGGGCACCTCATTTCATTGCGCGGGGATGTGCAGTGGCCCTCTCGATCACCAGATCTTTCACCGTATGATTATTTCTTATTTTTACATTGTTTACATTGAATAACCACGGACTCTTGAAGCTCTTTCAGAAGCCACAACTCGAGAAACTCGAACAATTCCGCGTTCTATGCTTGAAAGGTGCATGGACAATCTTTTCACCTGCCTGCAGGTTTTTTTATGTTTCTTAAATGGCATTATATATTTGATCTTTGGATTGAAATTTGTTCAAAAACAACTTTGTTAGAGTGTTTTGAAGAACGGAACACCCTTCCGGATCCTGTAAATGGAGAACAGACTGATGGGCACGCAAACAAAAAATACTTTTGATCATCATCATTTGTTCTTCTAAATGATCTGCATCCTTCATCCTTTATCAATACATTTTAAGATGATAAACGAAAGAAAGCATTTTTGTAGAACATTGTTTATATTTAATATATTAAAGGATAATTTGCTATATCTTTTGTCAATGATGTCGAAATTTCTTAAAATCTTGTATATCGGCCGAACTTGTGCACCCAGGTGAGGAAAACTAATAAACGCGCGCTTTTTGTTTCTGTTGCAGTAAATGCTTCATCATCCGTTTCAACGTACAGCTCGACAAGCACGTCCCAGTCTCAAATATCGGAGTCGTCGACGGATGAGTCACGAGCGACCAGCAGCAGGCAGTCACCCCAGCCGTCATCTTCATCGAGCAGCAGCAACGCACAGACGAAGCCCCCATATTCGTACGTGGCCCTCATCGCTATGGCAATCCAAGCGTCGCACCTGAAGCGCGCCACCCTCTCGGAGATTTATGCCTACATCACTGCCAAATTCCCGTACTTCGAGCGGAACAAAAAGGGCTGGCAGAACTCGATCCGACATAATCTCTCCCTCAACGAATGCTTCGTGAAGGTGCCGCGCGAAGGCGGCGGCGAGCGCAAAGGTAACTATTGGACCCTCGATCCCCAATACGAAGACATGTTCGAGAACGGCAACTATCGCCGCCGTCGGAGGATGAAACGCCCGTATCGCTCCACGCAGCCTTACCCCAAGGCGTTCTTCGGCGACAGCTTGGGCCAGCACGGACTGCCGCTCACACGTAACATCTTCACGCCCCCGACGTACCCGCCGCCGTACTCGCGCTACGACACCACTTCCTGGCTGGGGCAGTCGCAAATCGCTTACTCGAGCTGCGGCACTCCGACGGCTTACTCCCAGCAGGGGTACCCTTCGGCCGCCGCCGCATTCAGCGCTTGCGGTGTGCGCCAAGACACCGCCCGCTATCCTCCATACTGGCCGCCCGACAGTGAGTACTCTGGCCCCCACAACTCGCCCTCCGCTGACCCCCAGCTACTTTTACAGTGGTGACCGTTAAGGAAGAGCCGGCTAGTCCCACGTTTTCCAAGTGTTTCATGTGAGCAACCGTCCCGTTGACTTCCCCGAGATTCTCCACGCAAGATACTAACGGCCGTCAGTAATAAGATGGTCGACGTTCTGTTCTAAAATGTTAGCAGACACCTAATCCTTATTTGATTTTGATATCTCATGCGCACCTGTATGGAAGGTACGGCTACTCTTCCTTTTTGTCAGAGCAATTTTAACTCCACAATATGCAGGCAAAATACCAAAACAATCGGACTATTACTAGCGTAGTTCAGAATCATGTGAATATACACGTTCCTATTAATAAAATTAATAAGCAGCCATTTTGACAGTAACAAAAGCTGTTGGTATTTCTCCAATTACGTCCACGAGGATGTTCCAAGATGTCGTGTATAGGTTCTTTGAAACATTTTGAGCAAAAAATTCCAATAGACATGAGTCAAACTCAGTTTGGGGGTCTTTGGTGATGCTTTGGTCGTTGAACATTTTATTCTTCCTCCAAGTATTACCATTGTAACTTTCATTGCCAAGGAAACTAGATATAGACAAGGATGATATGTACTTAAAAGATTAGTTCTTAGTGGCATTAAATTATTTAAAACAACTTAAAAATTATTAATTAAAACTAGAATAAACTAAAGCTCTTCAAAGTGACCTCCTCCAATTTCTGAACATAAAGCAGTGCGACCTTATTAATCCCCTCGCCGGTTTATGTTTTCCATCGATTCACGGATCGTATCGAAAGCAACTTGACATGACCCCAAAAATATTTTTACAAAATTAATTGAAAATTTCAAACCAAATTAATTGCCCCTTCCTATCGCATTTTTTATTTTGACAATAAAAAATCAGAACATCCTTGGTAATCATAGGATAAGGTAAAATGATTAAAAAAAACGCTACAATGACTAAGCACCCCCCCACCCCAAACACCCCTAACTCGCTTCATCGATATCTCAAAAACGGCTGAGGATTCGATCCATATTTGTTAGAATTTCTTTTACTTAAAATGTTTCAAGGAACCTGCATACGAAGTCTTGGAACATCCTCGTGGGACACCTTGTATAAAATTCATTATAATTTGTCATATTCTTTAGCAAATCTGCTTTAAATATTTGTACTACAAAAACAATAAACATACCATGCGAACACATTGCAGGGCATTTTTATTATAACAATTACCGTTATGATATTCTTTCTTTGTGTTTGTTAATATTTTAGAAAGCACCTGCAGCAATAGTTATTTTTTACACCTGCCCACGACCGCCATGCAATAGTTGTTTCAAGTTGTAATGTAAATATCTTAGACAGTATCATATTGTAACACAAGTTTTTGAATATATCGCTTCACGGACGAGCTACCTTCCTGATGTGTTGGGGGACGACAAATCCTCAAAATACCCACGGTCACTCGTTCTATTCACATTTTTTGGTTTAATTTCGAAGATGCCCTTCACTATGACCTTTCACAGTTTTCAAAGATCTCAAAAGCTGTTAAGTTAACGCTATCATTGAAGATTGTCTGTTTTTGTTGAGCATTATGGGTATAGGGCTCTTTTATTTGGGCTAAAGTAGGACCTTTACGTAGGATTGAGGGCAAAATGGTCCTGGTGGATGGATTTTCCAGCAAGATAATGGCTCGAATTATAGCTCCTCTCCCGCATCACTATCCTCGAGTGTATGCTCAACAAAAACTAATCAGATCTCCGCGATATTTTTTTTTAACTGACTATTCTTCAAAACTGGATTTTGGTGCCTTACTAGAACATTTGCACACATATGTATCATCGATATAAATCGTAGAGATAGAGAAAAAAGATTTCTCATAAAAATGCCTCTTTTTCTCAGCAACACTGTATTTCTATGTGTTCTGTTTGTTAGGGTTGTTGGTCTTGGAGAGCCTCTCTAACATATTTTCCACATTTTTTCTCGTTCCGGGAAAAAGCCATAGCGCCCTGGAATTAGGCCTCTTTCCCCGCCCAAACGTTATATTTTGAGGATTTGTCATCCCCTAACACATCTATTTTTGCCAACAATTTCCAAAAAAATCATAAGATCAAAATTATATCGATGAAATATGTTTTGGGGTAGAATTTAGATCGTCTTAGAGAATGTACAAGTCGCCACATTACAAAATGTTGCTCATTTCAGAACCGCCGATTTACATCCCAAAGCGTAATCTGTCCATCCAGGTGTGAAATCGCTTGCAAATTTTGAACTTCAAAACTTATTACTGTGCATGCTGTACGGATCATTTAACGTTGTATGGCATGGTGTAGTTTACGTTTAATTTATAATTCCGTCCCGTAGTTGATGTTTTAGGGCCCATAAGGCCCTTGTTAATATGTATTTATGTATGTAATTTAATTATCTGTATACAAATATATGATTTATCTGTACCTCGTTGCGAGTGCTTTTTAAACCGCCGCCGGAAAGCGAAGACGTACGGCTGGCAGCTGGGGCCGGATGCAGACACTTTATGGACGACTTCCACCCCTTCGCACACTTGCGCGGCTCTTCACATCCCCGATACATAAGTTTCGCCACCGCTGCTCCAAGCATAACCTCCAGAAGCTTTACGTTACTAAAATTTCATATCTTTTGGGCCAATGCACGCCATTACTAGCGTTTTTTATTTTCTGCAATACTGCTATCGTCCAAAATTAAGTAATATGTTTGTTAAATAATCATTTCACTTGGCCTCACGCAAAGCATTCAACTCGATAAACAAAGCTACAATCAGTTAAATAAAAAATATAGAAACGCGGCACCAATTGGTACCAATTTTGAAATTAAAAACTGAAACAATACTTGATAAAAAGTTATAAAAGGCTAATTTTTGAATTTATTTATACAGATGTGTGCAAAAATAATTGCCGGCATTATTTTTTCTAGTTGCTCTTATCTTTTATTATACTTATGTGTGAAACTTTAATTGATGATTTCAGCTGATGTCTATTGTTTTTTTGATACCAGCCAATAATACAACGAAAAAATGCTTAGCAAGCTCAGATGGGTACTGCAGTCAGTAAACTAAATTATTGACTGTACAACCTACAAATAAAATAGCTGGTTGGAATGCCAATGACCTCCAACCACACGCCAAAGGATAAAAATATTCATTGATGATCAGTGAATGTCATTCCATAAATAAAAAATATCCCAAAATGTAAACATCCACATGATTAAGCACATGTCGAAAAAGCCATAATTATAACAAACCACTAATGTCACCAATGAAGATCAATATGGGTCGATAACAATGCCTGAACTTATGGTCCAGACCACATTGAAGGATTTTCCAACACATTAGACAATAAGTTTTGGCAGGACGAAATTATAATCCAAAAAATATAAAAAGGGAGAAAACTAGTTAAAGCAATTAAGGCAGGTGTATCTATTAATAGTCTGACAAATAAAATATCAGATGCCATATACTTCTACATCACAAAGAAATGTAAAGCAGAATTTTGACTTGTGGTGATATAAGTATTCATTTACAGATCTCGAATAAAGAAAAACACCCTCCTTGCATCATAACAGAACTGATTGGAATGGTTTCAGGAGAAACGAGACGTAGATTAATTATTAAAAACCAAAATGGACGTAGAAACAACGGTTGAAATCTTAACAAGGGATGGAGCGTGGTTTACTACCTCTAATTACGAAACATCTCTAGAGAAAACTGAAGTACCTTCTTCATTCAAAAAAAATACGACAGAAAAAATGGCAACAAGCTACCACAGGAGAAACTAAATAAACAATCAAACAACTGAGAGAGCTGATTCTAGAAGAATAGGATCAGAGCATCCAAAACTATCTAGAAAGTCTCACACTAACAAAATAGACACTTGGGCTAGAAGTGATAAAGAAAAAGCCGAGACTTTCTCGAAACATCTAGGAAATGTATTCTAAATACATTACAATGATAGAAATCTGACCTCCGGAAAAGCCTTACAAAAACTATCAAATAAATTTTACAAATCCACAACCTTCATCTTCAATGCTTCGCACCTGGAAGGTGGTTCAAATCATTATAATCCTCAAATCCGGGTAAAACCATAATATGTCTTCTCCTACAGGCTTGCAACTAGTCGAAGCCTATAAGCCTACTTCCAATGCTTTCCAAAGTTTTTGAGAAGTTATAGACCAAGAGGCTCAAAATGGAAACAGACGAAAAGAAAACAATCCCAGACCATCAGTTTGGATTCTGCAACAAGCAAGTATTGACAAGGATCCGAATGCCAAAAGGTAATGCGGTGCAGCCTTCCTTGACACATCTCAGGCTTTTGATGAAGTGCCAGCGTCCTGCAAGTTCAACTAAGGAATCTCGTTCCTCATCCCCACAATCAACTGCTCTAATCATATCTAGCACTTCACTTTTTAGTGAAACAAAGCTATCGATTTACATGCTATAGTGTCCTTGAACCAATATACTTCATACAGTTGACTTGTCAACAATAAAAACCCACACTGACCCAAAATTAACCTCAAAGGATCTGCAAACCGACCTAAAAAATTCTGCACTCATTAAAACTTTTTATTTTAAGAGCTATGAAAAAAATTCGCCCAACTAACATTTGCTATCAGCTTCGGATGTAAGCTTCTCTTATGGGGTTTTCCAGCCTTGACTTGTCACGCTGGCCAAATGGCTTGACAGTTGGAAGTGAAAGGATATGAAAAGGAATAAAAATGGAGGTAGGGGTGGGATCAAGGTCGGAAGAAGGTAGGAGAAACCATGAGCTGTTGTCTACTGAGATTGCAGAGAAGTCAACAACTGTTAACTTTCACAAGAAGTCTATGCCAACTATCTCGACATATATTTATAATGACGTCTGATATGGAAAAAACAGATATTCACCAAAACAAAACATCTAGGTCTCAAACCAAGACGAATATATTGGCTCATTAGCAGAAGATCAACTATCCTTAGATAAAAATTGCTGTTTTACAAAGCCATCCTGGAACCTATATGGATCTACATATAATATCCCACCATAGGAAACCACTAGCATCTCCAGTATTGCTGAAAATATCAAATTAGTTTTGGTCAAGAGTCAATTAATAAAGATATAATTCAACACTAGCATTAAGAATGTCATGTAAAAAACGAATGCCTTGAAAATGAGGATCGTGAACGTCATTTAGCTACAGACAATACAGATATGATTCAAGAGGTGTCTGAACTCAATGTTCATCAGTTGTTCGATATTTAAGCCTAAACGAACATCAAACAATTTGATGATACAATAAGTCTGCTTTTCCTCTCTTTACAAGACGGAAGTAGAATAGTTTCTTCAAACTAAGCTTAATAAAAAAGGGGTATCGTTCAATACAACTTTATACATTTTGGTGAAATATGAGAAACTGCGTGGTTTAGTGGTATTAGTTTTGAAACAAAGTACATTTAACTTCGTCTAAATCATTTTAAATGAAAAAGATGGCTGATATTGATTAGAAGATTAATTCCTCTTCTTAACAACATCCAACCACACGTCTCGCAAGTCCCTTTAGAAAATTAAATGAACTGGATGATGAAATGTTGTTCTGGCAGGTTTTCAAAAACCAATCGGTAGCTCAAAGCTTTCGATGAATTCTTAAATTCAGGATTTGATCATTCTATTCTGTGGCGCTTTCCGTCGGAAAAAATTACGGAGGCCAATAGTCTTTATTTTGATTAACAAACAATTTTTAGTTGATACATGCGTTTTTATACTCGACGTGTGAAAACGTCAATTATTTTTTCCAATTTGATAATAAGCATGTTAATAAGACGTCATAACTATATCCTGAGAGTAATTTTTCAACAGTTTGGGTTTTATTATTTCGAGAAATTAAAGAAAGTCTACAACTTTCCAGGAAATGATTCATTCAATTTGCCCAACAGTCTCGCATAATACAGATATAGAAGCTACTAGTGCACTTGTTGAACAAGAAGTGCCAGTACGCCAATCTACCGCAAAAAAACATAAAGAAAGTGTGGTTGGTCTAAGAGAAAGTGTTACCAAAATCAAACTGGACACTTTCTAGATTTCTGTATAGCAAGGCTTTTCTCCTTATAAAACCCCAGATATTGAACCTGCTGGTCATTAAATGTATCATAAGTTTGTTGGTCAGACTATAAAACGTCTTTAACTATAGATCTCGCTTTTGGACGAATGTCTATGTAAAGATTTTTCCAATAAGAACGATATGATTTCGAAATGAAATGTTAACTGTGCTTAAAATGTTATAATTGCCACTAGTTGTCATTTGTGCTTAGTATTCTCTGACAATTCATCTTGGCGAAATACAGCCTTCAAGAGCGTTTGGTTATTGTCCAAAACTTTATGAAAATATATATGCTTTTGTGGACACTCAACGTGCTCTTCGTGAAACGCACAATCGTTGAAAAGTTTGAAAGGGATTATACCAAGACGTTGAAATGCAAGAAATGTAGAGGACATTGCTGCGTTGCAGAGGCTCTAAATTTATCGATTCCCCGGCGTGCTCAAGGATTAGTGCTTAGAAGAACGACAACTTGGCGTATTTTACAAAAATGTTTGGGTTTACGGCCATATAAGATTGTATTAACATAAGAACTGAAACTACTCGACCATCTTAAGTACCGTGACTTTGCTGCTCGGGCTTTAGAGCAACTTGAAACATAATTTTGGCAAAAAATTATCTTCTCAGATAAAGCTCATTTCTGGTTAAGTGAATTTGTTAACATACAAATTGTCGTTTTTGGTGCGAAAACAATCCACAAGAGATTCACGAGAATTCTGCATCCGCAGAAGGACACTGTAGGGTGTGGTTTATGGCATAGTGGCATCATCGAATCGTTCTTTTTCCAAAACGAGGTAGGAGATGCAGTTACAGTGTCTGGTGAGCGTTATCGATTGATGTTAACAGATTTGTATGGCTAAGCTTAAATGAAATTGGTTTGGAGGACATGTGGTTCCAACAAGACGGTGCCACATGCCATACTGCTAATGCCACTATTGACATATTGCAAAAAAAGTTTGGTGAAAGGATAATTTCAAGAAATCAACTGTTAGTTGGCCTTCAAGAAGTTGTGATTTAACGGAGTGTGGATGTGAACGTTATCAACTGATGATTTCATCTTTTGGTTGGCTAAAACTGTGGTTTTGTTGAAACTAAAGCTCATTGACTATTTAAAATCGTCACCAAGGTCTTGATCATCAATCAAAACTGCTATAATTTTGATAACGATTAATTTGCGTGCCCCTGTATATTTTTAAATGTTTTCACTTTTACACCACATATTATGGGTCATAAAAATAAGCTACTTTTCGCTAGACATCACCTTTTCGTTTTGTTTAATATTCCCCCTTTCACGACTGTTGATGCGCAAGGATTATGACTGTTAAGGCTTGTTCTACTGCGCTTTTCAAAACAAACAAGACATAAAATGTTTACTGCTTATTTTGAAAAGTGTCATTCGAAATCCGGGTGTTTAGTAAACTGCTCTAAATGTTTTAACAAACAATTATTTTCTCATTTCAAACATATTATTTCATCGTAAATATCATTTTTATCAATTCAAAATCGGCGACGAGCCGCACTGCGGGCGTTCGGCAATCGGCGGCCGAGCAGATACTGGGGCCAGGCGTTTTATAAATACCGCTTGCGCCCAAAAAAAGCTAAAATGCTGAGCGTAACATTTGAAAATACAAAGTAGAAAGTGATGTCGGAGCCCGTTCGTCAGTGCGACTTCCTCAGCTGTTCGTCGTCCGTCTTGCGGCCCACGCTGTCAACTTAGTGCTATTTTAAAAGAATCCCGTATTTCTCACATTCCCGACTAATCCCTCAGGACTTGTGTGTCTTCGCTTTATTAGATGCGCTAGCTGCGCGTCGACGTATCACTAAATACTGCGATATTAAAAGGCGTACCCCGAAATAGCCTCTCATTTTCATTTAAATCGGGCTTACGCCCGAAATATTTATATTTTTACAGTATAAAATGTCACTCTGATCATATACATATATATTAACGCAAATGCCGTCCTTCGTTACTAAAAAAAGTTTACTGATTACATTAAAGGACATGTCTAAGATAACAGACACATAGTCTATAAAGCTATAAAAATAAAAAATACTAAAGAAACAATATTTAAAGTCTACATACAGGGTGTTCCAAAAGAAACTAAACTTTTACTCTAGAAAAAAAACTTAAAGAAACATTTTTATGTGCACATTTATTTATTCCACATCTATACAACATTCAGAATAAGTAATGAGTATTTCAAAAACTTCTTTCACTTCTTATTTTGTTATCGTTCAGGACTGCGATCATGATGGCCGATTTTTAGGGAATTTGTTCTAATGACGTATCATTTTCGCCAAGATCTTTAAATACAGAAACAAAAAACAGGTGCAAGGAGCCAGGACGAGTAGGGTCAGTGGGTAAGAGTAACAATACCTTTTTAACCTAAAATTGACGCGTGGCGATGATCTTTGTCAAAGAGTATTTTTGTGTGAATCCTATGCTGGATCGGCTCAGAGTATTAAGTTTTTTGGCACGTACGATTTAATCTTCTGAGAATAGTGGAATCGGCGTATAGGTCTTCAATCAAGGTGTTGTTATGTTCCACGAGAGTGTAGTGATAGACAGTTTCTAGGTAATTGATGACGTCAGTTACACAAGGAATTCCTAGACCTGTATGGAGCATTTTTGAGCTGAAATTGTTGCAGAATTTTGGTTTGTTGCAACTCCACTGTTGAACCCTATATGTCCAAATTGTCCTGAGTATGACTTTACATATAAGATGGTTCAAATATGACCAGAATTGATTTTTTTTTTTACAAAAAAATCAAATTGCCAAACACTTACTTGCACATGTCAGTCTTCAATGTACTCCCCTCCGGAGTCAACAGATTTTTTCCAATGTTCTGGAAGCAACCTGAAGCCCTTTTCAAAAAAGGCTTTTGGTTGCGTCGTTGTCCGTAAACCGCATGCCTTGCAAGTCTGATTTAGGCCTTCCGAACAGATAGAAATCACTTGGGACCAAATCGGAACTGTAGGGCGGATGTGGCAGATGGTTCCATTTCAATTTCCGGTGGGTTTTCGTTGTTGTTTTGGCCTATGGGGGCGTGCGTTGTCTTGAAGGAAAGCTACCTGCTTTCTACTTGTCTTCCGCTTGGATCAGATCTTTTCCTTCACGTCTGTTGCCAGGAAGCCTGAGTAATATGCTGCCTTGATTGTTCTGGCATCCGTCAGAATAGCTCCTCCGCCTTCTCTTGAGTTTGGGAGAACAGGTATGCCACCACTCGTGTGGTGATTGATAGAACTCGGGAATGAAGTAATGCTACGGGAGACTACTGGCAGCTTCCATGCGCACCATTTTGTTTATTCCCATCAAAATGCGTGGTACCGATCGTGCATTCACTATGTAGTAGTGCAGGTGGTTTTTCACGATGTCTTCTTCACTACCAATACTGAAAGCAGCATTGCTTCAAATTCTTTGATAGTTCTGCGCCTGTTCTCACGAATAAGTGCGTCTGCACGATCAATGATTGGCTCGGTGACGGATGTTCGCAGCCGACGATGATGCGGCTCCTTCTTCACGCCCTCTTTGCCCTCTTTGAAGCACTTAGACCACTCAAACCCACAGTTCTGTGAGAGACACTCTTCCCCGTACTGTTGTTGAAGTCTGTGCTGAATTTCAACGAGGAATTTAATCACTACATTACTCTAGTAGCTCCGAAACAGAACTGAACAGGTTCTAACCCGAGCAGGAGAGAGGCTGGAGGTTGTGTCTCCACTCTCCCAAGATCGCACAGCTGCTGCGTAGTGCGGGTTGTTTATACACAAATCAGCCCAAGTCATATTTGAACCACCTTGTAGAAGCATCTTGAGTTGGGATCTGAGGCCTATCAGTCAGGCCAAGATGTTTACGTTTAGCTTTTATGTGGGGTATCCAATCAGTTTATGACTTAGGTGCAGTCTCAGGGTTTTAAGTAACAAACCTTTCCGAATGCCTTCTTAGATATAAGTATTTCTGTGCTTCTACGATCTTCAGTATTTTTTTAGCTTAACCCCATATTTACAATCTATTTCGACAAAAATAATAAATTAATTTGATAACATTATATATCGCACGAAGGGGATGTAACCATTACTATTTCCGTTAATATAACATAGAAGTCAATCCTCGATTATGTATGGTAGTCTAGTGACCATTGCCACTATAATCTTTGTTCCACTGTTGGCTGCTTCCGAAGCTGTTTTACTGAGGTTTGGATGTCCAAGGTTGTTGTGATATATGGTTGCGATTCTTAGGATTTTATTGTCTATATATTCTGTTCCCAAGTCTTTGTGCAGGGTTTGACTGTTGACGTGTATTATTATTCTGAGAATTTTTTATTGGAATGTTTGTAGTATTTTAGTATTTGACGACTTTGCACAACCGCAAAGTTGTACTCCAAAAGATCATATAGGTTTTAGTATGGCTTCATATATTAAAATCTTGTTTTGTGAGGGAAAGTGCCAATATATTTGTTTAACCTTACGGTCTAATTGTTTTCCTGTGCCAACACCACGTGGGTTTTTGGTTCAAGAGTAACCCAAGGTATTTAACTTCAGTTTTGACTAGAAGAGAAGCATTGTTTGTTATGATTGGAGGACATATGACTTGTTTGTTCCTAAAAGTTGCTTGGGTAGATTTGTCATGGTTTATTACCATTCTCTATTTGCTAAACCAGTCTTTCAACCGGTTGAGGTTATTTTGAAGATATTGTGATGCTAATTCAGGTGATTCGTGAATAGACAATATATTGCGATGTCGTCAACAAAGGTGGCGATAGTAGATTTTTCTGTAACCGGGGTATCGGATGTGTATATTAGGAATAAAAGTCCTAGTTCACTCTTCTGGGGGACTCCGGAGTCAATGTTGTGATAGTGAACTGTTCATTTATACTTCAAAAGTTCGTTCAGTTAAATAAAATTTTAACAGTATACAAATTTGGCTTGGTAAGTTTTGTTTTAGTTTATACAACAGGACGTTGTGCCGTTGTATATCTAGAAACACTATTGCACATACGCTCCTTGTCTCCAAGCTTTTCTTTTTTATTGATAGTTCGATGTTCCTGTTGCATGGTTGAATGGTTTTCTCGCCTTTCATTCTTTTGAGCAATAACTTTTCGAAAATCTTTTACATAACGAGTAGTAAGCTTATTGGACTGTAGTAGCGTTGGTGTTTTGCCCATTTTAACAATACTAACGATTTGGTCATAGATAGGCTTGTAATATAATGCCTAAATGTTCATTTTGTGCTTTCCTCAGTACTTTGTGTAACTGGTGCGTGAGTTTGTTGTAGTTACTGTTATCTTGCCTACTTCTGGTTATTTGTCGTTGCTTCTTGCCCTGCCTTTTTCAGATACTAGTTATCGTATATGTGAGGTATGTTAAGTGATTCAGGTGGCCCATTGGGTGTTGTAGGCGTGGCTTGCTCTAGTATTTAAATGATAATCCCTGCTGTATCGTTGAATGGTTCTTATAGAAGTCAAATTGATGTAACGACTTACGCGGTTAAAGTCGATCGAGTTTTCAGTTCTGCACAGGAACAACCTTTCGAAAGTTTTGAACAAAATTGTAATGAGAAATGATATAAACATAGTGTAATATTATATATGGTAGTGAGAGGCACTAGGATTTTCCTTGGTATGTAGCGTAAAAGTTACCTGGTTATGACTAGGAGCTTTATAGAAATTTATATGTAGTACCTATTTCTTGTCTTGCGCCAGCATTAGAAATTGGTCTCAGTGATGGAGAAAGCTGGCAGGGTGTATTTAAAAAATCTTACATTTTCGTCATTTATACTTTATTTATTTGGTTAAACATAAACGTGTAATCTATCGATATTTGCCCTAACCCATGTTCCATCGGTTTTTTTTTGGAAAAATTGGAGTCTTTGAACGTTTTAGTAGCTTCTCTTGTATGAGGTCTTTAATATGATCTGGGATATTAAAGGTTGCAGTGTTAGTATCAATTAGAACGTGCGGCTTCCCAATTTGCATTCTGTACGAGTTGAGTGAGATATTGAGTTGCTGCATCAAGTTCGTGAAGTTTCTTGATTCGGGTTCATATATTGTTGAGCTCATTTGGCAATGAGGTCACTAAAAATAATTGATTCTACTTTCACTTCGAGCAAGAGAGAATGGCGGGCGCTATGGATGGCACTGTGCTTACCATATCCCCCCGCATCAGAGATGGGCGACGACTGGGCACAACGGCGAATATGTGAGAGACTTAACCTCTCATTTCGCATACCGTACTCCCACGCGGGTCGTTAGAGCATTACCATTATTCTGTGCAGTTTAGTATTAAAATAAAGGATAAATAGTCAGATGCTACCTCTTCATTTGATTCAGTACTAAGGCAGGTATTAAATATTCCTTTAGTTACTGCAAAATCGAGCAGGTCGGGAATTTTATTGGGGTCGCTGTTGTAGCATAATTAAGATATAAGTTATGAATAGCTCGTAAAAGGTTATGTTATTTTATAGTTATAAGTCGTGATCTCCAAGTTGTATGTTTAGCATTCCAATCGCCACCGGTGACAAATTTATGTCCAAGGTGCTGAAACAATTCTGTGTATTCTTTAGTACTGATAGACTGACGTAGAGGGCTGCAATGGTCACGGAATAGAAACTCGTTTCAAGTTTTATAATGTAGAGTACTTACTAAACCACAAACTTTTTGTGTACCAATGGATTGCGATTTCTGAAAGAGAAGTTTTTTCACACGGAACTTTGGTATTTAGTCAGCACATCACATAACCAGTGGCGATGCTTTTGAGAAAATTTGTGTCATATCGAACAGTTTCGATGATGTCCTGGATATATTTTTGGTTCCTGATGAGCATCTGTGGAACAAAATGGAAAAAGGTGTTTTGTTGGTTCAAATGGTCGCGTGAAATCTTGTGAATGACATTCTTGGACACTTCCAATTTCGGTTACCAGCATTGTGCAGATTACTTTCGGATTTTCGCTCGATATTTGAAGCATGGCTTTAATGTTAGTACCATCGTCGACGTTTGCAGACGACCACTTTTCGAACTTAATGGTGATGTGTTGCTTTTTAGTGGAGATCATGAGACATGGGTATTTTACGACACACGATGGACTAAAATGAATCGATTGAAATTGATCGTGTAACCTTCCGTCTATTGACTATAGGACTATATGCCCTAGAAGAAGGCAAACAAACAGAAACTCAAAAATTCTACAAATCTGTATTTAAAACTCACAAAAACTCGCAGATCTGATCCTGGAAGAAGAGCAGAATGCTTTTCGAGATGGACAATCCTGTATCGATGTAGTCCTTACCTTGAAGTTCATTATGAAACGTAGAGAACGAAGTAACAAGATCAAAACTATGGTCAATGGAAACTACATGAAAAGAGGAAAACCAAAGGAAGAAAAAATTTGAATGGAGACAATATATAATAGTGGCAATAAATCAATGAAAAAGAGCAATAAGTAGACTAAAGAGTGTTTGGTAGCATAAAGACGAGCAGAAATATTCGCGTAAACTCTGCAGAACTTCTAAACGAGATAGAATCAGAAATGAACAAATAAGACAATGTCGGAGTACAGCAAAGCGATTATAACAGTTAAACAATTAACATGGTATGTCTATATAATCAGAATGCGCGAAGAAAGACTACCTAAGGTTGCATGGAATTGGACCCTCTCAGAAAGAAACGAAGAAGACCAAGAACAAATTGGAGTGGTACTATTCAGGAACGTAATTTAGAGGAAAATATTGTTCCTTGTTGTCATTATTAAAGTACTTTGTTAGTCAAAAATGAGCATTTCAAATAGTCGGGATAGAACAGAATTATACAATGCCCTCAAATACCCAACTTAAACCAACTTTCTTCGAAGTTTTCGCGACAATCAAACCATCCCCAAAGATTTTCTAAGGTCTTGAGATAGGGGTAAACTGATGGTCATTTGGAAGAGCCTTATATTGATCTTAAAACCGTCAAAGATGTGTGCGGGATAAATATCGGTATCGTCTTGTTAAGTTTGAGGTCGGATGTACTTTTTTGAGTGCTCCATTAAATATGACTCCCTATATTATAGGAAAAATCGCTATCGCGACAAAAACACCTTGTTTTATATAAAACGTAGAGCAAACTGGAAAAAATTAAATGTTTTTCCCACTCCTCCAAACCTGAAATAACTTGACGCAATTGATTCCCAAGACATACACCCACCCAAAGGGAACCAGCCATCTACCCGTCGCAGCTCTGCTGATGGTACGCAATAAACGGTAAGATTACAAGTATTGTGCCGGCCTATTCTAAAACTGCTAAAAAATAATTTCTTGCTTTTTGGAAAGGGTTGACACTAAGAATATCTGGATATAAAAAACATAAAAGTCGTGACGCGTACATGCGCTTGTTGACTAAGAATCTCTATATTTGGCCCAAACACTTCTATGTATGGGGTATAGCTGTTCTCAAATGATCGCACTAATTAGAGTGCAGGTGGAAGATGCGGTTTATTATTGTAAATAGCGTTAAAATTTAGATCCAAAACGGATAAATAATTTATTAGCCGCAAAAGATGCACTGCCAATGGTAATTCCACTTTTTGGGGGAGTAGTGTATTAAGAGGTTGCAGTTATTTATAAAATACTTCTGTTTTGTTTCTGTTAAGTCCTTCAAGTCCCGAAATTCTAAATAAATAAAAATGTCAGCGAAACGAATTTATACTAGTAAACGAAATTAACTTGAGTGCGTGTTACCGCGTTGATATATGAAGCTCATTTGCCGCCTCGACAATTTGTAGACGTTTAGAAGATTCGTGCTTTTTTCGCTATAAATCTTGCTTTTAATAGTCGGGAATGTACGGCTATTTGTATAATCATCTACCCCTTTTAAGTGTACATACAAATTCAGATTAGATAATCCCACGAGGTATTTAAATCGCTGTTTCTGTTGACCTGCAATAGAATAGAGAAAAAACTACAAAAACCACGTGATATATTTAGATTCCCCTTTAAAATGTGTTTTGGGTTTCGCCTTGGTATAACAAAGATTGAGTTTAACGGAACAATTAAGAACTATGGGTTTATATAAACTGTTTAAAAAGAGTGCAAAAAACCATTTAAATACAAGGTGATGTCGCAAATTTTCTACTTACCTTTTGGGCCAACCTTTGCACGTTGTTATCTCTTGGTTTGTTCTAGTCTTCCCTCTTTTCATGGCTGTACCTCTAACTTTGTCTTCCCTGGTACTTCTAGCCTTCCCCATAGTATTTTTCCTTGAGATTTAGCATACATTTGTTTGGGTATCTGGTGCTGGATCATTCCATACCATTGAGGCTCTTTTATTTCGACTGTTTCTACTAGTAAGAGAACACTTCTATTTCTAACTCTCTCTTCACGTTTTCCTAACCACCTTCCCAAGATATCTCATTTCAGATGCTGTTATCTTTGATCTGGAACTATCTGGTATTGCCCAAGACTCTACCGCACATAAATCGTTGGTATGTATGCATTTTTACTCTTATGTCTAGTTCTTTTTCCCTATCAATATTGTTATTCCACCAGTCAGGCCAAGCTTGTCAGAAGATATGGATCCTCCAAACTTCAACATTGTTGCAATTGCTCCATCCTCACCGGGTGCCTTTCCATTTCTTGTCTTTCTCAAGAAATCGACCTTTGTTTTCTTCTTATTCCTGCTGGTCTTCGTAAGATTTTCCTTCTATTATCTCTTCTCTGAATTTTGGTGTACAGTGCTGATCCCATGCTTCCAGTATCTTTTTGTTTGTTTGCAGTTCTCAATTTTCGCTTCTGATACTCCTGGTCTTTTGTGTTTTGTTTCCGTTTAGTTTCTTAACAACATTACAAAACTGTTTTTGGTTTCCTATATAATTTTCTTCGGTTTCATGATTTGCTTCTCCTCATTTCTCTTTCGCATATAGTTGCGCGTGCCTTCTTCGGTTTTAGTTTTTTCACGTCTCCTTTCCTAGCTTCATCGTTCCACTATTTTGTCCTTCTTTGCTTTGGGTTGTGTCTAAACTACTTTTAATCCACAAGTGAGTTCCGCTGTTTGTAGTATTATATCTCTGAGTTTATTCCGTCTCTCATTCTTCCTTACTGCGTCTTTCTCCTTCCTGTGTTTCTTTTAGACTCTTGTATCGATCAAGAGCTTCCGGTTTGATTTTCTTATGTATTTTTGATCTGTCTTTAGTGCGATCTTATGATTATTTTTATATTCTTCCAGAATTATTCATTTCACCTTCTAGTTCCATGGTTGTGTTTCCTCTGGCTTCCATTATGAGCATTCCAACCTTCCCTTATTATTACTTGTTGATTTTTGTTTTGTATTTTTGTACTACTAGTCGCAAGTCTTTATAAAATGCTTCATCCTCCACTGCTGCATTCTCCGTTTGTGCTTTTATTTGTATTATTCCTTGGAGCTTTAAAGTTGAATTTATAGCTTCTCAGCTTACTGCCTTCTTTTCCTATACTTCCCCGAGTATCTGAGTAGATATCCCTTATCCAGATGCATTATTCCACTTTCTTTCTCTTTCGTTTCTGATATCCCCAAGACTTGGACCTTCTACTTTACTATTGCGTCTATTATTTCTCTTTCTTTTCCTGTCATAGATGTTATATTCCATATTCCAATTCTTATTATGTTCCTCGCCATATGTCATCTTTGGTAAGACTGTCCAATTCCAAGGCTCCTATAACTGCTCTGAATCTACATACCTCGTATTGGTAGTTAGTCCAATGACGAAGATTCTGTTACCTTGGGACAACTGGCCTTTAGCCCACGGCTACTTATGAATATTCACAGTAATTCCGTTTCCGGGACTTTCGCCATCCACTGACCAGGGGATGCGCTCTCTAGAAGTGTGGTCTTCCGAGAGTAAGGAATTAGCAATGCATACACCACACATGGTGTTTATAAAAAAAAAATTTGCAGTTTCCAGGGCTTTATAAGAAATGATAATGGCGAGGCTCTGTACTTCGCCAGGAAGTATGGCGAAGTTATTAAAAAAATACTACATGTTTCTCGTGAAATGTTGAATTTTTGATCAGTTATTGCGAGAAGACGTTTGTTTATTTATATTTCATAGCTGCGTAAACATTTCCTCTGACCGTCGGTTACCTGCAGCGTCGATATATCTGTCCTTTTCTTTCTTACGGAAATGCTCTCAACGAAGAATATTTGGGTGTTCCTTTTTCAATTCAAAAAAGGTTAATGTATTGGTAGCAACAAGAAACACTAATTGAGTGGGGGATAAAGAAAACTGTGTTAGTATTGAAATTTTCTGTTAGAAAAAGCCTATGGTCGACGAACTTCTAGCAGTGATAAAGACTAATTAAGTCAAACAAAGTACGTCGACCACTGTTTGGTGTATTGCAGATAGTTTTAAGCTATCCAATGCAACCATAGTCACCATTACTCAGGCACAACAAAATATTAGGTTGTGGCTTAGACCGTCAAAAGATGTCAAACTGTGTTTCATTGTTCTTAAGTCTAAGGTCAATTCAGCGAATACATATAGTAATATAACTGTCAAAAATTCCCGCTCATTTTAGTCAGGTACACACTGAATCATTTTTGAACACTCGTGTGTTTAGTGTTGCGGCTGCAGTTAACCCGTTAGGAGTGGCGATTTCATTTGCATTCGACTATCAATGATTTAATGTCTCGTGATATAATAATTTTCTTGTTTGGCAGGTGCAGATGTTGACGATAAATTGTTTTCAATAATCTATTGCAGTGACAGCTTTGGTGGTAAGTAGAAACAAATATATATTCTAATAAAGCTTCTAATTACAATTTGTGTTGTAGCGTGGAT
Source organism: Sinelater perroti (assembly GCA_036346155.1). Classification (NCBI taxonomy): domain Eukaryota; kingdom Metazoa; phylum Arthropoda; class Insecta; order Coleoptera; family Elateridae; genus Sinelater; species Sinelater perroti. Next base: position 16,747,449 of record JARFIY010000370.1, on the reverse strand, counting down.
CTGTTGCCACCTAGAAAACGTAGATCAAAGCACTTCACCGTTACCGATTCAATATTCTTAAATCGTACAAAGAAGATCCAAAAAAGAGTAAATGCGAAATTATGCAATTTGCTTCGACAGCAGCAGGTTTATTTACTCTTAAACATAATTATTAAGAGACTACAATTACTATCATTTTTGTAGGCATTAGAGTGGCCAGTGTTTATAATGTTCTTCGAGAATATTATACACAACGTACATTACAGCCATCGAAACTATATCACCAAAACAAAGTATTTTAGATATTCTACATGAAGAAGTAAAAAATGGTATTAGACAGATTGTACATTCATTTTTTTATGAAATGAGCCACCAACGTTGAACAAAATACGTACTGAGGTTAGAGACGGACCATTAGTATGCTTAAGGAAAAGGATGAAATTATAGCTTGGAAACAGCAATTTCTGCGTAAAATAAGGAGGATAAAAAGTGAAGGAAAGAAAATTTATTTCTGAGACATGGATAAATATTGGCCATACTGTAAAATATGTTTGGATGGATACACAAATTGAAATTGCGAGACGAGAGTCATTCCAATTAGGAGCCGACTAGGCAGGTCTCCAGGTGGTGGATGGGAGAATGGTCACCACCCAACTTAGGAATATCATAAATTGGGCACTATATACAGTATTTAGGAATGTTGCTGCTGAAGGGCAGTTTATTCGACAGTTTCTTGAGAAGCAATGTGAAAGTCTTTGATAGAGAGATAGTTTACAGTCAATTCCAAGTAGCACTGTTTCAATAGCCCCTAACAAAAATAGGTGCATTAATTTATATACTTCTATAATTTTGAAATCAAACTTATAACAGTAATTGTTTTATTTTATTATAATTTATTGCAATTAAATTTTTTTATCATTAATTGTTGTGTTGAGTTAGTATTAAAAAAGGATTTCCATTTTCTAATTTCCAAAACGTAGTAAGTATAGAAATGAGTAGCACCCCACTTTTAACAAACTTTTTTGAACCGCACCTGTATGGGTCGGATCTTTATCCCAACTTCTTCATAGTCAAAATGGAGGTAGAAAATCAAAAAAAAAAAACAATTCAGGATCTCGGAAACGGGGAAAGCTAGCGAGATGCGGTTTTTGTCATTTGGTAACCTGCAGTAAAAATACGGGGTGCGCCAGAAACGACTTTGAACAAAGTTCTAAATTTCATACGCTCAGCTACCCCCCTTCTATACATTAAAATGAAAGGCTTATGTTGAGAGTAATGTCGTCCGTTCGTCCGTTCTTTTATTTTTCAACTTTTGATCAAGGCAGCTTCCAAGCTGGAGACAAGTTTCTATTTCTGTCATTACTAACATCTGCCACGCCTTATAATTTTTGATCTGTGATAGATAGAGAAATAACGTTTTCAGTATTCAACTAAGAACCGTAAGAAAGTCCAGACGCCAAAAGTCAGCCTGATCGGAAAATCTCAAGACCGGTTTGACCGGAAGTGTTTATGTGTAGAAGCCCCGGACATCTGTGGAACTGGAGTTCCACGTCTGTACTTGTTTAGTTTAGAGAATCTGTCAAAACAAATTACAGTGTGTTGCCAATTTGTATACAGTGGACTAATTTATTATATACAGGTTGTTTGAAAAGTAAAAAGAGAAAATAAAAATCGTGTTTCGTTAGTGATTTTTAGTGGACAATTAATTTCATTATTTAACTTTTTTAATGCATATCCATGTGTTATTTATTAGTAATATATGAAGTAAAAATAAATGTGGTAATAAAAATAAATTAAGAAAATTTAATGTTGGAGTAAAAAAATTCAAAACCTATATTCCAATACTTACTCTTCGATGTCGACCGCTTGATGAATTCTTCTTCTTCCCATCCCTTATACCCTAAGGTGTCGGGTCCTTTATCCATTTTCGAAATCTCTTCCTGTCCCTAGCGATTTGTTTAGCTTCTGCCATGCTTTTCCCCCTCCTTTCCACTTCCTTCCTGATAGTTTCCATGCATGTTTGTCTTGGCCTTCCTCTTCCTCTTTTTCCTTATCTTCTTGCCTCTAATACCCTTCTTGGCAGCCTTTCTTCGCCCATTCGTGTCACGTGCCCAAACCACATTAGTTGTCTTTTCTGTAGTGTTTCCACTAGCGGTTCTAGGTCTAACTCCTCTCTTGTTGTGTTCCTCACTCTGTCCCTCTTTGTTCTTCCGATTATACGTCGCAGGTACTTCATTTCCGCAGCCGTTAATTTACTTTTGTTCTTGTCTTGTAGCGGTATGCTTTCTATTCCGTATGTTAATGTAGATAAGTATATTGTTTTATACAGGTGGAGCTTAGTCTCTTTGGTCAGCTCTTTCTTGTTGATTAATGTTGAGTTGATCTGATAGTATACTCTAGTCGCCTTGGAGGTCCGGTTCCTTAATTCATCTGTTACTGTTCCGTCTTGGCTTATTATTACTCCAAGGTACTCATAGCTCTCCACTTGTTCCAATTGCTCTCCTTCACATCTTACGTTCAGGTTTCTTTGTTCTTCATCTGTGTTCTTACTTATTCTCATTATTTTGCTTTTCTTCGCATTTATTGTCATTCCTTTTATTTTAATTTCGTTGTTCCAATTATTTATTGCTTGTTGTAGTTTCCTTTGGCTATCGGCTATGAGTAGTATATCATCTGCGAAGACGAGGCTTTTATATTGATTGCCCCGTGTTCCAGTGTCCTAGTTTAGTGTTCAGGTTTGGGTTCCTGCTGTTCTTAACTATTTCATTCATCATGATAATGAATAGTAGTGGACTGAGGGAGTCTCCTGTTTATCCCCTCTCTATCAAGAATTTCCCCGATTCTTGTCCTTGTATTCTTACTATTCCTTTCGTTCTTCCGTATAGTCGTTTTGTGGCTTCTACAAGTTTTCTCGGGACGTCAATTCTTTCCATTGAATTCCACAGGGTTGCTCTTGGTACCGTGTCGAAGGCTGCTAGGAGGTCTATGAATGCCAGGTGTAGCTCTTTGTTTCCTTCAAGTGTCTTTTCTATTACTGTGCGAAGCGTAAATATGTGGTCTTGAGTCTGTCTGCCTTTTCTGTATGCAGCTTGTTCCTCTAATAGCTCGTCTTCTATGTGATGCCTTATCTTTTTTTCTAGTATCCTGGTGTAGATCTTTTGTACACAGGATGCCAGGCATATTACTCTGTAGTTTCCGCTTGATGAATTATAAGGAGAAATAGCTTACGTCAGATAGTTTACTACTCTAAAGAGGGTAATTGAGGGTAGAATGTTTTAAATGTTACAGACATTTGACCAGCTGGTTACGAGGACAGAAAATATTGACTTTGTATAGCTATAAAGAAAGCCAGTGTGGTCTTGCTGATGCAAACTAAAGACTTGAACAACCCCTGTTATGACTTTGTAAGAAAAAAAAGCCTAACAGACCTTAAATGATTTTTTATAATCACTGATAAACTTTATGATTGTCTGGAATACTATAGTGAAGGTGATTTGAAAAATACACCAACAGGCTACAACTATTTTGTAGCTATGCAAGAGGATTTCTCAAAATACAACAGCACAGATGGCCATCAGAGAAGAAAGCTGCTCAACAAGACAGACACAGCTTGAAAGACCTAACAGAAATGTTTTGAAATCAGTAGTAATGGATTTGTTCACTGCAGAATAAAGTCACATAATTCTAGATTTTAAAGAACTATATTATGGCATTAAACATCATATGCTACATAAAATCGAGAAACCATACCTTCAAGCAGCAAGTATTGCCGTAGAAGATTGGCATGGACCGATTTCAATATCCGCAGCATACTGTCCACCTAATTATCCAGCAAATAAAGAAGCGTTTGTAGATTATTTTAATTAACTGGGGAACAGGTTTCTTGAAGGCACCGACTACAACGCAAAGCATACTAGTTGGGGATCACGACTCACAGCACCAGGAAGGGGAAGAGTGCTCTACGAAGTAATGGAGGAACTCCACTTCGGTCACTTATCCACGTATAAACCGACATACTGGCCGGCGGATTTAAGTAAGTTACCAGACTGCTTGGATTTCTTTGTAACAAAGGGCATTGCTAACGGGTACCTAGGCGACTATTTACTCGGCATTACAACAGAAAGAACAACCCATAAAATTATATAACCGTAAAACAGACTGGGGACTCTTTAAAGAAATAGTAGAGGGCAACATTAACACTAAGGTATCATTAAAAACAAGAGAAGAACGTGAATTAGAAATAAAAACCTTTATCACAATAATTCAAGAAGCGGCATGGGAAGCAACACCAACGCAAACTCGAAAACAGAAAAAGACAAATTACCCGGTAAACATTCGCGAGAAAATCGTCGGAAAAAGACAGCTTAGGAAAATTTGGCAACAAACACGAAATCCGTAAGATAAAACGAACCTCAACAGGGCAACAAGACAACTAAAACAACTATTAATAGATCTCAAAAATCAGTCATTTAAAGAATATCTGGAAAATATGACACCAACGGCTTCATCCGATTATGCGTTATGGAAAGCTACAAAAAGACTCAAACAACCATGCGAACATATTCCACCCATAAGAAAGCCAAATGGCGAATGGGCAAAAACTGATCGGAGCAAAGCAATAACCTTTGCGGAACATTTAAAAAGAGTGTTCGAACCATTGCCCTCAAGTAACATTCAGACGGACGAAGAAATCAACGAATACCTGGACAGACTAGAACAACCTAGCGAACCGGTAGCACACATCACAATAAAAGAGGTGAGAAACGCAATTGAAAAAGAACTGAATGCAAAAAAAGCACCTGGTTATGACCTGATCACTGGCCAAGTAATAAAAGACCTACCACACAAAGGAATAGTTATGATAACTCAACTCTTCAACGCAGTACTACGACTAAAATACTTCCCTGCACAATGGAAGACAGCGGAAGTAATACTCAGTCAGAAGCCAGAAAAACCACCTAACGACCCTACCTCGTATCGACCAATTAGTCTCTTACCAATAATGTCGAAACTTTTGAAAAAACTACTGGCAAAAAGATTGATGAAAGTCGTCTCCGAAAAGAACCTTATTCTAGAGCACCAATTCGGTTTCCGAAGGAAACACTCCACGATAGAACAAGTGCACCGGGTTGTAGATATAATAAACAAAACCTATGAAGAAAAAGGCTATTGCGCAGCTGTATTCCTCGATGTCAGCCAAGCATTCGACAAGGTTTGGCACGAAGGATTACTACATAAATTAAAGCAGAATTTACCAGAAGCCATGTATAACATCTTCAAATCCTACTTGCAAGAAAGGCTGTTCCGGGTGAGATACGAAATACCTCTTATATACTGCAGACCTCCCGACAGACACAAGTGTCACGACCTCAACATTTGCGGATGACACTGCAATATTAGCAACTAGCCCTGATCCGGTAGAAGCACATAGCTACTACAAAATAACTTAAATCAAATAGAGTCATGGACAAAGAAATGGCGTATTAAAATTAACGAAACGAAGTCAACACACATTGTATTTACGAAATGCCATGGACAAGCAACCCCGGTAACGGTATGTAATCAAATAGTGCCCACGGCACACGACGTAAAATATCTGGTTATGCACCTAGATAAGGGTTTGACGTGGAAAACCCACATATGGAAAAAGAGGAAACAGCTAGGCACAAAATTTTGCAAGCATTATTGGCTCCTTGGACGTAAGTCACAATTATCTTTACGCAACAAATTATTAGCGCATAACTCAATCTTCAAACCAATATGGACCTACGGGTTACAGCTTTGGGGGACAGCTTCAAACTCTAATACTGCCATCATAGAGAGATTTCAATCGAAAGTTCTTCGTGCCATAACATATGCGCCCTGGTTTGTGACCAATAAAGACATTTACCACGATTTAGAAGTGCTTTCCGTGAGTGACGTGATTACAAAGTGTAGTGTAAGATACTTACAGCGTCTCGAAGTGCATCCAAACCCACTAGCGATAAGCCTATTAAACAACAGTCAGCAGACTAGAAGGTAAAAACGAAAAACGCCATTAGACCTGGTACACGGTTAGTAAGATCATTCATAGGTAATCTAAGTTTCAAGCTTCATAAAAATAGACACTTTCATACCCATTGTTATTATTGTAAAACCATTGTTGAGTAAAATAACACCATCATTCCATTTAAATTTTATTAGAAGATACGTAATTAAAAAATGTTTAATTAATATATAGAGTTTGTGATCATTGGAACACACCTCTACCATGCTCTGTACCGATTATTATCTATGCTTATTGTTTTTGTATATTAACAGATTGCATAATAAACGTTACACAAAAAAAGAACTATAACAAATATAACAGATGTAGGTTCAGGTTAGCATGCAGCAGTGTGGTTGTCTACCCTTTCACTGCACACTCAATGAAAGGTTGCATAGAATTATCACTGTTACTAAAGCACATCATTTTTACAGCACTATGATGACCTAAACGACCCTTACCTGGTGAAGCTGAGTTTGCCCTTCGAGCACCTCTCCTCACCGCACGAGTATGTGAACGACGAAATCAACGAGGAGCAAGTCCAAACCTCACGAACACCCTCGGCTACATGTGCATGAAGTCTTCGCACATATCAGCTTTGACGTCGACTCCGACAGGAAGCACAACAGCAACGGGGAGGCAGCCTCAGAGATGGAGCTGCTGCTGATGTTGTACATGAGGAGCGAGTTGGAGTGTGAAACGCTCAATTTCACGGGCTCCCCCTCCAGCTACTCCAACCCGACCTACCACATTCCACCCAGCATCAAGGAGAAGACCAGCGTTGACAACTACATCAACATGCCGCAGAGTAAAAGTGCGATAAAGAATGACAGTAGTGTGAACAACAATGCGAGTCCCAATACAAAGTCCAACAATTACGACAACAGTAGTAGTAGGGATTGGGAACGAATAAAGGTGTAAGAGGTAATTTCTGTCATTATCTCATTGCGGTGATATACACAAATATAGAATTAGACAGTGCGGAAGTATAAAAATAGTGAACTTCTATATAGACCTAGATTATAGGATAATATGACCTGTTTGTAGTGTAATAAGAGAGTCTTCACAAACATGTAGTAAACAAGATAAACTTAAGCCAATGTTTAATGTAAAGTACGGTATTGATATCTTCGATTTTTTTTGAATCGCAACACCTTGTTTAGATTCTAAAAAAATTGTTTTAAAGTAAGCTTCTGCATGTGATTCCATTATTTATTTAATTTTATCCTTATCTCGCCAATCATTTGCTTCGACAAATCAAGTACTTTTAGGAAGTTTTTTAATGAAAATCTTCAATATACTCAATTTATGTATGTAAACTTGTATTACGTATAAGGAAAATTGATTACGATCTATAGTGATGTACTTAATAAGGATTTATCCCTTACGTTTTGTGTTTAGTTTTTGTGTATTACTAATTATAGTATAAATGAAAGAATTACCAAATAAAATGTTGTTCGTAAATGCCATTGTTTTATTTATAGTATGAAATAAAAAAATTCTGTTACCTCAAAAAAAGTCAATATAGAACAGATATAAATAAAATCACTTTAGCAAATTAAATGAAAAAGGAATTACAAAAAAACATTAAGATAATTCTAACTACTGTCATATACCTGACGGCTAAAATTTTATATAAATATTACTCTAATTTTATATACCAATTATATGTAGTACCTTAGCTCAATGCAATAAGCACTTACTTGCCATCGTGCAAGATGATCGTTCTATTCTGCATGTCTGCAACGTAGCTTTTTTAAAATTTCTTAAAATTGCAAATTAAATAATAAATTAATATAACAATATTAAAAAATAAATAAATTATACAATACCGAATTATTAAAAAAAAAATAATTTGAATAATGGTTTATAAGATATGCAACTTAAATTACATAAATTTGCAAATTTATAAATTACACCAAAGACATAAAAATTATTAACAGCGTAACAATTTATTTATACATGCATTTATATGCTACATAATTAGAAAAAATAAACTATTCGCATTTCAATAATTCGAATTTTAATTCTTATCATAAATACAGATACCTGTAATAACGCTATACTGCCACCTTCTCACGTCCCTGAGGTCCTGATACAAATCTTCACTTTGCCCGAAATTTATTTTGCCCTTATGTACAGCCAAAATTTGCTAGCGAATTAGAACGAGATTTCTATCAGGATCACAGCAGTGCGAGGAGGCCTTTTATCAGTCGCTACAGAAAATCCGGGCTCTCATGTATTGATTTTAAATTTTGCTCCGCTACGCATAACGATCTCCTCGTGCTTCTGTGATCCTGGTAGAAATCTCGTTCGAATTCGCTAGCAAATTTTGGGCGTACATAAGGGCGATTTTCGCGCAAAAGTGAAGACAAAGACATAAAAATTATTAACAGCGTAACAATTTATTTATACATGCATTTATATGCTACATAATTAGAAACAATAAACTATTCGCATTTCAATAATTCGAATTTTAATTCTTATCATAAATACAGATACCTGTAATAACGCTATACTGCCACCTTCTCACGTTCCTGAGTTCCTGATATAAATCTTCACTTTGCCCGAAAATCACCCTTATGTACAGCCAAAATTTGCTAGCGAATTAGAACGAGATTTCTACCAGGATCACAGCAGCGCGAAGAGATCTTTTATCAGTCGCTGCAGAAAATCCGAGCGCTCATGTATTGATTTTAAATTTTGCTCCGCTACGCATAAGGATCTCCTCGTGCTTCTGTGATCCTGGTAGAAATCTCGTTCCAATTCGCTAGCAAATTTTGGGCGTACATAAGGGCGATTTTCGCGCAATGAAGATTTTGATCAGGATCGCAGGAGCACGAGGAGATGGCATTATAGCGCATTTTGGGCGAAAATCGCCCTTATATACACCCAAAATTTGCTAGTAAATTCGAACGGGATTTCTATCAGGATCACAGAAGCTCGAGGAGATCATTATGCGAAGCGGTGCATAATTCAAAATTTATAGATGAGAAAGAGCTCGGATTTTCTGCAACCCCTAGTAAAAGATCTCCTCGCGCTGCTGTGATCCTGGTAGAAATCTCGTTCGAATTCGCTAGCAAATTTTGGTCGCACATAAGGGCGATTTTCGCTCAAAAGTGAAGATTCTGATCAGGATCGCAGGAGCACGAGAAGATGGCGGTATAGCGCATTTTGCGCGAAAATCGCCCTTATGTACGCCCAAAATTTGCTAGAGAATTGGAACGAGATTTCTATCAGGATCACAGAAGCACGAGGAGATCGTTAGGCGAAGCGGAGCGTAATTTACAATTTATAGATGAGAGCTCGGAAACTGCGTTAGGGCACGATTTGTATCAAGATCACAGAAGTGCGAGGAGGTTTTCCGTTTCGCATTTGGCGGGAATTTCAAATATTTGAGTCGCTTTTCCAATTTTGCTGCAGCTTGTCCTAATTTTAACAGCCCTATTATATGGGGAAGGGGGATCTTCTAAACCTTCTGTGCTCCTGATAGCTAAGCTACGATTGCCATCAATGATAAGAAATCGAATTTTAATGATTTTTTTGTCTTGCTACGTGAAAATTAATGTACATGAAAAGGTCAAATTAAATGAACACTATTTTTTATCTAATATTGAAATATAGTTATAAACAATTACTCAAACTGTTTTATAAGAGAAAAATAACAATACTCGAACGGGGAATTGAACGGTAAGAATATAACTCAGAAGCAATCTACGCAACCACTCCACCAAACTGTTACACGCAGTTTTGCTTTCATATCTTTAACATTTGCGTAAAAATAATCATTTTAAAAATAAAACATATTATATAATTAATATTAATAACTCATTATTGATTTTAACATTTTATAAATAATTTTAAATATTACGATTTTGCAAAATAAATATATTAAGTATTTTAATTCACATATCTAATTTGAATTACTCAAACTTACTTTAAAAATCACTATACTAAGATTTTAGTTCTTTCAAAGTAATAAAAATATGCAAAATATTTTTAATATTATAGTTATATATTAAAGTATTTATTAATTATTTTTAATGTCCAACTTGTGCTGCTCTCTAGGCCTATATTAATTCAAGTCATTTAATGTCATTTTATAAATAAATTTATAATTGCCATGAATTATTATTCAGTAATTTAATCGTCATGTTTATTTAAGTTTGTTATATTTAAAACACAAATTAATTATAATTACAAATATCTATCGGCTTTATTCTTCCAATTATGAAAAGTTCGTATTTGAAATATTCTTAGACCTTCATATTTACAAAATTGCACTTTTTATTGTATAATCAACATTAACAACACGTTAGTAATTTTATAACTGTATAAGGATTTTTAAATATTCAAAAATTATTTTTTCTTAGCTTAGTTGTGTTACTGTAATACAAGGCAACAATAATTTTATTTATGTTATTTATAAACATTATTATATTGAAATTTCAATACATTTATGTTAATGATAATATAAAAAACATACTTATTAAACAAATACAATTTAGTTTATTGTTTTGTGTCCTAGTCTTAAGAGCTTCTTTGTGCTGCCATATATAGGAGTTTTAATTAAATATTTATTTTTAATTATACAGATTTATTATTATACAAATTAATTATTTTTCTGACATTAATAATATAATTATTTAAACCAAATAAATTATGATTAAGAATATTTGTTTAATTCTATGTAGTGTTTTAAATAAATTTAATACAACTTATTCGGAGATTGTTATAATAAAACACAAAATTGAAAAATAACGCACTTTATTTCACTACTGACGTTAACAACGTTGCTACATTTTTGCTATATAGTATTTCAAAATATAAATAAAATTGACATTTACACATGGTGCTATAACAATTAATTTTTTTATGCTAAATTAAATATAATCACATTGAAATTTTGTTAGACTTAAGTTAGGAAAAAATAAAAAATATATTTATTGCAAAAATACAATTAATTCTGTTTTTATAAACACATTGTCGGGTCAGCTTTGTGTTGCCGTCCGTTTGAGTCTTCATAAAATAAATACATTCAAGTCTAAAAACCGGTTTTATATAAATTGACAATAAATTAACATTAAATAATTTTATAGTTGTAAATTTATGTATCTCAAAAGAAATTATGGTAATTTGTCATTGCCACCTATGAACAGTTTCGTTAACTTTCTACTATGTGTAAGATTCCTGTAATATGACTTATTTGCATTTGTACCGGTATCTTTATTTTACTGGCATAAATGTGACAGTAAAATATATAATTAAGAATAGCTTTTAAAAATTTATCATATATAATTATTAACTACAATTAACATTAATAATGATACATAAATAAATTGTTTTTATTCCTTCATGTAACATTCAAAAAACTTAAGATCGTAATTGGAGTATTTTTTTACATAAAATAATCTTACCTTACCCACCTTCTTCTCCTAGGTATAATGTACAAGCACTGCGACTAATCTCAACGAATTTGGGTACTTTTTGAGCATTGTATGCGAGAGTTCTTTGTATATGTGTGATTATCGATTTTTATGCTTAGTAGTGATCAGAAAACGTCCGTAGCATGACTCACATCACAACCGGTAATAAAAATAAAGTAGCGCAATATTCTGTAATTCAAAAGCCCAGGATTGCTACTGTGTACAAATTCTCGGTACATATCCTGCAACTACTACAAGCAACTGGTAGATGTACTGGTTGATGTGAACGGAGTATAGAGATTATAAATTTATGCAAATTACAGACTTGAGAAAACTTTTCATCAGATTGAAATAATGGGGTGATTGATGATCTATGTAGCCCTGCATACAAACAGTTTTGATCATATCATCTGACTGTTCAAAACAGCAGAACTGAGGAAGGCACCCACATTCAGTTGATGAGCTCCAAATGGACCTGATAGGTATATATGGATGCTACAGCAGCCTAATCCCAATATATAAACACATACAGATTATTGTGTGCTGATGTACCATTTCCAAATGCCTTGTGGGAGGAAATCTGATCTGAGCATACTTTATGTGCCACTTTTAACACTTGAACATCAGTGGCTCTTTGTCTGTATGTAGAGATCCCCTTGTTTAATAAACTAATTCAGAATTATTGTTTTTATATTTATTTTTTCGCCATTAAGACTCTCTTGAAAGATGAATCCAAACAGTTAGAGTTACTATCCAGAGGGCTTCAATTTAAGCAAGAAATGTCAGTTTGGCAGCTAATGAAAACAATCCAAGTTTATTTAATTATTTGATAGATAATTGATTATGTAATTTGTACATACTTTTAATTTATTAAGCAGCACTATTTGAATTTAAATATTTTATTTAGTTAGAACAATGGCTATTATAAAATCTATTTAAATATGTAACTGAACGGATGTTAGTTCTTATTATACTTCAGCCGCTTTCAGTATCACTATTTGTACTGCCTTACTAAGAAGGGCTCCCATGCAGTAATACGTATTCTGTCTAGCCAATCTTAAGCATTCTTGTGCTTGCTGTTAGTTTTCAATTACGTAATGATAAAACTGATATTCTGCTGGCATTAGAAGAAGTCTATCACCTCGCCTATGACCAACCAATTAAATCATATTTTATGGAATTATAACTCTTTAAGTTGGATTTTCAGTTGGGTTACAGACTAAGACGCGGAAGATCCTCATGTAACGGTAAAATGTATACATAACTTTCCTTAAATTGTTTTATTCTGTTTCTTCATTCAAAGACAAAAGGGCATTTTGTCTTGTTGGCCAAACTGTTACTGATACAGTGTATTTAAACAGTAGCTAATACTACCAATTCATGAAGAGTTTATTTTTCAACAAGATGGAGTTCCGTCCATTTCATTTAGATGTTTAAGAACATTTCATTGCTTCTCATGATGTTTCTTTTTCCGTGACTTCCAGAGTCTTTTATAACGTTGTATTAACTAATGTGTGCCTTTGACTCTTTGTTACAAGATTAGCACAACTATAAAAAGGTGGTGGTACTAGCCAGAAGATGCTGAAACGTGTGAAGTAAGAAGTTGAGTATAGGATTAATGTTTGACGTCACTAGGAGTGTATTTTCAAATTTTGTAACCATTTTAAAAAATTAAGGACTTTTATTCGAACTCCCAACAGTTTTTAGCAATTTATAGGTTGTGACTTTGTGTTATATGTGACAAGTGAGTGAAACAGCTTAACACTTTTATGGAAAGTATTATTTGACATCCCAACGTCACTATAGAGCTTAAAGGGGTTGATGTTACATAACACTTCAAAAAAGTGTTCATGTTTAGAGAGCCCAGAACTTTGTGGGATGATTATCATTTCGAGCTACTGACTTGATAAACCTATACTCTATTAGTGCACCCTTCTTAAACAATTAAAAAATATCTTGTTAATTATAGTAACCAACTATTTACAATTTTCAAGCCCGAGAAAGATCTTGGATGACGTACTTCATGTAGTAACAGGAGTGTTTAGTCACCCGTCTTACAGTACATTTGATGATCTGGGCCTAATTTGTTAAGCTGAGTGTCGACGGGTCAACTAAAACATGTTATTTTATGTATATAGATTTAATTTATTCAGTAGATACAAGATAATTCTTAACAAAAAGAAACTTAACACTACAACGTACTTTATTAATAATAAGCAAGTAATTCTTGAAAAAAAGCAAACTTAATATGAAATCCTGAAACAGCTAAAATTACAATACTTTTGTATTTTATAATTTTGGAACTTCAAATTAATCTGTAAGGTAATCATCATCCAAGTTGATATCCTGCAACAAAATTGCAAAATTACTTTTTACCATCCCACAAGGAACATGATTGAATGAATTTTAAATATTAAGATATAAACACAGAATCATCGAGGTAAATAGGGGATTTTTTTAAGGTTTTATTGCACAATTCTCTATTAGGTAACAAAAGTAGCTTCACACAATCAATAATCTGATTGTCAGCAAAGTAGGCTGAAAATATGACAAAAATTATTACTTGGCTTGGCTACAAAAAGACCCAACTTTATGACCAAGAAGTACAAACAATCTGATGGCTAGGAGGAAGTAATTGGTTAGAGACAACTGATTTAACCACAACACAAATCGAAAGAGAGGATCGGTTAGGTTTTTGGGTGGAGAATGACGGACCTAGAAAAAAAATGAGCGTGGTAAGGACAATCAATCTAGCAGTGCACCAGGTTCTATACTACAAGTGTTTCGTCCTGAGGTACCGCCAATTGTTTATTGACAAAAATGTGATGGGCAGGAAGTTTAAGGCCCAAGCACTGCTAACAACATGAAACAGAACAGTGTTTGACAAAAGAATTGAAGAAGATTTTACAAGCAATCAGAAACAATTCTGGAATACAATAAAAAGATTAAAAGGCAATCAAAGAAAACAGATAAGGAACATTAAAGATCAGAATGGTGAATTAAAAACATCAAATAAAGAAATACTAAAGGCATGGAAAGAACACTACAGGGAAAAATTTAAACAACAAGAAAGAACACAAACTCAGCATGAAAATGAAGAAAGAGAAGAAGAAGAAGCACAAGATGAGGAAGAAGATGAAATAAGAATAGAAGAAGTAGAAGAAGCCCTAAAGACAATGAAAAACTGAAAAGCAGCAGGAGAGGATAATATTGCACTGGAATTACTAAAGAAAGGAGGAGATAAATTGAAAAAACGGATATGGGAAATATGCAAGGAGGCATGGCATACGGAAACAATACCAAATGAATGGGAAAACAATATTATTGTCCCAATACATAAGAAAGGAGAAACTACCAAATGTCAAAATTATCGAGCAATTTGACTCTCGTCAGTAGCTCTTAAACTATACACAAAAATATTAGAAAAACGTTTAAGAGAAGAAGCAGAAGAAAAATTAGAAGAAGAGCAAGCAGCATTCAGACCGGATAGGCAGACACAAGATCACATTTATACAATTAGAACAATAATGGAAAAGACATTAGAAATGGGAAAAGACCTATACCTGGCGTTTGTGGATCTATCAGCAGCCTTTGATACGGTGTTGGAAGAAGAAATATGGAAAGCACTAGGAGCGTTAAATATAAACAAAAAATTACAAAGAACAATTAAAAGTGTGTATAATAAGGTAAAAGGTTGTGTCAGACTAAATGGAGAAATGTCAGAAAGCTTCAATATGGAAAAATGTATGAAACAGGGGGACAGCCTAAGTCCACTACTATTTGTTATATTCATGGACCAACTAATCAAGAAATGTAAAACAAAAACAAGACCCTCTACTATAGGTCACTACAGACTGACACCAATAAAAACATTTGAACTAGTATATGCAGACGACATAATGCTGATGGCAAGTATGAAAACTGAACTACAACGAAAAGTTAACATCTGGAAAGCCTGCTTAGAAGAAAAGGAAATGCAAATAAATATAGGAAAAACCAAGATCATGCATATAACAAAAGGAGAAGATGAAAACATAAATATACAAATAAATGGGGAGAGATTGGAATCAGTAAACAAATATGAGTATCTGGGTAGCATCATTACCAAAAATGGAACAATAGATAATGAAATACAAAATAGAATACAAAAAGCAAGCAACATATACTATCAAATCAATAATACAATCATAGACAAAAAGGAAGTAAAAACAAATACAAAAATAAGAATCTATAAAACCATATATACACGGACCCTTACAAATGGATCTGAATCATGGCCGATGAGAGATAAACATTAAGTCAAAAATTACAGCGGCAGAAATGAGATATTTAAGAAAGATCAAAGGGAAAACTAGAAGAGATCGAATAAGAAATAAAAGCATAAGAGATGATCTAGAACAAACACCATTAGTGAGCAAAATCGAAAGCAAACAACTGAGCTGGTATGGACATCTACTTAGAAGAAAGAATTCCCAGAAAAATAATGGAAATAAGAATAATTGGAAAACGAAAGAGAGGCAGGCCAAGGATAAAGTGGGAAGAGAATCTAAAAGAAATAATACACAACAGAAGAAAAAACATATAAGAAATAAGAAACATGGTAAGGAACAGAAACAACTTTAGAAGATGGATAGAGGATCCCAACTACATCCCAACGCTATAATGGCATCTATGGGGAAACGATAAAGAAGAAGAAGAAGACAAATCGAAAGAGAGGATCAGTTAGGTTTTTGGGTGGAGAATGACTAACCTAGAAAAAAAATGGGCGTGGTAAGGACAATCAATCTAGCAGTGCACCAGGTCCTATACTACAAGTGTTTCATCCTGAGGTACCGCCAATTGTTTATTGAGAAAAATATGATGGACAGGAAGTTAAAGGCCCAAGCATTGCTAACAACATCAAACAGAACAGTGTTGGCTTCCTGAGATTCTTTCCAGACAAAAAGAACTTTATCCAGGACAGGTATGTAAATCATCAAAATGACCTTTGGATTTGCCAAAATGCTTTAGAAGTGCCTATCGTCATGAATACAAATTTTTCTACCTTTGTGAAAGTGCTGAGGCTTATAAGCAGTGAAAGGGATATAATGATGCCACACTTCTTTGAAGAAACAACTGTCAAGTCTTGAAGTTGTTCCAGCAAAACCCAGGCATACCTATACAATGATTTGTATTACCACTGGTCCCCCAACTTGTAGCCACCCTCCAACCTCAAGTGCAATCCCCTTGACTACTACATGCGGGGCTTAGTCAAGACAAAGGTTAATGAAAAGTATCATTAACACCAAGGTCAGCTGAAGGGCCTCCAACATGGAGGCAATGACACATATGAACAAAGTGGAAGTTGTGTTGGCTTAACAGGTTTTGGGTCCTGGGTTGAGAAGATTATGGCTGCCACTAAATACATTGAATAACATAATTTTCAACATTTCTTTAAAGGTGCCAAGTTTCATGTAATTTAATTTTTCTTACATTTTATGTTATTTTCATTGTTTATTTTCCAGATTTACCTCGACAACGTTGTATATATAAGTGAATTACTTACAGTAGTGTCAACATTTTCATCCACTTCTATGCCTTCCAAGTCCAAATCAAGATCGTCATCATCAACAGTCGCTCCAGTAGAAGAAGTTACCGTCTTACTTGGAAGAACTTGTGCAAATGGATTCGATGGGAGTGATGGAGGTGTCACTACTGCACCCATACGTCCCTCGAGGGGTTTCTCAGCAATACTGCAACAAATGTTTGAATCATTTCTGACTGTATACCACTCAAAAAAAAATGCAATTGCTACTGTCAATAGTTATATTATAAATTAATCAAAATAATACAATTCTTTAAATTGCCCCAAACGTGCCAAATGGCACACATACTTTTGGTCAATAGTTTATTTTGATCCAATAGTACTGAAAAAAATAACTGCTTCCATTGTCAAGAACAAAGAGTACAAAGCACAGAGCACATGTTAAGAAAAATATTAAGAAGAGGTGTGAAAACCACAACTTAAACTGCATTAATTAGAAGATATTTGACATATGGCATCTACTCTTCACTCAGGGCCTCAATTTGCCTAGTTCCCAAGACAACCGTTGAATCTTTCAAAAAAAATTTTATAAGCATATTGAGATTTGAGAAAGGTTTATTATTTTAGAACTGCAGAAAATTAAGAATTTCCAAGTGATAAGTTTATTATCATCCCGTAAAAGATATCTTTGAACATCAATTTCTTCATTAATAATTTTGCTGGTGAGAAGGGTAATGGGAATAACTGTTTTTGAAATCTTTATGATGCTTGACAAGTACCAAAAAGTTATTCGCTTTCCACATAGTTAGAGAATCTTTATAGATGCAGCTAGCTATTTGCTTTTTCACAAAGTATTTCATAAACTTGAGATTCAGTAGAACAATGACCCTTAAATCACCACTATTTTAACTATTTTGATATTACTTATGAAACCATGTTTTACCTCAGCAAGAAGGCCTTTTAATTGTTGGGAAGGTGAAAATATGAAATAAAGATTTGTTGGAATAACTTTTATAAGATTATTTTAAGTTATGTTTACAGGTTTTTCTTGTTAGAGAATGTGATGAATTTGGTGATGAGAAAGTTTATTATAAGAAGTGATAATAGAAGATGCATAAAAGCACCACTGACACCATTGTTTTGAAAGGTAAAATAGATATTGGATAGGCAATAGTTAACTAAAAAGAATACGTCAAACTTTAGATTATAAGTTATAAATATGGAAATATTCGTAAACTGACTATATGTATAAGGAAAGTTTTTGGTAAAAATTTTTGGATGTACATAAAATGAGGTTCCTCCTACACACAAATGAAGAGTTCCGGTCCTATTCTTAGGTTCAAGTTACCCTTATATATAAGTAACATATAAAAAAGATTGTTACTGCATTTAGGTATAAAGAAACTACTTTAAAATATATAGTATCAACCATAGAGGCAATACACACCAATATACTAAGTCTAAATTTCCAAGATTGGTGGTTCTGTAACAATCACAATATTTTTGCATTATCAACTTTAAAGTAAAAAAGTATTACACAAAAAAATTGGTCAAAATACTAACAGTACCCTCTATTACATTCCAATCATACTTGTATCCTCATAGTCTTTGAACTGCATGTATGCACTAACCAATTTTTAACAAAAATATTTTTCTTCTATTAAGACCCAAGGACTTCAAAATCATAAAAGCATAAAATTATGAGCCATAGGAAATGTATTAAAAAATGATTAAGAAAGCTTACCACAATTTATCTAAAACACTGGAGTCGTCAAGAGAAAACTTTCCTGCTACAACAGCAGCTTTCATCTCTTCAATAGGTTTTCTGTGCCGATTTGACGGAGTAGTAGCAGCTGATACAGAAGGAAGAAACTGACTGTGTTCATTTTCTAAATACTGCTGAGTTGCAATAGCTTCTTGAAGTCCCGGAAACAAATTCTCATAACTTTCAGGATCAGCTAAGCTCTGGCCGGCCTTTTCATTAATTGCCGACAGCTTTTCTCGCCACAACTTCACCACTCGAGAGATTTGATTAGGCAGGTATGATCTTGCGAAGAAGGCTGCTTCTGGTAATCGATTTGTGGATATCAAAATGTCTAAACATTTGTGTAAATCGGCTAGCATGAAATATGCCAAGAAAGCAATGTTGTGTTTGCTCTCTGCGTAAGTAGCTTCACCTAGGTATCGCATAAGTTCGACATCACCAGAGCTGCTGGCCATCAACAACAGGCCGCCATAATCTTGTGCTTTTTTCATACACTCCTTGGCCAATTGCAAATTATTTATGGAAATAGCCAATTCACCCAGTTGACTCCATTTTTGTGGATTGTTAGCTTCCAAGGAGAGTGCTTCTGCAGTTTTTACATCCTTGAGAGCTAGTGCAAGTTCAAATCTGTGTTCTGGATCCGTGCTGACAGCCAAAGCTTGTTCCCTGAAACCTTGCTTCTCCAAAAAGTGAGCAACGCGTGTTCTGTGTTCTTTAGGAATTGAAGGGAGCAGACGATCTGCAGTGGCAAAGTCCTGTCGCATTACGGCTGTCTGATATTCCAGTACAGACAAAAGCAGTAGGTAACTAACAACTCCCAATTCCTTGTCAACCAGATAAAGGCGGTCATCCCGTGGTACATAGCCTAATAAATATAAAGGACGATCCAAGTGGGCTACAGTAACCAACTCCCCTCCAACATAGTAGTTTATGCGATTAACGGAGTTAGTATAAATAAAGCAATCGCCAACCCACATGCCAGTACGTACAGACTCGTTCACTTCCCCTAACACATTAAATGCGGCCTCAACTCCATCTTCGGTAGTTTCTCCAACGTCTCGCGCCTTCTGGACCTCTTCGCTGTCATAACTGAGAATATAGAAACTATCTTCTGTTGCAAGACAGACAAGGCGACCACTATCTGACCAGTATACCGCTCGTGGTTGAATTTCAATTCGGCGAATTAGAGCTGTAGTTTCCCAATCATAGAAAGTAAGTCCTGACACAGACTTAACGCCCAATAGCCACCCGCCAAAAATTCCTTCTGCTCCAAAATCTGGTTTAAAATTCTTTTTTTCTTTAAAGTTTTTGTAAATGCGCACAGTGGATCCGGCCTCACGGATTGCATATTCACTGGAATCTTGAGCCCACACAAACTCTTGAGCACTACCAAAAGCTTTATTGCGCAAGGCCATAGCTGTATAGATGATGTATTCCCCTGAAACAGTAAAACAGAAACTTGTAAATGTAGTAATATACAATAATCATTTGTTAACATTATGTCTATTTCAATAACGAATTATATATAAAATACTGTTTTACAATAAATTGTGGTTTTTAACCTGCGCACATGTGTACTTGCACAAATACAGAGAAAAAGGCAGGATGGGAAGGTGAGAGAAGATACCGATATTATAACAGGCAATGTAAACGTGCAATTTCAAAGTGCCGTTTCAGTGACCATGGTGCCATGGTTGATTGAACAATGCGTCTTTGTTTACAATACCTTCTTTGCAACCGATCATTCTGCGATGCAAATACAAAGAAGATTTTGAACTCACTTCAAGGTTAATCAGCAAAATATGGTAATCATAAGAGATTCTAAAAGAATGGCCAGAATCAAAAATAACCTCAGCCCCCCCTCACCCACGGACGTACGCCAACGCGCGCGCGCGCGCACGCGCACGCGCACACGCACACACACACACACACACACAAAGATGGGCAATACCCATTACTACAGCTGTTATGCACCACCTAGTCTAGACATAGACCAGTTTACAGACTTCCTTAATAAGCTGGTCAAGGATGATGAGGATCACTTCCTTGTAGCCATTGCGAGAGACTTTAATGCTTGGGCAGTTGATTGGAGCAGCAAGAAGACAAACCAAAGAGGAAATGAGCTACTGGAGGCGATGTCCTGCCTGGATGTCGTACTCCTCAACACAGGTAGCATACCAACTTACGAAAAGAATGACAAGAGCTCGATTGTGGACCTTACATTTGTCAGCACCAGCCTTGTGAGACAAAATAACAACTGAAAGGTGAACGATATATTCAATTTGAGCGACCACTGAGTAATCTCTTGGGAGATAGTAACTGAACAAAAGAGTAAGGGGCCGCCATTGAAGAAGACGAACTCCTGAGGTTGGAAAGCAAACATGTTTGATCTTGGGTTATTCAAAACGGCGTTAATTAGTGAACCCATTAACGTTCATAACTCAACAGAAGAAGCAGAAGAAGTTGTAAAGAGGGTAGTTGAAAACTTGTGATGCAACAATGTCACGTAACGGCTCTAACAACCGGCTTCATCCAGTATACTGGTGGAATGAGAACATTGCTGCTATTCGAAAAGAATGCATCCGGGCCAGGAGAGCGCAAACACGTAGCTGGAAGATAAACAACAACTTCAAAGAACAGAATGAGCTGTACAAGAAGGCACGACTGAAATTAACTAAGGCCATCAAAGACAGCAAGAGAGAATTCTGGAAGGAACTGCTTAAGGAGGTTACCAACTTGCCCAATGTTTCTGAAGAGAATAGTCGAAACACTCTTCCCACAACAGCCTAGCTGTAAATTCCAGATAGGGCTGAGTGATGAGGAGGTTATTCCTTCTGTGACGATAGAAGAACTGAGGAAGGCATGCGCTAAAGTGGGAAATTCAAAGGCCCCCGGGCTGGATGGTATTCCCAACATAACACTCAAGACGGTTATAGATGCGGCGCCGGTGATGTTTTTGAGCCTACATAATATATGCTTGCAGGAAGGAGTTTTCCCCGCCAAAATCACCAGAAAAACCTTCATCTTACCGCCCCCTCTGCATGGTTGACACAGCAGGGAAAACCCTGGAGCGCATTATCCATGGAAGGATTGAAAAAGTATCTGAGAAGCATTTATCAGATAACCAATATGGTTTCCGCAAGGGTCGCTCAATACTCGGTGCTATCGACTTGGTTACCAACATCGCAAAAGAAGCCATCTCCGGTGAGAGGTGGAAAGGCTGAAAGAATAAGTATTGCTTGGTGGTAGCACTGGAGGCGTCAACGAAGATGAACATTCCAGGGTATCTGCGGAAAACGGTTGCTAGCTATTTTACTGACAGGATACTAAAATAGGACACCGAGGAAGGACCAAAGGAGTACCGAGTGACTGGAGGGGTGCCATAAGGTTCAGTACTTGGAACACTTCTGTGGAACATAATGTACGATGGTTTGCTTCAGCTCACGCTGCCAAGAGCGGTCACGCTGGTGGCATTTGCTGACGAAATTGATCTTGTTATCACAGACAAATACTAAGCAATCTCTTTGGTGTCTCTTTCCAGAAATACCTAGACTTTTTAGGTCAGGAGCTCGCTGAGAACAAAACCAAGGCAGTGCTAATAACGAGCAGAAAGAAACTCGAAACAATCTCGCTGCAAGTCGGGCAGCACAGAATTACATCCCAGCCGTCCATACGATACTTGGGTGTGATGATTGATGCTCGGCTCAATTACAAGCAGCAGGCGGAGTACGTTGCAACCAAGACGTCAGCAGTCCGGACAGTTTTATTAAGGCTCATGTCGAATGTAGGAGGAGGACCCAAACAAAACAGAAGAGCGCTCCTAACATCAGTAGTCATCTCGGTTATTACATATGGCATGACTGAGCGCACTTTATATGGCAAGCGCGTTCCGAACGGTCTCAAAAGAGGCCGCCGGGGTTATCGCAAGCCTGTTACCAATAGAGGAACTAGCGGAAGAGCGAAAACGCCGAGGAAAAAGCGCACGCATAGGCGGTGATCAGATAAATATTGAGGAGACACAAACAAGCCTGCTTCACTGGCAGATGGCATGGGATAACTCAGATAAAAATAAGTGGACTCACCGCCTGATCTCCCAATTGGACAAGTGGTTATACCGCAAACTACTACCTGACACAGATGCTGTCAGGCCACGGATGCTTCCGGGCATACCTCTACAAATATAAGTACGAGGATTCTCCGGAGTGTCCAGCTTGCAGCGGATTAGAGGAAAATGCGGAACATGTATTTTTCGCTTGCCCTAGGTATGAAGAATACCATCGCGATCTGGAGGTAACACTGGAGCAAAGCATTATGCCTGAGACATTGATTGGGGCGATGCTGTCCTCTGAAGAAGCATGGGAAGAAACGACCATTTTTGCGACTAAAGTACTCAAGGACCTATGTTGCGAAGAGCATAAGAGAACCGAGCTTAAGAAGACGCAACAGGAAATTAACAATGAAAGTTTCTGATGCTCCTGATTTTCTCCTATTACAAGAGGGTATAACAAGAAGAGCAAAAAGGAAGGAGCTCACCGAATCCTGACAATATCAACAACATCATGGTAAAAGTAGAGACGTAGGGAGACTCAACAGAAAAGGAAGAGCTTAACAGCTAACGCCTCCCCCATGAAGTAATGCCCGACGGTTGTGCCATGGGGGATATAGGCTGGGTGTAGAGAGGTTGTTTTTAGTCGGTATTGCTCTTGGCAAGAAAAATACCACTATCTGGTCTTTTCATCTGATCAATCTGGATGCGTCAACACTCCGCAACCCGGCGAGCCCGACACAACGTGCATAAATGCATTTTTTTTCCTGTCAATTAAAAAAAAATCACACAGATCAGAAAATTTTTATGTTAGAAGCACTGCCAGACAGAGAGACTCACTCTCTATGATCCTATTCAATATAAGTCTGGTATGAGCAATAAGAAGAAGAAGATGGAGATGGAAGGAAGAAGTGATACAGGATCTGAAAGAAATAGAAATAAGGGACTGAAGAAAAAAGCTGCAGATCAGAAAAAATAAAAAAATAACACTAGGAATGAGCTGTCACAGGCTGTAAAAACCACATATATGGTACAATATATATTTAACTACAATATGATGAAATACAAAAGACAATTTTCAATAATAAATTTAAAGGAGTCTAACGACTAATTTCAGTGCAACTTGAAAAATTGACATATTAATGATTACAGCTGAGCGTGCAACCGACAACCAACCTGGAAATGATAGTTGCAAAATTACACAACGCAGTTATGCCGAGTTATAACAAAAATAAAACAATAAAATAAAAATCAAAGCCTTGGAGAAAATGACTGCAATGTAATCAATAGACTGCTATAGGAAAATTAAGGGAACCTTTTTTTAAGTGATAGTAATAAATGTTCTAGCACTTACCATCACCGCAAACAACCACAAAGCGGCCATTTGGATTATGTTGAATAGTTTGCGGATAGATCTCGCAAGCTCCCATATCTTTGACGGCTACCGGCAAACGCTCACCATCACGAATCTCCGCTCCTTCAGACAATGCTTTCAAATTTGCTTGCTGCAGTTCAGAATGGCGGGCCCAAATTATTTTCCCACCACTAGCGTCCATGCTAACTGCAGGTTCTTCACGGCCAACTTTAACCAGAATACTGCCTTCATCATAACCAAGTGCGACGTTGTTTGAGCCTCGCAAGCAGCATATCGTCCACACACGTTCGAAACCATAGTTAAGGCTGCTCTCCAAACGGTGAGTGTTTGCATGCCAGATTCTCACAGTACCATCTTCACTCCCTGTTAATACCACAGGCAACTCGGGATGAAAACTAACAGCACTGATGTTCTGTGCATGACCTTCCAAAGTTTGCACGCAAGTTTTATTCTGATAGTCCCAAATCTTCACCAAACGATCATCAGCACCAGAAATAAGATACGGTTTGTCCCCACCATGGTAGTAATCAACACAATTAACTCCTTTCTCGTGTCCTTCGAGAGTAAAATTTGCAGTGGCTGCACCAAGTTGCCAAACTTTCAAAGTTCGATCCAATGAAGCGCTCGCAAACGTATTATTATCCTTAGGATTTATCGCAATCTGCATTACATAGTGTGAGTGACCTTCGAAAACTTGCTGGCAAGTCCAAGCTTTTTCCCAGTTCCATAATTTAATCAACATATCATCTATTAGAAGAAGAACCATTAATAATGCATTTTATAATTGAACTTCTCTACTCACCGCTGCTTGTTAAGATGTATGGCTGAGTAGGGTGTACAACAATACACCTGACATAATCTGAATGCGCTTCAAAAACATGCACTCGCTCCAAGGTATTATAGTTGAAGACACGAATCTGCATGTCATCCGCGCCTGCGACTATCCAATTTTTACGTGCAACAAATTTAGCCGCCCGCACAGGCAGGTCGCAGACTTCGAATGTCTTGACGAGTTGTTGGTTCTCATAATTCCAAACATTGATGTTGCCGTTATAAAGTGAGCATAATATCCATGGCTCTGAAGAGTGCAGATCTACACACTTCACTCTATCAGATCTTGCTGTAAGTTTACGTTTGATATCTAACCGAAGCGGCTGCAAGTGAAAAACATATCGTATAACCTCAAAAGCCGTTATGTTGCTGTTCTTTCGATATTATGATACTCGCTTAGATGAATATAAATAGGAATATCACTTACCATAATGTGAAATATAGCGTTTACTGTTAAATGTAATTAAATACTCCAATTCACAACTTCTGTACACATCACCTACAACTGACGTTTATAAGACGTGGCCAGTTGTTTAAGTTTCTGCAATGTTGGGTGAACAGTTCAACCAACGTAACTGAAACAAAAATCGCAGATCATATATATATATGGATAGACAACTTCCAGGTTAGCATTTATGTAGAAATTGTAGCGCTTCTAATGGTCGCAGGAAAATTACATTAAACACAACTTCAATAGCAAACTGCCATACCAGCATATAAGTAACACAGCCCTCCTAGAAATATTTTGTTACTATTGGAGTAATAATTACTTTACCCTCAGTAAAACAAATCTAAAGATGTTAGATATAGGAACTACCATTCATATACATATAGATGCAGCTTATCCAAATGAGTTGTTACATGAGCTGCATAATGGAAGAGGAGTTGTTTTGCCTTGTTGAAAAAATTGTTCTTAAAGTACAAGAAACTGGATTTCTGTAGTGTCCAGATATGTTGATCAAACACTGTCATATCATGTGCTTTTGCAGTTGCTGAAGATACTTTGGAAAATTCGAACCACGAGATAAAATTTGGGCGTCCAATTGTAGGAATTATTACCCGAGATTATACAGAGACGAGGTGGAGATTTATAAATACAAAAATAATTTTAATAGGGACGACGGATTCAATCTACCTAAATCTTGGTTTATCACTCTTAAGAGGCAAAAAATAGACCGCGATACGGTGAAAGAGCGAGTGACGTCAGAAAATGCCAAAATAGTACCTGCAACGTCCCAATTGACGTCAGCAGCTAGCCCGATCACGTTATCTACCATCCCGTGACGTCAACAACACCATTCCTAATTTTTAGATCTTCTTCTCAAGATGTCCGTCGCAGTTGTGGACGAACCGTCAAGAGTTTCCGAACTCCGATCACACGCCGTCGTGAAAACCTTCGCATTTATTTAAACTATTTTTTTTATTGTATGCCTCTTAGTGGATATTTATTAGTTTCGAATTATTTTTTACTATTACATGTACGTGACAAACCAAGAGCACTACACAACTTTTTACTGCACTGTAAATGCTTTTTTGATTATCAGTTGTCTACAAACAATATTGCCATCAACTACAGGATGGAGTGATATTAACATCAAAAAGTAAGTTCTTCACACATTTACTACAAGCAACTTTTATACATATATGTTGGGTTGTGAGTCAGTGTAGATAAACGACTGAAGGGTTTGGCTGCTATGTAGACGGTGGTTTTACCTTGAGCTCCAGATGCCTGGTGGGTGTTCATTCTGAACTAGGCGTAATAATGCAGTCGTCTAAGGTGTGGTGATTGCCACATCATTCTGTATTAGAGATGATGTGTGATGACTAGTGGGAGCCTTAACCTTCCATTCACAAGTCATATTCCTATGTGGAGCATCGGAACTTCACTATTACTATACAAGTTGAGTTAAAAAAATTTAATTCAATTACTGCCAATACTTTCTAAACTATAAAACACTTGCTGATAAGTGACTCTCATGGTAGAGGTCAGTGCACTTGATTATTCGCCTCCACTAAATTCGTAAAATAAGGAAAGTCTCAGGTCATAACCAAATAACCCCAGAAATAATAAAGTTTATGGGAAGAACGGAGAAAGAAATACTGTTAGAATTCTTGAATAAAATATACAAACGCGATGAGATACCAGGGGACTGGAAATTAGCAATTATTACCAGGAATGCTAAAACTATCGTAGCATTCCTGAAAAAATATATGAAAACATCCTAACAAAAAGATGAAAAGCCATAGTGGAAAAAGATACAGAAGACAAATAAAATGGATTTAGAGCAGGCAGAGGAACATCTAATGCAATCTTTATAGTAAAACAATTGATAGACAGAACAATAGAAGCAAACGAAAAGATATCCCTATGCTTCAAATATATATCAAAAGCATTTGATTATGTGAAAAACAATATATGGGCGATATTGAACAAAACGAAATGTTCGCAAACATGAAGAATTTATGCACTCAAACAATGAACTATGTAAGAACGAGACATAGAACGTCACAAGATCACGACCATATCCAGAGTAAAACAGCGAGGAACTTTAAGTCCATACTTGTTTAATACAGTAATGGATGACGTAATTAAAGAATGTAATGACAAAATAAAGAAAACGTGGGATTTCTACAATCTCAAAAGAATACAAATAAATAATTTAGCCCTTGCTGATGATATTGTATGGTTGACGAATAAAAAAGAATTTTACAACGCAATCTTAACGGTATAAAGAAATACAAAAACGATAGTTCCAGATAAACCATAATAAGACCAAAGTGATGGTAGTAGCAAGGAAACCCGAGAATATAGATATAAATATAGGAATTGCGAAGGTAAAGCAAGTATAAATAAATAAACTGTCTCTTAATAAGAAAGAACTGTCAAACTGACGTTTGAATCTGAACTATGGACACTAACTAAACAACAAGGAAGAACACAAGCAAGCGAAATAAAACCTTCAAGAAGAATAGCAGGTATAAGATTAATTGACAAAATGCCAATTATAGAAATAAGGGAGAGATGAATGGAGAAATCTGTAGAACAAATAATACGAGAAAACACACTAAGATGGTTTGGTCATATATTTAGAATACCAAATTCAAATTCTGGGAAATGGCTAAAGAGAAAAAGAAAATGAAGACAAACCAAGGAAGAACTGGAACTATCAAATGGATAGTTATTTGCAAGAAAAAAAGGTTCAAATGGAGAAGAAGTGGCTGAAGAACTGGCAAAGAATAGAACTAGGTGAAAAAATAAAATAAAGGAAGAGTGTCAGTGGTAGTAACTGATAAAACGCTGAGTTTTAGACTACGTCATGTTATGTAAAACAGCAAACCTATGGGCTCTGTTTTTGTAGACTTGCTTGTTGTAAAAACAGTGATTTCATCAATAAGTCTATAAGTTTATTAAATTCTTTTCTGGTTTCCTCAATAGATTTGTGGATATTTTACAGAATGTTGTAAAGTGACTGTAAACAATTTTGTAATACTTTTTACAACCTGACATAAGTTTTTCACGCCTTTTTTCCATAAAAAACAATATTTTTATATTACCTTTGAGCCTTGAAAACTAATTACAGAATATAAACATTAAAATATATTGTTACAGTTTATATGAAGAACATATCCCACCTGATAGTGGAGAAACGCTTTTCTCTTTTGTTTATTCGTTCTTTCATTTTCCACATGTTCTTTTTCAGCTTCCTTGGCCTTCGCCTCTAAAATATCACAGTTCAATGTCAAAAAATGCGATAAGCACAACAAATTATAATAGATATTTTAAAACAGCCAACATGATAATTTAATTATTTATATTTGAATGGTATTACTGATATTTACAACATGAACATTTGTAACACGCTTAAGTTGTCTCGCCTGTTAAATTTAAAATTAATTCATAAACCACAACCCACGAGAGCATACAAGCAACTTCGAATGGAAAGTAATAGAGGAGGTTGAACAGTTTTGTTATCTAGATAGCATAACTAAAGATGGATGAAACAAAAGAGAAATCGTGCATGGACTACAACAAGCTACAGTAATGTTTCTCAAGAAAAAGCAATTAACATCCAGTAAAATATCTTTGAATAAAAGAAAACAACTGTTACATACTTTCAAATGGAGTGTCACGCTATACTGCAAGTTGACCAATTGCAAAGAGTGAAGAGAGAAGAATACATACATTCAAGTTATAGTCATGCAGCACAATTGTTCAAGGCAAGATAGTGTGGTAGAATATCAAATAAAGAGATATTAGTAAGAATAGAAGAAGAAAAGGAGTTAATTATAAGAAGCTCAAAGACGGGCCATATAAATCAAAATTGTGCCGCGTGCGTCTACTAACGGCACACAAACTGTCTAGTTACTTCATGATTTACATTTTGACACTTAACAGGTCAACAGTGACCTAACTTGAAAATCTAAAACCTTTATGTGGAGTTTGGCAATAAACCGGTTTGAATGAGATATTGATCTTTGAAATCGATTAATAACTATAGAAGTTGCAAACAAACACACATAGATAGTTGCATTTTTTGTTGTAAAATAGATTCAGGTCTACAATAGAAGATGTGCCATATGGGAAGAACAAGTAAAGCAGACCTAGATTACAATATATAGCCCAAATAATAAGAGACCTGGATTGCTCCAGTTATCAACAAATAAAAAGACTGATCAGAAACAGAAAACAATGAAGAAAAGTAATGCTGAAACTAACCGATGCAAAAGATTGAGCACCTAGAAAGAAAGAAGCACTCATTTGCACAAACGCATAAGTTTATCTCTTATTTAACACATTGACCGTCTGTTAGAAGTGACTCAATAATTGAACTGGCAAAGTTACCAATGCCAAATTAACTTAAAGAGAATAGTTTTGAGTGTAAAGGTACAAAATTTATCGTATTATATGAAGAAAACTTAGTATGGCTTTAAGATAGGTTCATTTCTTTATACCATAACAATTAGTAGATTAATAGTTATTACCTTCATTTTCAAATTTGTTGAAATCTTCAATTTGTACTTTTTCAGCGATGTCTTCAATATTACAAATTATTTCTCCATCTTCAGTTAATACCAAAAATACAATACAGATACATACTTCAGCCATCATATAATTTATATCCCAGATGCGAAATAGGATCAGCATCTCCCCAAAGCCCTCCTAAGATGTCTGCCAAATATATTGGCGATCGAAATGATTATTACAAATATAATATGTCCTGTAAATCTGAGTCCACGTTAGATTTTCTAAACGAGTAAACTTAATACTTTCAATCCAACGTTTACACAAATCTACATTTCTTGGAAAATGATGGAAAATGCCGGGGCTGAAATGCACCTATCTCACTAAGAAATTCCCTCAAAGGGCGTCAGTGCGCTTATGTTAAAGGGCTTATTCTGATTCAACAAGCATGCCAACGTTAAAGCCATGGAGGATACACCTTCAGAGAGCACATCGACTTTGGTCGTTTCTGATGCAACCGATGCCACAGACAAAAGAGTCGCACATTTGGTGAGCAACGACCGCCAGCACACCATTCAAGCATGTCAACCTCTCTCAACCATGTTGCTTTTGTTATGTACAAGTTTTTAGCAGATTGGCAATACATCACTCAACGTGAGACGTGGGATGTGACCAATCCCCAACGCTCGCCCGACTTCATTCAGGCAGCAAACGCTGACTTACTGGTATGTTTGGTTGAAATAATTCAGCAGCAAATTCTTTTTTTAGGTGTTGATATGGTAAAGACGTAATAGTTAGTCTCTTAACGAATGCATGTTTGGCAAACAAAAATATGAGTTTCCCTGGACACTAACTATTAGAGATGCTTAGTGGTTAGCCTACCTCAGTATGGATTTGAGCATTTGTTGGCAAGTCAAAAAAAGTACTCGATGGTACACATATTCACCACACCGAGGCAACCTGGCGGTCTACCAGTGTTTTCTTCTATAGCTGCCCTTCTTATAATGAGAGGACGTTCTCCAACCACCTCAGCAAGTACTTATACTGGGCGAAAAACAAGGACAGGTTTGAGTAATTACTGGAAGCTGTGTGCACTAAGTATAATAGCCATCTAAATTAGATGTGTTCCTACTTAAACAGTTCAATCATGTAATATGACAATCACAAAATAGTTGAAGAAGGAAATGTCTTCGGTTATAAGAACAAGCTTTACATCTCGCAGTACTCCATCATAGCTATTTTCCAAGAAAGTCTGTATATGGTAAAATAGTATGATTTCTTCCTTGGAAATTCACTCTGGGGGTAAAAATAAATATCTGTAAAAAAATTACTGAACAAAACAAAAGTTCAGTTAACAGGAAACAGGAATAAATTTAAAAATAAATGTTTTATTCCTTTTTTATTTCTTTACAATCCAATATAACAATGGTATCACTATACCCAGCTCGTTGAGTACTTTTCATATAAATATATAACTTTATTACAAATTCAATGTGAGATAGGTGTATTTTTAACCTTTAGAAGTCTATAAATGATCTTTACCGACCTACATGACAGATCACATATACATCAATGTATCACTTAAATAGAACAAATACCTATCCCTGATGATGAGTATTACAGTTACTTTAATACTGAGTCAAAAATTAATTTATATGCACTTAAAAACTATTTCATGTTCCAAAGCTCAGATACAATTCTCGCACCCCTTATTCCAATCCTTTGTAATATTTCTGAATGTTTATAACAGGCTTACGAGTTATTTTATAGACATTACTTCTGGGGCAAGTATGTGCTCTGCCAATGTCCCCTTTTGGCATGCAAGGTGGGGGAAGCGAGGGGCTAAGAGGGTTGCAGACGAGTTTTATATGTAAATTAGAGTATATACTACAAACTTATGTCAGAATAATTGCTATAAAATAACTTGCAAGCTTGTAAAGCATTAGAAGTAGTCAAAGTTAAAAGGCGCAAGAGGTTAAAACCTCTTTGAAAGTGAAAATAAAAAATTCCATTTCATTTGCAATTTGTTTTTTAGCCTTACAATAGTAATACATGAAATTCTAAAATGAATTAAAAATCACTTTTTAACTATGAATTTTCAAATGCGTCTTTAAAGTGCTGCCTTGAGCGAACGTCTTTTCACACTTCTCACATTTATATGGTCTTTCCCCCGTGTGAATGCGTTCATGAATTTTCAAACTAGATTTTGTTCCGAATGCTTTTCCACAGTCACAACATATAAAAGACCTCTCTCCTGTATGAGTTCTCACATGCGAATCTAATGCGGTTCTCGTTACAAAGCACTTCCCGCACACGTGGCAAGTAAACGGCCGTTCGCCAGTGTGCACTGACCTAATGTGAATTTTTAACTGTGTTGTCGTTAAACACTTTTTGCTGCACATGTTGCAAACATGTCGAGGTTCCCTTTTTTCTCCAGTATGCGTGCGAAGGTGTTCTTCGAGCGTATGCTTTGCAGTAAACGCACGTGCACATACATTGCAAATAAAGTCCTTCTCGTAGGTGTGTTTATATTTAATATGAGATTTCAGTTGGCCTTGCATCGCAAACGCTTTGTCGCATTGTCCGCAAGAGAAAGGTTTTTCACCAGTATGTGTTCTCATATGAATTTTCAGCTGATAACCATCCACAAAGCTTTTTGAGCAAACTTCGCAGATAAACCCCTTGTCACCTGTATGAGCCTATTGCACAAATATATTAAATTTTACATCAAAACACTACCAAATAGCTACCTTTTTTGTGTGGTTCCTTAACAATAGCGCTCTTGTAAATGTTTTGCCGCAATGCTCACATTTAAACGGTCTCTCACCAGTATGGATCCGCAAATGTTCCGTTACATTAAACTGTTTGTAGAACTTTTTGCCACAAATATTACATGAGTAGTTCCTTGAATCATAGTGACGTCTCATATGGTCGGCTAACGTTTGAGATTGTTTAAAAACCTTTGTGCATTTTGAACATTCGTATGATTTATCACTGCTGTGGCTCTTCATGTGCCTGTGCAATATATTAACAGTTGTGCACTGCTTCCCGCATTGATGGCATACAAATTCCTGTCTTTTTGTATCCGTTTCATTATCCAGTGCCCGTTGATTTGATGCTTCTAAACGTAATGCCTTCTTGGAGTCCTCGGAACTATCGCACACATCGTTACAGTCAGTTTTGGTGTTATTTGTAAAATTTTCCGAGGCTCGGCGGCGCTGTTTTATCAACCAACTGCCGATTTCAAAGCTTTTAACCACTTGCTGCTTGAATACATACCACCGATTAACTTCATTTGTGCAACCACTGCATACTAAGTAATATCCATCTTCTTCTGAAATCTTTTAATGAGAATTATTGTATTTATTGCGAAAAAAGGCACGAGTGACTTCTTACCTGAATTGAGGCACATTCTAACAGCATGTTGGTCAGCCCCGTTTCCGATATAAGACTCAAGTGCTCATCTTTAGTCAAACATATGCGACAGATTTCTTCAATTTGCAAGTGTTGATATTTTATGTAAGAGTCCATTGCTTCTAAAGTTGTAAAATTAGTAAATAAAATACAATAACCTCACTTTAAGCTAGACACAAAATCCGGGTTAACATTAGTGTATTCATTGCAGCGCCCCTAACGGTCATAGAAAAAAGTAGGTACATATGATGCTGTTATCATTATTGTTTTCAGTAATTAATGTTATTCTTTATAACCTTCACCATGCATATTGTTTATATCATCTTACCATTTACCAGATGATATAAATTATTGGTGTATTTTGATCTGTTACATTTGTTAATCTAATCATCAACTATATTTTACAACATGATGGATTCGGATACCTACTTTTTAACCAGCACCAGCACATTGTTACTATTTTATTCAAGACTGATGTAATATTCTTTGTACATACTTACCATGGTTCTTTTACTGATGTAAATATTGCGTTCAAAATTTATTTGGCGTAGGAATTTGGGAATTAGCAGTATCATATAGTATACAAAAGAGAAACCGAAATATGAAACCAGAAACAAGAAATACACATATATAAATAGCACTGCAAGCCTGAAAGTCTTTGGCTAATGTTCTCTACTTTTGCTTCTTTCCAGTTTCTTACTCTTATGCACTTTAGATCTTCTATCACGTTGTCCCACCACCTTTTTCTTTGGTATGTCTTTCTTATTTTTAACATTTTTTCCATTTGCCTTGTAGTGAGGTGGCTTCGTCTGCACTGTTTTACAATTATTGTTATTTTTTGCTCCTTGAAGCATTCTCGTATTTTTGTGTTTGTTACTTTTCAAACTTTTAGATGTCATTGTAACCACAACACTACAGTATCGTTTTATAGGTTTTTATTAAGAAATGCAAAGTGATGGACTCAAATTTGTGAGTATGCAATTCATTCCATATACGATAAAGAATGTTTTGCAACATTGAGGTCACCGCAAATGTGGTACAGTCATTTAATTCGTCCAAAGTTTTTGCACCCCACAAGAAAAAAGTCTTAAGGTGTGAGATCAGATCTTGAGGGCCAGAACATAAACGCCAAGTCCTCATTTTTATGCCACCTATACGTTGTTGAGGTAAAGATGCATTCGGAAAGCGTCAAACACCTCAATGCCAATGGGGTGGAGCTCCGTCCTGCTGGAAAATAGTTTTCTAAATCCTTGCTTGAAGAAGAGGCTAGTTTTACAACATGGTAATGTACGTTACCCCGGTAATCGTTTGACTATAAAAAAAGAACTTTAACTTTTGGGAAATTCATTCTCATGTTTCAGTATTGCACAAAGATTTTGTAGTTTCTATATCCGAACATTATGTCGCTTTACCTTTCCACTTACATGGAGGGTTGCTTATCACTAAAAATGAAATCACGACATGTTTTTGAGCAAACCATTAGAAAATTCGACACGCTTTAGCTTGTGGTTTGTGCAAAGAGCCTGTATCAGTTATAGTAGATATGGTTTAAACATTTTTAACACATGCCAGACAGTTGTTTGTGAGAAACTAATTTCTTTGATCACTCTACTGGTTGACTTTTTGAGCTATGCTCTAAACTCTCTCGAATTCTTTCCACATTCTTCTCCGATACACATAGTCGGTCCGTGCTTTTACCTTTACACAAATTGAATACACGAATACAAAAAAAAAAAAAAAAAAACTTGTGCTGCCATATAGCTTAAAACAGACGCCTACAACTAACAGGAAGAAACCGTCTACTTCCAATATTAAAAAAGGACATCTGTCGTCCCTGTTAAAATAATTTTTGTATTTATAAATCTCCACCTTCTCTCTGTATAATCTTGGGTAATAATTCCTAGAGTTGGGTAAAACTTGTGTTTGCCCGAATTCTATCTCGTGGTTAGTACAGTCATTTAATTGTTAGAAGAGTTTTCGAACTCTGACCATGGAGAACCAACCACACGATGTGCCATAACACCGGCCGTAAAAGCCTTCCCATCTATTATGTGTTAACTTTACGGTCATACCAAACCATATTGCACAAGACCTTCCACATGTGTGAAATGTGGAGGTAACCACAACTATATCCTATGCCAAAAATTAAAAAACCGCTTTTCATATGTGCCCTTTGTGACAGCAATCACACTGTAAATTATGAATAATGCATTGAGTATAGAGAGTTTTAAATGTAAGAAACAATCAAAACAATTTACTTTTAGGTGTTAAGGTTAAACTTACAAAATATACAAAATGAATTTCTAAACTGTTCTGCTCCATTCTATTTTGTTACGTGCCAATCTTTTCCCCCCATTTCATTCTTTCTTAGCATATATTCTAACTGTCTATCTAATGTTTTTGGTCTCCTTAGTAGTCGTCGTCGGATATCTTCCCTTAATGGTTCCACACAAGTTCTTCTCTTATTTTATTTCGCTCTGCTGTCATTGCTTGTATTTTGCTTTCCATTCTTTTCGTTTATAGCAGCATTCAGCATTCGCTTCCATAGAGTAAAATGGATTTGAAAATGGCCTTATGTATTGTAATCCACTTTCTGTAAAATAATAAAAAAAATTCCATTGATGTTGGAAATTTACTTTATTGAATGATTCGCATTTCAAATAGTTTACTATACTATACTATACCACATTATATATCTTAATGGAACTATTCTCACCATAAATTACCAGACAATTAAACTGATGAATAAACTTTAGCCATGTTAGTCTACAAGGAATCTTAATGAACTAGTCTCCCGCTACCTTCGTCATTGCAGTGATATGACCTTGATAGAATTAATCTTACCCCTCCCCCTAGTTTTTATATTATGAGCCGTGCTAGAAATAAACCTGCAGGTCAATGTAGTTACCCGGAATGTGACAGTAGGAACCTTAGATGGAAGCTGGGTGTTTCACGACTGGGTGCCAGAGCCATCTCTTCTGTATGACATTTGATGTGACCGTTCCAGTACAAAGGCGCCATATCTGTAACATATCCCCATACACCCTTATAATAATCCATGTAAATGTTAAACCTTGGCCCTTTAAGAACTCAACAACTGCACCATTAAAAGCAGACAATTAAGAAGTGCTATTACAATCTGTAATTGTCGATACCACCATACTGGACAGTCAAAGTATTTGCCAACGGGTTCGAACAAAATTTCTGATCTAATCGATATCTTTGTCAATAAAGGTTTTGCGTCAAATTATCTAAAAGTGAAATCAAATGAAATCACTGACATCAACTGAAACAAATTAGAATTATTTTTGAATTTACCTTGAAGTCTATTTCCATAATAACACAAGAACTTCTCCAAAAAAAGATCATTCTATGTGAAAGTTAATTTAAAAGACCAAGAGTACACTTTTCCCACGAAGAAAGCAAGATGGCAGCTGTGGAAGGACAGACCAAGAAAATGCTTCAACCTTTGCTGAACATCTTTTGAAAATATTTACTGTATCGAATCCAAACTTAACAAAGAAAAGAGAAAATTTTCTGAATACCGTATGTCCTATGACTTTGTCAATAAAGATCTTTTTATCAGGTGAGGTTAAGCAAGAGATTATATATATATATACCCAAACAACTTTATAAGAAAGCATGTGTATTGTTAATTACTATATAAACCAGTATACTAAAGCTAACCTATTTCTAGGTAATTACGATACATAAACTCAAAAACCACCAAATGTTGCCACTTCATACTGTCTAATTTTTTTTTTGAAGATCTGCTGTTTGAAAGGAGAATGCAAGAGGCATTGTTTTAGTTAAAGAAATACTAAGACACCAATTTGGCTTTCAGGAAAATGATTCAAAAAGTTATGAGGATAATAAACTATACACAGCCACCTTTTTAAACTAGTCCTGCCTACACTTTTTTACCATATTCTAGAATCCTGTTTTATCGACCGTGGTATCCTATTAGGTTGGGTGTGCCCCAGGGTAGCGTTTTGATTCCTTCTTACACCTCTTCTGATACCGCAACGACAAATAATACCTGATGGTACCGCTGTAATTTCCGTAAAAGCTCTTAAGTAGCCTCTCAAAACTTGCAGCACCATTAGACGAACTGCATTTATACATGTGTAATAATTTGTATTTTTTGGAATTGTGCAAAACCCTCAAACACCAAAACCATTTAAAGAATTCAGTTTCTCTACACAAAATTGGACCTGATGTGTCACCATATCAAATGGTACCCCACACCATTATGCTAACTTTAGTCTGGTAAAGGAATTGATTGAGAAAACATTTCTATACCAAGGTTCTATTGCTGTTACTAAATTTGTAATATCAGTTCTCGCCACGGACCACAAAAAATCAACGGGTGGACGATGTATCTCTGTCGTCCAAATTTTTCGACGCTTTTGCTAGAAGAGTATCAACAGTTTATTTTTTCTTGGCAATGCGTTGTGTTGAATTGCGCTTCTCTCTTTTTGTCAGTTAGACCACTGTTTTTGGGGTTCTTAATAACTTCTCTTAAAGCTTCTTGTTTTGATTATTTAAAAGGTCGTGAAAGAACGAAACTTTGGCAATTTATAGATGTAGAAGTATGAATTGTACTTTATATTGTAATCATGACATCGTTGCTCAAACAAAAACCTTATTGGTATTAGTCCAGTTACTCCAGAAAATTAATCGGTATAGGAATGTATAATATCCACATAACCATAGGAAGCCATTAAAGCTGCTTCTGTTCTTGTATGGTTAAAAAGAACGTTTAAAACATAAATTGACGCAACTTTTTGATAAGCATGTCGATATGTAAATTTCAGTATAGCCTTTTATTTAAGATAAGACCTAAAAAGCTTGGTTGTAATATTATTTAAAATATCATAAAGGAAGAAAACTTTAAAGTTATTGTTTTAGCTTTGCTTAATTTTGAGCCATTATCACCATCTTTTTAGCATATTTTCATTTTGATTTTAGGAAACAATTACTGAGCTGCCATCTGCATACATCGTTATTTTTTCTATGAAAGATTTGAATAAGTTGTTTTTGTAGATTATAAAAAGTAGTAATCCAAGTATTGAGCCCTGGGGAAATCCTTTTCTTAATAACAAGGAATTGGTAGAATGTCTAATTTTTTGCATGTCCTGGTATACCACATATTGTTTTCTATCAGTGAGATAGATTTAGATTAAGTGGAACTCCTCTAACACCATAATTTTTATTATAATATACCATGATTTTTATTATTAAAAGCTTCGTAAGGTTAAGAAATAAAGCCTAAACATCTTTTTGCTCTTCAGATTACTCCAAATACTGATAGATAAGTAATTCGGTAAGTTTGACATCATTCTATAGCGTAGGGCCCTCAACCCATTTTCAAAAAACTTTCACTTTTTAGCTATCTGGTGTTCTTTCTTCTATCCTCTGCCGTTCTTTCCATGTCCTTTACCCTTTGCATTCTTGCCTTTTTCTGTTTTCTTTTACTTTGGGGTCTTGTTTCTAATATTCTTTTTGTTATTCCTCTTCATTCATTCTTTTTAAGTGGCCATATTTTAGTTCTATTAGTAGACGTATTTCTTTCATTACGTTGTTTTGCGTTTCTTAACCATCTTTCTGAGATATCTCAGCTTCATTAAGGTTATTTTGCTTTTATGCTTTTCTTGCACAGTTCAGCTCTCAAATGTATTCATCTATGCCCCTGTTTTCTATTTTCTTTGTCGATGTGTCCAGGTATTGTTGCATATCTCTTGGATTTTTTCTACTCTCACTACATTATTTGCAAAAACTAAACTTTGTAGACACATCAGATTTAAATTCTAGTCTCACATGACTGTGGAATTCTATTTTTGACTGTTTGTATTATTTATTCCACGTCTATGACAAACAACAACGGGTTAAGGTTGTCACTCTGTTTTATTTCATTCTTCATAAAAAATTCCCCTCTTGTTTGTTTAGATTTTCTACCCTTTTTCGTATTTGGTCAGATTTTAAGTCCAGGAATCGCACTGTTCATACTTTTTTCTATAGCCATCTTCAGTGTAAATAAGTGATATTGAGTTTGTCTTTCTCTTCTATTCTTTTTCTAATTTGTGCTCATCACATATCCTAAAAAGATTTTGATAACAGACGGGTTATAAACCGTCTCAAGAGTTCGTTTCTTAAATCTTAAATTAATTAGAAAGCAGTTTGAAAGTATCCTCAAAGTTTACAACTGTAATAAAGAAATAATTTTCTAGAGGAACTTTGTAAGTAAAAAAATTCCTTGTGACAAGTTCATCAAGAGACAAGTGGATTTCGGTTTGGTGTAAATCAAATTAGAATTCAATATATAACCATACTTATGTGAAATATATGTTTCCAAATCTAGCTACGAAACATTCAAAACCATTTGAAGGTCACTTCAAAATCGTCAAGGTACTAAATAATTATTTATTTATGACAATTTTTTTTACTTTTTCTACAATAGAGTATAATGTTGTAATTAAATATCTCTCTATTTTTTACACCCACTATAATAATTTAAAATGATTAAAGTTTGGTTGGATCCCTTAAAAGTCAGTTATAGGGAATTTTTACATCATTTGTTTCAACCAATCAGAAACCAGGATTGTTGACAGCAGCGTCACTTCAAGCGCACTAAAACTACACAGTTTTATTTTCTCCCATTTGTACTTAATTATACTAATAGAGCTAACTTAAATAGTCCTGTAAAAGGCGTTGCAATAAAAGTTCTTGAATATTGGGAATATGCAGTTTTCTGATCGAGTGCTCGGCACTACAGACACAGCCATTTTCAAACTTATTTTCCCGTGACCTATAATCGATACTTTGCCTGTGCAAACGCGCAAATGATTCCTATCCTATGTTTAGCGCAAAGTAAATCGAGGTAAATTTAGGGCTGCGCCCAGTGTGTTGAATTTGAGGGGCTTTCTACCAAAACGGCCGCGTTTAGTTCCTCGCGTGTACTTCGATCGCCCCCCACTTCCCGTTCACAAGCCGGCTAGTCTAGCAGCCATGTTTGATTAGTTTATAAATCGCAACCAGCATTTAACGAGCTGCTCCGCTATTTTGAATAGTTTATACACGTATGCGGTGTGCAGTAAATGTACATAGCGATTCAGTGACACACCGCGCAGGGTGTTTTACTCCCGCAACGAATAAATGCACCCCAGCAGTCGTAAGTATGTGTACTAGCGCGCTGGCTCCGCAAAAATATTCATTCCTCTTGCTCCGCAGCTCACTGCTAATGGCAAGCGGTTTGTAATTGCGCCGGGAAGAAGTCTGCACCAAAATTAATATGGTGGATATAATCAATTACATCAGGAACTTGATATTTGCCCAGCCAGAAAGCCGAAAGCGAAGGTAAGTCTCGCGCGAAGCTCCGGCGCTCTCGTTGATTGCTGCGCGTTTTAGGTCGCCCCTGGAGGAATTCGAAATCCCGATCAGCCCAAAGTATCGAAGGATTAGCGCCTCCCAAATGTCCAACGTATTTGAAGGTAAGACTTGAAGCTTGGAGCAGTTTGTCAATTTGATTGTATTCTCAGAAGACAGATTTGAGGTTTAGTTGAGCTATCATTAGAAATTTGTATGTAATGACCAAAGTTTTACAAGGAGTGTCAAAATTTAAGTTTATTATTCTCACAGATTTGAATGCAACCAGCTCTAACTTGAGGAAATAAATACAGGCCAAGTTGCGTCAATTTTTTAACTATGGTAATATCGCCCACTTAAAGCATTTCTGCAGGCATACGTTTGTGGATACTCCCTCTATCCTGAATCGAGTTAAAGAAATAAACGAGTTTGAAGATTTCCATATTGTCTGTGAAGAAGTCCACAATTCATTTGTTTTTTGATTAGCTTTTTGTCACATAAGCTTCGAATGACGGTTGTCTGCAGAGAAGGTAACTGTCGCGAAGGAATCTGGAAGCAGTATCCATATCTCTGATAAAAAGCAGGTTACCAGTATTAAAGTAAGCGGGGTTAGCTGGATAACATGGAGTTGAAGGGTTGTGGTTAAAACTTTAGAATAATTAAATTAAAAGATTTAATTTATAAATGGAATTGAGTTTTGCTACTCGATAGAGTGCATGTTTGAATTGTTGCATGCCACTGGTGATCTTCCCTTTTTCTTTGCCTCTTCTCGGATGTTGTAGCAATTCCAAATTGAATTTGAGGCAATGGTCAACTTGCAGCACGTGGCTTAATCGTGGGTGGGACCACCCTCCCAACTTCGGCTGCTGTTTTCTGATGTGGCAATTTTAAGATTGAATTTGGGATAATGGTCAACTTCAAGCTTCTGCAGTTAGCAGCAAGTGGCTTTGTCGGCTAATATGGATGTCACTTGGTGCCAAGCCTTTCAAATCATGCAATTGGTGGTGTCAATTACTGAATATGTCAT
Organism: Sinelater perroti; assembly: GCA_036346155.1. Lineage (NCBI taxonomy): Eukaryota > Metazoa > Arthropoda > Insecta > Coleoptera > Elateridae > Sinelater > Sinelater perroti. The sequence goes on along the minus strand of JARFIY010000370.1, from coordinate 16,705,710 downwards.
TTGTTCACATTTGGCAAAAGAACTAAACTAAATGTATATTTTCTAAAAGCATTTTTAATAGTGAATTTAATTGGTAAGCATTTTTAAGTGCATCTTTTCTGCAAGACATTGAAAATTCTAAAAGTACTTATTTAGTTATGTAACTTCTATAAAAATTTTGAATTCTTAGAGTGTCTTCTCTCTACATCTTAGATGTTGCCGCTCTGAATAGATTACTTAAATGCAATTGAACCACTCCTGGAGATTTCTCAGCCAAGGGATACGTCTTTTGCCTATAGATCTTTTTCCAATTATCTTCCACTGTATAATTAGCCGCAATACCTCATACTTGGACCTCTCATGATGTGTCTTAAGTATTCTATTTTTCTTTTTTGTATGGTAAATAGGAGCTTGTTTCTTCCCAATTCATTTGAGCACTTCACGGTTAGTAATCTTATCTATCCATGGTATCTTCAAAATCTGTTAATATACCCATAGCTCAAACGACTCGATCTTCTTTTGGTTTTGTTTTTTCAGTATCTACGTCTCGCTCTTGTATAGCGATACTGGAAAGATGTAGCATCGTAATGTACGTACTCTCAGCTCTATATTATGGTTTTTATTTGTTAATAGTGATTTCATTTTTATGAAAGCTGCTTTTTACAATCTCTATTCATTTGTTTCTGTGCTGTGATCGTTATCTTCATTTATTATTGAACCCAAATACTTCACAGTGTTGTTAATTATTAGTTGTTGTTGAGTATTAGTTGGTTCTTTGTTTATAACCATATAATTTGTTTTCTTGAGATTTATGTTGATACTAAATTTATTACTATAAGCAATAATGCGTTTCATGAGTTTTTGTAGGTCTTTTTTACTAGTTGTGTTAATTACGGTATCATTTACATATCTGCGTATGAATTCTTCTGAACTGTTCTAAAGATAATACAAATATACAGGTGCAGAATTTTTGAATTCTTATTTTTTCTTACACACTATATTTCATGTCAATGTACTATTTACAACTATTTACATTTCGAGCTGGTCACTCATTGTGGGCATCATCTTAATATGGTCCAAACTAAGGAACTCATTATATCTGACTGCTGGCTGGCTATTGTGTATTGGCCATAGGATAGGAATTAAATGAGAGGCGTTGCATGAACACAGCATATTTGCAACAAGTAGCGACAACGATAGATTTTGCGGATCAGGCTGTCAACGTCCTGCTAGTCAAGGTCAATGAGAACGTACAGTATATACTTCACAAAGGTGCGCTCCATGACTATTTTGGTGGTCTGTTAACATCGATACCATATTTTGCCCAGTTAAAGTTTCCTCGGCAAAGTAGAACCCATTTGTGTGTGTCGTTATAGGCGTGATCATAGTAGTATGATTTTGTTAGATGTACTGGATACCATGAGCTTGGCTGTAAGGAGTCAAACTGCAGGAACTCTTCAAACTGTGTTTTATTGAGTATTCGGAACATAGACGCCTTTACATTATACTTAGATGATTAATAACTAACTGGAATTTGCTTTGTATTTGCTCTGCAACTTTATATCATTAGGTGAAGATATGCTCAGTTGATATTCAAATATCCTCAACTAGGTGTGGCATGGAACCCTGTTGGATTGGTTTATGCTGTGTCAGTGGCACTTGATGTCTCTTTTTTGGTTTCCAACAATGTAGTGAACTGCCGAACTCTGATGAGATGAATTTTCTTTTAGATCCTCTCAGTTGTTTTTTTTAAGGAAGGCTGGTATTTCAACAACAAACCCATGCATGCAACTCCAGCTCGGCTCGAATTTCTATGGAATCTGCCCAACACAAACATATTTTGAGCTTTGAACGTTGTTGTTTCACGATTTCTCATGTGGTGTTGACATTTTGGATATCACCTTAGAACGTTCCACTTGTTACTGATGTGAAGCAATTAATCAGTAATCCATTTGTTGAGATGAGTACCATAGGTTTCATGAGATGTTCTAGCTCATGCGCTGGATATGATTGTTCATACTCTTGTTTAGGTAGGGGTATGTTTCGTCCTATAGAGTGGCAATCTCATCACCTGAGCTGTTCATAAGGAGCTTTGGTTTTGTAATGATGCCTAGACCAAGGAAACAACACAACAGACTGTTGGTCAGTGCTTTATGAGTCTTATTCATGTAATGCTTTACATTACTCAGCTGTATGAAGTAAGCAGCAGTTAAGTACACACCGAGGACGCCAGTCGGTTAGCGTTAATTCTGCACTCATGAACTAATTCGTTGAACTCCCATCTTCTGCATTTCTTCACACTTTGTGGAAATTTTAAGTTTGAATTCGAGATAAGTCAACTTTGAGCTGCCATAGTTTACAGCATGTGGTTTAATTGTGCTGATAAGGGTGTCTGTCTATAGAATTGAGATTACATTTTTTTGTTAACATCAGTTTGTAGTCAAACGATTAAGGCACTTAGCTTTGGTTCAGATGGACCTGGGTTTGACGTGAACCAGATTCCTGGCTGGTGGAAATAATGCATTTGTATAAGGTGTGATGCTTATCCCATGTGACAACTAAGCAGCGAGGGCGACTATATGGCATCCTAGACATTCCAATTTACAGGCCATGGCTGTATTATTTTTCTATTGTTAAGGTTTTTCTTTTTTTTTTGCTACTCTCCGGTACCCTTAAGGGTGTCGAGTTTATCAATCCATGCTGCTACCTCTCACCCATTTTTTTCATTCTTTTCTATCTCTAGTCATTATTCTCATGTCTTGTATTGCTTTTCCCCTTCTTAGTCCTATCTCCTTTACCCTTATCATCCATGTCTTCCGGTCTTCCCCTTTTTCTCTTTCCACCCCTGCTTTTATTATTCTTTTGGCCAACCTATTCTGTTCCTTCCTTACTAGATGTCCAAGGTTTTTCAATTATACAGAATTTGTGTATTGTTTTACATGAGCAATATAGTTACAATATAATTAATGTCATTTGTTAAAATGGCAGTTTTTCATTACAGGATGTGTTCAAGCTGATTCAAAAAGGTTTTGTTTCATAAATATAAAAAATTTGAATGTTTTCTGTGGGTTATTGCATAGTGCTGGTAATGTAGGTCATGCAAATTATTAATTAAACAAAATATGAAGCTCTTCTTGAATGATGACAAAAAATTGATTGATTGATGATGATCACAGTCTATTGTAGTTGTTTCTATATAGTTACGTGGGGTTTTTCCGTGTTCCCTATAGTAATAATAGTTACTTATGAAGTCTGGCAATAAAATTCACAAACCTGTCACCATACACTTAACATTGGCATTGCTATACAAGCAACTGTAAGGGTGTATGATCTTGGTATATTAATGTCTCATGGTTGCAGTTATGTTTCTATGAGCAAGTTTTAGCTAGTAAACAACTATTGGAACACTACTCACTTGATTGGACCTCTAATGACTTTTCTTTATCCGAAGGTAAAGGAATACATTTTAATAAAACTTGAGGTTAGCCTTGGTTGATATGATGACCATTTTAGAAAATTGTTTTGAAATCTGAACTAGGCGCTGGCGATGGTGTGTAGCATTTGATATGATAATTCACTGAACTTTAGAATTAGATTGTGAACTGAAAAAGGTCTGCTTTGGTTTTTAAGTTTAATAAAACTTTATTGGAAATTATTACATTAAAAGTGTTTTTGGGTACTTCAGACACTTCAGTCATGGCTCCAGGTTATCTAGAATTTTTTCCATTCTTTATTAAGTGTATTAAGATTTTTTTTACTATTATAATTTCAAATAATACATTTGACTTTCAATTTGAATGTTTTTCAGATGACTGGCACTCAATCTCCTCATCCAACAGCACGAAGCAGCGAAACACATTGCACAGTCCAACCAGCCCCAAAGCGAGGCCGAGTTGGTCGAAAGAAAACGTAACAGTAACTATAGATGACGACGACGACGATGTCTTAGAAATCTCCAAACCCCCCAAGCAGAAGCAGTGGCTAGATTCCCTAAAAGCATCCCGCAGATCTACACACTTCACATCCACTCCCAATATGGCCTCCAGCCAGCGGCCAGCATTTCACCAAAATGGCGACGATGACGTTACGTTTTTGAAGTACACGCAGTCCTCTGTGGAGAAAATGATCGACGCGAAGAAGCGCGGCTTCGATTACATCAAACCCTACTCCTACCTGAACGAAAACGCCGCGAGCAAAGGGAAAGCCCTGCAGAATGGGACAAACACCTATGATCTGACGTCTCCCATCTTGAGCAGTGTGAAGGAGATTAAGGCGAAGCTTGGGATCGGTAGACGGCCTACTGTTCGCAGCTCGGTGTTGGACCAGTCGTTCCGCTTGGACGAAAAAGCCAAGTACAAGCGGCTGTTGGAGCAAGCCACATCGTCAGGGCTGCAGGATTCATTTCCCAAGTGTAATGCATTACCTCCTAGCAAATTATTTCCGAGTGCACCCACAAGCAGGGGCAAGAAGCTTGTAGAAATGGCGATTACCAAGTCTAAACCCATGGCAACTATTGACTTAACGTGCAGCGATACCAATGGAAAAGAAAAACCTTTGAGCACCAAAGATACTATCAAGAAAGTGTTGAGCAATTTTGATAATGATCCAGTTGTTGTTAAGGATTCTGACTCGGATATAGAAGTAGTGGCAGTTCCACCATTTCCAAAGTCAGATTTTAATGTTGAAAGGGTCAATACTCTTAAGAAGATCATTGATACATCTGAACCCACTCGTCAAGATTGGCTTCAACAAAGGTGAGTTTATCTATTTTTTCTTGTACTAGCCGATTATGGTGAAACTATTGTGTTGAGCACGTTTGGATTCAAAAATGCTAGGAAAATTGAGATCTGCTTCTTCGCTTTGAATTAAAGAATAATTAATTGATGACTAAGGACTGAAGGAAAAAACTTTGATAATTTACTGACTTTCGTTGAGTGCTATAAGGCTCATGTTACAAGGTATTTTAGGTTTCAGTTGAAAGTCATAATTTTGAGAATTGGACCGTGTATCAAGTTTTTTATGCAGGAATTATTTTCCTCCAATTTTATGTCATACTTTATTAATATTGAGTTTTTGAAGTTGTAAGATTATGGTAATTAAAACGTAACGTGCATCTTATATGAAATAGAAGTCTATTCAGAGCTTTCTTCCTATGTGAGGTTTAATTTAAATGTAATTAATCTTCGTAAAATATCCTCTTCACTTTATGGTAGATGAGGAATTGATTATATATATAACACAAGTAAAAAAATAAACAAAACTTTTTAGGAACCGGACGTAAAAGGGCACGGTACCAATTTAAAGATAGCATAAAACTGACATTGCTTCTGTTAAGACTTGTTCTTCAGTACATACTTCTACATTACTCTTTAGTCTTTCTGCTTGACAATTGTCAGCTTGTTAAGGGCTATAGTCTCTCTTCCAAATTCGTAAACTGATTTTTTTCTAGGGAAAGTCGGACTTACTTCTGGTAATTGGTCTTACTCACTTTTTTTATTTTACGCAATTTTTTTATCTACAACCACGCTCCTATTTTTTCATTGTTGTTTTCTTATTACCTAATCACTTTATCTGCGTTTTACCTTTAGGGGTTTTGTCTTTGAAAATAATTTTACAGCCCCTAAATCTTAGCCTCCCCACTCTATTGCTTCTGTGTTCACTATACTTAGTTCTACAACTGTTTTAGTTTGTCACTCACTGTTTTCTATCACCAAACCATATATTCTTCGAATTTTTGTTTCCCAGATATCCATTATGTTTTTGAAAACTTTGATTTATTAGTAAGTTTTGTTCTTCTCTTCCCAAGTAAATTTTCCTCTCCTAAATTTATAGTGGTAGTCTCCTGCCACTTTTACCATTATTGGTGTTGTTCTTCTAGGCAAAATTTCTTAACGTTTTTCTTTGTATTTCTTTATTTTTTTTTTGTTTGTTTCATTTGGTACTGCAAATGTAGTTTCCTTTCTGTCTTTTATCACTAGCTTGTATTTTTTTAACCACTCTTTTTCCTTTCTTTCTTTCTAAATATCTTTGAAGTAGACGTCAATATATTCTTTATTTTTCCTGGTCTTCCATTGTTGTTTACATTTTCATCTTTTTTCTGAATTTTGAAAAATTGCTTTCCTATATTTTGCTGTTTTTCATCTTTCTGTAAACCTTTAAGATTAAATGTTTGGTTTTTGTCTTGATCTTGATTTTTATAAATCTTGTACCTACCAGAAAATGGTAAGTTGCAGTATACTTCAGGGTTTCTTGTTTCTTTCTAAAGTGATATCTATGTGTTTTTGGGATTCTTGTGTGGGAATCGTGTGCTAGTAGTTACCATGCTATTACCACTTATTAAGTCTATTGCTCGTAATCGTTATTTATCTGGCATAAGCTTTGCCAATAATCCATACATAATATTTTTTGGTCATCTTTTGTATTAATTATGAATTTGACATTTATGTTTAATAACTTCCTGCATTTGTGCTTAGAATAGATCTTTATTTTCCTCCTTGGAGGTGTATGCACACTATATGTGCTAATATTCTTAAATTTCCATTTTACTCTGCCACAATTATTTTCTCATTGACTGATTTTATATTATGGATAATAAAACCAGTCACATATTTTTGGCTCCACCATACATTATGATACAGTTATTATCTAACGCCAAGATATTGTTCACTCTCCATCTGATTTCTTGTACTATTGTTTACTAGTAGTATTGTACACTACATTAGCTTGGAATACTTGTTCTCTTGCTTTTTATTTGTTTTATGAGACTCTTCTTTTTTTTTGTATAATATTTATGAATCCAGATATTTTTCTTTAAAGTTTTTTGCTGCTCTTACAATTTCGAGTTTTTTGCTCCATGTTAATTCCATCAACATTGGTCGGTCCTTTAGCTTCTCTGTGACCTATTTTCCTAACTTATATCTTCTTTTGTATATTTATGCTTACTCCTATATCTTGCAATAATTTTAAATTTTTTCACTAATTTCTAATTCTGATTTATTTTATTTTTCTAGCATTTTTATCTGTTCATGTTGTTTCATAACTAATGGCTTGAGCTTTTCATTTTCTTTTTCATTGTAGCGTTTTCTAATTTAATCATATCAAATGTATTATCTGTACTTTAGGTTGTCATCTCATGAATTTTGTTAATTTTAGATAATATTTTCAAGTATTTTTTTATTATAAATAAATTCTGTTTAGGTTATTAGTTTAAATATATCTTATTTTTTGCTATGATTGATCTACCTTAAAGCCTGGTTTATCCCATCTGGCTAAACATTCAATGGTCACCATATAAACTTTGCATTGTCGGGCAATGTAGATACAATGCACACTACAGTCTGATCTTATCACTTTATTATCATCTTTATTAATTGTACACTACATTAACATTAGTTTTTGCTTTTTGTCTAATTTCTCAATAAAACATTGTTTTTGATTTACATTAACTATTCTTATTTTAGCTTTATGAGATCTTTAAGTGTCTTTAGATCAGTGGTTCCAAAAATGCATGTGCATTATAGGGGGTGGCAAGGGGATTTTTCAGTTTTTTCTTTTTATTCTTGTCACTTCCAGCCTTAGATGGTTCTAATATTTTTAAAAAAACCATCCATATTCAACTAACTAGTGAGTGTAATTTGTAACGTGTGAAATATTCTGTACAAGAAGTTGCCTGCAAAAAAGTATTTTTTGGCGCCATAGCCTGACAATTTTTCACCCGCTTTTCCTCAAATTTTTGCAAGGTGGGAACGTGAAACAATTTATTTACAAATAACAGTGGGATGTTACGAAAGTAATATATGCAAAACGATCCTAAAGATAGGCAACCAAACGTAAGCTCAGAGCTCCACATTTTATATCAGCTGTTTTTGTTTATTTTCTGTTCAAATGTGTAATAGATTATACTTAAGAGTCGACAACAGTACAAGTTGGAAATGATGCCTTATCGCGCGTTTCTGCTTATATAAAGCTAAATTAATATTTACAGATGGCTACAATGCTATCTATCATTCGAATACGATGGAGAGTTCCAGAAACATGAAGCAATAAATTGCGATACTTGATGATTGCAACATAAGGCCATTTTGTAACACACATTTCCAATCATTTGGCCACGCAGTTGCTGTTCTATATCAAATGAAATTGAGTATAGCAAGAGGCAGGCGAGAGATATTGCTATCAGAATTATTGTCGAAAGGGGGTCCCACTTTTGAATGGACCCGGGTTTATTTCCGGTGGTCTCTGATGCCAGGCGGGTGACCTAGTCAGTCACTAAAAATAATTGAGTACCTGTGTTCACTTCCAACAAGAGCTAATAATGACGATCGTCTAAGATGCGGTGTTTGGCACATCGCCCCGCATCAGAGATGGTGCGCGACGACCGAGCAGAGAAAGAGCGAACGTATGAGAGCTTTAGCCTCTCAGTTTGCAGGTCATGCTCCCACGCGGAGCGTAGAGCCTTATCATTATTATTATTAATCGATCTAGATGAAGTAACACCAAGCTTTGAACCAACGCTAACAGCAGCTTTGAAAGCCAATAAGGTTATGAGTTATATCTTATCGTTAAAAAGTTTATTTGTAGATGGTATAACTGTTATTGGTGGCAACGTTGCCACAGCAATTAACGTGTAATTGCGTTATTTTTAATTGCCACTTTATGACCACTTGGGTAATGGTCAGAACTGATATTGTTCTTTTAAAAGAACATTCAGTTCCTTTTAGTTTTGCACAAATACCTTTGAAATACAGTGCAACCATTGTTTATTCTAACTTGGGAATTAAATTTAGTTGCTTAACTTTCAATATAAAGAAATTACGAGGTAACATTATCAACAGCTGCAAACTTATAAAAATGCATCAGGAATGTTTTAGGATCATTGTAATGATTAGGTAGAAAGAATGGCGGGCATGCATATCTTGGTCAACAGAGGATATTTTCAATAAATTCTATAAAGTTTTGCTGTCAGTGTTCAGATTGCCACATATTAAACTTATAGATTTATCTGTTAATCGATTTCGTTTTAAGCTTAATCTAGGTTTCGTAAAGGACTCGGACTATTTCTGTCATGAGTTTTCGAAAATTTTCGTTTGGTGAACTTTTTTGAACTTGACGTCATAAGAAAAGAATATTGTTTCCGAGATGGTTCTTTGGCTTTTGCTCTGCGAGTTGTGAGATCTATTGTGCTTCCGCAGTTTGGTTTACCTTACTGTTTGAGTTGAATCCATACAATCTCTCATAAAGTTCTTAAGGTCTCCAGATAACTTCTCAAACAATTTTTCTCTTTTCTGCTTCAAGATAACGTTTTACCAGTCAATAGAGTGGAGTTTATTTTTTTTACATAGTCCGCAGGGAGGGTCATTTTTAACTTTATCGCATAAGTGTTTATTCAAAGAGTACTGCCCTATAAGAACAGTTTGAAAATTTCACCAGTGGTTTTTGAAAGGGGCTATGAATTAGCCCTTCACGATTCAAGCCCTATTGTGCTGCTCCTTTCAGAATGTATGATGATTTTCAACCATCCCTTTGCATCTCTTTACATCGCAATTTCATAAATTGATTTTGGTCCAATTAACTATGAATTATTTCCGGCTGTAGTAAGTCTGTGACATGGTCTCTGCTTTGAATACTACAATTAGAATTTTCAAGCCCTTACTAATTTCGCAGCTCAGTGCTTTTTGAAAGGTTTTTTGTAGGTTCATCTGTATATCAAATGTCTCTTTTTATATTGGGTAACCTCTAGCTTCTATTCCTTCCATTTTGGTATCAAAACCTTATGCAGTTTCTGAAAATACATAGTAATTATTATTTATTTGACTAGTGTATTAATAATTTTAATCTTTTGTTATAATCATTAGGATATCCAGAATAGCTATTAAGATTTTTGACATAGCCCCTATAATATAATAAAAATAATAATAAAACAGGTTAGCCTTTGTACGTTTCTAAGCTTGTTTTTAATTATAGTGGTTTTTGTTTTATACCACCAAAGCATTGTTATATAAGTTGGAGTAGATACTATCATATGTGATGGTTTAAGGCCTCATTTTCTCCCAAACATCCAGTTGGAGATCCAAAAGACTAGTGTCCAGTTATTTAACCTTTTTAAAGAATTCTAATTTAGTACTATAGAGCATTAGTTCTAATTTTTTTTAAATTTTCTCCTTAGTACAAAGTACCGGTGAAATTTTTCTCGGATTAATATATTTTTATTTTATGTTTAGACCTTGTTGTTTTTCGCCAATATAGTAAGTAATGTTATCCACATATGTCTACTTCTTTTTTTTTGTTGAGTTCTCCCAACTTTCCATTAACCACAATGCTTTACAAAAAGGTGAAAGTACTCTCACTTTAGACACAATCGTCATTTTTCAGTTTACTTTATTAAGAGAAATTGTAATTAACATGTTGGATAGAAGGGTCTCACAGAAGTGGTCACACAGAACTGGATAAATTTTCCTTCTGTTTATTGATTCCTACTGAGCCCCTTCAGTACTATACTGGAAAAATATAAGAAAATACATCAACCTACAATTTTGATCTTCTTCCATTGTCAAAAACATCTCTTATTTTTTTGTATCTTTTATATGTACTATTCTCCAGGTCTTTATTGTAATCCTATGTAGGTTTTTTAAATTACCATTGATGGTCCTGGTGTTCATTTCATAACTTGCTTTTGGTGTGGAATGTCCTTGGTCTTTACAAAATTTAAGTTTTATTCCTCTCTGGAGACCAATAATTACTTCTAATGATCAGTAGTGCTCACATTATAAAAAGCATAAGATAAGGGCCACTCGTTTTCTCACCAAATTCATCATTTATATTAAGTGGTAGGTTCAGATGTTTTACTCTTATAGTTTTTTGTTGGGGATTTCTGCTATCTGAACAGCTGCACTTAATTTTCATCACTAGTGATACCAGAACATCTTGCTGCTCTGAAAAACCTTTTTGGGGCTCTTTAGAAATTACCATTTTGCTCTTGCTGGTTCTATGAATAGTGGGAGAATGATGTCCATCTTCTCCGAGTTCATTGAAAAGATAAGGCTTAGACAATCACCCATTCTTGGCTTAATGCACTTCACCGTAGAATTTAAGTTTTTAAGGAAGTTGCCTTTCTTCGGTCTGATTGGTGAAGACATGAGAAATAACTACAATTAATAATAATATGGTTTAATGGTTAGTTTCATCTCGGTGAAAGTAAAATCCATGTTATTTACATGGTGCAGCTTTGCAGCCATTATTTAACACCTTGAGTCGTGGATTGGTCTACGGGGAGGTTTTTATCTAGGCCATATACACAAGTTTTAAGCTGCTTAGATGCTTCACATGCTTACCATTACACTGGAGTTTTTAGTATGGTTCATTGCCAGCTAACAGAGATATTAAAAATTAAAGAAGAGAAAGTAAAGCATGCAGTTTTTATTGTAAAAGTGACGTTTACAGTTTCATACGTTATCAAGGTGACAACCTTTACCACAACACAGTATAGGGTGTTGCATTTTATATGTACAAGTTACGCACCTTTAACAGATGCTGTACACTTTGAATAACGATGGTATTGTTCAAGCACTTAAATGATTGTTTCATGTTAGATGTGCAAAATTTGTTTTTTCTTCTTTCCCCTTTTCTTATTCTCTAAAATTCCATTTCAATTTTTACTAAATTTGTAACTCCTGTTTGATTATTTGTACTCATTAATAAAAATATGGATTTATCAATATATTCACATATTTGTAAGAAATCTGACCTTGCTTTTAACTGATAACTTATCTTTTATTTTTATCAGCCTCCTATTGATATTAATTTTAAAATTAATTTATCCTTGCATTTATATTTTTGGTTTATTACTTTCCTTATCTTATAATAAGGAAAGTAATGTAATCGGCGGAAATTTGACCTACCCAGTTTTTCACATTTCTGGACGAATCATAAGCATCAGGACACCAAAAGAGTTGGTTTGGGCCATTGGTTCGTGTGTGTCTGTCTGTCAGTAAACAGGATATCTCGAGAACCGTAAGAGCTAGAGACTTGAAATTTGGTATGCAAGTTACTTATAGGTAGGGGACGCAGTGCGAAGCTTTTGGTAAAAATCGGCCTAGTCGTTTGGTCGCAAGGTCGCAAAATCGGCCACAAAGCGGTCGCGAATCTAAACGGTTGAAGACATTAAAAATTCATGAGAATAAAAATGATTTATTATCACGAGATAAACATGAATTTAAAATAAAAGTTGGTAAAATAGAAACTCGAAAAAAAATTGAAGCTCAGGATTTTTAATAGACCGGGTGTTCATAAAATGTTTTGGGAAATTTATATGACCGGATAGATTAGACCGAGACGAACAAAAAATTACAATGAAAACAAAAAATTACAATGAAATTTTTTGATCCGAGGTGAAATAAATAAGTCATAGCCGATTAAAAATTAATTAAACGGACCAATCATAGGCGCTCGGAGAGCTTTTTGGCCGACTGCGGGAGGACCGGGGGGGGGGGAGCGCTTGACCGCTAGGAGGGAGCACGCAGGCGATAATGGGGAAGGCCGTGCGGCCGAGCTCGCACGGTTACCTTCAATGACGTAGCAAAATTTTGAGTAAGAGTCAATTATTGTCTTGTACTGTTTATTTTAATCAGGTTTCGAGTGTTGGATTCGCGCCTCTTCCTTTTTTAAATTAACAAATTTTTAGACGAGAGCAGCGCAGGGCCTAAACGATGGATTCGCGCCTCGTCCTATTTTAAAATAACAAGTTCCGGGACGAGAGCAGCGCAGGGCCGAAATGATGTTCACACCAGATTTTTTTTAAATATTTAGACTATTAAATTTGCAACTACACAGTATTCTAATAATCTTCATGCACATTTTGTTGCCAATTTTCTCAAATCCAAAAATTATTATGAAATAATACTTTTGCAAGGTTAATATTCATAATTACTCATGCATAAAAACTACTTGATTGATTTATAGAGACTGTTGATTATTTATAACAATTCTTATTCTAGTGTGTGTTGCAGCATTTGGTTGGCAACATTGTATTTGGCGGGGGGTTTATTTGAACTGTTAAAATTAAATGCCAAACCAGTATTGACAAAACTCAGTTATATGGACAGTTTTTAAGGTTAACTTTATAATGGGACAAATTTTAAGCATATTTACTGCTGTTTGGAACTTTTTGGGTCTGAATTCTCAAAATATTTTGTAAGAACTGGAATTATATTTATGTACGATATAATATTTCAATTTCTTTCAGAATTCAAAAATACAAGGATGATGTTGCTAGATGTGAACGGGAGATACAAGCTCAAATTCTGCAGAGGAACAAGCTCAGTGCGGTCACCTCTGAAGTTTATGCACAGCGCCTGGAAGACCAGATGGTCAAATGCCTGAAGATCAAGGACGCAGTGCTGCCTATTCGTCCCGTAGAGGAGACAGCGTTCCCAGAACTGAGCGAAGAGGATGAGCAGAGTATAGACGCTGCTCTAAACAAACGAGCGAACCCCAACGAAGTTCTCGTGCAGAAGTTCAACCTGAACATCACTCGTCGCGATATCCAGACGTTAGCAGGCCTTAACTGGTTGAATGATGAAGTGATCAACTTTTACATGAACCTGATTATAGAGCGGGGAAAGAACCCGAAATGGCCATCAGCATATGCAATGAACACGTTCTTTTATCCTAAGCTGCAGAAGGACGGGCCTAGTTCGTTGAGACGTTGGACGCGACGTGTTGATATCTTCTCATACGATCTGATAGCTGTGCCGATTCATTTGGGCGTGCATTGGTGCATGTCCATAATTGATTTTCGCAGCAAAACCATAAGTTACTATGACAGCATGGGCAGTACAAACAGGCAGTGCCTCGAAGCGCTGCTGAACTACTTGCAAGCAGAGCACACGGACAAGAAGCAGTTGGAGCTTGATGTTTCCGATTGGGCGCTAGAAAGTGTACAAGACATTCCTCAACAAATGAACGGCAGTGACTGTGGCATGTTTTCATGCACCTTTGCAGAGTTCCTCACCAGGAATGCTAAGATCACTTTCAGTCAAGAAAACATGCCTTATTTGCGCCGGAAAATGGTACTAGAGATTTTAAACGGGGAACTGCTCATTCAGTAAATCCCAGTTTCTTCATTTTTTGTATACAATACCTTTAATTATCCAAGTACTTGCAGTTTTTTTTATATATGTAGAACTATTACTTGATGTATTTATTTTTATAGCAGTAACTATTAAACATTTTGCGTAACTAAAGCGTTAAAGCTAGTGTATTTCTGAAAATGTCTGTGCAGTTGGTCTTGCGAAACGTTTGTCAGATACTTTTTGATGCAGCAAGTGTTTGGAAATCACAAGTATTGCTGCTCAGTAGGGAAAATCGTTGCAGTATTCTCTAGGTAGGATGTGGTAGGAAACGAAATGTGCTTTTAATGATATTTTTATATTTTATCATCAATTTGAATTGACAAAAGATTCCATAAAACACCAAAGTAACTATTTAGAGCTGTCGATCCACATATCAATGATCGATTTCACTTTTAACTTTTCATAATTACACATATTAATGTGTTGGATGTTACATTCTTGGTAACATGAAGTAAGCTATAACATTTCGAGTACACTTGTGTTCATGTTTTGTTAAAATGGGGCATTTTTAACGCTAGAATTTAATCAACTTTGTTCGAAATTGTTTCCTCAGTGATTTGTTGTATGTATGAAAATAAACAGTTTCCACCTAGTACTACGTTTAATTACCTAATGCCACCAAGTCATCTGGGAAGATTTTTCGAGAAGTTCTAATCTTTTGTACATAACTAAATACTTCTATTCTAAATTTTGTAGGTACTCCATGAAACTGGTTAATTATGAACTGATGAAAACGGCTTGAGCGTTTCCAATAATTGGGTACATAGGCAGACATTTAAATTAATGAGTAGCTTCCGCCGGATGATCTAATGTGATGTATTAAATAGGAATTTATGTTATAAAAAAATTCACTGAACTGCAAGTTCTACCCTTTTTGCTATTTTTTTGTTTCTAAAATTATGAAGAGACACAAATTATTTTTTATGAGCAATTCAGATATCTATTGATGGTGATGATCTATGGTGTACCAATATAAAAGGACACCCAAAAAAACAAGGCATTGGAGTCTAATGTTGATTATGATAGAAATCAATAAAAGGTAAAAAGATACACTGTCTATACTTGCAGTTTTTTGTAATTGCTCTTTATTAATTTTTGTAAATAAACACTTAAGTTTCTCGAGTTTTCTTTTTTTGTGGATTGCCAGAAGTATAAGTTTTTCACATTTTGTTGCATAATTTTAGTTGTCTTTTCTGAACCCTCTTTGCTCCCAAGTTATTAATTATATTGTTATTCACTGTCTGTGCTTTTAACAGTTCTATAGATTCTTCTTTTTACTTTTGTCTAATCTATCTCTACTTTCCTTATGTGGTTTGCTTTGTTTTTTTTTTTGTAATTATATGTTTGATTTATTAAGGTCTATGGTTAGAATCCTTCCATCCATTTTTTACTAAGTTTCCTATCTATCTACGATACCCATTTCTGCTGGGTTTGTGAACTAACCCTAGCTATGTTTTTCAAGGTCTTCCTCTTCTGGTTCCACTTTAGGGATTGTCTTGGGAATTGTTCTCCATGCTCGATATGTGACCTAACCAATCAATCACGTAATTTTATGAAATATTTTTCACTTCCACCTACTAGCTAGCTTACTGTCAGTTGTCTTTGTTAAAGTCCACACCTCACTACTGTAACGATCAGTTTTATGATTGCTTTATAAACTTGTTCTTACACTACTCTTGACAATACTTTTGTTTTAACTTAACAGTGCTCACATTAGCATATGTGTCGTCATTCTTTTCTGGATTTCTACATTTTCTTTACAGCTTACTTTGGCTCTGCTTTATATTTGACAATCAGTGGGCCATTATTTAAATGTTTAGTATTACAGATTATGTATTTGGTCTTTTCTTCATTAATCTCTAATCCAAAATTCTTGCTTCGTCTTGACTTAAGAAATGTTTTTTAGTTTTTTTAGTTAAAATTGTGAGATCCTCTGCATATTTTAAAACATAATTCAGACTGTTGAGTATATTGTTTGTTTTTATTCTCCTCTTTTTCATATGTTATAAGGAAAAGTTCTCCTGGCTGAAATTGTTTGTGTACTTTAAATTTTTCTGATCTCCTATATTCTATATTTGTTGATATTATTTTAACTAATGTAACCAAACTTTCTAGAGCTCGCTGTGTTTTTGTTTACTATATTTTTTAGTCTTTGATTTATTAGTGATGCAAATAGCTTAGAGACTACATTTAGTAAGGGAACTGCACTATAATTTGCATAGGGTTGTTTGTTTCTTTTCTTATATATATGAATTATCAAGGCTTCTCCCCATTCTGTTGATATCAGAGTCCTGTTCTTTAAGTTCCTTTGATCTAGGACTTTTATTTTTTTTTAAACTTCTTTATTGTCTCAAGTTCTTCTATTTTAGCTTTGTTTTTCTTGTTTTTTCTTTTCCAACTGTTCTACTTCTGTTGTGTTCATGATTTTCTGGTAGTACTATCTCCGTCTCTGCTATTGCTATTGTTTCCTTTCTTTTGGCAATTCTTTTCACTGATTTTATTTTCTTCTGAAACATTCCCCAAGTTTTGATAAAATCAGTGGTTCTCTTTAGAATGTTGCTTGAGAACTAACCATATTTTTCATTTAGGCCAAATTTTGTAAAAATTGGTACACAGTAGCAATCCTGGACTTTTAAATTACAAAAAATTGCGCTACTTTATTTTTATTACCGGTTGTAATGTGAGTCATGCTATGGATGCTTTCTGATCTCTACTATACATAAAAATTGGTAATCTTTACAAAGAACACTCGTATACGATATTCAAAAAGTACCAAAATTCGTTGAGGTTAGTCACAGTGTTTGTATATTATGCTTAAATATACCCAGGAGAAGAGGGTAATGTAAGATAATTTCATGTAACAAAATACAACGACTTCGATCTTAAGTTTTTTGAATTCCAATTACATGAAGGAATAAAAACAATTTGTTTATGTATCTTTACTAATGTTGGTTGTATTTAATAAATAAACTATATATTTTGTGGTGTAGAGGAGTGACGAACCACTCCACTAATTTAAAAGTCAGAAGAGCTCGAAAAAGCGGCAACAATTCCACATAGGAATGTGTATGTATATATATATATAGTATTCATATAATATATATATATATATATATATATATATATATATATATATATATATATATACACACACAATATATATATATATTATATATATGTATATCACAAATTATATATATATATATATATATATATATATATATATATATATATATATTTTGAATATAATAAAGATATCTGTAACAATTGTAACCAAACTGTTCATATATGACAGCGACAAATTACAATAATTTGTTTTAAGATACATAAATTTACAACAATAAAATTAGTTAATATTAATTTATTGTCTATTTTGAGACTTGAATGTATTTATTTTATTAAGACTCAAATAGACGGCAACACAAAGCTGACTTTGTAATTTGTTTATAAAACAGCATTGTAGTTTTGCAATAATATATTTTTTATCTTTTCCTAACTTAAGCCTATCAAAATTATAATGTAGTTATATTTACGCACAGCATTAGAAAATTAATTGTTATAGCGCTATCTGTACTACATTAGCTCCAATGTAAATTTTTTAGTTTAATTTTTTTTATATTTTAAAATACTATACAGCCAAAAACTTACCAATATGTTGTTAATGTGAATTGTGAAATAAAGTGCGTTATTTTTAATTTTGTGTTTTATTATAACACTTTCCGAATAAGTTGTATTAAATTTATTTAAAACACTATATAGAGTTGAACAAATATTCTTAATCATAATTTATTTGGTTCGAATAATTATATTATTAATGTCAGAACAAATTATTGATTCATTGTAACAATAAATATGTATAATTAAAAATAAATATTTAATTAAAACTCCTATATATGGCAGCACAAAGAAGCTCTGAAGATTAGGACACAAAAACTTATTCTTTCTCGTTTCCTTCATGCCCTTTCAGGCGTCGGATGGACACAAAAACAATAAACTAAATTGTATTTGTATGATAAGTGTGTTTTTTATATTACCATTAATTTAAACGTATTGAAATTTGAATACAATAATGTTTATAAATTATTGTTGCCGTACCAACTGATTTAGACAACTACACAACTAAGGTAAGGAAAATTAATTTTTGAATATTTAAAAGTCCTTATACAGTTATAAAATTACTAACGTGTTGTTAATGTTGATTATATAATAAAATGTGCAATTTTGTAAATATGAAAGTCTAAAAATAAGTTGTACTACAGATATTTCAAATACGAACTTTTCATAATTGGAAGAATAAAGCCGATAGATATCTGTAATTATAATTAATTTGTGTTTCAAATATAACAAACTGAAATAAACATGACGATTAAATTACTAAATAATAATTTATTGCAATTATAAATTTATTTATATGACATTAAATGAATTGAATTAATATAGGCCTAGATAGCAGCACAAGTTGGACATTAAAAATAACGAATAAATACTTTAATATATAACTATAATATTAAAAATATTTTGCATATTTTTATTACTTTGAAAGAACTAAAATCTTAGTATAGTGATTTTTAAAGTAAGTTTGAGTAATTCAAATTAGATATGTGAATTAAAATACTTAATATATTTAATTTGCAATATCGTAATATTTAAAATTATTTATAAAATGTTAAAATCAATAATGAATTATTAATATTAATTATATAATATATTTTATTTTTAAAATGATTATTTTTACGCAAATGTTAAAGATATGAAAGTAAAACTGCGTGTAACAGTTTGGTGTAGTGGTTGCGTAGATTGCTTCACAATTGTATTCTTACCGTTCAATTCCCCGTTCGGGCAGTCATTTTCTCTTATAAAACAGTTTGAGTATTTGTTTATAACTATATTTCAATATTAGATAAAAAATAATGTTCATTTAATTTGACCTTTTCATGTACATTAATTTTCACGTAGCAAGACAAAAAAATCATTAAAATTCGATTTCTTATCATTAATGGCAATCGTAGCTTAGCTAGCAGGAGCACAGAAAATTGGAAAAGCGACCTAAATATTTGAAATTCCCGCCAAATGCGAAACGGAAAACCTCCTCGCACTTCTGTGATCTTGGTACAAATCGTGCCCTAACGCAGTTTCCGAGCTCTCATCTATAAATTTTGAATTACGCTCCGCTTCGCATAACGATCTCCTCGCCCTTCTGTGATCCTGGTAGAAATCTCGTTCGAATTCGCTAGCAAATTTTGGGCGTACATAAGGGCGATTTTCGCGCAAAATGCGCTATACCGCCATCTCCTCGTGCTCCTGCGATCCTGATCAAAATCTTCACTTTTGCGCGAAAATCGCCCTTATGTACGCCCAAAATTTGCTAGCGAATTCGAACGAGATTTCTACCAGGATCACAGCAGCGAGGAGATCTTTACGTTGCAGAAAATCGAGCTCTTCTCATCTATAAATTTTGAATTATGTGCCGCTTCGCATAACGATCTCCTCGCCCTTCTGTGATCCTGGTAGAAATCTCGTTCAATTCGCTAGCAAATTTTGGGCGTACATAAGGGCGATTTTCGCGCAATATGCGCTGTACCGCCATCTCCTCGTGCTCCTGCGATTCTGATCAAAATCTTCACTTTTGCGCGAAAATCGCCCTTATGTACGCCCAAAATTTGCTAGCGAATTCGAACGGGATTTCTACCAGGATCACAGAAGCACGAGGAGATCGTTATGCGTAGCGGAGCAAAATTTAAAATCAATACATGAGCGCTCGGATTTTCTGCAGCGACTGATAAAAGATCTCTTCGCGCTGCTGTGATCCTGGTAGAAATCTCGTTCTAATTCGCTAGCAAATTTTGGCTGTACATAAGGGTGATTTTCGGGCAAAGTGAAGATTTGTATCAGGAACGTGAGAAGGTGGCAGTATAGCGTTATTACAGGGATCTGTATTTATGATAAGAATTAAAATTCGAATTATTGAAATGCAAATAGTTTATTGTTTCTAATTATGTAGTATATAAATGCATATATAAATAAATTGATACGCTGTTAATAATTTTTATGTCTTTGTTGTAATTTATAAATTTGCAAATTTATGTAATTTAAGTTGCATATCTTATAATTAAAATTATTTTTTTTATAATAATTCTGTATTGTATAACTTATTTATTTTTTAATATTGTTATATTATTTTATTATTTAATTTGTAATTTTAAGAGATTTTAAAAAAAGCTACGTTGGAGGCATGCAGAATAGAACGCTGATCTTGCACGATGGCAAGCAAGTGCTTATTGCATTGAGCTAAAGTACTACATCTATAAAGTATATAAAATTAGAGTAATATTTATATAAAGTTTTAGCCGTCAGGTATATGACAGTAGTTAGAATTATCTTAACGTTTTTTTTTTTATAATTCCTTTTTCATTTAATTTGCTAAAGTGATTTTATTTATATCTGT
The DNA here is from genome assembly GCA_036346155.1 of Sinelater perroti. NCBI lineage: Eukaryota > Metazoa > Arthropoda > Insecta > Coleoptera > Elateridae > Sinelater > Sinelater perroti. The sequence continues at coordinate 16,685,157 of JARFIY010000370.1, read as the reverse complement.
TCTATATTGACTTTTTTTGATGTAACAACAGAATTTTTTATTTCATACTATAAATAAAACAATGGCAGTTAGGAACAACATTTTATTTGGTAATTCTTTCATTTATACTATAATTATTAATACACAAAAACTAAACACAAAACGTAACGGATAAATCCTTATTAATAATAAATTTTCCTTATACGTATACAAGTTTACATACATAAATTAAGTATATTGAAGATTTTCATTAAAAAACTTCCTAAAAGTACTTTTTTTGTCGAAGCAAACATTCAGGCCACTTAATGACATTATGGCACAAATGATTGGCGAGATAAGGATAAAATTAAATAAATAATGGAATCGCATACAGAAGCTTACTTTAAAACAATTTTTTTAGAATCTAAACAAGGTGTTGAGCTTCAAAAAAAAAATCGAAGATATCAATACCGTACTTTACATTAAATTTTGGCTTAAGTTTATCTTATTTTCTACATGTTTGTGAAGACTCTCTTATTACACTACAAACAGGTCATATTATCCTATAATCTAGGTCTATATAGAAGTTCACTCTTTTTATACTTCCGCACTGTCTAATTCTATATTTGTGTATATCACCGCAATGAAATAATGACAGACATTACCTCTTACACCTTTATTCGTTCCCAATCCCTACTACTACTGTTGACGTAATTGTTAGACTTTGTATTGGGACTCGCATTGTTGTTCACACTACTGTCATTCTTTATCGCACTTTTACTCTGCGGCATGTTGATGTAGTTGTCAACGCTGGTGTTCTCCTTGATGCTGGGTGGAATGTGGTAGGTCGGGTTGGAGTAGCTGGAGGGGGAGCCCGTGAAATTGGGCGCTTCGCTCTCCGACTCGCTTCTCGTGTACAACATCGGCAGCAGCTCCATCTCCAAGGCTGCCTCCCCATTGCTGCTCTTGTGCTTCCTGTCGGAGTCGACGTCAAAGCTGAAAACGGGGTCTTCGGCCAAGCTCGGGCTGGATATGTGCGAAGACTTCATGCACATGTAGGTGTTCGTGGGGTTTGGACTTGCCCTGACGTGGATGTCGTCGTTCACATACTCGTGCGGTGAGGAGAGATGCTCGAAGTCGGGCGGGCTCAGCATCGCCAAGTAGTTGCTGTGGCCCTCGTCCAAGCGCTGGGTGATCGTTACCAGGTAAGGATCGTTTATGTCAACATGGTGCTGTAAAAATATGTGCTTTAGTAACAATGATTATTCTATGCAACCTTTGATTGGGCGTGCAGTGAAAGGGTAGACAACCACACTGCTGCATGCTAACATGAACCTATGTATTGTTATTATATTTGTTATAGTTCTTTAAAATCTAAAAACTTTTTTCGATTTCAACTGCCATTTTGACCATGAAGAAGTTAGGATAGTGAGCCGACCCATAGAGGTGTTTTTTCTTATATTTGTCCTATGGATCCGTGATGGTGCGGTTCAAACAAAAATTTGCTAAAAGTGGGGTGCTACTCATTTCTATATGTTTATTCTTCGCAATTATAATTCTCTTCTATGTTTTTTATTAGTTTGTTGAACAAGTTTCTTTGCTTCTCTTTTCCCAAGTTTGACCTATTATCTTCTTCTATAATTCTTCCCTTGTTTTTTATATGATTTTTGTTTGTGTTGCTCCTTTCTGAAGGAATATTAGAATTTTATGATATTGTTTTTATTTTTTCAGACCAATCTCGCTGCATCTTTATCCCAAGAATTTTGTTTTGTTCCAAAAATTTCGTGTTTCTTATATTTACTGGTTTTTGCAAATGAGTATATTTATTTTTTTAATATCATGTAATAGTTACTAGGGAGTAAGTCCTGCTAACCTGCAGATTCAGGCTTTATTATTCTCGCTCTTCTGAAGTTTCTATAATGTCTTTTCATAATTCTTTAATTGTTGCTTTATCTACGATCCTTTTGATTTTATTTATCTCCTTGATTCTCTTGCTACATGGTTTTTTAGTTGTATGTGTTTTGATTTTTTATGGTTTTCTCTACTTTTACGTGTACTAGTTTTCTTCCTACAGTTTCTCGTCGTTATGATGTAGTGTCTTTTTACTTTTTTTACTTCTCTAGTATAGTTGCGTGTACATGAAAAGTATTTATATTAATTTATTTAAAATGCAGAAACCAATCTTGTGCCATGATTGTTTTTACAGGTTTCCCCGTGTATTTCTATTATTTCTCCAATTTACAGATCCTCTTTTCCTATCCGACTGTTTAGGTTTTGATATTTTTTCTTCGTTGTCAAATTCGCTCTTATGTCCTTTCTTCGCGCCACTTAAGTTTTTTTCTATTATCATTTTTTTTATTATTTAATTTTTCTAAAATACGTTTTGCTGTTTAATTTCTTCCTTTTCTGATTTTTGTTTGGTTTCTTTCTCTGCTTACTTTTATTAAAATTTGTAGCTGAGCAGTTAACATGCAGTCAGATCTGGATTAAAACTCGGCAGGCCCCATTCATTAATCAAAAATGAGTATTTGTCTTCAATTCGAACAAGGGAGTAATAATGTGGTTGTCTAACGTGTGATACTTGCCACGAGGCTACATATCAGAGGTAGTGTGCAACAACCGCCCAGTGATGGCGAACTTATGAGACCTTTCAGTTCGCAGGCAATGCCTCCCCACGAGATGCAGCCACTCTCTTTCTTCCTACCTTATTTAATTTATTTTTATTCCTCCTTTTTTGTATGTTTTCATTTGTTATTTAAAGGATTGTTAACAATATACTTTTCTATTGTTCCTTGTTAAATAGTCTTTTTACACCTTTGGCACTACTTTTATCATCTTAATTATTAGAATCTTTTAGAGCCCTGAGGCTTTTCTTCTCTAAGAGTGTAAATTCCAAAAAGCTGACACAAATTGTAAAAATAACTTTGAAATAGACAAAAAAGGCTTCCAGAAACGTGGATAAGCTTAAGTTCTGGAATTATTTATCAGTGGTAATCCAGCCCTGGTGTTTATGCTGTGATGGATGCTGGGGAGCGAGTTGAGGACGTGGTGACTGGAACAGTAGTCACTTGGTGAAGTGCTGGCTTTCGAAAAACAAGAAGCATCCCCTGTAGCTCGCTGGATGAAGGTCTTGGCAACTGCTGGAGTGATGGTTTCTCCATACTTCATGCTGGTGTGTTAACATTACTGTGTATGTCTAAAGCACTGACAGCAGCAGCATTTGCTTATAACTCTCCTTTTCTTTAACCATTCCATCATAACACTCAAATTGCAGATGCTGCTCAGATAAATTTCTGCCCCTTTGTTGGATCGCTCGAGTTCTAGGAACACGAGCCCTTCCTCATTTTCTTCACAATCAAGAGTTCATGCTTCAACTGCCCTGGGATATACTCTAACATGCTGATGATTGTACCAACTTGAGGTTGGGCTGACAGCAGCACTGTGCATGCTAAAAGGGCTGGAAACAGTGGCATTTGCTTACCAACTTTCCTCTTCTTTGTCTGTTACACCATAACAATCAGATTGAGGACGTCATACAGATTGAAAATTTTCTTCCAATTATTGAATCACTCAAGTTCCAGGAACATGAGTAACGTAAGTCTGTGATCACCCATCTTAGTTAAGAGTTCCTGCTTCAGTTCCTCTTCTGGAATATACTTCAGCACACCAAGCAAGATGAGATGGGCAGGCTTGTCTGCCTCCTATAGTGGTGGATCTTCACATCCTGGCAGAAGTAGAATGGATGGATACTCTATCCGCTACATTTCTGGCTTTAAGAAATCCTATTTTATCGTCATAAACTATTTTCTTGATAGAATGCTAAACGTCTTTCTCATGGATGGTGACAGGAAGGGTTAGGCATTTCAACGTCTTCTTCATGCTCACTGAGAACCTCTAAAGCATTAGTGGTCGGTGCCAAAAGTGGAGGCATTACCATCATTACTTTTTCTCTGTTAGATGCAGCAGCATTTGCAGGCGGATTTGACGCCCTCATACTTACTATGGATTGGGGTGGCAGGCTTAGAATTGCTTTTTGGGGAGATGGAGACAACCACTGTCCTGGATTCACTCCCATAGATCTCGGCGAGGCCGTCAACCTTTACCTGCTGCTTTTCAGCACTCAGGCCACTGAACTCCAGGAAATGCAGACCTTGCACAAAGATCTCCTGCAATACTGCTCCGCCATTATCATTGTTCATGATTATAATCACATAACAACGGTACTGGTAGCATGGTACAAAACACAATAAAACATGTTTGCTTGTGCTTACTGCCTAGCATTTACCATTTGTAGAAACAAGATAATTTGTGGAACTTCATAAACCAACCAAGAAAAGAGTTAAAAGAGCATCAGACTAGTAAAAGTTCAAGAACTAAGAATTAAAAAAAACAAAACAAACAAACTACAAGATCCCGAACAAAACACAATAGTCTACAATTGTGAAGAGACAAAAAGTGGTCAACTTTTTATGACTAAATCATATGAAAGAATTAAGAGCCATGACAAAATAGATTTGAAACAGAATAAGATCAATGTAGCACCAATAATAAAATCAGAAAAAATAAGACTACTTATAAAATAACAAAGACAGATATAGAAAGTAACGGAGAATTATGTACATTGTTTAGCAAAACCGATGAGAAGAGGTGGCCCTTCCAATGGACAAAATCAAAATATATATATATATATATATATATATATATATATATATATATCTCACAAGGGAGGGGAAAATAGAAAATAACTAATTCTCATCCAATTGGTAAACTGCAACACTTGTAAAAAACCTGATTTTTATGGATGAACTTATTTAAAAACGACAAACTTTTTCGAAATAAAGGCCATCATGTTCTATGATCTTTTGCCACCAATCTGCAAGTTTCCGCATTTGGTGGAAGTACCACTTGGGCAGCTTTGAATCAAAGAACTCTTGGCATGCTTTTTCAACTTCATCAAATGATTCAAACCGGCAACCACAAATGAAGTATTTCATTGAGCGGAGGAGTTCATAATAATACAGGGCAGCATCTGGACTGTGGACTGGATGCAGAACTTCAACGCCCTTTTCAAACTTTTCAAATTTTTCCTTATTTTCCTTGGCAGTGTGGGGTTTGACATTTTTGTGTTAAAACAAAGCGCGATTTCGGTCGACCCAAGGTCGAGTACTTCTTTAACTTGTAATAAAGTTTGACAGTAGAGTAGTGGACACTTTCTTCTCTTTCAGCCTCACAAATTCCCTCTGCAGTGTATTTTGACAAAAGTCTGCGCTTCTAGCAGTAGTGCATCAAAATCCAGAATTAAATTTTGTCCAAAACCCTCTGAAATCCAAAGATGCCACTTGTTATTGCATCAACTACAAAATCAAATTTTTCGCAAATGTTGCAGAAGAACTTATGGAACAACTTAGCATTATCTAATTTGTACCAAATTTTACATGAACCAGCATGAAATTCTAAAATTATTGCTAATCTTTGTATTAAAACAATGGAGAAATTATCAAAAATTTTCTTATAAAATACTATTACACCACAACAAATTTAGTTATTTACAAATATTCCATTTTCTGTTCAACATGTCTATAATAAACTATAAAAAAAAGAACAATTCAACTGCACACAGCTCATTAAAGTTTGCCACTTAGTTGAGTAAATTGCATCCATAAAATGTTTCTACAGGTTCTACTGGTCCACCGATATCACATTCAAAGAAGGAGAGGTAATGCGATAAACTTGTAAGTGTTGCTAACATCATAAACAATCGTATAATTTGCTACAGTAAATTGTTATCTTTAATCTTCTGAGCAAACGAAACTGGATCGCTAACTACAGATTCCCACAGCTTATAATACTGCTCAGCGCTTATTTGTGTGTTTGTTACGCCTTGTTGCCGCAAAAATGATTGCCAAACCTAAAACAGATCGGATGAAGTTGTAAAATTGAACTAAAATAGCTCCTTACATCTTGTTCCGATACTGGAGGTAAAGAAGGTTTGTTCCCTAGATTGCCACTCTTGAAAAGTTGCAGTTGATGTAGCAAATAATGGTAGGTAAACATTCTATCAGCTGCTGAAACCTAATCAAAACTTTTTGTTACAATACAGCACCTTACAGTTATGAATTACTTTACCTGAAACGTAACGGAATGAGAACTGCAGCATTTCGTAGGATACAAACTAAACTTGTAGTAATTTGATAAAGCAGTGCTGCCTGGGAAAAACAGCTTCTGCAGATTAAATCCGTGAAAAGTGGTCAATCCAAATTTGTCTCTGGTGTCTAACGGAATAATATTTAAACTGGCTAGAGTCTTACCTAAAATTAAACACAGATGTAACTCGCGCAAAAAATTTGAGCCTCTCAGGTACCTAAATAATAATCTTCCATATTCCAAAATGTAGAATCTGCAGTACAAAAATTGACAGTCTTCAGCTTATTTTTCAGAACAGCTAGAGTTTTGTTACTTAAAACGTAGCCCGCTTGTGCTACATTGTACCTTGTTCCCCAGAAAGTTATCCCGTGCCCAAATAATACCCTTCCGTGTGATTCAAAGCAGCCACCAAATACCTGACATTCTCCACAATAGCAAAAGTATTATCGTTAACAACCAAAATCCAGTCGAACAAGTCTGGAAACCTGAGCAGTGACTTGCAAAGCAACGCCCATGCGGCGTTATCCTTCGTCTTCTTCACGGGGATTTTCTTTGTAGTTTTGAATTCCAGATTCACCAGCACCACTTCGTTGCATTGCCGGGCCCATGTTTTCTGGGCAGCTTCTGCGTAGTGCGAGTTGCGAACCAGAATGGCACACAGAATCTTGACTTTGTCATGCAAATACTGGGACTCGGTATAATACTTGTGATTGCCGTACCGCAAGACATCTATCGAGATGTTGAGTCTCTTTAGCTGGTTTCTAGTGAACCACCCGTCATACACGTCTGTAAGAGCTGGACTCGGGCTCACATAGTTCCTGATCAGCAACGACGACTTGCTTGCTTGCTTCTGTTGGAGTAACGACAGTAGTAAGGCCAGTAAGATTCCCAGCAAGAATCCGCTAAGGAACAGGACTCTGGAGAAGAAATGGACCATATAATTTGGATTACGCGTTTAATTTTAATACACAAAATAGGTTTGTATAGATTTTTGTAACTTAGAAGTTAAAACTAATAACTAAACTTTTATAACATTGCCAATGCACTAAAGAGAAATTCCCATATTTATGTATCTACGAGGGTCATTCAATATATCTTTTACGGAAATCTATCGGGTTTTTTTTCGACAACGGTTTCTATGCGCCAATTAATCTAAAATTATATCAAGAAAATAAATTTTAAAATTTCGTAAATGTAAACTTGGGGTTGAAAAGCCAAAAAATCACCAGTTCTCAAAATATACGGATTCAGATTAATCCATTTTGTGATGACTGGAAAATTCTTAGCCTTAACAGAATTCCAAAGGAAGCATTAGTTACACTGATTGCACCTTCTGTGCAAATGTCTAGCTTTTTCCATCTGCTAAACGCTTGTCCATCCATCGAAATTGATTTGTTGTCCTGACTGTCCCACACAGGAGACATTCATCCTGTCAAGGTTGAATATTATTTTTGGATGATTTTAGAATGTTAGTGTTGTCATGGTAATTAAAAGTATTACTATGACAATCCCTTAAGTCGCTAACATGCCCATAGAAAATACCAGAAATTTCAAGTACAATCTAATAATCTAAACACTTTCTGAATTCTTATGGAAGAATGAATATAATCACAGTCAAGTGCTAGATAGATGATGCATTTCAGTTGCCATTCTACCAAGCATTACATAATTGTTCCAATTTCCATAAGCTAGTGATAATTGAATTATTGTAAAGTTCAGGATTGAGATGGTATCACTAACACTTTATTGTTTGGAGTAATATCGCAATGGTTATATCATATAGTGTTCCACCAAATATATTTTCCAAACCGAAAAATGTGAAGATGATTTTGTCACCATCAATTGTTTGCAGTATGTGTAGTAATTGGTGTAAATAGTGTGTCTTCTTATTTGGTATTTCGTGATGCTTAAAACAAGTGATGATAGTGTTGAAGCATTATGTAAGTCTTTTAGTGTCTCTTGCACAAGATCGCCACTGTGGTCTCTGTTGCTTAATTTGCTATTATAATATGGAGGCTGACTTTTGACGATATGTAGTTGGTTGAAGTTAAGACAGACATGTTTTTGTTGTAATGCATTCGTTTTCATTACCAGCACAATTATAATCGAAATATACTGTTTTATATCAAATTTATTGATGACATTACTTTTGGGTTGTGGATAAGCCTACTAAACAATCTTTTGACAGTGACTAAGGTGAGTTGACCTAGGTTTAGATTTATTCCATTTTCTGTTCTTATCTGACACACTCCTGCTCCATAGCTGTGTTTTGTTTCTGATCCATCAGTATATCATACAGAACTTTGTCTTTGAATAAATGCCAGTTTTCGTTCTTCGTCACCTCCGTCGGGTATCAATACAGAAAGTTCTTTAAAGTCCCAAACGGTGTTAATTTAAAGCTAAATTGATGCAGCTTTTTCCAGTATGTTAAAGATCTTGGTGTTGGTTGTCGTTTTACAGTGCACTTTCCGATGATCACTTCTTTGTAGTCTACATGTAGTTGCTCATGCGTGGTGTTCCACCACTATGTGAAGTGGGGGAAGATTTAGCATTGATTTTGTTGAGACTGTAGGTCTAAATGACATCACTCCAGTTTGTAGTTTTTCTTTTGTTGAGAGCTGTTTGATCCGCGTCTCCGGTAGCACCGCAGCCACATTGACTTATTGTGCTCCAGCCTTTGTAGTTTATTCAATTTGTTGATTACCACTCTCTTTCCGGTTTTATGCTACCAGAGGATAAAGGCATGGTGTAATTGTTGGTATAACCACTCTTGCGTATAGGTACTACAAAACCATCCTTGGTTTCAAACTCTTCTGTTCTTCTATAAGCCCACAAGATCCTTGTAGTTTAATTAGTAATCTTTTCCAAATGAGGATTGAAAATAATTTTAGTATCTAGAGTGATGCCCAGAGACTTTTTATGTGTTCTCTAAATTTTCTTTAAATTCTAAAGTTTTCTTCTAAGTGTGAGGACATCTTTTGGTGACGATAATCTCCTTAATAGTATCTTCCTATTTTTAACATGGTTTTGACCCATCACGTTAGAAATTGATGCTCATTCGGTAGTACTCTTGTAATTGAGTCACATGAGATATTGTTGAAGGTTTCTTTTAGGTCTAGAAATGCTTTCAGAGTAATCTCGTGGCTATTGATTGTTCTTTGTACTTTTATAGTTAATTTGTGCAAGGCTAGCTCACAAAATGTATCCGTTTGATATGCAAATTGATTTTTATTTAGAGAAAAATCTTTTAAAATATCCCTGAGGCGCCTATCGATCACCCTTTCTAAGATTTTAAGAAAAAATGACATCATGCTAATGGGTCAGAAAGCCTCAGCATGAGTATAGAAATTACGCTTTGATTCGGGCATAAAACAACTTGATTTTAGCCATTTGGTATGTAGCACCAAGATATCAGACCTTAAAGAGAACACATGTAGGTGAAGCTTCAAAACCATGATAAAGTAGTACAGGGGTGATTCTGTTCCTCCCTGGAGACCTGTACGGTTCAAACAAGTTGATTGGCCATGTATTCTAAAAATGACTTACTTTTTGGGGTTGTTTTTAGGACTGTCCAATACATCATGGTGCGCATTGGGATCACATCCTACTAGAGAGGTGGTTTTGATTGATTATATAGAAGATAAGCTAAATTCACAACTAGGTCTCTTGCATTTCTTCTCGTAACAGTTTTAATTTTTGCCACAAACAGGTCTCTAGTGGTTAGACCTGAGAGAGGTATTTTAGTCGAGAGGAAAGTTTAGTCGGCAGTCCAAGTCCTCGTATCTGGTTCCTATAAACCCAAGGTTTCTCTGTAAGGTAAGTATGGCAAATAATGTGATTCTGCAGAACAAACGAAGCTGACTTATGCTTTAGGTTTACCTGAAAAACTCATAATGATGGTATTTTTACACTTTTAGCACCTAGGAGATTCTTTAGAGGACCCTTCTGGTATCTCTTCTGTTTCCATCTGAATGGACTGGCTTAGTGAAGGGTGGTGTTAGAGGCGGAGGTGTTGGTGTAGGTCCCTCTGTTTTCTCACCTTAGCTTGATTTGGTTGCTCACTGTCCGAGCATCTTAAAGGTCACTTGTAAAACATAAGAACTTCATGGTCGAGGACATCTAGATGATCATTTGTTACCCTTTTGGATTAGGTTTTCTATCTACCACTCGCCAGGTTTTTGTGCGGAGCCCTGGTTTTTGAACTCTATTTTTTCCAGGTCCTGAAATCCATTTCATGGTTCTAACCTTGACATCAATAATTTTAAGTTTTGTATCCTCCTAAGGGGTGTTTTTTTTAATGACTCGCTTCCTCCAGTCTGCAGCTGGTCGAAACTTGATAGTTCGGAAAACCTTGGTAAATGTCCTACCTGTCTATACCATCCACTTTAGAGATCAAAACGGCCCTAAGGGAGAGTTTTTGTTAGGATGACCAGCTTAAAATCAGTTATGTTTTTAGAAAAGATAGAACTATCTACCTTCCTGCTTTTCTTAGCAGTATGAATATCTGTTAGAGTATTGCCATCAGATTGGTTTCTCTTCTAAGGCCCTTTTGGATATTTTCGGCTTTTTTAGGAGAAGAGGAGGTTTTGCTGACATTAGTGGCCCTTGTTTTTTCGGTTTACACGTTGTAGTGCTAGAAAGTGATTTTTGCTTCACTTGAGAAATGCTTCCACTACCAAAGGTTCTCCCTGGTGTGTAGTAAACAGATTATGTTGTAGATTGGGTTGTTGTGCTGTATATACCCATAAAGATCCCTTAAGCACAGAAGAATTGAGGTGTGAACGTATGTGCAAATACAGATAGGTAAGCAGACAGACAGATGAACCAAAAGATTCTTTAAAGTAATTTAATTGGAATAACTAATAAATAATCAAATAGGGTTAAAACGTTAAGAACACAGGACGTAATTAAAAACCAATGCAAGTGTATTTAATGTATCCCCATATGATTTGGCAAATAACTGGAAACGGCAACGAAGCGGTACAATATACATAATTAAATTCACAAGTATCTCAATTGGCGTTTACGGAGCCACAGCATATTTCATACCATGACGAGTATGCTGCAGAAATCTAACAAAAATTGAATTTTACATACCGCCTCGAATACATTAACTCAGGGTTAATCAGATTTTTCTGGCCATGAATCCATGCACCGTACCTGTGCCTGTAGAAGATACGGATGGCGACCAGCGCTGGATAAGTATAGTAATTTAATTGCGTTATTTAAGGCGTACAACACCCACAATTACTGATGCATGAAGCTGAAGTGCGTTCTTCCTTGCAGCACAACCGATTTCTCTCCGAGACCAGGGACAAAGACCCAGATGTGATATTCATTGGAGACTCCATACTTCAAGCCTTACAACACACCGACCTATGGAACGAGCTGTTCGCTCCGCTGCACTGCCTAAACTTCGGCATACACAGGGATCTTATACAGAACGTTTTGTGGCGAATCAAAAATGGAGAACTCGATAATGTTAAGCCTAAGGTGAGGGTTTTGTCTGCCGCAACGATTCGCTGACGTGCTTTGTGCAGGTTATTGTATTACACGTTGGAACGAATAATCATAAGAACACCCCCGACGAAATTGTTGACGGTATCGTGGAGCTCATTAACACCATCCGTGAAAAGCATCCTGATGTATATATTGTGCTGCCCGTAAGTATGAACAACAGTCTTTAAAATTGGATTATAGCCGATGCTAATTATTAGACCTTGCTGCCAAGAGGCCACAATCCAAACCCGTTGAGGGATCGGATAGCTCAAGTGAACGATGTTTTGAGAACGAAAGTGTCTGCTTGGCCGAAGGTTGAGGTTGTTGTAATAGACAAGGGGTTTGTGCATCCAGATGGTACTATCAGCCACCATGATATGTACGACTACTTATTGCTCACCAATGCCGGAAATAAGAAAGCCTTCGAGCCGGTTCATGAACTGTTAGTGCAGTTACTTAACGAGGGCGAGACTGAGAAGGACTTGACGCCTTCAGAATAATTTTCGATAATAATTATATAGAGTTATTCAAATGGAACATGCCTTTCATATTTTAATAAGCTATTTATTTATTATCATATTTCATATACTTTGCTGTTAGGCAGCTTATAGAGCTTAGGGTTTATTTTTTCTATTGAGAGTATCGTGTAAACTTCAAACATTCCTTATTCAAATAGAGTTGGCCTCAACAAGTAGTTATCCGTATTGCCTGATGGTTTCCGAACGATTATTTATATTTCTTTTATGTCATATATGTACTTGTAATGACTTCAGTTATTTGTATAGTATAAAGCTTCTTATTTCTTAGTTTGTGAATAAAGTACCTTGCAATTTTTTATGAAGGATTTATATCTGTAATATTTGTTACCGAAATAAAACATACAAAACACAATGTTTTATTTGCTGCAGATGGTGCGAAGATCGGAAAGGTTTCTTTTCTGAAGTGTGAAAACTTATGTACATATCTTCTGAATTATTTTAACTATGAGGGATATTTTCTTGATTCCTTCTTGCTTCACTAAAACTTAGTCATCTTAAAAGCAACTATTTAGATCACTTACTAGCTATGTAGTTGGTGACTAATGCAAAGATAGGGAAGGAGGAATATATAAGAAATATAGCGGGAAACCATACTATCCATGACATAACTATAGGCAATGGATTGAAACTATAAAACTTAACAGCATAAATGAATATCATGATAACCAGCATAATGTTTTAACAGAAGAAAAAGCATAAAGTAACATGGCTTCTACAAGGAAAAACTGGCAGCAACCAAATTGATTATATAGCAATGAAAAGAAAAAAACAAAAAATGATACAAGACATAATATAGACGCCTATCACCAATTGGTAATTACGAAAGTTAAAATGAGAGTAGTAGAGAACATAAAAGGAAGAACTTTAAAAGAGAATGGAATATAGAACAGCAAAGTGAAGAAAAAAGAAGAGAATATGAGAAAGAGCTTCAGAAACAAATAAAAAGAGCGAAAAAGAAAATTAGAAACAAAATGGAAGAACATAAAAAGTTAAGATATTGAAAAAGAGTAATAGGTCAAATACCAGTTTTTTATTAGTGAAGGTTGAAGATATTCTATGAGTAACATTTAATTATGAAATTGGTCTATAGTTTAATTTGTCTATTTTAAAATTGGGATTATTAATGCTTCCTCCCATTATTTAGGCATTTCTTCAGTTTCTGAAAGATTAATTTAAAAATGTTTACCTCTAAAGACTTCTCTGCATTTTAATAACTCTGATTCAATTCCATCTTCTGCACGAATTTCATTTACTGATCTAATTATTCTATTACGCTTTTGCTTCTGCTGCTTCTTCTAATTCTTCCTCTTTGCGTATTGATAGTGAGGGTTAATATTTTTTCATATGTACATTTATTTGCTTATAGAACAATTTTAGATCTATCGTATTCTGATTCTAGTCTATATTTTGTATTAGTTTTTTGTGTATACTATTTTTCTACATAATTTCTTAATACTTCTCTGTTTTGTTTTGAATCTTACCTTACTTTTGCTGTCCAACCATTTGTAGGCTTATTGTTTTGGGGGATTTTTTCTTTCACTGTTGATTTAATGGTATTTTCCTTTTCCTACCTTTCTTAAGTTTTTCTTTAAGTACCGCTTATATTCATTTTTGTTCTGTCCTTTGCTAATGGTACCACCTGCATTTTTTTCCGTTGTGAACTTATGCCTCATATATTTCTTGAGTTTTACTCTTACTAAATTGTGGTTTGATATTACCTTTTTGTCTTTACGATTTTTGATTTCTGCTATGAAGTTTGATGTTTTTGCTGTATTAGTAATGGTCCATGCAATGGTGCATCCAAGTGTCTTTATGTATGTCTTGGTTGATCTTGAGTGTATTTATTATTCTCATATTTTTTGCTGTCGCAAAATTTATTAGTCTTTTTAGAGGAATTTTCTCAATTTAGCGCTACCTTCGCATTAAAGTTTGCTAGTATTATTTTAACATGGTATTTTATAAATATTTCATATAAAAGTTCCAGTTCACCATAAAATCTGTTTTTATCTTTAACGTCCATATCTTTTGTAGTTGTATGTACGTTTATAAGGTTAATTTTCTTGTTCTTACACTTTATTCTGATGTAAGTAATTCTTTTGTTTTTACATTAAAAGCAATCAACTTTTCCAACCTTGTAATTACAATGAAAGAGCCCGTTCCAAGTCTATTGTGTTGTGCACCACCATCCAAAATGGTGTTTTTCCAGAAGGGAGTTCTTTTTAGCTTATGTGAAAAGAGTAGGTTGAGTTTGTAGATCAGGGCTGTGGAAACATTGTGTTACTTAACATTCTTCTCAAATTTGCTGAACATGTTGAAATGATTGGGAGTCACAGTGGTGATGTTGGTGCTATCATGGTGACCTTGGTGCGGCAATGGAACTATCGGTACTTGTGTGCTAGCTGAGATGAGGAAATGTTTAGGATGGCTGTGCTAATTCACAGAGTTACTCTCTAAAGGTAAAAAAGAGGCAACCATTGAATTCTTTTTAGTTTTAACGGGGGTGGCACTGTCTATGGTTGAGAAGAAAGGAGTCATTATTGGGTCTTGCCCTAGCAGGATTAATATCTTTCAGGAGCATGACCTTGTAAGTTAATAGTTTTGTTTATTCCACGCTGCTATAACTACTTATTTCCATTTTAATTGATATAGACAAGAAGATTTTGTATGGTAATGGATATATACAGCACAAATACTATGTGTAAAACAATTGATCTCATTTATTCCTATTAATATACATAACGTTAAAAGATTTACTCTATATGACTGCTGAGATGGGATTATTGGCTCTTTTTAACCCATCTCACAACTCTTTTTTTCTATGGTGGATTAGCTTGAATAGCGATTGATTGGTGTATGTCATCCCTATAGTGTCTTACGGGGCAGTCAGAAATTTGGGCGTTTATGGCAAACGCCTTTGTCTGATTTGTAGTTGCGAAGGACAAGGATAATTGGGTTGGGCGTTAAAGTTAAAGTACTGGAAGATATACTTTAGGATGGTTGATATATTGGTATCACAAAGAAGAATTTTTCTTACGATCCATGGAGTGCCAAAGATAGTCTGAAATGCTTGATTCTCGGCTACCTAAAGTTTATTTACTTGTCAGCTTATTTTGGACCCACCTAATGGGATTTAAGAAGCAACTAACAATTAGGGGTTGCTTGGATGCTTTAGCTTTTTATTTAGGTTGATTCTGATCAAAGATTATATGATTTTTGTATGTTGTTACGCCAACGAGGTTGATTTTTGATGGCAAATAGGACTGATCTCGGCGTTTGTTCTTATTCACCTACTACATTACAGCTCTTTCTTGACGCGTTTGTCAATAACATTATCATAGAGAGCGTCGTCGGCGTATGTCTAACGTAAGATTGAAGAACGCTGAGAGCGAGACAAATTTGAGGGGCACTGATTTGGAAACGACACGTGAATTAATTTATGCTGGTGAATTTGATTTTGAACTTTCAGCTGGCCAGGAAGGACTTTATTAGTTGCACCATTAATAGTGGGATGGATGCTGAAGTCATTATGAAGATAAGCCCTTTGTGCCACATCTTGTTAAAGGTACTGGCCATACCAAGGAAGACTGTGGTGATAGTCTGCCTTAAGGTGAAGCTTTCATGATTTTTTCGACCACTTAGAGGATTTGGTGGATGATGGAGTGTTCAGGCCTGAACTTAGATTCTCTAAAATTAGCTGGAGGTTTTTGACCGCTTTTCAAGATTGCTAATCCTGGCAAAACACGTCAGATGAATTATGACATGAGTCGCTTTCTAGGGGTCTGGAAAATGGCAGAGGTGGAAAACAGCATTGGTGCTGGTGGTGATGCAGAGGATTGCTTTTCTTGGGAGAGCCTTTTGTTAAGAGCTAACCTATGGATGCTGGTACTGTAAGATCACCAGAAAGGTTTTTATTTCACGGCTTGACTCAGTCTAAATTGTATAAATGTCCAGTATGAATTTAGTTTTTTTTGCAATTAAATGTTATATACCCTATTATGTACTCGTCTTAGATTTTTGTCACAAAAAATAATCCCAAAAACTCTTCTTCACAAAGAATGGGCCTTTCTTGTAGTATGCACTTGCTCTTGAATGTAATATGGTTACTAGAAGTTGGAGATACTTAGAAAGGATTCTCTTGTCTCGACAACACAACAAGACATGACAGAGCACTAGTTATCTCTTCTTTACATACATTTTGTATCTTTTAATAAACTGTTATTTTAGTCCCCATAAATCAGGTAAATTTTCGCTAGAATATCCCGTTTGTTGTTAGATCATATTTCAAATTTTGAAACTCACAGCTATGGTGAGTATCTTACGAATGGAAGTTTTCTAAAATTAAGTTTTGTTTTTTATTGGGCGGCATTCAGATTTTTGCTCTCAGAATGCTTTATTCAGGTTCTTAGGTTTGTAATAACCCTTTACCTTGTAAAGTTTTTAAAGATGTTTCAACTCGTAAAAACCAAAGTTGGCGCATGCACCGTGTCTGTTCTTTTGTATTTGGGTGATAATAAAAGTTTATGAATAGATCATTAGAGTTTTTTCTATAGTTCCGTTTGAACGAACGCGTGTATATTTTTTAGTCCAGCTCGTGGTAAGCTTATATGCATAATAGACTAGTTAACATGTTTATTTAGACAACTTACAGTTGGATAGCTTGTAGTAATATCTATATTGCCCTTTTAAATTTAACTAAATAAGAAGTCTTTATATTAAATTGTCCCAGAAGTTCTACAACACTGGCGAAATACATCATTTCTGTGGATTTGTTTGTGTTTATGGTGTAGTAACAAGTTGCACCTTTGGATTTCAAATTGAATTGGATTCCGGGTTTTATGTGCTACTGCTGGAAATAGGGAAATTTGTCAAGAGATACTGCAAAGAAAATCTACGATGTTGAAGTCGAAAGAAGCGTCCATCCTTCTAAGTGCTTCGATTTCAGCGACATGCCTCTTAAAGATCAGTCTCGTTCCGGTCGAACCATGAAACGTTGGCTTGAAACGTTGGAAGATGAGCTTTCGTCGAGCATTCGAGATCTGGGATCAATTCTTGGAGTTGGTAAATCAATGGTCCATCGGCATCTCCAACAGTTCGATTTGTGCACAAGAAGCCCCGACAAGATCCTCATGAACTCCGCCATAAGAGTTGAGATTTGCTGCTGACTGCCGAACAGTCCTTTAAATGACAAATTCTAGAAGCGAATTGTGACGTCAGATGAGAAGAGAATCTTCATGATCGATCACAATCATCGCAAGAAATCCACGAGGCCGTCGGTTCTGCACCAAGATCGTTTCGGCAAGAAGGAGTTTTGCATTTTGTACCAAATGGCGTCATTATTTCCGAACTTTATCGCCAACAGATGAACCGTGTCTACAACAAGTTGAAGGGGGAAGTACCCGATCTTGGACTACTGAGTGCGCGCTTTGTTTCAGCAAGACAACGTCTAATCCTACAGTGCGAAGAAGACTAAGGAGAAATTTGAAGAGTTGGACGGCGTTGAAGTTCTTTCCAACCCAACCCAACCTACAGTCCAGATGTTGCCCCGCCCCGATTATGGTCTCTTGCGTGGTCTTCGGTTTGAATCATTTGATGAAGTTGAAGAAGCATGCCAAGAGTTCTTGTTTATAAGGCTGTTCGTGTGGTACTTGTATCAGATTCGAATGCTTGCAGATCGGTAGAAAAAAATTGTAGGAAACGATGACCTCCATTTCAAAGTTTTTGTTATTTTTAAATAAGTTCATCCGTAAAAAGTGTTGCAGAACTTTGTGAAACAATGGAAAAGAAGTTTTTTTTGAGTACTTAATGTTTACGCCATAGAATTGTGACCTAGAATGCTTTGCAATCCTAAATTGACTAAATTTTGGATATCTTTGTGTATGGTTTGGTGGCAGTGCTACGATGATGATGCTATTGTTGAGTTTTCAGTAATGAATCAAACCGGTTTGTTTTGGTGATGCACGAATTTCTTTTTTTTACATTATGGAAGATTTCTGATAGCTATAGTAAGGAGCCTTCATATTCTCTTTAAGATTAGCAATACTGTCTTCCCTTTCTCAGCTTTGGCTTTGCCATCTATTAGTTTCCATTTCTATATATAGAGTTTCACTGTATGTTTATCTAATTCTTCTACTGTATTTTGGTACCTTCTAGAAGATTTTGATTTGGATTTTTCAGATATTTAACTTAAATTACTCAAAGTATCTTTTGCTAAATGAGACAATACCAAATTCATATTAGTTGCATTTACAACCCATGTTGTAATAAGTTTCCTGTTTCCACTAGTTATTTATGAATGTTACCTTTTAATTATCTATAGATATAAACAAGAAAGTGTCTATTATTTTTATTTTATAAAAATTTAGCGGTCCAAACAAAGGGGTACAACTAAATCTAATTTGTGATAGTTGGTTTACCAAGCAAAACTTAGTGCCTATCTCAATGATTTAGCTGCTGCTCTTTTAGAACGACACTTTGACAAACGACTCCAAAGATTCGACCCGTTAGACCTGATTAATAGGTTTACCTAAGATTAGTTTTTAGAATTTTTAAGTTAAGTTTTGCACACATAATTTATTATAAGATAAGAAGTAAAACTTTTGAGTATTGCTTCCTCATGTTATGTAAAATTCAAATAATTTACTGAATGTTAATATAATTAACAGATTGTAAATATTCAGAGAAATAAACACACGAAGAAAAAAAATAGTTGGTTAGGTTTTATGCAGAGTGAAATCTATTGGCCAACAGTTTTGGGAGTCTCATTTGATCGATAATAGCATTTTTTGCACTTGAACTAAAATGACCACAAGATTTTTCATATGCAGGAAGGTTTACAAAATAAAATATGTATTAAATCAAGGTTAATGGTTGCTTTTGATCTATTTAAATGTATGTTTTTTTATCACGATATACATCTGGATTTCTTAGTGTCGTACTTGTTAGCTCTAATGGTACCAATTTCACTAAATTTGACAGGGAGGTTTTTCAGATCAAAAAGAAGAAACCTACATATTTTTGTGTGTTTTGTTGATGGTAGTCTTTCATTTCCAGGGTATTACACTTAAATGTTAAGCATATACTTAACTGGCTTTTTTGTAAAGGTTTAAAATGTTGGTTTTTAAAAGACAGTCTTTAAAAACCTGACCTTAAAAGAGTTAATATTCGAGTGCTTTTTAACAAAAGATACCCATATTTGCATCTTCACCAACTTGGTGAATTAGCTGAGAGCTTGCAGATCTGCACCCTATGGTTTGGAAAATTGCGAGTCTCGCATTCATAAACTTATTTCATAAACTGAAGACTGAAAACCATACCGCTCAGCAATGTGTTACGATCTTCTTAAGGTTGCAAATGAGAGAAAACCGTGAATTGCATTTTATTGGAGGCTCGTACAGAATATAGATCAATGAACAGTCACATTCAACATTTAACAGGGAGATACTAATAAAATTAACCTGTGATAGTTGTCGTCTAATAGTTTCAGAGTCTCTATTTGTTGATTATAGCATTTTTAACGCTATTTTGTTTCAGCAAGATGAGATACCGCTCCATTTGCAATCGATTTTTCAGTTTTCAAAGATCTAAAAGCGCATTTAACAATTAAATTTTTTTCGCTGTTGCTGAATGAAATTATAATTTTCCTGTATATAAAATAGTCTTAAAGTGTTAGGTATATTTGTTATTATTTTTAAATTAATTTGAATGTTTTATAAAGAACTTTTATTATTGATTGCCCCCCACGTGACCCCAGTAGTTAGGCAACCAACTTTGCTTTGTTAAATTTAATTTTTTTAAAAATGTTTCATAGTTAAAAATTAATTTCATTCATTTCTATGGACAACAAGAATATTAACAAATTTTTTATATTCTGTTTTTCTGGTGAAATCTTTCTCAATCGAAATATCAGTGCCTTTTAATATTTTAATTTGCTTTAATTTTCTTTTTCTCGATGTTAATTTTACAAGTATCGATCTTTTCCTTGTGGGATTATATTTTTCTCTTATATTAACTTTCATTACTTATCTTAACTTCAACTCTAAAGCTTTATAACCGGCTTTCTTTCATAGTTTCCTTTTTCCTTTCTTCCCTTCGGTTACTTTTAGTGCTAGCTTTTTTTAAGCTTCTTTGCTTAAAAATTATATTTTTGTGTTGCTTTTTTATTACGGCTCTTCTATGTCTAATTTATAATGTATCTTTCTAAAAAAAAAATAAATTCCATGATGGCATCTTTAGATTCCTAACGTTTGTGGTCACATGTAGAATAGATAATGGTGGCTCCGTACTTTAATTAGACAATAAACAAAATTTTCTAATTATTTATTAATGTTTATGAGACAAACAAATTTAAACTAAGTTTACTTAATTTATTAGTTTCTTGCTAATTACTTGCTTGTTATACAAATTTGTTTAATGATTGTATGTTATCTTATATAATTGCTTTTCCTGACAATTTTATTCTTGTCGTCTTATTATTTTATGCTTACAATTCTTTAAATATTCTGTTTTTTTGCTATATTATTTGATCTCTATTTGTGAAAGAATCTCTTTTAGAGAAAAACTAAATGAAAAGTGTACGAACGAACTGTTATCAGTTCTAGAAAATTTAGGATTAGAAGCAAAAAACACTAAATAATTTATAAATAGATAATTAAGTGTAGCAATTTATTTTTATTAGACAACTTTGGAGTATATAAATACTGACAATTACATTAACAGCGCCATTACAAACATTTCTGAGATTTTAAAAAGTGCCGACAACTTTAATCGCAGCATAATTTGTAATTTAAACGCAATTTTTTCTGAAAACTTACTTTTTACTCAGAATTTTAGTCTGTTTTTTATTTATTTTTTATAATAATACTAGTTCACTTATTACACAAATTTAATGTACATCCGTCATATATACCAAATATTTTCATAATGCTACTGTATGCGCATGTAATTATATTATTATATCTATTACAATCTGTAAAATATTTGCAAAGGGGATTCCCTTTATTAATAAAATTTTATGGCTTCTCAATATTAAAAATTTAATCTCTGCTTAAACATTATTGTAGTTTTATCACATTGTATTACTAATATCAAGATAATGCAGTTTTACTTGTACTATGAAGTATTCGTCATATATTTATTTTTGATAAGCGTGAAATAAATAGAAAATAATAAAATTATCCGTTGTAGATATTTAAATGATTTATTATATAGAAGGTTTCTTAAAATTATTTTTACAACTTTGAGATACATAATATTTGTAATATATTTGGTATATATCTAATATATAAATAATATGTGTAATATGTGTAGTATAGAAATATAAAAGTTAATTTATAATAGTGCTTGGAAGACTGGATATGTGATTAGATTATTTAGTAATTGGATATTTAAAATTACATCTTAGGTACTTGGAGTTTTGATAAATAGGTAGGTGAGAATTGGAACTGCAGAAAAATTCACATTCTTGTCAAAGTTATATGACGGAAAATTTGGATCAAGCATTTTAGAGAAAATCTACATGGTTTGTGATGTGTTAAGGCGCACCTAACGCCAAAATCGCACGTCCTCGTCGAGCAGCACGCGCAGTAACTGCAAGTTTAACCCCACTAGGTTTTAGTTCATGAGTGCGAACTGCTTGTTACTGTAGAAGACGTCAGCCAGCAGAACGTGCGGATCGTTGAAGCAGATTATTTGCCGCTGTTCTGGTAAGATGCCTCTCTTCGGGAAGTCTCAGAAGAGCCCTGCGGACGTAGTGAAAGCCCTGAAGGAAGCGGTCAACTCGCTGGAGAAGGGCGACAAGAAAGCGGAGAAGGCCCAGGAGGATGTCAGCAAGAACCTAGTCCTCATCAAAAACATGCTTTACGGAACGTCGGACGCTGAGCCCCAGACTGACATCATCGTCGCACAACTCGCACAAGAACTGTACAACAGCAACCTGCTGCTGCTGCTAATACAGAACCTAAATCGTATCGATTTTGAAGGGAAGAAGGATGTGGCGCAAGTGTTCAACAACATCTTGCGGAGGCAAATTGGAACCCGGTCCCCTACTGTTGAATATATTTGTACAAAGCCAGAAATTTTATTTACATTAATGACTGGGTTAGTTCATTATGCACTTACGACGATTTAAATTTAAATTCTTGTGTTGTAGTTACGAGCATCAAGAAATTGCCCTAAACTGTGGAACGATGTTGAGGGAATGTGCTAGGTATGAAGCGCTCGCCAAGATTATGCTGTACTCCGATGATTTTTACAATTTTTTCAAATATGTTGAAGTTTCCACGTTCGATATAGCATCAGATGCCTTCTCTACATTTAAGGTTTGTTTTTGTGGCATTTTAAATCGTTCTATGCTTAATATGTATATTTAGGAGTTGTTAACCCGCCATAAAATGTTGTGTGCTGATTTTCTGGAGATGAACTATGATAAAGTGTTTAATCATTATCAACGGCTGCTGAATTCTGAAAACTATGTGACTCGTCGACAAAGTTTGAAGTTACTGGGAGAATTGCTGTTGGATAGGCATAATTTTACTGTGAGTTTGTACAGCTTTATCGTCATGTCTATTGGGTGACTTAATTTTATTTGTAGGTAATGACGAGGTATATTTCTAATCCAGACAATCTTAAACTTATGATGAATATGTTAAAAGAGCGGTCTAGGAATATTCAGTTTGAAGCATTCCACGTGTTTAAGGTAGTGTTTGCGTAGATAGTAGTACGTGTGCACCACTATTGTTGCCATTGCAGGTATTTGTTGCAAATCCTAATAAACCAAAGCCTATTTTGGATATTCTACTCCGTAACCAAGATAAACTTGTCGAGTTCCTCATGAAGTTTCACACGGATCGGGCTGAAGACGAACAGTTTAACGATGAAAAAGCATACCTCATTCGACAAATCAAGGAACTCCGGCCAGCTGCAGACCATTAACATTATAGTAACTAATTAATATTATAATACTTTATATACAATGTATTAGTGCTGTTGCCATTCATTTGTTGCGGCCATATTGGTGTTATTGTTTCATTTGTTTGCGTTTAATTTCTCATTTAGCGTTTATTCTCGCACTTTTATTAGAAACAGCCCTAAGTGCAAAATAAGTAAAGGTTTTGATGTATATACATATATAAAAAAACGTCTTGAGGTTCGAATACACGAAAGTAATTATACATTTGTATTTCTTTTCTTTCCGTTTGTTCTTGTGGAATATTACTTGCCAGCGTGTACATAACATCAGATGATGGAATTTGTAAACTTAAAGTGACTTTGGTGTTATTTTATTAGTCGACTAATTGTGGCGAATTGCAACAGCAACTGATATTAGCCTAAGTGCTTGTTTGGGATGGTATGCAATGCGCAAGATGTTACATAGCGGGTGTATTTAGATTTTATATTTATATACCTAAAATTGTTGTTTATTATGTGTGAAATACATGGCGCCTTGAGTGTAGCGCAGCTTTTGTTATTCTTTTAATATATTTACGTATTTAATTTAGAAATTCACGTATTTCGTTACGTTGGAGCTTCTACAGGTTCAGTTCAAAAACCGAAAATGACGTAATTTTAAGGCTTTTGTGTACATACATGGATACCTGCGTATTCTGGATTCGTCATAAATGCACCACTCGGTTACTTTGTCATCTGTTTCAATTGGAGTACTTAGGATTGTAATTGATTAAGTATTAAGACTGCTTACGAACAATTTGTATTCTTGCATATAGTTTGTTTACTTCGTTTCTTTCTAGATGCTACAAAATTAAATATAGGGGTGCCTACAAAGTGAAACTAGAGTAACAAATTGCAGAGAAATAAAATATATATCGACTAATTGATAGGAATAGTTTTTTAAATGGAATTCTGCAGGAGCAGCGATAGACAGACCTTGGATTGTTGATTTGTTATTCCGCTGAAGCTTTACGATACGTTTAGAAATAGAAATTTGAATAACGACTACATATAGGCTTCTTCCGTTTCGTATGCGATCCCTTAACGTTCAATGCTATCGAGCAGATTAGAATTCTTTCTAGGGCATAACTATTTAGAGTGTATGTTGTCATGGTTTTGATGATATTCAAACTGTTATTAGTTACTTCGCTAAGTTGCTAGTGGTTTCTATTCGAGCCTTGGTTATTAAGTGGATAAGTATGTCGATTTAGTTACGTTTAGTGTGTATTATTGTATTTATTTAAATTATCTGCAATACCATGAAACAATAAACCCCTTTATGAAAGTTACTCGCTTATTTGCATGCTCATACTTTCAGGTTAAACTGACTGCGTAGCCTGATTTTTAATCTGGTTGGAAGTTATTAGACCACAAATTGCTTATCTTGAACAGGAAAGTGCCTCTTTGTAGACTGGCCATAATGCAGACCAGTGTATAGTGGAGGAAAGATTGTAAGCGAACATATGGGGCTAAAAGTAGAACAGCTCTATCACCGTGGCTGGTGGAAGATATTATTTAAATTTTTATATCAAAATTTTTGCTATCCTGGTCTTTGTCGGTTGTGTCTTGATTTGCAGTCAGCCTTATAGTTGCTAGTAAATTAACGCAGAATAATTTTTTTAATATCTAGTGTATCAGACTTTAGATTACAACAGTTGTGGTGGTATCTCCCTTTCAAACAAGGGGTAATAATATGGTTGTTTAATGTTGCCTCTGTATCAGAGATGCGTGGAGACGTATGGAAACTTTAATTTTTCAGTTTGCAGGCCTTGCCATAGTGCAGAGTCCCATTATTATTATATAGTATAGCACTAATTATGTGGTCTAAATGTAATTTAAAGTAATCCTCATCATTTGAAGTAGTTTAGGAGTTATCTATTGAATTGAACACTAAATAATGACTTTTAGTGAATTTGTACAAAGATGCGGTGTACCTCAGAAGTCTCATTAGGATCACTTCTTTTTAAAACTATTTCATGATGTAGTTGAACAGTTCACTGTCATGGGATTGTTATTAACTGATGATCTTAATTGTTTAGTGATGTAAATAATCTAGAAGATACGACTGAGCTAACTTATCATACTAACACTAATAAGTATTCTGTATCATATAGTAGTATCACGATAGAAGTTGTGCTCTAATCAATCTTTTTTATTCTGTTTCTAATATAATAATATAATATAATAGAGTAAATGAAGTTAGAGTCTTAGATATAATTCGATAGTCAATTAAAATTTAAAGATAGTCACTTGACTCGCAGCTAAAGTTTATAAAACCTTAGACTTTATCAATATAATTTCAAAAAGTTTAAGAATATGCTTTTTTCAAACATCCATGCTATAAACTAATTATTATTAGTACACGTGCTTTGTTGGTTTTGAGAAAGCTTTTGATAAAGTTTAGCATAGAATGTTTATAAAGATACTCTGAAACTCTGAAATAGAAGATAAAGATACATAACCAAATCTTCTTCTATCTATTTGTGTTGAGGAATGTTGCTTTTACACTTGTTCTTTACAAAATTGTTTCAATTGCTTTCTATTCTTGACTATTTTCCTTGCTCTCGATAATTTTTTATTCCTTATCTGCATTCCTTTCCTATATTTTCTTTACGATTCTGTCTTCCTTCATTCTCACTAGATGGCCAAATAAACGCATTCTAGCTTTCTTTATGTAAGCAATTAGTGGTTACACTTTCAATGCTCTACTGCCTTAGTTTCTAATTAGTTTTTTTCATGTAACTCCTTATATTTTCCGTAAGATTCACATTTGGCGTGCTTGCAGTTTCAATGTTTGTCTAACTATTAATACTCAAATCCTAAATATTTAACGTTTTCTACTTGCTTTATATGGGTACTCCCAAATATTATACTAAGTTTGTGTTCTTCCGTTGAAATTTTCATGGCTTCTGTCTTTTTAATATTAACTCTCATCCCGGTGTTTTGTATCTCCTTCCTCCATACTTCTATACTAGTTTATAATGGTTTTTCATTTTCAGCAAGTTCAAATCATCAGCGTACATAAATTTTGCAACTGTAGTCATTCCTAATTTATATACTCTTACGTTTATACCCTTTATCTATAACCAAAATGACTAGTAATGCACTGATTACACCTCTTTGTCTGATTTCTTTTATTGTTATAAATTCTCTTGTGAATTGGTTGTCTGTTCGCACCATATTTCCTGTTGTCTTGTACATATTCTTTATTACCGCCCATTTGCTTCCCTTTTTTCTAGTTCCTTCCATGTTATATTCTTTTCTGCACTATCAAAAGCTCTTCCTATATCGATGAAATAACCAAAAAGACGTCCCTTGTGATTTAGCTTCTTTTCACTTAGCTGTCTAATGCACGAAATAAGATCTTGTGTACTTTGTCCAGTTCTGAAACCAAATTGGTTTTTGTTAACTGCTCTTTCTACTTCTTTTCTCATTTTTCCGTATATTTTACTGCAATTGTCGTATGATTTACCATTTCTTTTTTATATATGAGCACTATTATTACTGTACTTCAGTCTAGGAGTATTCTCTTTGATTTCCATATTTTTCTTAACAATAATACAATTTCATATCCTCGTTCACTCATGTACTTCGGTATTTCTGCCTTTATACCACCCTTTTCCGCTGTGTCCTAGTTTAAGTTATTTATTGCCTTGTTTTCGGTTTTGGTGCTTCAAATACTAATTCTTGAAGTACACGCCATACATTTTCAATAACATTGAGGAAAAACCATTTATTTTCTTCTGGGGCAATTCCGTTATTCCACTTGTTGTTATTCCGCCTGTAGCCGTGATGTAGAGGGGCTGCTTGAGAACACTATGGTCAATCAGTTTTTTATTTGATGTCCTCATTCAGGGGTGGGGTTCAATAGAACCAGCGACCGGTCTAGAGAATGTTGTCCCTGAGTTTTCTTCTTAATCTACCTTGATCACAACCTTCCTTTTTAACGCAAAGTTTAATCGGCCCTTAATGTTTTTGTCGGCTAATAGTGGGTTTTCTTCAATATATAAGCAATTTTGTCCCAATTGGTAGACTTTATATAATTATAAATCGTAGGTTTCAATATCGTCTTCGAGCGATTCTTGAATTTTCGACTTGAGTTTAGTGTCTGACCAAAGCACTGACTTTGCCCCTTACTTGCTTTGTAATTAATTTTTTGATGTTGGGTGATAATTTTGGATTAACTTTTGTGTTGTATATGATTTTTCCATTGTACGCCTTGAAACTTTTAGTTGTTTAGCGATTGTTCTTATTGGCCATTCCTGACTTCTTAAGGTCTGAATTTGAATTCGCTTTACTACTCTTTTAGGCACAATTATATGTACTTTAATTATCACTGATTTTGACAAGATCAAAATAACAGCAAAGACAAAATTATAAATACAATGGACATAGTGTGGTGTTTTCATTTATTGCCTGGATGGACAGTAAGCTGTTGAGATCGCCAAAGGCTCTTTCCAATCTTTGATTGCTATAGTAGTGACTTGAAGACGTTCTGAGTTATATTTTGGAAGTTCGTGGTGCTTCATTGCGTTCTTGACGATGATCGCAGTCCCACCATGAGCCTATGTAGCCTATGTTTGATTTGTATAATAAGATTCAGATATTAGCATGATGTCTATGCATTGGTTTGACAGGAAGGTTGTAAGTCTTTGTGTTGTGCTGAACCTTTACTATTCCATATTGCCAGTTTAAGGTGCAGATCCATTATTTAGTTTAAAAATGACGATAATAATCGTATTACCCATTTGTTGCATTAAGGTTTTTAATATGTCTTTAAGTTCAGATAACTAACTTGGTTTATTTACAGATGTTTGTTGGGCTGGTGTACAAATTGTCTGCTTCTTAGCAGGGGGAACTTTTTTTGATGTGGTTCCTAGTAGACAACAAATTCCTTATAATTTTCACGGTGGTTTTCACTGCAATACACACATTTAACTTCAGGGGTTCTATTTGAGAGTTTTATCTGTATAGCAGTACACTAGAGGCTTTTGGTAATATTTCTACTTTGTTGTTATTTAATACTTTTAAGATGCATTTATTTTTTGCTATAGCTTTTAGTAGAGGCACTAGCAGTTCGATTGGTTTAACACTGTATACTGGAGGTGGCTTAACAGGAAAACCCCCCTTGGCACCTTCTGCGATCGCCACGAAATTCGATTGGACAGGTAGAGCACATCAAGGTGTTCAACATATATGACTTTCATCATCGACTCAGGTTTGGTTCTCGAGTTATTTAAGAAAATAGAAATATTGGATTCAATGGTCTAGCACTTCAGTTCGTATATAATGGAGGTGCTGTGATTCAAACTCTCATAGCTGTATTATCGCCCGTTTAATGTGTGCTATTGAATGAGCATTCTAAATTCTCAATATAGTTTAGACACTATCTAAACGAATCAGTCTAATATGCACCTTCGTCTTCAAACTGCTGTAGGAGACATTAATGGATAGCATTTTCAAGTTCCTTGAGAGTGCTGCGCCCATTCTCACGAATAAGCGCGTCTGCACGATTAATGTTCGACTCGGTGACGAGTGTTCGCGACCGACGATCATGCGGTTCATTCTCTACGCGGTCTCTGCTCTCTCTGAAGCACTTACACTATTCACAGACACGAGTCCGTGAGAGACACTCTTTCTCATATTGTTGTTGGAGTCTGTAGTGAATTTCATTGTACAATGAGGAATTTGATCACAATGCGTTGTTCTATGGTTCGCGGCACCTTCTGTTCGCTCATCATTCTAGTGACTCTTAAACAGCACTGAACAGGTTTTAACCCGAGCAGAAGCGAGGGTGTATGTTGTGTCTCCACTCTCTCAAGGTCGCACAGCTACTGCGCAGTGTGGCTTGTTACGCATAAATTAATACCGGACATATTTAAACCACCTTGTATATGCCTACGCTAAAGCTATCGGTTTTGTGTTTAAAGTAAAAAGTTTCCTTCTTTTTCTAAAAAATTAAAAAATCGATATAATTGGTTTTTCACGCGAATTTCCTTCCACTTTTGAGCAGTGCGTTATGCGCTCGTTAAGAACGGAAGGAATCCGGGCAGCAAAAAGTTTGGGAGTTGCTGCCCTGCTGGAATAAGCGCTGCAAGTACGTCACGGCGGGTTAGGTCACATCTGCTTCTGCTTGTGGGGAGTTTTTTATTGAATGTCACTTTTTACTGCCATTAAGTAAGGTGAGGTTTAGAGCACTGGGAGCTGATGTTTTAATAACATAGCCCTTAAAATAATCTACTTTCGCTGTTTTTTACGCGCTTATTGTCGGCTTTTCTCTGATCTCGGCGTAAGGTTTTTGGGCGGCTGTAACATACGCTCAAGTCTATGGAATACAGATGAAGCTAAACGAACAGTTTTTTAATTCTAACAAACACAATGATGAAAGTGTATTGATTGTAGCAATTTGAATAATTCTTTGTATAAGGTTGTTGCATAATTTAGAAAAGTAAAAGCAAATGACATTTCATTTTGTTACAAATGAAAATGTTTTGACATGTGTTATCTGCAATTCTTCTCATTAATAAATACTAGAATTTCGTAATCGAAAACCGGCATTTTTTTAGACTGTTCTTTACGTTATCAAAATACAAACCGCTGGTTGAACTATACAGGAATCTGCTTGCCAGCAGGTACATACAGGTCACAATAGATGGTGTGCTCGGATCTGCATTTGCTTGCAAAAATACAAACTCGTGCTATTATATTATGAATAGATGAAATACTATACGAACAGCGAGTTATTATTGATGAAATGAATTCAAAAACATTTTGTGGAGATGAATAAAAAAATTTCCTGGAATTTTAGGTCGAAGATTGATTATAGAATTTGATGAAATTGGATCGGTAATTGATGCAAGACCTGGTGAGTATCAGCGTAGGGTAAAGTCTCTTGAGAACATTGCCTTAATTAGTCAAAGTGTCACTGAAAATTCGAAAATATCGATTGTACGTCCTGTCCAACAATTTTTGAGAAGTTTTTTCAGCTAATACTCACTAAAGACCTGACGAAATTTCGTCAACTGATTTTTAGACCGTTATGAAGTGCACTTCACTTTAGTTAAAAACTTATCTTTAACAATGAAGTGTATTTTCAATTCTATGAATTCGCAAACTAAATAAAATTGTTGATTTTTGGGGTTCGGAAAATCCTTCTGCAACTCATAAAAAATTGAATCCACCCACAAACGAGTCATTATCTGGTGTGGATTTTGCTCAGGTAGCCCGAGGGGCTCATAATTCTCCGAATATATTACTAGAAATGCTGTAACTGTAAATGGCAATTGTTACAGTTACAATAACCCGTTTTTTGGTACCAACTTTGGAGCAAATGTGGTTGTAGCAGGACGACACCATCTGTCATATTGCCTACAGGTTAATGTGAACTATTTATAGGTGGCGCAAAAGTCGTTATCCTATCGGACGATGCACTCATTTTTGCAAATGGTATCTTACGTCATCGCGACTTTGTGAAGTAAACAGAAGCAAAATACACTTAGGCAACCATGAATCACTATACTCTTTAAAAACTCGGAATAATTGTGTCAATGTTTTTGACAAATAATTGGTAGGTGATTCTGGCTCAACGTAAATTTCGTCGTCGATTCCCTGGTCGTATGGTACCAACTGGACAAACACTGCGGCGTTTAGTGGCTCACCTCGAGAAGGGGCAGCAGCAGACGTGGCCGGCCCCAGAGCAGCCGTTCGGTCTAGAGTATCGTTGCTGTATCTGCAGATCTCCAAGAGGACTCTCAAACATCAATCAGACGACGGGCCACGCAATTGGGCATCAATAGACGGTCTTTAGAGTGAATTTTGGTGAAAGACTTGAAGAAGCCCTCTTAAACCTCGACGGCGATGAGGACAATTTTCCATTCAAAACCATCACGAGCGACGATGGGCATTTCCTCCTATAGGGATACTTGTATAAGTAAAATTATCGCTTCTGAGGCACGGAAAATCTGCATGCAATGCACAAAGAGCCATTACATCCTCTCAAAGTCGCTGTTTGGTACGGCGTTTACGAAGGAAAGGCGATTGGCCTATATTTTTTCAAGAACGGCGTCGGCATTGTTACTGTGACTGGTGAGATCTACAGAACCATGATCAACCACTTCTTGCTGCCGCAAATTGACGAATTGGGTTTAGAGAACATATAGTTCTAGAGGGACGGTGCAACCGCACACACCGCACGAGCAACAGTGGACATTCTAAAGTAAACGTTTTCCGGTAGCTTACTCTCGTTTTTGCGATTTGCACTGGCCTCAAAATCGCCCAATTTGACCATTCTAGACTACTTTCATTGGGGTTTTTTGATGTCATGAGTTTATATGGACAAGCCACAGACCTTGGTGTCCGACAAGAAGTGAAGAATTTATCATCAGACGTTTTGAGAAAAGCCAATGAAAACTGCTGTGAAACGAGATCGAATGTGTATTAACTTTGGCGGCAGCCACTTGACCGATATCTTTGCGACCTAATGGGAAAAATTTAAACGTCCAAATAAACATAATCAAGAAACAGAACCAATTCTTTTTATTTACAAACAAAGTTATTGCCTTAGGAATTCGAGTGATGATTTTTGCGCCACCTTGTATAAGAACAAAGATTTGGACACTCAAAAAGCTACTGCCATAGAACACCCAAATATCTTAAATGTGCTGGAGAACTTCTAACAACAAATTGTGAAAAGAAAGAAAGCAGTGAAAACGTTGTGTGTTAATTGCTTATGTAACCAACCCACCAACTATCGAGGATGTCAGGTGGCTAAACAAATGAGCAAACGTAAATTCCTACTTATAAGACCTAGACTAAACTCCCACCTAGTTCAACCCAAAAGAACATCTAATAAAAATCAACAACCTCCACAAGTGAATAACTAACAGCAAATACAAACATGGAACCAGCAATTTACAAATTGAATCACCGGAACAATCTCAAAAAAGTCATTCTAATTTTTTTAATACCTCCAATATTCGTAAAATATATCCAGTTTGGGGAGTAATGAGTATATGGTCTGTTTTATGCATTATTATAATGTGTATTGTCATGAAGAGGGATTTATTAGGGATTTAAAAGTAGTAAAATACCATTAGGAGGAAAGGTTCCCATAATGCAGGCAGCATTCCCACGTTGAAGTTGCAAACTAATGGCTGAGAACTTAATTCACTAGTGATAATTTTTACACGTAAACTAATATCATTAAGTAAAGAGATAACATCCAGAAAGTCTCAATAGCAATTTCTTAATCCTAGACCTCCATAACGAACGGGTAACGATGCTTGTAGCTATTGATAATTATTAAGAGAAACATTAAGAAGAGATTTCAAGCCAGATTTGAACAGATTATCCACAGTATCTAGGAGCCCAGAAACTTTGAAGGTAGGAGTCGTACAAAAAAGGTATATTAATTCTGGTACGAGTGAGCAATCGTGAAGTAAATATGCAAAGTGAGATTGCACTCTGCTGAACAGAAGCTCAAAGTAAAGAAGCACCTTTCTAGCCTATTGTTATTCCTGGTGAAATAGCGTTGAATTCTGATACTATAGATGGTTATCAAGAAAAAACAGTTCA